>OY294056.1:82149925-83399925 GCA_958510865.1 Myrrha octodecimguttata
CAAGGAAATGCGGTGCATTTTTGATGAAACGATAGAGAACGTTCATACCATCACATTCAAGGATGGGTCTTAAGTGTCGACACTTTCCTACTATTATGAATGTGTCAAATTTTCATGGCCTACGAACTGACTTTATAAAACAGTAGGGAAGCACTGCCGTGAAGGCAGTAGCTTCTGCACGCATATTCAATGTAAAAAAAAATTTTTGGTAAAAAATTTCGAAAAATCGATTTTGACACCGGATTCGTCATCAGTGAGTCCAATCTAGTCGTTTGAGACCATTTTCGGCACAATCATCGAAAATTACAGACATTTAGACAAAACGATAGCACGCTGTTCCCCTAGAACATGCGCGCAAAAATTAATGAAGTCTGGATAGAAAAAGATTTTTCATTGGTGAAAACCATACTTTACAGTCTACCCGATACCAATTTCATGCAGCACATTCCAACCCAATATCAGAATATCCCACAAGGAAAATTTCGAGTTACGACTTTCATTTGATCAAACTACACCATTTCGCAATTTTCGAAAAAGCTCATAAATTTGTACGATGCAAAACATGACGTTCTTTTCTGCCGTTTATGGCATAAATTATTCAATTATTCAATAACGAGCAAACATAATTTTTCAATTTAAACTTCACAAAGTGGAACATCAGTCAGTTTAATTCAATTTTTCAGGTAGGTTTCCAACATAATGGCCGAGAGCATACTGGTCGGAATTTAATAATATACCACATCTACCGCATATTGTTCGGAATATTATGTGGTCATTCCCAATTCCGCAAATAGCAGAGTCGTGTTGTTTTACATTATACGGTGACATTGTCGGCCACGAATTATATAGGATCAAACGTATTTTTCGGAAGTGAAACAAACGAGGATGGGGTTTAGACCTGGGATTACTGTCTGAAAAATGTTTTCTTCCATCACAAAGCATTTCAGGCAGACGAGAATTGCTGGTAAGCTGGGATATATGGCAACACTGTTGTGAATATGTCAAATTTGACATTGTCATCGAAAGGTTGACAAGAGATGCATAGAAAATACAGTGCGCGTCAAAATTATGAAACAAATTCATTTTCTCAGAAGAAAAATATTTGGCAACAAAATCCTGAGACAGGTCAATTTTTGTTCTAATTTTACCAAATTTATGTGCATTTTTGAAGGATTTTTGTTGCACCCTGTGCCTGCCCATCAACCCTCTAAATTTTTTGAATGGGTTAAGTTGGTCATGTGGTTCTTTTTTGGCAAGGTCTTTGTATCTTCTTCACAGGCGTGTAGAAATTTTCAAGAAAAAAAAAAGTTAGTTAGTTCGAAGAGGTTTTCAGAAAGTGCAGTTTGTCATGGCTCATTTACTTTGAGACGATGGTACCTGATGAAATTTGTCACCGAATGAGAGTCGACCATCACAGTTTTGTCCATGCACAACATTCAACCCCCTCACGTGAAAAATCAGAATGTGTGAAACGCTGCGCTTCAGTTATGATCTTAAGTAGGTATGTTATTATATAAGTACGTTTCTACTGAAGTTGAAACTTTTCGATAAAGTGTATCAATTCAAAGAAAGATTTCTGACAACGCAATGTTATCAATGTTATGAATGTGTCAAGCGCTTTGATTATTGCATCCAGAACGATAGTGGTCATTTTGAACATTTAATGTAACCTATCTTGTAGTCCACAATGCTTCTCCGGGTGGTACTTCAATGCCGAAATAAATTTCTAATGTCACCCCATTTTTTTCTCCATTAAAGGGTTCGTAGGGGTTGAAAGTTGTGCATGAACAAAACTGTATTGGTCAACTTTCATTCGGTGACAAATTTCATCAGGTACCATCTTCTCAAAGTAAATGAGCCATGACAAACTGCACATACTGAATACCTCTTTGAACTAATTTTTAAAAAAAAAATTTTTTTCTTGAAAATTTCTGCACGCCTGTAAAGAAGATACAAAGACCTTGCCGAAAAAGTACCATATGATCCAACTTCCCTATTCAAAAAATTTAGAGGGTTGATGGGAATGGCACAGGGTTCAACAAAAATCCTTCAAAAATGCATATAAATTTGGTAAAAGTGAAACAAAAAGAGTCCTGTTTCAGGATTTTGTTACCAAATATTTTTCTTCTGAGAAAATGAATTTGTTCCATAATTTTGACAGGCACTGTATATTCTATGCGTCTTGGGTTGACATTTTAAATATCCACTTACTCAGGACTTGTCATGAGACTGAGAGCGCCGATCAACTGGCTACGACTTTTATTTATGAACCACCCTACTGTCAGGGTTGCCAAATGTGGGTATTTTCTCCCCAATTCGGGGGATTCCTGGACACCCTGGGGAAAATTTGGGGACAACATTCCATGGGGTAAATTTTGGAGGTTTTAGTTTTTCACTGGGTTTTGTTGATGGAAATATTCCTTGGGCAGCTCACATTAAAAATTTAAATCTATCAGTACCATCTCTTGGATTTCAAGAGAGATTATTGAAGCTTTTTGCATCAGACAAAGAACGCTTAAAGAATCTCGCCTATTTTATCATTCGTTTAGTGTCCTTTTTTTTCAAATTCGATGTGAATCAGCCACTAATTTACATTGAATTCCTCATCATATCCGGGAAGACTATATGTTTGCGGTGAATATAATCCTGAGTGAACAGTCTTCATTGTATCTGTGAAGTCTGAGAGTTTAAGAATAGAGTATTCAAATGAGGTGAATAGTATTTTTTGGGGAAAAATACTGATGTCTTATATTAATTATAAATATTATATATTAATATTGCAGTATCTAGGAGAGTAATTCAAAACTTAAAGATATGTTATTATTATACTTTTCAATTTGTTTATTCCTATTTCCACACCACGGTGTCCTGGAACTAATAAGAGAGCCACTATAGGTTTGTTCGTTGTACATGCATGAACCACACTACCTACACTTACTCCACTTACTTCCAATTCTCAGTGCAGCTGAGTGTAGTCACAGATAACAGGGTGAGTGTAGTTAATACAGCTCAGTCTGTTCTATGATGTTTACAGAAAAGAAATGAGTGAAAGATGATTTCACGCAAATCCAAGATGGCAGAATTCTATGCTTTCTTTTTTTTTGCTACCATTTCGAGGTTTTGTGGTTATATGGATTTGTCGTTAAGTTTTTCCGAAATCATCACGGAGAAAAATTCTGATCGTTCAAATTAATCAAATGAAGGTTGAAAGAAAGTAGACAATTTCAAGCAAGATTGTTATCTAGATAACAAAATAGGACCAGAGACAACAGCAGATGTCTATGAGCATAATTTACGCATAACGCACTACCATTACGCGCGCAAAACTATACAGAATAAAAGTTCATCTGTGACTACACTAACTTCAAACATTACCGTTTACAACAAACTACACCGAGCGGTAACAGTGGAGTTAGTGTAGTTCATGCAGGTACAACTAACAAACTTCTTGTCGCTTTATATTAAAAGGCATTACCAGCAAAGTTGAGAGCTCCTGTTGGATTCTAAACACCTCACTGAAAGTTAGGATAGTTAAAGGTGTCATAGAACGAAAACAGTTAAAATCATTCTAATGTACCTCAGTGGTTCCCATGTCTTTTTCGAACCAGAGAGCCCTCCAGCGGTGAAAATCAATACCAACCCTCTCGTTTTCCTATAATCGAATGTAGGACACTGTTGACACTCTAATTCCATTCATCACGTTCTGGACCCCCAAAGAAAAGTGCGGACGTTGCCGAATTTCCCTGCATTCATTACGTACGTCTCAGCATCGCCTACCGCATATAAACGAAGATGAAAAATCGGGAATTTCGAAGTGCACAGAAGTGCACTCGGCTCGAAAAGTCGATGGTCGAGAAGCCGAAATGCAAATTAACAACCTAAAATCGCTCATCGTTAACGGAGAGCTTCCATTTCGCATTTCCATAATGGCTGGTCGGAAAAGTGCTCACATATCGAGTTTATCAAGTTTGTAATTCGATAAGAGATGGGCTTGTCAATTTGAAGGTCTCGTGTTGCATTTCATGGCTGTGAATTTAAGGGTTGAGGGAGTTTTTCATGTCTAGCTGGGCGTAGAAATCTATACAGGGTGATTCCCGAGGAGACCGTCAGATTTTGGGATAAGTTTACACTAGTTAAATAATGACTTATTATAGTACAATCGTAAACAGATAGCGTAGTTTAGGAAACGCTATGTACAGGGTGTTTTTTCAACCTGCACAATTAATCTGGATTTATCACAGTAATAATCGCTTATTTTGAAACAAAATTTGAAATCAATGAATGTGTTCAACACTATTGTACTGCGCTGAAAATTTCATTGGAATCGAATAAGTCATAACAAAGTTATCAATAAAAGTAAAATCGGTCGAATCGGATAAATCACCCTGTATATTCTCAGCAGAGACCCCCAACCATAAACCAAACAGTGTTCCGAGACTGTCTTGACTAGTGCAAACTTATCCAACATCACCCTGTGTAAGGATGCTTAAATATGATATGGGGAAGAGGCATGATGTCTGATGTTAAAAAATTGTGTTAAAATGTTTGAGGACGTCTATTATTGGGAAACTAGAAAAGATGCAGAAGTGGTCATCTATTCAGGTATTAAACCCACTAAACGCTTCTACTACATCGACATTATGTCCCTCTCGTGCATTCGGACGGCCGGACAGAAATTATTTCGTCACCGGATTCATCGACAGTCCAACCCTGTCGTTTGATTCTATTTTCGGAAAGAAAATCGAAAACTACAGACATTTGAACAGAACGATAGCACGCTGTCCCTCAGATTTCCCATTTTCCGAGTTATTTGTTCACTTCTTTCTTGGTAACTCGAATTCCACTTAGATATTTCGAATGTACCATGGTTCACATACTGCTGATTCATAACTTCGCTTCTTGCACATTTTTCTTGTTGTGAAACTTCACATCGCACCAGTTGACACCTGCCAACGCTATTATTGGCGAGAAAACTTCCTTGCTGATCTGGTAGTTTTTATACTTCAGCTCTATTAATGGTCATATGATCATGTGAAATAGTGTCGTTATAGATATTGTTATTCTCCTTGGTCATTTTGTATCCCACCATCTTTCATGTGCCCGAAATAAAATTTTAAACAGCCCTGGACCTAAAATTGATCCTTGAGGTTCACCTGCTTCAATTCTCTTCGTTCTCAACTTAATGCTATCAATATCTTCTTCACTAGTTCTCTTTTATTATCCACGGTTATTTGCGTCAAACTCTTTAATTCTGTTCATAATGTCAGTTTATTGATGTTATATGTATCAATTGTCAATCGCATACAGCTCCTGGTCTATGGATAACTTTATTTCTTCTTCCATAGAGTGACATTCATACAAAAAATGATTATTTGTTTTCTCTCAGTTCACTTTCTACCCTCACATCGAATTTATATCGAATCAACGTGTGAATGGGGGTTCTTCCTGAATTTGGGTTATTACTGCAAATGCAAATTTGAACATAATAATTATGGGTTTGATTCATCATTTTTCCAAATTACCTTCAGAAAGTATTCAAAATCAGATTTCAAAATTGGGGTTTGGGATTTGCCAGGCATGCACGAAGTGACAACGGTGTTTAGTGGAATAGCTTTTTCCGCTATATAATAGTGAAATACTTATTCCCATTCTGTGGTACAAGCGTGTTCTTTGTCAATATAACCAAACAATTTCCGTTTGCGATTTGTCAGTAATATGACATTATGATAGTCTGTGCTCTTCTTTTTCTATTCCTTGGTCGTTGTCTTCTACTCTAACCAGATCGAAGTATAGCTTTCTCTGTTTTCCTAAGCAAAGTAAAACATTTGACGTCCTTTTCTTTCCGAGAATTCGACGTTTCCATATCGTGCACTCAAAACAAATCCCTTTAAATGCAAATCTCCATTTTTATTTTTCAGTTTTAGGTGAACAAACATTTTTTCGGAAATATAATATTGAAATTATATGTTTGAAATGTGATGTTCTAGAGGTTTTTCAAGAAAATTACTTACGGCGAGTCAATTTGGCTTCAGGAAAAATTTCTCTACTCAAGATGCTATCAATTCACTTATTTCAAAAGTTCATAAGTGTTTGGAAAATGGTAAAAAATGTATGGCTATATTCCTGGATCTGGCAAAGGCTTTTGACACTCTCCACCATGGACTGCTGTTGGGGGCCTTGCGGGATGTGGGTATTAGAGGGAAAGCAGAAGATCTTATGACAAGTTATCTCGATGATCGTGAGCAATGTGTCCGGGTGAATGCGTCTATCAGCGGAAGAAGGAAAGTTGAATATGGCGTGCCTCAGGGGACAGTGATCGGTCCAATCCTCTTCATTGTGTATATAAATAATATACTTACTATAAATACGGAGGGGTCGATTACCAGCTTTGCTGATGATACAGTCATTTTTTATGAAAGTCAAACGTGGGAAGACTTGAGGAAAAGGGTCGAAAAAGATTTTTCCATTCTGATGGATGCATTTAGTTCGAGGATATTGAGCATAAATTTCAGCAAAACTTGCTTTCTCCCATTTAGCTGTGGTGCAGATAATATTCCTCCTTATGAGAGGATAACTATAGTTGTAAATGATAAAAAAACTGAAATCAAGAGTAGAGAAAACGTCAAGTATCTCGGAATAACAATCGATTCCCATTTAAGGTGGAATAGCCATATAGATAAAATAGTTTTCACGTTGAGGAGTTTATTGTATAAGTTCAGATTTTTCAAAAAAATTTTGGAATTACCTTCGTTGAAAATTATATATCACGCACTTGTAGAATCTAAACTAACCTACGGAATTCTGGCCTGGGGTGCGGCAGCTAATTGCTATTTACAAAAAGTAGAAAAAATCCAAAAAAAAATTCTGAAAATTATGATGGGCAGGCCGAATCTATATCCGTCGAATGAATTGTACAAAGAATCAAAGATCTTGGATATAGCACAACTATATTTTCTTAAATCGGTAATTGGTACTTACGGCAAAAAAATAGTACTTAATTTAATTGATCATCATCACAATACAAGATCTATGGCTAATGAGATATTTCGAACTCAATATGCCTCGAAAACGATATCCCAGCGGGCTCCTGATTACTTGGCGAGTAGACTATATAATTTTCTTCCGGTAGATGTTAGGAATTCGGTTTCTATACCGATATTCCGGAGAAGGGTGAAGCTCTTTCTGATGGACCAACCTAGGCATAGGATTTCTAGCCTTTTCAAATTTAATTGAATCTCCTATTGCTACATTATTGCGTTTTTGTTTCTGGTTGAACTTGCCTTCCCAATATGCTTGAAGAGACTGATTGAGGAAAGAATGTTTTTTTTTTTTTTCTTTTTTTGTTTGTTTTGTCATATATATACAGGGTGAGTCTTTGACCTTGCAGAATATTTTAACAGAAGATTCCTGAAGCCAAAAGAAACACTTTTTTCCCTTACCATTTTTTCCGATTCGGCTTGGTTCGTAAGATACAGACTGTTGAAAATACATAAAAAAAATTAATTTTCGATTATATCTCGCGAACGATCTCACCGAATGAGATGATTTTTGGAATATAGTTTTTTATTGATACGATGAATGTTCCTGGATTACAAAATTTCATCCATATCCTCTAGTTTCTTTAATATGACCATAACATTTCATAAAAATACCAGCAGTTCAAAGAATAAAACTTTAAAAAATAATTTGAATGCTATTCGACGAATTTTTGACTATTTTGGAAAGTAAAAGTATTCCTTATTTTTTTTCGTACGATGCTCCATTTTCGAGTAATATGAAATTCAAAAATAACAAATATCTGTGAAATTCCGAGAATTGGGTACTTTGGCTGATTGCAACTCTGTTCAAAAAATTCACAGAATTCAATTTTTCCGCGTTGCCACGTCTAAAAGTTGAGAATGGAATCATAGATTTATAGTTCAGTACAGAATCATAGACTTCACAGGTGTATACATAGAATAAGCATATTGTGTGTTGTTTGATTTCGAAGAGTTCTTTCTTTCTGTTCGTCAATTTGGCAACGTTTGTACGTTCATAGATAAATTAGGTACATCTGTTTTATTTATTTATGAAAATGATAGTTTGAATGGGTTGTGTCTGAATCTGATAATTCTTGGAGAAAATGAAATAAACAAAGAAAATTAATAATTACAAATTGAAGATGAATCTCAAAGCTAATATGAGTGATAGCTAGATGAATTCCTCATTATCGAAAATGAAACCAAGAGAAGAATATTCAACTTTTATCGCCCACGAAATTTGGAATACCTAACTTGTTTATTGCACTATAAATACAACTTTTTTCACCAAGTGGAATGTAAAAAGTAAGTTGACGCTTGTTTTCATAACAGAGTTGCTTATTTCGAAGATTTGAATGGTATATCACAGGCTTTGAAAAACTTCAGTGTTCAGGTTTCCAGGGGCGGCTAGCCTATTATGAAAATTTATAATGCCTATGTCTTTTTATCTAGGCCGAATCGGAAAAAATGGTAGAGGACAAATGTGTTTCTTTCAGCTTCAAGAATCTTCTGTTAAAATATTCTGCAAGGTCAAAGACTCACCCTGTATATATATTACGTTGGTTATTTTTTATACTTGTAATATTAAGAAAATAATTTAACTTGGTGGTTCACCCCACGGACAGGCTTGGCCTTTGTGGGAATTCTGGTTATTTGTAGAGTGTACCTTGTTTGTATAATTTCTGCAAATAAATTATTATTATTATATTATTAATTATTATTATTATTATTATTTTCGTGAAAAGGAAAAACCCCCATTGTCGTGTCAATCAAAGTTATACGTACCTGTTTAGAAAACAGGACATGACCATGTTGCCAATTTGTTCTTCATTTCATTTTGTCTACAGATATTTCTCGAACCTAATGAAATCGAACCGTTCTAAATCGAACTGTCTGGAGCGAAATCGTCACCCTCAGTCGTAATCAGGGGATATTTATACCAGTTCATGGAAGGTTAGACCCTTACATCAGCTACTCTAGACTGACGTGACGGGAATTTTCAATGAGCAGTCGAACTGAAAGGAATGAAACAGAGGAATTGGAAGCCAGTTCATTAAGGCTGAAGGAAGGCAAATACGGTTGACTTTTAACGATTGCTGTTCTAAATTGGAAATTAACTGATTGGGTAGAGTGGAAAACAAATGTTTGTCCTATTTTTCGCAGTGACTTTTTCAAGAAGAATTCTAGGAACATGAATGTGCGCTGTATTAATTAATTGGTCTGTCGAGTTCTATTTCCAGCTTCAGGGGTTGCAGTTTCAGGTACTAATTATTCCGGTTTGAATCGGAAAAACTGTTTGATCCAAGATGTCTCTGTTTTTTGTGAATAATCATGTTTCAACGACAGTCGTATTTCAGAGGTGAAAAACGTTGAACTTTCCAGAAAAATTTTATTAGACTCTATAGAAAAACAAATTCGTTTTCAATTATAATTCAAAAGCTCTACATATATCAAGATACATGGATGTTATATGAATAAATTGTTCTAAACCAAATATCTCTATTGTGGTGCTTGTACTTTCTGTTTTTCTAATATAGCATATGGTCTTGATGCAAGAACATCATATTTGCCATCAACACATTTACCAATTTGGACTTTCATTAATTCGGTATAAGAATAGTTAAATGCGGAAGATCCCTTTCTACGTCACTGCACGGTTTGGCCCCTTGTGGAAGGTACACGAGAAGATAGAGAGAGAGGAAGGCAGTGGATATGACACTTTACGTTTCTGAACGTCGCGAAGTTCCGAGCGTTTGAATAGTCAATATGTGGAATAAAATTTATAAGAATCTTTTCTCCTTGAAAATTTAATTTTTGACGGTGATTTGATTCTGTTACTATTCTTTTGGCTATGATAATCGATTCCGATAATGAAAAACACACATGCAAGAGATCTATTGGGGAGTAATGATGTCAATACAAAAGATCGTCCTGCTCAAGAATTGAACCTCACAAAATTCATAACCTCCACAAAAAGTCAATCTTGTCTGCCTTCAACGATCTAAGAAAGAGAGAGACAGATACAATGTCTTCTTCTTTATACTTGGAGAAAAGTAGTTGGTCTCTCTCACGGTGGTGTTGTTCTGCGATATGTTGAAATGTATATCGGCTTGATTTGGGTGTCGTGCAATTGACCATTTAATGGTTGAGTTGGCAACCTAGATTAGAAATATTTATCGGACAAATAACTTTCGAAATTTTTCGCAAATCATGAAAGTTCACCTGTAAATTTCATTAAAAAAAAGTTCTGCCTGTGAACTCTTGGCACCTCATTTGCTATAAGAATCATCTCAATCAGGTTAGGATATCAATAATAAAAGAAATATTAATTCCGTTTGATTACTATTGGGGAAAGATGAATGGGCAAGAGCTAAGTGGATTAAATTATATTTTTCATACGAATCCTAAGAAATATGAAAGATTATTCATTCTATTTTCGGATCATATCAGAAAAAACGATAAATCAGTCAAAATACTTAACAGTCCTCATTGGGGAAATTAAGGGTGTTTCCTTACATCTATGTAGATCGTTATCTGTTCTATCAACTTCGAAAGTAGACTGAAATTTTTTCTACGTTGGATATAATTCACAAATGCTGATTCGTGGATAAATATCACATTGAACAGTTAACAAATTTTATTGATCAACAAACACTGTACACTCGGCTCTTCTTGATAATTCTCTTCACAGAATGGTAAGATGCCGAATCATAGACTTTTTGTTCTCAGAGAATACTTCCACCGTTCTTCTTGTTATGAGCTTTTTAAACCAACAATGGAAAGGGTGTGCAACCTGTAATACATGTCGGAGAATGGGGGTTTTTCATTTACACGAAAATACAGTAATTTTCATGAAAACCTTTAGAACATCACATTTCAAACATATGATTTCAATATTATATTTTTAAAAAAATGTTTGGTCACCTAAAACTGAAAAATAAAAATGGGGATTTGCATTTGAAGGGATTTGTCTTGAGTGAACGATATGGCAACGTCGAATTCAGCTTTCTCGGAAAGAAAAGGACGTCAAATGTGATACTTTGCTTAGGAAAACAGACATGGCTATACTTCGATCTGGTTAGAGTAGAAGACAACGACCAAGGAATAGAAAAAGAAGAGCACAGACTGTCATACTGTCATATTACTGACAAATCACAAACGGAAATTGTTTGGTTATATTGACAAAGAACACGTGTGTACCACAGAATAGGAATAAATATTTCATTATTCTATAGCAGAAAAAGCTATTCTACTTAACACCGTTGTCACTTCGTGCATGCCTGGCAAATCCCAAACCCCAATTTCGAAATTTGATTTCAAATACTTTCTGAAGGTAATTTGGGAAAATGATGAGTCAAACCCATAATAATTTTGTTCAAATTTGCATTTTCAGTGATAACCCAAATTCAGGAAAAACCCCCATTGCGTCGTTTATTTTAAAAGTTTTTATATCCATATTTTAAAGTCAATATTTTACTATTGATGAAGTCAAATTTAGTCAAAAGTAGTAAAGCAATTATAATAATTGCAAAGTAATTTCAACTAATGACGCTACTGGTTTATTCAGGTTACAGTACCGGGAACCGAAACTGCTACGTATTAATCATAAAAATTAGGTGAGTACCAATTTAGGAAGTATGGAGATACGCACTTTTACAATGAACGACACAATTGAATGTTGCCTACAGTTCTCCAACAGTCCCGCAACATATATTCCTAGCAACCGCCCTCTTACTTCAGGTTAGGTACCTGGTCAAAAAGCTCACTTATTGCGCAAACCCTCTATCTATAAAATCTGAACATATCTATCCGCCATAGAAACATCCACTATACTCCATTCACTTTTATAAAGTATCCCGGTTTGCCATGACATCCTGACAGATTTCACCTTGTATATTTTGAAAATGTCAGGTTATAGTCATTTTCCTGTCAGATAACTACACAACGTTGTCCTCTCTACAAAGAGGTCGTAGTAATTACTTATTTTTCAAAATGTCAATCTATATTTGGAAAGTAATGAATTTGAGAAAATATTATGTGAATTCAATAATTCCAAAGACCTAGCGAATGTTGAAGAAACTTTTTTCTTTGTTAATATTGGAAATATTTCACGTATGTAAACATGGTTGGAAGATTCAGTAATGCTTTTTTCTTGTACGATCAAGAATCGAGTGTTTTGGAATTTTACTGAAAATTATGGATAGAGTAGTCCGTTACTTCGAATTCCCTACTTTTCTTAATTCTCAAGAAATAAGCCTACATAAGTCATTTAAATACCTTGTTGCACAACTTGAAATATTCCAGTATGAAAATGTGGTAGTACTTCGAAATCTGTGTCACAGTTAACCTCAAAAGAACTAACTCCATTCACAAAGTTCTTGGGAATCTACGTGAATGATACATACCCTGGATTGGGATCAACATATTTCTAAACTAGGATGCAGCTTAGCTTCAGTCTGTTATCTTTGGGTGGTATGACAAGAT
Source organism: Myrrha octodecimguttata (assembly GCA_958510865.1). Taxonomy (NCBI): domain Eukaryota; kingdom Metazoa; phylum Arthropoda; class Insecta; order Coleoptera; family Coccinellidae; genus Myrrha; species Myrrha octodecimguttata. Next base: position 82,162,429 of record OY294056.1, read on the forward strand.
ACCTGGATAAATTCTCCATGAAAACTACCTATCATGCAGTATTCGAGTCAAAAGCAAGATATGGAATCATGTTTTATGGACATACTTTGAAGTCAACTCAATTCCCAGAATAAAGCAATTTCTAAAATATTAGAAAAAATAGCATTGAATGAGATATTGTATAATTCATGTTATTTTCGTGCATAAAAATTCAATGTTCTACCAACATAGGATATACCAAGTTCATTTTCAATGTACTACTTCCTATCGAAACAATTCCACGAAATATATAACTTTTGAAATTAGTCATTAAGGAATTGGTTCAATTCAAACATGACTATCTACTTAAGGCTCAATACAATACAATCAAAGCGAAATGTTAATTTATTAGTTTATTATGGCTGAAGCTGAATTGCTATTTGTTATTGAAAGAGAGTAGAAATTGGCAACCTCGCGTCGAATTATTTTGACATTGTCGATATTTCAGGAGCGCCAACCTGCCTTGGTTTTAGTTACAAAAACATGATAGACCTAAATCATTGCCAACCGGGATACTTTATAAAAGTGAATGGAGTATATCTATCCGCCATAGAAACATCCACCACATTATACATGCAGTCTCACTCTATCGTTGCAAGAAAGGGATCCCCCTGAATGTGATGCCGCTCATTATTACGGGTATTTGAACGATTTTAAGGGTAACGCCCGAGGAAAAAATGAAAGAGGAGGACTCTACACGTCTCACACGTATATCCCTCGAGGAGCAGGGGTGCGGGTATGCTGCTAACAATACCCTGAAAATCGGGAACTCGAGGAGGATTTTCGCGGGCACCATTAGATTACTTTGTGTGCCTGTGAAGTGGCCTCGATACGATGGGGTACAAGATCAGCTTTGAGTCCCGGGAAGGGGTGACATAAAGCAAGGATTTAAGGGATGAAATCTTCGTTATGTAAAGCTAGGTATGAATGAGGGATGATAAAGCCGGAATCATCACGAGCACAGGAGCTGATGTCGAGTGGTTTTATCAAGAGGGACATATTTCTATGGATTGTATGTGTACGGTGTTCTTCCAGTACAGACTCGCTACAATTGACAGTTAATAGCAACCGTACATGATGTGAAAAACATGGTGTGCTCATCTTAAAAATGAGTGACGTCAGCAATATTAAAACACAAAGAGTTGTATATTCTGTGCTTTGAATTGGCATGTTAATTCAAAGCACAGAATATACAACTCTTTGTATTTTCTGCTAGCTGTCGTCACTCATATTTCAGATGAGCATACCATGTTTTTGCGCGCAAGTTCTAGGGGAAAGGCGTGCTATCGTTTTGTCCAAATGTCTTTAATTTTGGATGATTGAGCCGAAAATGGTCTCAATCGACTAGGTTGGACTCACTGATGACGAATCCGGTGTCAAAATCGATTCTGTCCGGCCGGCCGTGGACACGATAACTGTCAACAGAAGCAAGCTAGCAACTTGAAACTTTCAGGATAGGTTGCGCATCAGACTGCCGCGGTTAAGTTCGTTAATGGGCCAAATCGGTCAAATAGTTTCGGAGTTATTTATTTTTTATTTCAGAAACTACTTGAGCCATTGGATTCAAACTTGGCAGTTAGGTGGAGTATAATGACGCGCAACTCTGAGCCAAATTTCGTCAGGATCATATTGTCAGTAAATTTAAAAAAACAAATTTTTCGAAATTTTTTTTGAAACCATCCATCATATCCAAAAAAAAATTCCACTCACATTTTAAGCTTCATATTTCACAACAGTGTACCAAATTTCAGTTTGATATTATCATAAGTTTTGGAGATATCGGGAGAAAATATGTCAAATTTCGAGGTTTTCTTCTCGATATCGTTGATTCTTTCGGTATAACTCGAGAAATACTGATTCAGTCCTGATAAAACTTCACAGCTAGTTTTGAGATGCTGAAAGACAACTTTATGCGAAATTTCGTGATAATCGTGCCATTAGAACAATTTGAAAAAAAAAAAGTTTCTATGATTTTCTTATCATATCATCGTCATTAAATTCTGTATGAAACTTCGAACTGTAATTTTTCGATGAAGTACTGGATTTCAATTCGATCTGATCTGTATTTTTGGAAATATTGGAAAAATAAAATTTTGATTGGGTATATCTACGGAATCATTGGGTGGATTTTGCCCATTCACGAATTCGGCCTTCGTAATTAAGGTCCAAACCTTCTCTAAAAATATCGAGTTTCTAAGTTGTTTCTTTCGGAAGTTATTGTGTTTAAGCAGTCGACCGTTAGGCTGACCGTAAACACAATAACTTCCGGAAGAAACGACTTAGAAACTCGATATTTGTAAAGTAGATTTGGGGCTTAATTACGAAGGTCGAATTCGTGAATGGGTAAAATCCGCCCAATGATTCCGTAGATATAACCATTCAAAATTTTATTTTTCTAATATTTCCAAAAATGCAGATTTGATCGAATTGAAATCCAGTAATCCATCAGTAAAAAATTTCAAAGAGCACTGCCGTGAAGGCACCAGCTTTTGCGTGCATCTTCAAATTCGTTGCTGAAGCGGTCATCTACATTGAACATGCGCGCAAAAGTTGCTGCCTTCACGGCAGTACTTTTTGAAATCTTTTTACATCATGCAACCGTACTGTAAAAGTTACATCTGTCATAGATGCATAGAATACATAGATTCTATGCATCTTGCATCTTAGGTGCATGGTGCATCCTTCTTGAATCTATCGAACTTACTGTCATTCGATCGGTTTGTTCTACCAAATAACCCAGTGTAGATAAATAGTTTAGAGAAGCTGAAAAAACATTGACGTGTAGTCAGCAGAATTAATTTACACTCTACTTGGAAACTTCGTTCAGAATGACAATCGCTATTCCGTATTTGTTTCCTACAAGATGGAACTTCGTCTCATTATGCTGTAAGACAATTTTTAGGAATGAACTCTCCCAACCAATAGATTCGACTGAGGAGACCTATAGAATGGCATTCCAGATCTCTACTTCTGACCCCTCTAGACCCCTTCTTGTGGGGTCTTTTAAAAGTTAGATTTCACAATACGAAAACAACAGTAATAGTACACATAACTCAGGAATGAAGAGAGAATCATAAAGACAGCAAGAAAAAATTAAATGTCAGTATATCAACACACACGATCAAAGGACGATTAGAGGAAATGGACTAGCATAATATCGGTTCTTGAAGACGCTAATACTAGTCGCACTCACAACATATCAGTAGGCAAACTGTTCCAGGCCGTAAAAATTCTGTTCGGAAGGAAAGTTTGCGTTTGGGTAGTCCCATAGTCATCCGTGTTTAGTAAAATCCTGTGTCGTCGCAAGTTATCAAGGTTACAGGTGAAATAACTCTTTGAGTTCACTGTGGATAGAATACTGATAACAAAACAGTGTGTAACTACTCTCTTATCCACTTACACTTTCTGCGTCTAACGCACGTTTCGGAAACCAAGTTTCCTTTGTCAAAGACATATCGTTACTAACTACGTTACAAGCGCACCTGTTGCACTAGTGAGAGGATGGTATACAGGACCAATGGGAAAGTGTTGTTGAAGTCATTAGTGTAGTGCTGGGCTATAAAGGGTGAGTCAGGTGAATATTTGGAATAATGGGTTACTAATGGGGCTGAGATCATTGTTTAGCAATCTGTCTTTTCTCTTGAACATATGTATACCTCATGAGTGTTTAGGTAAATTTTGCCCGAACTTTTTGATAGCTTTACGGATTTTTCTGAAATTAAATGACCGGTTGATAAAACGTAATTCGCGACTGCTGATTTATCAGGATGGTTGTTACGGATATGGCTCATGTGTTCCTTGAAAGGTGAAATATTGAACTTGAAATTGGTAATCACCTTAGGCGCCATGTAAATTTAGTGTTCAATATTAAGTGTAACTGTGATTTAACTGCTCGAAATGATGTAAATGAAGGAGTGCAGAGGCATTGGAAACTTCTGCGAAGATGCCGTTGTGTCATACTTCTTGCGTAGAACCTTTTTGTTCATACCACGATATAGAATCGTAGTTTAGATCGCCCCTGGAGAATAATTTCGATGTTGTTTTAGTGTCTGTTGCTTCGTGGATCGAAATCAACCAACACATAAGTTTACATAAATTTCTGGAACAATAGGCACCTCAATAGGTAATTCAAGGACTCTTATCTATGTGAAGAAATGCTGAATGTAGGCTATATCAAGTGTGTGGAAAATTTAGGTTTTGTTCTCTTTGTTCACAAACGAGTGAACCAATAAGATGAAAAAAGCTATTCTGCTTTAGTTCGTTTTGCATTGTATACAGATAAACATGTAAATAATTTTATTTTCATATCACAGCAGCTCAAGATACAAGTTGAATGAAAAATGTCATAGCTGGTTCTACCAAAACTTATACAAATGAAAAATATTAATGTATTCAAATAAATAACTTCAGCATCATCAACTATAACAGTATAATATAGTTATACAGGGTGATTCCGGAGGAGACCGTCAGATTTTGGGATAAGTTTACACTAGTCAAGACAGTCTCGAAACAATGTTTGGTTTATGGTTAAGGGTCTCTATTGAGAATATACAGGGTGGTTTGTCCGATTCGACCGATTATACTTGCAATGATAACTTTGGTATGGCCTATTCGATTTTTATTATTATTATTATTTACAATATAAGAGTTAAGGATAACCTATATAACTCATAGAACTTAAATGAATTACTTCAGTGTGAAGAAACAATTGTTAAAAATAAACTCAATATCACAAAAAAAAAATTCCATACACCACAACACAAGGAAACAATCACTAGTCACAATGGACCACCAGCTCTCCACGAGTCCAATCTATTTTTGAAGCCATTTACACTAGTTGCGTTGACTACACTGCTAGGCAACATATTCCATATGCGAAAGACCCTATTGCTCAGGAAATTCTCTCTGCTCCTTGTGAAAAACTTCTCTCTACTGAGCTTGTAATCATGCCCTCTCAGGTGGTTATTATTAAGAGTAAACAGGCCCGACATATCCACTCCAAAAAAACCCTTCAAAGCTCTAAATGTAGTTAGCATATCCCCTCTCAGCTTACGATTGGCAAACGTATCCAGAGCCATAAGTGAAAGCCGATTTTGGTAATCAGGTCTTATGATACCGTATGGAATCCGAGTAGCTCTCCTCTGAACTGTCTCCAGTAGATCTGCATCTTGGGCGAACGTGGGATGCCATACTGGACCGGCAAACTCCAGTGTGGGGCGCACATAGGTCTTGTAGAGCGATGCTAATGTGTGGTAATGACAGCGGTTGAAGCATTTCTGAATAAGGTAGAGGGATTTTTTGGCTTTATTCGTCGCCTGCAATATATGTGACCTCCACAGCAAATCAGAATCCACTGAAACTCCCAGGTCAACGTGAGTTGAGCATGATTCTATTGGACTCCCGTTCAGATAATAGATCTTCCTCGGGTTGTTGCTACCCACATGCAGCACTCGACACTTAGAGTAATTGAGAGGTAATAGCCAGTCGTCAGTCCACTTTTTTATTATATTGCAGTCATTCTGAAGAGCATTACTAGACGTAATGGGGTTATTGTAAAATTTCATATCATCGGCATAGGATGCGCTGCCAGAAGATATCAAACGTGGCAGATCACAAACATTTTAATGAAATTTTCAGCGAAGTACGATATTGATGAGCACATTCATTAGTTCCAAAATTTTTTTCAAAATAAGAGGTTGTTATGGTGATATTTTCAGATTAATTGTGCATGTTGGAAAAACACCCTGTACATCGCGTTTCCAAAACTTCGCTATCCGTTTACGATTCTACTGTAATAAGTCATTATTTGGGATTTTCCAATTTTTTTGGCACACTGCTAGTTTTCTGAGGAAATTTCATCAAAAAAAGACAATGTCGAAATTTCGCTCCAATCGATTCTACCGATTCCTGTGTAGGAAGGGGCAGAAGTACTCGGTAGTTTCTCTGAAGGAACAGCATTCTTCATAAAAATTCTCTTATTTTCATTTACACCTAAAAACATATGGACATTAAATTGTTTTGAAATGAATAAATTGTAATTTACCTTTATGAGAATAATCATCTTCAAAGTAATGTAGTGAACATACTGTCATGTATTTCGTGGCCTGTTTTCCAGTCTTCAATTTCCAAATCCAGGTCTTTTTTCTATCAACGAGTTCCCTACCAAATGATGTTTCCAAATTAATTTTACTTTCATTTGGCTTCGGAAAAAATGAAACCTTTAGACAGTAGAAGATGATTCGTTCTTTGAACATGAATTATATTGAGGCATACAACAATAGTCAATTCGGGGGATACTATTTCGTATTAATACAAACACAAATTACAACATTTGTAATAGAAAAGAAACGAATCGAATAAGGAATATGACAAACCCTTCGGTATACCAGAATTTCAATTCAAAGGACAACACAAAATCTCGAAAATGAACTCTAAAAGTAAGCAGAACACGTAAGAATGAATAACGGGCACGTCGGAAAACTTCTAGCTTGGAAGAGTTCGAATTTCTATCACCAGAGGGCGTATCGCTTCTCAGTAGATGCGAATGATATTGAGTGATCAATCGAATAAAAAACCACCGGCAAAAAAAGTAAAATTAAGATCGTTTCAAGAAAGCCACGAATCCCGAGCTGCGTGACAAGTAGTGTCTTGTTGTTGGGTCAACTGTCGTCAAAATCACGAACTTGTATTTCAGGTAGCACATACTTCGTTATACATCTGTATAGTAAGAAAGCTTGATTCTCCAAGGCTTTCTTTCCGAATGTCAGCAAGTAAACCTAACATTAGCCTCATAATTGGATTGATTAAGGCCCATTCAAGTCCCCTTTCTGGTAATTTTCGAGTGCTCTACTTCGTTTCGGTACATCAACATGCATTTATTATTCATTCTCCGCCGTGAGCAAACTAAGTCGACCACGACGGGGCGCAGAGGACTTGGGGGAAAACAGCTGGCTTGTGGCGAACGCGCGCGCGGCAGCCGGCACGTGGTCGGAATGATGAAAAAATATTTGACAGAGGTCGAACGGTAAACAGGGGTTTGTTTCACTTTTGTTTGTTGCTGAAATGGAAAGATGTACTAAGTTTGGCCGGACACGTATGTTATTTTAAGGATGCAGTAGTGGTTTGGGGATTATCATGATGGAAAAATCGTGGTATTTTTTCGGTTTATAGTAGCTCGGCAATTGGCGAGTAGGGCTTGTAGATTCTGGTAAAGTTTGAAATGATCAAGCGAAAATTCTGGAATTGACCAGGAAAAATTCTAAAAAGGAGTGACGTGACAGGTCAGTAACATTAACACGCTTGTGAAAATTCGTTGCCAAATAGGTTTTTACTCACTAAGGAAGTGTGAACTATTACCTGCAAATCCTCAAAAATATCCAAATTGTCAGGATAATCCATTTAATAAGATGGGGTGAATAATTTCATTATTAGTTCTAGGATATTTACCTGATGTGTAGCAATGATTCAAAAGAATTGGATAAACTCATTAAATCATCTTATGAAAAGCAGATAGCATGAGAAAAAACTTAAAACTTCAACACCGTGTATCTCGAAAACGAAACGATCGCGTTTCCTTGTTTTTTGGGACTTTTTGCGCGCATGTTCTAGGGGTACAGCGTGCTATCGTTTTGTCCAAATGTCTGTAATTTTGGATGATTGAGCCGTAAATAGTCTCAATCGACTAGGTTGGACTCACTGATGACGAATCCGGTGTCAAAATCGATTCTGTCCGGTCGGCCGACCGTCCGTCCGGCCGTAGACACAATAACTGTCGACAGAAGCAAGCTAGCAACTTGAAATTTTCAGGATAAATTGCGCATCAGAATGCCGCGGTTAAGTTCGTTAATGGGCTAAATCGGTCGAATAGTTTCGGAGTTATAGGCACTTGAAGTTTTGAAGTTATTTATTTTTTATTTCAGAAACGACATGAGCGATTGGATTCAAACTTGGCAGTTAGGTGGAGTATAACAACGCGCAACTTTGAGCCAAATTTCATCAGGATCATGTTGTCAGTAAATTTTAAAAAAAAATGTTTTCGAAATTTTTTTCCAAAAAATTTTTTTTTCGGAAAACATTCATCATATCAAAAAACAAACTTCAACCACACTTTGAGCTTCATATTTCACAGCAGTGTACCAAATTTCAGTTCGATACGATCATAAGTTTTGGAGATATCGGGAAAAAATATGTCAAATTTCGAGGTTTTCTTCTCGATATCGTTGATTCTTTCGGTATAACACGAGAAATACTGATTCAGTCCTGATAAAACTTCACAGCTAGTTTTGAGATGCTGAAAGACAACTTTATGCGGAATTTCGTGATAATCGTGTCATTAGAACAATTTGAAAAAAAAAATTTCTATGATTTTCTTATCATATCATCCTCATTAAATTCTGTATGAAACTTCGAACTGTTATTTTTCGATGAAGTACTGGATTTCAATTCGATTTGATCTGTATTTATGGAAACAGTGGAAAAATAAAATTTTGATTGGGTATATCTACGGAATCATTGGGTGGATTTTACCCATTCACGAATTCGGAAGAAACGACTTAAAAACTCGATATTTGTAGAGTAGGTTTGGGGATTAATTACGAATTTTAAAACTTCAACACCGCGTATCTCGAAAACGAAACGATCGCGTTCCCTTGTTTTTTGGGACTTTTTTAATCTGAATTATGCAAGGAATATCTACTTTTCGTTCGTACCTTCAATTTAGGAACACCCTGGTAATGCCTATCACCGCTTTATGAACAGTAAGTACAGGGTACGAAAGAGGACTCCGGACGTTTTTGAAAAAAACATAACCTCGGTAATTGTAACTCAATTAAATTTCATGAAACAATTCGGATTCAGAATTTCAAAGCATTTTGGAATTTCATGTTCGGAAAATAGCATCTGTCAGGTTGCTTCCTGATTTCGCGATACACTCCTACAGTCTTTCTTGTTGCTCTCTCATTGCGGCGACTTCTACGGGAAGTGCTTCCTTCAATTCCTCCAATATTCGGGGTTTGTGTTGGTTAACTCGTGCTTAGAGATGTCCCCACAGAAAAAAGTCGCAGATAGCCAAATCTAGGGACCGAGGGGGCCAATGAACGTCACCAAACCTGGAAATAATGCGGCCAGGGAAGAGAGGACGAATAATGTTCATTGTTGCTCACACACGTCGGATTAGAACACGACGTCTTCTTAATTCAGGTGCAAAGAAGCTGTTCATCATTTCGATATAGCGCTCAGAGTTCACGGTAACAGCATTGCCATTGACGTTTTCGAAGAAGTAAAGACCGATGACTCAAGTTTGGGATACAGTGGACCAAACGGTCACTTTAGAGCTCCTAGTGGTCTTTTCCTCATCAATTCACCTAGTGTGCGAAGTGCTTCAACTCAACATGAATGGTAATTCGCGAGATTTCGGTGGACATTGAAATGGCGACGAAACGCACGCCGTGACGAACTCGTTGTTACGGACGTAACTGTCGTAGGCAAAAACGCGGTGCTCTACCGTCCACAGGCCCATGATTCCAACTGATGAAAAAGCTAGCTTTGTTTTGGTTTCGAGTTAAGAACCAATTCAGAACTGTTTGGGACAGGCCGAATATGCGCGATTGCGATTTTTCCGACACAAAATCGCAATTGCAATCTGAATTCGGAACCAAAACCAACCCGCTATGACCTACCGAATCCAGCATCTGTTGACCCAATAGGGGGGGAAGAGGCCGTTTTAAAAACGTATCTCCTACATTGTTTAGAGAGGATCTCTGCGAACAATCTAACTCTACTTTTATCAAATCCAGCAGAAAATTGACATTATATTGTACAATTTTATGTTCGTTCCTGAATAAATTCAATATCTCAGTGGGCAATAAAAAATACAATTATTCCCTCACGTTTTCGAAGAATTCCCTGATAAATTGTATTTCTGGTTGCGGCTCAACTCTGTTCGAATTGACTCACTCACTCATTGTAATATCGAAAGACGTCATTTCCGGAATATTCGAGTATTTCATCTTCATGAATCTGTTGAATGAAAAATTTATGTTGTATGATTATGCTCTCCAATCCAATTATAGCCCATGTTTACTGATATATTTCGACACAAAAGAACGTGGCTACTCAACATCTGACGAGGTCCGCTTGCAAGATGTTCAGAAATATATTTACAAAGGGGTTCCGAATTCACCCTACGAGCAAGATTAATAAGTTATACAAGTAAATGAAGGATATACCGTAGTGTATTCTCAAACAGTGTGGCCAGTAACATGATATCAAATCACTGGATATCATCTGCTTGTTGACTTTCCTGGATAGATTTCATACTTGTGTAGTAACATTTTATATCTTCCTATACTATCTTACACTTGCTTAATTCCATTACACTCCACTTCTCAGGAGGTCATAACAGGTGTTTACAACCCATTAACTTATAGATCCCACAATTCAACATAAAGATGAACATATAAAACTGAGGTAAATTTAGCTTTCAAAAAAAAACGGTAGCAAAACTATACAGAGTCTTTGACCTTGCAGAATATTTTAACAGGAGATTCTTGAAGCTGAAAAAAAACACATCTGTCCTTTACCATGTTTTCCAATTCGGCCTAGATAAAAAGATATAGGCATTATAAATTTTCATAATAGGCTAGCCGCCCCTGGAAACCTGAACACTGAAGTTTTGCCAAGTCTAAGATATACCATTCAAATCTTCGAAATAAGCAACTCTGTTATGAAATCAAGCGTCAACTTACTTTTTACATTCCAGTTGGTGAAAAAAGTTGTATTTATAGTACAATAAACAAGTTAGGTATTCCAAATTTCGTGGGCGATAAAAGTTGAATATTCTTCTCTTGTTTTCATTTTCGATAATGAGGAATTCATCTAGCTATCACTCATATCAGCTCTGAGATTCATCTTCAATTCGTAATTATTAATTTTCTTTGTTTATTTCATTTTCTCCAAGAAGTATCAGATTCAGACATAACCCATTCGAACTTTCATTTTCATAAATAAATAAAATAAATGTTCCTAATTTATCGATGAACGTACGAACGTTGCCAAATTGACGAACAGAAAGAAAGAACCCTTCGAACTCAAACAACACACAATGTGCTAATTCTATGTATACACTTGTATAGTCTATGATTCTGAACTGAACTATAAATCTGTGGCTCCGTGGTTTTAAGGTTATGTCAGGGTGGTTTTCTTCCACCATGGGTTGTTATGTTATGAATGCGCATTTGAAGAATACCTCAAAATAAATACCATCAAAGTTCTGTACATAATTTCAAGAAATTTGGGTCAGCAGAAAGATTGCATTCAAACCAATAAGAATCCCCATTATCATGGAAAAGTGAGAAGTTATTCAATTATACTACACAAATTAGCTCGAAATTGAAAAGGAAGCTTCATGAATGGAAAACCATGGAATTAGAATATCTTTTTTAGTTTTGTCGGTGTACAAGTTATGTTTTGCCATATTAGATGGATTCAAATAGATAAATTGAAGTTCTCACGCACAGGTCATTGACGTTTGTGAGATGTTTATGTTTATTCTTAAATATGTGGTAGTTGTGCTTGTTTCAAATGTAAATAATTTTGAATAAACATTATTATTATTATTATTATTATTATTATTCAGGACCGAATCACCACTGTATAACACAGATATAGTTTTAGGATGGAAGCCTATTTTGGAGACACTTCTTATTTCGTCTTGGTGATAATAATCGTAGTATGGAAAACCTGATGAATACATCACTGGAATTGTATGGATACAAAACAAATAACTTCAAGATATGATAGTTCATTCAGATTGAAGAGATTTCTGTATAAAATGAGGAGCGTTTGGATCGTGACAACTATCCCACTGTCAACGAGATAGGCAATGGAAAGACAAAAAATTAACAACTTTTAGACGTGGCAACGCGCAAAAATTGAATTCTGTGAATTTTTTTAACAGAGTTGCATTCAGCCAAAGTACCCAATTCTCGGAATTTCACAGATATTTTTTATTTTTGAATTTCAGATTACTCGAAAACGGCGCATCATACGAAAAAAAAATACGGAATACTTTTACTTTCTAAAATGGTCAAAAATTCGTTGAATAGCATTCAAATTATTTTTAATAGTTAGATTCTTTGAATTTCTGATATGTTTATGAAATGTTATGGACATATTAAAGAAACTTAAGGATGTGGATGGAATTTTGTAATCCAGGAACATTCATCGTATCAATAAAAAACTATATTCCAAAAATCATCTCATTCGATGAGATCGTTCGCGAGATATAATCGAAAATTAAATTTTTTTAGGGATTTTCAACAGTCAGTATCTTACGAACCCAACCGAATCGGAAAAAATGGTAAGGGAAAAAAGTGTTTCTTTTGGCTTCAAGAATCTTCTGTTGAAATATTCTGCAATGTCAAAGACTCACCCTGTATAGAGAAGTTTTACTAACAGACCAATCAATAAGTTCTTAGGAGAAGTTGGAAAAATATGTTTTATTGGCAAAATTCGATTTTGTTATTCAACATAGTACACTTCGAGGGCAGTACACTGATAATAGCGATCTTTTTGGGCGCATGTGCTTAATGATGACTCCGATCTCAAAATCAATTCTGTCCGTCTGGCCGTGTACACGATAACTGCCGAACGGAGCAAGTAAGCGACTTTCGACTTTCAAGGTAGGTCGTGCATTAGAATATCGCAGTTAAGTTCGTTGATAGACCAAATCGGCCGAATAGTTCCGGAGTTTTGCATTTTAAAATTTTGAAGTTATCAGCGGACCCAAAATTGAACCTTGAAGAGCCCCTGACAAGCAAACAATTCTGTCAAAGAGTTACCATGTTTTTGAAACTAATTGGAAATTATGTCATTCTGCCTAGACTACACTTCAATTCTGGCATTTGTTTCCACCACAGCCGTCTATCGCATGTGTCGCATATGGCAGGCAAAAGCAATACGCCATTTTATTGCCTTATGAAACGTATTGACCGGTTGATATTTCGCCTGTCGGAAATTGAATTGTGCATTTTAAAATTTTTCCTCGCGGTATTCCGCAGGGACAATTGTCGAAATGTTACGAGCCATTCCAACTTTTGACTGATGTTATTAGGCCAGGAATATGTGGTCCTTAGGGATCGAACATTCATTGAAATGGATATTATGTCCTTCGTGGGGGAGAAAAATTGGAATTTATTCGTTAACGTTGCATGTTTCTGGCATTTCGGGCCGTATATCATTCGATGGCTCAGTTTTCCCGAGAAATTATCGATTTCAATTCGCAGGTTTGAAGATTGAAACGAATGTTGCCGTATAGAGTTTGATGGTTATCGTAGTGTGGGCACGTGGTGGTCTCAGAGTCGGATCTAGAGCGTGTTACAGGCACAAGCTTACTAAGGGCGCAAAAATATGATTTTTTTCTTGGACTTTTTACTTCAAGCTTTATATTTGTATTCCAGAGAGGTGGTATGGTGCATGAACCTATTGCTGCGACAAGTAGTCACCAAAAAAAAATTTCAGGCAATAATTTTATACTTACAGTTGCAATTCTCGGGGTCATAAATTTCCGAAAAAATTTCTCGAAAAGTTGGACGACATTATGCTCCAAATAACTGCTAAGTTTCCTTTCAATTGCTTTGGAGTTTTCCTGAAATATCAAGGAAATAACCTCAACATTGCAAACGACTATAACTCAGATACCGTTCGGCGGATTTCACCCATTAACTAACTTAACCGTCGCATTCTAAAATTAGACCTACACTTTGAAGTTCAAGTCCATAGAATTCTCAGTAATCCCTCTACATTATTCCTGATTTTGCATTGGGGCCAAGACATCAAATTTGGCAACTTTTCAAATTGACTCTATACAAATACAATATCTGAGTAATCAATATAACGCAAGTTACAGGTATTCTCATGAAGGAGCCTTTTTTTAATTCAAACATAAGATTTTTTATTTCTAATGTTTGTTTCTTTTCAACGAGAAAAAAGTTTTAACATCCGCCAAATATTGTCGTAAAGCTTGTACAACACGCTGTATAGTCAGAATAACCATTAGGATAAGACAGATTTAAGCAAATATAGAAGGCTTCTGAAATTTTACATGTGATGGTATTTTGCTCTCTGTTAGATTCCGTCACTGCATCATCGTGTTCAGAAAGATTTTTTTTTAAATTCATGAAGATTTTTCATTCGAAAAATATTTTTTGCAGACATGAATTTCTGAGAGAGACGAGTTGGTTGGCGGGTCTGAGAGATCCTAACTTGGCTAGAGTGGTAGGATTCTGCAGTCAGGATGAACCCATGTGCGCTTTGATCGAACATTCTGAACCAGGAGAACTGCCGAAGTTTCTAGGACAACGAACTGGAAACGAAGATGGAGTTCCCGCAATTAGGTAAGCTTCAATCAATATAATTGTCAATCCAGTTGAAAAAAACTGACTCGAAACTCTATGATGAATTTCGTGAGAAGATTATCTCCAGAAAATATGAAAAAATATTTTGAAAATTTTTGTTGAATTTGTTTTTGACAGAATCCATCATATTCCTACGGAATTTGACACATACCTTCAAGTCGATATTCAACATGAGTGCACCAAATTTCACTCCTATCCGATGTTTATTTTCGGATAAAATGTGTCAAATTTCGCTTTGACATCGATTTTGAACTAGCGTGTAAAGCTCCCTGATCGCGAAACAGAAGCCAGAAGCGTTCGATTTGAGGCCTTTTTCAGTTCTGGGGAATCCCCTTGGTGGGTTTCGTCAACACCGTCACATTCAAATTCCAAAAAACCTCGTTAATATCTCGAAGATAAACATCTCCCCATAGCCTTCATGCTTTAACGTTGCCAATAGCCGTGAGAAATATTCGGATGCGTGAAATTTAATACGGGAAAACGGCGTGTCGTTCTGCAGGATTCCGTGATTTTTTTTGAAATTTTTTTTGCCTGTGTTTTTTTTTGTTACAATGCGCAATTATATTTATTGTTTCATTTCTTACTCCATATTAGCTTTGTTTTCCCGTAATGTTTTTCAACCATTTGTACCCAAAAATTTTTTTTAAAAGACGAACTCGGGCCTTGAAAAGTCATCCCGCTATATTCGAGGTACTGTTTGCTCTCAAGGCAAAATGATGAGGGATAAGTTCATTTTTTGAAATCAATCAAGATTCTCTTAATATTTCGAGGTCAGACTTGTACTTTCGTTTTGCTAATTTTAATAGTTTTATGGACCGTCAAGTCTATATCTTTATAGTATGTGTTATATAGTTATCGAAAAGTCCACACCAGAATTTACTCCATTCGGAAGAGCCATCCCAATGTTGAGAAATGAATCCTGATTTTCTTGAAATATTTTCACCATGACCAAAAATAGATGAAGAGTCGATAAAAAAAAGGTTTTACAAAGTGAGAGTTATCTATAGTTAACACTGATGTACCACTCACCCTGTAGCTTAATATCACCCAAGAGTCTTTCAACTTTCAACATAAATGTTCCTTTGAAACTTCAACCTAAATAATTTATCATTTTAATCGTATTACGTACTTAATATAGTTTGGCTTACGCAATTTCACTAATCATCTGTTTTCCTGACATTATTCGATATCTTTTGTGTGGATATTGTCGAACTAATACCGTTAATTAAATTGAAGCGTATACAGACGTATACATAGGTTTAGCAAATGAAGTTTTCCCCTATCTGTTATATTCCTGTATCTCACTAGAATCATCAACCTTATTATGAAACACATTGCAATTAAGGAATATTTTAACGAATCTTGGATAATTCATTCATTGCCAATTATTTTATAGGTTCTCCCGAATCAATTATAATCTAAACTTTGATTGTTCAAAATGTTCGTTTCACACCCCAAATCGAGAGATAATAAGAAAGTTGAACAATACCAATATTATGAAGTATCTGATTGATTACTTGGTGAAAATCATTCTAAATGAAAATAAACTTCAATTTTCACATATAGAGTTAATTATTCTTGATTGTTTCACTATACTGTAGTTTCTTCGTTAAACTTCAAAGTCACTACTGAAAGAATGAATATCCATAATTTTCTCGCAGAGAATACGAATTACTTCGGCAAACTGATTCAACATTGAATTAGAAATACGGAAATAGTGATGAATTCCAAAATGGCGAAGGAGACGGTGTATTTGTTACAGGATCTATTTTGGGAATATTTTTCAAATACATGGAAACTTCAGAAATGGACCTGTCATCGTTATTATTTTCATGAATCTCCATATTTCCCCCTAGAAGAGTAGAAATGTATTTACTTCCATTACCTATTCAATTAGCATAAAATCAGGACATCAATTGATCTTAGCGATTTATTCACCTTTCTGGACAGATCGGTGGAGATGCGCCATTTTCTTGAGTTGCAAAATGGCGCAAGATCTGGAATCGATTGTCCACAGTGTCGATTTAGAGATTTTTCCGAAAATACTTGGAATCATCGAAAGGGCAAGTTCTTCATTTTTCTTCTCTAGTACATCCTTCAACTTCATTCCAAAGAAGTTGACATATAGCGTCCAAATTTTTCTATTTCAAGTCAAAAAATACTCCAATTCACACCTTATTCAATAGGTATAGTATTGGTATAGTATAGAATAATAATAATAAACTATAACCAGTCTTGTGAAGATCAGAATAGGTTAGAGGAACATTTTGGACATTGCCGCTGAATTTCTATAACTGATTTGTACGAATATTTAAAGGATTTATTCATGAAAAGTATGAAAAACCAAGGACCTGTCCCCAACTAACCAACCTTACGTTTCACAAAGTTCGAGCTTGAATGGTGGTCAAATATTTCCGATTTTATTTTTGAATGTTGAATATTGTTGAAAGAAAGCAACGCAAATAGTTCCGTTATGGTTTAAGGGTGGTTTTTACTGGGTACAGTTAGTAAGTGTTTGTTCCATTCGAGTAAAATCTAATGTTTTGAAAGTCTAGAAGCCCATATATTACAAAATAATGCAGAGGGCTGCGTTCAAACTTTATCTTTCTGCGTGCGTCCATAATCACCTGACAATATAATGTGATATAATATGATATGATATGATATGATATGATATGATATGATATGATATGATATGATATGATATGATATGATATGATATGATATGATATGATATGATATGATATGATATATGATATGATATGATATGATATGATATGATATGATATGATATGATATGATATGATATGATATGATATGATATGATATGATATGATATGATATGATATGATATGATATGATATGATATGATATGATATGATATGATATGATATGATATGATATGATATGATATGATATGATATGATATGATATGATATGATATGATATGATATGATATGATATGATATGATATGATATGATATGATATGATATGATATGATATGATATGATATGATATGATATGATATGATATGATATGATATGATATGATATGATATGATATGATATGATATGATATGATATGATATGATATGATATGATATGATATGATATGATATGATATGATATGATATGATATGATATGATATGATATGATATGATATGATATGATATGATATGATATGATATGATATGATATGATATGATATGATATGATATAATATAATATGATATAATATAATATAATATAGTATAATATAATACAATATAATATAACATTCATGCTCATTATTGTGTATTATTAAAAATGTGAGGTGAGAGACCTATCAGATAACTATGCGACTCTTTTAGTTCTGTATAAAGGAGGTGGTAATCACCTTTGTAATTGCACTGAACCACACTTTCTGAAAATAAGTAGGAATTGAAGTTCCGCCTGATAATTTTGACATTTCATGATAACCAATCTTGATAAAACTCCACTGCCTACCGAATGACTTTATGAATTTGAATGGCGTAAAGTACACTTTCCATAAATTTTTCCAGTTTCCTAAGGTTTTCACTAAGAATATTCAGATGACTAGTTTCGATGATACATAGTCGTTACGCGACATAATTTCGAAATTTCCTCCGTATAATTCAACAATATCGCTACAAATTTCATCTCCATTATTCCGACTCTATAAGAAGAACATATATAGTTTCTCTTAACCCTAAACCCAACTAGCTTTCAAACATACCTTAATTTTCGTCACGCCCGAATTAGTTCAAAGTAGGACTAATAATTTGATAGCAGCGCCATCTACCTAACACCCTACCACGCTAACGAATTCTATATTCAGTTTGGCTAATGCAGCTTGGTCTCTGAGAAGCTGAAATTAGTTTACATTGCCGTCTGTCCTTCTGCAAACAGAATTAAACCCCCCTTTCGTCTGGTCCTATACGATCCCGGGGATTATCGTAATGGACTACAAAGTCTAAACGATTTATATCATTTATAATTTTGAAAGGTTGCAGCTTCCGTCGACGTGCTACACCTAGTATTTGCTAAGCTTTGTGTTTGGCATTCTCATACTTTTTTAGGGGATGTACATTTTGCGATATTTGAACAACGTGTTTGTTGTTGAGAATTCCTTTCTAGATGCCTCTCCAATTTCATTTTATTTCTTTGAGTACTTTTTTGATATGATGATATTAAACATTTTTCTACTTCATTTTTTCAATTTGATATATTCCGAAAAATATATAATTCTGCATAGGAATACCAACAGAATAGCAAGAATTCTAGTTCAAATTAGAAGTGGTATTGGCCAGCCATCTAGATAATGAACTTTCCTAACCAAATGTCGACTGAATATATGAAGATCTGCTGAATCTTTGGGGGGATTGTACCTATCCACGAATTTGACCTTCCTACTTCAACCTCAAACGTGCTCTAAAAATTCCATCAGACTGTCAGTTTAGCCCTTTCAAACTTGCTCGAAATTCAGAAGTAATCTTCAATTTAAAAGGCCTTTTGCTACTTTCTAGTAAGCAGCTAAACGTCTTGCTTTTTGTCCTACTTTATTGAAATGGTGAATGAGTTCAGATTATAGAGACTAATTTCAAGATTTTTGTTGAATAAATTGCAATTTTTCTCGGATATTGCATGCAACTTCAACTTCGATGCTATAGTCCTCGTGATTTCCATGATCTACTGAGTGAGCTGGCAGGCATTGATTGGGTTCCCCATCGAAAGATCTGAAATGCTGCGAATCAAGGCAATTATACCAATGGTCTATCAGACTGCCAGTTCAGCACTTTCAAACTTGCTCGAAATTCAAAAGTATTCTTCAATTTAAAAGGCCTCTTGCCCTTTTCTAGTAAGCAGCTTCTCGCCTGGCTTTTTGTCCTACTTCATTGAAATGGTGAATGTGTTCAAATAATAGAGATTTATTCCAAGATTTTTGTTTAATGAATTGCAATTTTTCCTGGATATTGCATGCAACTTCAACTTTGATGCTATAGTCCTCATGAATTACCATGATCTACTGAGAGAGCTGGCAGGAATTGATTGGGTTCCCCATCGAAAGATATGAAGTGCTGCGAATCAAGGCAATTATACCAATGGTCCATCAGACTGTCAGTTAAGATACTTTAAAACTAGCTCACTCCTTAATTTAAAAGGCCTTTTGCACCTTTTCAGTAAACAGATTGTCGTCTTGCATTTTGTCCTATTTGATTGATATGGCATATGTGTTCAAATTATAGAGATTCATCCCAATATTTTCGTTGAATAAAGTGCAATTTTTCACGGAAATTGCATACAACTTAAGCTTTGTTGCTAGAGTCCCGATAAATTTCCATGATCTACTGTGGGGATTGGCAGGAATTGATTGGATTCCCAGTCGAAAGATCTGCAGTTCTATGAGTCAAGGCAATTATACCAATGGTCCATCAGAGTGTCAGTTAAGACACTTAAAAACTGACTCGAAATTCAAAAATAATCCTTAATTTAAAAGGCCTTTTGCACCTTTCTAGTAAACAACTTGTTGCCTCGCATTTTGTCCTATTTGATTGAAATGGTATATGTTATCAAATTATAGAGATTCATTTCAATGTTTTCGTTGAATGAAATTTTTCACGGAAATTGCATGCAACCTCAGCTTTGTTGCCAGAGTCCCCATGAATTTCCATCATCTTTTGAGAGAGTTGGCAAGAATTGATTGTATTCCTCATCGAAATACCTGAAGTACTGCTAATTGAGGCAATTATACCAATGGTCCATCAGACTGTCAGTTTAACTCCTTCAAACTTGCTCGAAATTCAAAAGTTATCTTCAATTCAAAATGGCCTTTGCACTTTTGTAGTAAGCAGCTTGTCGCCTTGCTTTTTGTGCCACTTTATTGAAATGGTGAGTGTGTTCAATTTATAGAGATTTATTCCAAGATTTTTGTTGTATAAATTGCAAATTTTCTCGGAAATTGCATGCAACATTAACTTTGTTGAAAGAGTCCCCATGAATTTCCATGATCTACTGAGAGAGCTGGCAGGAATTGATTGGGTTCCCATCGAAAGATCTGAAGTGCTGCGAATCAAGGCAATTATACCAATGGTCCATCAGACTGATTGAGGCAAATGCATTTACCTACCGGCTATATCGGCGACGAAAATTCCGTATGCATTAATCCATTAAGGCATCGTAATGGAATTGAGGATGGGGTATTGATTGTTGTATATATAACAAATTGGTTATTGTGGCTAGGGAAATGATTATTGATGGTTCCACTTCTCCATACGACCACAGTGCTTGAATAGGCCGAGATATGTCCGATACATAATGCCTGAGGATGTATCTAGCCTGTGTTCATTCGATATTACGCAGCGATTATGATATATTCGGTGAAGATATAACACCGGGAGCGCTTGCTGTGATCTGAATTCTATGAAATTTCCAGCTACAGTTAGGGGTTAAAGATCTGATAACAGCTGTAGATTCAGAGAGCTGCAAGCAAAGCTCTGAAAAGTATGATGGTGCGCAGAAACCTATCTGGCAATACCTGTAATTTTCAACTGAATGTACTGCGATTTATGACGCCCAAGACATATTGGTTATGAGAATCTATTCAAAAGGTCTTCGCAGATTTTACATCTCTCCTACACCTGATGAAAGATGTTCGGGCTACTAATCTACTCAGAATGATATGAAGAGCGATTGGCCATAACTTATTCAGAATCAGATCATCTTCAATCCAATATAGCCATGGTTCCAATTCCAGAAGTCCCGTGCGTTACCTTAAAATTTCGACTGTATTCGTCAACCGTCAAGTGTTTGAGGTTCTTGTCGCTTTGGCGACTTTCATGGGCTACTGTTTGCCCAGCTAACGAGCTATTTGACTCAGAATTGTAGTAATCATTCCATGTTTTACTCACTGCCACATGCCGACGCAAAAATGCTATTTGTTACACCCAACCAACGTCCAGAATGGATAACGCGTCTTTGCTTTTGATCAGAGGTAAGCAAGCGCAGCACCCATTTCAAACAAACCTTTCTCATTGACAAATGTTCACTCGAAATAATTACTGCATATACCGCCCTCTGATACCTTGTACTCAAGAACTGTAGTGCCATTTAACCTTTAATATCTCGATCCTGGCCTATTTTTATGTTCCAAAATTGTGACAACCATCTTTTGGATCTCATTGTTGTTGGAAGTAAATGAATTGAATAATCAAAGGCAAAACAAAGCATTATCTCGGACTAATGATAAATTCTATATGGGATATAGATTGGGATCGCGTCTTCTAGTTCTATTCAAATATTCTCTATAACGCAAAAAAGTGATACATCTCTACTGTTACTTTTACTACATTGGGTTTTACATGTTTATATTCCTTTCGTCTCGAATAAATAAATATTATATGAAGCCATGAGAGTGCTAGTAGTCCGTGTTTTTCAAGAATCCTCTGCAAGAGGTTCCATATTCTAATCCATACATGTTTCTTATTACCATCTGTTGAACCACGAATAGTCTCTTGATATCTGATGAGTTTCCCCATAAAACTACCCCAAATGAGATGAGCGATTGGAAATTAGAGAAATATACTGTTTTCAGTCCACGTTGCCTCTAAATATTCCCATTTGATAGGCTACGGCAGTTAGTCGCTCGCAAAGGATATCCACCTGATCATAACATCAAATGTTATTATCAGGTGGCAAATCTTAATTAATTAATTAATGTATTCCTAGGGACTTTGTGCCAGGTGTCAGGAGTTTTCCTTTGAATTCAATCGACTCTGGTGGTCCATTTCCAGGCACTATTTTCTTATGGCGCCCAAGGCAGCCTGAATTCCATTTGAAAAATCCTCTGGATACTGACATCACACAACTGAGCTCGAATCAGAAGCATACACAAATGCATTTTCTGTGATGTCAATCATCATTTCTACTTGGTAATTTATGTATGCCAGGTAAAGACGAGGACCCAGGATGCTGCCTTGTGGCACACCTCTAGTCGACCCAAGCTCTGTTGATCTGTATGTCTGCCCTCTCTGAACTACCTCAACCTACTGTTTCCGGTTGGTCAAATAGCTCTTTATGAGTATCAGCTGATTTCTCGGAATTCCAGACAATTCCAGGTTCTGCACAAGCCAATGATGCTCTACGCAATCAAAAGTTCTGGATTAGTCCAGGAACAGCCCAAAGGGAACCTCACCCATCTCCATGGCCTCCAGCATATCAAATCTTATACGAGTAACTGTCAATGAAAATTAATATCAAAAGAAGTTTCTGTCCTGCTGATAGCAAAACTCCACAGATAAATTTCCCTAAACCCCAACTCGGCAACAACAACATTCCTCACAGTTCCAAAGGCACAGAATACCCTCGAACGCACGAAGAGGATATTTTTCACAGTATATCGACACGACTCCCTGAACCGTTATGGATTGCGTTCAACGATCAAAACACCGCACACTGTCGTCATTCATCTTTTGAGAAATTAATAACAACCTGAAATAAGACGTCTCCGTGTCGAAGCCCCAGCGTCGGCAAGAACGAGCAGACAGAGGGGAAGAATATGTTTAATGAATCCTGTTAGTTTTTTAAATTAAAAAACCTAATAAGGCGATTCCACGTAAAAAAGCCCGACGGATGAAACGGAGGCACATTTTTTGCGCAAGAAGGAATTTCTTATTATGAAAAGTTTCCACCTTTGAGAATTTTAATGGTTGGTGGGACGTGGAAAATTCGTTTTCTAACAAATTGAAATTCGCTCCCGATAATTCCAGAGGAAACTGGTATATTAAACAGGAACACAATGTGGAAATGGTGAAAATCCGGGGAAATGAAAAGATATCAAGCTTGGGGGAATTTCGTTGAGACAACAATACAGACGTGGGCGTATCTTTGGTTGGTGATAACGTGATTTGAATTACGGTTAGGACTTGAGGGGTAGAGGGCTGTGGTATATATGGAGTATAATGAAATATATCGAGAATTTGAGGAAACGGTTTTATAAAGTCATTCGGTGGACTACGATAATTTGACGCATTGTACAGTGTGTAGTTAAAATGTTAGGTAAGAGTAATTTTTCCGTTAAAATCTACGTGGCGTTGTCTGTTCTACACGACAGTAGTAATAACTTTCATACAATATTTCGACAAAAATAATGCTAGACACATTGGTTCATCTTATATCTTTCGATTTAGAATTAAGTATCAAAAGTACCTATTCTATATTATAATGTCATAATCTCAGACGTGTTCGCACTCATGCTGTAAATAAAACATGGTGTGCTCATCTGCTCATCTGTGATCGTATTTACCAATGGTGACGTCACTTTTTTCATTCAAATTCAAAGCCCAGAATATATGTTTCCCTGAATTTGAATGAAAAAAGTGACGTCATTATTGGAAAATACGATCATAGATGAGTACATGAGCACACCATGTTTTAGTTACATCATGGTCGTACTAATGATGTAAAAAACATGGTGTGCTATTCTGAAAAATGAGTGAAATCAAGAGTTATATATTCTTTGAATTAACATTCAAATTCAAAGCACAGAATATACAACTCTTTGTATTTTAATCTTGCTGACGTCACTCATTTTTCAGATGAGCACACCATGTTTTTTACATCATAGTCGCACTTGATTCAAACCAGGATGCATAGAATATGTCAGGTGTCGACACTTTCCTACTATTACCTACTAAAATGTTGGGTCCAAAAGCGGTTCTAGAATTGTCAAATATTGTCCTACTTGGCTCTGTGAACGATGATGGCGCTAAGGTCGCTGCTTCAAATCCATACAATTAATTCCGCTGAATAAAAATCAATTGAGCTATGATCTGATGAAACTATTTCCCAAAAAATGAATCAGATATTTGAAATTATGAATTCTATCATATTGAGATAATAAATAGTAATCTGACAAAATGAAATGAATAATCATTATTTAAATTTGTGAAAATGAATTTATTTTCGGAAATTTTTGAAAATAATGTATGGTCTAACTCGGAAAATCAGAAAGAAGCTCCGATTTGACTAGTTTAGATATGACAGGTCGGTAACTTCCATGAATATTTCAGATTTATATGGCAGGGGACTTATTCTTGAAATACGATGGTATAGAACGTTCTCTATGGCACAATCTCCCGTTCGACCTTCCTCCCATTTGTCAAAACCTCAATTCCGTATTCTTGAACATCAAGAAGCGCTATTCATGAATTCTGGGAAGAGAACAAACGTGGAAAAATGGGCGATTCGCCGCCGTTGGCAAGGAAACGAAAGCATTTATGATGGAACGATAGAGAACGTTTATACCATCGCAGTCAAGATGGGGAGCAGTCCGAATGAGCGGTCATAGACGAACAATCATGCCAAATGTTCTAACCAATCAAAGACAAGTATTTTCGACAGACATGAAGCTAACTTCATTCATGTAGCCAACATCGACATAGACTATATTTCTGTGATATATTGTCATAATTCAAATTTGAAATCATACAGTTGTCATGAGAGTTGGGAGCGTATTTCGGAAAATTGTAAAATGGATCATTTTGAAAAAAAAAGATCACTTCCAATCAACAATAAACAGAAGGAGCTGCTCACCGACTACATTACACGAAGACCCGAAATGTACATAGGTCGGTTAAATTCAGATTATAAAGGGTCTTTCAATAGGGACGGGTCGATGTTGGCAGCCTGTGGCGGCCATGTTGTTTTAACGTCGTCTTTCTAACCTATATTTTTTTATTCAGTTAGTAATGCCAAATCACCATGGCAAGTTACACGGTTGAGCAACACGTCCAAATGTTAAAAATGTATTACCAAAATGAGTGTTCGTTAGTGCAAACGTTACGTGCATTGCGCCCATTTTACGGCAGACGAGGTGGTCCTTCAAAGTCGACTCTCCAACGTTTGGTGGCCAAATTCGAATCGACCGGTTCAATAAACAATCTGCCAACACCCGTACGTGCAAAGACCGCCAGATCGGCCGAGAACATCGCTGCTGTCCGTGATAGTGTGCAGGAGAACCCGAGGCAGTCATCGACGTTCACAAGAACTCGGTCTTTCACAAACATCAACGTGGCGCATTTTGCGTCAGGACTTAGGGCTGCACCCGTACAAGATTCAACTCACTCAGGAGCTCAAAGTTACTGACCATAGGCAACGCCGTTCGTTCGCTGATTGGGCTACAGTGTGTTTGGCAGAGGACCCCAACTTTGGCAGAAAAATCATTTTTTCCGACGAAGCGCATTTCTGGATGAATGGCTATGTGAACAAGCAGAATTGCCGTATATGGGATGACAACAACCCACACGAAGTTCACCAAGTAGCCATGCATCCACAAAAAGTGACCGTATGGTGCGGATTTTGGGCCGGCGGTGTTATTGGTCCGTACTTTTTTGAAAACGATGTTGGTGAGGCCATTACCGTCACAGGCGAACGGTACAGAAGGATGATCACCGATTTCTTTTGGCCCAAATTGGACGATCTACACTTAGACGACATGTGGTTCCAGCAGGATGGCGCTACGAGCCATACAGCGGATGCCACCATGGATCTTCTGCATGAACGCTTTGAGGGCATGGTTATCTCTCGCAGAGGTGACGTGAATTGGCCACCGAGATCCTGCGACTTATCACCTTTAGACTTTTTTTTGTGGGGTTTTCTTAAGTCGCAGGTCTATACCAATAAGCCACAATCGACCGATGCCCTTAAAGTCAACATAGCTCAGGCTATCGCTGAAATTCAACCCGAACTATGCGGCAGAGTTGTTGAACATTGGACAACTCGAATTCGTGCCACCGTGAGAAGCCGCGGCGGACATTTAAACGATGTGATTTTCCACACATAATGGCATATATAGCTCTTTCAAATAAAAAAAAAAAATCGTTAAAAACTCACACACGGCCTTTTTTATTTCATGTCAAAATCGACCCGTCCTTATTGAAAGACCCTTTACAAGGGAGCACATGAAAAAAACTGGAAGTGTTCCGAGTTGAGCTTTATTTAATCTAAACATTTTGATAAATTTTGGATCAGATAGATCAAACGGGTTCCATTTAGAAAGCACATGGACACCTATTTGGTATTGTTGTTCTGAATCTTCCACATCTTCATTCAGTACTTCCCACATAATTGCACTCGCCATGTCCATTTCCGATTGAAAACAGAAATTTTGTAGTGAACGTTAATTGAGATTGTTAAGACTTATTGCCAAACAGATCAAAATTGTCAAATACCCGAAAGATAATTAGCGTCCTCTATGAATCGTTCCATCACAAATCGTAAGAGATACATCGCTCGCTCTCCGTGAAGCACTCATTCATTTCAAGAATACCGTTTCCCTGAAAAACTCGTAGACACACCCCCTTTTGATCAATCGTTCTCTTCCCCGGTTTCAAGAATAGGCGCCCAGGCATGATGTAAAACACATGATGTGCTCATCTGAAAAAAAAGTGACGTCAGCAAGATTAAAATACAAGGAAATATATAATCTGTGCTTCGAATTTGAATGGAAAAGTGACTTCATCATTGGTGAATACGATCACAGATGAGCAGATCAGCTCACCATCCTTTACTTACATCATGATGGCAGGTTTTCCCATGTCGGCATCTATCGGCGAAAACTGAAGTAGGACAACAAAGCCGTATTTTGACAACATTTGAACCTCATTTCCGGACCAAAATATGTCAAAGAGTGTCCGCCCTTATTTATTCTATGCATCTATATTCAAACGAACGAGATCGACATGAAATTGCCGTCAAGCTTGTCAAACTCTTGTGCATAGAAGAATATTGCCATCAGCTCCACATCACATTTCTAATCTAAATGAAATCCGGCAAAAAACACTTACAGAAATTTTCGAAGGTTGGATGACTCTATAAAACTCTCTTTTCATTTCAAATATTCAAACGAGTTTAATAGCTGATTAATTAAATAGTATGTTCGTTTCATCCACGTCGAAAGTCATAGAAAATCATCTCATGACAATGATTATATTCTTTGGCTAAGATGAATGACTCAAGTGTCTGCAGTTTCTACGAAAAGCATAAGCAGAGCACGTTCTGAATATGTTCACCATTAAAACTGTCATACTCGACGATGTTACATCAGACATACACATCAGTATTGCAATATCTCAAAACTTATGCGGCTATCCTAATATTGGTGTTTGATAAAGGTCAGGATATCAGAACTAAACCACTTCTTAAATCAAGGTCGACTAGTTTCAATTTTATTCAAAAATCATCTTCAGGGCTCGACATTGAAAAATACAAAATATCTTAGAATATAGCACTAGTGTAGGCCATATAATTTCCTTAGAGATAGATTCGCCTATTTCTAAATGTCAGACACAGCGTTATAAAAATCTGACTTAGCGGTCAGATTTTCTAAGGTTGCAAAATGTCGAATACACTCCATATTCAATTAGTATAGTATAGAACAATTATAAATAGGAAAAAAGAAATTATGAATGTGAAAACATAATATATAATAAAATTTTACAAACGAAACGAAGTTACTACATTTGGAGATGTGAAGGATAGATATGGTTCAAACTTTGAATATAAACATTTTCAATCATATATATATATATATATATATATAGAGTTTCACCACTTGTAGTTTAGTTGGTCATTTATGTATGCTAGGAAAAGAAGAGTACCCAGAATGCTGCCTTGTGGCACACCTGGAGTCGACCCAAGCTATGTTGATCTGTATATCTGCCCTCCTTTAACTACCTCAAACGAAACGAAACTTTGAACATAAACATTTTCAATCATATTTAAATGGGGTTGTACCACTTGTAGTTTCTTTTTTTAAAGCATTATAAATTGTGCTTTCACATTCAAGACGTCTTTTTTCTGATTTTGAATTGTGTTTTCTCCATTGTAGATCATTTCAGAATAAAATCGAAACTAGTAGGCCTTGTTTTAAGAAATTGATTAGGTCTCAAAGTGACACTTATTTTGAATCCTAGTATTGTTCATTTCGCAATTCTGAGGATATTGATTTAATTATTTCACTCACGCTTCTCACCCTGTATATATCAACATTCGATTTCCCTACATTCCTAACGAGATAATGGCCATGTAATAATATGTGTGAAGCTCCCTTAGAATTTCGTCGGGAGCACGTCGTTCGGATCCCCTTTAATGAAGCAGGATATACATGCACGTCCCAGATAGTAGTAAATATTTATTAGGACGATTCGTGAAAACATGGTTTCAGCTAATTGGCGGCTTTAGTTAAACCCCTACCCGGCATAAAATCTACCCCTCTGTTTCCGTATTTTCGCATACTGGTATTCCCCTCCGGCATTACATATCTAATTCTATAAGAGATAGACGCCGAATAGATCTTATTGCTCGTATATGGTGAATTTATTACTTTGTTCATGAAATTGTGAGGCATTCGGATCTTGAAGTGGGGTTATCTTACAGTGGAATTTGTGTTCCAACTTCGCTGTTCTTTGGAATGTCTAATTTGCAGCGATATGTATTCATGAATACATATAATAATATTATGTATGTAATATGTTCGTTTTTAGTTATGAGAATCTTTCGGTTGGGTTTGGCATATAGAGGAAATGTAATGAAAATTGAAACTGCACAGATATGTCTATGCTTGGTTGCTTATGTTTCCAGACTGAAGAATTTCATTATAGTCCAACAAAACAACAGTATTATGAATTTGAATACATCTATGAACACAGCCGCCCTAAAAATAGACGCCGTCAAAGCGAGAAAATCAAGCTCAAAGTTTTTTTTATAGCTTCTACTCTGTGTTGGGTTAAAAAAAAGTTGATTATTTTGAATATCTTATTCGAATGATAATCACAAAACTGTTCCTTCAGTTCCAATTTGATACCAAGAGAGATCATTCTCCATCTCTCCCCATGCGAAATAGCATACCGGGTCAGAATACAAATATGCCGGGTATTTATATTTGTATCTTGTCTATGGTCTTGCCCGAACTAGGTCCATCTTTGTCTCGGACCTATCGTTCGTTGTTCTATCTGCATTAGACTCTTTAGAAATGAATTCGTAGGCAGTGTCCAAAAAGTTTAATATGTCTATGAAGTATATGGGGTATCTGAGGTTCTGAAATATCATCGCTTGGAAGATCGGACCTGGTCGAAAGACCCTCCCGGTCAGAGGGCAAATGTAGGTAATATTATTTTCTGCTTCCTGCTGGTGTTCTGCCCCTCTTCCTGTTTCAGATGTTATGTCAAGATATATTGTCAGAATAAATTCAAAATGACGAAAAAATTATTCTTCAATGAAAAAGATGCCATCCATGTTCTTTAAACAATTCACTACACTTATACGGGGAGACAGTAGATTTGTTCGTTGTACCTGCATGAACTACACTAACTACACCAACTCCACTGACTTCCAATTCTCAGTGCAGCTGAGTGTAGTCACAGATAACTGAATGAGTGGACTAAGTGCAATTCAATCTGTTCTATGATTCTCACAGAATACAAATATATGATAGATGATTTTACGCAATCCCAAGATGACAGAATTCTATGCTTCTCATGTTTTCGCTACCACTTCGAGGTGATGTAGATTTGTCGTAAAGTTTTTCTTAAGTCGTCGCGGACAAAAATTCTATTTCAAATAACGAAATGATGAAAATTGATTTCGTCCAAAAATAACCACACATAGAGAACAATACTCGTCCAACCTGGATCCAGAGACAACCACAGATGTCTATGATTATGAATTATATCTACGCATAACCATCACAGAAGATAACCTCACTCTATGCACTGCACACGTCATCTGTGACTATACTGACTGCCAATATTTCCGCAACGAACAGAGTACAAGTTTACAACAGAACACACCGAACAGTATA
Organism: Myrrha octodecimguttata; assembly: GCA_958510865.1. Taxonomy (NCBI): domain Eukaryota; kingdom Metazoa; phylum Arthropoda; class Insecta; order Coleoptera; family Coccinellidae; genus Myrrha; species Myrrha octodecimguttata. Next base: position 82,192,718 of record OY294056.1, read on the forward strand.
AGTGGAGTTAGTGTAATTAGTGTATTTCATGTAGGTACAACGAACAAACCTCTTGTTTTGTGCTGCTAACACTGTGATATACCTTTCAGTTTTGCAGTACTTGGTAGCAATTCTGGTATTGAGTGAATTCCTGCCGTAACAATATTATTGCAGAACTAGAGAAGCCTTCAATAACGACTCACTCATAACAATGGAAGTCAGTATAGTTCATTTCAAAATTATTGACATCAGAGCAGGCCATGAAAATCTAGTCGCGGCTTTATTTCTAGTTACAAAAAGTAACTGAAAATTTCTGTGTGTTGATCATAGATTAAAATATACAAATATAACCTATAAAATAATTTTCAAGGCAAATTTGATTTGAAATTGTTGTGAATATTTATAATACTCTGATGCTCTAAACCTGTACAGCGGCAGTATATTATTTTCATCATTGTTGCATTGACAAATATTCAAACTAAGTTTCAATTGCCAAAAGGCATACAGCTAAACTGACGACTGAAAATACACAGCCACATTATTTCACTGCGGATCAATCATGGAAATTCAGGGTTTTTGATGAAAATAGAGTGGAATGCTTCAACATAAAATCATTCAGGCTTTCGAAAAACTCCAATTTCGAGATATCATTCAGTAAATAATCAAAGATCACTTGAAGTTCCTGTTCAATGAAGATTTCACTCTTCAGCAATCTTTGTATTCCTGATGACTATTAGTAATTCATCCGAGTTCTAGCCCTGTGCTATTTTTTCCCCATAATTCAGGAAGGAAAAGAATAAAATAAAAATTATATCCGAACTGATATATTCATTGCTTTTGATTTTCGACAGAATAACGTCGTTTAACGTCTCTTTGGAGGTATAATCATGTGGAATATGTTTCCTCCCACTGCTAACTCCTGGCTGTACTGACTTGCCTTCTTCTTTTTTCTTTAAAATTCTTTGGACAGTACTTGGAGAAATCCTAAATTTTAAAACTTATTTATTAATCAGAAAACACCTCGAATAGGTAAATGATTGATTACCTGAAAAAATAGCGAAACGCGATTAATACTAGCAGAAATATCTGATGAATCCCAATAAAACTCGCAGTAACACCGGTACACTGCCCCACGTTCTCTCGTAGTTAGGCGAGAGGTACCTTATATATTCCAGCCATTTTCAATTTAGTAAGGTTTACGAAATACTAAAATCCAAAACTCATTTGTCGATTGAATCAGGAACATACACAATCAGAAATAAATTCCAAATATTATCAGTAAGTTAACTCAAACTTAAAAAAGTCATGTCAGTATGTTCAAAATCGGGTTTTCAGATTTTGTCAAATTAATAAGCAGTGGACTGTGACAGATGATTGAGTTAGATGAAATTGTTTTAAAACGATTCATTTACATATATACATTGCATAAAACAATTGAGAGGCATAATCATACATAAATTAGAATTTAGAGTCAAATTAGTCACCAAACAACACGACATTTACAGTGATGGATTATAAGTGCAAATAAATCAGTGAGTGGGGCAAATTCCACCAGAAAAAAAGAAGGTTTCAGTGATGCCCTTTAAAGAAAATGCTAAGACAGTGAGAGTACGGTTTAAAAATGAGTATGTATGATTATGTGAGTAGATAATGAGAATGCAGCAAAAATGAGTCTGTATAAAATTACAAATAATTGGAGTTTTTAAAAATGAATTCACATTTCAAATATAAAGGGAGATCTACGATACAGGATAAATATGAAATTACATTTTCATAAACTGAGAGGAGAAATTACTGCATTCCGCCATTTTGACATATGGCCATTTTGAGATATGAGTTGTTGATAATGAATTTACAAATATCTATTTTCAGAACATAATTGAAGCAGGAAAATGAATGATAATGATTAACAATTAAAGCAATCAATAATTTAACTATCACCATCAAAAGTGAGACGTTCTGAATAAAATGAGAATGATACAAAATTGAATCAAAGTCATCAGATATTAAATATGAGAAGTCTAATTGAGAAGGAATTCAAGAAAACTGAATTAATTAATTTAGGGAGGTCATTATTGAGTGAAAAAACGTCAGTGCAATCAGTGGTGAATTATTCAGGTTTTCATTGGATTAGACAATAGCATAATTCATTGAGATCAGGCAAACTTAAATTGATTCCGATTAATAGAGAAATATGCATTGCTACTATTTGAATTAAACTTATTTAACATTACAATGGAGACGAACATGTGTGAGCAGCCATTAATCATTATTCGATCAGAGCAAAATTACTACATTAATTCTACTCATACTAGAAAGGATCGAACAATGATCAACATTAATTTCGAGGGAGAATTATCAACAGCGAATGGAACTAACTAGCTACAATCGATATAAAATCGATCCTACTAATGATCGATTGCATTTCAATACGTGCCCCATATTCAATTTGAACGTGAATAAGAAATTAAAACGAGTAGTTGGAGCAGAATTAACTAATATGACTTGTTTATCTGGTTATCACACTAATTGAACTAACTTTACAAGATTTAACAATGATATTTGATAATCTGAAGTGAGTAGAACAATTTGATTTTGGAGAACAAAGCAAAGCGAAATGATAGTCTTAACAAGAGCTAATCGGAATCGGGAATCGGGAATTAATTCTTACGCACTCCTCGTACTTGGAGAGGCTGTTAACGGAAGCAGGTGTTCTAACAGCTGATCAGCTGCGCATCGATTTTCTTGACCTCTGGTTGGTTGAAGAGCGTAAGCTGCTGGTGGGTCCAATAAAATCGACTGAATTTGCGGAAATGTTCAGTGCGCAGATTAGGAGGCATATTCAAAAGTTCAATTTTGAACACAGTATTATCACAGACCAACAAGACAAATCACTTCATCGTTTCACTTTCTTCTTCCTCGAAACAGCTGTCAAATTGAATACTTGATTTTGGAATATCTAAAATCGAAATGTAAAAACGGATTCGTCGGGATTCGGGAATCACGAAATCAAAATCAGACTAAGATTTTTCGATGAAACCATTTGAAAAGCAAATTTCCAACACCAAAGCGAGTGTTTTGTCACACCTTAAACTCCTGTAGAAGAACTCGGTTGGAGTAAATGAAAATTTTGGAAAAATGTTATGGAAAACCCGTTTACCTTAATCAGAGAATCTTTGTAGTTTCACATCAAATGAGATTCATTTCAATACAATATAATCAAATTATGAATAGACCAACTTTGTTCGTTTCCAATCCTAGTGTTTGTACAATCATATACAATTTTATCAGACATCCCATCGTTTTAATTGAATAATGGAGGTTGTAATGCTTTTACTTCAGTTGCGATTCCTTTATATTATATAAAATGAACATTATGAATGAGTCCACCTAAGTTCGATTCCAATTCTTGTTGTATAATTAAAACATATAATGAGGACTGTCATCATAAAATAGAACCTCAAAGATGACTAAACAATTGATTTGGTTGTAAAAAACTGTTTGGATTATATTCTTAAATTGAACAGATACGAAATTATTCATCAATTAATAGGATGAAAAATTCATTTCAGTTTGTTTACATGTTTATAACCTCTTCAAGCGAGTCCGAAAACGGCGAGAGTGACGTAATTCTATTTCTGCAATCTGATTGGCACCCCAAAGCACCCCAAACGCCTGCTAAAATTCTGATTAGCTCGATTCAGGGTCATATCTGCGTTGACATAGATTTCCTAAGTAAATGACGCGAGTGGTTTATCTGGTTGATCTGTGGTATTATTCTGAACACCAACATGAATCCTGCAAGACAAAATGTTACTGACTGGTCTATTACCAACATAATTTCGAGTTTCCACAGCCACCTGAGATGTCAATCATTCTGAAATGGACTATACCTTTCCACATCCAAAATCCAATCGCGACTCAAATATATCCTAAACTCCATGTAATAATAATAAAGAGAGAATTCCAATTATGACGCTAATTCCGGCGTATTCAATCTACGGAATATCTGACTACGTAGGCGACTTGAATTTCAGCAATCAGTATATAGTACGAATACCATAAAAAATTTCCCATGAATATGCATCAAAAACTTTTTATGGATAATTCCGAAAATACCTCTTCGAGTGCGCCATAAACTCGGCAAGCCGAACAGACATGTCTGGCTGAATTATTAATGAAATAATGGCCATATATTATGCAATGGCAGAGCGATAAGGTCGGATGAGTTTATAGGATCACGTTGGTTAATTTCCGTTCAGTAATGTTTAATAATATGACCGTCGAGCCGGGGTGGTCCCTTGAAAGAGCTCAAGGCGTGGAAACCTCCCAGAAAGGGATGATATCCGATCCGGGAAAACTTTCTGAATGGAATTAACAGAAAATAGGACGCTCTCATATTGTTCACGGTTTCCTGATTGTCAGCCGATTTGGACACGTCTGCTTGTGGTGTCGGCAAGGAAATGAAATACTGTCTCTGTACGAGAAAAGTTTGGTGGGATGAACGGGAGGGTAATTCATTCATTCATTCCTTTTGGTGTCCTAGGCTACTATGGCCATTTAGACAAGCTTTCAATTTTTACATTTATACATTGACATTCATTCAGATTCATACCAACTAGAGACTTTTCATTTATAGACAAACAAACATTTACGTACACCACAAACTTAACACAACATCCATGACCTCGCCGGGATTCGAACCCGGTACCTTCAGCATCCTAGAACGTGTCTCCACCCTCTAGGTTACCGAGGTAGTCAACGGGAGGGGAATAAAGGGTGTTTTTTTTAGAGGTATAGAACTTTGAAATGGAATAAATCAAACAGAAATTTTCAAAATTTACTTCATTCATAAGATGATCTTTTGGCATTATAATTTGAATGTAATAGACGACTTCGGCCCAAGTTGCCAACCCACAATTTTCTTCACAAATTTACTATCACTGGGGATCGGGAATTTCAGGATAAATTCGATATGATAAGGTTGGCGTTATTTATAAATATCCGCAAAAGATGCCTCGGCTCCTCAAACAAGATAATTCCTTCCAAATAAAGGGTTTTGTTAAGATCATCTCTGATTGGCTGAAATTTCAGTTGGGATTCCTGATTTCATGTGAATAGTGTCAAATTTATATAGGTTATGTTACGCAAATCAACTTGATTATTTCGGTTGCCAGTTTTCAATTCCGTAAATATGAAATATTCGGTTGGTTACTGAAAAAAAAGGTTAATTACTGAATTTGATTGACGAAAAAACGTTTTTTCTGTCACCAGAAAGACAGTCAATGTTCTATGGTAACATATTCATAGCGTAGAACAATCTTTATTTACTTTACATAAGAGAGACAACAATCAACAATGGAAAAATTACTAGGTATGTTCTATGGATCATAAGGTAAATTAAGATTGTTCTATGCTATGGATATGTTACTATAAAACATTGATTGTCGTTCTGGTGCATAGACTTAATATGTCTATGTTCTAGTGACAGAAAGATTGCTTTTTCATTAATCAAATTCCGTAATTAACCTTTTTTCAGGAACCAACCTAAAATTTTTTGTTTCCAGAACGGAAAACCGGCAACCGAAATGACTAAGTTCATTTGCGGAACATATCCTTTATAGACCTGGCAGTATTAACCTGAAATCAGGAATCCCAACTTAAATTTCAGCCTAACAAAAACCTATATTTGGAAGGAATCATCTTGTTTGAGGAGCCGAGGCATCTTTTACGGATATTTATAAATAACGCGAAGCTTATGATGTCGAATTTGTCCTGAAATTTCCGTTCCCCAGTGATAGTAAATTTGTAAAGAAAATTGTGGGTTGGCAACTTGGGCCGAAGTCGTCCATTTCTGGCATATGACCGCCACGGCTGGCTAGGACGTAATCTAATCTGGAGGTCTAATTTTCAATCACTTTTTCCAACATTTGTGGCCGTATATCGGCAATAACGCGGCGAATGTTGTCCTCCAAGTGATCGATCGCTTCGGGCTTACCACAGCAAATAGTCTAGCAGCGTTAAATCGCACGATCTTGGAGGCCAATTCACGGGCCCGGATGTGAAATTAGGCGCTTACCAAACGTTTCCTTCCGTAAATCAATTATGAGCTGCGTGATATGTTGCGCCGTCTTGTTGAAACCACAGCTGCTGCACATCATGGTTGTTCAATTGAGGTACGAAAAGTCAGTAATAATGGCTCTATAGCGGTCACCATTGACTTCAACGTTCTGTGGATGCGTACTATCACTTAGAGTAAACGTGGTGCGAAAACGGTCCATACTTAGTCGAATTAATTGCTCTGATAGACGATTATGTTGACCGTGAAATAGACGTAGAGTGTGATAGCTATTTCGAACAGAACCACTATTTTCAAAATGAATTTGCACAATTTGGAAGCGTTTTTCAGACGTCAGTCTATTCATGTTGAAATGCCAGACCAGACTTATCATAAATACCTTAACAGCTAATAAAATGGCCGCCAATTGAAACAGTGTTGCCAACTTAAAGTTGTATACCTCTAAAAATTCCCTCTACATACGTTACTGAAACTTGGTTATTTTTTTTGGCGTACCAATGCGCAAATTTCTGCTAACTTCCATCGGGAACATATTGCCAATGAATTGAAGAAAAAAAATCTAGATTTCGATTGAAAATAATTTTTTTTCGGAAACATTTCATGATATTTGCAATATCTTCAACCCCATCTTTCACAACAGTTTGTCGAATTTCAGTCCGTCCAGGTTTTCACAATTATTAGGAAAAAAATGACGAATTCCTTGGTATCATTGTTATTTCCGGATTATCTCAAAAAAATAATGCTCCAATGGTGATGAAACTTGCAAACTTGTTAACAAACACTCATGCCCAGTTTTTGTGAAATTTCGTGAAAATAATGTCACGAGATCAATTTCAAAATCAAATTTCAAGGTTTTTTCGAATACCTATTCTTTTAATAATAATCCTCACGAAATTCAGCATAAACCTTTGAGCTGTCATTTTTTTATCAAGAACTGTATGTCAATTCGATCGAATCTGTGATTTGTGGATATGGGGAAAATAAATTTTTCAAAGAATATTGGCGGGTTTCACAAAGCCCTGATTAACGTGATTGTTCTGATTAAGACAATTCTATGTTCAATTTCAGTTCATTTTAAGCAACACCACAGAATATCAAAGCGTTGATCGGACGATCAAGCTTTGTGAAACCCACGGTTAATCTATGGAATGATTAGGTGGATGCACCAATTCTTTCTCCACAGTTAATCCCTTCCACATTAAAGGACCTTTTCTACGAATATCGAGTTTCTAAGTAAGATCGGCAGATAGGCCGACCGGAAACATAATAACTTCCGAACAAAACTCAAAATTTTAAGTCCCAAATAAATTTTTTTTTTCGAAAATCGTCGACCTTGTTATCGTTTCCTATTAATTCGAGGTCGTAGATCACGAATATGTCATTAGAAATCGTCCAGTGACAACCGTTTAGAAATCATGGCGGAAATAGTGAAAAAATTTCGAAATTTTGGTCAACTTTGAGACGTCGTGCTGACCAAAATAATGAAGCTGGGTGATGTCGAATTTTTTACGTGCAGTTCGATCCTTTATCTATGAATTAAAACAAATTTCATCGTCCTACTCTTATCGAGTCGGTAATAATGATTTTTTGAAAAAAGGTCCAAAATTTTGGAACTTCAAGGACCTCTCACGTCCAGGACGATTTTTTTTAAAAATATCTGACCTTATATTCTTGTTCTACGCCCTCGAATTAGTAAGTGTGCCAAATAGGCGATAGGAGTCGGAAAATTATTTTTCGAAAATCGATATTTTCTTAAGGGTAACCCCTTAAAATTTTACCAAAAATCGAAAGTTCTCCGATCGACCTGAAATTTGAAACATATACTAATTCGAGGGCGTAGATAAAGAAAATCCAATCAGAATGTTAGTGGAGAGTCTGGTTCGTTTTTTATGGCCAGAAGAAAATCGAAAAAATTGGACCTTTTTTAAAAAAATCATAATTTTTCAACTAGAGGACCTTCGTCTATAAAATAATTGGCTACGTACTCATAAAGGACCCAGATATAACCAAAAAAATTCGATATTGTCCAGCCTTACGCGTTTGATCTGTACGACGGCCCAAAGTTGACCCAAATTTCGAAAATTTCTCACCAAATCCGGAACATTTTCCAAACCGAATCAGTTACGCAAAATCTAATTACAGATTCGTAATCTACGTGTTCGAATCCATAATATATGATGTGCATATTGTCATAGCTTCAAAAATAAAATTTCGCACGGAATCGCTAAATCTCAATATTTGCGATGTAGGGTTGGTATTTTTCACTCCATATCAGTTTCATTTTACTGAAAGTTCTTGAATTTGAAAAACTGGCAACATTACACATTCTTAATATTTTTAACCATTTGCACCCAAAAATTTTTCTGAAAAAACGAACTCTGGCCTCTAAGTCACTCAGTTATATTCGAGGTACTGTTTGCTTTCAATGTGAATATTTTAGTGCCGCTTCAATTCTTCGAAGTGAAACTGTTTTCCGCTATTGGCTCTCTCTGACCTATAATCGTATAATTTATCAAATACATTGTTTTAATGAACATATTTCCTAAAATTGAAGTTACATATTTTTTTTCTTTTACAGCTATGGCTGTCTGATTTATCTCGCAACCCAAATTTCTTCAGGAATGCGATATCTAGAATCTCTGGATTTGGTGCATCGGGACTTAGCTGCCAGGTAAGGCTCAAAGTTTCAGATGAGGTCAAGATATAAAATTCATTTCTGCATTTTAAGAGTTATGCGAACAAAATTGTTTCAATAATTTGGAAGTTTCAATTTTAGTGAAAAAAATCAAAATTTTGAAAAAATAATTCTTACTGTTCTTATATATTTCTTTATATTCTTTTTTTTGTCCACTTGCTGCAATGTGTAGGAGTTATAATAGTCTCGATAATGTTGATATATTTTTTTTGTCTTTGCCACAGTTTATTCACTCAGTGTCGGGTGCTCTACAGAATTAGTTTTTGATTGTATTAAGATTTTCTTTTTGCTTTTTGGTTTGTAATTGGTGAGCGTATAATGCTTGGGATAAAACAATTATTTTATACACCTGTAATTGGGCTTCGGCCTGTTGGATGTATCATTTCTAAATAAATAAATAAATAAATAAATAATAACTCAATCAATAAACGGAAATATTTTTTGTGAATTAAATTTTGTCAGGCATTCCATTTCACAAATTCATATATTTCATTTGAAGTATCTGCAAGCTATCGTTAACTTTTTCAATTTGATAAAAACCGGCTGATATTTGTTCTTCTTCGATCAATATTCAAAATTATCGATATTCGATATAATCCTGCGATTTTCAGCTGATAAAAAATTGAGCCCGATTAAAATAAATTTTGTTTTTGTTCACAGAAACTGTGTTATCGACAAATCGTTCACAGTGAAAATTTCAGACCACGCAATGTACTGTGATAGATACGAAGGAGATTACTACATCAGTGATACCAAAACAAAACTGCCACTCAGATGGATGTCATGGGAAAGCTTACTGCTGGTAAGGAAAAATCAGAAGTACATGTTTCATAAGAGTTCGTATTGAAAAAAGTCTTGAAAAAAGAAGTCATTGAAAACGAATAATTCTCCAAATTTCATCTTCTTTGTCTGATGAAGGGGTCAGATATGTAGACTCTGAAACTTTACAGTTCACTTCTTTGATCGTTTGCATCATTACGATATTGTTTATTATCAATACTTTCTCGGAACTGCCCTTGGCTCTATAAATAATAATTACCTTTTATTTTCAATAATTCTTTTGGGAGTAAAATCATTGGAAAGCCTGAAAAATAATGAAGAATACTCCCGAAGTAAGTTCGAACCTTGAGATGATTTTCATGAATTTTCTCCGGAACTGAGTCTACAAAACGATTAAATTTGACAATTATTAGCTCAAACTATAACTGTGAACATAGTACGAAACTCCAAACTAAGAGCTTCAAGGTCAAATTTATCTAAACGTAATTTGCTGACAACTACAAAATATCTTTACAATTGTTGCAAGAATGCTATAATTCGATTTTTCAGGAGAGAGATCTGAATATATTTCTCATTTCAATGTAGGTCATAAGGTGTAGCTAAAGGTATGAACAAAGAATTTTTCTCGTCGATGAAAATGGAAAAAAGTTAATTAAAATTCAAAGAAGACACATTCTTTACAGAATATACAGGGTGAGTCTTGAGTTGTACATCAATTTCAACCATAGATTCCTCTCATCAAATAAAAACTTCTTTCATTTGCCATTTCTCCAGATTCGGCTCAGGTAAAAAGTTATAAGCATTTGAGCATGTCTCAATGTGCTAATACACTACTGCGCTTTGTTTGAAAGTTCACCACAGATATATCTTACGGTGATTTCTTCTGGAGAATTACCAATACAAGGTTTAAAATTCAAAGAAACAAGATTGAGAAAACTCATTTACTCACTTAATCCTTAAGATTTGGTGCTTTTTGCGTGCGATATTAACGCAAGGAAAATATTTCAGTACACTGGACTTGAAACACTGATCTTCAACTTGATGTTCATGCAATATCCTATTTCATTCCACTATATGATTATACACAATTCTATCCTCGCCCATTCTCATATTGAAAACTCCATAATTATACTTTTTTCACGAAATTCATAAATGAATTATATGAAATCTTCTTTATTCAAAGTATGAAATCCTTTGAATAAAGAACATGTTCTTTATTCAGAGATGTCAGTCAATCAATTAACCTAAAAATATTCTCCAGACTTATAATAACATGTTATTCTATGTCTATGAATGTTATGGTTAGGTCTGTGGTATAATCAGGAAATAGCAAATACCACAGAATACAAATACCTAAATTAGTTCTATGTGAAATAGATATTTATGTGTATTCTATGGTCTGGATAAACGTGAACCCAGCTTAATTTACATTCTCTACTAGTTCAGGGGTGAATCCATAAATATAAGGTAATTTTTCGAATTTTTATCCGATTTTATAATATTCAACGTTGACTATCTGCAGAACGGTGTTTTAGGAGAAATTATAAGGTGCAATAAAGTATTTTAAAATGATTGAAGATTCTTATAATGACATAAGATGAACTTTATCTGCATCCTTCATGCTAATTTCGTATAGTTTTATGAATCGGCGAGTCTATAACTCGGATACTGTTTGAAGTAGGATAAAAGTGATAACTGCGTAATATGTGTAATAGTTATAGAAAACTTCACACCAAAGTTCATCTCATTCGGAGTTACCATATCAAAGCTACAAAACAAAACCTGATTTTTTTTAAATTTAAACAGCCTGTATCTTTTTGCTGGAGCCGAATCTAAAAAACTATACATGAAAAAAGTGTTTCATTTGATGAGAGGAATCTATGGTTTAAGTTAATGTACAACTTAAAGACTCACCCTGTATATTTTTGCTCAGTATCATTATTCTCTACCTGGGAAACTAGCTTGATCATCGAATGAATACTTGTAGTACCTTCAGATTCTGGATGTAATGTTCGTTTGAAGTCATCCTGTATTTGATTTGTGAAATTCGAAAAAAAAATTAGGCCTTTTCAAACGTCACCCTGTTATAAAAAATAATTTCTGCCCAGCCGAAGTGCTATTCCCACGAAAATCATTTCGTTTTTCAGGGAAAACAAACCACAAAAAGCGACGTCTGGGCGTTCGCCGTGACCCTTTGGGAAATCCTGATGTTCTGCACCCAACAACCTTACGCTGAACTGACCAGCGAGCAGGTGGTGGAAAATTCCAACCACTGGTACCAGAACGACGGATGCCAAAGATACCTGCCTAGGCCATCGGCGTGTCCCAGGGAAATTTACGACCTGATGGGGGAATGCTGGAAACGAAACGCGTGCGACCGACCCAAATTCAGTGAAATCCACCTCTTCCTACAGAGGAAAAATTTGGGTTACATGCCTGCCAACACATAGGACAACAGGAAATGATTAGTGTTTTATCTGGAACTGTAACAGAACAATTTTAACTGATAATTCTCCTTTGTGTTTCTAAAGTGATAAATGTTCTTTTTCTATTAGATGTTCGACGAGATATAAGACTATATTTTCCAGACTGTGAGATGGGGTTCTCAAATCTTATGCAGAATAGATGATGCGATAGATTCTTAAATAAGCGACAGCTTCCCGTAAGGATTGATGCCAGAGGAAATAGTAAAAATGCCGCGTCGATTTTGTTAAAATATCTTCAAAATTTCATGTGAACAACTTAGCCACATACTCATTTTATTATTTATGGATGTTGATTTGTTTGGAAATCTACTAGCTCCCACGAAATATCGCAGACTTCGGAAATTCATTATCCAATGTATGTCAGGGCAGCAAGATGGGCAGCCTTCGAATGTTTTATGCTCACTTGGCTTTAGTTAAGTGCATTCATTTATTCATTCATCCGTTATACGTGCTTGGAAACTGACTCCATCTACACAACCTCCGAGTATTGTAATTTTTTCCCTTTCATACATTGACACTCATTCAGTTTCATACCAAACGCAGACTTTTAATTTGAAGACACACAAACATATACCCTAAACTTAACACAACATTCATGACTTCACCGGGATTCGAACCAGTACCTCCGGTTTTATAAGCAAGCTATCAACTCACTGCATCACCGCGGCAGTTTTTAAGGGCCGGATTATATCTTGTCTATGGTTAGGAGCCACGTTTACTCCGTTTTTCGGTACATTTTGAATTTTCATGAAATTAATGCTGATGAAGATGTAAACTTGAACCTTTTAAATAAGATCAAGGGGGGGTGTATTTCTTAAAGTAGTCTTTATTTCCGGTATAACGTTTTCGGTTACTATAGGGTAACCATCTTCAGTACCACTGAAACACACTAATAGTGGGTTCCACAAAGCTTTGATTAACGTAATAGTTCAGATCCAGATAATCCTATGTTCAATTTCAGTTCATTTTCAGCAATACCACAGAGTATCAACGCGTTGATTAGACGATCAAGCTTTTTGAACATCAGGATGGTAAAATTTTTTTTTTTCTTAAATTAATTTTTTCCAAATGGCAAACAATTCAAATAGCGGGCGTACGTGTGGACCTAACCTTACAAACTAAAATGAAAACAATCAAATCACAGAGACAACACAAATCAATCAAGAATACAGAAACACACAAACAAGTAAAGCATGAAATCGAACATTTTGTATGTTTTTCTAAATCTTCTCAAACAGTGGGATATTGAACTTATTCAAGTTCAGGTTTGTTTGTATATTCAAGCAATTGTCATTTTTCATAATTTTGTCTTCTATATGAATTATTCTACAAAAATTTCAGTCGTGAAATTCCAGATGTCTTTCCTCAGGATAATATTTGAGTTCTTCTGTGGATTTAACGCGTGACTATTGAATTTGATATGATGTCCAAAAACTTATTTGTCGGGATATCTCAGATGTTCAAGTATTCTTGTGTTTAACTGTCTAAAATACTTCCAACGTAAGTAGCATTGCAATCATCGCAATTCAGTCTGTAGATCCCACTCGTCGACTTTGCAGATATTTCGATGTCCGGGAAAGTGCGTCTGAGAATCTTAACTATAACCTTTTTAATGATAAAATTTCACAAGAATTAACTCAATGAAGAAGCTTAGTTGGCATCCGAGAAATCCCAAGTAATCGAACTTATATATAAAAAAAATATTTTCAATAGAAGACGGAACAGGAACAAATGAATTCACCTGTGAATTATTCTGTTCTTTCGTAACAATGCTAGAAAAACCTTCATGAACAACAAATCTGCAGCAGACACCTTGTCAAATATGATGATTATGATAAAAAAACTGTTTCTCCTCATTTTAAAATGGCTCAACTTGTTCATATTCAATATTTGCTGACCCAGCAAACCTCCTTCAATATACTGAACCGTTATCTTTTGATTTGAATGTAAAACACGCGCTTCTTTTACCTACTGCTGCCACTGCGTTGGACCATCTGCCATAGATTGTCTAACAGCCTGTAGCTATAATACTTCAACAGCTATAGAGACTCTGAAGCGAACTGGATTTCATAGTTCATGAAAAAAGTGCAGAAATGAGTACAAATATTGTAAGGGTGTTTTTTTTAGAGGCAAACAACTTTGAGTTCGAGTCACAAGCTTCCAAGGGCTCCCTGAAGTGAAAATAATTATTTCCTAAGTTTGTCGTGTGTTGTGTGACTTGTGGCGCCGTCCTGCTTAAATCACATGTCTTCAATATTAATGCTTCCAGTGCCAATTGATACAAGAAAATTTTTTTTTTCTCCTTGCACCTTTCATTGTTGACTATTACGTCCTGACCATCACCGTTTTTGAAGGCATATGGATGATGATTCTCCTGGTACTGGCTGGTAACATTTTCTCTTGACATACAAACTCGTATCCTTATGGGAAGTAGTCTATCTATTCCATTGCAGATCAATGGAAATTATATAACCTAATGTTTTAAGTGATATCCTTACAATAACCCACCTCGGCACCTCGTGTACATATATTTTCTCTTTCTCTTGGGAAATGTGGGAGTTTAAACCAAAAAAGAATAATTGCAACATCTATTCTGCCAATGGAAAAATTGATCTTGTAAATACGTGTTGCACATTCTTGTCGTCTCCTTTTTTTATACTTATAATTACAAATAAATGAACTTATTGTGATATTGCATACCATAATGTATGCTCAAGAACCATATCTTCTAAAAATGAGCGGAATAATCAATGACATAAGTTATTGAATGAAAACAAATGTACAAGTTAAGTTACCAACGTGTCCGAATATTCGGTAATCTTTACAATTGAATCAATAAATTTGACCGTTCAAATTACGAGAATGAAAAAGAAAAATTGCCTAGAAAAAACATAAAAGCATGAAATGCGCCGAAAGGTAAAAACAGATCTACAGCAACAATGGGACGTACAAGGTGTTAACATTTGGGAACACCTGCTATAATCGTAAATGATGCTAAATTGATAGATATCATTGCTTGTTCCGCTTGTGATGTTCGAATATAGGTAAACTCGTTTTGTTGTACGAAAAATCACAAATTCAATGAAAAAACTAGAATAAAAAAATACCAGCATCTCTTATTTCCATTTTCACTTGTTTGTTGTACTGCAGTTCATTCGAACGATAGACTTTGAATTGAGGAGTTTCATCGAGAAAATGGACATTATAAATGTAGACTTGAAGCCCTCACTTTGAATTACGTGCTTCCTTGAAATGTCGATTCAAAACATACAGGTTTAAGATAGGCACCTTCTCTATAGATTCGACCTTTAGGTTTTCCTATGTCCTGTTTTTGTACCATACCTTTTGAAGACAGTAGATTTTTCTACTTGAATGGATTCACTTACAATGAATGAATTTAATACCTTTTCGATATTATAATGTTATTTGTACATTCTAGTCAACTAATTTAGATTATCTAAGATAGGATTTGTAAACTCTAACAGTGTTTGGAGTCAAAGTTTGACTTGAGGTTTCTTCCATTGCTTTTTAGCTGTTGGGTTCTATTGAAGATATCGACTTAACAAAACAAGTAGGTATTGCATTTGTCAAACATCGAAGAATTTCGTGATGACTCCATGAAATATACCTACATAGAGACGAGCATCATACTACACATGAATTTGAGGAAATATGTACAAGGAAATGAGCAATTTTTAACTTTTATCTTTGAAAAAGTAAAACTATATTACCCATTCATTAATAAAAGAATGAAGTATACAGGGTGAATCTTCGATTGATACATTGATTCAAACAACATCAAACAGAAACTTTCTTCATTTCTCCAAATTCATCTCTGGTGAAAAGATTACCAAGCTGTTTTAATTCCACTCTGGCGCACGTTGTTTATAACAAATCATTACCAAGAGAATTATACTAACTACTATGTGGAAGATTTCCAAACGGAATGATGCAGGCTGTAATAGTTATCATTGATTGTCTAGACATATGCAGTCGGATGCTTGTTTTGAACCCGATTGCGTTCATCATCAGTCAACAGCAAGCTGAATTTCATGAAATCATGCAATAATGCCATAATATTAAATTTAAATTATAAATTAAATTATTAATTATTAAATTAATATTTAATTTTAAATTATATTTTTAAAAATTTCCATGATCGATCCAGTGAGAAATCGATACTGGTGCCTGCGCCATTTTGAAATCTTGGGAAATCACATTATTATCTCTATCCCCTATTCTAGATTTGTTGACTTACACAAGTGCTTACTCAAATCCAAAAATCTTATTGATATTCTGATTTGTTGCTTTCAAAAATATTTCCACGACATTCCAACTGTAACTGGTGATGAAATTGATACAATGTGAAACAATTATATCAGCTTCTCATGTCTTGACCATCAATGATATCTATCTACTAGGCGATATATCATTATTTTTGTTGAATCTTCTATATATCATGAGTGTCTTCATGTTAATTTCTCAATACTGTATCAGTAGCAATGCTTCAAATCTCTTTTTAAAATATGCGTAGAGTTGAAATACTTGATTCATCACAAAAATTTTTAAAAATTTCCTTTCTTATTTCACTTCAATTGTCTTTAAAATTCACTTTGATAATTTTGAGTTGAAATATTTTGTCGATCAATCAATTAATGTTTTCTTGTTCAGTTCGATAATGTAGAATATTTTTATGTTTTCATTTACTTAAATTATTGGCCCTATTATTTATTCAGCATAGTTCGGTATTTCGAATGTAAAAAGTTCTTCCTATATGAAGAAAGAAATGTACCAAAAATGTATACAGTCCTAGTGTTATTTTAGATATAAAATATTTAGTTTTAAGTAAAGTTACTTATTGAATGATTATATTGTATTTTCTATAAGAACGTGTTGATGAAAAGATGTGAGTTCTAAAAACATATATAGATACCTACATACAATGTATGTAAAATTTCACTTTATTTGATTTTATGTGAATTCGAAGTTTTCGTTAGGCATATGTTCCATGAAATACGGTCGCAATCCAAGATAAAGTAATGGAAAAATGAAATTGCACAAGGGATTATATATGGGGTTGATCTTTAGGGTAACAAGTTAGCGAGTTACTTATTGTACACTTTTCAAACGAGTTTCGAAGGGACATGTGCCTTGTAAACGAAAAATCAGAGCACAAGACAATCAGTGCATGGATTTCATGCTTAGATAACTCCTAATAGATCACAAGGCACATATAGTTCGCTTTCTGACACTTAATTATTAGTTTTTTAATCCCAAAAAGAATTAGGTATAATTCAGAGTAGCAAGCGGAGACGAGTAAAAAAATACTCTCTATCACTATAGGTGGGATTTCTTTTATTCTTCTGTTGTTTGATCTTTTGAGCAACAGGAGAGCTAATAGCTGTACAAAAATCAGGTTTCTCACCTGATGTGTTCATTTTGAACTTATTTTTTTAATTGTGAAAATTTTCATAGGTATTTTTAAAACAATTAATTTCATCTTCTTCTCGGCAAAATATATTTGTCTGTTCTATTCATTCCTAATCTTTTTTAGTTTTTTGTGAAACAAAAGATGAAACACGCTTCAGGTTCAATTGATCTTATCGATTACTCTACTCAAAACTATAACAAATTCTCAACTTATCAAAAATTTCCTGGAACGCACTGACCATTGAAATAATATAGGTGAATGGAAAACTTCCAACTAAATAAATCGGAAAATACCAACTTATTCTAACTGAAATTCTTCCATTGATGTCCATTCCTTTAATAGGTTAATTATCCTTTTCTATAAAACATTCTTTTATAGGTGTTAAGTCATACATATCATGAAAATCGTTTACATTTTATTAGCATGTCGATTATGTGTTTTCTTGTACATACAATGTTCATTTAATAATTATAATTAGAGAATAAATTGATCGAATTTCATAGGTGTCTCATTTCTTTCGTTGTGTGAGTCATTGAGTAACTAGTACTACTACTACTACTACTAATTCACTTTTATAATAAAGTCAGTCGGTTGGCCATAGAAGTTTGACACTCCTTAACTCTGTATTGCATTGAAAATTTTTGGTTAGTATTATTATACTGCCAGATGTCTGCACGACGTTGATCAGAGCTTTTCTAGATTTTTTCAGTTATTCCAGAAAAAAACAACGATACCGTATTGAACTAAAATATGATAAAAAGAATTTTTTTCTAAATTTACTGACAGTGTTATCTCATCGAAATCTCGCAAAAAGTTGCTCATCGTTATACTCTGACTAACTGCCAATTTTCAAGCCAATCGTTTCAGTAGTTCCCTAGTTATCACGGAAATAACCTCATAATTTCAAAATGCTCCTACTCCGAAACCGTTTGGTCGATTTCGCCTATTAACGTACTTAACTGTCGTTTCAGATCGATAGACTTCACTGACGTGAATTCAGCATCTTTAACGTTTGTTCACATTGCGAAATGGTGACTTGGAAATTTCAGTGAAATTTCAATGAATTTTCAAAATTTTTTTTATGGCTAATTCTCCTTATTGACACTGTTCATATTCCAACCAAGTTTCAATTCGATCAGATAAATGTTTTTCGAGTTATCGAAAAATCAAAATTTCAAATGGATATACCACAAAAACCATTTGGCAAATTTGGCTCATTAACGAACTTAACCGAGATATTCAGGATCTTAACCTAACCTGAAATTTTCAAGACTCTAGGTCCTTCCTTTCGAAAGTTACAGCGCATACGACTGGCCGGACGGACAGAATCAATCTGGACCACGGATTCTTCATCAGTGAGTCCATCCTAGACGAAATGATAGCGAGCTGTTCCCCAGAACAAGCGCGTAAAAACAACTGGCTATGATAAATGATAAATATCCTGGAGCCGCCCATGATGTTATTTGCCAATGCGTTTCTATAAAATTTTTAATTCATGCAAACCAAGATATTGAACATTTCCAAAGCATACAAGGGTTAACCATTATAAAACGAAATATAATTTAGAAGATAAACTTTTTTCATACATGAAAATTCGTAGACGAACATAGCCAAATTTCCATGTTGTAGTTCGGATTAGTCATCTTTCATTTCTTATCAGCAGTAGACCAAATGCGTACGTCATGTTACCAAAAAGCAAAAAGATTGTTTAGGCACAGACCAACAAGACAAATCACTTCATCGTTTGCGGGAATCGCGTCTCTCTGACCTTGAGAAATATAGCAGACATAACCACACTTTCTTCTTCCTCGAAACAGCTGCCAAATTGAATACTTGATTTTGGAATATCTAAAATCGAAATGTAAAAACGGATTTGTCGGGATTCAAGAATCACAAAATCAAAATCAGACTAAGATTTTTCGATGAAACCATTTGAAAAGCAAATTTCCAACACCAAAGCGAGTGTTTTGTCATACCTTAAACTCCTGTAGAAGAACTCAGTTGGAGTAAATGAAAATTTTGAAAAAATGTTATGGAAAACCCGTTTACCTTAATCAGAGAATCTTTGTAGTTTCACATCAAATGAGATTCATTTCAATATAAAATCAAATTATGAATATACCAACTTTGTTCGATTCCAATCCTAGTGTTTGTGCAATCATATACATTTTTATTAGACATCCCATCGTTTTAATTGAATAATGGAGGTTGTAATGCTTTTACTTCAGTTGCGATTCCTTTATATTATATAAAATGAACATTAGGAATGAGTCCACCTAAGTTCGATTCCAATTCTTGTTGTATAATTAAAACATATAATGAGGACTGTCATCATAAAATAGAACCTCAAAGATGACTAAACAATTGATTTAGTTGTAAAAAACTGTTTGGATTATATTCTTAAATGGAACAGATACGAAATTATTCATCAATTAATAGGATGAAAAATTCATTTCAGTTTGTTTACATGTTTATAACCTCTTCAAGCGAGTCCGAAAACGGCGAGAGTGACGTAATTCTATTCCTGCAATCTGATTGGCACCCCAAAGCACCCCAAACGCCTTCTAAAATTCTGATTAGCTCGATTCAGGGTCATATCTGCGTTGTCATAGATTTCCTAAGTAAATGCCGCGAGTGGTTTATCTGGTTGGTCTGTGGTTTAGGTGTGGTAAACGGAGATTATGAGCTGTCATTGGAAATTTGTATACATTTTTCATTAATATAAATTAAAATAGTTTATTGGGGTAGAATGGATAGTCAAGGGAGAAAGGTTATCGTATGTGATAATGGCACTGGGGTAAGAAAAAAATCATCTGAAATCTATCAGAATCCTGTAAACCCATTTTGCAGTTCGTTAAGTGTGGATATGCCGGCAGCAATTTTCCTGCTCATATATTTCCATCCATGGTTGGGAGACCCATCATACGGGCTGTGAATAAAATAGGAGATATTGAAGTTAAGGCAAGTATCCCCAACATAATTACGTATGTTTAAACTTCAGAAAACTCATTTTCAATTTTAGGGACTACATGTAAACGTGAGTCATTCTTTTCATGTTTTGTGAATATTTTTTTCTAATTATCGTCTAACTTAATCACTAATTTCCTAGTTAACCAAGGTGTTCATTCTAAATAATTTGCACTCTTGATTGTGTTTATTGATTTGTAGATTGTTTAGTGATGGTATTTGCTTTTAGAATGAAAAGAATTGTGCATTGAGTTACTGCTCATCATTATTAGCAGAGTAAGCTTAAATAATCGATACGATTTGATTTTTATATGTACAACCAACTTACTAATGTCGATGGATCTCGGCTCATCTAAAAAGTTTTTTTTTCTTATATTTTATATCAGTGAAGACCTTTGCGATTCAAATAACCCTAGTGTAATAACCTTTAAAACTCTTTTCATGCTTAAGGGAGCTGCTAGTACACTTCCAGTAAGTAAAGTGGACTCAGTGGCTATCTTTTGGCTGATTTTTTTCTAGAAATTATTAAAACACATTATTTCTAGGATTTGATGGTAGGAGATGAAGCATCGGCATTGAGATCACTCCTGGAAGTAAATTACCCTATGGAAAATGGTATCGTGAAAAATTGGGAAGATATGTGTCATGTTTGGGACTACACATTTGGGCCTAAAAAAATGAATTTAGATCCTCGAGAAACTAAAGTAAGCTAAATTATTACTTTATTATAGCAAATATTCTACTAAAAGTGTATCTTTTCTTCAAAATCTTCAAGTGAAATTCAGAAACCATTCAACATATTTTCATGGTGCAGAAAATATTTTGCCAGTTAATAAACATTTTGAGACTTCTCTAGATTTCATCAACTAAAGGCAATTAATTCCTGTGTTTTACTTAATCCTATGGCTCGATACTCCATTCAAATTATCTCTTCTACATTTTTCGTTATTAGCTTCACATTATCAACTCGGATGTTTGAATTATAATCACTGAATGAAACAACAAATTTTAAAAAATAAAATGTCTATAGTGTGAAAATTATCATAACAATCCTTTCAGACTCTTGATTCGGAATGAATATACATATTTGACGATTTAAATGAAACAAGTAAAATGCTAAAGTTAAGTGTATTTAAACAATTGTGTATTCACAGATTTTGCTCACTGAGCCCCCTATGAACCCGCTCAAGAATAGGGAGAGAATGATTGAGGTTATGTTCGAAAAATATGGTTTTGCTGGGGCTTACGTTGCAATACAAGCAGTTTTAACTTTATATGCTCAGGTGAGTTATCATTAAGTGTAAAATATATTTCTTCTTCTCGATAGAATGAAACAATGATAAATGTTAATTTTTCAGGGATTATTATCTGGAGTCGTCATTGATTCTGGAGATGGTGTAACACACATTTGCCCTGTTTATGAAGAATACGCTCTTCCACACTTGACCAGGAGGCTTGATATAGCTGGTAGAGATATTACTCGTTATCTTATCAAGTTGTTGCTTCTGCGGGGATATGCATTCAACCATTCTGCGGATTTTGAAACGGTAAATTCCAGCTTCTCCAAAGTTTCAAAAATTATACATCGATGGGTTCCTTTTTCCATCAAAACAAAACACTCCCCTATATAAATTAACTATTTGAGTTCACTATGCATAAAATACTGATAACAAAACAGTGTGTAACTACTCTCTAATCCACTTACACTTTCTGCATCTAACGCACGTTTCCTTCATCCAGAGACATATCGTTACTAACTACAAGTACAAGTTACATCCCTTACATAACCCCTTATATAGCTTATAAATCATCTCTGAACATTTGCACAAGAATAAACTTTATCTCCTCTCAAAAACATTTAATATTCAAAGAAATAAAATGATTATTTCTAACTATTCAATATGGAGAACTTCACTTAAATATGCATAATTTTCTGAGCTTTGAAACAAAGATAGTCTTTAGAAATTTCGTCCACTAGGTTATTTTTTTGTGGATCATCTCAAATTTAAAACAGTCTTGAATACCAAAATCACTCAATAGATAACAGATAACTTCTACATTTTTCCAGGTACGAATGATGAAAGAAAAGTTGTGCTATATTAGTTATGATATAGAGATGGAACAAAGATTAGCATTAGAAACAACAGTATTGGTCGAGCCATACACATTACCAGATGGAAGAGTCATAAAAGTTGGAGGTGAAAGATTTGAGGCTCCGGAAGCTTTATTCCAGCCTCATTTGATAAATGTTGAAGGACAAGGAATCGCCGAAATGGTGTTCAATACCATTCAGGTAAGAATTGAGCTTTATCAATGATGAATCGGCAAAAAATTATGAAGTAGGTTGTTCTAAAATCCTTACTTGAATAATTTTACAATAGACGACTTCGGCCCAAGTTGCCAACCCACAATTTACTTAGCAAGTTTACTTTCACTGGGGAACGCGAGTTTCAGGACAAATTCGACATGATAAGGTTCGCATTATTTATAAATAACCGTAAAACATGCCTCGGCTCTTCAAACCAGATAATTCCTTCCAAATATAGGTTTTTGTTAAGATCGTCCCCGATTGGCTGAAATTTAAGTTGGGATTCCTGATTTCATGCAAACAGTGTCAATTTTCATAGGATACGTTCCGAAAATCAACTCTGTTGTTTCGGTTGCCGATTTTCCGCTCCGTAAATATGAAATATTCGGATGGTTCCTGGAACAAGCGCGTGAAAAAGGTTATTTACGGAATCTGGTTGATGAAAATGCGGTCGATTTACTGTCACCAGAACGATTTTCTATTGTAAATATCCATAGCATAGAACAAACCTAAAGTAAACATGATTGTTCTATGCTATGGATATTTACCATAGAAAATCGTTCTGGTGACAGTAAATCGACCGCATTTTCATCAACCAGATTCCGTAAATAACCTTTTTCACGGGCTTGTTCCAGGAACCATCCGAATATTTCATATTTACAGAGCAGAAAATCGGCAACTGAAACAACAGAGTTGATTTTCGGAACGTATCCTATGAAAATTGACACTGTTTGCATGAAATCAGGAATCCCAACTTAAATTTCAGCCAATCGGGGACGATCTTAACAAAAACCTATATTTGGAAGGAATTATCTGGTTTGAAGAGCCGAGGCATGTTTTACGGGTATTTATAAATAACGCAAACCTTATCATGTCGAATTTGTCTTGAAATTCCCGTTCCCCAGTGAAAGTAAACTTGCTAAGTAAATTGTGGGTTGGCAACTTGGGCCGAAGTCGTCTATTCATTCACTTTTATTAAGTTAGTAGGTAGGCCCTGGAATATTTCCATTAATTTTTTGTAACTAAAACTAAGAGGTTAGCACTCGTGAAATGTCATCAGAGTCAAAATAATATTAAGGTTTTTTAATAATTGACAAGATTTGGTTCAGTATCATATGTAAATACTAAAACCTTTATGCAGAATGGACCATGTATCTTTCTGACAGGTAAATCTCCATCCTAAAATTTTTACGCGCAATTTTCGAATTTTGAGCCGAAATTGGTCTCAAACGACTAGGTTGGACTCACTGATGAAGAATCCGTGGTCAAAATTGATTCTGTCCGTCCGGCCGACCGTGCGCTGTAACTCTCGAAAGAAAGGACCTAGAGTCTTGAAATTTTCAGGTTAGGTTAAGATCCTGATTATCTCGGTTAAGTTCGTTAATGGGCCAAATCTGCCGAATGGTTTTTGTGCTACAGCCATTTGAAATTTCGATTTTTCAATAACTCGAAATATATTTATCTGATCGAAATGAAACTTGGTTGGAAGATGAACAAAATTTTTATATTTCATTAAAATTTCACTGAAATTTTCAAGTCACCATTTCGCAATGTGAACAAGGCGTGAAAGCTGGTGACTTCAGGTCAGTGCTTTTCTGGATTTATTTAATTATATGATAATGTTCATTATTAATCCAAGAACTTATTGTTACAAAAAAGGGAGGATTCCTCAGATTTAAATAACAAATTAATCATCACATGAAATTGATTACTTTTTACACCAAACAAAAAATTCTTGGTGTGCCTTGTATTGTTACAGGTTAAATAGTTTTTAAAATAATTTGAATGATCAGTCATGAAAGCAAGTACTCTGCGCATATATAAGCTGTAGTGCGGTTAGGAAATTATTTGCCTTGAAGTGACCTCTACATGATTCTCTGAACTCAACTCCAACATGAATTTTTTTCTCATAAAAACTGATCTTAATCCAATACTACCACCCCAAAATATACCATATGATAAGATCGACTGAAAACTCCAGTATTTGATATGCAGTGGAATATGTCAAACTTTTATGATTTATACTTTCTTAAAGTGAATGGAATATACTTGAAAGAGCTATGAACTTCCTACTTAAATGTATAAAACTGAATAAATATATATGACTGTAATTTTTTAGAACAAAGATATTTTTTTCAGGCAGCCGATATAGATATGCGACCTGAGCTGTATAAACATATTGTTTTGTCTGGAGGTTCGACAATGTATCCGGGGCTACCTTCACGATTAGAAAGGGAAATAAAACAATTGTATCTTGAAAGGGTCCTGAAGAACGATACGTCAAAATTGAATAAGTTCAAAATCCGCATCGAAGATCCTCCTAGGAGGAAAGATATGGTTTTTATTGGAGGTGCAGTATTAGCAGACGTCGTGAAGGATAGAGACGAATTTTGGATGTCTAAAGAAGAATATGAAGAACAAGGATTGAAAGTTTTGAAAAAACTCAGTACCAGAGCTGCATGAATGCATATTGAGCAATTTTTTTTATTTTTTTTATATTTAAGCCGATTGTAAACTGTATTATAAACTAGAATTTTATCACACAACTCTTTGAGTTAAAAATAATATACGTTGTATCGAATATAATAATGACTTGTTTTATTTCCTCTTTTGAAGGATACCCTTACTATACGATGACAATGTTCCAATGTACACCAAGTATGTTTTACATTTATTTAATCCGAACATTTTCGGTATATGCAATCCATTTCCATGCTCATTTCCAAAAGAAGTTCCAGCGGCAATAATCACAAGTTTCCTTAGCTTTTTTGGAATAAGTTGCTTCGAATTCGTGCTTATTCTCTTATTCATATATTAGTCGCTGTATAAACACCCTATAATTTCTTATTTATCGTTTTCGTTTATTTGTTCTCGCTTTATCAGAATTTCGTAAATTCGTCATGCGCAATGCGCATTTGATTTCACTCTGACAGCTGACAGGTTCAGAAACGTCAAAACAATAATGTGCTATTTTCATTAATAAATTTAGAAAGTGATAAATAAAAAGGAAATTATATATGCGATGACTTTCGGTGATAACATGGATGACCAATTTCTCCATATCTATAGTTATTCGCTGGAATCGCTAGTTTACATCTTGTTTACGTGAACCTGAGACAATATGTTGCAGACTAATCAGTTTCCAAGTGGAAAAAGTTGATAGTGAAGGTTATACTAATATTTTCCAATTAAACCATTACTGAATACCGAAGTGATGAAAATTGAGTACTACCCTGGAAGTTGCGTACTCTTAGATTTTGTGAATATTGAAAAGGAAAGCAACATTCTGGTCAATAATGTTTTGAATGAGGACAACTGTGTGTTACAATGTAGCTCTCATTCTTCAGACCAATCCATGGGTCAGAAACACGAATACTCAACTGATTTCACTGGAGATTCAAAAAGCAAAAGTTTTCCTAATGGTTTCAAGTATGACCAAAATGAAGGAGTGAACTCATGTGATAGTTATCGAAATGTTTCCTGTCAGTGTGGTACTCCTTATCTTTCAAATGATTCATGGTACAAAACTTGGCCAGAAAAATGTGATAAAACCAGGAGTAATAGAATGAATGTATCTACTTTTTGTGAAAAATGTGAATCGAATAATACTCATTATAATATTAAAACTGAAAACAATACGTCCATTGATAAAGCATTGGAAAACATATCTATAAGTAATAATGGTCTGTCCACTAATCTAACGAATGATTCTCAGCCAAATGTGACAAATATCTCAGAATATAATAATATTACTAGTAGAGATGTCAACCAAAATGAACAATTTCCATCAGAAACAAAAGAATATGCATCTGAACAACTAAATCACAAAACTAGATCTGGTTCCTTCTCGAAGACAGTGCCTGTATATAGTGAGTTCTCATCAAATTATCATTCAATATCAAATGGGAAACCTGGCAGTAGCTGTGTGGTTGATTCTGGATGTCCATCAAAAAAGAAACTAACTAATTTTCTTAACAGGTAAAATAATATGATTTTCTTTTTGCAATATTACTGTTGTGTTATATTGAAATCTAATTGATTCATTGTTTTAACAGATGTTTTAGGTGTTTGTGGGAGTTAGGGTGATTTTATGTACATGTTTGTTGTTTTATTCTTTATACTTGTTTTTGTACCTAGTTTTATGAAGTAACCAGAAAATTAATAGCATAAATGAGCTAGTGTTAATTATACTCAAAACTTTCAACAAGTAGTTTTCCGTAAGTTTGTTCCTGTTTCTCGTTCTGATTGAAGACCTGAATGGTTCAAACAATCAAAGCCTCATTGCTCATTGCTTAAAATCATGAGCAGAAAGCTAAGCTTAGGTTTACCATTGTTCTATTTTATATAGGAAGTTTTTTGTCCCTTCTTCAATTGGTTCATGGGAATACTAAACCATATTTTATTTCGAATACTTGTTTAAGGTTATTGAATAAGTGAACTCTGTGGTCTCTGTGGATTATAAGGCAAGTTGGTGATAATGAATGAATTTTTATTCCCAACCTGTTTTTTTGGGAACCTATTCTGCATGCATTTCTTTCAGCAGATAGGTATATTTTAGGTAAGTATTTAATATAGTATAGCAAGAATTAAGTAAATGAAAAGCTCAGGTAGATCACATCAGAGTTCATGCGAACGGTCAAATCAAACTTTATTTCCAATAAGCTTAGAAATGAGATCATTATAATATTATATCCCATTAAGAAAAAATACTAATAATGATAATACTCAAAATGATTTTGTTCCTGAAATACGAATGCAAATTATTCCTAGTGTGTAGATCATATTTCTTGCTTAATATTTACACATGTTGTTCATTGAATTATTGTACTCAGATTTCCAGTAAAATAGGCAACAGCAGTTGCCTTGGCGAGAAATGCCTCTAGTAGTATTTGGAGAATGAGATTTCAGCCTTTCAAGATACATGTCTCTTGAGAAAGGACCATTATTTTCAATAGTGGTCTGTTGAATACCCAATGAAACAAATTACCATGGAAATTCTCAAAAAAGAGTTAACAGCTTCTTTCACTTTTGCCTGTTGTACTACTCATTATCTTCTTCACTGTGTTCAGGATTAAAAGTCATTATTTTTTTTGTCATGTAGTGGGTTTCTTATACTAGATTTGAAGAGTTTTTTCCCCAGTTCAAACGAGTTGTTCAAACTATATTGAAATCTTTTCTTTCGATTATCTATCTCATCTTTGGCTTTTACATTTTTTCAGAAATGTTCTACTGGGATGGAAGCCATCCGACGTTCCTTCCTCAATTGGAAACTTACTGAAATACTTCGGTAGTAACAATCAGTCAATCTCATCATATTCCAATCAGCATGTCGCTAGTTCATCTGCACTATTTCAATATTCAAGGTATTGAAAAAGAAGCTTTTTGAAAACAAACTACTATAGACCTTAATGAATCAATCTTGATAAAATGGAATATATATTTGTAGATTATATTGAAAAGCTCTGTGCACTGTTGAATACAAAAAATTTTCAAATAATTTTTTTAAATTTGCATAATAATTCTGTGTTGTCATAACTGTCATTGTTTTTTAGACCTCCAAATGTGCCTGCAAAATCGTTTGCAGAAGAACAAAAACATAGAGAAGAGTATGAAGCTATATTAGCCGCTGCCAAGAGAAAAGAAGCAATGTATTCTGCAACTAAGAAAAAATTAGAAAGAAAACAACTGCAGCAAGAAGAGGATTTGGCCAACTCAGCCAAATACTTTGCTCAAAAAGTTTTAACAAATTGGGAAGCAATGTATGTATTGGAACATTGTCTTTTTCCATAAAACTTTCTCATAATTCAATCTTTCAGGAGAGATAATAAGAAAACTAAAGAACTTTGGTGGCAAGGTCTACCTTCAAATGTAAGAGGAAAAGTATGGAGATATGCCATAGGCAACGAATTGAATCTCACTCATCAGTTATATGAAATATGTCTAGCAAGAGCACAAGAGAAGTTGAACAGTCCCAACGATAAGCATACTGAATCAATTAATAGCCAAGAACGAAGCCTGGATGCCATCAAATTGGACATCTCAAGAACATTTCCACATCTTTGTATATTCCAAGAAGGAGGACCTTACTCGGAAATTTTACATTCTCTCCTAGCCGCCTATGTATGTTACAGACCAGACGTTGGTTACGTTCAGGGGATGTCTTACATCGCCGCCATCTTGATTCTGAACATGGAGCAAAGCAGCGCTTTCATCTGTTTTGCCAATTTATTGAATCAACCCCTCCATCTGTCGGCATTTACTCTGAACCAGAATCAGATGCTCTCTTACTTTGAAGCATTCCATGAAGTGTTCAATTATAATTTACCAAAACTATTCGGTCATTTCCAAACGTCTGGTTTGACTCCTGATTTGTATTTGTTGGATTGGATCTATACCATTTTCGCCAAAGCTATGCCCTTGGATGTCGCCTGCCGTATATGGGATGTTTTTCTAAGAGATGGATATGAGTTTATTTTCCGAACCGCTTTGGGTGAGTTTCTCTATGTATTTTTTTTATAGGCTTGATCCAGGGCAGTATCACAGGTTGGTGGCACCCCAAACAGCTAAAATTATGGTTCTGGTCACTTTTTCTACCATAACAACGATCACTCACTTGTTTTAAATAATTAACAAATTATCTTTGTACGTTGTTAACGCAACAATTAGAAATATTCTTTTTTTGCAGGAATCCTCTATTTATACCAAGATATTCTGATCAAAATGGACTTCTTAGATGGTGCTCAATTCCTTACTCGATTACCTGACAATATCTCTTCTGACAATCTATTCAGAAGTATTCAATATATCTCTGTAAATATTGGAAAAATGACTTTTAGTCAAATCGTGGAAAAACAAATCTCATTAAGTGAAAATCGGAATGATAGTTAAATGTATCAGAAATTTTTCATATTCTTAATAAATTATTGATTGTTTATCTGTGAATTCATTTTACTCCTTTGTCATTTTTGTGGCTGATATTTCATTAAAATAATTGACACAACGTGATGTCAACTTGAGCTGAAATTTATAAATTTACGTGATCGATTAATACTCATGGAAAAATACGATAAAGCAAAAGTTTGTCCATGTTTGTCTTGTCACTGTACAAAATTTGTACCTATCATAACACCCAGATATAACAAACATGCAGTTGAAACTCATGTATGGATGTCCGACTTGAAATTATACAATGAACATAGAAAAAGGGTGAGTTTTTTAGGTCAATTCATTTGCATGTGATTGAGTATGCGAATGAGAAAAAACTATTATTTGATTGTCTCAAATCTTCGCCAATTTCTAATTTTTTCTCGAGAATTGCGTATCGAAATGCGACGGTCAGGTTCGTTAATGAAATCAAATCAAATGAAAGTTATCAATCAGATTGAATCTTGATAATTAGTTTACTAATACTGACGCGTAACTGTGCGAAATTTTGTTAGGATTTTCCGAATTTTTTTGGAAACCATCAGATTTCGATGTAATTTTATTCGATTTTAATTTTCGGTAATATTGAAAAAAAAAATCCACCCAATGATTCTGTAGATATACCCAATCAAAATTTTATTTTTCCAATATTTCCAAAAATAAAGATCAGATCGAATTTAAATCCAGTACTTCATCGAAAAATAACAGTTCGAAGTTTCATACAGAATTTAATGAGGATGATATGATGAGAAAATCATAGAAATTTTTTTTTTCAAACTGTTCTAATAACACGTTTATCACGAAATTTTGCATAAAGTTGTCTTTCAGCATCTTAAAACTAGCTGTAAAGTTTAATCAGGACAGAATCAGTATTTCTTGAGTTATACCGAAAAAATCAACGATATCGAGAAGAAAACCTCGAAATTTGACATATTTTTTCCCGATATCTCCAAAACTTATGATCGTATCGAACTGAAATTTGATACACTGCTGTGAAATTAGAAGGTCAAAGTGTGAGTTTAATTTTTTTTTGGATATGATGAATGGTGTTCGAAAAAAAAATTCGAAAAATTTTAAAATTTGAAATTTGCTGATAATATGATCCTGACGAAATTTAGCTCAAAGTTGCGCGTCATTGTACTTCACCTAACTGCCAAGTTTGAATCGAATCGCTCGGGTAGTTTCCGAAATAAAAAATAGATAACTTCAAGTGCCTATAACTCCGAAACTATTCGACCGATTTTGCCCATTAACGAACTCAACCACGGCATTTCGATGCGCAACTTATCCTGAAAGTTTCAGGTTGCTAGCTTGCTTCTGTCGACAGTTATCGTGTCTACGGCCGGCCGGCCGGACAGAATCGATTTTGACACCGGATTCGTCATCAGTGAGTCCAACCTAGTCGATTGAGACCATTTTCGGCTCAATCATCGAAAATTACAGACATTTGGACAAAACGATAG
Source organism: Myrrha octodecimguttata (assembly GCA_958510865.1). NCBI lineage: Eukaryota > Metazoa > Arthropoda > Insecta > Coleoptera > Coccinellidae > Myrrha > Myrrha octodecimguttata. The sequence continues at coordinate 82,223,830 of OY294056.1, forward strand.
CACGCTGTTCCCCTAGAACATGCGCGCAAAAATGTGTCAAGTTTCATGGTTTTTACCTCGATATCGTTATATTTCCAGAATAACTCAAAAAATACTGATCCGCTCATCATTAATATTTGTGAAATGCCTAAAGCGAAAACTGGTGCACAGTTTCGTGATGATTTCATCATTAGAACAATCACAAATAGGTAATTCACAAAGATATTTTGCAATCTTGTAATGATCCTCACGAAATTCTGCATGAAACTTCAGTCTAGAATAATTGTATTCATCATTATTCACTGGAGTTCCTCTTTCATCTAGGGTGAACCGTAGATCTCTCATTTGTGACCTGCGTCGATGTTATGTAATAACAAATATTGACATTACACATCGCATTAATTTCAGTGTTTTTATGCTAAACCAAGGGTTGATACGAAACCTCCACATTTAGACATAGCAACTCGATTGAAACCACTTCTTCTTTTCAATGATGCTTTCCGGGCAGAAAAAATAGACAGAGAAAACAAGGATTTCATCATACGTTTGATGAAATTGGATAAATTTGGGGTAAGCGATTCGTTACTTATGAATTTTCAGGAATTAAATTCAGAAAATGATTGCAGTAAGATCAACTTGACTTAAGTGTTTGTAGGAAATTTTGGACGAATTGAGTCGATCATATATCTTCTAATTTCAGGGTCTTGTAGATTCAATAAATAGTCTAGCTAATTTTCACATGTCGAATTGGCAGGGTCAAAAATTCAACATGTTGAGAATAGAGAAAGAAAATAAGGATTTTCACAAACGGATTTTGAAAACCGTAAGTCGTTATAATCCTTGCACAACAAACTTAGAATGAATCGATGATCAGCATGAAGTAACTTTTTCTGATTTTTCTCTCAGAAATCCCGTTACAAGTATAGCCCTAAAGATTGGAACAGATTTATAAATTCGTTGAAAAACTCTGCTCGCTATCCATTAATAGTTTTCAAGAAAAAAGACTTTGACAAAGAAATAGAAGCACAACCCTCCATAAGTATTGGGTTCCCCAAAATCTCCAACCACGTTGAGTAAGTTTTCAATTATACTGAAAATATGATGCCATGAATATAAAATTCTAAATTCTCAAATTTTTATTAGATGCTTCATAGATTTCTCCTTGCAAAATGGCGAATACCTCGGAAGGATAATCCTTGAATTATATCAGGAAATAGCACCTGTGTATGTGCAAAATTTCCTGGATTTCTGTAAGGACTACAAGGAAATGGCTACCAAAAACGTTTCGATACAACGAATAGTGAAAGACCGGTATTTCGAAAGCAGCTTTATAACAGATTTGAAATCTGAGAGACCATGGAAGGCACGAAAAAAGAAATCCCCACTTCAGGAAACCTATAAAATGAAACATAGCAGGACTGGTGAGACATTTTCAGATCTCGTGTGCTTTCATCAGTTGATTTGTTCAGGGTTATTTATTCGGAGATATCTCGATTTCTTTCGAAAATGAATAGATAGGAAATCTAATGATTGTTTAAAAGAGAAGTCCTCCAAGAAGTTGCATAGGCATCCACGGATTAGAGATATATCAATTCAACATTTCAAAATCTTTTGAATAAAGAATAAGTTGTTATTAATCATAGACAAGGTACACGGTACATTTAAACAGACAGGTCTGTGCTGCTATCACAGAATACAAATATATGCTGCTATGTTTTGTTATTCAAACACAGAATATCTATCCTTAAGGATAGATATTCCGGAAGCGTCCAAGCACAGATAAATAAGAAGAAGAAGGATAGATATTATGTGATTCAAACGAGAAATCACAGAACATAAAAGTATACCATAGAATACTAATACCATTGTTTAAACAATGCATGATGTAAAATACGTGGTGTGCTCATCTGAAAAAGAAGGAAGTCAGCTAGATTGAAATACAAGGAAATATATATTCTGTGCTTTGAATTTTAACGAAAAAGTGACGTAGTCATTGGTAAATACGATCACGGATGAGCAGATGAGCACACCATGTACATGTAGAGAGTACAGACATCTGAATGACCCGTGCAGTGCCATCATATGTAGAAAGTAGAAATATCTAATGGTTTTAGATTTTTCACCATAATCTTTTGCGAGCTTTTTAGGTGGAAGAAGAGCGTTGCGTTTGGATGATGTAATTTTTTTTAAATTTTGAGATGAAAAATGTTTTGAACGGATGCTGCTACAAACTCGAACAGAAGCTTCTCGCTTGTGTTCTTCCCGTTTGTTGAGACTGAACTACTATAAGAATCGAAACCCTCGCAAATAATTTTAAAACTTGTGAGTTTCCAGTTCTTGATAATGTATCATATATATTTTTAGGAACAATTTCGATGATCCGGGATGAAAAACGAAATAATAATTTGAAATTATGCATAACACTTTGTCCGATGCCCGAGTTGGATAGGAAGAATTTTGTTTTTGGTAAATTATCTAAGGGTATTAGTGTCCTCATGAAAATAAATGGATACAGCCGCAAAATTGGCAAACCATTGGAAACAATAGTGATTTCAGATTGTGGAGAAATGCCACATTGTGTATGTCATAAAAGAAAGATTCGATGTAAGCCATTATAATATTCATCATTAAAAATTATTTCAATATTCGTATTTTGGAATCTTCGAAATTTTAACTGAAATATTTGTATTGATATCTTCAGATATCGATTGTTGTTATCATAATCTTGAATGAGTATTTTCGATTATTTGAAATCGAACAACTGATGCTGAAAGCGACAAATCAACCAAACTCAAATAGAAAACTGGCGAATTAGGCCTTTTATTTTGGTACTGCGAATGGTCTACGGGTTGGTAAGCTTGAATTTGAAGATTGTTTTTAAATAATTTTATATATATAGAAACCGTATTCACATAAAATATAAAAGCTATAATGTAAGTTTTTTACATCATGCATAAAAGACAAATGCTAGCGAATGTTAGGGCAGCAGGGCTAGAAAGTGAAAGAACAAGAAAAATGTCAAATCTACTATTCTATGATTCAGTGACAAGAAGCCAGACGAACTGACATTCTCTATATTTTTGTGTAAATTCCCAGTTACATGTTAAGGTAATATTAATCAAGTTTTGTATTGAACATGATTGAAGTTGAGTCCTTGGAGTGAATTTCATAGTTTTGTACAAACTTTCCAATTATAGTTCATTTAAAGCTACCTCATTCAACTTCTGAAGTTTGTATAAAATAACATTGGAGCATGGCTAAACGTAAGAATCAAGCACCAATCTACAGCGATTGCAGTGATAATTCAGACAATGATATGGATTCTGTAAGTTACTATTCATTACTTTCCTAAGTTGTATAGTTAAAATTACATTTTTGTCTATCCTGATTATATTTGTGCTTATGTCCTTCCAGGAACTACTGAATTTAGCGAAAAAGAAGAATCGAAAACGTAAATCACCCCCTTCTAAAACGATTTCTGATTCTGACTCAGATCATGAAATTACCAAGAAATCCAAAGCTAGCCCAAAATACTCAGATTCCGATAGTGATGATGCTGCAAGTAATTCAGAACCTGAAGAAGGAGAAGTGTCTGATTCCAGTTCATCTGAAGAGGAGGAATTCAATGATGGATATGATGATCAAATGATGGGGGATGAGGAGGATAGGGCGCATCTAGCCAGTTTGACAGAAAAAGAAAGGGAAACTGAGCTATTCAAACGTATAGAAAGAAGAGAAGAGATGAAAACTAGGTAGGACTATATGACAGTTTCATTATCTAGTTCTTAAAGTGTTTGTATCATCCCAATTCTGTTTCATAGGGCCAATTTAGACATCACAATCTAAGCATATTTATAAATAATCGTGAGGTGGTGCTAATTCAGAAAATAGAAATCGAATTTGAAAGTGAACCAGAACAAGCTAAATTGAAAGTTTAGTTAGAGATAAGAAATAAGCATTACCTTAAGACTGTTAAAGAATTGATGAACTCAATTTCACATGAATTTCATAATGATATAATTTGAAAAGGCACTGAACAATATAACTTGAATTTTGAATATGCATCATAATTCTCTAATATCCCGCATTCATTTCATGGCCATATATCATAAGAAACATAGTTATTCATTGAAGATGTTATTCAGAATATTATGTTTTCTAATACAGCTGTTATTCAGGTTCGAAATAAATAAGAAGCTAAGACAGGCAAAGAGGGCAGAACGAGCAAAGGATAAACCTACCAAAAAGCATAAAGAAAAGAAAGTAAAAGAAAAGAGAGAAGAGTCACCTAAAAATTATGATTCTGATACTGACAAAGATCAGAGCGATCTACAAACTGATTTTAGTTCAATTGACCATAAAGAACGTAGTAAAGAAAGAAAAAAAAACATTGAAGAGAACAGAGGAAAAGTGGACAAGCGTGTCAATGCTATGGCTGAATTGAAAGCAAGAAGAGAGGATAAACAAAAACGTGAAGAAGCTGAAGAGAAGAAGAAAGAAGAACAAAGGAAAAAAGACGAAAAGGAAGCTGAAGACAAGAAGAATTCTACAAAGTTGAAGGCGTCTGATATCTACTCTGACGATAGTGAAAGCGATTCTTCTGAAGATGAAGATGATAAGGGAAAAACCAGACAATCACCTGCCTCTGTAAGATCTAGATCACGTTCCTCATCCAGTTCCAGCTCTAGTGATAATGAAGAAGTAGTTGAGGAAAAAACTCAGGCTTATGTTCCAACAAGAGAAGAAGTGAACTTGATTCGTCTATCAAGGCACAAACTAGAAAGATTTGTCCATATGCCTTTCTTTGACAGGATAGCCAAAGGCTGTTTTGTCAAAATCGGAATTGGTCAGCAAGGGAGTATGTCCATTTATAGAGTTGCAGAAATAATAGGTGTTTATGAAACTGCCAAGGTTTACGTCCTAGGAAATACAAAGACAAATAAGGTGAGTTAGTTTGAATATATAATAAAATTTGGGTAATTGTCTAGGAGATCGCATAACGCTCTAAATTTCATGAAAAAATCAGTACTCACTAATTTTGGTATAGAAATCACGAATCCGAAGTCAAATTATGTCGCTCGCTTCTAGTTTTTCCAAAAAAAAATTCACAAAATTCTTCGAGGTCACTGAACTTTTCTCGCTGAATTTCGCTATTACACTCCATCTCGAACTATTCCCTTGATGGATATTGGTTATAAATGCATCAATATAAAGATTTAAAGCAATTTTCACTACAAAAATTGCCAGGAATTGTGAAATTACATTCATTTGCTCATTGTTTATTTTCGGCATATATTCGGCCATGATGGTTTTGAAGTTCGGAAGAACGACATCTGACAGCAACTTCAGTCTACTACTTTACAGTGTTGCCGGATCGAAAACATTCCCGATTAGACTGAATAGGAAAAATTACCTAGGCCCAACTTAGTGAACAGTGAACTTGTTTCAACACATTCCATCATGCAATTGTTTTATTATATTATGTACAATTTATGAGATGGTTAGAAAAGTTATTCAGCAAAGATAACGAGGAGGTGTGGACCAACTCTGCCAGGAAAGGAGAATGGAAAAGAGGAAAGTTTGGGTTATGGAGAGAATTTGGGAAATTTGGAACACAAGATTCTAGCGGTCGCCCCGCCATGGGTGAAAGCACACAATGGAAAAATAAGGTTAATGTACTTGGTTAGGTTAGGTTAGTTTAGTTTAGAACAGTGCCAGTTCGAATCAGAAGAGTTAATTAATTTACTCTTCAGATTCGAACTGGCACTGTCCTAAACTAAACTAACCTAACCTAACCAAGTACTTAATATCTTCTGAACTAAACATTTTTATTAGTTATTAAACCACCTGTGACTAACGCGAATGTGTTCACCCATGGCAGGGCGACCGCTAGAATTTAGTATTTTGAACCAAGCAAGAATAACCTGAACTCCGAAATGGAAATTTGGAATATAATACTTAAAGAAAACTATACTTTAACAACTTATATTGACTAAAAACCAATTTTGAAAATGAATATCCTTCAAAATTTTCCCGGCATAATAGATTCAGGAAATTGACTCGCACTGGCAACCCTGCATGATATAGTGCTGTACGCGTACCCGCGTTCGTCAAAAAGGGAAATTGTAAACAATGAGGATATCTATTTATTTTAACAATTCCTGGTAATTTTTGTAACGAAAATTGCTTGAAATCTTTATATTGATGCTTTTATAATCAATAGCTATCAAGGGAATGGTTCCTGATAGAGTGTAATAGCGAAATTCAGCGAGAAAAGTTCAGTGACCTCGAAGAAGTTTATGAATTTTTTTTGGAAGAACTAGAAGCGAGCGACCTTTTTTGACTTCGGATTTGTGATTTTCATACTAAAATTAGTAAGTACTGATTTTTTCATGAAATTTAGAGCGTTATGCGATCTCCTAGACAATTACCAAAATTTGAACTAAACATCGGTATAGCATTCTCTATTTGGTGTCATGAATTTGTTACAGGGTGTTAGAGTTAGGCATGGTACTCAGGATAGAGTGTTCAGGTTAGAGTTTATTTCAAATCAAGAATTCTCTGATGCCGAATTTCATAAATGGGTCGAGGCAACTACAGCAGCTGGACAAGCTTTTCCTACCAAACAACACATAGAACAAAAACAGGCTGATATTAAAGAAGCAATACATTACGAATTCAATGAACAGGATATCGAAAGAATTGTAAGTTTCCAATCATGATTACCTTCACGTTTCTCTTTGGATCATACTTTCTGTTGATTTGAAACTTGTGACATTCCCAATTCTATTTCAGATAAGAGAAAAAGAGAGGTTCAAACAAAATCCCCATAACTATGCAATGAAAAAGACCGAACTGATGAAAGAACGAGAGTCTGCTATCAGTAGAGGAGACGAAGATAGGGCGAGGGAACTGAACTCAAAATTGGCAGAATTAGAAGAGAGAGCTTCTCATCTCGATAAAGTCAGAACGTCTACGATATCGAGTATTTCCTACATCAACGATCGTAACCGCAAAAGAAACATTGAAGAGGCTGAGAAAGCAATTATGGCAGAACTCAAAGCTAATAAGGGAAAGAAGGTAAAAAATTCTGTTCTGATGTAGCTGTTGCCATGAATGAGGGAAAAAATGTGAATATTATTGCAACCAAACAAATTTTACAGGTTGATGATCCATTCACCAGACGTTCCACAAAGCCTACAATGAACTTCAGGCCGCAGACCGACGCTGCAGCACCACCAGTTCCTCAACAGACAGAAGCACCTGTACAGAAAGAAGCTCCTAAACCGAAATCCAAGCCAGCTCAAGTTACTCATGACGACCTTTTTTCTGCTCACGATTTCGACATCAAAATTGACCTCGAACTGCCTTTACCAGGTAATTTTTGTTACATAATCCTCAACAGATTTCAGAGACTTGTTCCACACCAATTATACAGGCTGAACCTTGAAGTTGTGCTTGAATTTCAACCGTAGATTCCTCTTGTCAGAATACTATTCATATGCCATTTTTCCTGATTGGGCTTCTGTGAGGTATAGGCTGTTTCTATAACTATGACACATATTCTCCAATTATGATTTTATTTCAATTCTCCATTCGCTTTTAAAAGATCAGTCTGTAGGTTATGGAAGTTTGACACATTTCACTGTATATAATTGACAATTTGAGGTTATCTTTATTTTCCTATCAGATAATTACGCGGCAAAATCATAGGGTTCTTGATGAAAATATGTAAGAATTGCCAGTTGTGTCGAGTTATTTTCATCTTGGCAACAATACACGGGTGATTCATTTCCAGTTATAAAAAAATTTCAAAAAGCACGGCCGTGAAGGCAGCAACTTTTGCGCGCATGTTCAATGTAGATGACCGCTTCAGCAACGAATTTGAACGTGCGCGCAAAAGCTGCTGCCTTCACGGCAGTGCTTTTTGAAAATTTTTTTTTCTAAATTACTGGATTTCAATTCGATCATATCTGTATTTTTGGACATATTGTAAAAGTAAAATTTTGAATGGGTATATCTACGGAATCATTGGGCGGATTTTACCCATTCACGAATTCGAAGTTTCATACAGAATTTAATGAGGATGATATGATGAGAAAATCATAGAAATTTTTTTTTTCAAATTGTTCTAATAACACGATTATCACGAAATTTTGCATAAAGTTGTCTTTCAGCATCTTAAAACTAGCTGTGAAGTTAAATCAGGACTGAATCAGTATTTCTCGAGTAATACCGAAAAAATCAACGATATCGAGAAGAAAACCTCGAAATTTGACATATTTTTTCCCGATATCTCCAAAACTTATAATCGTATTGAACTGAAATTAAGTACACTGCTGTGAAATTAAAAGATCAAAGTGTGAGTATAATTTTTTTTGGATATGATGAATGGTTTCCGAAAAAAAAATTTTTTTGTAAGAAAATTTCGAAAAAAATTTTTTTTCAAATTTACTCACAATATGATCTTGACGAAATTTGGCTCAAAGTTGCGCGTCGTTATACTCCACCAAACTGCCAAGTTTGAATCCAATCGCTTGAGTAGTTTCTGAAATAAAAAATAAATAACTTCAGAACTTCAAGTGCCTATAACTCCGAAACTATTCGACCGATTCGGCCCATTAACGAACTTAACCGCGGCATTCTGATGCGCAACCTATCCTGAAAGTTTCAAGTAGCTAGCTTGCTTCTGTCGACAGTTATCGTGTCTACGGCCGGCCGGACAGAATCAATTTTGACACCGGATTCGTCATCAGTGAGTCCAACCTAGTCGATTGAGACCATTTTCGGCCCAATCATCCAAAATTACAGACATTTGGACAAAACGATAGCACGCTGTTCCCCTAGAACATGCGCGCAAAAACCTAGAAGATGCTCTTCTTCAATGGAGATGACCGCTTTGGCAACCAATTTGAACATGCGGAAAAAAGCTGCTGGCTTGACAACAGTGCTTTTCTAGGATTTTTTTTTTTTCGATAAAATACTGGATTTCAATTCGATTTAATCTGTATTTTTGGAAATATTGAGAAAATAAATATTTTAATGATGAAGTACTGGATTTCAATTCGATCTGATCTGAATTTTTGGAAATATTGGAAAAATAAAAAGAATTGAATGGGTATATATGTGGCATCATTGGGTGGATTTTACCCATTCGCGAATTCGGCCTTCGTAATTAAGGTCCAAACCTACTCTACAAATATCGATTTTCTAAGTTGTTAAAGAAACTAATTAGAAACTCGATATTTGTGGAGAAGGTTTGGAACTCAATTACGAAGGCCGAATTCGTGAATGGGTAAAATCCACCCATTGATTCCGCAGATATACCCATTCAAATTTTATTTTCCCAATATTTCCAAAAATTCAGATTAGATCGAATTGAAATCCAGTACTTTATCGAAAAATGACAGTTCGAAGGTTCATACAGAATTCAATGAGGGTAATATGTTGAGAAGATCACAGAATATTGAATATTTGAAAAACAAACATTGACATTTTTTTTTCAAATCGTTCCAATGACACGATCTTCACGAAATTCTACACAAAGTTGTCGTTCAGCATCTTCAAACTAGATGCGTAGTTTCATCATGATTGAATCAGTATTTCTTGAGTTATATCCAAAAAAACGACATCGAGAAGAAAATTACGAAATTTTATTTGTTTTTTCCCAATATCTCCAAAACTAATAGCCGTATCGAATTTAAATTTGGTACACTGCTGTGGAATATCAAGCTCAAAGTATGAGCAAAATTGTTTTCGAGCATGATCAATAGTTTCTGAAAAAAAAATTGACAATTTTTTTTTTTTTTTAATTTAGTGACCATACGATCCCAACAAAATTTTACTTAAAGTTACGCGTCGTTATGCTTCAACTAACTACCGAGTTTCAATGCAATCGCTCCAGTAGTTCCTGAAATAATTAGGAAAATAACCTTAAAATTTCACAAGGCTATAACTCCGAAACCATTTGGCCGATTCAGCCCATCAACGAACTTAGCCGTGGCATTCCGATACGCGAACTACCCTGAAAGTTTCAAGCCGCTAGCTTGCTCTGTTCGACAGTTATCGTGTCCACGGTCCGCTGGACGGACAGAATACATTTTTTAACACCGGATTCGTCATCAGTGAGTCCAACCGAGTCGTTCGAGACCATTTTCGGCTCAATTTTCCAAAATTACAGACATTTGGACAAAACGATAGCACGCTGTACCCCTAGAACATGCGCGCAAAAATTTAATAAAAGATTTCCAAGGCCTACAGACTGACTTCATTGAAATTAATTTATTATTTTCACACTGGTTTTTTATTTATAGACTCGCCGATTTATTGTACTATGAGAAATTAGCACAACCTAAGCCGAAAAAATCATTATAAGAATCATTAATGATCTTAAAAAATTTAATTAAAATGCTTCTCATCATTTTCAAGATATTTAGCGTTGGATGATGTAAAATTTAATGAAATTTGAGAAATTTTACTGTTTCAATATATCCGCCTCTCAGCAGGGAATTATCTTAAGTCAGACTATATCGACGTTGCCGTTTCACGATGAAAACGGAAGGGCATCGACAAAAATTTGGAGAATTTTTGACTTTTTTTTTTGATTCATCAACGATCGGTCCCAACGAAATTTTGTTGCGCGGTGGTATATTATAACTAATTACCCAGTTTCATTTCCATAGCAACAGTGGATCTTAAGATTCTGAGGAGATTACTAATATAATCGCCGCGTTTTGATGCGTAACCTAGCCTGTAAGTTTAGATTTGCCAGCTCTTTCTGTTCTCATATTTCCGTCGTAGCGGACTGGTCGGCAGTATCGAATATACAGGGTGTTCTACAAGCTCTATGACAAACTTTGACAGATGGTAGCTGTGCTTATTCTTAACATTTTTTTTCCTATGAACATATATCCGATTCGTTTTTGTTAAGAAGATACAAGCATTTGAAAAATTATATTTTCATGTTCAAATCATAATTATAAATGGAAATTTCAATACTATAAAAATTGTTCAAAATGTCCACCTTGGGCTTGAATGCAAGCTTCACATCGACGAACTAAAGATGACGTTACTCGGCGGATCAGATTTGGGTCGTTTCGTATTTGGTTTGCTGCATCTTGAATTCTATCAAGTAATTGTTGATGAGATTCGATTTCAACATGATAAACAAGCTGCTTCATATGTCCCCATAGATAAAAATCTAAAGGATTTAGATCAGGTGAACGAGGTGGCCATTGTATTGGTCCTCCTTGACCTATCCATTTGTTCGGGAAATGTTCAATCAGCCAACTGACTACTTGTCTCCCTCTATGTGGTGGTGCACCATCGTGCTGATATCACATATTTCCTACAAAGTTTAGCTCGAAGTGATCAATGAAGTCAAAAAGGTTGTGCTCCAAAAAATTGTTGTACAAATCTGCATTTAAACGGTAATTTATAACATGTACTGTCATCAAATCATTGTTGAAAATCCCACCCCAAACGTTTACACTGAAACGTTGCTGAAATCGTCTTTGTCTAATGGCATATGGATTCTGCAGTGCTCATACATGTTCATTGTGGTTATTGTTGATACCGTCCTTAGTGACACAAGCCTCGTCAGACCACATGACAAGCGAAATAAATCTATTATCTTGGGCATGTTGTTGAAGTAACCATCTACAAAATTCTAACCTTGGTAACCCATCGTCAGCATGTAAAGCTTGTACATTTTGTCTATGAAATGGATGCAACATTTCTCCTTTCAAAACACGCCATACGAAATTTGGTGATAAATGACGATTAGTAGCTATACGTCGAACACTAATCAAAGGGTTGCCACGGACAGCATCTATTACATTTTCCTCATTTTCTACATTCACTTCAGTTGGCCAAATGGCCTTCTTTGGAGCAGGATTGCTTGTTTCTCGAAGTCTTCGGAATGATGCACAAAATACTGTGTGAGCAGGTTGCTGTCTATTAGGATATTTTCTTCGGTATTCTGGAGCTGCTTTTCTGGAGTTACCATTAGAATACCCATATTCAAATGCATATTCCTGAGTCGTGAAAGAATGCATTGTTATTCAAAAAGTACCTCAAGTGTCGAAAGAATAATTAAAATAACGTCAATTACAATATCAACCGATATTTTATGTTGGTCTACTTGATCAAAACATGGAAATAATTTTTTTCAAATGCTTGTAACTTCGAAATGAGAACAAATCAGAACTATGTTCATAGGAAAAAAAATGTTCAGAATGAGCACAGCTACCATCTGTCAAAGTTTGTCATAGAGCTGGTAGAACACCCTGTATATTTTGACATAGCATTTTCATCAGCGAGTTCGAAAATTATCGATATTCGGGCAAAATGATAACACGCCGTTTCCTAGAACATGCGCGAAAATGCCTTTCATTTGATGAGAAGAATCTACAGTTGCAATTAATGAACAACCAAAAGGCTCACCCTGTTCACATTATATGGAATCTCTATAATCATTTATTTTTTGGATTCATAATAGGTGACTTAATATTATTTCTCATTACAGCCAATCCTGTAATGGTAATGCCAAAAGCAGTAAGCAATGATTTAGCACCAAGACGAAGTCTAAATCTTGAAGCGTATAAGAAGAAGAGAGGTCTTATATAGTAACTTATTACTGGATTGTCTAGGTATTATTACCAATGAATATTGGTACCCCAAACAGTATGCAAGATTATCAAGATACTTTTTCATGTTTCCTGTGAAACTTTAAAAGTATACCGTTTCAACAAATCTTTATTATATATGTGATAAGACAAACATTTTGAATTTTAGTTCTTTTCTTGTATCTACACCAAAATTGAGACATGTTCATTTCAGTTGTTATTTCAATAACTTATTTTTGTAATTAAGTTAGATTTAAAAATACATTTTATTATCTTTTTCAATTTTTTTTTTCATGATTTCTCTATGAAAAATATCAAGCCATGCAATAAAAGCTTCCAGATTCTGAGCATTTATTTCTGTCAAGGAGGAGTTTTAGGATGCAGAGCAATTCTGGAACTAAAGATCTTTAAATTGATTCAATTTGAAAATAATGGCTTAAAATAGACTTATTTTCACAGTGGAAGTTTCTGTTCAACAAGATTATTTATTTGCATAGAATAGATATGAAAACACAATGACTCGTGAAAGAATCTACTTACTAACTTAATGATTGTCGAGTAGGCTTGAGGCTTAACTATGGTCAAATTCGTGAAGGGGGAAAATTCTCCCACATACCTACCTATTCAGAATACCATTTCAGAAATTAGGAAACCCATCGAGTTGATATCCAGTACTTAGTTGAGATAGACATCCAGAAGGTCTATACAACATTTCCAGAGTATGACCAGAAACATAGGTTTCATTTTGAAGTCGAGTAGCAATAATGGCGATATCAGTTTTTGAATGCTCTTGGCCCGTAAAAATGAACAGGCGCACAAAATGAATGTACATTCATGTGAACCTGTTGTGAAATAGTGGCTTGATAAGATGCATAGAAATTATCTTTTTAATGATTCATTATCCAGCAGAAACTGCGGAGCCTAAGTGTAATTGGTTTTTGTCTCTATTTCAAAATCAATGTTCTAAATATCCTAATATTTCTTCAAGTTGTTTGACAAATAATCGAATATCATCAGTTCTCGTACCTCAGTAATCCTTTGAAATCAAAGATTTGAATTTAAACAATCTTTACATCTCCAGTGTACTGGAAAAAATAAAAATTAACAGAGCCATCTGTAGGTCACGAATAAAATTAAATGTTTTATTCTAGCGGTTTTGTAACCAAAGATCTTCGGTTGTGACATTAGAAATTATTGAAATCACTACCGGTTGTCAATTGTCATCTGATTTTAGTAAGCTGATAATTCCCTTCTTCGAAATGTATGTTATTTCACTGATACCAAACTATTCCATATATGGTACCATCACAATTTATTTCCATACCTAATCAAATTTTACCTTATATGTCTATGATATGGAGATTTCAAATCGAACCATTATGAAGTAAAATTTCCGTTATTTTTCTTTACTAAAATGAAAAAATGCATTTTCCCTTATAAAGAAAGATTCAAAAATCGATAAGGGGCGTGCCGCGAACTTCTATTTGCGCCACCATTTTGAAATGAATTCAGTTTGACCATTTATGGGCATTTGAGGAATGGAGCGTCAGCATTGGCTGGATTGTATGACTCATCATCCGGCTTTTCCTTCAAATTCAAAAATTACAAAAGAAATTTGCCTCTACTACGAATTAAATCATTCTCGAACACTCAAATAATTAATTCACGCATATATCCCTCGTGAAATATGGCTAAAAACTATGAAATTATCTATAAAACTATTACTTTCGATTTCGAAAGTTTAAATTAATTTTGTTAGAGTCAAATCAAATATTGCTATATGCTTGACAGTTTTATGGTAGAAAATGAAATTGTATGATAGATCTCAAACCCAGAGAAGGTTCATAACTGCTCACTTATCTCGATTTGCGAATTTTATAATCATTACTAAAAAATATTGGCATTAAATCATTTAACTTGACGCATGCGTATTTTCAGTTCTGATAGAATACGACTAATACGAGTCAACGTTTGCTTTTGTCGCTGTTCGGTTGTCCAGTGTGTAACGTTATTGTTAGTTTCTAACAGCAAACTGTTTGTTGGAGTGATTCTTAGGAGAAATTCGTAGATTTAGTTCTCTTGAAATAATCAAACATGGTGAGTACATGTTTTTGAGTGGTCTCATTTACTGTAATTTCAACGTATGTCTTGAAGTTAATCTACGAATTTGACAATCCTTAATACCGGCAGCCATATTGATATGCATACTCATTTGCCGAAACTCTGCCCTGAAATATCGGAATTCATACATCAAATAGAATCTGCAGCTTTTTATTAGTAGCAAGAAGAGATAATTCACATTGAATTGATACGAGTAATATAATGTCCGGTGCATTGTTAATTTATTTTCAATAATGATTCCATTTCAATTTTTCATTCTCAAAAAGTATTAGTTTTTATGAAATGTTGAACTTGGGCAGGTCGAAACATTATCTTAGCATTTCATGACTCATAATCTTAACGCTGGGTTGAAAAGAAATCTGCAAATTTTCCATTTCTCTTTTCATTATGAATTTTTTTTATCCCAAAACATTGTAAAAAAACTATATTCACTATATTGGGAACATAAACTAAGTGGGACCCAAATTATCTCCTCAGAGTTTAAAAATAGAAATAAGTGTTCTTGGCTACTATATTTGGCAGTGCTTGATACTTGGTATAGTTCCTCATTTTTGCGCGAATTGCGAATAGAACTAAAGAAAAACCATTTTTCGAAGGGAGAGATATGATTTTCAGGATTTTATATTGAATATCATCTCTACTCTATTTCCGCTTATTTGTCAATTTGCTTATTATTGACAGTTTATTGTCAATTTTCACTAGCCTGATTTTACCGCAATTTTGAATCATCGTTTTCTTTATGCTTTGATGAAATATGAAATCGAGTTCAATGAACTTTCTAAAAAAAATTATGTTCCGAACTTTGATGTGTCTTTTAAAAAATGACAACATTGCGAAATTCTTTCCAATGACCTGCATAAGAAGTTTCATATTTTAGAGTCTCCAATCATACTTACCTTTGCAATATTAAGAAATATTGTCTGTCTATTCATTCTCATGCTGAAATAATAATCAATTTTTTTATAGGCGTCAGGAGTAACGGTTTCCGACGCATGCAAAATTACCTATGAAGAAATCAAAAAGGACAAGAAGCATCGTTATGTAATTTTCCACATCAAAAATGACACTCAAATCGATGTGGAAAAGATCGGTGCCAGAAACGACTCCTATGAAGACTTCCTTCTTCACCTGCAAGCTGGTGGAGAGGGTGAATGTCGCTATGGCCTCTTTGACTTCGAATATATGCACCAGTGTCAAGGTACCTCAGAGTCTTCTAAAAAACAAAAATTGTTTTTGATCTCTTGGTGTCCCGAAACTGCCAAAGTCAAGAAGAAGATGTTGTACTCTAGGTGAGTAAATTTTCTAACGTAATGTTGTAGTGACCTTCAATTAGACTCCTTGAGAGAACACTTTCATGTTCATATCAACTAACAGACAAAATGGATATGTTCACTTAACGATAAACCCAATGCTGAAGCATGAATCTGAAGATCTCAGGCCAAGCTTTATTATTATATATGAATCCCTTCTGCTGATCAAAAGCATTTAAAACTATATACATAAAGAGGTATTTGACTGAGAACTTTCTGCTAAAATTTTTGCCTACTTATTAACATTTGCATACAAAAATTTTAGTTTTTTTCTTACTTTGATTGAACGTGTTTCCGTTTCAATAGAAGGTATTTTCCCTCATTTCACAAATATTGCATAAAATAATCATTTTAAAAATAATAATATAGTTTTGAGGTTATTTTCTGAGATGTTATTTAGCGTAAACAATCTATTTCTAGTTATTGAGGTCAGGGACAGGCAGAACCCAAAATTTTTCGACTACTTTGAGATTTTTCCAACAGTTTTTAAGTTTTCCGAAATTTGCCAAATTCGTTCAACATTGGGAGAGGAATCATCCCTCCCGTTAAGCCCATCCCTGATTGGAATGAAGTTTTTCCTTAGTCCAAAAAAAAAAAAGGAGATTGTGTAGAGTTTGTGACAAATTTCATACTTAAATTCGTAATTTTTGTCATGAAAATCCATTTGCTCAAGCTCTAATGAATAATTTTTTTCAGCTCATTCGAAGCCCTTAAGAAATCTTTAGTAGGCGTACAAAAATGTATTCAAGCCACAGAATTGTCAGAGGCAAGCCAAGAAGCTGTGGAGGAAAAACTGAGATCCACAGATCGTCAGTAGTTTCATTTATTCTTTTGCTACGACTGTCTACTCACGCACCTACCTACCAAGGTGTTATATATTTATAAGTATTTGGATATTTAAATAAAGCTTCATTTTCAAACTGAACTCTATATGTTTCATTGAACTATTTATCATTTTCAAATCTGTAACATCCCTTTATATGATTTTTCAGTATTAAATAAAAATTAAACATCAAAGTGTGTTTTGATCCATTCGACCATTTCTGAACCTAGGAAATTTTATATATATGTTGGAATTTCTCACTAGCGTATGAAAGCAAAAAATCTCATAAATTTAATTGAAACAATCCTCAGTACAGAGTATTAATTTAATGATTGAATGAGAAGAATTTAGTTAGGTCTTGAATAATCATTTCGAACCTGGTAGGCAAATTTTATTCGATACAATTGGATCAGTACATAATGAAAATATAGAGTGAAAAATTTCATGTGGATCTCAAGAAAGGTTACCTCTCATGTCAACGAGCCACCTTTGCAATTTCAAAAAGTAGTGTACTTGTGTTCGATTGATAATGAAGTCTTCTAACGACAAATGTAATTAAATTTCAACCTCATGATGCATTTTTGGTTGAAGACCCATAATAAAATATTTGCATGACCAATGTAACATTTTAGGGAACTCATAATAAATGGAATAAGGGACAAGCAATTGAAGTTGCTTGAAAGTTACTTAAAGGAAAGACCTCAATCAGTTGAAATGAATGTAAACAACAACAAATATCGATCAACTAAAAGGAAAAATAAAGCAGGTGTACCACAAGGAAGTATACTAGGCCCTATTCTCTTCATGGTATATATAAATGACCTCCCTCTGGTTCTTAGACTAAGGTTAATCAGAAAACTTAGCTGAACTTATTACCTTTGCCGATGATGCAAATTGTATGCTAACGTCTCCACGCCTGACATTGACGATTGAAGAAGCGAATGCTATACTAGGAAACATTAACAGATGGTGTGAAGAAAATTGCCTCGTAATGAATATGAAAAAAACTGAAAGTGTAGTTTTCAATTGCGACAGATCTTCAACTGCCATTCCCACCAATATCAGCAGGGATATATCCGTCTCCAGTTCAGTGAAGTTCCTCGGAATATATACAGAGTGTAACAGCCAAATGGAATAAATTCGATAACGAATAAATGAGGGCGTGTTGGGAAAAACGCTCGGACACGTCGATTTGTAATTTTAAATGCGCATAGTTTTCAAGAAAATAAAATTATATAGGGTGTTCCATGTGACCGTGGCCAATACCAATTTTCTTATTTCAAATGCAACCCCCTGTATATTATTTATTTTTTGGATTCTTCAGAGAATTTTAGACACAATTCATGCACAATGTCCTATACCTATCTTTAACTATTTCGGAAATATTAGGTGTTCTCAGATTTAGTGCAAAAATCAACGTTTTAAATAAAAATTATTTCATTTCCCAAATTCGGTACATTACACTTAAAACCTAATAAGTAATAATGATTATTTCTTAATAATTAAAAAAAAAACCTTAATGTCAATGTTCAAATGCTCGCCGCGAACGTCTTGAGAATAAACAGCTCTGTTTTTGTTTTTTTTAATTTCTTCTCAGTAATGGTTTTTGCTTACTTTCTTCATATCAAGAGATAAATGGGAAATAAGTATTGAGTGTAATGTATCGAATTTGTGAAATAAAATAATTTTCATTGAAAATGTTAATTTTTGTAAAAAATCTGAAAACACTTAATATTTCCGGAAAAGTTGAAGATAGGTATAGGACATTGTACATGAATTATGTCTAGAATCTTCTGAAGAATCCAAAAAATAAATAATATACAGGGGGTTACATTTGAAATAAGTAAGTTGGTATTGGCCACGGTCACATGGAACACCCTATATAATATTATTTTATAATTAATAATAATAATAATAATTATAATTAATATGCGCATTTAAAATTACAAATCAACGTGTCCGAGCGTTTTTCCCAACACGCCCTCATTTATTCGTTATCGAATTTATTCCATTTGGCTGTTACACTCTGTATGGACGAAAACCTCAAATGGAACACCCACATAGAAAATGTAATCAAGCGCCTGAATTCAGTGATATATTCAATGAACGTGTTAGGGCCGGTATTATAAAACTTAACTTTAACTTTAACTGACAGTTTTGACAGATATGTCCTAACATAACTGTCAAAATTTCAGTTAAAGTTAAAGATAACTTCCATTTAAGTTTTATAATACCGGCCCTTAAAGACTAAAGTTGATTTACCAACTCTGAAAATCATTTATTTTTCAAATTTTCAGTCTTTACTATCATATGGGATAATTTTTTGGGGCAGTAGCTCAGGAATTGAAACTGTGTTTCTGAGGCAAAAAGTTATGTTGAGAATTATACTGAAGTTAGGTTTCGGAGAATCTTGTAGAGGGCATTTTAAGGAGAACAAATTTTTAACATCATATGGTCTATACATATATAGGGTACTCGTCTTCATGAAGGTTCATCCAGAATACTTCCAACAATATTTAAACTGCAACAACACTAGGCGCACAGATACATACTTGTACCCAAGACACTCTTTATCCTTAACAGAAAAGTCGCCCTTATACATGGGCCTAAGGCTATTTAATGCTCTTCCCCAATGGTTGAGGACATCCAACTTGAAAGTTTTCAAAATTTCTCTGTATAATGCGATTGTTAACTGTGAACCATATTCTTCGAGTGAATTTTTTGATTTTTGTAAAAGTGAATTGTTTTGAATTATGTATTCTGTTTTGACGAAACCAACCTTATTGTATTTCAATAAGCTTTTGATTGAATAAATATATTATTATTAGAGTGTTTACAAAAATGAAACTAGTACTGCGCTCAATTTCTAAGTTTCTTCGAACAAATCATCTTCAATATATTTGAAGGTTAGTCCTAGGTATGATAAGAAAAATACTCACTCCTGAAGGTGATATATCTTATTTTAAGTTTTATTAATGATAAAATAACAACTTCTCATAAATAATCACATCAAGAGTTTAGTTTGTATGATGGTTAAAACAAATAAAAGTACAAGCGTTCTTCTATTTGAATTTAACTCATACATTTTGTATCAAAAAATATTCACCTTAAAAGTAAATGTAAGGAAGGTGAAATTATATCTATTATAGTATGAACATTCATCTCAAACAACTGTGTACATGAGAGCTCATTAGATCATAATGTAATCTGTTATTATTGACCAAAATTTGAGTCAAGATCAAAAACATAAAAACTTATATTTCTAGCATAATCAAAAAAATTTACTACAAATTTGTTTCATCTGACAAGAACAGATCATATTAGTTCAACAAGTTTTTCTTTATTATTTAATACTACTTCAATTCTCATCGCTTTCACTCCACATCATCTTCTTGCATAGAACTAGTTTGTGCTTTCATTAATCGTGGAGCCACTGAAGGCAATCTTTGTACTAAAAGGTGGAACACTTGTGGTTGAAGGGTCTGTTGTAGAACTTGCAAAAGATCATTTGGTTGTCCACAAACAGCAACAGCATTACCCAAATGATCTACACCATTTTCCATATCCCCTGCAGCCAGTAATTCTTCTCCCAACTGTATTTCTTGCAGGAAGAATTTCTGTACCGCTTCGTGATCTTTCATATCTGGGAATACTGTGTTGGAGCGTTTCCCACCACTTGACGTATTTTTTTTCAAACGTCGTCCTGAAATAAAACTTTTTATGTTTTTCCTCTAGTTTCATAGTACCGTCTACTTACGCTCACGTAACTTTTTTTTGAAATCAGGGTCACTGTGTCTCTTTTGATCGAAATAAATACAGTATCCTAAAAATAATGTGCCACACACTCCAGCAGCAATTCCAATAGCCGCCTTAGGGGATATCATATCCATTGCGATAAATTTTATTGTCACTCAAAATGTTAACATCAAAACTAACCAAAGAAAGAATGGCTCGTTTGCTAGACGAAGCGAGGTGATCAATTATTTGACAATGACAGTCAGCGACAGTTTTGCAAACTTAAAGCGAAGAAGTTTCTTCAGGCGACTTCATTCGTACCACTAGAAATTTATTATGACAGAATTTAATCATTTGTTGAAAATTTGAACGCCTATGATCAGTTTCAAAAAAATGCCATCCTTGGTTTAAAATTTCTATGGTTCCATCATAGATAATAAAGCTTTTTGGTATTCTGTGGAGCATCCTCAAATTACAGCACAGACTAACTGTCTGTGATTACAGATTCTAGTTTAACACAAATAATCATTGACACTCTGTGATCCCGATAAAAAAAACTAGAACTAGAAAGCGCTTCTTAAAAATTTAGAAATCATACATATTACTCGATAGCACTTTTCCAGTCTTCCGTGAATTGTGTTTTCATTTTCCCCGACTTGAATTATGGTGAAGAAATATATTTGTTAACATTCACGAGTGATGAACTCTTACTTATCCACAAAATAAAATTGAAACTTTGCGATATTTCTATATGGGGATGGAGTGGAATTACAATAAGAAAATATATTACCAAATATTAATATTTAATACCTATTTTTATAATTTAAGACTTTATGTACAAAATATACAAATAACAGAACAGCAATGTTGAAGTTATCGCACAAGAGTCCTCGAAGAATGTAGACGACCTTCAACATTGCAGCCACTAGGAAAAATGCTACAAAGTTAACCTCTGAAAGGTGTAAAAGGATTTCAAATTTCCATATTCATCACTTATGGAAAATTGCAATTGGAAGACGAATATTCGTCCGAGGAAGATCAATCACTCCATTAGAAGACTTCAAAACAGAAACTGAACAAGAAAATTTTTCGCGTGGAGATCGTCCACGATTAAATCTGAAGATATCCCTGCATCTGAAGCGTCCTTGTCAAGAATCCCAACTCAGAAACACAACACCTGGCAATCCATCTTCTTCCATCGAAACCGCATCAACATGAAAATCGACTCAGGTTTCAGATATTTGGCAACGCAGACATACTGATCTTACAATCGATAAAATTTTTTGTATCATCGGTGAAAGTCAAACCAAAAGGTTCGAGAAATTGTAAGCAGTCTTCCCTGGATTTGAATGCCAACTCTTCCAATATAAAAGTGAGTGGGATGCTTTGGCGGTAGCTAAACATAAACAATTATTAGTCAGAAACATGAACAAGTTGGAAATGTGAATATGAGCAGGCCAATTACACTTGGAAATTTGTAGTGCCCTTAAACCAGTTCCCGCTGTTTTTAAACAGATAGATGAACCACAACTATGCACGTGTTACGCATCAATAAGGCAGTACTAAGAACAAGTGTAACGGACATTTTTCAAAGTTTTTAACATATAGACGAGAAAAATTTCCTAAGAAAAATTGCTGTTGAGACTCCTGGCAGGGGTTTCAAACTTTTATTTTCTCACCAAGATGATAATTATATTATTAATTCAAACTATGCTTTATTTTTTCATGAAAAATAACAAGAAATTTAATATCTAAAAATTCGCACATAGAACACTACAAATCAGATAATGAACATTAACAAGAAACAATCAAAATACCGTACGTAATAAAATTTCAAAAAAAGATTCAGATTCTTTGTCAAATACATAATTTTCTTGGTTTAATATGAATAAACTAATGAAGTGCAGTGTGCCACGCCTCAAATTCACATTTCCAATGAATGAATAAATAAATACACTTTGTAACGAAATATTCAAGGACAAAATTCATTCAGAAAAGAACTGAAACTCAGTTCTTCAAAGACTTCATTCAACTACATAATGTTATTAATTAGTTACGTTTTTTGAATACCAAAAGTTCTGTTTGTTAGGATAAAAAATTAAGAATAATAATTTTATAATTATTTTTATTCCTTTCTACTGTAGTTCAGAATTTCAAGATAATTCGTGGATAAAGGTGGCGTTTTTCAGAAATTACTCGAATTTTTTTTGCATAAAATCATAACCAGAATACACAATGGTTAAGAAAGATCGGTTCAACATAAACACGAGAACAAATACCCATCAGAAAATATTTTCAATATGAACACGAGAAAGAACATAAGAAAATATACAGAGTGTAACAGCCAAATGGAATAAATTCGATAACGAATAAATGAGGGCGTGTTGGGAAAAACGCTCGGACACGTCGATTTGTAATTTTAAATGCGCATATTTTTCAAAAAAATAATATTATATAGGGTGTTCCATGTGACCGTGGCCAATACCAACTTTCTTATTTCAAATGCAACCCCTGTATATTATTTATTTTTTGGATTCTTCAAAGAATTCTTGACACAATTCATGCACAATGTCCTATACCTATCTTTAACTATTTCTGAAATATTAAGTGTTTTCAGATTTAGTGCAAAAATCAACGTTTTAAATAAAAATTATTTAATTTCACAAATTCGGTACAATACACTCAAAACCTAATAAGTAATACTGATTATTTCTGATAATTAAAAAAACAAAAAAAAAACATTAATGTCAATGAAGGAAATGTTAAAAATGCTCGCCGCGAACGTCTTGGCAACATGCTAATCTGGTGTAGAATTGTCTTGTAACGTAACTCAACATTTCTGAAAACACTTAATATTTCCGAAAAAGTTGAAGATAGGTGAAGGACATTGTGCATGAATTATGTCTAGAATTTTCTGAAGAATCCAAAAAATAAATAATATACAGAGGGTTACATTTGAAATAAGAAAGTTGGTATTGGCCACGGTCGCATGGAACACCCTATATAATTTTATTTTCTTGAAAACTATGCGCATTTAAAATTACAAATCGACATGTCCGAGCGTTTTTCCTAACACTCCCTCATTTATTCGTTATCGAATTTATTCCATTTGGCTGTTACACTCTGTATAAATGTAGCTATCCTTACATATAAAGCATCGTCTAGGCGGAAAGTACCACCAAGGACAGTTGAGACACCTGTTCATCAGCTCAACTTAGCCTTCACTGACACGAACGAGTTCCACGAAACTTTAGCCTTGCGGTGACGATGTTCTTGAAAGTTTTTATCTTACCAGCGCCCCAACGGATTTCCTTACTTCCACTCCTCTGTGAAACGACAAATAGAGACTAATGACGTGCACATCGCTTAAAGTCTCAGCATCGCAGATAGATAAAGTTCATAGGGATTCTCCATAGGTGGCGCTGATGTTAATGAATACCTGCCCCACGTCATTCAAGGCCAAGTCGCGTTGAAATTTGCTTATAGCAATGAACAGGTAAGTAGCTACCCTGGATGACACCTTCAACTTTGAAGATGCTTTGGGATCAGCGTGACCAATTTTGGTAGAAATCTACTTTTTTGGTAGATTTTTGTTATAATTTCATCATTGTTAGTAGACAGAAATTGAGCAGTAGATTTTGGTAGTATTTTGAACTATCTTAGTAGAATTCTACTTTCAACTGTTGGAGCAGTAGAACGCTTCTGTCTGAGTTGAGAAGTGGCACAACCTAACCTAACTATAATCGCATGAATTATGTGAAAAAATAGCACAACTCGTATAGATGGCTCTGACTGCCATCGGGGTATTTCTTTAATCCCGTCACACTAAATAAGTATATCTTATTGCCCAGCATAGGTGCGTGTGTGTGCTACATTTTCCCGCATTTTCATCGTTTCCATCCGAAACGGAAGAGCCTTTCATTTAGGTGAATATATAAGAATATTTGCAGAATCATTGGGTGGATTTTACTCATTCACGAATTCGGCCTCCGTAATTAAAGTCCAAATCTTCTCTACAAATATCGAATTTCTAAGTTGTTTTTTTCGGAAGTTATTGTGTTTACGGTTGGCAGTTATCTTCTGGGAGAAACGACTTGAAAACACGATATTTGTAGAGAAGATCTAGGGCTTAATTACGAAGGTAGAATTCGTGAATAGGTCAAATCCGCCCAATGATTCCGTAGAAATACCCATTCAAAATTTTATTAATATTTTCAAATATACAGACAGATTAGATCGAATTGAAATCCAGTACTTTATCGAAAAAAACCCTAGAAAAGCACTGCCGTGAATTAAGGCAGCAGCTTTTGCACGCATGTTCAAATTCGTTGCCAAAGCGGTCACCTCTATTGAACATGCGCGCAAAAGCTACTGGCTTCACGGCAGTGCTTCTCTAGCTTTTTTTGCTTAGTGAATGTTAATTACTGCGATATTTTTCATATTGCACGAAACATTAAAGTTTTCTACTTTCCTTCCAACATAAAGTGCTAAAGACTGCTCTTAGGTAGCAGTAGATTTTTAGTAGATTTCTGTAATTGACTTTGGTAGAAAAAAGTAGATTTCTACAGAAAGTTTGGTAGATTCCGAAAAAAATAATTGGTCACGCTGTTTGGGATGACTTATTGATGAACATCCTTGTGCTCATTTTGATTTTTATCATTCTGGAGCTCGACCATCTCCATGGACCTCGTTTCCTTCAATAAATATAAAATTTGGTGATATAATCATTAATATCTACGGACCGTCGGACCACCCATTTTTTTATTACACTAGTATTTTTTTAATATCAATTTACCAATCAAAATACTTGATCATCTAATACTTACCCACACTTAGTAATTATCGAAAATGAATGTTTTATCTTCATTGCGATGAAACTGAATTTGGAATATCAAGAAAACCATATTACTAGGCTAAGTTGATATGAAACTCCTAGATAATACCCTTACGAGCTCATATAAGAACTGCCAGAGTTAGGAGAATCAATTTCTTCATGATGTATGAGAAAGTAATACAAACCTGTAATTGATATGTGTAATAAAACTTCAGACTTACCTTTTGATCATACTCTTTAAATAGTCTTTACGTTCGCGTTCAATAAACCAATCTACAAGAAAGCCTGACATAAGAGGTGCACCTATGTAGAGTTTAAAAAACCTATGGAAATTACCCAGTCCCCAAGCCGACCTCAATTTTAATGCAAAGCTTATACACTCATCTTTTTTCTCCTCTAAAGACAGCGTTTTCAGTATTGTCATTAAATCTGGAAAACAATACATTGATGTTGAAAATAATATTATTTACTACATAGCATGCTTGGATTACAAATGTTTCAACAAGAGTTCCAATTTTGCATTTGAAACGAAAAAATATTTCGAATGAAAAAGCATTGCTCAGATTTTCAAAACAATGGTCAGTTTACTCTTTCACGCGCATGTTCTGGGAAGCATACTTGCTATTGATTTGTCCAGTTACCTGTAGTTACCTGACTAGGGTGGGCTATCTGATGACTAATGGGGTGTCAAAATCGATCCTGTCGACTCGAAACTTTTCAAGTAGATTGCAACTTCTTGCAAAATGTTGTTGAAGTTGTAGTTAGTAAATTTTGAAAAAAATTGCGAACACCTGTAACTCCATATTTTACAACAGATTATGACATTTCATTTTGATGCAGAAATTGGAAAAAGATATTTCGAATTTCTTGGATTTTTCCTTGGTATCGTGGTTATTTTTGGAATCAATAAAAAAATACTGATTCACTTATGATTAAACTTGGCAAATAGTTTGAGAATGTCATTCGAACAATAAAAAAAATTTTTCCGCGTTTCAATCATATATTCCTCACGAAATTCCGTAGGAATCATCAAGGTGCCATTCGATCCAATCTGTATTTTTAGGAATGTTGAAAAAACAAACTTTTGTATGGGTTCTATGGAATAATTGGGTGGATCATACCCATTCAAGAATTCTTTCTTCGTTATTGAACTTCAAACCTAGTCTACAAAAATATCGAGTTTCTGAGTTGTTTCTCTTGGAAGTTCTTGTGTTTTCTATCCCCCGTGAGGATTACTAGAATAACCTTAGATTTCATACCAAATCGAAACATTCCAAAAATGAAATCTCTTGCTGAAACACGTAAATGATACAGGGTGTTCGAATTCAACTACAAGGCATGATTCTGGAAGTTGAAATAATCAAAAAAATCTTCAAATCAATACTTTATCATAAACTACACTCGTGAAAGTCAGAGGTCCATCAATATCCCAAAAACCTGTATTTTGATTTTTATCTCAAAATTCTGCAGATGGAATTCAGTATCTGGAAGTTCTTGAATAAGCCACATCGTTACAGGTAATATATGTTTAGAGGATGTGGAAAACACAAAATGTAATGACTATACTTCACACAAAAACATAGTCATAAGATAGCTGCACAGTATAACATGGACCGGCTTTACGTCACTTTTAGACGTACATGTAAGAGAAAACGAATATGCTTTTTCTAGGGATAAAAAATATGGCGTAGTGTTAAAAAGAGGATGGAGCTAGAATGAATTCTCGGATTTCATGCCTCTTTTAGCTCCACCTCTCTCATGTAAGTTGCAATTTTCTTTCTCCATTCATCCATGAATGGCTGCCGACATGAGCAGTGTTGCCAAAAGTAAGATAATTCATGGTAACTGCTTACAAATTCCTGGGTGCCTAACAATTCATCAGTTTAAATTGACATTACATTTCAACCTCTAGAATCACACCTGTACATCGACTTCGAAATCTTAGAAAGAATGAAAATCACAAAAAATAAAATAAATTATAATTACCCAAATTATTCTTCGTGAATATGTAGTAGAGTATCCTGTAAGCTGTAAATTCATTTCTATTTATACCCCCCAAATCTGCGTACAGCATCTTTAGCTGCGTTTGACATTGATTAAATTCTTCATGATCCCCCTTTTCCAGCGCTATTCTAGCATGAGTTTCATAAACCTGCACAGTGAAGTCACTCCTGACACCTTGTACCTGAATTGAAGGAATAATATGAAAACACTTTTTGAGTCCAAAGATTTCAATTTAAATTCGAAATGAGTGGTTTCGAAGATTATTTTAAATATACTTTCATAAAAAGTACAGAAACTTTCTAAAAAAACCCTAAAATGGTATCTTTCAAAAAAATGTTATTGCCTAAGAAACATTATTAATGACAAGATCGAAGCTATATCAACTGCAACAAAATAATTGAAATAAAATTTAGGAACGGATAACATATACAGGGTGAGTCTTTGACCTTGCAGAATATTTTAACAGAAGATTCCTGAAGCCAAAAGAAACACTTTTTTCCCTTACCATTTTTTCCGATTCGGCTTGGTTCGTAAGATACACTGTTGAAAATCCATAAAAAAAATTTAATTTTCGATTATATCTCGCGAACCATCTCATCGAATGAAATGATTTTTGGAATATAGTTTTTTATTGATACAATGAATGTTCTTGGATTACAAAATTTCATCCACATCCTCCAGTTTCCTTGATATGACCATAACATTTCATAAAAATACCAGAAATTCAAAGAATCCAACTTTTAAAAATAATTTGAATGCTATTCAACGAATTTTTGACCATTTTGGAAAGTAAAAGTATTTTTTATTTTTTTTCGTATGATGCGCCGTTTTCGAGTAATCTGAAATTTAAAAATAAAAAATATCTGTGAAATTCCGGGAACTGGGTACTTTGGCTGAATGCAACTCTGTTCAAAAAAATTCACAGAATTCAATTTTTCCGCGTTGCCACGTCTAGAAGTTGAGAATGGAATCCTAGCATTTTTTATTCGGAATGATTTGTAAGCGGAGTAGCCGACTTTGGCCAATTCACAATGGATGTAACCGTAAGAATCCCGCAACTGGTGCGTAAAAATCAAAGAGAAAACTACAAAATTCATAAATACCAAAATCTTCACAATAGGTTCAACTTTGCTTTTGACTTCCATAAGTCGAATGCAGCTCTATTCTTATTCCTTATGATTTCTGTTGTTTAATTCTCACATTTTATGTATAAGTAAATTTACGGTCAAGTTATGTCCATTGTAAATTGGCTGTTAGTTCGAAAGTGGAGTAATAGGAATAAGCTCACCTCAACTTCTACAATTTAAATACTCCTTATGTTCAAGCAAATTTCTACACCACTATCCATTCAAAAAGCTTCCTTTTCAATTTCGAGCTAATTTGTGTAGTATAATTGATTAACTTCTCACTTTTCCATGATAATGGGGATTCTTACTGATTTGAATGCAATCTTTCTGCTGACCCATATTTCTTGAAATTATGTACAGAACTTTGATAGTATTTATTTTGAGGTATTCTTCAAATGCGCTTTCATAACATAACAACCCATGGTGGATGAAATCCACCATGACATAACCTTAAAACCACAGAGCCACAGATTCATAGTTCAGTTCAGAATCATAGACTTTCAAGTGTATACATAGAATTAGCATATTGTGTGTCGTTTGATTTCGAAGAGTTCTTTCTTTCTGTTCGTCAATCTGGCAACGTTGGTACGTTCATAGATAAATGAGGTACATCTGTTTTATTCATTTATGAAAATGAAAGTTTGAATGGGTTATGTCTGAATCTGATAATTCTTGGAGAAAATGAAATAAAACAAAAAAAATTAATAATTACGAATTGAAGATGAATCTCAAAGCTGATATGAGTGATAGTTAGATGAATTCCCCATTATCGAAAATCAAACCAAGAGAAGAATATTCAACTTTTATCGCCCACCAAATTTGTAATACCTAACTTGTTTATTTTACTATAAATACAACTTTTTTCACCAACTGGAATGTAAAAAGTAAGTTGAAGCTTGTTTTCATAACAGGGTTGCTTATTTCAAAGATTTGAATGGTATATCTTAGGCTTGGAAAAACTTCAGTGTTCAGGTTTCCAGGGGTGGCTAGCCTATTATGAAACTTTATAATGCCTATATCTTTTTATTTAGGCCAAATCGGAAAAAACGGTAGAGGACAAATGTGTTTCTTTCAGCTCCAAGTATCTGTTAAAATATTCTGCAAGGTCAAACACTCATGCTGTATAATACAATCATGACACAGTTAATATTTGAATTCAAAACTAAGATATAACTAATGAGTTTTGAATTGCAAAACATAACACCGTAACTGCAAATATATTTGCCTCTCATTCTCTTTTATTTTAATCATTATAAGCCAGTTGTATAAGCCAAAATGTACATTTCCGAAGAAACTGGGCCATATTTTTTAGGTGAATATTGGTTGTCAAATAACCCATGAAATTTTCGTGAATGAATTCTCAACAATAAAAAATGTCAACCTACCGTTAAGTCCTGCCTGATCGACTTGAGCTGATCGCAAGTGTAATAATAATCCTGCTTTTTGAGCCACCTATCCTTGACGTTTTGCAACGACAACCTAAGTACTTGAACAGGTCGCACTTCACAAGCTTCTGGGGCCTTAGTAAGACGCAGAAAAGACTTTTCCAAATCTTGACATGTGCCCACAACGTGAATTTGCTCCCAGTCAAAGTCTGCACTGGTGTCGTCAGAGAATTTATCGACAACCATCACCTGACGTTTGGTAACTGGCGTAAGGCTGTGCATCTCTATTTTCTTTTCATTGTGGGAATTGTTGAAACGTTCTGCCCTTTGTTTCAACAGTTCCTTATTTTCCTCTAAACCTGAATTGAAATTGGATATGAACTGAGCCTTTTTCTCTTTCGCCTTAGCTTTCTTTAATTGCTTGGCTGACATTTTTTTCGTAGGACCTAGTCTATCTGCTAATTTTCCTCTATTCTTGGCAGGGGATTTATTTTTTTTCTGTTCTTCATCAGAACTGGAGTTACTGCAAAGTGAATATCATTTGTATTACAAAAAAGTGCAAATTTATACATAATTTAATTTTTGCGGAGGTAATTTTTAGGTTCA
The DNA here is from genome assembly GCA_958510865.1 of Myrrha octodecimguttata. NCBI lineage: Eukaryota > Metazoa > Arthropoda > Insecta > Coleoptera > Coccinellidae > Myrrha > Myrrha octodecimguttata. Next base: position 82,254,380 of record OY294056.1, read on the forward strand.
TTTCAAGAAAAGAAGTTTTTAGGCATTTAGACGTGAAGAAATTTTTTCACAACTAAAATATTTTTTTTTTGTACAAAATAATCTTTATCTTATTAATATTCTCGAATGAATTGAATCATTTATATTGAAATAAAAATCAACTTTGGATTTATCAGTTGGTTCTGAGAAAATTTGATTTCTTGATTGACAAAAGTTTTCTTCATAAAAAAAATACAGGAAGGAATTTACTCCCTGTTCTTCAAATCTTAAGATGTTCAGGACTTAAATTATGAATTGTTTTTCTCAACAACGGCCTTAAATATAACCATGTGTTCAAGCAAAACCTTTCACTTTAATGAAATAATATGATCCAAGTTTTCAGGACAAATTCACGCCAAAAATGAAAAAAGGGACAAGTGAGCAGAAGCGCCTGTTTCAAGTCAGTGCTTTTTTTTTTCGAGTTATAAGAAATATTCTCAATGCGCTCACCTTGAAGATCTACGCCATTTCGGACTTCTAGATCTAGATTTTCTGGTATAAGGAGATTTTGACCTCGAACGTGATCTAGAACTAGATTTGCTCTTTCCTCTCATTGTGGAAGCCCTTATGCCTAGCCTGGCTCCAACGCTGGTTGATAGAACTTTTGGAGCAGCTTTTGGTACAAGGTTCAGACGCTCACTGTGTATACTTGGAAGAGGTTCTTTACTCCAGTCTTTATTCATCTGCCCTGTATTAATTGCATGGGTAATTTTTCCCTTCAATATTATCTCTACCTGATTTTTGTCAATAACTGTCTTACATTTCGCATAGCTATCGCTTACATATTTCTTCAAACTTTCAGACCATTCCGCTGTTGGATCATTACTTACATTATTTTCTGGTTCCTCAGTAGTTTGTTGTGAATGTTCTACATTAGCTTCTTTCTCTACAGGTATTGGGGGATCTGGGGGTAATTCAGGAGGAGGTTCCGGCTTGGGGACATTAGATTCTGGTGGTGGTAACGGAGGTAGATTACTATTTGAGCTATTAAAATTATACTGTTGTTGTTGCAGCTGCTGATGTTGTTGGTTGTTCCTATTACGCTTACGTTTTTTTTTGGCCGCGCCGCTAGTTAAAGAGGTGTTTTGTTGTTGAAAGCTACTTGGTGCTAATGGACGTTTCCCGTTAATATTGAACCGTATGCTACCAAATTGTTTGGGTGAATTTAACAAGGGTGGCCGCACAGAAAGAGGTTGAGAAACAGGGGGTGGGGGTCCTTTTGGCAAAGGCGGATTTATGGGAATATCCTCCTTTTTCATAGTCATTATTTGTGGATAAACATACGGACTCGCGCCCATTTGGGTCCAGTACTGGTAATAATCAGCATATTGCTGAGATGCAATGTTATATTGTTGATAATACATCCAGTTCTGTTGAGCTTGAAGGAGATTTGCTTGAGCATTGTTGGTTTCTGAGTTGGAAGATTCTGCCATCATTGGAATACTTTCAGACATACCGAATTCTAAAAAAGAAAAACAAAATTGAAGTGACATTTTCAGAAAACGAAAATTATTAATTTATGATTTGGTCAGACAGACCATAAAAATGTATCCCTGTATGGTACAACACTTCAAGTCAGCATATTCAAACGCTCGTTATGAGATGAAACAGATTTGTAGGATATCGTCCTTAATTATTACCGTGACATTAACTGTTAATATGGTGAATGAAGAGAAAAATGACTTAATTTGAAAAACTCTATTCCTGAAATACATTTCCTTTACTTCCCAATCATTGAATCAATACAAAAAAACTAACCAACGAGATGAACTAAATAAATCACTTTCAAATCAACTCTGTCAATCAGAATAAAACGTTTCCTTTACATGCGTGATGACGCCATGATTTGCTTACCTCACGAAGTTAACTATTTGGAAGAGTCAAACCTAAGAAAATAAAGCATATGAAAATCGTTCACCACATCAAAATATAATAACACTATCCGAATATTCATGAAAACTAGATTAATTCAACGTTATAAGATTGATATTTTTGTCTTTCAATGCACGATTCTTCACTAACATATGAACAGGAAAATTAGGATATGCAATATGAAACACAGACGACAGATTAATCACAGACTAAGTCTTTTCTTTACACCTCTGTGGTTGGTATTTGGTTTGTGTCCACAGAATACAAATAAAGTGATTGTGTCTGTGCACAGAAGATCTGCTGATATATTTGTCTTCTGTGATCTGCTGTCTGCCACAGAACAACAAAAGAAGTGCAACCTGCCCATCATAGAACTCTATATTACTACCTAATATTGGGAACTTCTGCGAAGATGCCAGCGCCCTGACGGATAAATTTAGAACCTGTCCAAGCTAGTAGTTTTATGTAAACAAACCTTAGAAATGTGGTGGAGAACGAATATTTATTAAGCAGAGCTTGAATATTTAAAGAAATTATTATAATTGTGTGTAAGATTTCTTGAGATGGAACTTTTCGTATGGATCACGATATAAAATCGTACTTTAAATCGTTCCTGGAGGATAATTTAAGTGATATTTTAGTGTATGTTGCTTGGTGGATCAAAATGAACCAATATCTAAGTTTACTTGAATTTCTGGAAAAATAGGCACCTCAGTAAGTAATTTAAGGACTCTTATTTATGTGAAGAAGTGCTGAATGCAGGCTATATTATGTGGTAAATCTAGAATCAGTCCAAATGATATGACTTGTTCTTTGTTTACAAACGAGTGAATCAATAAAATGAAAACAGATTTTCTGCTTTAGTTCTTTTGCATCGTATTACTGAAGAAAAGGAAACAGATAGACATATAATTGATTTCATTTTCATATTACAGCAGCTCAAGATACACATACAAAATGAAAAATGTCACAGCTGGTTCAACCTACCTTTATAGAGAAATGAAAAGTATTAATGTATTTTTAGGAATAACTTCAGCTATTATCAACTCTAACAGTATATCTAGTTTTTGTCAGGTTTTCAACCAGATCACTCTTTTAGAATATGATTTTTTGTAGTATGTGAATTAGGTAGCTGCAGAAGTGCTCGGTAGTTTCTCTGAAGCATTTTTCTTCAAAATTCCCTTATTTTCATATACACCTGAAAACATCATGACATGAAGTTGTTTCGAAATGAATACATTGTAGGTAATTTACCTTTATGAAAATAAACATCTTCAGAGAAATGCAGTGTAAACATACTTTTATGTATTTCGTGACCTGTTTTCCAATCTTCAATTTCTAAAGCTAGGCCTTTCTTCTCATTGAGTTCCCTGCCAAATGCTGTTTCTAATTTAACATTACTTTCATTTGGCTTTGGAAAAAATGAAAACTAGAAGCACTAGATGATCCTTTCTTCTTTGACCATGAATAACATTGAGTTGAGGTACACAACAATAGTCATTTCGGGAGGATGCCATTTCGTATTAATAAAATCGAAAATTTTAATCGGAAAAAAAGGAATCGATTGATGAATATTCCAAACACTTTCGGTATACCAAAATTTCAACTCGGAGAACAACACAAAAGCTCGAAAATGAACTCCAAAAGTAAGCAAATTACATTAGAATAGCAGGCACGTCGAAAAACTACTAGCTTGGAAGTGTTCGAATTTCTATCGCCAGAGGGCGTATCGCTTAGCAGTAGTTGCGAATAGAGTTCATTGCTGCCCATAGACATATTAAACTCTCTGGACACGGCGTACGAATCCATTTCTGAAGAGTCGAATGGGGATAATGAACGTGAGAGGTCCGAGAGAGAGATGGATCTGGAGCGGGCAGACCATAGACAAGATACACGATTAAAATAACATGCGACTAGTGACCAATGAACTCTATATTATATATATATATAGTTATATAGAGTTCTATGCTAGTGACAAGGACATGAAGGAAATCGGCCAATCAGAGAAAACACGGAATAGCGGTAATTTTGAACTTCACAACGTGAATGATGACTGTTCTATATGGTGTCTTTGGTTCTGTGCAGTATTTTATCTCGAACTGATATTCCTCATTGATTTTGATCATCAGAGTGTAGCTTTCGAGTAATTATGGAAAAACAGATGATCAGCCGGCCATAACTCCGAAATCTTAAGGGAGCATGATATATGTATAATGATTAACGTAACTTCGGACCAGTATTATAAAAATTATTTTGACCCCTAGAAGCAGTTGAGTCCCATTTTTCAACCACAATCAAAATAGTTCCTCGGGGATTTAGTTCGTTAACGAACATAAAACCAAGACCGCAGACCTGCCACGCGGACGGACAGAATCCAGTTGGATCACAAATATTTCATCAGTAAGAAAATTTTTTGCTCAAAAAATACTGACATTGTAACGGAAGGATATCGCGCTCTTCTTTCCAACAAAAAGCGCGCAAAAAATGAACAAATTCACAGTTATTCATGCAAGGTAAACTCACTTATGGAATTTCACGTTTTCCCCTTTTTCCTCGTACAATTAATGGCACAACAAGAATTTTCTATTTCTATTCAAAAACTTACGAAAACACAAAACATGAAAACAACACGAAAATTATATCTTACATAGTCTTTATACTATAATTCAAAATCTGCTTTGAAATACTTTGGAAAAAACAAATGTGACTGAAAAATTTCGAAAAAAATTTATTTCAAACATAGATTCATTATTATAGTCTATGGCTTCAAACTGATCTGTCTTATTTTTGCCGTATTCTATGATGGTTTGGCCCGCCCTAGTTCCCTCTTTGTCGGCCCGCTTCCTCTCTCTTTAAGCCATGTCCATATAGTTTTATAGGTCTATGAACCTGCCTCATAAACTGTGCGCAATATTTGTATTACTAGATCTTGCGATATAACGTACATGAATTTCCTCTCCAAATTGTATAGTTTTTTAATAAAAACAAAGTACTAATTGCTGACCATTATTGATTTCTCACACCTATGATGATTCTTCTTCGAAAGTAAACATTGGAAATGAACTAGGGTAAAACTTTAATATCTATAATAATTATTTACACTTTGTTTTATCTGGACTCATTTCATTCATTTTGAAGTCAATAGGCTTATTAAATCCCATCAAATTAGCATAATGACCAGGATTTTCAAAATGACTAGGATCAAAAAAAATTGGTGTTCCTTTCACTTTCAATGTGGTAAACATTCCTGGTATTTCTGGCACGGTAACATCTTCTACTTTGAACTCTACCTATAAAAGTAAATAATATTGAATCCAAATGCACATTTTCTCGAAAAAGAAAATTAACAGATTGGCTCTGAACCATAAATAAGATTCACATTATCAAATAATGAATTCCACTTGAGTACCAACCTTTTTAGGTATACAGAAGAAATTAATTGTATGTGCAATATATTTGTCCTCTTTTTCTATATATTCCAAACAGGTAACATATTTCTTAGTTATAAGATGTAAAAGTAGGGGGGTTACAAATGTGAAAAACCCAACACAAGAATAAGCAGCTATTATTATCGGAACATTTCCAGTGGAGACAATTTCCTTATACAGGATCGGCTGGGCAATCAAACCTATTATACTAGATGACAGTGAAAAGGCCTGCAAATCAATATTCAATCAAAATCCATCAATGAATCAGATTCCATTATGTTTCAATAATTTCTTGATGAGTTGACATTGAACAGAAGGATGTTACATCGAGTTTTTTCTTTGGATGAAGAAATTAAATATTTACCTTAACTGCTCGTATTTGAGAACTCAAAACTCCAATGTAAATCTTCACTGAATTTTTATTATTATCATTTATTGAAGCGAACGAGCGGTTATTTGTAGTTATTGTTCGAACTGAATGATCCGATAACTTGTTCCAATTTATTGTAGAGGGTTTGAAAGTATTCCTAAATAGCACCATACGCCAAGCAACTTTATTCCACATCTTTAATTCTTTCTTGTGAGAAAATCTAAATACAAACAATTCATCTGGTCATCCTGTTGAAAATATAATAACAATATTCATGTAATCCGTTAAGTTGTACGAATCACATACATATAAACATTTCAGAAGATTCGGTAAAATAATTTTATGATTATTATGAGAACTTAAGTTAGGTGTTAGGTTAGTTTCAATCACAGAATACAAACACAGAATATTTCTTCTCTATGACACAGAACTGTAGTCCGTGATACTCTTCAAAAAACTTGTAATGCGATTTCAAGCGATGGACTAAAATCTCCGGTTATTGTCAATTACAGACATTTGGACAAAACTATTGGCGAATGAAGAAAAGCGCTACTCCCTCTGGTGACTATCCGAGTAACCCGAGTTACAGACATCATTGACAAGTTAAAAGAAATGTTAAGAAAATGAGAAAGTTTATGCGTTTTTCTTGTCGTTTGTGTGATTTTACAAGTGCTTTTACTGAGGAAAAGCAAACTCAAATGTCCCTTCCCATAGATTTCCACAGCCCGGTAAAAAATTTGGAATTAGGGTGAATGAAACTTCCTTTAACAAGTCGGGCCTGAAGGTGTTGAAGAATCGATAAAAACCAACAAACAAGATTTATGAGAGTCTATTACCTGCATTTTACCGATAATGATCGTTTTTATAGAGGTAAGCACCAATTGCTCATGAAATATTAGATCACATTCTTGAAGACAATTTTTTTCCAGGCCCATAATCCAAGCAGAGAAATTCACTTAAGAGGAATGCTATGCCTTCCAGAAATCTGCCTGTTGAACTGATCATTAAGGAACAACGTAAATGTTCTAGTGATAGAAATGACTATTGAAAAAAAAGAGGGAACAACAAGGAAATATCTGGTGATGAATACTCTTCGCTCAAAGTGCTTCTGCCGATGAAAGCAAAGTTGTACAAGGCTTATTTATTACAACTGTTTGAAGACCAATCATATGAGTGTTGGAAAATATATTTGTCAACCCATAATGAATAAGGCTCACGGTACAAGTTTCATTAGTTTCATGTGAATGTATTCATTATATTCACAATATATTGAGTATTTAGTCCTTCCCTATAAAAATTATAAAGTTATGAGTATTTGTCTATTATTCCAAAAAGTATGTTTACTATCTGTTTTTCAACTTTTTAGACAGCGTAAGAAATCCACCAAAGTCAATCAATCAAAATCAATCATTTGGATCTGAAAATAAATAATATTAAAATACTGTCTAACCTTGGAGATATCCCTGTAATTTTAGAGTTGCTACACTCAATTAGATTGAAGGATGATACATACCTACTTTATAAGAATGGAATATGTACTACCAGTAATACTCTCGTCAACTATAAAAGTCTTTGGAAAATCGTGAAATCAAAAATTACCAAACCCAACACTATCAAACAGTACAAAATCGACGTTCAAAACAAAATCTATGTCTGTATCTAAGGTTCTAAAACTGGCCACCGCGGCACTGTAATCTTAAATTCAGACGCCAATATGCATGATGTAAGCAAAACGGTGTGCTCATCTGTGATCGCATTTACCAATCACGATGTCATATTTTCATTCAAGGAAATTCATATTCTGAGCTTTGAATTTGAATGAGAAACGTGACGTCATCATTAACTGCCACGGTGGTTGATTACCTGCTTGCAAAACCGGAGGTACTGGGTTCGAATCCCGGCGAGGTTATGGATGTTGTGTAAAGTTTGTGGTGTAGATGAATGTTTGTGTGTCTATAAATAAAAAGTCTCTAGTTGGTATGAATCTGAATGAATGTCAGTACATGCAAGCTGAAGTTTAAGTAGTAGAAAAAAGATGTAATTGGATTGAAATTTGATACTAATATCAAATAATAAATCGGAAAAAACATTGCTTGAATTCAAAACAACAATGGTACAAGGCGACTATATCACATGACCTACAAACATTTCGTTTTATGTGTGGCGCTCTCGCATGCACTCATGTAAAAAAATTGAAAGCTTGTCTAAATGGCCACAGTAGCCGAGGACACTTAAAGGAATGCATGAATGAATGACGTCATCATTGATAAATACGATGACAGATGAGCACACCAGGTTTTACTTACATCCATGATGTAAAAACATATTTTTTCTTTGCCTATATAACACTTTGGATAACCCTAACTATAACCGGAGCTTTTGGTCCATCGCTTGAAATCGATTCATGTTTTTTACATCATGCCTATATGTCAGTTTGGATAACCGCAACTATTAAGGGGGATTTTGTGCGAGGGAGATTCGGGTTTTTGGGGAATCGGAGATTCTTCCCTATTGGCCGAGAGATTTACCTTATTGGCTGACGTCGATCACGTGGTCGTCTTCGGCCAATAGGGAAGAATCTCCGATTATCCAAATACCCGAATCTCCCTCGCACAAAAGATAGTTTTATAGTTGCGGTTATCCAAACTGACATAAAGGCATGATGTAATAAACATGAATCGATTTCAAGCGATGGGCCAAAAGCTCCGCTTATAGTTAGGGTTATCCAAACTGTTATATAGGCAAAGGAAAACATGTCAATATATATATATGGATAACCGTAACTATAACCGGAGCTTCTGGTCCATCCCTTGAAACCGTTTATGGTGTGCTCATCTGAAAAAAAAGGGACGTCAGCAAGATTAAAATACAAGGAAATAATTAAGTTGAGTTCCGATATTCCTGGCCAGTACTGGCCAGTAGCAGTAATTTCGAAACGCTTCGTACTGATACGAACAGTTACCAAAGCAGTGCCAGTAAAACTAACTGTCAAAATTTACTGGCCAGGAATATCGGAACTCAACTATATTCTGAGCTTTGAATTTAAATGAAAAAAAGGACGTCATCATTGGTAAATACGATCACAGATGAGCACACCTATGATGTAAGCAAGATGTAAAAAAAATGGTGTGCACACCTATTATGTGCTCATCTGAAAAATGAGTGACATCAGCGAGATTAAAATACAAAGAGTTGTATATTCTGCTAGCTGACGTCACTCATTTTTCAGATGAGCGCACCATGTTTTTTACATCATGACTAAAACGAAAATAACGAAAGAAGTTGTCCCAAAAAAGTCATGATCAAAATATCCCTTTTTATAACAATATCAGAAATGTAGAATCTGATGGCAGTCACTGTTAAGAAACAGGTTCACATTCTTGGCTTATTTGTATATCATACCTTTCACCTTTGGTTCTTTCTACAAAGGAACGTACCATACAATATTTTATGTTCTATGAAAACCATCGACGTCAACTTTTTTATTATTTTTGTGTCAAATGAAAATAGGTTATACAATTTTCAGATAGAATTTTAGTTTTGTTAATTTTACAATAATTTAAATCGAAAATGTTACCCTCAAAAGGTTACTTTAATGATATCGAATGTCCCTATTTGGAAAATACTTGTGGACGTCCCTATTGTCATTTCAATCATAGGAAGAAACAATTGGAAATTGTGAATGAAGTTGCATTGGAGGAAGAACCTACTTCCAAAGAATTTCCCACTTACAAACCGACTCCAAAGAGCGAACTAGCTATAAGAAAAAGCCACATACCTATAAGTTATGTACCAGATGTCTATAAAGTGGAAAAATCAACTCGTTCATTCCGCAACAACATAGTGTCTGAAATTATTTATAAACCTACTCCAATAAGTTTGTTGAATTCGGCTGTGACCAGAAGTGCAAATAATGTTAGTGATTCAGATGTCAGTGGTAACAGCAGTAATTCGACTACTCAGGACAACAGCTCAGAGTCCAAGTATGATCCAAAAAGTAGGATGACAAATGATGCTGCAGAAACTGAAAACATCATACATGTAAATATTGAAAAATATGAGTACAAACCAGCAGAACATGAAACGAAATATCAGTATAATCCAACATCCCATAAAGATATAAATGAGGAGAGTTTATCTGATATTGTTTACAAGCCAAATTCAAGTGGCCTAAATAACATACCGAAAGTGGAATATACCCCTTCTTCTTGTTCCAAGCCAACTTCCAGCATAAATTTTGAGAATTTAGATAGCGAATTCAATATGATTGATGAAATTATTAATATGTCTGATACTATGATGAATTCTGAGATGACTACTATGGTTTCTAAAGGGAAACCAATAGGATTGAATGAACCAGACATGAATTCAGCCAGCAGTGATTCAGAGAGTGGTAGTACATCACATATTAATAAAATTGGTTCAAAAAATAAGAATTCACCTAATTCTGCTGTGAAGAGTGTACATGAAAAGGTGAAAAGTAGTAAGGGTAGGGTATCTTCTTTGAAAGAAAGTAATGAAAAAGTTAGAAAACTCAGTAAAAAAGATAGACAAGATGATGTAAAAGAAAGACAAGTAGATAAGAAAGAAAGAAAAAGAGACAGCGATGAAATGAAAAAAGACAGCAAAAGCGAAAAGAAGGGTAGGAAGGAAGAGGAAAAGGGAAAAAGTGAGCGCAAGACAAGAGATAGCAGAAATAATGGTTCCAAAAAACCAGAGAATAGCAAAAGCAGAGATAATGATAAGAAAAGTAGTGAGAGAAAAGACGATTTAGAACCATTGAAAGATGATAAAAGAAATTCAGATAAGAAAAATAAATCTAAAGAAATGGAAGGTAGAAAGGAATCTGGAAAAACACATAGTAGCCATAAGGAAAGAGATAAAAGTAAGCATACAAAACACCAAACAGATAAGCATAAACATGAAAAGAAGGATGATAAAAGACATGGTAAACATGAAGATAAAAAGAAAAGAGAATTATCGACTGATTCTGGATCTAAAAAAAGAAAGATGGATTCAACAAAATCAAGTGAGAAAATTGAAAGCAAAAGAGTGTCTCCATTATTCGACTATGATTATGATATTGATATAGATATTGATGCAGAGCAAACCATGGAAGAATGTTTTAAAATATTTAATGAATATAAACCCACAGTTGTTGAACCAGTTATAGTGGAAGGAAATATGCCTAACAATAACGAACCCCAAATTATGGAGGAATCAACTGTTACTAAAAAAAGGATAGCACATTGCAATGCCTCTAATTCGTTGTCGAAATTTCAACCTCCCAAACCAGTTAGTAAACCTTCCCCAGGACAGATTATGACTAACCGGTTCAAAATAATTAAAGCAGCTCAAGCTGAGAATGAAGGTCGATTGATCACAAATGAATTAAAGAATACTGTAAAGCGCCCACCACCTGCACCATTACACAAACCTGCCAAAAAAATTAAAGCCAGTGAAAAGAAACCTGTGATGCCAGTTACAAACACCTCCCTGATTGATGAAATTCTAAATAGAGCAAATTCTAAACCTTCATTCAAAAAAATAGCGCCAGTCAGTAATGTAATGAATATACAGAAAGCCAAAGAGAATTTGAAATTGATAAACAAACAAACTACTGAGCAGTTGCCTAAAACAATTGCTCAAACTAATAAGACTGGAAAGAGGCAAGCTCATATTCCTGATTATTCCCTTAGTGATATTCCTGATGTAATAGATGTTGATAAGTCTAAATTACCAGTGAATGTACGGTCGAGGTTCCTCACGCTATTAGCTGATGAATGCTGCAAGTTATACTTAACCCAAAAAGACGCGTATAAAAGGGCTCTAGATGAAGAATATGGTTGTTATCAAAAATGTAAAGTTCTCGTTACGTACCGAAACTCGGCAATGCTGGCTGTGAATCGCCTGCGAAAAGAAGTGAAAGAACGTGAGGAGAATGATCTTGGTCCAATAGGTTGTGATGAATCATCAAAAATTAAAAAGGGAGATGCAGATAGAATAACTATATACAAAAAAATTCAACAGTATGTTTTGACGAACGATGAATTGGATATTCACGGATATCCAAGAGAAAGTTCTGTTCCCGGTAGAGCCATAATTAAAAATCGTAAAGTTTCCAGTGTCATAACTTTACCAAAAAATCAGAAGAAATGTTGTCGGTGTTCAAAAATATATCTGGTAGATGATGATGGTAAAGCTATTTATGAAGAAGAGTGTCTATACCACCCTTTAAGAAAAAGAACGATTAGAGGTGAACATATATACTTATGTTGTAAAAGCACAGATGATTCGGGATGTGTTACATGTCATGCTCATGTCTGTGAAACGCCGGAAGATGCCGAACTTGAAGGGTTTCAGACAACACTGCCCCCTAATGGTGAAAATGATCCTAGAAGTAATGCAGTATATGCGTTAGATTGTGAAATGTGTTATACGACCAAAGGACTTGAACTTACTAGAGTCACAGTTATCGATACCAACTGCAAAACAGTATACGAATCTTTTGTTAAACCATTGAATGATATTATAGATTACAACACTCGATTTTCTGGTATTACTAAGCAACAGATGGATAAGACGAATACTGGCATTTTACAAGTTCAGGCTAATATTCTACATTTGTGCAACTCGAATACAATACTGATTGGTCATAGTTTAGAATCTGACATGAAAGCATTGAAAATTATTCATAGTACAATTATTGATACAGCAGTTCTTTTCCCGCATAAAATGGGATTACCCCATAAAAGGGCTCTCAGAACGTTGGCTAGTGATTATTTGAAGAAAATCATTCAGAATGATGTGGGTGGACATGACAGTGCGGAAGATGCAATAACCTGCATGGAATTAATCAAATGGAAAGTCAAAGAAGACAGTAAATTCAAGCTATGATGATAGGATGAAAATTTATTATTATTTATTGCTGTACATTTTGTATGTATTTAAGAGTTTTGTTTATATTTTTCCTTAGATATGAAATATTTCTTTAAATTTATGTTATTGAATAAAGACATGTTTTCCACTTTCTAAAACAAATAGCTACTCAGTATGTAATCATCCTTGTTCAGAAGTCCGAACAAATTAATTCCTCAAATCAAAGATCAATCAATTTTTATTGATTTACTCTGAGTAGGTTTGGACTTTGGAGAAAAGATTCTGAAAATTAGAATCTCTTTAATATTGCTTCTGAATTCAAACTTATGATTGGAAAAATTCATCTTATCTGACCGAGTACATAACATTGGATTGATTCGAATCAGAAGAATCTTGATTTTATAAACCGACAAAATAATTTTGGGTTCAAAACGCGGTCGAATATTGTACTACTTGGCTCTGTAAACGATGATAGAGCTGAGGTCGCTTTTCCAGTCCATGCTGTATTCCGCTGAATAAAAATGGATCCGATGAAATTATTTCTCAAAATATAAATGGGATATTCGAAATAATGGATTTTACTTTTATATAAGAGTGATGATGAGCAATATGGGGTTAGAAGACTTTCATGGATTATGGATACAAAAAGTCATTTCGTCATAGTCTGGATCCCCTTTCATAAAAATATGGTTTATAAATTTTTTAATATTCAATCCAAAAGTTATGAATTTTGTTACATACAGACATGCACAATATTTCGAAGAAATTTTCATGTTATTATTGAAATATGAATTTTGACTTTCCTGTTTATGTTCATACGAATTTATCAGACGAATTTCAAACCGGACAAATTAATTGTAGTATCATTGTTTAAGGATAAACAATGGTTATATCAATAGTTCCGAATGTTTTCTTCAGGTATTTTTGAAAACGCAACTTTGGAAGGCTTCCTTTTCACGAACTAAATATTTAGAGATAATAAATACCTCTTGTAATGTGTAATAAACAAGTATTCAAAAATATCAAGTTTCAGACTTGTGTATTCAGAGAGGAAGGAAACCTTTATCATTGTTAAGACAATGCCTTCATATATATCATCGCTATTCTGACTGAATGGAATGAGTAATCATAATTTAAATTTATCAAAATGAATTTATTTTCGGAAATTCTTGAAAATATTGTAAGGTCGAAATCGAAAAATTAGAAAGAAGTTCGATTTGACTAGTTTTGGTATGACAGGTCGGTATTCGCAACTACTGCTAAGCGATACGCCCTCTGGCGATAGAAATTCGAACACTTCCAAGCTAGTAGTTTTTCGACGTGCCCGTTATTCTAACGTATTTCGCTTACTTTTGGAGTTTATTTTCGAGCTTTTGTGTCGTTCTCCGAGTTGAAATTTGGGTATACCGAAAGTGTGTGTAATATTCATCAATCGATTCCTTTCTTTCCGATTGTATTAATTGGAAATGGCATCCTCCCGAAATGACTATTGTTGTGTAACTCAACTCAATGTTATTCTTGGTCACAGAAGAAAGGATCATCTAGTGCATCAAGTTTTCATTTTTTCCAAAGCCAAATGAAAGTGAAGTTAATTTGTAAACAGCATTTGGCAGGGAACTCAATGATAGAAGAAACAGTTACGATATACATGAAAGTATGTTCACTGCATTTCTCTGAAGATGTTTATTTTCATAAAGGTAAATTACAATGTATTCATTTGTAAACAACTTCACGTCCAGATATTTTAGGTGTAAATGAAAATAAAGGAATTTTGATGAAAAATGCTGATTCTGCAGAGAAACTACCGAGCACTGTTGCAGCTACCTACTTCAAACGCTACACAAAATCATATTCAAAGTTCAAAGAGATTGATCTGGTTAAAAACCTAACAAAAACTAAATATACTGTTATAGTTGATAATAGCTAAAGTTATTCATATGAATACCTTGATATTTTTCATTTTTATTCAGGTAGGTTGAACCAGCTGTAACATTTTTCATTTTGTATTTGTATCTTGAGCTGCTGTGATATGAAAATAAAATCAATTATATGTCTATCTGTTTCCTTTCTTTTCTTTTGAAATACGATGCAAAAGAACTAAAGCAGAAAAGCTGTCTTTTCATTTTATTGATTCACTCGTTTGTAAACAAGGAGATCGAGTCATATCATTTAGACTGATTCTGGATCTACCACATAATATGGCCTGCATTCAGCACTTCTTCACATTCACAAAATTCAAGTAATCTTAGATATTGGTTCATTTTGATCCACCAAGCAACAGGCACTAAAATAACATCGAAATTATCCTCTAGGAACGATTTGAAGCACGATTTTATAACGTCATCCAAAAGAAAAGTCCCTTCTCAAAAAATCTCTCACAAAATTATAACAATTTCTTTGAATATTCTAGCTCTGCTTAATAAATATTCGTTCTCCACCAAATTTTTACGGTTTGTTTACATAAAACTACTAGCTTGGACAGATTCCAAATTTAACCGTTAGGGCGCTGGCATCTTCGCAGAAGTTCCCAATAGCTTCCGTAAATATTTTAGATTTATATATGGCAGATATTCCTATGCCGGCATCTATCGGCGAAAACTGAAGTAGGACAACAAAGCCGTATTTCGACTTTTGACAACATTTGGATCTCATTTCGGACCCAAGATATGTTAAAGATAGTGCACCTTATGCACCATCTATTCTATGCATCTCTATTCAAAACTTAAAAAACATATTTTTATTCTATGCTTCAAATTTAAAACCGCCAAAATCAGATTTGTTGCCTCCACTTTTATCTTGATTGACGAAGTTGAAATTTTTCACATATAGATACAATATTTGAATTTCTAAGATTTATCGTTGGTAAAAAGGCAGAAAAGTAAAGCTAGAAATCATAGTTGATACCTATACGAAAATATTTCAGTAGTATAAGTACAATTTCATCATGAATTTAACATCACAAAGCATGCAAGATGTCATCATGAGAAATATTGGTGATGTTAAGGAAGATCCTCATTTGAAAAGACTATTAGACGACTTAAATCTATTGGAACAAGAAATATATGGCAATAAAAAACCTAAAAAGAAGACCGAACAAGATTACACGGAAACAGACAAGAATGTGGTGATAGTAAAAAAGCACACAAAAAAACCCCGAAAACCAAGAGTACCAAGTATTGGGTTTGGAGAAATAAGGAAATCGGATCGCTTGTCTGGCAAAATACCCAAATATGATCTTATGGACGATATTGATGAAGTTGAGAATCAAAAACTCTTTTCGAACGGATATTTGAGAGTTTCAAGAGAAGTGTTTGGAAGGAGATCATTTTCTGGGCGACAGTATGTTTCGGATCGAGTTATACTCAAACCAGAAGAAATAACAGATGAAATGTTAAATAATATATGTTATAATTCGAACGATAAAACTTATGATAAAGTAAATGGTATGTTGAAGGAGACTTAATGTATTCTTTGTAAAATATTTCTCTTTAAGGTTCAAGTTGTCACCAGTGCAGACAGAAGACACTAGATACAAAAACAATATGTAGAAATTTGGAGTGTTTTGGTGTAAGAGGTCAATTTTGTGGGCCTTGTGCAAAAAATAGATATGGAGTTGATGTTAAAGATGCTTTACTTGATCCTTACTGGCCGTGTTTTGTGTGCCAAGGAATTTGTAATTGTTCATTTTGTAGGAGTAGTAAAGGCAAAAGACCTACTGGAATTTTAGCACCTATTGCAAAGAGAGAAGGTAAGTAAGGCATTTGATTTTTTAATTTGTAGGAAAAATTTTTTTGATAAAAATTCATTTATCTCCTTAAGGTCATCAGTCGGTCAAAGAATTCCTAGATGATTTAAGGAAGAAGTTTTCTGAAGAAGATGACTATAGCGAATATATGCAAGATCCAGAGAGTGTGATCGGATTTATGGATGTCGATACAGTATGCACGTTGGGTGGAGAGGAAGAATTATTCAAAGGAGCAGAGGCAGATTTGGCAGTATTTTTTATTTGGGGTATAATGGATGCAATAGATAACAATTCAAGTTTTTCTGGATTCAAAGAAGACTCTTTATCAGAGAAAAGAAAAAGTGAATTGGATATTATATTAGAATCTCTTATGAAGAACTAGGTTTTTGTAATATGTTTTTATCTTTACCATTTTTTATAATTGCAGTTTATGCTTCCCAGAATATACCTTCTTAAGTGAAATTGTTTAAACTGAAGTGCTGTAGTTTTAGATAATTACTTTCTTGAAAACCTTCCAAACACTAGGTAGTCTTAAAAGGTCAAATTACATTCTTATGGTCTGGCCATTTGATTGAATATCCCAGTTGCGTTCTTTAATAGGCAAAATTCGCCCAACAGTTTTGGAGCTCTACACATCTGAAATTTCGACTTTTTTGCGCGCATGTTCTAGGGGAACAGCGTGCTATCGTTTTGTCCAAATGTCTGTTATTTTGGATGATTGAGCCGAAAATGGTCTCAATCGACTAGGTTGGACTCACTGATGACGAATCCGGTGTCAAAATCGATTCTGTCCGGCCGGCCGGCCGTAGACACGATGACTCGACAGAAGCAAGCTAGCAACTTGAAACTTTCAGGATAGGTTGCGCATCAGAATGCCGCGGTTAAGTTCGTTAATGGTCCAAATCGATCGAATAGTTTCGGAGTTATAGGCTTTTGAAGTTATTTATTTTTTATTTCAGAAACAACCTGAGCGATTGGATTCAAACTTGGCAGTTAGGTGGAGTACAAAGACGCGCAACTTTGAGCTGAATTTCGTCAGGATCATTTCGTCAGTAATTTTTAAAAAAAATTTTTTTCCAAAAAAATTTTTTTTTTCGGAAACCATTCATCATATCGAAAAAAAATTATACTCACACTTTGACCTTCTAATTTCACAGCAGTGTACCAAATTTCAGTTCGATACGATCATAAGTTTTGGAGATATCGGGAAAAAATATGTCAAATGTCGGGGTTTTCTTCTCGATATCGTGGTTTTTTTCAGTATAACTCGAAAAATACTAATTCAATCCTGATAAAACTTCGCAGCTAGTTTAAAGATGCTGAAAGACAACTTTATGCAAAATTTCGTGATTATCGTGTCATCAGGCAATTTGAAAAAAAAAATTCTGTGATTTTCTTATCATATCATCCTCATTAAATTCCGTATGAACCTTCGAACTGTAATTTTTCGATGAAGTACTGGATTTCAATTCGATCTGATCTGTATTTTTGGAAATATTGGAAAAATAAAATTTTGATTGGGTATATCTACGGAATCATTGGGTGGATTTTACCCATTCACGAATTCGGCCTTCGTAATTAAGGTCCAAACCTTCTCTACAAATATCGAGTTTCTAAGTTGTTTCTTTCGGAAGTTATTATTGTGGTTACGCAGTCGGCCGTTAGGCTGACCGTAAACACAATAACTTCCGGAAGAAATGACTTAGAAACTTGATATTTGTAGAGTAGGTTTGGGGCTTAATTACGAAGGTCGAATTCGTGAATTGGTAAAATCCGCCCAATGATTCCGTAGATATACCCATTCAAAATTTTATTTTTACAATATGTCCAAAAATACAGATATGATCGAACATCTACATTGAACATGCGCGCAAAAGTTGCTGCCTTCACGGCAGTGCTTTTTGAAATTTTTTTCTTCAAATTTTGTAAGTCAAAAACAGATTGCTGCTGAATTTAAACTATTTTTATGTGCCAGACAAAGTGAAATCGATTTGTTCAGAAACGAAAGAGACATTCAAGAGTAATTTTAGAAAAAGGAGTGTCATCCCATTTTTTCCAGTGATATTCAATGTCATACTCATTCAGAGACCTCTGGTAAAAATACCTTACCAACCTGCAACCCAAAAGTTAGCACGTTAACGACTTGCTTCTTTAAATATTAACTTATCGTTCAGGAACATCCTGTATAGAAAAATATTTGTCATCAGTTTGGCCCCCCATGAATTAGCATTTTATTAGGAGGAAATAATGATAACGAAGTATTACACTTTTTTTTATAATTTATTGTAAACCAACTCCAATATAAAACATAAACATAAAACATTTTAACATTGTACAGTCATTTACAGTGAAGCTTGTCTCTTTTTCTGCACCTTCAGACCTTCAGCAATCCTTTCACCAAGAGAGGCATCGACTTGACTGAAATTTTTAACACCCCTGAGCTGAATGAAGTCAGAAGCATCTTTCAGGTTTCCTACAATATTGCTCACTAATCTGTCTTGTTGTTCTTTCGTCAATGTTTTGCGATAGAAAGTGGTCGCTTGAGAAAAGTTGTCTTCTTCACCGGTATCGTATCTTTTAGCATCTCCACTTACAGGGAAAACTGTGGTCAAGATTTTGGCTTCAGAATCGTTTGTAGGTCCTCCGAAACTGTTTGGATGATAGTTTGGTGCACCTCCTTGATTGTGGATAGCTTGAGGACCGTCCCTTTGATAATTCGAAGTTCTAAATGGACAATTGACTGGTAATTGTAAGTAATTAGCTCCAAGACGATGTCTGTGGGTATCACCGTATGAGAACAATCGACCAAGTAACATCTTGTCTGGAGAAGGTTCGATTCCAGGTACTAAATGTGCAGGAGAGAAAGCAATTTGTTCAACTTCGGCAAAGTAATTTTGAGGATTTCTGTTCAGAACTAATTTTCCGACAGGTATCAAAGGATATTCGGAATGTGGCCATACCTTGGTAAGATCGAATGGGTTGAATGAAGATTTGGTTGCTTCTTCTTTTGTCATTACTTGGATATAGAAAGTCCAAGATGGAAAATCACCTTTAGCGATGGAGTTGTACAAATCTCTTATGCTGTAATCAGGATCGGCACCTGATAGATTACCAGCTTTGTTAACGTCCAAATTCTTGATTCCTTGGTCTGTTTTATAGTGGAATTTGCAGTAGACCCATTGTCCATCAGCGTTTACCAGTTTGAAGGTATGTGATCCATATCCGTTCATATGCCTATAACCGTCTGGTATTCCTCTGTCAGAAAACAAAATCATGACTTGATGGGTGGTTTCAGGTCTTAACGTGATGAAATCCCAGAACATGTCGGGATCTTTTAAATGAGTCTGAGGATTTCTTTTTTGTGTATGTATAAAACTTGGGAAGAGAACGGGGTCTCTCACGAAGAAGATCGGCGTGTTATTTCCTACAATATCCCAGATTCCGTCTTCTGTGTAAAATTTAACAGCGAACCCTCTTGGATCTCTTACAGTGTCGGCGGATCCAGACTCGCCGCCCACAGTCGAGAAACGTACGGCTATAGGCGTCTTCTTTCCGATTTGGGAGAAGACCTTTGCCGCTGAATATTTCGTGATGTCGTGGGTCACTTCGAAATAACCGAACGCTCCTGCCCCTTTAGCGTGGACTACACGTTCTGGAATCCTTTCTCTGTCGAAATGGGCTATCTCCTCGATGAATGGAACGTCTTGTAGAAGTATTGGGCCTCTAAGACCTGCTGTGAGGGTTGCATCCTTTTCGGCGATTGGAGTCCCATGTGCGGTGGTGGCTGATTGCGTATTCTGGAAAGAATATTTAAGTTTAAGAGTTTGGTAAACTGATGAACACGGTGAAATTCTCATAGAATTTAATTGAGGAATTCTTTGATAGAGCCATTAACTGTTTTAAATGGGATCGCACTATAAAGAGCGTTGTGAGGAGGACCAGAGTCAATGGTACCTTTTGGACTTTCACGGAGAAAAGAACAGATGATTTTATAGAAAATTTGGAGTTTCTTGGGTAGAAACCACTGCCCAATCGAACAAGAATATTTTCAGCGCTGCGATGTTGCCGTCTGTATTGATAATAACAAACTGCTATGATATTTAAAACTAAATCACCTGTATATAATTGCATTTTTCGATTGGCCGTAGCTTCCTTATTATTTATGTACCTTATCTATCGATAGAGACCTTGACCCACCCTGTATACACAGTTGTCTTTCTGACGTTGAATATTGACAATATAACTATATTTCATTAAGAAATACAATCTCATCTTTCCGAGAATCAAAAACTTTATCCAATATGATATAATAGGTAATTTATTGGAAAGTAATAATTGAAAAACTCAAGAGAGGCAGCTTCTGCTAGCGTGTTCAAATTCGTTGCCAAAGCGATCATTTTCTATACTTCCTGATGGAAGGAATGGGCTATCTTCTTTTCGTATGGTCCCCATGAAATTATGCATGTACCTTCAATATCATCTCATATCAAGTTCTAGATTTCAATTCGATCCAATCTGCAGTTTTTGAAAATGTTGGAAAAATAACCTTTTGAAGAGGCATATCTACGAAATCATTGTGTGGATTTTATCCATTCACGAATTCGACTATCGTTAGTAACCAAACCCAAACCTACTTTACCAATATCGAGTTTCTAAGTCGTTTCTTTGGTGAGTAATTTTTTCAAAAAAATTTCGAATTTTTTTTTTCAACTTACCATTGACCCCAATTTTGCAATTAGTTGGGCGTCCTAATGCTCTAACGATGAGATATTGGGGAAAAAATTTTAAGAGTTTGAACGACTATAACTTCGAAACCATCGGGCCGATTTGGCCCATTACGAAGTTAACCTCCGCATTCTGGTGATTTATTTCCAGACAATTCTGATTTAGAATGGACTAGTGGTGTTCGGAAAAGATCTCGCCGGTGTATTGTTTGGGTCCTTTCATAATATTTTGAGTGAAAATTCATTACCATATAACAAACCTTCAGAAGTCACATTATATTCCCAGAAAAAACTGATTTTTATATTCTTTGAGTAGGACTTTTTTCAAAGGAGAAAAAAATAACTTTTCGTCATTGTATCTCCATCAGGTCAAGATCGTTCTTTCTGTTTCCAGCTTCAATATTTTACTTACTACGTTTTTCAGTCCAGAGTTTGTTCTATTTCGAAGAACTTGTCTTTAAAATCATTTAACACATACAAATGGCGTCTGTGAAGAGAGGGAATGGATAAGTGAGTAGTGATATTTGGAATAGGAATTTCGGTTCAACAGAACACAATACAGTGTTTATACAACGGGTTTGCATTTGTTATATTCAAATTTATCATTTCTGAATTTTATACAAAATTGAACACAAGTGATTGTTTCGTTATCAACTGTTTTTTATTGTTTTGGGTATTGAGTTTTGAAGGGAAATGGAAAGGATTGAAAAAATTCCAGGACAAAGTCTTTCAAAAGAAGTATTTTCATTATAAGAATTCTTCTCATTATAACATTTCATAAAACTACTTCTTAATGATTCTATAGGTAGGATTTGATCATTCTATGGAGTTTATCACTGACTACCTCGAAACGTTTCATCATATTCCTTCTAACGTTTTCATCGGTCACCATCTTCAATGAACCAGCGATATTTTCAGCCAATATCTTCTTTTCATAGTTTTCCAGCTCTAGGAAATACTGTTGGTTCTGCCAGATGTCATCGTCCTGTGGAGGGATAAACGCTAGAAAAATGTCGCTGTTAAACTCGATCCTTTGAGGACGAATTTCAATGGTTTTCACTTCAGAAAAGCTATTAGGATGGTAATTGGGTTTCTCCCCTTCATGACGGTGAGTCTGACCCCCATCTCTCTGGTAGTTGCTCGGCGAGAGTTTCGACGAATTCACTCCAAGCTTTTGGTAGTTTGTGCCAAGACGATATCTTTGAGCGTCAGGATATGCGAAGATCCTGCCTTGAAGAATTTTATCGTAAGGCGAAGGTTGGATTCCAGGTACCATGTTAGCCGGAGCAAAAGCCAATTGTTCGACCTCTGCGAAGTAATTAGTTGGATTTAAGTTGAGCGTCAGATTGCCGATTTCCACAAGCGGAAAATCAGCTCTTGGCCACTCTTTGGTGTTGTCAAAAGGATCGAAGGGATGTATTGGTCTAGAGAGTAAGTGATTTACATCTGCCTTTGTCATCCATTGAATATATAACGTCCATTTGGGAAAATTACCCGTTTCTATAGCGGTATACAGGTCTTTAGTGTAATAATCTGGATGAGCCTGAGCAGCTTCTGCAGCGGTAAGATATTCTTGGACTTCTTCACAGTGAAAGACAAACTTGCAATAACTGATATGGCCGTCTTGATTAACAAGTTGATAAACATTGGTGGGGTAGGAATTCATCTTTCTCCAACCATCCGGAATACCTTTCCTCGAGAACAGATAGAGCAGAGTGCTCATGGTTTCTGGCCTTTGAGACATGAAATCCCAAAACATATTCATGTCGTGAAGGTGTGTCTTGGGATTTCTCTTATTAGCGTGTACCAAACTTGGAAAGAGAACTGGATCTCTCAAGAAGAACGTAGGAGAATGGTTTCCGCTTAGATCAAAGTTTCCATCGTCTGTGTAAAATTTGACGGACATTCCTTTTGGATCTCTCATGGTTTCCGAAGATCCAGATTCCCCGATCGTCGTGGAAAATCGTACGGCTACTGGCGTGGTTTTGCCAGCCGAGAAAAGTGAGGCTTTGGTAAGATTAGGGATACTTTTTGTTGCTAAGAATGTGCCGTAAGCTCCAGCGCCCTTGGCGTGCAAGACTCTTTCTGGTATTCTTTCTCTGACGAAGTGGGCCACTTCTTCCACGAACTGAACATCACTCAGGGCGATGGGACCACGAGCTCCAACCGTCAAAGATCTGTCTTTGTTGACCAATTTTGCTCCTCCAGCAGTGGTGGCAAACAACATGGCATATGACTACAATGATTATTGATTATTTTCCAGTCTATGGTACCCTGGACTCAGTGATGCCAGATTTCAAAGATTAAATTATGGTGCAGCTATAGAACTCTATATTACTACCTGGAAAGGACCCGACCCTTCTTCAACTAAGCTTAAAGCGTAACAAGGGGCAACGAAACAAAGATAGCGCTAATTACGGTAACCTCTCCCTGTCACACCCATTGAAGTAAATGGTGTTGAACGGCTCAAATTTGGTTTTACTTGGAAATTCAGGTAGTTTGAGTATAACATCGTTTA
Source organism: Myrrha octodecimguttata (assembly GCA_958510865.1). Taxonomy (NCBI): domain Eukaryota; kingdom Metazoa; phylum Arthropoda; class Insecta; order Coleoptera; family Coccinellidae; genus Myrrha; species Myrrha octodecimguttata. The sequence goes on from OY294056.1 coordinate 82,277,934, forward strand.
GAAGGTGCAATATTTTTGAAAATGAATATCTATTTTTCTCTGATATGCCATTACTTTCTCTGCCTTCACCGCGTGTGGTTCAAAAAGTGAAGAATTATGTTGGTGTGAGCTGTGCATTGACGATAGTTTCATCATCATTACAATAAATTTAAATAATAGGAACATAGGAAAATACTTCTCGAAAAGCACTGACTTGAAGTCAGGAAAATTTAAGCGCTGGTTGAAATTCATTGCCAATGCGAAATATGACTTTTTTCCGATATTTTTGGAACAGTGTGTCGAATAAAGCTGAAATTTCGAAGATTGCCGTTCAGATTCGACTTCAAGGTCTGCACCAAGTTTCATTGAAATCTCATTGATAGTTTCCGAAAAAAATATTTTTCTATCGATTCTTCATGCAATCAGTTAGCAAGTTTCAATCTGTTCGCATCAGTACTTCTTGAGATATAGAGGAAATAAAATAATATATTTGAAATGGATATAACTTCGAAATTGTTAGGTAAATTTTGCCCATTAACGAACTTATTTTGAATTTTTTAAGTCGCTATAGCTTTTCTCGGTAGTAAGTTATCGTGACAACGGGCGGCTGAATAGAATTCAATTTGACATTGAACTCTTCATCAGTGAGTCCAACCTGGCCGATTGGAACCATTTTCGGCAAAAAAACGCAAATTTACGGAGGATGATAACGCGCTGTTCCCCAGAAAAACCGCTCGCTAAGTTGAAATTTCACTTCAACATGTGCGATCTTCTTCAATCCTACCTTATTCACGAATTAGTCAGAAAAATATTCAGGTTCTCCTAATTTGACACGAAAAATTAAAAATATTTAGAATAAATGCAACAGAGTTCCCTTTACTGCAATGAGGAAGAAAGAGATAGATACCCGTCCACTTCGCGGGTTGCATAAGCAACGAATTGGCTTCACTTGTCGCTCAAAACGGGTCCCTTCCAGGTATATAATATAGAGTTCATTGGGTGCAGCGATGCCAGAATTATGGGATTTAAGGCAAAATTATGGTACAAATTTTATAACGTTACTTAAACTTCGAATAAGTTCGAATTCACAATGTTGAAATAATGTATTTGATACTTTATGTCATATTCCCAGTTGTCGAAAATGGAAAAAAACAGATATTAAAAATTTTTGCGTACCTCAACTTATATTTTAGGTATATCATATCTGCTTGGGCGGCAGATAACCGAGCTAAAGGTATATTATCTTATTGTTGAGTCTCTTCTACATCCATTGTAAGGGTGTCATGAAACCGAGATATTCAATTAAACAGATGATGTCATAAAAAGGGCCCGGAACGAATAATGTTTATTTTAAAGGGAGAAGAGAACATTTTTAGGCTTAGAATCTGGACCTGTGGAAAAAAGGTTCACTGTGCAATAAAATTGTCTTTATTCCACAAAATAATCCTTTGAAATGTAACGCAGTTTAGCCGTATTCTTCATGTTCTCGTATCTACCGTTATATTATAATATATAGGTAATTCAAGGAAATCGATATTAAGCAGACAACGAAAATACAGTAATTTTCATGAAGAACCTTTAGAAGATCACATTTCAAACATAAAATTTCAATATTATATTAAAAAAAAATGTTTGTTCACCTAAAACTGAAAAATAAAAATGGGGATTTGCATTTAAAGGGATTTGTCTTGAGTGCACGATATGGCAACGTCGAATTCAGCTTTCTCGGAAAGAAAAGGACGTCAAATGTGTTACTGCGCTTAGGAAAACAGAGATAGCTATACTTCGATCTGGTTAGAGTAGAAGACAACGACCAAGGAATAGAAAAAGAAGAGCACAGACTGTCATACTGTCATATTACTGACAAATCGCAAACGGAAATTGTTTGGTTATATTGACAAAGAACACGTGTGTACCACAGAATAGTAATGAATATTTCATTATTCTATAGCAGAAAAAGCTATTCTACTAAACACCGTTGTCACTTCGTGCATGCCTGGCAAATCCCAAACCCCAATTTTGAAATCTGATTTTGAATACTTTCTGAAGGTAGTTTGGGAAAATGATGAATCAAACCCATAATAATCATGTTCAAATTTGCATTTGCAGTAATAACCCAAATTCAGGAAAAACCCCCATTGTGGATTATGGTACATTTATTGACTGCTTGTGATTTGGGATCAAAATAATGGTACAATTCAATAATTATGGTACATCTGGCATCCCTGCCTGGACTTCAACGAAGAACGAGACGAACAATTTTATTGAAGGAACCACTACTCTACCGATCAGCACTGCGGTGTTGCCGCTCTTATCAAAAAGTATTAACAACTTTGATATTTCAAATGGAACACCTTAATATGAATGATTTTTTCGATCCGCCTTAGCCACCTGATTATTTCTGCTTCAACTCCCTTATCCCTATTTCAAAGGTTTTCGAGTAGTCGATACATATACTTCATCTCTATGACATTTCAAAGGAAACAAAATTCACCCATTGGAATGAAATCTTTCTTGAAATTCGAAAGCCTTACAATTTAGGCACAGACACGTGTTGCCTCGTTTGAGAAGAAATTTCTTTCTCAATAAGTCTTGTGACGAACAGGTCATTCCATTTGAAAGGAAATACTTTTTATCGTTTAAGGATGTCTCGGAAATGCCTTAGATTTTGAAGAACCCTGTATGATTTTGGATGTATTTCATTCATAAATGAATAATATAGGGAATACTGGTAATTCATGCCCGAGATTTTAGGATTCTAAATAACAGAGTGATGAATTTTTAAATGAAATTTTACACTAAAAAACAAATAATCAATCAATTACTCCAAAACCGCTAGATATAGGGCTGAGAAATTCGATATAGGAGGCTACGGCGAATCGAAAATGGCAATAATATACAGGGTTTTTCATTCGAAGTATCAATGTTTTTAGTATACAAGTTTTTGATATAAACGGCAACACAGTCCGAAAATATTCTAAATCGATGAAGCTGTAGTTCCTACTAATTTAAGACGGAACGGTACGTCCGCATAAGTCCAGGGTACAATCGACTATGGCTCAACCTGTATATCCAAGTAACGCTTATGCTTTTGGCGATCATTAAGCTCTCGAATACCCTGGTGATTAAATTTTTATAGATGGTTAAAATGAATCATCTGATGAAATCCTCAATTTCAATTTTTTTCAAAAAAAAATATTTTTCTTGAAAATTTCTGCACGCCTGTAAAGAAGATACAAAGACCTTGCCAAAAAATTACCACATGACCTACTTTCCCTATTCAAAAAATTTAGGGAGTTGATGGGGATGGCACAGGATGCAACAAAAATCCTTCAAAAATGCATATAAATTTGGTAAAAGTGAAACAAAATTGACCTGTTTCAGGATTTTGTTGCCAAATATTTTTCTTCTGAAATAATGAATTTGTTCCAAAATGTTGACGCGCACTGTATATCCTATGTATGGAATCACTACTTCATAACACCAAATGCAAAATCGAAAATCCATGAGTCATCCTACCTATGCTTGTCTCATTTCGAACCGAAATCCAATTTTTAAGAAGAGTTCAATAAAATTTTCGAATGATTTCTTGTCTGTTTTAAGGCAAAAACGAAAAACCATGAGTTTGCCATCTACCTCGTTTGTCTCATTTTGAACCGAAAAACAATTACAAAGCAGCATTTCGTTAAACTTTCGAATGATTTGTCCGTTTTTCATAGAATTTAAACCTAAGGCATGTTTATTAATTTTTTAAAAATCGCGAACGAGATTAAAATGGCGTATATATACATTTGTATTCAGGAAAATTTTTCCGCATAACCTTATGTTTATTGATTCTATCAATTATTACCTATCGACCAAAGAGATTTCGGCTTTGTCTGTCCACAGATCACGACGTGCAAAGCGTCCACTGTGGGATACAGCGGAGTCGTCGCGGCGTTGCGTAAGTTTTGTGTTCCACTTCAAATTTCTGATGATAACTCGAAGCAATATAGAATTTATACCTCCAAAATGAAAGATATGGAAATAGTAAAAATCTTTCACTAAATTCTACTCAGAATTTCAGGTTTTAAAAACATTACCAATCCAGGAAAATAATTGAGGTAATGTGCTCATGGATATTACTTTCAATATTGAATGTTCCGAATACTATTCGGAAATTCTTTTACTGTAATATTCTCATTGAAATGCTCTAAAATACAAAGACTTCTCAAACGAATTTGATCAGCCTACCGGAATATGAAAAATAAAAAAAAATAATCCACGGATGTTTTCCATCGAAAAAATTGAATATCTCGGAAAATAGTTCTTTTCTCCATTTTCGTAGAAATGTTCTAGAAAACAATCTTCTTCCCAAATATCTGTAATTTTCGAATTTCGAGCTCAAACGACTAGGCGGTACTCACTGATGAAACATCCGATATCAAAATTGGTTCTGTCTGGCCAGCCCATGCCCTGACAGCCTGAAAACGAGAAGAGCTAGCGACCTTCAGGGTAGATTGCGCCAGATGAGTGCGTTGATGGGTCGGATCGGTCGAACAGTTTTGGAGTTATATTCATTTGAAATATTTGAGGTTGTTTCATCCATTTGTTGTAGAATATTATCGCGCAATTTCTAGCCAATATTTGTCGGGATTACATTGTTAGTAAATTTAAGAAATTTTTCCCTCCAAAATTTTCCAAATTTTTGTTGCAAAGGTTTTTTCTCAAACCATTCCTGGGATTTCGTTGAGATCTTCCACAGACCTTCAAGCCACTATTTTACAAGAACAGAATACCGAATTTCATTTTGATTCGATTTCAATTCCCTGAGATATTGGAGAAGAAAATATGTCGAATATCGTGGGAATTTCCACGGTTTCGTCGATATTTCTGGAATAATTCTGAAAATAGCGACCTGATCATAAGGAAACTTTGTAACTAAAGAGTGTTTTTTAGAGGTATAAAACTTTAAGTTGGCAACACTGTTTTAACTGGCAGCCATTTTGTCAGCTGTCAAGTGATTTGGTTTTAGACGTTTCAGTTTGGTCTCGCATTTCAACAGAATAGTCTGACGCCTGGAAAACGCTTCCAAGTTGTGCAAATATATTTTGAAAATAATGGTTCTGTTCGAAATACGTATCGCGCTCTACGTCCATTTTACGGTCCTCAAATGAACAATTTCAATAATATTTAATCGGTATTTTTGAAAATATTGGAAAAATAACATTTTGAATGGGTATATCTGCGGAATCATTGGGTGGATTTCACCCATTAACGAATTCGGCCTTCTTAATTAAGGTCCAAATCTACTCTACACATATCGAGTTTCTAAGATTTTTTTTCGGAAGTTATTGTGTTTACGGTCGGTCGTTAGGCATACAATAACTTCCGGAAGAAACGACTTTGAAACTCGATATTTGAAGACTAAGTTTGGGGCTTAATTACGAAGGTCGAATTCGTGAATGGGTGAAATCCGCCCAATGATTCCGTAGATATTATACCCATTCACAAGTCCTTCACAAGGATTGAAAAGTTTTTTCCGGAACAATTTGAATGGCCCGATATGCAAGTTTTTTGTTGGGCTCTAATTAATTCTAGGATTTCCAGTCTATATTTTCACGAGTTTTAAAGGAACTGATATTATAAGCGGACGCTCTCGATAAGTCATCATTTGAATTACGGCGTAATATAAAAATTACCTTCCATTTTTCAAGGTTATGTGGACAAACAAGTTGCATGAATCTAACAAACAACTGTGAAAATATACAAGGATTGAAGGAGTATACGAATTGAATCGGTTCATATTTTTATGCTGGACTTATTGTACCTATTCCAATTGTGATAAAATAATACATATATTGATATTCCTATTTTAGGAGTTATCGCAGATAAAGAAACTTCAAAATTACATGTTTTGTATTTTCAATATCGTCAGTGGTTAATTAATAGGAAATCCATTATTACCTGGTATAAAATGACTTTCAAAACTGAGCAGTGAATGCATGCACATTTTGGGAATAATCCATATTCGAAATAATGAATCTTTTTCCCACATTATTAATAAGTGTTACTTAAATCAATCCTTCACGCAAAAAAGATGAAAAAATCGGAACTAAATGTCAGCTGAAAAAATAATTGAACAGAATTTAAAGTACAAAAAAATTCAATTGTCGATTTCAGACAATTGGAATTTCAAATTACTCATCGCGTTGAAAATATTTGCAATTCATAATAGGTCCAAAAAATGCAATTCTATTTCTGTATTCAATATCAAGCAGAAGCAATGAACTACTATAATCGATTTTCGATGCCAGTTGAATGTGAAACTGATACTCCTCAAGGAATAAAACAGAGTAGGTACAGAGATTTAAATGAGTATCTGGCATTTTCTGTAACTGCAGTTTAAGTAATTTGAAAATTCGCAATGAGAATTTATTTATTCCCTTGCGAATCATAATCAAGTTCGCTAGGATTTGGGATTAACTATTTCTCATTATATTTGGAGTTAAATAGTATAAGAAAAAACTGCATAATGTCGTGAATCATTTCAAAAATGATTCGAATAATGAACATGTGAATGTTATGACACACTTAAATTTTTGATTTGATCGTATCTCGAAGTGAAATTGGTTTGAGAATTGGACTACGACTGTTCCACTTATGAAACGACATACCAATTAACAATCCAAAACTTGTAGATGTTGACCTTAGCCAACATTCAAGTTGAAATAACGAACGAGTCATGAAAAGGATTTTGTTTTGTAAAATATTTGTTGGAAAGTCAAATGAGGAATATTTAAAACAATAAAGAACAAATGCAAAAGAAACGGAAAACTACGAAGAAATTGCGGTGTTAATCGTTGTCGGTTAATTTTTTGAAGGGAATTTTACATCATTTTTAAATTATGATAAAAATTCTTACCTTTGGTTTTTCCTTATAGTTTTGTAATTGATTTGAAGCCGGGTCTCTGCTGGCCATATTTTGAAAGTTTATCTATGATATAGTTGTTTATACTGCAACGAAAGTCAACTGACTGAAGGAGCGTCCTCAATAACACAAGTATTTATTGTTTGATAACAACAGATATAACCTGAATTCCACATACACCGTCACTGTCAGTGACTTGACAGAGCGTAACACTGTTGCCACTCATATGTGATTATCATCAACACATTCGGATAGGAATATTTTCAAAATTGAAGATGTTTCTCCTTCCTACCTTCCCAGGCAAATTTGGGTCTCTGGTTTTTTGGTTAGGAGTCGAATCCACATCAATCATAAAGAGCTAAAGTTTTCACAAAGCGAATCACGGATTTTTTCAAGCGGTTCGTTGTGTGATTGGTTGAATTTTTGTTGACTCCTCCAAAGAAACGCCAAACTTTATCATACTGAATGTAATCACATTCCATTATAATTCGAAATTCACAAAATAGATACACAGTATTTAGTGATATCGTAGAGAAGCAGTCCAAAAAATATTACGGTTACTTATATATGTAACACGGCAGATCATATATTTGAATGTAAAACTGCTCATTCCTTTCCACCCATTCTTGAACATAGCCAACTGAATCTGTCACGCAAAAGAGAAAAGAGAAGCAAGAGCTTTTTCGAAATCAACCGCTTACAAACGAGCAGACACAATCGAACTCGATCACCGATTTACCTTGAGAGTTGTTATTCTATTGTCATTTTCGCTCAAAATTCTCAAACAATAAGCATATATGCAAAAAGTAGAAGTTCATATAGCAGCCTTCATTAGCAATACTGAAGGCAAAATTCTATAGATGTTTCAAAGTTGCATGGCATGAAAAGTTTTATTCAGATTTGTATGATTTTTCTCTTTACATTCGAGAGAAAATGTGATGGGGGAATGAAAATGAAAAAAAAATCCGTTTTGTTCAAGGATAGAATAATATAGGTAAAAATATAATGACGTATTTTTCAGATGAGCAATTCTCAAAATTGAAAATTGGGTTGAAATCGAAATTTTATTTGTGATTCTAATTGGAGCTCGAAATATCTATTCCTTAGATAAACTATTATTAATTGGACTCGTCTTATCTGATAAATTGAAGATAGTTCATTATGATTTCCTTCAGAATTAACCACACTATGAACCGAAAGGAAGTATTTGGCTGCAATCTTCGTGAAAATACATAAAAATAAACAAGATTGCGGTGGTAAATCATTGATAGAAATATGCGCAGTAATAATATATGGTATCCTCTGCGGAGATTAAGTAGGAAATCAAGAACTGTGGAAGCATTGATCAAAAGTAACCAAGCTATGGGTCAAAGCAATTTTGGTGGATATTTGTGAATCTATGTTTAGATTTCATATATTATTCGAAACTGGTTGATTATTTTGTATAAGACTGTCAGGACTAAATAATTTGGTTTTTCCCCCCACATAAAATTTTACATGCATGCTTAGAAAAAAATATTTTTCGCTATTGGTAACACTGATAATTATTCGAATTTAGCTGAGTTGTTTCTCTTTCGAAGAAAAGATAAAATTTTCAATTTTCAGAACTCAGATCACTCTGAGCTGATACTGATTACTTATATATTTAATCAATTCAGTATAATAGATTTGGAACTGATATTAAAATAGCTGCAGTCGGATGGTGTTCTGTGATATTGATCGCTGAAATAGTTTCAATAATGTTCCTATCTAGATTAGGTAGATTTTGTAGGAAGAGTTTCCACAGAAATTATAAGCAAAACCCTATCTCACAAATTACCTATTTTCCTAGCTACTGTAAAAAGGAGAGCTGTTATAATTATGAGCACTTCAAGTATTTGGCAATGGTATTATCAGGATATTGTGCATATGAATATTATATTAAGAACTCTGTAATAACCAAAGCAGATGCTGATGCTAAACATCTTTTTAATCCAGGAGGACGAAAAAATTTCAATTTTTTAGCTGATGTTGTAGAAATAGTTGCACCAGCTCTTGTTTATATTGAGATCAAAGATAAACGACTAGACTTCTTCACAGGTAGACCCATAACAGTATCAAATGGTTCGGGTTTCTTAGTAGAATCTGATGGCTTGATCATTACGAATGCTCATGTTGTCACTAATAGAGCTAATGCTATAGTTGAAGTGAAATTGTATGATGGAAGGACTTATAAAGGTGTCATTGAATGTGTAGATGCTCAGAGTGATCTAGCTACAGTGAGAATTCCTGAAAAAAACCTCCCCGTTATGAAATTAGGCAATTCTTCAAATTTACGTCCTGGGGAATTTGTTGTTGCCCTAGGAAGTCCATTAGCTTTGAGCAATACTGTTACTTCTGGTGTGGTCAGTTCTGTTCATAGAGGCTCTCAAGAACTAGGTGGGTATCAGATATTTAAGGTTAATGTTTTTAATTAATAATTTTACTTCTAATAGAAATATCTGTTAAATGATAAGAGTACAAATTGTCTTTTTTACATAACCATTTGCTTCAGGAATTATCGGTAAAGATATGGCTTACATTCAAACTGATGCAGCTATTACATTTGGAAATTCTGGGGGACCATTAGTAAACTTAGATGGAGAAGCCATAGGTGTTAATAGTATGAAAGTCACTGCAGGTATTTCATTTGCAATTCCTAGTAATTATGTGAAAGAATTTTTGGACAATTCGAAGAAACACACTGTGAGAGGATACAACCACTCAAGGAGGAAATATCTGGGTATCACGATGATAACGTTATCACCTCAGCTTATAGTAGAACTGCAAATGAGGAGTAATCAAATTCCTAGAAATATGCAAGGTGGAGTTTTAATCTGGAAAGTAATTTATGGTTCACCGGCACATTCGTAAGTATTCGTTTCTGTTTACTCCTTAAGTTATAGATTGTTAGTAACTTTTTGACCATGTTAAGTCATTCAAACAAACTTTATATCTATGTTTTCGGTCTATTCTCTGTTTTTTCCATTTAGCATATAGAAAACACAGATACATGTATCTGTAGGTGTATACTCCATTCACTTTTATGAATTAAGTCAGTTGGCCATGGAAGTCCTGCACATTCCACAATGTATAATTGAAAAATTTTGTTTAGGTTTTCCAGGAATTTTTCCTATTTTTATTTTGCAGATCTGGGCTACTTCCAGGTGACATTATCACACATGTAGATGGAAAGCAAATATCTAGTGCGAATGATGTATATAATATTTTGGAAAGTTTAACTGCAAGTGCTTTACTTCTAACAGTTTTTCGTAATGGCAACACTATGGAAATTAAAGTGGCACCTGAAACTTAAACTATATTCCTGGTGTGTGAATCTATGTATCAATAAATAATTTATTTTCTAATTTTAAGAAGTTTCCATCCTTTCACCGTAGTTTAAAGACATGCTCTCACTGTTTTGAAAAATATTATCAGCTTAAAACGAAAAAGATAATATTCGAAGACAATTTGAACAAACCTTTGTAGATAATTTTAATTTTGGGTAAACCCGCAAGATTTCCCGTCGCGAAGCTATAACTAAGATATTCACATCATTGTAAGCAGTGTGAGTTCCTGAACAAAAAATATGAAGGCCAACATAGGCGGTCTCGCTTTGTTTGGAAGATATGGGCCCCCAAAGTTCCAAATTGTTGCATTTTCAGATCCTTTTTTCCGCCATAAAAATGATCTCTCACTTCTCAAATCTAGTTCATAAATCATCTTTGAACCTTCAACCAACGAATAGAGAGACTTTCTTTCAAGAATATTCATTATTTAAAGGAAGAAAAGTGAAAATATTAGACAACAACTTAACCTCTATTTCTACGAAATACTTCTCAATGTTTGAAGCGGAGCTTGGCAACAGCGTCTTTTCATAGCTGGCCAACCTATTATGACCGAAGGGTAGTTGCTGGCGGGAAATATGAAATGATGGACAGTTGAAGGATATGATTATAAGGAAAATACTTCTGTCACTGAAGAAGAGGTGGTTATTCTAACATCAAAACAAAATCATTGAGAATATTTCTTTAAGGTTTCACTCTTAATATTTTCGTTTGAACTTTCTTTCTATCCCCTTCAAAATAGGGAGGTTTTTATCTACTTCGTTTTTGTTGTGTCTTCGAGATGGTCTCAGTTTAGAATGAGATTCAGGGTATTCCAATGAAATGGGTTATATAATAACCTCGATTTCATTGGAAATCTGGGAAGGGCGCGACCTATCACATATGAAAAAAATGTACGTTGAAAAATATATCAGGGAGTATTCTCATTCCATTACTATGTGTGTCAATCTTGTAGATTTCATTAGAAACGAATTCTCCTATTGGAAGATTTAGAGTTTCGTAGTAAACAGTAAGAATTAAGAACATATTTCATTTTTCTCGCCAGCAATAACCAGTCATTCACGAATACGCACGATGGCACGATTCCTACCGATGAAATTTGCGCCATTGCCAAACTTCACTTTTAGTCTGAGTCGAAATCAGAAGAAATAGAGGTTAAGTGGTTGTCCAGTAATTTCATTATTTTTTCATTAAATAATATTGATTATTATGGAAAAAAAGTGTTGCTTATTGTTGGTTGAAGGTTCAAAGGTGGTTTGTGAACTATACAGATGAAGTGTTTCGATCTTTGGTAGTATAAACGCTCATTGAACGTAGGTTGAATATTCCTTAATAACGTTGTTATAGGCATCTTTAGTGTTGTATGAAGTCTTTATACAACTGCATTTAATTCCTCAAAATTCATAAGAATTACGTGTGGAGATAATCCAAACACGATGTGATGTTTTATGTGTTGCCTGACTCCTATAAATCAGGCGAAAAAATATACAAGTAATCCCTCATCTTCTTGTAATTTCCATCATCATTGAATCCCTAAGTTGATCGCTATTCAAGTTGTACTATGATTTAAAATGAACATTAATTGCTCTCTGAAACTTATATAATTCTTATGGTTATCAGAAAAAAGTTCATTTCGTTTGAATATTCGTTAAAAAATCCTTTCAGCGGAGTTGAAGTAGTCCAGAAATATATTCTTGTTTCGCCAGGCGCCAGCACATTGGCTGCTCTGAACAAATCTGATTCTGGATGCAGACATATATATGTCTCTGAACTCAAATTAAAAGATCCTCTAGCTATATACATATTGCGTTTTAACTAAACCTACCTGACCATGATGTTTTACTTACATCATGTACCTGACCATCCAGAACTTGTCACCCAATTTTTCGTGGTTTTAAAAAGTGAACCGATATTTTGTGGAAGCAGTTCTTTCTATTTTGGTTTATTATTTGATAAAATCAAATAATAAACCTTAGTGATCGACCAACAAAAAAAAATGTTTAACCCCCCCTGAAAATTCCACAGTTTACGTTTTGGAGTATGTAGATTTGAATAAACTAATAAAAAAAAATCCGTCCGTCCGCAGTCCGCCGTCCCCCGTCCGCGTCCGTTGTCCGGGGCTTTTCTCAGAAAGTACTGAACCGAAATCAGTGAAACTTGGTAGAAAAATCGTGTGTCGCTCGGGATTGATCCTCCAAGCTTTTCAGCAGAATCGGTGTACCCTAAGGGCTCAAAATGAGGGGTTGGGGGAAAAAAAAAATTATTTCTCGTAAACTTACCACCGAATTTTAATGGAACTCTGAACGTTGATTACTGTTGCAAAACTAAACCAAAAATATTTCATCCGGATGATTTCCGACCAGTGGTACCTGAGTTATAAAGAAAAACGCTGCAAATTTCCAATAATGTCGAAAATGACATCATCGCATTCGGTTCTCAGATTGGAATTCACTGAAGTAATCGGTTTACTTTTCATCCAGAGTCATACATCTAAAAGTAGATGAAAATATTGATTACCAAGTTTTCAACATATATCGAGAAATTTTTAATGGATGCGTTAATACACAATTTGCAAATGCCCCATCGATGTTCTTGACAATTTCATAATCGTAAGTAGTTCAGATTAAATATTTTTGGGTTTTCTCTTCCAATATCTTAAACATAACTACTGAAAATCGGGTCAAATTATTATTTATAGAAATCACCCTGCGGATTACGGGATTTAAGATTAAATTTCTTCATGAAGCTCATTCATATCTTGAATAAAACTTTTATTTTATTCATGAATCATTGGTTTTTCAGAACACAAAAACCAATTCCATGAAAAAATTCATTTGAAACATTGAAATCTCAATAAATACTCTTTTATAACTGAATAACACTTTTGCATGCAGAACGCGAATTAAGTAGCGTAATTTAAAATAATGCAGATTTCCAAAAAATTCGGTTGATCGGAGGTTTCCATCAATTTCGGTTTGCGTAGTACGATTATCGTCAACATGTGGATATCCGTTACTGGTTTCAATCGAAATCCAAAATCTTTCGTATTGACAGTTTGAAATAAGCGTGAATATAAAAAATAATGAGCATTTACATGATAAATCAAATTGGAGGATATAATATGCAAAAAACTCAATAACAAACCGCAAATCTCATCAATTGTCGATTGTCGAGAATCTAATACTGAGGGTTGGAGCCTTAGACTAAAGTTAGGAGCCGATGATCTTTCCACCTGTTCTGAATGGGGTCTGCGCCGGGTCGTAACCTAAGACAAGGGATATAGCGTAGACAAAAGTATATCGCATGTATCATCATCTGGTTGTCGGCAAACTATAATACTTGTTTGAATTTCACGTCTATACATCAAACAGACTTTCGGATTTGACACCCTCTTGGTTGAGTGTATCTGACAACGATAACAACGAACGAAATTTATAATCTAGAATTATTCTTTTGAATTCAACCTGATGAGGTTCACGATATATTTGATTGTAACAGAAATGTTATTGAAAATAACTTTAGTTTTTCAGTTTGTGTGGTGGATACTTTGTGAATCAAGTGAATCGGATATCTGCTGTGGAAAATTTTTTTTCAGATTAATTGCCCAGGAAGGTTGAGTTTTTTTCATTTTATTCATATTTTTCAGAACAAAGTTGAATCCTAGTAGAAATCACATCTACACATTTGATATTAGCGGAAAGTCTTGAATTTTGTTTTACGTATTGGTGTTAGTTTGAAAGATTGAGTTTATATCCTCAGTGTCAAGAAATACGAACGCGTTCGGATTGAAACATCATGACTAATTGTGAAATATTGACACTCGATTTAATGCAAAATTTCGTGAGAATTGTATAGTGGAAAAATCGAATTTTTTTCAAACATTTTTTTTTCGAATACATATTCATCAAAGTTCAATGAAATTTGGTACAGGTCTCAGAGTCAACATTTAGAAACAGTGTTTCAAATTTCAGTTTTGACCGATATTCATTTGTGCAGATATTGGCAAAAAATTTCGTGACCATTTTGAATATTGAGGTTATTTCCCTAATATCTCAAAAAGGGCAAACCCTATCTGATTTGAAGTTCATTTTCAGTTGTAGAATACCGACACGAAATTTAATAATTGTGGAAAATAGTTAGATTTTCAAAGAGGTAAAACGACTGTGGAACGTCTCTTCTGATTCAAAATATTATTTTAAATTTTGCTACTCAGTTAGCGTTCTGCATGTGGAAATGTTATTCAATTATACAAGTGTATTTATTGAGATTTCTATGTTCGCATGAATTATTTCATGGAATTGGTTTCTGTGCTGTGAGAAACCAATGACTTATGCATAATATATAAGTTTTTTAAGATATCAATGGTATATTGGGTTATTTAACTGAGAAACTAATAAACCCTTTTGTAAAATTTGCAGCGTTTTTATCTTATGTTGGATATACTGTTGATCCATAGAAATAAAGTTTTTGATTTTAGCATAGAGGTGTTCAAAAAATTTGTAAGGCTTTTACCATAGACACAGAATCATATTTCCTTCAGGCTTTAGGCTTAGCCATGATGTGAGTAAAACATGGTGTGCTCATCTGTGGTCGAACGTACAGATGATGTCTATATTAACCAAATGAAAATTCAAAGCACAGCATATATATTTCCCTGAATCTTCAACTTGCTGACGTCACTTTCACTTTCCATATTGGATGCAATAGCTGATCAAAGATAAGTCTTATATTAAGGAAAAATAGGATTTAGGTTACATAAAATAATATTTTTACTATTCTTTTATTCAAACACTTCGTTCGAAATCTTTTTATATTTGACTGGCCCAAGTCCCTGAATAACAAATGGGAATTGCGCAGTGACAATCACTATCAACAAATTATATAATATAAAATTAATTTACATACTGTATATAAAATGCCCAGTTACTAGTAGGATATTGAAAGGTACCTTAATGAGAAGAAATGAAATATAACAAAACAAAGCAACCAGACAGAAGCTGGTTAACCCGAAAATAAATAAAACAGATCAATATACAGATCTCAACATAAATTATATATTGCACTGCTCATTATATCAATATTCACATCTAAAGAGAAAGAGTGAGTACGAGAACCTAATCACTATTTCTACTTTTACTGGCCAACTGAATAATTGTATGATGAATATATTATTTCCGAGCAGTTTGTTCTCATTATAAGATTTTTCCTTTCTTTAAATAATATATACATCTTCTTAGGACATAAAGAAGAATTTCCTGATAATTTAACTATTTACAAGCCAATACCAACATGGTATCAAAGTCTTCTATGATAATCAACACTTAAATACAAAGTTTCCACTTTATTCTCAGTTTTTTCAAGATCCAAACAATTCACACACTCTTCTTCTTATGACTATATACATTTATTAAACTTTTGTGGTCAAGTCTAAAGGTGAGGGCCTCAGTAATTGAAGTTTACTCAGCTCCCTTTCAGTATCACATTCGCTTTCTGTATCCCCTTCACTACCTCCAGTAGCTTCAATAGCTGTAGATCTAGAGTTTTCACTTCTTGCTGGGGAAGATCCACCTTCGCTATTCGATTTCATACTTAAGTCTATAGGATCATCTTGTATCGGAGAAACCCTAGGTGTAGGACTTTCGATTTCTTCAGGTGTTGGTATCCTTTGAGATTGAAGGACTGCGTCTAGATACACACGTTTGTGCAACGCTTCGACTCCTGGGTTGAGGTTGTGCATCAGCCTGTTGTTATTGGCAGGTTGAAGCAGGCCATGGTACAGCTGTGAGTACGGCGAGTGTATCAGGAGATTTGGAGGTGGTAGGAAGGGTGGAGGAATCAAACCATGGAAGAGTGGTAACCTTCTTGCGTCACTCTGTTCCAGAGACGAGTCAGAGTTGTGGGATTCGGGCGAACTCACCGACGGCGAGGCTGAATTTTTGTATTCGTCCAAACCTAAAAGCATGAGCTCTTCTTTCGTCTTGGGAATGTGCAATAATGGCGGAGGGAAGTGTTGAGAACTGAGAAAACTCAATCCGAAGTGTGGATGTGGTGGTGGAGGTGTTTTATCTGGAGGTCTGACTCCTGGTGGTAATGTACAGTTGTTTTGACTCTGTTGTTGCTGCTGCTGCTGCTGTTCTTGGAGGAGACAGTGTATTTTGAACCAGTTTGATCTCCTGCCGTATCTGGATCCGCTTTTCGACATTCCCACCAGTAGGCACTTCCTCAGTCGGCATGCTTTGCATGCTGTTCTGTTCTTCTTGTTGATGACACATTCTCCGTTATTTTTGCACTCAGAGATGGAGCTGAGGTTGTTGTAGGATCGTCCAAAGAATGACTGAAAAAGAGAACACAATGAAAAATATATTCTTCGAAAAAAGATCAAATTTTATTATTCAGTTTTATTAGGAAATGAGGGTGCCCCCTTTCTATCAAATTATTTTCCCTTCTTTCTCGAATTATAACTGCCTACAGGCGATCCTAAACGCCATGATTTCTGAAAGAAATAACTCAGAGACTCGATATTTCTGAAGTAGTTCTTGAGAGTTCTGAAGTGATGATTATTCAACATTTCCAAAAAGATCGAACTGATACAATTTAAACTGAATAACAACACCTTGAGTGCTCATTCAGACTTTAGACCAAATCTATCCGATAGTTTTCCTTTGATTGATTTCGCGATTCCCTAAAATTCTGCCTAAATCCTCGTCCTTCGCCTATTAACGAACTCAACCGGCCTATTTGCACCACAGCCTAACTTATTTGATGCGATAGAATTTCCCTGAGCCCGCCCCTGTTCTAACTTCCTTTGAAATTCTGTACTCATCGTGACTGCATTGCATGATGTCCCATTATGAAACAAATGATAAGTGTGTATGTATCGAATTGTCATTATTATACATTAATGGATTAGTGTAGTCATTTTAACATAGTGGATTTGTTTTTGCAATATAAAAACAGGTTAATGAGTCTAACAATTACCCATGTTGCCAATATTTCAACGATTTTGTAAATGTGTCACAAGGTTTCGATCCAGCAAAGTGTAACACATAAATGAGTATGATTTAAAAAATATTAAAAAAGGTCTTCTTTATATGTCAGCGGAAATATATCATCAAAAAGATCAAGTATTATTAACATTTGAATATACTAAAATGGTGGTTTATCTCTTGAAAATAATGAACTTGAATTCCATCTGTCTGCCATAATGAGTTTCCATTCAACGTTTCCTAAATTTTGTTGAATGAAACGAATGTACTTAATTCTCTAAAGATGGACAAAGTTCCCGAGTAGTAATAAATTACTATCTGAGAAAAATACATCTAAAAAGATGCATCGAAAGTTGTTACATTTTGAAAATAACTATGAAATTTTTGTGCAACATTGGCATGTTTTTTTCTATTTTCGAATTACACAACTTTGTTTTTTGTTGCATTAGAGAACTAAGTGAAAATAAACGTAACCAACAATTGTAAAGCATTAGATATTATTAGTCTACCATTTGAATGTCTTGTTATCTAGCACCTTTAAATTTTAGGGGTAGGCTACGTATCAAAACTTCGCCGATTACGCACGTTAATGGACCAAATCGGCCAAACGGTTTTGGTTCAATAATCAAAAAATTAGTGGAACAATACCGCGTGCAACTGCTCGCAAGTTGGTCCGGATCTTATGGTTAGTAAAGAAATATCGCCAAATTTTTGTCAAAAACATTTTTTCTCGGAAAATATTCTTCAGATCCTAATAAATCTCCATGCGTCAGTTGTTGTCGATTCTTTTCGGAAATATTGGAAAAAAATATGTCAATTTTCGTGAATTTTCCTCGGTATCTCAAAAAATACCAATCCGATTATGATGAAACTTAGTGACTAGTGGCAAACGCTGATGCACAGAGAAGTATGTGCAAAATTTCGTGATTATCTTGTCAGTAGAACAATTAAAAAAATTTTTCGTTTTTTCGCAAACGAATTTGAACCTGCTTGTGAAAGCTTCAAGCCAGTGCTTTTCTGTAACTTTTTCCATATTGCATATATATAGAACTGAGAAAAGAGTGAAACTACTGATGAATAATCACAAAATTAGGCAACATAGACACACCATAAATATACCAACAAAAACTTTTCAATTTGTTTCGAAATGGATAGAGAAATATCGAATATCGCTTAGAGTAAGATTGATTAAGTGTTGAATTGAGGAACCTACGGTCAATTAACTAGAAAACAACTATTGTAATTCATATCTCACATCGATTAACGTCAATAAAACCGAGTATTTCCCTTTAGTCTTTGAATTAATTTCCAATAAGCCACAATCATCATCAACTGTCAGTTCGATATGCGGCTAGCATATTTCAAACTTTTTATTGCTCCTGAAACTAACGGTGAGCTGCCACAGTGTCGTAGAATGAGTGGGCATCTGTAGGATTCTTTAACAGGTCGAAATGTCAAGTTTTAAATCGCCCTCGAACCAGAGTAAACAGGAAATTTTGTAGTGCAGAAGTATTTCGATTTTTACGCACTTGTTCTAGGGAACAGCGCGTTATCATTTTGTCACGATGTCTGTAGTTTTCGAATTTTGAGCCGAAAATGGCCTCAAACTCTCAGAAGAAGAATTCATGGTCAAATTCAATTCTGCCCGTCCTTCCGTATGTGCCCTAACTTTCGAATGAAAAGACTTAGCGACTTGAAATTGTCGGATTAGGTTTGGAGTTCAAATATCTCGCTTAAGTTCGTTAATGGGTGGAATCGGTTGGACAGTTTCGGAGTTAGGCCATTTGAAATTTTTAGGGTAATTCCTCGAAATCTCATGAAGTATTGACTCGATAGAATTGAGACTTCGTGGAAAGTTTTGGAATCCCAACGCGCAAATAAGAGCAACATTTCGTGTGGATCCAGTTGTTAGAAAATTAAAAAAAAAAATTTCATTTGAAAATTTTTTCTCTCTGAAAATATTGATTAGATTTCAATGAAGTTTGGCACAAACATTAGAGTCAATATTTAACAACAATGTTTTAAATTTGAGTTCGATCCGATATTTACTTTCGGAGATATAAGGAAAAAAATTGTGCCGAATTCCGTTGTTATTTGGAATTTTAACGTTATTTCCGCAATATCTCAAGAAATACAAACGCAATCAGGTGGAGATTACCAACACGCAACTAGGTGCAAAATTTCGTGTTGATCTAATAGTTATAGAATTTGAACAAGAGCGTAAAAGCTCCTGACCTAACTTTTTTTACGATGAACTTTATGTTATTCATTTTTCAACACAATCTTCATGGGAAAATGAAAAAAATTGAGAATTCTGATGAAATTATCGAATGTTTTCTGTATTTCTCAGGTGTGGCAACGTCGGGAATTCTCAGATGAACTTTCAATATTCAATATTTGTTTGGAAAATCCCAATAGCGAATGTCATCAAGTCAGCAGGTTTGCGGGCATGTTCAAATTCGTAGCCGATTTTTTTAATTTTGAACTATATCTAATGGCTCGATCATCACAAAAATTTGCACAAAATTGCGTATCAGCTTTCGCCAACTAGTTACCAAGATTTATCATTATCGGATCAGTATTTTTTGAGTTATAACGGAAATAGCAACGATACCGAGGAAAAACAAAATTTGACACTTTTTTCCAATATCTCTGAAGGTTAGAATGGGATTAACTGAAATGAGGTACACCATTGTGAAATATTGCCAATACAATGTTGTGCAAAATTTCATTAGACACTCATGAATAGTTTCCCAACAAAAAAATAACAATCAGTTGGGCGTTTGTATTCTACAACTGATTATCAAATTGCAATCCAATACTCTGAATTAAATTCAAATAAGAACCAATATAACTCCGAAACAGCTTGGCGGATTTTGCCTATTCGAAAAAAAAGCTTCAAGTTGCAAGCTTTTCCCTTCTGAAGTTATCGTGGTATCGGCCGGAATCGATTCTTCATCAGCGAGTCCAACCTAGTCGTTTAGGACCATTTTCGGTGAAAAATTACAGATATTTGGACAAAACGACAGCATGCTGTTCTCCAGAACATGCACGCAAAACATCTAATATCATTTTCTAGGAAAAAAATGAATAATTTTGAGAAGAAATTTTTTCATATGTATTAGATTGAGAACTATTCGATCAATAAGAAATTTGGGACCTGGTTGTGTGTCGGTATTCTTCAGTTAATATCAATCTGTTTGCATTTCTACTTCT
Organism: Myrrha octodecimguttata; assembly: GCA_958510865.1. NCBI lineage: Eukaryota > Metazoa > Arthropoda > Insecta > Coleoptera > Coccinellidae > Myrrha > Myrrha octodecimguttata. Next base: position 82,298,390 of record OY294056.1, read on the forward strand.
TGAAATATTGAGGAAATAACGTTAAAATTCTAAATAACGAAATTTGGTATAGTTTATCCATATATCTCCGGAAGTGAACATCGGATTGAAATTTGGAACATTGTTTTGAATATGGACTGTAAGGTTCGTGACAAATTTCGTTGAAATATAATCAATATTTCCAGAGACAAAAATTTTTTTACAAAAATTTAAAAAATTTTCGAATAAACTTTTTCTTTCAAATTTTCTAAAGAATTTTGCGATGGGATGTGCGTTGTTATTCTAAAACTATTTACAGAGTTTCAATCTGATCGTGTCAGTACTTCATGTGATATCGAGGAATTAATCTCAATAATTCAAATGGGCCTCTAACTACGAAACCATTCGACCGATTTTTCCATTAACAAACTCAACCGAGATATTTGGACTACGAACCTAATCAGACAATTTCTAGTCGCTAGGTACTTTCCTTCGAAAGTTAGAGCACATACGGATGTAAGAAGGATAAAATTGAACAAGAATTTTTCTTCTTCTTTAAAGACCATTACAGACCCAAAATAGTCTTGGCTTGGAAATAAATGCCCAGGATGCTAATCTCAGTTTATTACCCAGATGTATACAATGCTTCTTCTGAAAAATGCAAAAAACCATGAAGAACTTTCGTTGAGAAGAGAAAATCTTGAATTGTAAATGAATTCTAGACAAACATTTTCCATGTAAACTGACGCTAATGTATTACCACGCACAATTTCACTTTTATCTTCATTGGGTATTGTTGAACTTTCTTATGCAACCTTTTATCTACATCCTCAGCAGGAAATGAACTGAAGAAACGAGACTTTCGAATCAAATGTGTAACAACAACCATCAATAAAGTTAGGCACAAGATTCCCAAAGCTATGCATCTTTGTATAGATACATATGTATAGATGAATTGCATTGTGATTTACTTTTCATTCCATTAGATGTATTTTTGTTTTTTTTTCTCGAGAACATACGAAATGTTGTAAAAACGTTATGTTGTGACAAGTTTTTGAAATGCACAACATTTCATTCGTCAAGGAAAAAAGAAGATGTGGAAATGTGGGCAATATTCTTCTATGCACAAGCAAATGACAAGCTCTTCAGCAACGGCGTAAGCATTTTTTCGATAATTCGAAAAATACTGAGCTTATTAAAACTTGATAATTAAGTTAAGTACCGGAAGAAGTTTAGCGCAAAATATCACGAGTTTCGTTTCACTTAAGCATCGAAAATTGTTTTTTTTTCAAAATTGTGATATTTCGGAAAGTATCACTCGCTAATATTCGACTTGAACCTCAAGCCATCATTTCGTAACAAAGTCTTGCCATTACAGTTTTATTCAAAAAACATCCGATATTATTGTTATTTCATCAAAAACTGAATTTATACAAGCCCTCGTATGTATTGTTGACCGACTTATTCTAAGTCTGATTGCTTAAGTATCCATATGGATGCGTAACTAATTGTATACTTTGAATGTTAAGTTGCAAGCTTAATTGTACGTTTGACAAAAACATTTTTGCAAGACACATTGCGTATCTGTGGAACTCGCTAAAAAAAACGTTAAACGTGCCACAGACGATTCAATCTACAAAAGAATAGCAATGTTGAATTCAGCCGACCGTAAGTAAACACAATAACTTAGACGTAGAGGCTTACAAAGATCATATTCGTGGATGGGCAAAAACCCCCCTTTAGTTATGAAAATGTACTAGTTCGGAAGTTTATTTTCCTGATATGTCAAAAAGCACAGATGCAATCGAATGGAATTTGAGTATCTGGTTGTAAAATCACTGCATGAATGTTCATATAGAATTTCGTAAGGATCGAACAATTAGAAGACCGGGAAATTGTATCAAACCTGTGGGCTTGATGACATCAGCCATACCTGAAGACCTTAAATAGGAAGGAGGGGTTGACTGCGACATCTTATTTTGAAGGTTATTCGTACAGGGTATCAGATTTTGTCTATCTCCTCTAATTCAAAAGTTGTAGTGCTAAAACATCGAAATTTGCCCACCCTGTATATACATACCATTCAAGAGATATTCCGGTATTTCAGACATTAAATGACCAACGGAAAAGAATAATATTTCTCGATATTTTCTACACTCATCTCCTCTCTCTCCCCAGTATTCTATTCCAGACAACATCTGAGAAAAACTGCCGAATTTCCTTTACGAAATCTCTAGTTAACGACGTTTCTAATCACTGGTGCTGTTCAATGTCTTGTTACGTAGGAGTCCATTCACCTAAGGCGGCTTTTCAAGGGTCGCCGCTCATTTGGAGCATTGGGTCGGAAGTCACCAGTGATGAAATAGCTGCTTGTTGGGTTGGCTAGCCTGCTATACAGCACGCGGTTCTTTACCGCATCCACTGGCACAGTCGGCCAACTGTATAATCGTCTGCTAATTGTATGTAATTATATTCATTGGTTTTATAGACGGGTTGTTATGCGAAATCAACGCTGATGGGTTGACTACAATCAGAATTTCCAATAGGGTTGCTCAGAAATTGTCATCTTTCGAATGTTATACAGTGTGTCGCTTCTCGACCCCCATGCAGGGGTACACTTTGGTTCATAGGGGGACACCAACCCGTAAAATTCCAAATGTGAAGGAGGGTTGAGTGATACCTCATTTCAAAGGTAAATGGAGTTTTTTTCAAGTTATACAACTTTGAAATGGAATAGAACACGGATGAATTTTTAAAAATGACATGAAATTTACTTGATTCAAAAGATAATTTTTTGGCATTATAATTCAAATATAATTTCCTGCATATGACCGCCTTGGCTGGCTCGGACGTAATCTAATCTGGAGGTCCGATTTGCAATCACTTTTTTCAAAATTTGTGGCCGTATATCGGCATTAACGCGGCGAATGTTGTCCTCCAAGTGGTCGATCGTTTCGGGCTTATCGGCGTAGACTAGCGACTTCACATATCCCCACGGAAAATAGTCGAGCGGCGTTAAATCAAAGGATCTTGGAGGCCAATTCACGGGCCCGGAACGTGAAAATATACGGTTATCGAACGTACATTAATTGTGGCACGAGCTTCGTGACATGTGGCGCCGTCTTGTTGAAACCACAGCTGCTGCCCATTATGGTTGTTCAATTGAGGAACGAAAAAGTTAGTAATCATGGCTCTATAGCGGTCACCATTGATTGTAACGTTCTGGCCAGAATCGTCTTTAAAGAAGTACGGAACATAAAGCCCATAAAGTACACCAAACAGTCAGTTGTTTTTCTGGATGTAACGGTGTCTCAACATACACTTGAGGATTATCTTCACTCCAAATACTGCAGTTTTGTTTATTGACGTAGCCATTCAACCAAAAGTGAGCTTCATCGCTAAACAAAATTCTCTTACGAAAATCTGCATCAATGGCAATCTTGTTTTGGGCCAATTCACCGAATCTACGCCTTGTTAGGTGATCGTGTGGCATCAATGCTTGCACGAGTTGGATTTTGTAAGCACGCAAACCAAGATCTTTCCGAAAACCGTCCATGAAGTGATTGGACACATATCCAGTTCCGTAAAATGGACGTAGAGCGCGATACGTATTTCGAACAGAACCATTTTTTTCAGAATGGATTTGCACAATTTGGAAGCGTTGTTCAAGCGTCAGTCTATTCATGTTGAAATGGCAGACCAAACTAAACACAAATCACTTGACAGCTGTCAAAATGGTCGCCAGTTAAAACAGTGTTGCCAACAGTTTTATACCTCTAAAAAAAAACCCCATTAGTTCGATTGCCTTCTAAAAATGCCATACACTTGTCCTTTCTTGTTAGTTTAGTTCTTCCCAAAAAAAGTGTCAAATGGTTACGATAGCGTGTGTTGCAATAAAACATGAAAATGAGGAAAACTTTTTACCAATAGGTCTTACAACAAAAAAAAAAGAACTTCCAAATGCCATAATAAAAATGTCTTCCATATTATAAATGAATTTGGTCCTCAGCTATTATCTCCACTTCTTCAGAATAATAAATTGAAGAAGTACCGACAAAGAACTATAGCAGCTAGAAGAAAACTGATAACACATTCTCGAGCTCTTTTTTCCTGACTAATCCGAATCTGAAAACAGATCGATTCAAATATAATATAACTGAATTTTTTAATCCAGCCATTTTCGAGAAATGAGAAAGATTTTGGATTTTTCAAATGTAAACTATAGTCGAAAGATCTCTTATCTTGCTACAAAATTTTTGCTGATTTCAAAAATGTATCATATGTCACTATTCACATGAATATTACATGAGAAAATTGTCAATTCTTTTTTCCTGCTTTTCTTTTCACTGTTTGAATATGCATTATGTTTGTGTGAACTTGCGCCTCTATGATTGGAATCAGCGATTGCTGAATACATAGTTCTTAAGATCAGCAATATTTCGGGTCATTAGGTTTAATAAACAGATTTTCTATTGCTAATCTTAAGAACTATGACAAATTAACCATAGAAATTCATTCAGCAATCGCTGACTCCAATCATAGAGGCGCAATTTCACACAAAGATAATGCATATTCAATCGTCGCTATGGTAACGTCAGCCTACTCATAATTCAACAGTGAAAAGATTTATGTAAATAGTGACATATGATACATTTTTGAAATCAGCAAAAATTTAGTAGCAAGATAAGAGATCTTTCGACTATAGTTTACATTTGAGAAATCCAAAATCTTTCTTATTTCTCGAAAATGGCTGGATTAAAAAATTCAGTCATATTATATTTGAATTACTCCTAAAAAAGTGCCTGTAGAATGTATCAACAGATTTCGAATACGAGTTCAAACAATTTCTCAATTTTCGCTCATAACTCAAGTCCTATGAACGATAAACTGGATCTGTTTTCAGATTCGGATTAGCCAGGAAAAAAGAGCTCGAGAATGTGTTATCAGTATTCTTCTAGCTGCTATAGTTCTCGAGATCCCTTCAGTAGACAACGAATTTTGCCCACCCTGTACAGCGTCCATCGAATAACCTATCAAACAGGGAGCCACTCAGAAAAGAACAAGATGCCTGGGCCGAAAAAACTCTTTCCAGAACACAAAAGATTAGTGGAATTCCAACATTCGAGTACTCAATCAATTTGATATCAAAATATCACCTAATTATGTCGGCGTTCAAACACCTGGTCTGCTTTATCAAGCATGCCATTTGAATGACAAAGTTCATTGTGTTCCTTCAATTAGCACGCTGCTTTCTCATTTAGGCCTATTTTCACGCAACTCTGATTCCGAAATTGAAATATCTTGACGTAATATGCATGTTCGATTGGGCAAAGTGTTTTGATTTAAAGTACCGATCCATATACAAATGAGATAAATCTTTTAAGACGTTTGGCAATACCTCCATTATGAACGTATGGTTTATTATTAGTCGCGCTTTTATTAGAGGTAATTATTCATGATAGAATGATGAGATGATTAAGATAGCCCCAAGTTGTTATAAATCTTTCAGGAACACACGAATGAACCACAAAGTGAACAATTTAGTTCAACTGGCTTTACCATTTTAAGCATTGTCTTTTTTTGAAAGTTGCTTTCAGCTAGTCTCGTTCTATGAAATATTGCATCCACGTTTGGAATCACATCATTATAAAAAGGTCAATCTGTTGATTGGTTGTGTGAATCGAATGAAGAGGTTTTTGAATCGACCTTGACACTGCAATTTTTTTCAAAATGGATTGCTTAACTTTCTCTACAACTGTAGATATTAATCCTTCAATTGAGTTTCTAGTAGTATGAAATATAATTTATGATTGCAATTGAGGATTACGGAGAAAGTGTAGACACGGTTCAAATTTAAACCAGGAATTATAATTTCTTTCACAAACATATGGAATTATCTCTATTTGTATATAAAATTGTCTTATTGGTGTAATCCTTCCAGAGTTTGATTTCTCAGCGAAATGGAGCTCCGCCTGATTGCTGTCCGACAATTTCCAGAAATGAACTTCCCTAACATGTGGATTTGTCGGGGATTCTATAGAATGGCCAGTCAGATCTCCCGATCGGTCCCCTCTAGACTTCTCTTCATAGGACCTCGTAAAATCGAAAATTTATGAAACAGGATGCGTTTCTCCGAAAGAATTACACCAGTGAATTGTCCACAAATGATGACCCCTAAAATGCTCCAGAATGTGAAGCGGAAGTTTGAGCGAAATTCAAACCATGGATGTAAGTTGGATGTGCTCAATTCGAGCATTTATTAGATCAAACTATTCAGGACATTTTTTTTTCGTTTTTCTAATCAAATTTCCCTCTTCTACATTGTTTCAAATTTGGTGATTATCTTAATCTTCAGGTTAATTGAGTAGTATTTTATTTTCGAAGTCGAATATTATAAATTATAAAATAAATTATGCAGGGTGTCGCATGATTAGACTGACAAGCTTCCAGGTGATGTTCTAGACTCTTTAAACGTTTCGACCCGAATCATATAATGCAAAAATGTTTCGTTAAGGAGCTAGAGCCTTTTGAAGATGACGTTTCTTGTTGCTACATTAGTAGTTTTTAAAAAATAAACTACATATATATTAAATGATTTCATATTAATTGTTTTCTGAGGTGAAACTTTTATGGAATGATTGAAATCAAGTCCAAGAAATTGATATTTCTCTTACTTCATTTTGATTCTTCAGAAAACGACCATTGAGAAGAGAACGGAGAGGAAATATCGAATACGGTTTTCTGAAAACCGGTGTAACTGGGCTATATCACACACTTTTTCCAAGGAAAAATATCAGGGTTTATGAATTTATGACCTACGAAATTGATGAAATGTATTTCTGACGGATGAATTCTTAGAAATATTTGGTTGATTTTAGGTGAAAGAGCTACTAATAAGCTGAACCTTCCCAACTTTGCCATGTAGGTGTATAACTACCAAGAGAAACCAATTTAATTCAGAAACCAACCATAAGGGAAAATAATGATATATGTTTTTGTGGCTACACTAGAGTATGCGGAAGGAGTTGAATGAATGAATAGTATTGATGGTTTTCCAATTTTAGTGATGACTCTGATGATTGTTCACGATTGACGTAATTTGTCTTGATTTATTTCACGACTTTTTCTTGAAGGTGTAATTTCGATCACGATGTTGTTGAATACTGAATAAGCTCGCTCTTTCAGAATCAACAGGATGAAGGAGAGAAGTGGTTCTATTAGGTTCTATTAAAGGAATTCAATTTTTTTCCATACTTCAGAAAATGTATTCTCATATTTTAAAAAGGAGCTTTAGAATGCGATTTTCGAAAATCTCATTCTCATTTGAAGCTTTAAGGTTATTTTCTCAATATATAAGGAACTAAGAATGCAATCAGATTGAAACTTGGGAATTAGTTGTAGAAAACCGGATTTGGTTGGAATCATATTTTAAGTGAATTGAAAAAACAATTTTTAGAAAATTTCTAACAATTTCATGAGGAAAAACCGTAAACTATCCATCATCTTTCGATTAAATTTTTCACACACTTTGGAGTTAATACATATTGATGCATAATTATTTGTAAATTTTCGTGAAGATAGTGTCAGAACAATTGAAAAAAATTCTAAAAATTTGACCATGCTGCTGACTTCACGTCGGTGCTTTTCTAGAATTGTTCTATTCGAACCTACAGCCCCAGAATTTTTTTGAGTCACCAAGTGATTTTTCTAGGAAATTTTCACGAATAAAATTCGAAAATCAATAATAATAGTTTCATCCACAGCCAATGAAAAACGCTGCATATTTTAAACAAGGGTCATTTGCTTAGATGAATAACGCAATACCATTGATGTCTTAAATAAAATTTATATATTGTTCATAACTCATTGGTTCTTCACCCCAAAATTTGCAGAATTTTCCTTTATACCTCTGGAACCACTGGACGGAAATCATCCGGGTAAAAATTTTTAGGTTGAGTTATGCAACTGTAATCAACATTGAAAGTTTCATGAAAATTCGGTGGTAAGTTTTCGAAAAATAATTTTTTTCCCTCCAACCCCCTATTTTTTGCCCTCAGGATACACGAATCCTGCTGAAAAGCTTGGAGGACGGACGGATTTTTTTTTAATTTGTTCATTCAAATCTACATACTCCAAAACGTAAACTGTGAAATTTTCAGGGGGGGTTAAATTTTTTTTTTGTTGGTCGATCACTAAGGTTTATTATTTGATTTTATCGAATAATGAACCAAATTGACCAAAATAGGTAAGAACAAATCTAAATTTCATTCAAGCTGTTTTATACGGAATAAGCCGCAATAGGATCCTTTTTCTTTTCTATTTCATCTAAATTTAGATATATTGCTTAATCAAGCTAATATCATTCCTTTAATGACCATATATTCGTGTTTCATTCATTATCAAATTTCAATATCCATTTGAATTGACTTTGAGTAGTATATGAGATTGGTTTTTATTATTTACCTTACATCCTTCGCACGTGAAAGCACCAAAATGAAATCCTGCTGCTGGTTCTCCACAAACTTTGCATGTTTGATTCATCTGAAAAAAAACATTCTTGAGTTTTTGAATTGGAGGCAATATATAATACCTACTTGACTAATTCTAGCTAAGAGATAGATGAAATTGAGAAAATTATCTTAAATGGGTAAAAAAAATAAAATATCTTCAGTTAATATCTAAAATACGAGAAAAATGATTTAATTAATGGAGAATTGACATCCTTAAAATCTCATCATATACCCATGTACATAAATAGGAAAAAAACTTCGCGACAAAATTCTTTTAACTTTAACTAGGAGCTTTTACTGTTATGTCAATTTTATTCGATTACTAGTTCACTGAAATACGAAACAGACTCAAATAAACAAGAAAAGTAAGTAGCGTACAAAATTATGAAAAAATTTGACCCCTATTTACATGAGAATGTTACCTATTCCATCACTAAAATGGGTTTTTCTAAGTGCAACAAGTTTTTTTCATTATTCATTGAAATCGAAAAACAAGTCTATATGGAATTAAATCTATAGAAGCTTCTATTATCATTTACAGAAACATTACAAAACCATTCTACTTTCGATGCACAGTACCCTTATGACAATTCGAATACTCATTAACTGCAATTCCTAAATTGATACAATTACAATTTCATGTATGTACCTTCATATTTCATCACAAGAAACAAACAGAAGGTTGCTTGATGCAATATTTAATTCGTTAATGTTCGATAGATAGGAAGTAGGTATGTCGTAATTGTACTTGTACAGGATGTCCCGATTTTAACTCGAAAAGTTATAATTTTATATTGTAGGTTATAATAAGGACGACATCTTCACATAAACATATATCGAAGAATTAAAGAATTTTATAGACGGTAGGCATATATTTCAAGAAAAAACTATACATTGTGTCCGTATGGTGTACCGATTTCACTGAAAACTACGGTTTTCTTTCAAAATTAAAATTGATCAATGACGAAGAAAACAATTGTATGTATTGAAATATACAGTGCGCGTAAAATTATGGAACAAATTCATTTTCTCAGAAGAAAAATATTTGGCAACAAAATCCTGAAAATGTCAATTTTTGTTTCACTTCTACCAAATTTATATGCATTTTTGAAGGATTTTTGCTGCACCCTGTGCCTTCCCCATCAACCCTCTAAATTTTTTGAATAGGGAAAGTGGGTCATGCGGTACTTTTTTGGCAAGGTCTTTGTATCTTTTTACAGGCGTGTAGAAATTTTCGAGAAAATTTTTTTTTTTTGAAAAATTAGTTACTTCAAAGAGGTTTTCAGTATGTGCATTTTGTCATGGCTCATTTACTTTGAGACGATGGTACCTGATGAAAGTTGTCACCGAATGAAAGTCGACCATTACAGTTTTGTTCATGCATAACTTTCAACCCCAACGAACCCTTTAATGGAGAAAAAAAAAATCCCGTGAGAGGGTTGAAAGTTGTACATGAACAAAACTGTAATGGTCGACTTTCATTCGGTGACAAATTTGATCAGGTTCATCGTCTCAAAGTCAATGAGCCATGACAAAGTGCATATACTGAAAACCTCTTTGAACTAACTAATTTTTCAAAAAAAAAAAAATGTTTTCTTGAAAATTTCTGCACGCCTGTAAAGAAGATACAAAGATCTTGCCAAAAAAGTACAACATGACCCAATTTCCCAATTCAAAAAATCAGATGGTGAATGGGGATGGCTCAGGGTGCAACAAAATCCTTCAAAAATGCATAAAAATGTGGTAAAAGTGAAACAAAATTGACCTGTTTCAGGATTTTGTTGCCAAATATTTTTCTTCTGAGAAAATGAATTTGTTCCATAATTTTGACGCGAACTGTATTATTTTTTCTATGAATTGTTCGATACATTTTTCAGATTGCTTCCTTCTTGAAACATGCGCTTCCTCACACTTCATTTGCACAACATCTAATTATATTGTCGATCTACAGAAGACGTAGAAGTCTATTTAATTCAGATCTGGAGATCGAGCAGGTCATTGCGGAAAAAACATCTTATTTTTTGTAGTCCATTTCATAAACCTTCGAAAACAGGAACCATGTTCAGGAGTCTGTATTCCGAAATCAGGGCTTTCCCGCAAATAAGTTCTTATGAAGTTATCGTTCTATAACTTGACATAGAATGATTTCAAAATATTTCAACTCAATTTCGAGACACCCGGTATTTCTCATTTAAACTCACCATAGAACATTGATTAATATCCAATAAAAATAAGAATATAAACACACACCTTCGCGCGAATCAGGTAGCATCGTACCCGATCAAAACGATACTATTTAAAATCCTAAGAACGAATTTTATCGGTAATCTTATGACCGTGATAAGTAGTTTATAACAGAAAACCTCTCTTGTGTAAATCCTGACACGGTAAAGTACTGCGAAATCAAAAGTGTTTTGTCGGTTTTCCATTGGCGGAACCATAAAAACCTCTATTCACAATGAATATTGCACTATTGACCGTCAAAAAAATGGATCAACGTGAGATCTGGTAGGAGATATGATTAAAAGCAAATTAGAACATTGGTCGCTGTAAGAAGTTGGGATTGATATCCTCTAGGTCCATTTCCTGTTTCGAAATTATACGTTTTGAAGAATCATCTCAGTTAGGGGAGTAGTCCAAGGTCGAATGAGACAGACTTAAGAATAGGAAATTGTACTACTGCACTTTGTAATCTGATTGTATTGTTAGTTGTGGTCATTTTACTATATATGGCAGTTTTTCTGATTTGCTTTCAATGAGAATATTCCACTAGCTCTGGTTTACCAAGGCAAGAAATCTACTTTGCAAAGTGGAAATCATTGGAGACTTTGCTTTTATGTATATTGATGTGTTTTTTTGGATGTACTTAATTCTTCTGTAAGAATGCGCAATGTTGGTTATTTCTCCATTTTTCCGCGCATGTTCTAGGGGAACAGCGTGCTATCGTTTTGTCCAAATGTCTGTAATCTTCGATGATTGAGCCGAAAATGGTCTCAATCGACTGATTGGACTCACTGATGACGAATCCGGTGTCAAAATCGATTCTGTCCGCCGGCCGGCCGTGGACACGATAACTGTCGAACAAAGTGAGCTAGCAACTTGAAACTTTCAGGGTAGGTCACGCATTGGAATGCCGCGGTTCGTTAAAGGGCCAAATCGGTCGAACAGTTTCGGAGTTATAGCCAATTGAAATTTTGAAGTTATTTATTTTTTATTCCAGACACTGCTTGAGCGATTGGATTCAAACTTGGAATTTAGGTGGGGTATAACGATGCACAACTTTGAGCCAAATTTTGTCAGGATCATACTGTCATTAAATTCAAAACAAAATTTTTTTCTAAATTTTTTTTCCAAAAAATTTTTTTTTTCGAAAACCTATTATCATATTAGAAAAAATTCCTCTTGGACTTTGGGCTTCATATTTCACAGCAGTGTACCAAATTTCAGTTCGATACGAACATAAGTTTCGGAGATATCGGGAAAAAGTATGTCAAATTTCGAGGTTTTCTTCTCGATATCGTTGTTTTTTTCGGTATAACTCGAGAAATACTACTTCAATCCTGATAAAACTTCGCAGCTAATTTGAAGATGCTGAAAGACAACTTTATGCAAAATTTCGTGATGATCGTGTCATTAGAACAATTTGAAACAAAAATTTCTGTGATTTTATTATCATATCATCCTCATTAAATTCTGTATGAACCTTCGAACTGTAATTTTTCGATGAAGTACTGGATTTCAATTCGATCTCATCTCAATTTTAGGAAATATTGGGAAAATAAAATTTTGAATGGGTATATCTGCGGAATCATTGGGTGGATTTTACCCATTCACGAATTCGGCCTTGGTAATTAAGGTCCAAACCTTCTCTACAAATATCGAGTTTCTAAGTTGTTTCTTTCGAAAGTTATTGTGTTTACGCAGTCAGCCGTTAGGCCGACCGTGAACACAATAACTTCTGGAAGAAACGACTTAGTAACTCGATATTTGTAGAGTATGTTTGGGACACGATCATCACGAAATTTTGCATAAAGTTGTCTTCCAGCATCTTCAAACTAGCTGCGAAGTTTTATCAGGATTGAATCAGTATTTCTCGAGTTATACCAAAAAAAGCAACGATATCGAGAAAAAAACCTCGAAATTGGATATATTTTTTCCCAATATCTCCAAAACTTATAATCTTATCGAACTGAAATTTGGTACACTGCTGTGAAAAATGAAGCTCAAAGTCCGAGTGGAATTTTTTTCTGGATATGATGAATAGTTTTCGAAAAAAAAAGTTTTTGGAAAAAAATGTTGGATTTTTTTTTTTTAACTTACCGACAGTATGATCCTAACGAAGTTTGGCTCAAAGTTGCGCGTCGTTATACTCCACCCAATTGCCAAGTTCGAATTCAATCGCTCGAACAGTTTCTGAGATAAAAAATAAATTTCAAGAGGCTATAACTCCGAAACTATTCGACCAATTTGGCCCATTAACGGACTTAACCGCGGCATTCCAATGCGCTACCTTCCCTGAAAGTTTCAAGTTGTTACCTCACTTCGTTCGCCAGTTATTGTGTCTACGGCCGGCCGGACAGAATCGATTTTGACACCGGATTCGTCATCAGTGAGTCCAATCTGGTCGTTTGAGACCATTTTCGGCTCAATCATCGAAAATTACAGACATTTGGACAAAACGATAGCACGTTGTTCCCCTAGAACATGCGCGCAAAAAGAGTTCTCTTTCACTGAGTTCAACCTGGTCGAAGGATTTTCATGTTGAAATTTCTTAAAGCGAAGTCCTTCTTGGTTTTTTCAGATCAAAAAAAGACTAAGCTATTATATATTCTACGTTGGAGAAAACGTACCCCGTGAGAGTTAAACAGCTGTATCATCTGCATTGGACTTGTAACTTTGATTTTTGCCAAGTCATTTATTTGTTCGAATTCAGATGGGCGTATACTACAGATGTTAGCATAACATGCTGTATGGAATTGTACCAGACATAGAAAACATGGACATCTGAAAATTGTTCAGTTTTAATTTAGGGTGGAATAGAAATACCATGTTAAAAAAGTTTGAACTACTGTATATAAACTTTATGAAAAGTATTCCGCGAAATATTATCATCTAGATTCTTCAGCGTATACAACGTGTTAGGGTCCCCTAAATTACTGCGGACAACCCCAAATTGATGAAAACTTCATGGAGTAAGAGGACGCGTTTTCGTTGGATGTCCAATATTCCGATAAAAAGTGGCCGTGATCTTTGTGATAATCTAGCTGAAAATATTTTCTCCTAGTAACACTTGAAAACGAAAAAAAGGCTATTTCATTTTCTAGCTTTTTCTTAGTGTATGTCGTGAATAATAATTTTTTGGAATCTAGGAACAAGAATCTTTCACCCTCAGAATCTTTTTTGAAATTTTCCACTGATATAGAATCTGCCAAATATCATCAAAAATTTTCTGAATATTTTCAACCCATTGATTTTTTATACTATAAGGTATAAGTAGTAAAAGGAAATGATATTTTCTGTTGAAACAATTTTCATTATTTATTTATGCGATTAAAATTTCTTTTAACCATCTCAGAAGGAATTAATGAGATTCAAATTCAATGACTTCTGAAAATATTGTGTTATTGATTCAACCAATCTAGTATTTCCCAAAGAATCCTGTGACAAAATTGTATAATAATGATAATATGAATTCGCAGCAATATTCATTCGATGTGGCTTTTCATCAGAAATCGAGTTGGAGTCATTAATTTCCAGGTATTCACGTAAATAGGTGTTATAAATCTTAACTTTTAACGAGTGTGAACTAGTTTATCACGAGAAAATCCAACGTGATATATTCTCAGAAAAACTTCTCACTTCGAAAATATTCTATATCCTGGAGCATCTAGATCTGCGGTTAAGCTTTCAAAGAATCGAAGACATTAAAATTTCTTCAGATTATAGACCTGCTGATGTGCTTTATGCAATCATTTGATTCTGGATATGAGACTAATGAAGACAACTCTATTCTCTGTTGAAGACCATATTGAAAGATTTCAATATAATGCAGTTGGTTCCTTAATTGGATGTAGAGAAGAACTTTTATTCTGTCGAATATTTAATTATATTCTTCGTCAGTTAGTATATATTTCAAGATCTGTTGCTGTTGCTCCGACAAACAATTTTCAGAAAAGAAGTATTCAAATTTCCCCGAATTTGTGATTGTAGAATCTACGGTTCTGAATTATTCACCACTAATTCAAGGACACCCTGTATATTCATTCGTGATACATAAACGGGGTCTTGATTGCTTTCCATTCTGGGTTATTGACATGAGGTTCATAGTTGAAATTTATCATTTTAGGCAACTGACCCCTTCCTAACAAATAAAATTCTTCAGATCTCATTCGGCCCGTCTTATTTCTAATCTATGTTAATGCGTTTTATAATTCAACGCGACCGGCAATAAATAAATCGAATGACAGTTTCTATACATTCGGGAAATTAACATTATCTTACAAATTGGCTCATTTGAATGTGGATATGGATGAAAATCGTAAGTTATTGGTACGGACCGAGACAGTTCTTCATCCAAATGCTGCATTACCATACCGTTTACAGGTCCAGAATTCGGGGAAGGTGTAATATTTTCGTTTTTGACTCACAACTGTGACCAGTTTAGATGTTTTATGGAATAAGGCAGACACGTGTGTTTATGCCTCATTGGCGGCATGAAGATTCTAATTTTTAATAGATTTCTGGTGATTTTTCATCCTTGTCTAGCTTTGTATTCTGCGAGCATGTTCTGAGGAACTATCGTTTTGCCCAGTTATCAGTTATTTTCGAATTCTTTCCTGATTAGGTTGGACTCACTGAGGACGAATCCGGTGTCAAAATCGATTCTACCCGTCCAGCCACGATAACTGTCGAACGAAGCAAGCTAGCAACTTGAAACTTCCAGAATAGTTCGCGTATCGGAATGCCGCGGGTGAGCTCGTTAATGGGCCGAATCGGCCAAATGGTTTCGGAGTTATAGCCGTTTGAAATTTTGAAGTTATTTTCCTGATATTTCAGGAACTACTGAAGCGATTGGATGGAAACTTGGTAGTTCGTTGAAGCATAATGACGCAAAACTTCAAGCAAAATTTTGTTGGGATCGTATGATCACTCAATTTGAAAAAAAATTTCTTTCAAAATTTCTTTCGAAAAAATTTTTTTTTCCGAAACTATTAATTTTATTCTGAAACACTTTTGTTCATACCTTCAGCTTTATATTCCAGAGCAGTGTACCATATTTCAATTCTATACAGCCATTAATTTTGAAGATAGTGGGAAAAAATATGTAAAATTTCAAATTTTTTCTTGAATATTCGATATTCTGTAATCTTTCCAAAAATACAGATTAGATCTAATTGAATTTTGGAATTAACCTCTAACTTCATACGAGGCGTCTAGATTCGTGCCTATATGGATACAGTTAGGTTTAATAGATAAATATTATGAGAATGCACGGGTACATACCGACAAAGATGGTACGAAGATTGTAACATATTATTTTCATTGACTTTACGATGTACACAAATCTATAATAGCCTAATCTATGGTTGAAGACCTTTTTCTGTGTTTATCTTACATTCAGTTTCAACGATTCAAATAGTTTTGGAGAATTGCTAATTGATCGAATATAGCGGCAAATATCTCGAATATTACATTCACTTTTATAAACTATCCCGGTTGGCCATGATTTGGGTCTATCAAGTGTTTTACTTGAAACTCGTCAAACATCGACAATGTCGAAGTTATTCTCAGCGACGTTGCCAAATGCCAATGCCAATTTCTACTCTCAATCTCAACATAATAATCACGCTTGAATATTCGATATTCTGTAATCTTTCCAAAAATACAGATTAGATCTAATTGAAATCCAGTACTTTATGGTTTGAAAATTAAAATGGTATAGTAATGAAGCAAATATTCGGTACCAAGGAGGGATTCATAAATAAATTCATAGTTTTTTCCATACACTTGGGTATAACTTGGAAAATATCAAATAAACTATCAAAATAATGTTGTGCCCCAGGTTTTCATGATTTGAATGGAAAAATTTGAGTACTTTTACCACTTACCATTTTATTTTCTATAGAATAATGGATATTTCCGTCGAAATACCAATTTTCATCAAGAATACCTGAATGATGAACCTCCATGAATTAATTCGAAGAATAATTAACGATAACTCCACTAAACTCTGAAGATTCCTTTACTGTAAAATTCAGTTCTATAGTAAATTTAAGTAAACTGTAGATATACGAAAACATACACAAATACTTTATGAATTTCACAATATTTCCAATTGCTAAAATTCATAAATGTTACTTTATGTTGTTGGATATATATGAGTATACCACGAAATAAACGTTCCTTATCAAAAACAGAAATATTTACACGGACTGAATTTCTCTAACAGCTACACATGTATGGTTTTTCTGTCAAATACTATCTAGGGATTCGACGCATGTCCAATTTTCGATATCTGAAATCAGATTGAAGTATTCTTGCAGTCGTTGATTCGATGCTTGATGTTTGTTCTGTGGTCAATCTTAATTCTTTTTTTCTGTTAGGCCGTGAACACAATATATTCGAAAGAAAGATATAAAGTTTCGAAATTTCAGGGAAGGTTTGATCTAGTTAATGAGCAAAATTCGCCAAATGGTTTGGAAGATCGATATCTAGAGTTTCTTTTCCATATTCCTCGAAAATACTGATCTGATGGAATTAAAAACTCAAGAGTTTGTTTTAAAATAAGGCCATACCTTGAATTTTTGAAGGTTATATGCTAAGAAGATTAGAATTTTGATTTATCTGGACGAAAGTGACTGTTAATCTTGAGTCATGGACATCGTGATCGAACCAAATTCTAAGGTTGTGAAAAATGATGTAGGTACTCAAGAATCTTAATCTTTCCTTTCTGAATTTCGAAATAGATTATATTTTAAATGTAACAATACGACATGTGAATATGTGACTCAATTCAACGTTTTTTTTCGGAGTTCTATGAGAGCTATATGGAAATATTCACTCTTTAAATCCTCATGGTAATAATCTATTATGTACGGATGAAATTCGGGCGAATTCTTTCCTCATATACACAAATGACTTGCACTTTTTTTCCCTGAACCTATAAAATTGGGATAGAAGACGTGATTAGTCAAGATTAAGTAACCGTGTCCTCACAAAATATTTGCTTAATCGATGTATAATTGGGGACAGATGTTCGAGCGATGATTCGCAGTTTGTTCACTTTCGGCTAACAAGAAGTCAGTTTTCAAAGAGGTGATTTGGACGGTATTCATCGTTTCAATGGAGGGATTTCTTATTTTTTTTAACGAACAACTTCTGGGGTTTACGATTTTTTTAATCTGCCTTAGCCGTTTCTTCACTGTAATGTATTTCTAGTACGTTTAGATATGCGAGTGAAGAAATCAATCTTTTAAATTGGATGGTTGCTTAGTGGAATCCAGAATTCGAAATATTGTTGGAAAGAATTGCAATGTTAAGAAAAATTCCTTAGTCAAAGTTTCACAAATGATTGTCTGGATTTTGCGGAAAAAAATCTAATAGAATTTTCTCGAATCAACTGTCAAGTATTGTTCAATTTTAGTCTACGGTGACACCAATGCATTCTACTATATAATCTTTGTTTATACATTATTTATTCATGGAAACATGAAGTAAATTATAAGTTATAAGTACGATAGCTATCAAATGTAAGACTATAATGTTTTTCATGAGATTGGATTGTTTATATTTCCTCAAAATTGTAATTTCAATATGTTTTTCTTGAATTTTAGATTTCAAAATATAAACTGACAAATTACCTTCTATTTTTGATATAGAAATATTTATCCAAAAAAATCAAACTAGACCATTAAAAAGGTATAAATATATTCAGGAATGTATTGGCATGAGGAAAGAAGCGCTCAAGTGGTTGTACCCATGAAAGAAAGAAAATATAAGCAATAGTGAGTAAACGACGGTATCTCGTATTCAACCAATATTTTCAAAAATACCCAGTTGATCAAATTATAATACAACAATTAATTGGGAGTTGACAAACTCAAGGTTTATGTAAAATTTCGGCGAAATTTGACGAAAGGATTCTGAAATATACAATTTCTTTGTAAATTTCCTATTGACACGATCATCACGAAATTTTGCATTTTGTGGAAGTCAAAAATAGGTCAAAGGGTATCCGCACCCTGTTTTCTGTGCATTTTGGTCGATACATATAATTTCTTTTTGAATCTTCTATTGACACGATCATAACGTCACTTATTCCATTCAAATTCAAAGCACAGAATATATATCTCCTCTAATTTGAATGAAAAATTGACGTCATCATTGGTAAATACGATCACAGATGAGCACACAATGTTTAACTTACATCATGGTCAAAGAGTATCCGCACCCTGTATTCTGCGCATTTTGCTCGATACCTCCCGAAGAAGAAAAAGAGAAAGAAGAAGAAAAACATCAAGCCATTTCGATCATGGAGAGCAATCTAAAAATGATGAATTCAGTACAGTATGATGTAGATAGATGAAATATCCGTGACAATATCGAATTGATGATCCTGATTCAACATTCCATGTCGTTTTTTCTTACGTTTCTTCTCAAAAAACCATATACCCGCCGGAAATTTCCCGAGATGGTCATCGAATAAATCGCATACCACAGATTCACTTGACATTCTCGAAAAATTCCCCGTACCCACGAAATATTTCGATGGTCAAAAGCACAGAATGGATAAGCGGCAAGTACAAAGAGATCTAGATCAGAATATCAGGTGTGCTATGATTGATGGGTTGTATCCGACTCGCTACAGACCACTAAACGGTTCCTCCTCCACGGAGTGAAGCCTCAATTCAACACCTCTTCGTTTGAGAGAGCCCGCGATCTCAACATCTTTGCGTTTTAATCTTCCCATTATAAGGTAGGTGGTAACGTCGTGATCTACCTAGACGATGTAGCGGCTTGACTTTCCTAATTAAAGGGCTTATTCGCAAGACCGTAACCAGATTTTTGGAATTAACCTCTAACTTCATACGAGGCGTCTAGATTCGTGCCTATATGGATACAGTTAGGTTTAATAGATAAATATTATGAGAATGCACGGGTACATACCGACAAAGATGGTACGAAGATTGTAACATATTATTTTCATTGACTTTACGATGTACACAAATCTATAATAGCCTAATCTATGGTTGAAGACCTTTTTCTGTGTTTATCTTACATTCGGTTTCAACGATTCGAATAGTTTTGGAGAATTGCTAATTGATCGAATATAGCGGCAAATATCTCGAAAATTACATATATTACATTCACTTTTATAAACTATCCCGGTAGGCCATGATTTGGGTCTATCAAGTTTTTTACTTGAAACTCGTCAAACATCGACAATGTCAAAGTAATTCTCAGCGACGTTGCCAAATGCCAATGCCAATTTCTACTCTCAATCTCAACATAATCATCACGCTCGGAAACTAAAAATGCCGAAGGTAGTTTTGAAGAAGCAGAGACAAATATCAGGAAGTGCTATGTAGAATTGAAATCTGCTTTTTCTGATAGTAACCGTGATGATTTGAAATCAATAATTTATCACAAGCTATCTAACATTTTTGACACATGTGAGTGAAAACCCAGTGTATCGTTCACAGAGATTCCCAGGAACTTTGTTAATTGAGTTAGTTCTTCTAAGGTGACACAGGTTTTGTAGTACTACTACATTTTCATACTTGAGTATTTCAAGTTGTGCAACAAGGTAGTTAAATGTCTTCTGTAGGCTTATTTCTTGAGAATTTCGAAAAGTAGGGAATTCCATAGGTTTGTCTCTTCGTTCAGAAGTTTTACTGCAGGGTTTTTCGATTACTTTTATTTTTTTTTTCGAATGAACTATCACAAAGTAACGGACTACTCTATCCATTACTTTTCAGTAAAATTTCAACACTCGATTCTAGATTTCCGTAAGAAATTAGCATGACTAAATCTTCCAACCATGCTTCTATACGTGAAATATTTCCAGTTTTAACAGAGAAAAGTTTCTTCAACGTGCACCAAATCTTTAGAATTATTGAATTCACATAATATTCTGTCAAGTTCATTATTTTCCCAAAGTAAATTCACATTTTCAAAAATACGTAATTACTACGACCTCTATGTAGAGGGGGCAACGTTGTGTAGTTATCTGACAGCAAAATGACTATAACCAAACATCTTCAAAATATACACGGTGAAATGTGTCAGAATGTCATGGCCAACCGGGATAGTTTATAAAAGTGAATGGAGTTTACATACACAGATGTACAGTTTTATTGGCATGCAAATGGACCATTTTTGGTTTTCAGAGTATCGGAAAGTATTCTTTGAAGATCAGTCAGAACTAAAACCTTGAGAAATAACGTCTGATAAATAAATAAGTGAATATATATTCATATGTATATTCGTTACTCTTGTCTATATGAATATAGTTTGGTTTAATAGATGGATAAAAGGAGAATGCACGTGTACATTCCAACGAGGATATTGATTATAACAATTACTTTATTCAGAAAGAAAAAAAAACATTCAAAATATGTAATTAATACCGAGAAAAAGAATCACTGGGCGGAGTTCAGATGGCGACTTAGCACAATCTGCTCTTCTACTCAAACCCTGACTGCAATATATTGTGACGAGTACGGCCCTGTCTATTCTAGAATGTATCCGAACACTCCAGACGCGTATGAGTCACCCACTCTCCAGAATTTTCCAGTAATCACTAGAAGTTGCACGTGCAATGTAAGGGCAAGAGCGGAGCAGCCCAGGGACTAATTCAGCAGAGTGATTCGTAGCGGAAAGTGTTCAGTGAAAATAAATTAGTGTGGAAATAAATTGTGCACAGACTTTGATAAAATAAGTAGTAGTGTGTAAATAAGTGTGAATAAATAGTGTTATTATTCTGAATGTTTTGACAAACTAGGAAAACGTTACAATATCATCGACTTTCCGAAGAACACAAACCTGTGATGGCCTTATCTATGATTGAAGATCTTTTCGGTTTTTATCTCACATTTTGTTTCATCGACGATTCAAATAGTTTCGGAGAATTAGGGATTGATCGGTCACATCGGCTTCGAAATCATTGAGCGGATTTTGCACGAACTACACTAGCACTATTCGACCTCGAACCTAACCTGAAAACTTTCAAGTCTCTAGGTCTACTCTTTTGGAAGATTTTCACATTCTACCAGATGGACATGATAAGTTTGACCTGTTCCGAGTAGGAAATGTTGCCTATTTCATTGAAATCCTGGGAAATCAAAGTAACTCAACAATGTAGCATTTCCCTATCAAAATATCACGGAAGATCTAACAGCTCATTTCGCAAGAAACCTCAACGGGGTGCATCATTATGCGAATGCTCCGAGCTCAGCTAAACAAGTTTTTAGGTAATTAAAATAGGTAATATACCTTCCCAGGAGGAAGATATTGTACATAATTAAATGTCTAAATTTATCCAATGGATGTGAAGGTAGGAATTGACATTTCGAAATGCCAGCCACACTAACGACACGAAATATGATCACGATTGAATGGGTTTTTAAACTAATCCACAATAATTATTCCAGTTCTGGCTTGATGATACGATGGCGCAGATATAACATTTAAATCAGCGAATGCCTCACTTGTACCTTATTGACAGATATGCTTTTGCCTTGGTATAGATGGATGTTGGCTCAGTTGGGAAATTATACAGGGTTTTTCAACAAGAACTTTGTTTTTCAATGTGGTAACACCGGCACCACATGACAGTTTTGACATTTAGTTTTTTGACGTATTCGCAGTATATGCTTTGGCAATTGTTACAATGAATTCAATTTCGCTCGAAAATCGCATTAAAATAATTCAAATACACTATGAAAATGGTCGTTCTGTTAAAGTTACATTTCGTGAAATTCGTGATATTTTCGGACAACATAAACGTCCTTCTGGGACCGCTATCAAGAATTTGGTCGCGAAATTTGAGTCGACAGGCTCGGTACAAAATGTGCCAACACCAACACGTGTTCGACCGGGTCGTTCAACAGAAAACATCGCTGCCGTGAGCCACAGTGTTGAAGAAGATCAAAAGTTATCAATTTCACGACGTTCTCAACAATTGGGGTTATCCAAAAGCACAACATGGCGAATTTTGCGAAAGGATATCGCTTTGAAGCCTTACAAGATTCAACTGGTGCAGGAATTGAAGCTGACCGACCATTCAAATCGCCGTAGATTCGCTCAGTTCATTCAGGAACAACCTGCTGGTTTTTTTCAAAAAATCATTTTTTCAGACGAAGCACATTTTCATTTGTCAGGGTACGTCAACAAGCAAAATTGCCGCATTTGGGCTTCTGAAAATCCTAAAGCAATTATTGAGAAGCCTTTGCATGCTCAACGTGTCACTGTGTGGTGTGCTATGTGGTCTGGAGGTGTGATTGGGCCGTTTTTTTTCGAAGATGAGGCTGGAAATACGGTAACAGTCAATGGATCACGCTATCGCGAGATGTTAACAACTGAATTTGGGCCTATTATTGATGACATGGATGTCACTGAAATGTGGTTTCAACAAGACGGTGCCACATGTCATACATCCAATGAAACGATCATTTTATTGCAAACCAAATTTCTCGATCGCATAATTTCGCGAAATTCAGCTGTTAAGTGGCCGGCCAGATCGTGTGATTTAACACCACTCCGTGATGTCATTAACGAAATAGACCATCCATCTTGCCAAAAAGTGATTAAAAATTTTGATGAAAGAATCAACGTCTGTCAGCGTGGTCGTGGTGGACATTTGTCAGATATCATTTTTCATTCATAATTGCCGAACTTTTCTCTTTGTAATACAATAAAAATTTTATTCATTTTCCACTAAATTCTTTGTTTTATTTTGTTTTAAAAAACAAAGTTCTTGTTGAAAAACCCTTTATGTTGATTTCTGCCGCGGGATATCCATTTTATGTACGCGCTCGTCCTAGGGTGCCGTGTCCATATTTAACACCTGATTTTGTTCCACTTGACTTTTTTCCGATAATCACACGAATAATCACTAATATCATGTTGATCGCGGCAAAAATGCAAACATAGACGTGCAGTCTGGAGTATTTGGACGCTTGTTCTAGGGAACAGCGTGCTATCGTTTCGCCCAAATGTCTGTTTTTTCGATTTCGTTTATATTTCGAACACTACAAATCCGAATAAGTTGAAATACAGTATGCAATTGTAAACTTTCGTATTGAGAGCTTTTTTATTTTTGTTGAGACACCATCCTCACAAACTTTTACATATACCCATGTGCTGGTGTTTTACTGTTGATAACCGTGTTTATACTTCACCAAAGATCAGTATTTTTTGAACTGCAGAGAAAATTACATGATATCAACTCCCAAACTATTTGGTCGATCACAACAGCAAATCCACCCTGAAAACTTAAGTTTCTTCATTCGAATTTTTCCGACGGACAGACATAATTTATCGACGTCATACCTTAACGTTCGAGATCATTTTGGGCTCAATAGTACGAAATATTAATAATTATAAGCCATTTTTTCACTTGGAATCAGTATAGGTAATACAAATACAACATAAACTAATCTAGAAAAGCACTGACGTGAGGTCAGGCGCTTGTTCAAATTCTTGTTCAAAATTACTAGATCAACACGAAATTTTGCACCTAGTTGCGTGTTGGTTATCTCCACCCGATAACGAAGTTTCAATCTGATTGCATTTGTACTTCTTCAGATATTGCGGAAATAACGTTAGAATTCCAAATAACAACGAAATTTTTCACATTTTTTTCCTTATATCTCCGAAAGTAAATATCGGATCGAATTGAAATTTGGAACATTGTTGTTAAATAATGACTCTAAGGTTTTTGAGAAATTTCATTGAAATCTAATCAAAATTTCAAATTTTTCATCCAAAATTTAAAAAATGTTCGAATAAATTTTTTTTTGAATATTCAAATGACTAGATCTATATGAAATTTTGCTCGGAGCTACGCGTTGTTATTCCAAAACTGTCCACGACGTTTCAATTTGATCGAGTCAATACTTCATGAGATATCGAGGAATTAACCTCAAAATTTAAAATTTAAAACTCCGAAACTAATCTGACAATTTCAAGTTGCTAAGTCTTTTTCTTCGAAAGTTAGAGCACATACGGACGGACGGCTGGACAGAATATAATTTGACCACGGATTCTTCTTCAGGGAGTTCAATCGAATCGTTTAAGACCAGTTTCAGCTCAAAATTCGAAAATTACAGACATCGTGACGAAATGAAAACGCGCTGTTGCTTAGAACAAGGGCGTAAAATTAAAACAAAGTGAACAAATGGTTGATCATAGCGCTCTATGCGAAATACAATCGTCTTTGTATACTATTTTATGATCACCCTGAGATACGAAACCAAATTAAACAGTTTATTTAGCACCTCCATTCCATCCAAGAAGTTCACCAAAATCTTCAATCTTGGTTTTGAATGCTCTCCACTTTGAGTTGATTGAATAATTGATAGTAAGCTATCCTATATAGATAATAATTCCTGTTTTTACTCCTTCAAAAATGTAATGGACACAAATAAATGTTTCCTGTATCTATCGAACGATGTCTGATGAGTCTTACATGCTTCATCAATTTATTTTAATTGCTTCTACTCAATACGAATAAATCACTATATAAAATTCATAAGAGTTTAAAATCATAAAATTCAGTTTGATTCATGACGACTAGCACACGTGATTTTTTTTATTCTCCTGATAAATTACAATTTTATTCATATTTGATAGGAGATCATGCTGTTTATGCTAAAATAATTCGTTAATTGCATTCGTTTCTAATGGAATAATTGGCTATTTATCAGTGCTCGATCGAAGTTTCTATGGTGTGATTTTGAGACACCCACGCAGAAGAAAAATTGTTATTTGAATATGGGTACATGATTTTTTAATGTAAAACATCTATTTAGTTTCACAACTGTCTTGTAGAAACTCTTCGATTAATATCTCAATCAGTCTGAAAGAGTTTTATCTTATTAATCTGACAATTTTTTTTTTGAGTGAAGACATAAACGGAGAGTTGTTCACCATTTTTTAATTTTTCGAATTTGTGCTTAAGTTTTTTTTAAATTTTTCATATTTGGTCACCAGAATTTATTGTTTAAGGCTGTAAGACTGCGAATATTTTTGAAATAGAATTTCCTTGAAGTACAATCTCTTTTTCGAGATATTCAATTTTTCCATGGAAAAAAACTGTAGGTGAGTGTTTTTTTCTTCGTATTCCAGTCGGCTGATTAAATTCATCAGAGAATTTTTTAAAATACGAACCTTAGACAAAGGAAAGAGGAGACGCGGCATGTCATTCATAAAGTCAAGAATTGTTGAAGCCAACATATCGACCAATTTCCCATGAGTGCGACAAGAACAGCAATATCAACTAGTCCTGAGCTGACAACAATGCAGAGACTTCGACTGCGTAAATGAATCGGGTACCAGTGGCGTGGAGCTGCAGTTGCTGAAGGATTTGAAATTAAATTAATTATTGGTGCATTTGGGTGTTGCAGAAAATTAAGTACTGCCGTTGTTGAAGGATCTGAAATTAAATCATGAACGCATATAGGATTTCACCCATTCACGAATTCGGCCTTAGTAATTAAGAACCAAACCTACTCTACAAATATCAAGTTTCCAAATAGATATATCCATTAAAAATTTTATTTTTCCTATAATACTTATTGGATCGAATTTGAATCCAGTACCTGATTGAAACATAACAGCTTGATATGATAAGAAGACCACCAAATCTTTCTATCAGGAAGTAAAGCTGCGTTTGTCGTAGACAATATGTGAAAAGATTCTCATATTTTAGGTTTTTCTAAGCACTGTTCGAAGAATATTGGCACAGAACAACTGGAAGTTCCTAAAAACTTACCTTGAATATGTTAATCCAAAGAATTGTTTAATAGGAACAGGATTGGCATCATTTTTAAGATATTTGATACAATTCACTCGAAAACCAAAATCTTTAGGCTAAAGAGTTCCGAACGTAAGAACATACTCTGTGGCAAGTTTCTGGCATCAGCTGAGTCTAAAATTGAAAAAATTTTTTGACTCGACTGAACTAGATATCGGACAGGCAACGTTGTATAAAACATCAAATGTCAAATCGGAGCGAATTACTGTGATTGGCCGCTAAACAATTAATGAATGGAACTGGGATAACCTATGTTGTCACGTAGAGCAGAGATGATTGTAGCAAGTGATGATTGTTAATAAACAACGGTTGAATTTTGAAATACCTTCGAATCTCAATGTCAACTGGAATCTCAGTGTGACCTGTCTTGAAAGTAGGAAAGAATAGAGTTGATTTCACCCACGATACAAATACAAATATTTGTATCGTGCTTTCGCCCAAGTTTAGTGTGGTGATGTTTTAACAGGGGATGCATTCCAATAAGTTTTATTGTTTGAAATGAACAGTTGTCTGTGAAATTTAAAATTCGCAACATTTCATTTGACGAGTACTCATTTCGTACGTTTACTACAGCAATAGTAAAGGGATAATTGTATTCTCAACTGCTATTAAGGGACGATTCGATGTTGATTTATCGGAAAACTCCGGAAACCTGACAACGTCGCACATAATTTGTAGTCCGTAGTAATACAGTCGTCCAGTTCAGTTCTGAACGTTTAGATGTTGGCTTCAGTATTTATTATTGTATACCGCGTCTCCTCTTTCCTTTGTCTAAGATACGAACACTCAGGGGGAAAAATGTTGTGAGCTCATTTCCGAGATGGGTGTTTTTTCGGTTTAATTCTACATTCGGCGGATAAAGTTCATTTGAGACCTTATTTTTTTATGTATATGGAAAAGAAAGTTTCACTCAAAAAATTTCCTAACAGCACTAATGATTTTTCGAGATATTCGATGGAATCTGTGGCTGAGTGGATCAAATTCATCTGTGAATTGATTATTTTATGTATTATAAATACGGACATAACAGTAACAGAATTTCTTAAGAGAAAAACTGTTTTCTGAGATATTTACTTTTTTCGATGAATGAAATCTGTAGCAGGGTGTTTTTCAATTTTTCAAATTCTGATCAGTGGAATGGATTTCTCTAAGAGTAAATTATTTTAAGGCATATTAATATCAGCATTTCAGTAAAATATTTCTCAAAGAGCATTAAGTATTTTTCGAGATTTAAATTTTTCACAAAATCCGCAACTGGGTGTTTTTTCGATTTTTGATATTCTGACCGGTGAATTGAATTCACTTTGATCATTTTAGGGCAAATAAATATCAATATTTCAGTAAAATAATTTTAAAAGAGCATAATTTATATTCGAGATACTAATTCTTTCCGATATCCGCAACTGGGTTCTATTTTGATTTTTCATATTCTGGTCAGTGGATTGAATTTATCTGAGAGTTATTTATTTTAGGGCATATAAATACCAATTTATCAGCGTAATAATTTTATAGGAGCATAAACTATTTTTGGAGAATTCAATTTTTCATATTCTGGTTGGCGGATCAAAAAAGTCTGAGTATTGATTGTTTCAGGATTTTTGTATACAAACATTAAGGTGAAAGAATTTTCGCTTCAATCAAATTTGCGTTAATGCTATTGCTATTTAGTTGATGCATACCTCAATCAGAATTAAAAAATGATTGGAAAATTGGTTCGAACACTTGCTTACAGACTTTTTAGAAAAACAATAAATACATTGCTGATAATAAATCCCAAACTTCCCAATAAACCCTGGTACATTCCGAAATCACCTTGTACACAAGCGATAGCACGAAAACTGTTCCGTTTATTGGCCAATCAAGGTCCCTCAACACCAATCAAATTGTGAAATATCCAGGATATCTAAAAAGCATCGGACGTTTATCGACGCTAAACAGAACTGACTTCCATTGAACGATTTCGAATGGGAATTACACGCTTCATCAATTAAATTTAATACCTATCTCTAATAAATATTTCACAAAATTAAAAACGCTGTTAGTATACGTAGATACCGTCTCCAGAAAAAAAATTATAGAGGTAGAGGTTGCGCCGACCTAAGTATATGGCAGTAACAGATCATGATTACCCTGAATATTCAATAGAGGTGCCGAATTATCCGGAGATTGTTATTATTCAACGGATTATTAGACGTGGGAATATTCGTCAATCGTTGAATCATAAACGCCCACGCATCGGTTGCACAAGTCGTAGAAAGTAAGAATTTGAGCCTTTTATATTCGATTATGTTCGTCGACATGAAGAAGGTTCAGTTCTGGTCTAGTTTGATAGCTGCATACATCTAACCTAGGATGCACAGAAGATAAGGTGAATTCAAAGATGCGCTTCTGTTTCGCCAATGTTGGGGAATTCGCTAGAATTCGTTTTTTCCACTGAAGGTGGCGCTATTTGGAAATCACGACCGGTCGTCAAGGCAACTGTCTGTTAGAACTGAATAGACGACTTTGGCCCAAGTTGCCAACCCACAATTTTCTTCACAAATTTACTATCACTGGGGAACGGGAATTTCAGGACAAATTCGGCATGATAAGGTTACCCTTTTTCTTAAATATCCGTTGTTAAGATCATCTCTGATTGGCTGAAATTTAAGTTGGGATTCCTGATTTCATTTTAATAATGTCAAATTCATATAGGATATGTTCCGTAAATCAACTTGGTTATTTCGGTTGACGGTTTTTCATTCCGTAAATATGAAAAAAAGCTAAATTACTGAATTTGATTGATGAAAAAACGTTCTTTCTGACACCAGAACGACAGTCAATGTTCTATGGTAGCATATCCATAGCATAGAACAATCTCCGATCGGAATTTTATTTAGGTGTTTTGGTTGATTGGATGATTAGCTCTGATCAAGGGAGATTATTTGTTCAATTATCGAAGGATATTCGTCCTTGTGATTATGTTATTTAATCTTTATTTACTTTATGATCTATAGAACAGAGAAGAGACAATCACAACAATCAACAATGGAAAAATTACTAGGTATGGTCTATGGATCATAAGATTGTTCTATGCTATGCATATGATACCATAAAATATTGATTATCGTTCTTAATATGTCTATGATCTGGTGACAGAAAGATTGCTTTTTCATCAATCAAATTCCGTAATTAACCTTTTTTTTAGGAACCAACCGAATATTTCATATTTACAAAACGGAAAACCGGCAACTGAAATAACCAAGTTGATTTGCGGAACATATCTTTTATAAACTTCACACTATTAACAAGAAATCAGGAATCCCAACTTAAATTTCAGCCTAACAAAAACCTATATTTGGAAGGAATTATCTCGTTTGAGGAGCCGAGGCATTTTTTACGGATATTTATAAACAACGCGAACCTTATCATGTCGAATTTGTCCTGAAATTCCCGTTCCCCAGTAATAGTAAATTTGTGAAGAAAATTGTGGGTTGGCAACTTGGGCCGAAGTCCTCTATTGATATCAGACAAGATATAAGGTAAAAATATCTGGATGATTGAATTTCTACCATATTATGATTTGCATAACTTTCAGTGGAATATATTCTAAGAATTCAATTTAATTTTTGGCTATTACACTATCTCACGATGTTTTACTATAATATAGTAAGCAAGGAGTGAAATTATTAGATAAGCAATGTGAAATTATTCTACAGAATCTACTGATACATCTATATCATGCGATTGCTTGTTCAAATATATTCACATTTTTCCAGATTTTGCACATATACAACGGAATGTGGTAAAGCGGTGAGAAGTTTATGGAAGTTGATATAGAACATTCAATTCAAATTCATAAAGGTTCACAATAAGAAAGCAGGAGTTTTATTTAAGGGTTAATTTTATTTCATCGGGTTTGAAAACTGAGTTTTTCTAGTAGCAATTTATAGAAGCATATAGTAGTAAATTTCAATTTCAAGTAGATAAAAATTGTTGAACAATTCATGTAGGTATATTCAATAAAGAACCAAGAAAAATAAAACACATTCAATGGTGAAAATAATATGCATAATTATTGGGGGTTGATAACTCGATCCTCGGTTAGTGAAAATGTTTGAAAGACAATCATGAAAAGAATGATATGCTTTCGAGCAGACATTTTTCAACCAAGTACTCGATTTCAATTCAATCCAATCTGTATTGTCATAAATATTGAGAAATACAATTTTGAATCGGTATTTCGGACTTCCGAAAGAAACAATTAAGAGACTCGAAAGTTATCGAGCTGTTCAGTTTACATTACATCACTAGGCCGGTAAATAAAAAAAATCTTTGTTACTGTTAGCAACCGATTCAAAGCATAGGTACTACATTATCACCCTATATTAATGGATGGTTTTACATCATGTACTGACACATTACCTACACCTTCAAACTACCTGAATAGACAGTTCAATTTTTGTACCAAAAATTTGAAAAAAATATTGAGCAGTACGAAATAAAACGTTGTACGATACATGGCCGTGAAATGTCATTTAAATACTCGTCTAGAAATTCCAGACTCGGCTCCTTCGTCGCCTCGTCCGTGAACATCTAGAACTCTACTTTAATGAGCCACTTCCCGGCCTTGTAACGTAAATTACTATAGCGACGTTCGTACAGGATAGTTTTTCCTTCGCATCCTACGATATTGAATGACATGTAAACAATAAAGTATTCCATTTGCTTAATTCTATTTTGAACGACGTTCCAATACGAAAGTTTTCTCTTTGGATACTATGGTTCAAAGAAAATGAAAAAATCAAATATTATGCACAACTCCAATAAAGACACAAAGCTCTTTCAACAGTCTGTATCCTGTTCAAGCTTATTCTTATTCCTTTCGTATCAGTGAGTCCTATGTAAATGTATTTTCTTCATTCTCAACTAAAATACGGTATTTCGTAGAACGTAACATTTCTGCAATTCCACAGGGAACAACCCCTTTTTACCGAGAAACTGGTACACCCTCATTTCTCGAGAAGTGATCTCAAATTTGACTGCTAAAGCTCCGTTCAGCACAGATTAAGCCTCAACACTTAAAGTCGGTAGTGACCGATTTCACGCGGTATTAACCGGCCCTTTGTACCCCTCTCTGTGTTGTGGTAGAGCAACCCTTGTTAGATTAACTGCGATTTTGGGACACCCCGTAGAGACGTTCAAACCACATTATAACGTCACTCTGAGATAAATATCTCGGGGAGAACAAAATTTATTGACCACTGTCAGTCAGTCCTTTAGAAAAAGTGATGATTGACTTATGACAACCATTATCGGTACAACAGACTTCTTAGACGTGTTTTTGTAGCTTTAGCCTGGTTCACGGGAACTGTGTTGACTATACAACGACAAAAGTGTTTTTATACTGTTTTTTAATGAAATATGTTTTTTGTTTTGTTACTCAAATTTTTGTTTTTGAGTTCTATTCCATTCATTTCAAACAAAAGCTGTATATTTGGTTCAGTGGGGACTTAATCAAGATATAATGAAGTATTTCTTCTACTTCGAGTAGTCCATATCGTTATTACCGCTCTTTGGTGCATTTTTTTGAAAATCTCATTTCGAAATTTTGTTCTATGGAATGTTGAATTTCGCCGAAATTTCTGTTTTGTAGTCAATTATGGTCATCAGCGATCAGGTTAGTTTCAAAAACGAAATATTTTTAGTCAAAAAAATTCCACTTGGAGACTAGGTATTTATGAGGTATAGGTTTGGGGCCCAAAAGGAAGGTAGAATTCATGAATGGCTGAAATAAGTCCAATGTTTCTGTAGATATATTTATCTGATCGAGTTAAAACTTGGCACACTGTTGTTCGATGACGGCTTGAAGATTTACTAAAATTTCGTTAGGATCTTCAGAATATCTCAAAGTTGTTTTCATCAGAAAATCAAGCATAGAGCTTGACTGCACGTATCGGTTCCTAGATTCCACAGAAAAACTTAATTTGAAACAAAATTTCTTGATTTCACATAGGTGCATCTTATAGAGATTTTGTTCGCCGTTCGAAAGAATCATAATTAATAGATAAAAATGCAATTACTCGATGAATTGATCAATAATAATTAATCCATTTCCTACTTTATTTTTCCACACCTTTAAGATTGTTGTAGTTAGGTTGATAGGAATTTTTTTTTGAAAAATCGACTTTTGAAGTACCGAAAATCGGTTCCGAATTACTCCTCTGATTTGAAAGATTATTAATTAACTGTTAATTAAGTCCGTTTATCGATTACAGGTTGATTAATAGCTTAGGACGTGTTCGAAATCTGTTTCCGAGAGATTTATCTGAAAGATTACATCTACAAATTGGAAGTTACACTGTCGGTAGTATTTCATTTCTTCCGGACAACAACAGTCTGAAATCGGAGATTTAGTGTTGATTTGGTCAACTTGTCCGACAGTGGTAATAAATGTCTAGAACTTCAGAGGATAGAGAGGTGGACCACCTAGTTTGTGATAAGTTTTATGGCATTGATATCGAACAGAATGCAGATTCGGGTCCTACAGGGGAAATTTAAAAATGATTGACCATAAAAGCAAGGAAAAAAAAACATTGGACTCTACTTTCACAAAATATGACATAGTATGATGAATCCTTGAAATGATAATCAAAGAAGATGAACCTGAGTTTGATTAAAAATTTGGTCTGCAAATTGTGTTCATGCAAAAAATAAAACGAACACAATATAAATGCTCCAGGATACAAAATCAAATAAGGAACTGATTGGGATGCAAGCACCAAGGAGAATGTAGAAAATGACTTAACAGAAGCCATGATGAAATGAAAAAGGAAAACTTCGTACTCATTCCTTGCTATTATATTTAGTTAGCACTTCTGCTCTAAACTACAAAGCTTGTGAATCCTAGAGTGAGGTGTAAAACTAAATGAGCATGCTATTATTTTCGTGATTGCTTATCGTAATTTATGACTAATTTCTCGAAGTGACTTTCGTAGAAATGGACTGAAATAATTTTATAGCATTTTATAGCAGTTGGTTTCTGTGCTACGTGCATCAAATGGTTATAATGATTCTGGCTCACAAAAAACTAAATCACGGCTCCAAATGTTCCATTCTTGTATTCATTTGTTCGGTAATTGAACGCTTTTAATTTTTTCATCTCTTATTTGAACTTGAATACAAATGGATCCGATATTTCCACCAGCATGCAGAAGTATGTAATTAAATGTAGGTCTGAGTTATGTGACTAATGAACATCTAATTATATTATTCCGGAAATAGGCATTGAGGTTTTGATTTTGCTGATGATCGTTATTGTATATATAAGAAAATCAGATTTCTTGATTTCTGTATGAACATGAATATGTTGAGACAATAAGTTATTTTTCAATGGGTGCGCAATTTTCAAATAATTTTTGCTGAGGTCTTTTGATTTGATTTGAACGGATGAATCGAGTGTGAAAGAGCTTAGTTAAGCTTTCCGCTTTTATATATTATGAATATTATGAAAACCTTTCAGAAATTGCAATGATACGATTAATACTAATTTTTTCTTCAATTCTTGACAAGAATACTTTGAATTGCGTTGATTTCAATGAATTTTTATTGTCAACTTAAAACCGGTTTAGGTTCTCGTGTGAGTTATTGCTATTATTTTATGGATAATTATCATGAATAAAATTGGGTAGCGGATTCAATTTCATACTCATAAAATAGATTTCTCAACATATTTGGGATTTTGAAGAAATAGAAAAGTGACAAATAAAATACTGTATTTTGGACCTGGGTTCATATGTTTTTTTACGCGCTTGTTCTGGGGAACAGCGCATTATCGTTTCGTGACAATGTCGGTAATTTTCTAATTTTGAGATAAAATCGGTCTTAAACGACTAGGTTGGACTCACTGATGAAGAATTCTTTGTCAAATTTGATTCTGTCCGGCTGGCCGTGTGTGTTCTAATAACTTTCGAAAGGAAGGTCCTTAAGTCTTGAGATTTTCAGGTTGCGTTTTGATGCTGAATATCTCAGTTGAGTCTGTTAATGGGCCATATCTGCCGAATGGTTTTTTTGTTAGAGCTAATTGAAGTTTTGATTTTTCAATAACTCGTTAAATATTTATCTGATCAAGATAAAACTTGGTAGGAAGATGACAGTGTCAATTAGAAGAATTATCCATAGAAAAATTTGAAAAAAAAAATTTTCTTTCGAGAATTTTCATATTTCATTAAAATTTCCCGGAAATTTCAAAGTCGCCATTTCGCAGCGTAAAAGCTGCTGACTTCACGTCAGTGCTTTTCTTGGTTTTTTCATGAATGAACCTATTCAGCTATGTATTACCTATATGCTACGTAAATATTAACTATCATCCTGTATAAATGTAGAGTGCAAAACCTACATATTGTATCGATGGAAAATTTTCGATACTACAGGTAAAATAACCATTCCAAACATTCGTATCTTGGAAGGCAATATTGGTGATAGGCACCTTTGGTTGAAACTGCTTTGAACGTAGCCAATTTTTTTATGATTATTTCCTTTACTCTATAAAGGATAAATAATCTCTAGATACTCTTCAAATTGTTTGAGAGGTATCTCATGCAATTACCAGATTAAATCTCATTTCATGAGATAGTTACAAAAATTAAATTGAAGAAATTCATAGGTATTTATTCGTCGTGAAATCACTCTAACGAATTCAATTTAATTTCTACAAAGTTATTAACATCTAGGTGAAGATATAAGGACAAAACCGAAGTTGACTATGAATATTTCAATCATTTCAATCAGTTGACATCTTCCTTGCTGAAAATTTTCATCAAGGTTTTCTACATCTTAACAAGAACCATGGGATATGAATATTTCTGACAATGATTTTATATTAGAAAACATTACAATTCCGATAGAGCCTTTATTGATTCATACGGTTTACGGATTGAATATGTAGCGAATTCGCCATTTAGCAACAATCCTAGGGTATTTTGCACCCAATTACTCTACTAATAGAGGAGACTTATTACCCCAAAAATTTTACTATTGGTATTGATCATATTTTTGTACATTTATGCTGATTACTCCTTGAACAAGTCATACTGATTTCGTATCTTTAACTGAGACATTTTACTAGGTATTTGAATTGAACTTTTCGCATTTAATTTGTGCGTATTTCACATGGGCAGGTATATTATGATTTCGTTTACATTGCTTCCACTTTTTTTTTGAACTCCCAAAGAAATCATCAAATCTGATATGAATGTTAGAAGCTTAACGTCCTTAAATCGGTTGGTTGAAAGGTTTCGTTATTCAATATTTCGCCTTCTACAACTTAATTTTTCCAATGATTTGAATTGTTCTATGAATTATCCAAGTTTTAGTGTAGAAACTCTGCATAATTTTTTATGAATTTCCCGCTCTTGTCAATTCAATATATTTATGGACACGAAATATTAGGAAGAATTTATTTCAATTATGCAAATCAGAAACTAGCACATAAGCTATATATACTCCTATGAAGTCTATGTGTCAATATTTCGGATGTTTACAAACACTTTTGTGATTCACCTACTTCGAACATCTCTGAAGCTGAAATTCTTCTGATATATGTAAAAAAGTAAAGTGAGTTATTAGAATCAATAACCCCAACAGGTATCGCACGAATCAAAGCACTTATCCGACGCTTGATCGCATACACGTCGTATTAGTGGGCGTTAAGCGCTTGGCCGCACGTTGAAGTCTCTCGGAAATATCGCGATAACTACATGCGCTTACCTTCAAAGTCCAAAATTTTCCAGTACAACCCGGAACGACAAGTCCTTCGACAACGGTGGCACTCTTTCGCAAACACTCAATCACATATTGTCGAACATACCGGGGAAATCCAAAAATCAGTCGATCACAACAAAAATGTTTCACTTTCACCAAGTCGGATAATCCAAAATTGCACTATTTCACAGACCGGAACCACAGTGGCGGCTCGCGCTCTTCTCGGGGTGAAACGTCAAAATGATGATGATATCAGCTGATGCCGAACTCGTCGCGTTGCCGAGTCAAACAGCCTCTGGGTGAAGATGTACCTTTAAGGAACTCACGTAGAATGAGTAAGGAACTCCTACGAGGAGATACGTACCCTGAGAGGGGATCCTCTACCTGTCCGAAGATCGAAACCGTCTGGAGGGGGGCCATGGAGGGGTGAATTATTGATGATCGGTATCATCGAGTGTGCGGAGCCATCGTGCATTTGATGAGTCGACCTCGTACGAACGGTGTCTTATTGATTATGAGTTATTGATTGGTATGGATTCGCTTGATCGGATTTGGTTTGAGGGTCAGTTTTGGCTCGATTCGATCGATATGATATTAACTAAATTTTGAATGATTATATACAGGGTGTTCTACAAGCTCTATGACAAACTTTGACAGACGGTAGCTGTGCTTATTCTGAACATTTTTTCCCTATGAACATATATCCGATTCGTTTTTGTTAAGAAGATACAAGCATTTGAAATATTATATTTTCTTGTTCAAATCATAATTATAAATGGAAATTTTGATACTATAAAAATTGTTCAAAATGTCCACCTTCGGCTTGAATGCAAGCTTCACATCGATGAACTAAAGATGCCGTAACTTGGCAGATCAGCTGTGCTTATTCTGAACATTTTTTCCCTATGAACATATATCCGATTCGTTTTTGTTAAGAAGATACAAGCATTTGAAAAATTATATTTTCTTGTTCAAATCATAATTATAAATGGAATTTTTGATACTATAAAAATTGTTCCAAATGTCCACCTTCGGCTTGAATGCAAGCTTCACATCGATGAACTAAAGATGCCGTAACTTGGCAGATCAGATTTGGGTCGTTTCGTATTTGGTTTGCTGCATCTTGAATTCTATCAAGTAATTGTTGATGAGATTCGACTTCAACATAATAAACAAGCTGCTTCATATGTCCCCATAAATAAAAAATCTAAGGGATTTAGATCAGGCGAACGAGGTGGCCATTGTATTGGTTCTCCTTGACCTATCCATTTATATTTATATTTTATGTCGGTCTACTTGATCAAAGCATGGAAATAAATTTTTTCAAATTTTTGTAACTTCGAAACGAGAACGAATCAGACCTATGTGGAAAAAAAATGTTCAGAATAAGCATAGCTACCATTTGTCAAAGTTTGTCATAGAGCTCGTAGAACACCCTGTATAAATTTGGAATTATAGATCCAATAACTGAAAAGATTTGAAATAATTTTATGCCCGAGGCTTCTTTCACTGAAGCATCTATTTTTTTGCAGTTTCTTTGTTTGTTCATCTATTTTCTTTATCATCTGTGAATGTATGTCATACAAGCTTATTTTTGTATCTGAAGTCGCATGTTCACTCACATTATTTTTCTCTTGTCTACTTCGTTATCAATTCAAATGCTAAGAAACGTCAAGAATATGGCTAAATAAATTGGATATGTGTTAATCGATTATTGTTATTATTTTTATGATTCCTGAAAATGAACTCTGATTTTCTTATGATATAAAATATGAATATAAATTATATATTTTTCTGGAAACTCATTATGGGATATCTGAAAAAGAAGTGAAAAATGAAAATTGTAATTTATAGGAATTTGCCCTATCAAAACATAAATTTAACATATATCGAAACAATATATGAACATTGGAGATAAAATAGCACTTTGAAGTCAGCTTTCTTGCCAAATTCAAGAAATTGTTCTATAGAGCTTAATACTTCCGTTGAAGGACCATATTTTTTTTGGAGTTATATCTCTGCTGCCCTTTAGAGATTTTGTTGGATTCAGAAAATATGAAATATAAAGTTTTCAATATATCCACCAATGGAGCATAGAAAACTCCTGAGGAAAGATGAAAATTGCCACGAAAAAATTTTACCTTATGAATTTTCAAGGATGATTGGCATGTTATATGATATAAACTTAAAATTTGAATATTTATGCCGAATTTCAACTGGATACCTTGAAGAACCTTTGAATATTTCAATATTTTCAATCTTGAAAACTAAGCATTTGGATACCCATATGTTTATAATACTTTGATTCTTCCTATTATCGCCCCTTTTTGTTTCTATCCTAATTTATGAACACCCTGTATATCCCTTCAGTTCCACTGTTGTTGAGTATTCGATGTTTTTTGTCTTACCTCTTTTCAACGCAAATTTTGTCAAATTGTATTCAAGATGATAATCATCTCTTGTAGTCAATAATATACCAGTGGAAAGTATTTTGAAACTGTTGATGAGTACATATTATAATAAAATAAAACCATCCATCGAAAATATACACAAACATACACAATATATATGACAAGGACTAGGCAGGTTAAGCTTATAATTTTTGCGATGAATTACAAAACAATTATAAGTTATTTGGATGTAGGTGGAGGTATTCTCCCAAATTATGAAATTGTTTTATAGGGCTCAATTTTAATATATATCTCAGCTATAGGATGATATTCTTTCTAAAAGCAAAGTCTCCTTTGACCTATATACATTTTTGGTTTTTTTTGGTGTTCAGAAAATATAAAATATTTCGTTTATTTCTTATTTTGCAGTTTTTATTATCTACTAACTACCAGAAGAGCATCAAAAAATTCAGAGGGAAAGATGAAAAATGGCTCAAAAAAAAATAATATCATCCTTTAAATTTTCACGAAAAGTTGACATGATATATGATGTCAACCTAAAATTGGAATATCTGTGTCAAATTTCATCTGAAAAAATCTTAGGAATTACGGATCTTACGATCAAGAAGTTCAAACATTTTTAACTTTAACACTGTCTATGTCGAACGTTTGCCGGCCTATTTGGAAACACCCTGTATATATCCTTCAGCTTCACTATCGTTAAGGATTCGGAGAATTTTAATCTCAACTCTTCTGACAATTATTTAACACATGTCAAATTTTTTTCAAGATGATAATCATCTCTTGTAGTCGATAATATACCAGTCAAAATTGTTTCGAAACTACTAATAAGTGCGTACCTATTACAATTACATAAACCATTCATTCAAAAATACACCTTCTCTAACGTCTTTCGAAGCTTTATGACGGCAAATGAAATCTAGCATTGAGGACATTCATAATATATTATGTGATAGATTCAACAACAATGCAGGTTAAGATGATAATTTTTGCGATGATTTACTTTATTTGGATGTAGGTGCGGGGTCTTCTTCCAAATTCTAGAATTGTTCTAAAGGGCTCAATTCTGGTATATATCTCAACTGAAGGATGATATTTTTTTTCAAAGCAATGTCCCTTTTGACCTGTATCTATTGTCAGAGCCGGATCTAGGATTTCAGCGCCCGTCGCAAGTTATCGAAATGCGCCCTTTTCAATTTTTTTTTCCAATGACTACATACTTTTCATGAATGAAAGTATTTATTCTATTAGTGAGATATTTTACTATTATTTTATTCTTTTGAGAACGAGCATCAGATTCTTAGGTATAATAAACAATATGTGTAGAGAAATTACTATAATCTCCCATGTATCTTATAAGGTAGTGAAGAGAACTCACGAACATATTGATATATGATAATGAGGGTATGAAGAAAACAAAAAGGAAGCGAATAGAATAATTCATTCTCAAAATAATATATTAGCATTCAAAGCTTCAAAAAAAAAAACAATAAATGAAAGTGTAAATGAAAAACTGAAATACATTAGAGAACACACATGCCAACAAAGGTCATAACGAACATTTTAATATTACTTTTTGTAATTCGCCATGATTTAGGGTCATTAAAATCAACTGGTTCAGGTTTAACCTCCAGAAGTTCTGATTCCCCGTCAAAAGAATTTTCCTTGTCCAAATTATCCGAAATGGAATACTTTCTTACGATAGGATCGGTACTTGAAGAAGTAGAAAGAAATTCCGCTACATGATTGGCTTCGCTAGTGGAACCACTTTTCGTCGACACAATACCCGGATCGTTCTTGAAGTAACTTGAGATATTACTAGTATTTTTTTTCAGGTCTAATAATTTTTATCCCTGATCTTCCGAGATTGCGATCCTGATAGTTTCTTGGGCAGCATTTCAGTTATATCAACCTAAAATTATATCAGATTCTGAGAATGCATCTACGTCGAATCGGAATGTTTTGCGCGCTCGTTTATATTCATATTTGAATTGTCTCAATGCTCGACACATGTCAGGATGACAGAAAAAGGGTTCATGTTTCAGTGAAACTCAAGAATCATACTATTCATTTGATCGACATTTGATCCTCTTTCTGTAGCACCCATAACTAAGAAGCTGATTACTAAAATACTAGAGATACGATAAATTCTTCTCAACATTTTGATTTTTTTTTCCAACTTCTTCTTATACATATGAAAACTCGTGTAATTATGGTAAAACGCAATTTTAATTGGATCGGTATAATTTGGGATCTCGCAAATAAAATTCGAACGATAATATCGCCGACATATTCCCAACCCAACCATAACCTTATAAATTTTGCAGTCTCCAAGATATATCTTTCGAAAATGATTGACTCTCGTGTGCACGGACAGAATATAATTTGACCGAGCGCGCAAAAACCCTCAACTCAAAATTGAGAATTATTCAAATAACATACCTGATTGAAATTTTTAAACATTTCCAGCACGAATAATTTCCCTGTCCGCTTGCATGATCACGTTATTTGCGGTATTGCACATAATATAAAATATTATGATAAGTTCCTGGTTCCTATTTTTCTTATTGATGCCATCAACTGCGCCTCTGCATGGAAGTACCCCACATGCGAGAAAAAAAGTAGTATTAATAATACTGGGGTAATTCCATCAAGCCTATCGGTCGTAAAAGTCTTCGAAGTACATTACCCTCATCAAAGCCGGTGTGATGAACGATTCGGCGAATAACTTGCCGCTAATTGAGGTCGAGTGTTCGAATAACAAATATCTGGATGTGATCGGGAATCGTAGGGCGACCGACAAGTGTAAATTTATCATCTGTTAATTTATTGGTAACTACTTGTCGTGCATGCACTATAACACCGCTCTAAAATATGAATGGACTTTGAAAAAACATCATTTCAAGAAAAAAAAATCATAATTTTGCGCCCCTAGTTGGTTGGCGCCCGTGGCAAATGCCTTCCTCGCCACGGCCTAGATCCGGCTCTGTCTATTGTTTTTTGGTGTTCAGAAAATATAAAATATTCCTTTTATTTCATTGGACTATATAATGTTCATATTTTGCAAATTTTATTATCTATCAACTTCCAGTGGAGTATCAAAAAATTCAGAGGAAAAATTCATATCACCCTGTAAATTTCCACGGGCAGTTGACATATTTTTTGATATTAACCTGAAATTGGGAGAAATGTCTCAAATTTTATCAGAAAATCTCAGGAACTACGGGTGCTATGATCAAAAAGTTCACATTTTCAACTTTAACACTATCTAAATGGAATATTTGCCGGCCTATTTGGGAACACTCTGTATACATCCTTCAGCTTCACTGGCGTTAAGGATTCGTATAATTTAAATCTCAACTCTTTTGACAATTATTCAACACAAATGTCAAATTTTATCCAAGATGATAATTATCTCTTGTAGTCGATAATATACCAGTCAAAATTGTTTCGAAACTACTGATAAGTGCGTACCTATTACAATTACATAAACCATTCATTCAAAAATACACCTTCTCTAACGTCTTTCGAAGCTTTATGACAGCAAATGAAATCTAGCATTGAGGACAAACACAATATATGTGATAGATTCAACGACCAGGCAGGTATTCATTTTTGCGATGAATTACAAAACAATTTACGTAATTTGGATGTAGGTGGAGGTCGTATTCTTATCGAACGGAAACAGTCGTTAGTTGTGTCATTATACTGTGTTTCTTGTCGTTTTTCGAAGAAGATGTATGCTCATTACTGGTGGTTCGATTAGAGGAGTAAGGCGGCTTTTTGGGTGCATATTCTGGGGAAAAGCGTGCTATCGTTTTGTCTGAATATCTGTAATTTTCGTTTTTTTCCCTGGAATGGTCTCAGCGATGACGAGTTCAATGTTAAATTCGATTCTTTCCAGCCGACTGGACGTAGGAAGGATTACGTCATAACGAAAGATCTATCGACTTGAAACTTTCAGGTTAGGTTGCATTTCAAAATGAGACGCTTTAGTTCGTCAATGGGCCAAATCGACTTGAGAAATCTGATATGAATTTGGTAGTTAGGTGAAGTTTACTAACGAGCAACTGCTCGAAAAAAATTGTTGGGAGTATCAGGATAGTAAAATACAAAAAAAATTTCAAAATATTCTTGAACATTTTTTTTTCAAACTATTTATAAGATGTAGAATTAATTTCGCACATACCTTCAACCATATATTTCACAACAACGTACTAAATTTGAATTATTTACGATTCCAATTTCTGGAGATATTCGAAAAAAATATGTCAAACTTCGAGTTTTTTTTCTCGGTATCTTTTTGATTTCGAAAATAGGTTACTCGAAAAAAAATGATGAAACTTGGTAGCAAGTTAGAAAACGGAGAATGAGAAATGATTTAGCAATTCTATAATCACGAAATTATGAATGGACCTTGAGCCTGTCATTTTTGCGCGCATGTTCTAGGGGAACAGCGTGCTATCGTTTAAAATTAAAATCTAGTACCGGATTAAAAATGATAGCTAGAAGGTTCATTCCATGAGTACCATATGACGAGAACCTCGCCAAATTTTCCTATCAGGAAGTAAAGCTGCGTTATA
Source organism: Myrrha octodecimguttata (assembly GCA_958510865.1). Classification (NCBI taxonomy): domain Eukaryota; kingdom Metazoa; phylum Arthropoda; class Insecta; order Coleoptera; family Coccinellidae; genus Myrrha; species Myrrha octodecimguttata. The sequence continues at coordinate 82,341,630 of OY294056.1, forward strand.
GGTCAATACGTGAAAAGATCACGAATTTCAACATGTCCGCAAAAGCTGCTGACTTCACTTCAGTACACTTCTAGAATTGTTCCGATTCGAAAACCCTATAGTATGTTCCTACAGTTCAACCATCGATTTGTAAATTTTGAATAATATCGTCCATAAAATACATGAGCACGAAAGAAGACATGGCGAGATTGAAATTAACTTCATACAGATTTTTACGGTGACAAGAATTCAAAATTCACTCTAGTTTCCTTTTTCTCGAGCAAATGAGAATTAAAAGAAATTGTAGGTATTTTTGGATATATTGGGAAAATAAAATTCTGAATGGGCATATCTGCGGAATCATTGGGTGGATTTTCCCCATTCACGAATTTAACTTTCGTAATTAAGCCCCAAACGTAATTTACAAATATCGAATTTCTAAGTCGTTTCTTCCTGGAGTTATTTTGTTTACTGTCGGCCGTTAGGCCGACCATAAACTCAATCACTTCCGGAAGAAACAACTCAAAACTCAATATTTGTAGTAGATTTGGACCTTAACTACTAAGGCCGAATTCGTGAATGGGTAACATTAACCCAATTATTCCGCAGATTCACCCATTCAAAATTTTATTTCCCCAATATCTACAAAATACAGATTAGATCGAATCGAAATCCAGGTTTTCATCGAAATATGATGCTTCGATGGTTTATACAGGAATTCATGGAAATAGTATGACGGACAGAATCGATTTTGACACCGGGTTCATCATCAGTGAGTCCAACTTAGTCGTTTGAGACCATTTTCAAAATTCGAAAATTATAGACACTTAGACAAAACGATATCACGCTGTTTCCCTAGAACATGCGCGCAAAAACGTGGAATTTCTTTCCCTTGAATATTCCCTTTTTTTTTATATTTTTTTCATTTTCATGCCTTCCTTGTAAGTTTCATTTCTCCGAGAAATATAAAAAAACCAAAGCCGATTCGCACTTCGATTCTATGAATATTTTCATTATCAAGAGACTGAAATGACAAGTTCGTCGGAACTTCTATGGAAAATATTCCGACGAAACGAAAGACGTTACTTTCGTAGTAACTATGCAGAGCGCGTTTTAACTACCGTTTTTTAAAGGTACCTGATCTTAATAAAAGTGGTGCAGTTTTTTAGCAGTGAATGTCATTTAGAAAGTAAATTCTGGCAGCAGAAGAGACAGCTCGACTATCTTATATTTGTAGTATACAAAATAATTTCCAGTTAATCATTTTGGAAATGTAAATACATACAGTACAATTCAACCGATCTACAATGATTTTTTTACAGTTTTTGACAGTGAATTATTGAGAAGCATCAATGCAGTTGTATTCAATTTGTTCAGGAACATTATTTAGAAATACTGGCATATTCAGTAATATCAGTTGACTCTATGTCATATTTGTCAAGGACTTCGTTGAAAAATTGAACTGTACTTGAATTTTGTTTCAAGAGAACTCAATCAATAAGGTGTATGCGACGAACTCACCATATCTATATCATGCTTTAAACTGGATCACCCTGTATAGAATTCTCGCGTAAATTCTTGATGTTAACCCTACATCATTTTATGTTGTTTCCCCTTAAAGTGAGACATGTGAATATCGTAACAATTAATATTTCGAAACCCTCATTGAAAACAAAAATCCACATTTTCGTATTCGGTAAGTTATTTCTGAGCGTTTAAAGTGATAATATTCAAAAATATGCATTCGATGTCTTCCCATCTTCTTCGACCATCGACAAATAAACTTGTCGGCATTTTTGCTTTCAAGTTCTCACCCTCATTTACGATTCAATTGCCACACGACCATCTAAACTAGGTCCTTTCCTCGAAAGGGCCCCCTTATTTACATATTTACAACCTTCAAAGTAACTGTAATAACTTCTCTAAGCATCTGCGAAATTATTTTGCAAAGCAGAGGACAATAAAGAAAAAAAAAACTTTATTCACTTAAAAAAGTTTTACTACTTCAAAGGTGCCGAAACTGCGAAATGCCCTAAAATGTACCAAGATTGACCTAAATTTATTCCTAGTATAGTACCAAGGTAAAAACGGAATCTAGTTCACTTTCGATAGCTGCGGACCTTCCAGTTTGTTTTTAACAGTTTAATAGCACCCGGAAATTCAGCTTTGAGTTTGGACCATGGACCGCTGAAGCGTACGCCATAAAGACACAGGTAGGTAAGTGCGGTAGCTTTGCACTGTCTTGATATCCTCGGTGATGGTCTAATAAAACAGAATATGGATTTGGAGCAAAGAATGTCATCAAAGAAGCCGTAAAAACTAAAAAATATGTTAATTTTGGGATCTACCCGAATTCAGGCAGAAGTCGGCAATTAAATAACCTTTTATTGCCATACGAAAAAAAAAAAAATTATAAAATTTAAAAGCGTCAGGAGCTCCTTCTTTTACTTTAGAAGACCCCGAAGTGTTGAAACTATACGAATTCTACTGAAACTTGAAATCCTATACATATAGGCTCTTCCAAATAACTTAACTCATAAGATGGGACATCCTGTATATTTTAGGATTTTCGTGAAATTTATTCGATGTGAATTTCATTTTATATGGAATTAAAGCTGTATTCAACGGGATCTGGGTAAGGATTTGAACAAACGTATAAATGTTCCTGACATCATAGCTTAGCTCGATTTTTGATTTATTATTTGAGAAAATCAAATGATATACCTTAGTGATCGACCAAAAAAAAAAATTTTAACCCCCCCTGTTTTCAATCCCTAGCGAGTTTTGTGAAATTTTTTTTGTACGAAGCATATTGCTTCTGAATTTTGATAATTGCGATATTTGATTTTGTAGGAAAGTAGGATTTTTGGTGTAGCTCCCTTGACAATATGAGTATTAGGTAGTCTGATGAATTTTATTATTTTAACTGTTGGTCACATATTCTGAATTTTTTTGCGTATGTAAACGGAAACAGATCGGCAGGATTATTCACAAGATGTTTATCGTTATTTATTCTTGATATTTCAAAGCTGCTTCATTCAAACTTCGTCCAAATAATCCAAAACGGTATAATCAAACCAAATACAAAATTCAACATTAAAATATTGTTAATCTTTTTTCTTTTTCTTTTATTTATCTTTTTCAAGACACACAGCAATTGTAAAGTACAAAAAAAAACAAGGGAATTCAGAAAACATATTAACACTTACAATTGATGTTATTTGGTATTTTTCGTTGCTACTTAAAACGGCGAAAGACAAAGATTAACGATATTTGCATGTGTCATTGCTTGCTGTGTTGAATTTTTGTCTTATGTTGGATTTTCTTATATTTGTAACAACCAAAAAATGTCTGTTATGAGCAACTGTTCCTTTTTCAGAGCCTGAAGAAGACTTCAGAATAAAGTTGAAACTAGTCGGCATTATTTGAAGAATTGGTTTTTTGATTTCAACCCTGTCCTCGCATTCCCAAGAAAATCATACAACATGAAAGTTCATGCAGAATTCAGCAATGAAAATATGAAAAGATAATCGCAGAATACACGAAATTTTGAACAAAACTCAATACAAAAATTATGAATTATAAGGATCAATTTTTTTTTTCAGATTTAATGAATGATTGAGACCATTTTCGACTTAAAACTCGAAAACTTCAGAAATTTGGACAAAACGATAGCACGCTGTTTCCAGAACACGCGCGCAACAATGTAATTAGAGCTCTAAACGAGTCAGATAAGATAATCTATAGTAGGATTCGCTCAATGGTGTGCTGAACTGATAACAAATAATGTTTTCAGTAGGTAGTTATTAAAAAACGTTTTGAAGGCTTTTCATTTGGAAGTCAAGCATCTCTGAGCGACATTATTATCTGGATGGCTGTACGTTCCGTAATAAATATGTAACATATTTTTTCCCCGTAACAGATATATAATGAGTATGTATAATTGCTGCACATGACTTATAAACATCATATCCGTAAACTGGAATGAGGTCCTTAAACAATAACAAACATTTGTGAAAAATTTATGAAAGAATATCCTTGAACTTTTTCACAGAGATCTAATTAAACGAAATTGAAATAATTGTATGAATGAGCAATTACATTGTTTTCACTTTTTACAAGATTCCCACATTCGATGAACCTGACATTGAACCAAATATAGTTACGTTAGACATAATATCGCGTCACTCAGTTTCCGTACACTCAAAGCAATTAATACTCGCGTTTGTTACTGTTTCGCATCTTTTGTTTTTCATCATGTAATTTTATATTAACGGAACCACTAAGGTATATTAACCTTTTAATCCCTTGCCCAAAATCTGCCTTGCTGTGAATAATAATTGATGATACAACTTTATGAATGGAACCATGAAATTTAAGTGAAGGATCCAAAATTTTCACAATATTTCCGGAAATATTTTGAAAAAAATCAAGAAAATCATTGACGTGAAGTCAGAAGCTTTTGCGTGCATGAGAAGGTTACATTGCATTAGCAATGAATTTGGAAATGCACGCAAGAGCTGCTGACTTCACGTCAGTGCGTTTCTAGTTTTTTTTCGGGTCAAAACAACAATACCGAGGAAAAAGCCTCGAAATTTGACACATTTTTTTCCAATATCTCTAAAAACAATAATGGTAGCGAACTGAAATTCGAGGCACTGCCGTGAAATTTGAGGCTCGAATTCTGTGCATAACTTTTTTTCGAATACGATAAACAGTTTCCAAAAAAAAAAAGTTGAAAAATTTTTTTTCTAATTTACTGACAAAATGATCTCAACAAAATTCTGCAAAAAGTTGCGCGTTGTTATACTCCAACAATCTGCCAAGTTTCAATCCAATAGTTCGCGAATTACCACGGAAATAAACCGTTTGGTCGATTTTGCCCATCAACGATGTCAACTGTCACATTTTGAAATGCAACATACTCTGAAAGCATTAGGTCAATAGGATTCTCCGTACGCCTGAAATCGTGCCTACGGACGGCCGGCAGGCCGGCCGGACTGAATCGATTTTGACACTGGATTCATCAGTGAGTCCAACCTAGTCTTTTCAGATCATTTTCGGCTCAAAATTCGAAAATTATAGATATTTGGACAAAACGATAGCATTATTTGAAATCATGTATACATTTCTTTCCAAATCCATTTGAATTGAGAATTGGTAATAAGTTTTTCATAATGATGTATAAGTTTGAATCGGATCGCTCAAGTAGTTTCTGGGATATAGAGCCAATAACAAAAATTTAAATGACTATGCAAATCTCTAAAGAATCTAGAAAAGCGCTGACGTGGAGTCAGCAGCTTCTACGCGCTTGTTCACATTGCGAAAAAGTGACTTAGGAATTTCAGTGAAATTTCAATGTAATATAAAAATGTTCGAAAAAAATTTTCACAGGAAAAAATTTTTTTTTAGAATTTTTCCGTGTATAATTCTTCCTATTGACACTGTTCACATTTCAACCAAGTTTCATTTCAATCAGATACCTATTTTTCGAATTATTGAAAAATCGAAATTTCAAATGGCAGAAACCATTCGGCAGATTTGGCCCATTAACGAACTTAACCGAGATATTCAGGATCTTAACCTAACCTGAAAATTTCAAGACTCTAGGTCCTTCTTTTCGAAAGTTACAGCGCACATGGCCGGACGGACAGAATCAATTTTGACCACGAATTCTTCATCAGGGAGTCCAACCTAGTCGTTTGAGACCAATTTCGGCTCAAAATTCGAAAATTACAGACATCGTGACGAAATGATAACGTACTGTTCCCCAGAACAAGCGCGTAAAAAGGCCATTTGACAACTAAGGAGCTTATCCGTGGCCATTTATAATGCAACCTACCCTGAAACTGGCTTGTTTCGTTCGACAGTTATCATGTCCTCAGCTGGACAGAAACGAATTCGACATCAGACAAATTTCGAAAATAACAGATATTTGGACAAAACAGGCACGCAAAAATAATGAAATGAATATTTTGGATATTTTATATTCTAACTGCTGCTTTCCCACAACAGATTTAATCCCTTATTAAACGGATTGGAAATCTTCTCATGAAATGATCCTCACGAAATTTTGTAAGTATTCTTGAAATACCTTAAGTACCCATTTTGAACGGTTATATCAGAATTTAAATCTAGCACTTGGTTGACAAATTACTGTCAGGAAGTTCATGGAGAATTTCGTCCGACTTTCAAAATTAATTTTTTACAGTAACAAAAAACAATTTTCCACTCACATCCGAGTGTGTGTAAACAAGTTCACCAAAACTGACGCGTGTGGTAAAACAGTATGGATCAACTCAAAGTGACCATGACGGAATAAAAACCATTGTTGCAAAGGAAAAGAGCAAATTACATGGTTGATAATTTAGAGCATGAATATTGAAAAACTCGTTAGCTGGTTAGAACGAACTATTTCGAAATATTTAATTGTTCAGTTTATTTGCTTTACGTAATTCATCAGTTGGAAGTTACACGATTACTCATAAGGGTTCATTCAATTAAGATATTATTTATACAGGGTCACACAGAAATTTGTTCGACCGGATTAATATGATTCTTCTGGTTCTTTAGTTTCTGCTTTATTGCATTTGGGAGATATATTTTCTTCGGAGATCTAAATTTAGCGAATTCTGTCCTTAATGGATACAAATGTTTGTGAGTGTAAACAATTTTTAAGGAATTGGCGAAATCCGATATAAGGCTGTTATGGAATTTGCCTCCTAAATATGATAACATTTGAGGAAAGCATAATGACATAAGGAAATATTGTATTCTCGTTCAAATTTGAACCCAAAGCGGTCATCCCTTCGGGTATTGACACAGCCTAACGCTGCTTGATTTCGAGATAACATAAATGTCACGGCCTTCTATTGTAATGATCTTCTCGAAAAAGTATTAAGTAGAATCCATGCTCTTTATAACGAATTGTGCCGGACTCTTTTGACCCCAATTCACCTTGATAATCAAGTCTTCACCACGATAATTAAGTCTTCTGAAGTTATAGAGTAAAAGGCCTATTGGATAGATGAAAGGATTTAAAATCGAACATGAATTCTTGAAATTGTTAGTCCAGCTTGATCGCTCAAGATCATTTTCGGATTTGACTTCGACAATTACATTTATTTGAATTAATAGATAACGTTGCTCTTTTTCCTAGAAAAAAACGCAAAAAACATAGAAACATAAAGTACCATCAATAAATCATAAGACTGCACTGGCGTGAAGTCAGCAGCTTTTGCATGCATGTTCAAATTCGTTGCCTAAGTGGTAATATTTTACGTATTGATCCCTCCAAACGCACCTTCACTTCCTGAGGGATAGATTTGGTGATCCTCTTCTCTTACGGTTCTCATACAAACGTTCATGAAAAATCAGGCACAACTTTGTGTGCAATTTCCTGATGATTGTGTTATTAGAATTCTCAATTTTTCTTGAATACTCTATATTCTGTGATCCTCTAATTATATTATCCTCAAAATATTCTGCATGAACGTTAAAGCTGTAAATATTTGATCGAGTATTACATTTAAATCCGATTAATCTGTATTTTGCAGATGTACTGGAAAAATAAGATTTTGATTGAGTATATTTACGCAATCATTGGGCTCATTTTGCCAATGGGGGTTTTTCCTGAATTTGGGTTATTACTACAAAAGCAAATTTGAACATAATTATTATGGGTTTGATTCATCATTTTCCCAAATAACCATCAGAAAGTATTCGAAATCAGATTTCAAATTTGGGGTTTGGGATTTGCTAGGCATGCACGAAGTGACAACAGTGTTTAGTAGAATAAATAGCTTTTTCTGCTATAGAATAATGAAATATTTATTCCTATTCTGTGGTACACACGTGTTCTTTGTCAATATAACCAAACAATTTCCGTTGGCGATTTGTCAGTAATATAACAGTATGACAGTCTGTGATCTTCTCTTTCTATTCCTTGGTCGTTGTCATCTATTATAACCAGATCGAAGTATGGCTATCTCTGTTTTCCTAAGCAAAGTAACACATTTGACGTCCTTTTCTTTCCGAGAAAGCTGAATTCGACGTTGCCATATCGTGCACTCATGACAAATCCCTTTAAATGCAAATCCCCATTTTTATTTTTCAGTTTTAGGTGATCAAACATTTTTTCAAAAATATAATATTGAAATTATATGTTTGAAATGTGATGTTCTGAAGGTTTTTCATGAAAATTACTGCATTTTCGTTTGAAGGAATATAAAGTGATATAGGAATAGAAATAAAATCCATATATTTTTCCTCAAATTCTTCTGGAAATAAATCTTGAATTGAGCTGATATTTGGTACACCTTGTAGAATTTCGACTTCAATGTCTGTGTATATTTCATGAAAAGCTGATAGTTTTCGATTTTCTAACGATCCTCCAAAAATGTTCAATAAAGTTTCTATCCGATATTCTTCTTGAGCTGCTGAAGAAATTACCCACAACATTTTGAAGAAGTAGGTATAATTCTGAAACCGTCTGGCCGATTTTGCCCTTCAAAGAACACGGCCGTGAGATTTTCATAGGCAACTTAATCTGGGGACTTCAAGTCACTAGCTCATTTCTTTCGACAGTTAGTCAAGGGCCTGAAAGAATTGAATTTGACATCGGATTCTTCGTCAGTGGTCCAACCTGGTCGTTTGAGATAATTTTCGGGGAAAAATTCGTAAATTACAGAGATTTGGGCGAAAACACAAGCTGATTTCTTGAAGGCGGTGCTGGGCTGTTCCCCAGAACAAGCGTGTAAAAGTTTATCTAGTCTATTCCAGTTGATATTCATTTTTCGAATACCTTCTCTCTTCCTCTTCAACTGACAAAATCTTACTCGTACAGGGTCTGGTTCAAATTATGTTCCCCAAATCATCTCCCAACGAAAAGAGGTTCAGCAAGCATAAATTTCATGCAAAAATGACCAAAACCAAGATTAAAGGCTTAAATAATAAAACTGTCGAAGTCTCCTCAAATTTTCATGTTCACAATAGAATGAAGGTAGTTGAGAAGAATTCTTCAGTAATTGTTTCGCAACTGCGGGGATCTATTTCGAACCAGAGGCGTGACCACTTCCTTAGTTGATCCTTTTGTTGATTTTTAGAGTGATTATCAGTATTACAGGATGGACAGTAGCAACCGTTCTGAAAGATACGCATCATTTAACACGTGATAAGAATCGTCAGGATTTCTCGAAATTACGCTTGAAAGGAGTCAGAAAAGGACTACATCCATGGTATATTATATTTTACAGGGTGTTCCTGAATTTGTGTTGCAATGGAAAACTGTCGTTTCCTTATGAAAAACATATCTTCGTCTTTCGTTTATCGTTTTTGAGGTACAAGGTATTTTTTGTCAAAATCTAAGGAACCGATAACGAATTGTAAATGACTTTCCATAGACAATTTCCATGAAAAATATTTTTACTAGTACTGATTTAGTTATTGGCACTGAAAATCAACAAAACAAATTTTTTTTGAATGATTACGCTCTAATATTTCTATACTTCACCTCTTTCTGACAAGGTTTTTGTTCGTTTGGATATATATTTGGAAATATTGAAAAATTAAATTTCGAATGTATATATCTGTGGAATTCGTAATTAGGGTCCAACGCTATTCTAAAAAAAACCTTTTGTTCCGTTGCCAAAGCGGTCATCTATACACGTATTGTACTCGCCAAATGCCGATCTACTTTTCATATGGTCCTCACGAAATTCTGCATAAACCTTAAATTATAATTTTCGATCGAGTAATAGATTGCAATTCGATCCAAAATATTGAATGGGTATTACTATCTAGGGAATAATTGGCAAATTCAACCCGTTTAAGCATTCGACATTCCTAATAAAACTGGAATTCTACTAGACAAATATATTTCCTATGTCGATTCTCCGTAAAGTTAATGTGTTTACGACCGGTCTAACCACTGATAGTGAACAAACCAACTGCATTGGCGAATTTGAAAAAACCATTCAATGATTCCGCAGATATACCCTTTCAAATTTTATATTCTAGATATTCCAAAAAGCAAAGATCGAATCGAATTAAAATGTAGCCTTCAATGAATAATGACAACTTGAAGTTGCATGTGAGGAAAATATATTTAGTAGATCGCAAAAAGAACAATTATATAGAATTTTAAAATTCAATTGAATGATCATCAAAAAATTTCGCACAAATTTTCTTATCAACATTTTCAAAATATTATCTGATCGCGTTGATTAGTTTTTCGACATCACCCAGCTTCATTATTTTGGTCGGCACGACGTCCCAAAGTTGACCAAAATTTCGAAATTTTTTCACTATTTCCGCCATAATTTCTAAACGGTTGTCACTGGACGATTTCTAATGACATATTCGTGATCTACGACCTCGATTTAATAGGAAACGATAACAAGGTCGATGATTTTCGAAAAAAAAAATTTATCATAAAGAACCGCGAATCACACATCAAAGCGCAGAGGGGTGGGTAAGATTTATCGATTCCGTGCGAAATTTTATTTTTGAAGCTATGACAATATGCACATCATATATTATGGATTCGAACACGTAGATTACGAATCTGTAATTAGATTTTGCGTAACTGATTCGGTTTGGAAAATATTCCGGATTTGGTGAGAAATTTTCGAAATTTGGGTCAACTTTGGGCCGTCGTACAGATCAAACGCGTAAGGCTGGACAATATCGAATTTTTTTGGTTATATCTGGGTCCTTTGTGAGTACGTAGCCAATTATTTTATAGACGAAGGTCCTCTAGTTGAAAAATTATGATTTTTTTAAAAAAGGTCCAATTTTTTCGATTTTCTTCTGGCCATTAAAAACGAACCAGACTCTCCACTAACATTCTGATTGGATTTTCTTTATCTACGCCCTCGAATTAGTATATGTTTCAAATTTCAGGTCGATCGGAGAACTTTCGATTTTTGGTAAAATTTTAAGGGGTTACCCTTGAGAAAATATCGATTTTCGAAAAATAATTTTCCGACTCCTATCGCCGTGAAATTTGGCACACTTACTAATTCGAGGGCGTAGAACAAGAATATAAGGTCAGATATTTTTTAAAAAAATCGTCCTGGACGTGAGAGGTCCTTGAAGTTCCAAAATTTTGGACCTTTTTTCAAAAAATCATTATTACCGACTCGATGAAAGTAGGACAATGAAATCTGTTTTATTGCATAGATAAAGGATCGAACTGCACGTAAAAATTCGACATCAATCAGCTTCATTATTTTGGTCGGCACGACGTCTCAAAGTTGACCAAAATTTCGAAATTTTTTCACTATTTCCGCCATAATTTCTAAACGGTTGTCACTGGACGATTTCTAATGACATAGTCGTGATCTACGACCTCGATTTAATAGGAAACGATAACAAGGTTGACGATTTTCGAAAAAAAAAATTTATCATAAAGAACCGCGAATAAACATCAAAGCGCAGAGGGGTGGGGGGGGTAAGATTTAGCGATTCCGTGCGAAATTTTATTTTTGAAGCTATGACAATATGCACATCATATATTATGGATTCGAACACGTAGATTACGAATCTGTAATTAGATTTTGCGTAACTGATTCGGTTTGGAAAATATTCCGGATTTGGTGAGAAATTTTCGAAATTTGGGTCAACTTTGGGCCGTCGTACAGATCAAACGCGTAAGGCTGGACAATATCGAATTTTTTTGGTTATATCTGGGTTCTTTGTGAGTACGTAGCCAATTATTTTATAGACGAAGGTCCTCTAGTTGAAAAATTATGATTTTTTTAAAAAAGGTCCAATTTTTTCGATTTTCTTCTGGCCATAAAAAACGAACCAGACTCTCCACTAACATTCTGATTGGATTTTCTTTATCTACGCTCTCGAATTAGTATATGTTTCAAATTTCAGGTCGATCAGAGAACTTTCGATTTTTGGTTAAGAAAATATCGATTTTCGAAAAATAATTTTCCGACTCCTATCGCCGTGAAATTTGGCACACTTACTAATTCGAGGGCGTAGAACAAGAATATAATATTTATTGAGGAAATACGCTCAAAATTTCGAATAGTCACCAAATTTGACATTATTCGTTTTCAACAACTTCTGAGATGAACATTGAAATCTGATTTCCGAAAACCATTGTTTTTCAAGAAAAATTCGAAAAAAATTCGAAAACAAATTTCATTTACATTTTTCACCATTCCAATCCTAACCTTATGTTGCGCAACGGTATTCTAGAACAATTTACGAAGTTTCAACCATGAGATCATTATGATGACTATGATCAGAATAATATAATAGTTATTTGATAATTTGCAACATGCAGTACTATTCGAATTAGTTTGCTCCAATCAATGTTTCTTCCATTCCATACATATGTGTTATTTCATTCTGTTATTATTTTTTGGAAATAGAAGAGACGACCATTATCACTGCTTCATTTTCAAAAGTTATACTTCTAACAAATATCCTTGATGCCGATTCTTCAGGCTTTAAAAGACAATATTGAATGTTGAATATTGCAATTTTCCTTTATACATTGAAATAATAATGAAAAATTTTTTGATGGAAGAATCAGATTTCTACTCTGAAACGTCACAGTTTGTTTTGTTTATCGTTTGTATTGTTCCGATATTGTTCCGAACGTGATTTTCAAGGAATTGCCCTTGGCAAATTTCAATCCTGCTATCCGCAATGCATTAAAAAAAAAATTTAATTTTTTTTTATAGTTATGTTTCAGATATTGGGAGTGAAAACCCAGAATAAACCCACAAATGGGGTTTTTTCTGAATTTGGGATATTACTGGTAATGCAAATTCGAACATAATTATTATGTGTTTGATTCATCATTTTCCCCAATAACCTTCAGAAAGTATTCAAAATCAGATTTCAAAATTGCGGTTTGGGATTTGCCAGGCATGCACGAAGTGACAACGGTGTTTAGTTTAGCTTTCTCTGCTATAGAATAATGAAATATTTATTCATATTCTGTGATACACACGTGTTCTTTGTCAATATAACCAAACAATTTCCGTTTGCAATTTGTCAGTAATATGACAGTATGACAGTCTGTGCTCTTCTTTTTCTATTCCTTGGTCGTTGTATTCTACTCTAACCAGATCGAAGTATAGCTATCTCTGTTTTCCTAAGCAAAGTAACACATTTGACGTCGTTTTCATTCCGAGAAAGCTGAATTCGACGTTGCCATATCGTGCACTCAAGATAAATCCCTTTAAACGCAAATCCCCATTTTTATTTTTCAGTTTCAGGTGATCAAACATTTCTTTTAAAAATAAGATTGAAATTATATTTTTGAAATGTGATGTTCTTAAGGTTTTTCATGAAAATTACTGCATTTTCGTTTGAAGGAAAAACCCCAAATTCTCCCAAAATAAGCTTCAATCGTACTTTTCCAAAATTGTTTATTTCGTATTCCGTATATACAGGGTGAGTCTTTGACCTTGCAGAATATTTTAACAGAAGATTCCTGAAGCCAAAAGAAATACTTTTTTCCCTTACCATTTTTTCCGAGTCAGCTTGGTTCTTAAGATACAGACTGTTGAAAATCCATAAAAAAATTTAATTTTCGATTATATCTTGCGAACGATCTCATCGAATGAGATGATATTTGGAATATAGTTTTTTATTGATACGATGAATGATGCGGGATTAGGAAATTTCATCCACATCCTCCAGTTTCTTTAATATGACCATAATATTTCATAAAAATACCAGAATTTCAAAGAATCCAACTATTAAAAATAATTTGAATTCTATTTATCGAATTTTTGACCATTTTGGAAAGTAAAAGTATTCTTTATTTTTTTTCGTATGATGCGCCGTTTTCGAGTAATTTGAAATTCAAAAATAAAAAATATCTGTGAAATTCAGAGAATTGGGTACTTTGGCTGAATGCAACTCTGTTCAAAAAATTCACAGAATTCAATTTTTCCGCGTTGCCACGTCTAAAAGTTGAGAATGGAATCCTAGCATTTTTTATTTGGAATGATTTGTAAGCGGAGTAGCCGACTTTGGCCAATTCACAATGGACATAACCGTAAGAATCCCGCAACTCGTGCGTAAAAATCAAAGAGGAAACTACAAAATTCATAAGAATCATAAATTCAGTTCAGAATCATAGACTTCACTAGTGTATACATAGAATTAGCATATTGTCTGTTGTTTGATTTCGAAGAGTTCTTTCTTTCTGTTCGTCAATTTGGCAACGTTTGTAAAGTTCATAGATAAATTAGATACATCTGTTTTATTTATTTATGAAAATGAAAGTTTGAGTGGGTTATGTCTGAATCTGATAATTCTTGGAGAAAATGAAATAAACAAAGAAAATTAATAATTACAAATTGAAGATGAATCTCAAAGCTAATATGAAAGGTTGCTAGATGAATTCCTCATTATCGAAAATGAAACTAAAAGAAGAATATTCAACTTTTATCGCCAAGAAATTTGGAATACCTAACTTGTTTATTGTACTATAAATACAACTTTTTTCACCAACTGGAATGTAAAAAGTAAGTTGACGCTTGTTTCCATAACAGAGTTGCTTATTTCGAAGATTTGAATGGTATATCTTAGGCTTGGAAAAACTTCATTGTTCAGGTTTCCAGGGGCGGCTAGCCCATTATGAAAATTAATAATGCCTATATCTTTTTATCTAGGCCGAATCGGAAAAAATGGTAGAGGACAAATGTGTTTCTTTCAGCTTCAGGAATCTTCTGTTAAAATATTCTGCAAGGTCAAAGACTCACCCTGTATAAGCAGTATTATCCCGCTACTATGTAACTACTTAAACAGTTATATTTATTACCTAGAAAACTACTTCGTTAAAGTAACCAGTAAATAAGCCAGGAAAACTTGTATGTTCTGGCCATTCCGAGAACAAAAATATTCAATATCACCTTCTAATTTTTTTACATAGGTGGTATATGAGTGGGACAATGTCATCGTAAGTGATGTGTAAAGCAGTCAACCACACCCAGCGGGCTTAAAAATCACCCGCAGAGTCAGAGATGTTCCTTCATTTTCCCACCCATGAAATTATATGACCATCGAGCGTTCTGATAGTTATCGGATGAAATGTTTGTCTCCGTAACTCAACACTGCCTGCACTTTGCTCGAAATATCTCTGAACGGAATCTGAAATATGTTGCCATAGAAAATTTATTTATTTTCAGAATCATCGAAATTATAAGATCTGGTTTAAGTTTCGGACGGCTATGAATTTATGGAATTGCTTATTTGTGACCGGGGGTTTGAACAATGACCGTGTTTGCTGGGACGTTTTTCGGAGAAAAAATCGAGATGCAGATGCAGCTGGTGTGTTTTATACAATGGTTTATTATAATCTTTTCAATTTTCAACAAATTTCGGATATAGGACGTTTTGTTTCGCTACTATTTGGTGGTTTTTTGTTTTGGGGAATATCGTGCTATCGTTTTGTCCAAATTTATGTAATTTTTAATTTTTTTCCGAAAAATTGGCTCAAACGACTGAGTTGGACTTACTAATGACGAATCTGCTATCAAAATCGATAATGGTGATTCGATAGTCACAATGTGACGGTGAGTTCATCAGTGATCTGGATCAGTTGAGCGGTTTCGGAGTTATGGTCATTTGAATTTTCGAGATAATTTCCTCAATATCTGAGAAACTACTTGAGCGATTGAATTGAAATTTGGTTGTTAGTTGAAGCATAACAACATGCAACTATTCCAAGAAATTTGTCGGGATCATATAGTTGGTAAATTAAAAAAAAATCTTTTCCAAATTTTCTTCGAAAATTATTTGCTATTCAGAAACTATACATCAAATTTTGATGAAATTTTCCACAGACCTTAAACTCCATGTTCCTCAATACTGTGCCAAATTCAAGATCGATCCGAATTTAATTTCCGGAGAAATTGCGACAAAATATATTGAATTTCCTGGTTTGGCTTCTCCTAAGTTCAGGTTTTATTTCCGGAAAAACTCAAAATCTACTCATCCAATCATGATCACTTATAGAATCTTGTTGAAAAATGCAAATGCACAACTTCATGCGAAACTTCGTGATTATCATGCCATTAGAAGAATAAAAACAATATTTTTTCCGAATTTTTTTGTGAACTATCCATCATATTTCAAATAAATGCTTCACGGACCTTAGACCCCATGTTACCCAACAGTGTACCGAAATTCACGCTGATACGGTTCCAATGTTGTTTGTTTCCGAAATAACTGCCTAACTTTTTCGCAAAATTTCGTGTTGATTGGGTCAACATTTTTCAATCAAGTACTACAGTTTAGTTCGATCCAATCTGTATTTTGGAAACATTCGGAAAATCAAAATTTGAATGGGCATATTTACGAATCATCAAGAGGATTTGGGCTGACCGTAAACACAATAACTTGTGAGAGAAGCGACTTTGGAACATATTTGCAGAGAAGAGGTTTGTAGCTTGATAACGAGGGTTTTTTTCAACTAGTTACCAAGTTGCATTATGATCAGATGAGCATTTCTGAGGTATTCGGAAATTACAAAAATACCGAGAACAATTTCAAGAAATTTGACATATTCTTTCCAATATCCCTAGAATTTGGAATCAGATTGAACAGAAATTTGGTATACTATTGTGAAATATATTGTTCAAGGTTTGTGCAAAAGTTTTTTGTAATTCGATAGTTTCCCAAAAACATAAAAACATCGAGAATTTTTTTGAATTGTTCCATTGACATGATCATCAGAAAATTCTGCGGTTTTACCAAGTTTTCTCATGTTTTGATAAGGTTTCTTTGAGTTTACCTGAAATACCAATGATAATGAGGAAAAGATAACTCGTAACCAAGTGTTAATCTGATAGCCCAAGTTGTTCCTGAGATATTGAGATATCTCAAAATTTCAAACAACTATAACTCAGAATTCATTTGGCTGATTCTGCCCATTAACATATTCAACTATCTACAATTATCGTGTTCTCGACCAGACAGAATAGATTTCGACACCGAATTCGTCATTAGTAGACATCGGATTATATGCATTAACAAACTGGCAAAATATGCATGCAAAAATGCACTAAAAAAGAGTGAAATATGCACATGATATGCACCAAAAAATATCAATTTCCATTATGTCTCCGATTGATTTTAAGTCATCAATCAATTATAATTTTGTGACTATATATAGACATTTTTAACGAGCTTGTTCTAGGGCACATCGCGTTATCGTTACGTCACAATATCTGTAATTTTCGACTGTCATAGATTTCTCCAGCGTGAAGATTTTTAATCATTTTGTGAAGTTTAAAGACTTCCATATGATGTCATTTTCGAGTTTTGAGCTGAAATCGGTCTCAAACGACTAGGTTGGACACAGATGAATAATCCGTGGTCGAATTGGATTCTGTCCGATTATGTTTTGATCCTAAATATCTCGGTTGAGCTCGTTGGCGGGCCAAATCTGCCAAATGATTTTTGTGTTACAGCCATTTGAAATTTTGATTTTTCAAAAACTCGAAAAATATTCTTTTGGTTGAAATGAAACTTGGAACATTAATAGTGCCAATGATAAGAATTATCCTTGGAAAAATTTGAATTAATTTTTCTCTTCAAATTTTCATATTTCATTCAATTTTCACCGAAATTTCCAAGTCGCCATTTTGCAATGCGAACAAGCGCGTAGAAGTTGCTGACATCACGTCAGTGCTTTTCTAGGTTTTCAAGGTATACTGAAGAAAACTTGTTACGTCTGTCTGTTAATATCAATTTATAGGCCGAAAACGATTCCTCTACGACCATTAACGTAAAGAGACGGAACTAGAATTTATTTGCGCCATTTCTGAAGATATCTTTGCAGACGAGGTTCTCATTGTGGCGTTGACATATACTCCTATCTTCTCAATTGCTGCGAGCTTCGTGTTTTTAAATTTGTGTGGATCATTTCTGACAGGACATCTTTCTGTTCGATTATTTTTTTCTAAACTTTCCGTGGATTTGAACAGAAGAATATTTCTGGTATCCAATCTTTCTATAGCTCCGCAACCGTTCATATGCGTTGCATATGCAAACGCATATGCAAATATGCAAATGCATAAATCCGATGTCTAGTCATTAGTTAGTCCAACCTAATAGTTTGAGACTATATTCGGGAAGAACTCCGAAAAGTACAGAAATTCGTAGAAATCAATATCACACCTTTAATAGCGTCGGTATTTCAGCGGTTAGAGCGTTGAATATTTGATCGAGAGGTCT
The DNA here is from genome assembly GCA_958510865.1 of Myrrha octodecimguttata. NCBI lineage: Eukaryota > Metazoa > Arthropoda > Insecta > Coleoptera > Coccinellidae > Myrrha > Myrrha octodecimguttata. The sequence continues at coordinate 82,359,828 of OY294056.1, forward strand.
AGGGTCCGATCCCGGACTAGGAAAGAAATTTTCTAGATCGGTACCGCCCACCATTCACTGTTGGGTAAAAATTAACAGTACTGAGTCTAGGGTGGCGCGAGGACACAGTAACAAAGCCTACACAGAACACACCCGATATCCTGAGTCGCAAAACCTGTAAGCTTATGGGGGGTTACCTTGAAGTTTAGGATAATCGGAAAAATACAAAAACAATAGCACACCTTTGATAGCGTCGGTAGTTCAGTGGTAGGAGCGTTGAACTCGTGATCGAGAGATCTCAGGTTCGATCCCGGACTAGAAAAGAAATTTTCTTGACCGGTACCGCCCACCAAAACTGTTGAGTAAAAATTAACAGTGCTGAGTCTAGGGTGGCGTGAGGACACAGTTACAGAGCCTACACAGAATGCACCCGATATCCCAACTCGCACAAGCTGTAAGCTTTTGGGGGTTACCTTGAAGCTTAGGATAATCGGAAAAATACAAACACAATAGCACACCTTTAAGAGCGTCGGTAGTTCAGTGGATAGAGCGTTGAACTCGTGATCGAGAGGTCTCGGGTTCGATCCCGGACTAGGAAAGGAATTTTCTAGATCAGCTAAATCGAAATTAGCTAAATACAAATACCTGTTCCTCAGAACAAGCGTGTAAGAAAGTGTGAGACAGTTCTAAACTTTCGGTTTCTGTATTCAAAATTGAATTGAAGTTTTTTTTCGTACATATGGGCTTGGTCTACAGAATAAAACTACAAAGAAACAGGATTCATCCCATATTCAGAATCCGGTCGTTTCTCATCCAACTTTATTCCACCCATCGTTTTACAAGTATTCTACTCCAATTCTCCTATGAAAAATGGTCGCAAGTGTTGTAATATTCAAATTACCCTGGTTGACGTACAGTAAAATGCGAAGTCCCATTGGGTTTTGATGGTGTATTTAATTCGAGATAACGATCTGGTGGTCACTATTCCAAAGAAATATGGCCGTATTCGTTATTCCGATTTTGGTAGTTAACCTGGTGAGTTTGAGATAATCTGCTATGTTATGTTAGGTACTTAACCGCTAACATGCCCGGGAAAATATGATTTGTGACAATAATGAATGTGTAATATGGATTAAAATAACTTCGTTTAATTTTGTCAGAATATGGTGGAAATATGCAGTACGATAATCATTTGATCCTTGTAATTTTTTTGAATTTTGAGCGAAAAATGGTCGTACTCACTGATGACGAATAATTCATTGTCCAATTTAATTTTAGTAGTATCACCATAAGTCCTCAAACTTTGGAAAAAAATCTAGAAAAGCATTAACATTTCTTGAGAGATTGCGGAAATAACGTTAAAATTCCTAATAACAACGAATTTCGCCACTTTTTTTCTTTTTATCTCCGAGAGTAAATATCGGATCGAATTGAAATTTGAAACATTACTGTCAAATACTGATTCTAAGGTTCGTGCCGAATTCCAACGAAATCAAATCAATATTTTCAGAGAAAAAAACTTTTCATCAAAAATTTCAAAAATTTTCGAACAACTTGATCCACACAAAATTTTGCTACAAGTTGCGCGTTGGTATTCCGAAACTGTCCACGAATTTTCAATTTGATAGTGTGAATGATTCATGAGATATCGAGGAATTAACCTCAAAATTTCAAATCCGAAACTATTCAACCGATTCCACCCATTAACGAACTCAACATTTAGACTCCAAAACTAATCTGACAATTTCAAGTTGCTAAGTTCTTTCCTTTGGAAGTTAGAGCACATACGGACGGATGGATGGACGGACAAATAAAATATTTCACATCTTTTTTGATTCAGTAACATAATACGATCTCAACAATATTTCGCTGAAAGTTGAACAGTTTTATGCTCCAACTAACTGTCAAGTTTCAATAGACGACTTCGGCCCAAGTTGCCAACTCACAATTTTCTTTACAAATTTACTATCACTGGAGAACGGGAATTTTAGGACAAACTCGACATGATTACAATCGCGTTATTTATAAATATCCGTAAAGGTGCCTCGGCTCCCCAAACAAGATAATTCTTTTCAAATATAGGTTTATGCTAGGCTGAAATTTCAGTTGGGATTCCTGATTTCATGTTAATAGTGTCAAGTTTATAAAGGATATATTCTTTGGTTATTCTTGGTTATTTCATTTGTCGATTTTCCGTTCTGTAAATATGAAATATCCGGTTGGTCCCTGAAAAAAGGTTAATTACGGAATTTGATTCATGAAAAAGCAATCTTTCTGTCACCAGAACATAGGGATATTAAGTCTATGCACCAGAACGACAATCAATGTTTTATGGTAACATATCCATAGCATAGAACAATCTGTATTTACCTTATGATCCATAGACCATACCTATAGTGATTTTTCCATTGTTGATTGTTGTCTCTTCTATGTTCTATGAATATTAAAGTGAATAATGGATTGTTCTATGCTATGGATATGTTACCAAAGAACATTGAGAGTCTTTCTGGTGATAAAAAAAACGTTTTTTCATCAATCGAATTCAGTAATTAACCTTTTTTTCAGGAACCAACCGAATATTTCATATTTACGGAATGGAAAACCGGCAAATGAAATAACCAGTTGATTTGCGGAACATATCCTATATATTTTTGACACTATTAACATAAAATCAGGAATCCCAACTCAAATTTCAGCCAATCAGAGATGACCTCAACAAAACCCCATATTTGGAAGGAATAGTCTTGTTTCAGAAGCCGAAGCATCTTTTACGGATATTTATGAATAACGCGAATCTTATCATGTCGAATTTGTTCTGATATTCCCGTTCCCCAGAGATAGTAAATTTGTGAAGAAAATTAAGGGTTGGCAACTTGGCCCGAAGTCGTCTATTGAATAATTTAAGCGGTTCCTGAAATATCATGGAACAAACCTCAAAATTTCAAATGACTATAACTTCGAAACGGTAGTCTGATTTGTCCCATTAACGAATATTTACAAATTACGACAGTTATGTTCGTTACTGTCGTAATTTGAAATGCAACTTCTTGCAGAGTTTTGTTGAGATCGTATGAAAACTACACTCGAAAGAACTTTTTTTTTGAAATTTTGTTGAAAATTTTTTCCACGGAAAATATTCATCAGATTTAGAAAAATGATTGTGAAGACCTTCAACTCCCAGTTCGATTCAATCATAATTGTAGGATATGTTTTGAATGAACATGGAAAATTGTGTGAAACTAGGTTTTCACTGAACTAGGCCCCAACTCAGTGTAATTGGAATTCATTTCGTATTATATGCTGAAAGTAACGTAAGTTGAACCATTTTGGAATCTCAATGATGCAGGTATGTCACTCAGGTGACCATATTTTTCAGACCACGTCGGGTTAAAATAAGGAAAAAATGAGAATAACAGGAAATTTGATCTTGATCTCTGTTCGAAAAAAAAATTGTATGCCCCGAAAAATCATAGTTTGAATAAAACAGGGCATCTATACGGGAATATTAGCCGCAATAAACAAATTGCAAAAATTCCTCAATTTGGACTCTTGTCCCGAAAAAGAGTCTAATGTTTTTAATTTGAAAAAATAATGATTATCACCAAACCCGAGGCACTTCTACAAATAAAAAAACGTATTTTCAGAAGGGGAACAACGTCTCTAGCCGCAAGTACCATATTATTCATTCATTACGCCAAACCTTGTATTTGCGGAATAATATTTGTTGAAATTAACTCTTTCTCGAGTTCGGCATTCGTAATAGAGCACCGAAACATTGGGTGGATTTTCTCATTTACAAATTCGGCTCTTATATTTTATTCGGAATAATTGTGTTTACAATCGGCCATTGGGTGGCTTTCTGAATTTTTTTTTCAATGATTCTATTGAGATTATTTTAGCAGATTCTCAACCCTGAATTCATCAAAATATATATCGATACTTTCCGTTGGTAGCTATTGTTCCTATTTATTTTCAGGAAATTAAATTCATTCTGTAATCACATTGTATATGGAGATTCTAAGGACAACCTTTCAATCTCCTCACTGAAATATTTAAATGCTCTAAGCTAATAATCGTATTTAATGCATAATAAAGATTACACCGTACATAATGAAACAAATGCTGACAACATGTCTATTTATAACAGTCAATTCTAAGTAGGTACGTTACAATTTATAGGCAAATATATATTCAAATAGAAAATGTTTTATGTAATTAAGGAATCTCACGTACTTCGAAAATCACCATAAAATTGAAGTATATTTTCTGTCTCATATAAATAAAAGAGGAATAATTAGGTTAGTAATCAAAATGCATGAACACAAATTAATCCTTGGAGTGATTATGATCACGTGTTATGTCAGCCAAGTATGACTTTCGATAGAGACCACGTGAAAAGCTGATACAATTGCCACAAATATCACAGAAATAAAAATCTATTTACGCGCTTGTTCTGGGAAACAGCCTGTAATCATTTAGAACCAATGTCCCTAATCATCGACGTTTTGCCCGAAAATGGTCTCGAACGATTAGGGTGGACACACTGATGAAGAAGTTGACGTCAAATTCCATTGTGGCAATTGGATTTTAACACGATATCTTCCGAACGGCCCGAGAGATTTTGGAGTTCTAGAGTAGGTTGCGTATCCAGATAGATGCTTAATTTCAGCGATAAATAAAATGATAAAATAGATCGAATTGTTTTAAAGTTATACACATTCGGAATTTCGAGCTCACTTCTTCAATATCTAGAATTTTTGTTGAATAAACGTGTTTGAAAATCTTTTTATGTATGAAGACATTTTGAATAAGAAACAGGTGAAGGTTTCGACATAATTGAACGACGTCTGATATAGGCTGCAAAATGTTATATTTAAATTTGAACTTAACATTATCACAAGGACAAATATCCGTCGATAAATCAACAAATATTCCCCCTTGATCAGAGCTAATCATTCAATCAACCAAAACATCTACACCGAAGAAGCGGATCGAAGCAGAATGACTACAGTTGTTTCACAGTTGTCACTGATCTTCAGGTCAACTCACCTTGAATAACACCGCAGAGGGAACCTCGATACTTGTCACCTTTCAGATGGACCGCTGCAGTTTAACAACGTACAAGGCGCCATCTTCTTGGAGAATCTTGCGAATCCCACCTTCGAGTGCAGAATTCTTTGATCGATGTGCATGACGTTCATCCCCCATTCTGCACTAGAAGGTGGGATTCGCAAGATGCTCCAAGAAGATGACGCGCAGTTCGTTGTTAAACTGCAGCGGTCCATCTGAAAGGTGACAAGTATCGAGGTTCCCTCTGCGGTGTTATTCGAGGAAGTTGACCTGAAGATCAGTAACAACTGTGGAACAGCTGTAGTCATTCTCCTTGGATCCACTTCTTCGGTGTAGATGTTTTGGTTGATTAGCTCTGATCAAGGGGGAATATCTGTTGATTTATCGACGGATATTTGTCCTTGTGATTATGTTAATTCATTATTACTGGAGCTCTTTTTTCTGCGTTAAACCAATTCCTATCGTTATATTAGAACTTTTTAGTTGTTTATATATTGTTTCAATATTATTTGTTGGGCAACTGAATTCTGTGACCATAATAATGTTAGTTTTATTGAATGTGTACATATATTATGCTGGAAGGAGATAGATATCAAGCGTTTCAAGGAAAAGGCTTTTTCTTGGTTTTAAACCATATTTTTCTGTACTTTCAATTGATCCGCAATCCATCTGTACCTTGTCACGATAACTTGAGAATGGAAAGAGCCAGCAACTTGAAACTTTTAGGGGAGAATGCGCATCAAAATGCGCCGGTTGAATTATTTTATGGGCCGAATCGGAATAACGGTTTCAAAGTTATACTCATTTGAATTTCTGAGATTATTTCCTCAATATCTCATATTTACCAATGTTATCGGACTGAGAATCCGTACTGTTCTGTAGAATATCGATGAAAACTGCTTAGAACAACTTTTTGGAATCTTTGGTCTTCGAGAATTTTTCTTCCATTTTTTCTGGGAAAGTATGCACAGAACTCCGAATCGATATTTTGCGGTAGCGCACAAAAATTCAGTTTGATCGGATTCAAAATTTTGGAGATTTTAGGAAAAATATGTTAAATTTCATGTTTTTCCTCGGTATCGTTGTTTTTTCCAAGATAACTGGAAAAATGCTGATCCGATCAAGATGAGTTTTGGTAAATAGTTGGCAAACGCTGATGCATAATTTTCTTCAGAATTTCTTGATGATCATGTAATTAAAACAATAAAAAATTAGCTGTTAACTAGACGTCAGTGCTTCTTTAGAATTTTTTCTACCTGTTAGCAGCAAAATATTTTAAGGCTCTTTAAACAGTAATTCAACTAACACATCAAAACTAGTGAGAACTTGAAGTTTTTCTGCTTGTTAAATATCGATTAAAGGATATTTTGCGAGGGTTCTGCATTGGCTTCATTCGGGTACTAATTTGCGGACTATCCTAGGATTGTTCCCGAACTGCGCAGAACCGACGAGCAGACGTTTCGAGTCCTAGAACTATCCTAGGACAGTCCAAACTACATGAAAATCCGAACAGAACTAAGGACAGAAAGGGGGGGAGGAGAATCAATTTCTTCATTTAAATCAGCTCAGTGATAGAATGAATTCAATCTGGTGATGGGAATACAATTGACAAAACGTCTCCCGACCAACCAGGTGAAAAAAAAACACTTTTCCATTTTCCATTTCTCAAACAAAATTCTTATATTTGGTTTTTCTTTTTCACCATATACTTCCTCGTCGAATATTAAAAATGAAAATAATCTATAATTCGATTCAAAACGGAAATTTATCGATTAAATCATGTTAAAAATTGGAACAAAACTTTGAAATTGTCATCGGCGTTTTTCTGATTGAAGGAAAATATACTGTTTTACTCTAATGAATAGGTAGTCGATAATAGATCAATCTATTAAAATTTAAAAAAAGCACCCAAACACAAACATAATTCTTAAATAATATGTTCAAATAATTGGATTTCCATGACATTGTCCAAAATATAAAAGCTGACCATGTGGCGGTAGAAATCCTAGAACAGTACCCACTCCAAAGCAGGTTCTGTTTGCGGACAGTTCTAGGATCGCCCGAGGATAATTCTGACAAAACCCGAACACAGATCAAGTCGGTCCTGAAACAGTTCGACAAAACCCGAACTCTACTGCGCGAACTCCTGACAGTTCTAGAACAGAAATTGTTGGAACCCGAATGAACCTATTATTTTTGAGGTTTTTTTCAAGTTTTCACTCCCAGTATCCAAAAAAGATCTATATATAAAAAAGATCACATTTACTATTTCAAGAAAATGGCCTTCGGGATTGTGGGATTCAAACCATTTATAAAGGCCAGTTTCTGAAGAAATATCACATAATGAACAATATTAGAATAACGTAAACGATCAACGAAAAAAACTGTAACGTTTCAGAGACTATATGTGACTCCTTCAATAGACAATCTTCAGATATTGGAGGCGATAACCTAGAAAGAACCTGAAAAATAATTCTCCTCTTGCTGTTCAACCTTCATCTAAAATTAACTTCTTAGACCGCTACATTGAGGGTACTCATGAAGAAAATTTAAAAATTCTCAAAGCTCAGAGCTCTTCCTATCAAGGTTTCTAGATAGATTACCGAAGATACGCCTTCATAATATAAACCTTATGAATTCCAACATCTTCAAACGAGGCTATTCGGAGGAGAAATATCCATATATGTGAATAATTGATGAGAATATCGACTCGGCGCATACAAACACAACTAGGAGCAGTCTAGGGAGTAATTAAGTATTACGTAAACCAATAAACTTTCAAATTCAACACCAGTTTGTCGCGGGTGTTTTGTTCACGCCTGAAAGAGCGGTCCCGGCCATCTGATTGGTCCTATCTTGTCACGTGTATAATGGAATCATTTTGAAGTTGATAAATACACCCATAATGTGGTACATAGTTGGTGTAATATAACCATGTACTGGATTTTATAGAGCTGAAATATGTTAATACGCAGTTCAACCAGGTATCTCGATGTTATACGTGTCATATCATGGTCGCGATTGTTTCTATTTTAATCGATTTACTCATGTGATGATATAGATGAGATGTACAAGGTTTCAGGAATATTTTAATTATTAAATTCAAAAAAGTCTACTTGTTAAAGGCTATTGAAACAACAATTAAATACAGATTTTTCTGCATAACCTTTACATAATATCTTTCGATATTGATTTGATATCTTACGATATACTTTTATGTCTTCGACGTACTACGTCTTCAATGACAAAATTATTATATCAACTGGCATATAATGATCAAAGTAAAAAACTGAATGAATGAAATACAACCTAAAAACAATACTAATAGTATTGTTTTTAGGTTGTATTTCATTTTTTCACACTTTTCTCGAGTTTTTTACTTTGATCATTATATGCCAGTTGATATAATAATTTTGTCATTGAAGACGTAGTACGTCGAAGACATAAAAGTATATCTTAAGATATCAAATCAATATCGAAAGATATTATGTAAAGGTTATACAGAAAAATCAATATTTTAATTGTTGCAATGAGAGCTATAAAAGATTTTCAGACAGATTTAGATCCCCGATAAGTATCTTTTTGATAGAGTATCCGATACTACTTTGGGTATCTCTTCAGAAAAAGGAATTTCGATGATTATCTCGTTCCTCTTGAAAAGAGAGAACTTACTGTTTGAGGCTACCTCGGTAGACTAGTTGGCTGAAGAGGTGGACTAGGGTGCTGAAGGTACTGGGTTCGAATCCCGGCGAGGTCATGGATGTTTGATGTTTGTGGTGTTTGTGGTGTTGTAAAAACAAAAAATTGTCCATAGTTGGGTATGAATGATTAGTATGCAATAAAAAAGTGTTACTATGATCTGTGTACATGGTTTAAGCCGAGGCACATTAAAGAGATGATGAATGAATGAATGAACTTACTGTTTGAGGCCCTTCATTTGTAAGTATACAGGGTGAGTCTTTGACCTTGCAGAATATTTTAATAGAAGATTCTTGAAGCTGAAAAAACACATTTGTCCACTACCATTTTTTCCGATTCGGCCTAGATAAAAAGATATAGGCATTATAAATTTCCATAATAGGCTAGCCGCCCCTGGAAACCTGAACACTGAAGTTTTTCCAAGCCTAAGATATACCATTCAAATCTTCGAAATAAGCTACTCTATTATGAAAACAAGCGTCAACTTACCTTTTACATTCCAGTTGGTGAAAAAAGTTGTATTTATGGTACAATATACAAGTAAGGTATTCCAACTTTCGTGGGCGATAAGAGTTGAATATTCTTCTCTTGGTTTCATTTTCGATAATGAGGAAATCATAGCTATCACTCATATTAGGTTTGAGATTGGGGCTAGCCAGCTCTAGACATTTGCATGCTATATGTTTGACTGTTTCCGTTTACGATCCACAGAGCCTGCAGATGTCATCTGCTGACCGTCCAAGCAATACAAGAGGTTCTTTTACGGTCGAGCAGTGTCAGCAGTCTCACCAGTGAACGAAGCTCAGCTTTTAGTAGCAGCAGGATCTTCCTGGTATAGGATGCATATTCTGATATTCAGCTCCCATTGTTGGCCATGTGATGGCCGACACAAGGGAATCGCCAAGAAACTGACGCATTTGAAGAAGAGTTTTCTCACAAGACAATGCACCAATCTCCAGATTTGACTATCTTTGGTTCTCAGATCTGAAAAAAAGCTCCTAGGAAAATATTCAGCCTAGATGAAGGAGTAATCACCGTCACTTCAGATTTTAGACAACGACAAATTTAGAGGAAAGTTGTTACATAGGCTCAAATCCTTCCTCTCTAATCGCAGGTTTCGTGTAAGAATAGGTAAAGCGTATTCTTCCGTTGGAAGACTATTTATATCAGGTGTTTCCCAGGGCTCCGTGTTTGGACCAATCCTTTTTCTTGAAGGACCACCTCGTCTGCCGTAAAATGGGCGCAATGCACGTAACGTTTGCACTAACGAACACTCATTTTGGTAATACATTTTTGACATTTGGACGTGTTGCTCAACCGTGTAACTTGCCATGGTGATTTGGCATTACTAACTGAATAAAAAAATATAGGTTAGAAAGACGACGTTAAAACAACATGGCCGCCACAGGCTGCCAACATCGACCCGTCCCTATTGAAAGACCCTTTACATATCTGACTTACCTCCACTGATCCAATCGGCGGTTTCTTCATTTGCTGACGATACCAAAATATTCGACCTTCCTCTATTACACCGCGGCGTTTTCCAGAATGACCTTCAAGTCCTCTTCAAATGGTGCTAGGACTGGATGTTACCACTGAACATCGAAAAGTGTTGTGTGCTTCACATCGGTAAAAGTAACCCGAAATTACCTTATTGGATTGACGGCTTTGAGACAAAGTCAGTAACCCATCATATCGATCTGAGAGTTACCATCGATTCGGATCTGTGCTGGTTTTACAATGTGGCAGCAAATACGGGAAGGGCAAAGCAGATAGCATACTTGTTTGGAAGAACTTTTCTGACCTCTGATATCTTGACGTGGAAGTTTACTACACGCCTACCATATCCATACCAACTTCCGTCCTATGAGGATCGCCTACTCATCTAAAGCTTGCCCAAGATTGCCGAACGTCGTACGAGGCGTGATCTTATTTTCACTTTCCGTGCTCTGAATGGCCATTTTGGGGAGGAAATCAAGAATATTTTTCAGCTGAATACGAACAGTTTAAGAGGTCAGCGTTTCAAGCCACAGAAGAAAGCATTAAGATCTACGATGTTTCTCCCTAATAGGGTTTTCAAATCCCGGAACCAGCTACCATCAGCGGTCTGTGAACGCCTTCAAGAATGGCTTGGATGCATGGAGCTTTATTCAAAGGTAATGTCAGCATATCATGCATGTTTGTTTTTGTGATTGTTTCTTTCAGAATTGTAATTTTATATTTGATGGGTTTATAGGTTATCCTCAACCCTTGTACCTACTTAAATAAATAAATAAATAATGCTTTGCTTTCTTATCTTACTAACTTATTGAATGGCCTGCTATCATCTGAAATCGATGCCAGTAATTGAATTTTAAACTACCACTGTTCACCAGGACTAAGAACCCCAGCCAACAGTAATACCTACAATGATACTCTTACGTCACTCCAACTTTTTTCAAATATCTACGAAGATGTAAAGCACAATTTTCATAAGTTAACCTATTAAAGTCAGAAAATAATTTACAACCGGCGTAAAATTTTTGTGATGTATTGTTGTTACCTTCTCTCGAAACTAATTAGGTAGCCTGCGAAATGCAATTTTGAAGAAAACATCGAGATTGGCAATACGTTGATTGATATACTGTTTCCAGCTGGCATTAAACCATCACGGTTAATTGTAGGAGTCTGTGCTTAATGGCGTCTCTCTTGCCATGCCATCTCGGATCGCGGATTCAGCAGAGCCGTTTTTAGCGACCGAAGACGCCTCACGTCTATGACGTAATATATGGTCCATTGTATCGGTCGCAAAAATGGATTGTACAGTAAGTAATAACACATGTGATTGAAGGCAAGAGCTCGGCTAGAATGCTACTTGCAAGATCGGCTCTCTGAGAGGGCATTTTACCGCGTGGTTGACAGGACTCTTCAATGCCATAGTTGATTCCTAGATACATAGAATTTCGCCTTGTGTGTTCTCGTTCTTCTTGCTCGGCCACAAGATGAATTGATTTCGATTGTTCTGAATAATCGAATAGCACTGCATACAGTCTGACCTTTTATTCCCCACCTGTACGTTTCGAGGGGAAGACTGGAATGTGAATGTTCTTTTTGTTTGATGTGTGCCTCACTTGAGCTTTTCGATGTTGTCCTGGAAACGAAGTAAAATTTAAATTGGATAGGTATTGAGGATTTTAGTTTATTCAGATTGAAGGTACTCAGGTGTGTAAATCATGTGATACCCAACCCTTGTATCGTTATTCTTGCCAATAGAAGAGTTTCATGTACCTAAACGTTGTTGGGCGTGAATGAATTCCGATAAATGCTATCAAAAAAATTCTATTAGAGCATTGACGTAAAGTCAGCAGCTTTTGCGCGCATCCTCAAATTCATTGAAAAATAATTTTATTTTTTTCATAGTTCTAGTAACACGTTAATCACGAAATGTTGCGGAAGTTGGCATTAGAATTAACCATCTAGTAACCGAGTTTCATGTTAATCGATGAGTATTTTTTCAATTGTTTCAGAAAAAGTAACGATAGCTGGGGAAAACTACTGAAATTTGAAATATTTTTTTCGGAAGAAATGAAATCGTTCAAATATCATATTTGGTTTAATATAATAGTATATTAACTTTATAGTTTGTGCTGAATATCATTGAAATATGCGAACTCAACAATGTGAGTCTGTGCTGCTGTGGCTTTCCGAAATTGTCAATTTGACAAAAGTCTCTAAAAACGAAAAATCAAAAGAACATAATTCTGTAAATTTTCTAGTTTGTCTGACGAAGGGTCCGATTTGTACTTAGAAACTTTACAGTTCGCGTTGTTGATAGTTTTTATTGTTTTCCAGATCTGCCCTTGATAAATAGTTTAATTCTGCAACCAGCAAGGGCGTTCTCCATAAAAAACAATTTCATTTCATTTTCATTTTTCTGTTTCAGATATTGGTAGTGAACCCAGAAACAAACCTGAAAATGATAGAAAATCCTCCCAAATTAATCCAAATGTCCCAAATGTTTTGATACCAACATAAAAACTTCTGAACTTCCTGAACATAGAATATAAAATTAAAGAAAAACACATTATACAGGGTGATTCCGGAGGAGACCGTCAGCTTTAAGGATAAGTTCACACTAGTCAAGACAGTCTCGAAACAATGTTTGGTTCATGGTTGGAGGTCTCTATCGAGAATATACAGGGTGATTTGTCCGATTCTACCTATTTTACTTTTATTGATAACTTTGGTATGCCTTATTCGATTTCAATGAAATTTTCAGTGAAGTACAATATTGGTGAGAACATTCATTATTTCCCAAATGATTTCCAAAATGAGCGGTTGATATTTTGATAATTGTGCAGGTTGAAAAAACACCCTGTACATCGCGTTTCCAAAACCTCGCTGTCTGTTTGCGAGTCTACTATAATAAGTCACTATTTGAGAGTTTCTAATTTTCTTGGCACACTTCTAGTTTTCCGAGAAAGCTTTGTCAAAAAAAGACAATGTCGAAATTTCGCTTCAATCGATTCTACTTTCATTGATAACTTTGATATGGCTCATTCAATTTTGATGAAATTTGCAGTGTAGAACGATCTGAATGAGTACATTCAAAAATTTTAATGATCTCTCAAAATGCAGGGTTGTAAGTGTGATAATTTCAGAATTTCAAATTAATTGTGCAGTTCATAGAAAAACACCCTGTACATTGCTTTTCCAAAACTTTCTGATTCGTTTCAGATTCTACAATAATATGTCGTTATTCAGAGTTTGGCGCAAAAGCAGTGAGAATAGTCTACACTAGGTCGTAGAGCTGTATATTCCAAGGATGCAAAGCAGTTCTTAAGTTCTAAACTATTCTTTTCAAATTCCAAATTCATATTTAATTGCTCATATTCTGTATGAAATCATTCAATTCATAATATTACTTCATGTGTGCATAAACCAAACAAATCTACACACATGGAAACAAATTTCGAACAAACATAAGAAACAAATAATGACAAGTGGTCTTTAGGATCAACAGAAAATTCACATTGAATTTTCGAAATGTTTTTTTTTTCGAATTCATATTTTTCTTGAATTTCCAATCGACAGTATTGAACGAAATCACATAACGTCACTGCTTCATAGAAATAACCCTTTTATTGAAAAGCGCAGGTTTGTAAAAAAATTAAATTAAGTAATTTTCTGAATGGAATGATTTTATACAGAAAATGAGCAATTGAAAATGAATTTCAAAGTTGAATAGAATATTTAGAAGTGACGAACAACTTTGCATCCCTGGATAATACAGCTTTCCTACCTAGTGCGGGATATTCTCACTGCTAGTGAGCCAAATTTCGATTATGCTCTTCTTCATAAATGATTTCTAGGAAAACCGGAGGTGTGCCAAAGAGATTGAGAACCTCTCAATAATGACATATTATGGTAGAATCTGAAACGAATGAAAAAATTGGGAAAAGCAATGTAAAGGGTGTTTTTTTCCAACTGCAAAATTAAACTAAAATTCTGAAATTATCGCAAATCGAACCCTGTATTTTGAGAGGTTGTTGCAAATATTGAATGTAATCAATCAGATTGTTCTATACTGCAAATTTCATCAAAATTGAAAGAGCCATACCAGAGTAATTAATAAAAGTAGAAATTTCGACATTTTCTTTTTTTGATAAGAATTTCTCGAAAAACTAGAAGTGTGCCAAGAAATTAGAAACTCTCATACGATGACAACTGCTCATTTTGAACATTTTTTTTGGAATTAATGAATGTTCTTATCAATATTGTACTTCGCTGGAAATTTCATTGAAATCGAATAAGGCATACCAAAGTTATCAATAAATGTATAACGGGTTGAATCGGACGAATCGCCCTGTATATTCTCAATAGACACCCCCCAACCATAAACGAAACATTGTTTCGAGGCTGTCTGGACTACCGTCAACTTATCCCAAAATCTGGCGGTCTCCTCAGGAATCACCCTGTATAGTCAATCATAATTTATATACTATCGGCGAGCGATTTCGGCCCCAAGGCCATCATCAGGCCAGCTGAAAATACAATAAACAACATGAAAATATGTATTCCAAGTTGAGTATATGAGTTACAATGAACAGATTTTGTTAAAATTATTGATTAATATTATATTTAATACTTAGGTTAGGAGTGTGTGATCTTGGAAATTGACTAACCGTCGAAATAAGAAATACAACCTTCAATGGAAAAGGCGTAATGAAATTAACCAGTCTTTTTCAAGGTTATTGAGAACAAATTTCATCAGAAAAATGATAAGAAATAGGTCCAATGAGAATTACTTCTCTTTCTCTGATTCTCAGGGCCGAAGCTAGTGCAGGGTAATGCCCTACCTTGAAAAAAGAAAAAGCTTAATATTTGAAAACTTAATTATATATATGAAAATTTCACTGCCCTCAACCCCTATTGCCCTACCTCAAAGTCATCTCTAGCTACGACCCTGCTCTGATCTATTCCGGCTTTGAACGACTAGTCCCATATTGCCATCGAATAAAGAATTCACGAAATCAATCAATGATTGAAATTAATTTCAAGTCACACATCAGCTAACAACATGGCGTCAGACAGTTCTATAAAACTCGAAACATTACTCTTTGAAACAGGCGTTTGGTTTGAAATGGTAATTAAATAGTGAAAAGATTCTGTTCAATAAAACTGACCAAATGGGCTATAAATTAAGGAACAATTGACGCATGGCAGAATATCTGATATGTAATTCAGCATTCCCAGCTGCATCAAGTATTACTCAAGCATTTTTGCTTAGAATAGCTGCGGCTTTGTGGATGACCATAATGAAATATAAATAGGTGCCTGCATTCGATAAGAAGCGAATAGAAAAACACAATAGTGTCATGTATAATCGATGGAAACAATACCCGGGATTTGATATGATACTATTTTATTGGGGGTTCATTATATTTGATTGTTATTGCCGTGATTCGTATGTTGGTAAATTTTACTACGCATAAGGTCTACCCCTCTACAGTGGTTACCAGTTCTTTTAAATATTGTTGCGCCCCATATTCGTAGATAGGTTGAAGTGAAAAGGTATTGGGATGAATTTCATTCCTTTCCGAGTTTATTCTTAATCATGACTTGTATTCTGGATTCTAAAATTGCTAGATTGAGATCTCGTAAATCTCTATGCATTAACTATTTTCTTTAGTCCAATAAAATGATAAAAAATTTGGAGTTCGGAATGGAATTTGTGTAGTATTTTCAACGAAGGTTCGATCAGCGATCCTTCGGAATAAGTTCGTGGTTTTAATCTTCTTAGGAAAATTTGGTGCATTTTGAATCGACTTAGAACAGGATATGGTCCCGGTTATGATTTTTCTTTGGAATGGAATTAGGTCGAATGTCAAAGATGCGAATACGGAAAAGAAAAGGAAACAATAGAACACTTAGTTAATAGTTGTCCAATATACAGTTCTTTCATGATGAAAGGAACAAATTCATTTGAAAATTGGGTTTCTATTTTATGTTAGAATCCTCGGACACGTCGATTATTATATTTATTTGGGCATTTTTTGCAGTGAAAATTTTGTATACAGGGTGTCAAATTTGTGAGCTATGATTTTGTCATTACTTTTTTTGAATGTAATACCCTGTATATTATTTCACTTTACAATTCTACGATAAATTCTTATTACTTTTTGTGAACATATCATATGCCTAAACTCCATATGTTCCCAGATATAACGGAGATTGTGGATAATGAAAGATGCGATATGAAAACACACAAATGTAAGTCATATTTAATTATTGATGTTTAATTTGTTGTACGTTTACTTCGAGCCATTACTTCTGGACTGATAAGTAATAAGAATTTATCGTAGAATTGTAAAGTGAAAATAATATAAAGGGTATTACATTTAAAAAAAGTAATGACAAAGTCATAGCTCCCAAATGAGACGTCCTGTAAACAAAATTTTTATTGCGAAAAATGTCCAAATAAATATACTGATCTACGTGTCCGAGGATTTTAACATGATATAGAAACCTAAATTTTAAATGAATTTGTTCCTTTCATCATGAAAGCATTTTATAAATTCGACTTCAGTTTTGAGTCAATTCATTCGGTGTCTGATTCTGTTTTGAGGTGGATCGTGAACTGAACTGATTCATATTATTTTGTTTCGTTTTTTTGTTTCCAGGTGTGATTTCGAGTTATTAACCTGCATCGAAAGGAAGGAAGAAATTTTCGAGGTTTTCATCTGTTCTTGTATCAGACGTCTTGGCCAAGCCTCGATAACTATCGGTCGGCAGGCCGGACATTCTTGAATTTGATCTCGTACTGTTTTTTCCATCAATGAGACCAACCTTATTGTTTCAAATCATTTTCAGCAAGAAATTCGAAAATTACAGACATTTGAGCAAAATAATAACGCGCTCTATCCCATCAGAAGAAGAGCGCGAAAACGAAACGTATTTTTTCGTTACATATGATTCGTTAACTGTTTTTCAGATTTCTGATTTCAATGATCGTGTGCTACTTGATATAAATTTCATCCCTTTTGTCGGGCGTGATTTGTGTGACAATTATACGTATCCAAAGATATATTTGTAAGGGGTATTATACTCTACTCACTTTCATGAAGTTATTTGGTAGGCTTTGGGATAGTTTTATTGCGTTTAAAACTGAACTTGAGTCAGGTTGGCACTCGTAAATGTCAAAATAATCCAGCGATACATTCCCATTTTTTCCTATATTTTTAACAAGGACTCCAAGGATTGGTATGTGTCATACTTAATTACTAGGACTTGTATGCAGAACAGACAGGATAACGTATACTCCATTCACTTTTATAAACTATATCCCGGTTGGCCATGATTCAGGTCTATCAAGTTTTTTTTACTTAAAACTGACTCGTGAAATATCGGCAATGTCAAAAGAAATCTCAGCGACGTTGCCAAATGCCAATGCCAATTTCTACTCTCAATCTCAACATAATCATCACGCTTGGAAATTAAAAATGCCGCAGGTAGTTTTGAAGAAGCAGAGACGAAGTGCTGTGTAGAATTGAAGTCTGCCTTTTCTGATTCTACTTTTATTGATAACTTTGGTATGGCTCATCCAATTTTGATGAAATTTGCAGTGTAGAACAATCTGAATGAGTACATTAAATAATCGCAACAATCCCTCAAAATACAGTGTTGTAATTGTGATAATTTCAGAGTTTCAGAATAATTATGCAGTTGAAAAAAAACACCCTGTACATTGCTTTTCCAAAACTTTCTTATTCGTTGCAAATTATACAATAATATGTCATCACCCAGAGGTTTTTGATTTCTTTGGTACACCTTCGGTTTTCCTAGAAAACATTTTTGAAGAAGAGCATTATCGAAATTTGACTCACAAGCAGTGAGAGTATTCCGCACTAGGTAGGAAAGCTGTATATTCCAAGGATGCAAAGTTGTTCGTCACTTCTAAAATATTCTTTTCAAATTCCAAATATATTCCGAATATAATGATTTCATACAAAATATTAGCAATTAAATATAAATTTGGAATTTCAAAAGAATATTTTAGAACCTAAGAACTGCTTCGCATCCTTGGACAATACAGCTTTCCTACCTAGTGCGGAATACTCTCACTGCTTGTGAGCCAAATTTCGATCATGCTCTTCTTCAAAAATGTTTCTAGGAAAACCGGAGGTATGGCAAAGAAATTAAAAACCTCTGAATGATGACATATTATTGTAGAATCTGAAACGAATAAGAAACTTTTGGAAAAGCAATGTACAGGGTGTTTTATTTTCGACTGCACAATTAAACTGAAATTCTAAATTATCACAATTACAACACTGTATTTTGGGAAACTTATGCGATTATTGAATGTACTCGTTCAGATCATTCTATACTGCAAATTTCATCAAAATTGAATGAGCCATACCAAAGTTATCAATGAAAGTAGAATCGATTGGAGCGAAATTTCGACATTGTCTTTTTTTGATGGAATTTTCTCAGAAAACTAGAAGTGTGCCAAAAAAATTAGAAACTCTCAAATAATGACTTATCATAGTAGAATTGTAAACAGATAGCGTAGTTTTGGAAATGCGATGTACAGGGTGTTTTTTCAACCTGCTCAATTAACCTGGAATTATCACAATAACAACCACTTATTTTGAAAAAACTTCGAAGTTAATGAATGTCCTCATCAATATTGTACTTCACTGAAAATTTAACTAAAATGAATAAGCCATACCAAAGTTATCAATAAAAGTAAAATCGGTCGAATCGGACAAATCACCCTGTATATTCTTAATAGAGACACCCAACCATGAACAAAACATTGTTTCGAGACTGTCTTGACTAGTGTAAACTTATCCCAAAATCTGACGGTCTCCTCCGGAATCACCCTGTATAAATATAATACTCCCCAGACCAAACCAATGAAGTACCCACTCGAATTTGTCAAACTGAATAGCAGCTTGGTAGCCATGTTGCGCTCACATGAGAAACATATCGGGCTCCATATGAATAAGAAAAAAAAATGGAGGACAATGTCGAATTCAATTAACCATCGGGAGCTACAATTATGTGTTACACTTGGATGTTTTCTTATTACAAAACAATTCCCTCATGACTAAATGAATTGTAACTTATAACATATAGCTATGTATGGTCGTATGCTACAATTCGAACAATATAAATTTGCATATAATAGAAACTACGACAGGCATTATTACCGGCACAACTTCAACAAAGCCTAAACCAGACTTCTGTCATTCGTAGTTAATGAAATTGTAGGGCATAATATGTAGTGCATTAATCTTATCATACGTTTTGAATGGGCTTTATTTTTCATTTTTTTCTCATGCCTCGGCGTATGCGAGAAGAATTGAAAGCTTCGAGTACATGGAGTTTGTAGATACGAGGGCTGTTTTCTATCTGCTGAGCCTGAGGTAAGACAGAATGAAGATCTAGAAGAAACTAACAACACAATTCTTCACGCTGACTAGTTCCAAAATAATCCGAAAATAGTTGCAACCAGTGAGTATTTTTCATCTGGTGCTCCATTTATAACCTTTCGACGATATTCTTCACTTTTCCGTTTCAAATATGCTATAATCTCGAAATATTCACTAACATCAATACCTGTTTCAACAACTTTTGACCCGATCATTGAAAATTAGCACAAAGTTGATGAGCACTATATTTTTTTTTTTTAAGTATGCTAAGAAAGAAGGTTCACTAAAGTTCCCTTGTACATCTTTCGATTTACACCGAGCCAAGAAATTGGTGAATGCAATGCTGAGCTGATTTTTTCAGATAAGAGTTTTAGAGCTGCTCTTCTCACAGACTTTTCAATATCCAGAGGAATCAACCGTTTTATTGATTAATATCCCACTATCGACCAACATATCAAGCAGTCAAAAACAAGAAGAAAAATTGAACAGGAACGCAATTTACATGAGATGCAGTCAGTTTCACAAAACTTTGATGGCCGATAATCGTTGATTAAGCCTCGCATTCGATGGTTGGGCTAAAAATGAACTGAAATCGAGCACATAATTTACTGTTGATTGACAATCAGGCCTTTGATCAGGCAATCAAAGTTTTGTGAAACCGACTGTTAGTCTTTTTACGTGCTGTTTCCTTTTCAAACTACCATTTCTTATTAATCATAGCGTTGTCAACTTTTGGCATTCGCAACAAGCTTGTGATTATTTGCATATTAAGATGCATTTTGAGGTTTGATTCCATTCCAAATTCGCCTATTTTCTGGGGCAGTTTCTAAGACTCTTCCAGAGCTGGTTGAGTCAGTCAATACTGCTTCATTAGAATTATTGCCAAAGAAATCAAGAGAAAAGTACAAATAGGCATAAAAACGTTTTATGGACTATCACAAGAGTAAAACCTAGAAAAACACTGACGTGAAGTCAGCAGCTTTCACGCGCTTGTTCACATTGCGACATGGCTACTTGGAAATTTCAGTGAAATTCAAATGAAATATGAATATTTGAAGAAGACATAATTTTTTTAAAATTTTTCTCTGGATGAATTCTTCTTATTGACACTGTTCATCTTCCAACCAACTTTCATTTCAATCAGATGAATATTTTTCGAGTTATTGAAAAATCAAAATTTCAAATGGCTTTGACACGAAAACCATTCGACAGATTTCGTCTAGTAACGAACTGAACAGAGATAGTCAAAATCAAAACCAAACCTGAAAATTGCAAGACTCTAGGTCCTTTAAGTATCGATTAAAGCTTATTCTGGGGGGATTTCGCATCATTTTTTAAGTTTTTTTCTGGATTTTCACCCCCAATATCTGAAACAAAACTATTAAAAATTAAAAACAAATTAAATGTCAATTTGACAAAAGTCTCAAATAGAAACGAAAAATCGAAAGAAAATAATTTTTGAAATTTTCTGCTTTGTCTGATGATAGAGTCAGATTTGTACTCTGAAACGTCACAGTTCGCTTTCTTCATTATTCGTATTGTTCCTCTATTGTTCATTAGGCAATCTGTTTTCCCAAAAACTGCCCTTGACAAACAGTTTGATACTGCAATCCGCAAGGGCATTTTTCATGAAACAAACAATTTTTATTTAATTTGGAATAGTTCTGTTTCAGATATCGGGAGCCAAAACCCAGAAAAATACCTAAAAAATAATCTAGGTCCTTCCTTTCGAAAGTTAGAGCACACACGGCCGGACGAAATAAAATTTGACGACGGATTCTTCATCAGTTAGTCCAATTTAGTCGTTTTAGACTGATTTCAGCTCAAAATTCGAAAATTACATTACATTAAAAAACGATAACGCGCTGTCCCAGAACAAACTCGGAAATCATACTTCGTAGATCTTTGTCTAAAGATGAAATCTTCAACATTGTGAGCTAATTATTCAATGTTAAAGTCAACCCTTGCAAAATATAAATCAATTCCTTATTAACAATTTGTTTTCAATCATTTATGTAGAACACTAACAACTGTTAGGAAATATCATTTCCTCACATTAAGGAAATGAGAATTTCCCAACCATTCGGAAATCTTGACTTTTTCTTTACCAATTTCGTCTCGACTATCAACATTTCATAGCGATTTGCGTTAAATAAATTTATTCACTCATCTTTCTTGATAAATGTCTTTCTTGGCTAAATGGCTAGCTGTCACAAAAAAAGCCACGAATATTGTCATCTTAATCGACATTTACATCTCAAAACCGATGCGAAAATAAAAATTCACCTTCCCGTATCGAGCACGTAAAAATACCAGGGCGTAACCAAAAAATTAATGACCAGGTAAGCTGCAGCTCGCACTTATCGAAGTCCAAGAATCGTGTGAGCGCAAACTATTATGATTCAATAAGAGAGCCAGGTAAAAATTGAAAGGAAATAGAGAGAAACGCGTGGGCCGATACATAAAACCATCCTGTAATTATACGTATAAGTGTTTTAATTGTGGACGAATAGAGGTACGTGTCGTTCTAGCATCTCTGTGGTTTATTCGGAATGATCTATAACCGAACATAGATAGCAACTCTTCTGGTCTGACTTTCGCTGGCTATGGTAATGTGAGAGAGGTCAAAAGGTCAGTCAGAGTCAAGAGCCATATACACGCTAGGTGAAGAGACTACATATCCATCGAGACCTATGCTTATGGTTCAGCACTTTGCATGCCCTACTATAGTTTATCGGACCTCATCAAGGAAGTAGTTGAAGAAATTATGTATCCAAAGATGAAACTTGGGGCGTACGAACTAATATTCTGCGAACTATAAAAACTGCAATTTGCTGATCAAATTATAAATTCTTGTGTGGTTTGGTTTAATTGTTAATTCATTTACTATTTAGGGCCGGTAATATAAACCCGCAGAAAAGCTTACTTCAACATTTAACTGCATTTCCTGAACCTAATTGGTATTTTTAAGGTGCATAGAAGATAGGGTGAATTCAAAGATGCGCTTTTATTTCGTCAATGTTGGGGAATTCGCTAGAATTCGTTTTCTCCACTGAAGGTGGCGCTATTTGGAAATTACTCTTGGTCGTCAAGGCAACTGCCTGTCAGAGCTGAATTGAAATCAGACAAGATATAAGGTGAAATATATCTGGATGAATGAGTTTATACCGAATTATGTATATAATTTTTGGCTAATACACTATCTCACGATGTTTCACTATAATATAGTAAGCGAGGAGTGAAATTATTAGGTAGCAATGTGGAATTATTTCACAGAATCTACTGATACATCGATATCATGCGATAGCTTGTTCGAATATATTCATGTTTTTCCAGATTTTGCTCATATACAACGGAATGTGTTAGAGCGGCGGGAAGTTTATGGAATGTGATACAGAAGAAGCATTATCCTTATTTCAAGTCCTATCAAGAGTTGGAGTTTCACAGAGAATAAAAACTCACTGAATAGGCCATATTATTAAACCAGTTCAATTTGAGTTCTTTCCCATTTGAATTCATAAGGTTCAAAATTAGAAAGCAGGAGTTTTATTCAATGGTTAATTTCATTTCATCAGATTTGATACCTAGTAGCACTTGATAGTAGCATATAGTAGTGAATTTCGATTTCAAGTAGATGAAAATTGTTGAACAACTCATGTAAGTATTTTCAATAAAGAACCAAGTAAAAATAAATCATATTCAATGGTGAAAATAATATGTATATATTGATTTGGGGTTGATAACGCGATCCTTGATTAGTGAAAATGATTGAAAGTCAATTATGAAAAGAATGATATGCTTCCGAGTATCATGAAGTTTATACCTTGTATGAATAGGATTCTTTCTTTTTGAACACTTTTTTCCTTATATATGCATTGTCCAAACAAAATACAAAAATGACCCGTTTAAAAGTATCTGAGGATCTACACAATTCTTCGAAGCTAACACGCACTTATCAATAACTAAATCATAATCTGAGAAAAAATAAATAAATTCAAAATGACAATTGCCGAATTCCCAATAATAGTGTCATGCGCTCTAATTGGTCGATTGGTGGCGTTTGTGTCGATGGCGAGAGTATGAAATACAACCAGTTTCCCCAGTTTGGTCTAAAGATTTAGTAGGAAAACAAATGAAAATAAGAGCACCATTGTTCTGTGCATCTTAGGTATATCATACACCATAGTTAACTTATTGTTATCTGTCGAGATACTTTCATTATAATTGCCCTCAGTTCTATTAATTTTAAGTCAGTCGATATAATACTTTTTGTGGAAAAGGCAGTCACTTGAAGTCAGGAGATCTTTAATTCGTTTGTTCAGCTTCTGTGTACCTTTTCCAAAAAACTTCGCATGGATCTTCAAGTCGTCATTTTTCAATTCTCTATTTTTGGAAATATAGGAAACATAAAATTAAAAATGCATATATAAACTAGCGGAATTCATCAAGTGAGAAACGTGGGGCATATGAAATTATATTCTGTTCTAGATTTGCAAATTGTTAAAAATTGCACTTGGATGGTCTTCTCAACTTATAAGGGTCTGAGTGTTTCAGTATTATTGGTAATTTATTTTAGAATATTCACTGTTCAGTCAGTTCTGTTAATTGATCAGATCAGAATTATATACCTCATTTTCTGAAAACCATTCTGACGTGAAGTCAGGAGAGCTTTTACGGGTTTGTTCAGTTTCTGAGTCACATCCTCACGTAAGTTGGCAAGCCATCATTTTTCAACGGAAATATTGGGGGATTCAATTTGGAATTTATATACAGGGTGGACCAGTTTGCAGGGGAAAAAATTCAAGAGACAATAGAGGTTCGATAAATAATAAGTTTGATGTAAAAATTAACCTTATTCATTTTTTGCAAACATCTGGAAATATTTGACTCAAATTTATTTGACCTTCCATCGTCAAGCATAAAGTTCTTATGCAACTGGTTTTATTGAGATTGAAGATCAAACCTTTAATTCCAGATTCACTTTCTGAAAAAAATGTTCCTTTTCATATTTCATCAACTAAACACCCCTCTTGAATGAAGAGTGAACCTTGATTTCCCATATCATCAAATGATGGAATTTTTTTTGGTCCACATTTTTACCCCCAAGATCAAAGTTAGAAATATTTTGAGTCCCCTCTGGATAACCTTAATTTAAGGCCTTTTGGTGTTTCCCTTAAAGAATGGCTTATAAAATAAATATTTGAACGTTAAATTGGTCTTCTACAGAGGGATGACATAAAAAACGACATGGTCAATGGAATCGTCCCAGTTGTTTGGCCACCTACGTCACCAGATCTTAATCCATTCTAACAGTAATTGAACAAAAAGTTTATTAGAGGTAGATTCTTTGCGGCACCCTCTATGAATCTTTTTATTCTAGTGTGAAAGATCTTGAATTAATCACCTACTAACTCAAATTTGTTTTATTAGCATTGCCTTAGTGGAGAAATTCGAGGTATGAGAGTAAGAAACGACTTAGAGACTCAATATGTATAGAACATTTGTGGAGATCATCTTGGTTGAAAAATGATGGCGTGCAGATACATGCAAAATTAGGGAAATTATAACTACAGAATCATTGGACGGATTTGAGCCAACCCTGAATTTAACCTCCGTTATCAAGCACCAACTTATACTCTGCTAATATCGAGATTCTATGTATACTCCATTCACTTTTATAATGTAGCCCGGTTGGCCATGATTTAGGTTTATCAAGTTTTTTCCCTTAAAACTGACGCAGGTTGGCACTCATGAAATATCGGCAATGTCAAAAGACGTTGCCAAATTTCAATTTCTACTATTATCAATATCAATCGATTCTAGATTTCTAAATCTCAGCATAATAACGCTTGCAAACTAATAAACATGCCGAAGGTAGTTTTGAAGAAGCAGAGGCAAAGTATCAGGAAGTGCTATGTAGAATTGAAATCGGCTTTTTCTGATAGTAACCCTGATAATTCGGAATCAATAATTCAACACAAGCTATGCAACATTTTCGACGTATGTAAGTGAAAACCAAGGAATTATATTTTATATGAATAGATATTTATTTTTTAGCTGCACATCAACACAATAAGGAAGATTTTAAGTGAAAGAGACGACAAAGAATATCCTTCTATTGGTGCACCCAAAAAGACTGAACTGAAGACTTTATTTTGAAAAACCCGATTCTTGATTTCCTTACAAGAAAATAGCATAACTGAATCTTTCAACCATGTTTATATACGTGAAATATTTCCAATATTAACAGAGACAAAAGTTTCTTCAACTTTCGCCAGGTCTTTGGAATTATCGAATTCAAATAATATTTTCTCAAATTCATTACTTTATCAATGTAGATTGACATTTGAAAAATAAGTAATTACTACGACCTCTATGTAGAGAGGACAACGTTGCATAGTTATCTGACAGGAAAATGACCATAACCTAACAATTTCAAAATATACACGGTGAAATCTGTCAGGATGTCATGGCCAACCGGGCTACATTATAAAAGTGAATGGAGTATAGTTACATCTAGAATTGTTTGCCTAGTAAGCCTATCAGCCGATTGACAAGACTATAACTTCTGAGAAGACCGCATTTTCTCCAAATTAGTAGAGGAAGCTATTAGTTCGAAATTCAGGTTCATGATGGGTAAAATACACCAACATATTCTGCTGTTCGGAAAATTATTGGTTCAATATACGGCAAAATAATATATCTCTTGCTCCCTAGAAAAAGGCGCAAAATTTTTGATTTTGCACATTTTCTAATTGCCATTAGTGAACCAATAGATTCACTGGAATTAGTGAATGTAGTGATTAAGCCAATATCACACATTGCTGAAACGAGCAAGAATTTGTTTGTGAAGAAGAATCTGTCGAGCTATAAACCAGTTGGGAAATATTCGTACCATACCTAAGTGAAGACAAACATTTTAACACTAGTTGAACACATAGTTTCTCTGAGGTGGATTCTTTGCGGCACCATTTATGACTGTTTTTATTCTAGTGTGAAAGATCTTAAACTTGAAATTAATTACTAACTCAGTTTGTTTTATTGCCATAGGTTTAATGGAGCAATTCGAGGTATCAAGGTAAGGCAATGCTAAAGAGACCGGCAATATGTGATAGCCGAAAAATTCATTAGCTCGCACATAAATTCGAACAACATTTATGATCGTGTTGTATTTTTAATATCGCCTATTTATTACTATGGTACGTACAGCATAAAGAGAATTCTACATACGTGTTTTTTCTTTATTAGCCATTGTTATTGTGGAAACGTTTTATTTCGGTGTTCTGAAAGATCAGAAATGTTTCAGTTAATTTCACCTACAAATTGAGTCATTCGAAAAGAATGTGAAAAACGATTCGGTCTAGCCGGCCGGCCGCTACCCTACGATTATTTGGAAACGAAAAGGGTTAGCGATTTCTTCATATCATATGTTATGGTTACTTTCGTCAATGGGCGAAATCGTATGAAGGGTTTCAGAGATTATTTGAATTTTTGAGGTCATTTCCTCGATATTTCAGGAACTAGGTACACGTGGGATCAAACTGAAACTTGGTGAAAATTGGTAGAATGAATCGCTCAATTTTTGCAAAATTTTGTTGGGATTGTTAAGTTGGAGAAATAGAAATCTTTTGCAAAAATTTTTAAAATTTCCGTTTAGTTTTTTTGCGCGCATTTCTAAGGGAACAGCGTGCTATCGTTTTGTCCAAAAGTCTGTAATTTTCGATGATTGAGACGAAAATGGTCTCAAACGACTAGATTGAACTCACTGATGACGAATATCGATTCTGTCCGGCCGGCCGTGGACACGATAACTGTCGAACGGAGCAAGTTAGCAACTTGAAACTTTCAGGGTAGGTGGCGCATTGAAATGCCGCGGTTAAGTTCGTTAATGGGCCAAATTGCTCGAATAGTTTCGGAGTTACAGCCACTTGAAATTTTGAAGTTATTTATTTTCTATTTCAGAAACTACTGAAGCGATTGGGTTGAAACTTGGCAAGTAGGTGGAGTATAACAACGCGCAACTTTGAGCCAAATTTTGTCAAGATCATACTGTCAGTAAATTCAAAAAAAATTTTTTTTTTTCGGAAACCATTCGTCATACCCAAAAAAACATTCCTTTCACACTTTGAGCTTCATATTTCACCTCAGTGTACCAAATTTCAGTTCGATACGATCATGAGTTTTGGCGATATCGGAAAAAAATATGTCAAATTTCTACGTTTTCTTCTCGATATCGTTGTTTTTTTCTTAATAACTCGAGAAATACTGATTCAGTCCTGATAAAACTTCGCAGCTAGTTTGAAGATGCTGAAAGACAACTTTTTGCAAAATTTCGTGATGATCGTGTCATCAGAACAATTTGAAAAAAAAAATTCTGTGATTTTCTTATCATATCATCCTCACTAAATTCTGTATGAACCTCTGAACTGTAATTTTTCGATGAAGTACTGGATTTCAATTCGATCTGATCTGTTTTTTTGAAAATATTGGGAAAATAAAATTTTGAATGGGTATATCTGCGGAATCATTGGGTGAATTTTACCCATTCACGAATTCGGCCTATTCGGCGTAATTAAGTTCCAAACCTTCTCTACAAATATCGAGTTTCTAAGTTGTTTTTTTGGAAGTTATTGTTTTTACGCAGTCGGCCGTTAGGCCGACCTTGAACTTTAATTATAATTATATATATTATACGCATATCTATATATTATATTGAATTATAATTTAATTATGAAGATGTGCTCTACATTCGTCTCGAATATGGTGTGTCCTCTACAATAAAAGATTTTCGAACTTATTCAAAAAACTGATAATAAGCATTGTGTAAATACTCTCTAATCCACGAATACTTCTCAGGTAAGTGGCTCATTTCGGATATGATTTGTCCTTCGTTAGTGGACATTTCGTTATTTAATAGTAACCATTGCTTTATGGATTAGAGAGCAAATACCTACACTTTTAAGTATCCAAAACTCAATATTGATGAGAAAGAAAATCAATGAGTACTCAAACAAAACTTTCACAGGGTAATTCTTGCTCATTACCAATTCGAAGCGCTGTAAAGCTCAATAGAACCAAATAAATTATAGTAAGTTTAATTTTATGTTATACCCGTTTTAGCCGACTTTACAGCATCTTAATTGTATGAATATCCCGATGCATGGATTTTCTAATTTTTCAAGTGATGTAATACAAATAAAATGCTGAGAGCATTTGTTTATGATTTCTGAATTGCCGTGCCAGCCTAGTTAAGTGGGAATCTTGGATGATTCCGAGTAACATCTTGTAAGTCATTTGAATATTTTACGAGGCTTCAAGTTTATGGTTGCATTTAAGATAGAAACTAATAGAATATAACACACTTAAATTATTTGCTGTTTGTTGTGAGGATGCGCTTCTGCGATGTGCAACATATATTTTATGGCTTTTAGGAAAATTTCGTAATAACCGATGTTTTCTCGGTTTATTCTTCTATTTTAACTACCATATTTTAGTCAAGTACTACCTGTACACACACTGTGAGACAAATGAATACATTTCGTGATCTAGCTCAGATAACAGTTGAGTTGTGCTTGAATGCTTCGCAAATGGTGGCTTGGAGATCAATGAAAATTTTAGAGATTCAACATTTTCCCCGGTCATATACAAATTATCCGATGATTTATTTGCTGTTAATTCACTCTCTTAGTCTTAATTCCAAGGGCGGATTGATTTTGTAGAACATATTTTACGATCACGTTTGGGCAGCACAAGTTTAATGGATTTTCCAGTAGTTTCGTTTATTAAAATATGAGAATTTACTCCAGAACGTAACTGTGCAGATTTTAGGGGGGTTAAATTTTTTTATGAGAATATCATACCACAAATTATTGAGATTTATGTGGGATAAGGATTCATCGATTATAGAATATTTTGGGAAGAAGAGCATTATCTTTCAGGATTATTTTCGGGTTTTCGCTTCTGATATCTGAGGAAGCGGTATTGGAAATAAATGAAATTCATCATTCATGAAAAACGCCTGAATTGCAGTATTTAAATTACACTGCGCAAAAAAATTAACGCACTTTCTGAAAATCTCAATTTCAATGAAAGTTAACTCTACATTGACCTTATAACTTATTTTTTATGTTCTCTCGGGAAGGTTTTGAACGAAACAAGACACATTAAATGGAAGAAAAATTCAGGATTTCACCGAATCTTATGTGAAAGAAGAGAAATGAACAATTTTCAAAATACTGAAATGCTGATAAGTGATTTAATACTTGGTATTTCCACCCCTTGCGTTAATTACAGCTCGGCAACGACGGTTCATACTCAAAATGAGTGATCTTAAAATGTTCTGATCTAATCCTTCCCAGATTTCTCCGAGTTGGATTCCTAAGTCATTAAGAGTAGCTGGATGATTTTCTGAACTTCTCAGCCTTCTATTGAGGTTGTCCCAAACCTGCTCAATCGGATTGAGATCTGGACTTCTTGCTGGCCATTCCATTCGAGAGATTTCAACCTCTTCAGTTGTAGAATAAATTTGAGATTTCTATAATGTGCGTTAATTTTTTTGCGCAGTGTATTTGTTCAATAGATTCACCTATCAGAATATCGGAACTGTAACGTTTCAGAGTTAATATCAACCCCGTCTTCAGATCATGAATACAAAATTTTCAAAATTATTTTCTAGCAATACATATGTATTTTAATACCATATTGGAATAGCATGATAACAAAAACATAGAGCAGTAGAAAAGCAGAGACGTGAAATCAGGAGTTTTAACGTGCTTGCTCGATTTAGAAACCATTTCCGTACGAAACTTTGCATGAACCTCAAACCATTATTTTTCAAGCAAGAAAGATTCGCCAAATTTTCAAAACAGACCTACTCTTTTTCTCGCTTATTATTGAGCTATTTTTTTTGTTTGCTTGTTGTCATTTTTGGACATCCCAAATTGAAAGCTTTGATTTATTTACGTTAGGAGAGCTTTGAAGCTGAAATTTTTAATTTTTATAGATGCAGACACAAAATTTCAGCATCATATGACATATGGTTTCTGAGATATCGAAGTAGGTAGGTACTTGAAACGATATTTTTCTAGAATTTTTCCAGAGATATTATGTAATTTAACGTAAATATTGATGTTGATACTTCACGATAACAAATCAAGATTTTCAACTCGATCGGAGTTATGGAAAATACAAAAATTGTCATGGCTGTAACACTTAAACCGTTCGGCGTATTCTACCGCTTAACAAAAGCAACCGAGATATTCCAGCTCTAAACAAACCCTGAAAATTACAATATTTCAGGTTTTTGCATTTCGAAAGTTAGAACCCCTACGGACGAAATGAGAGAATTGAATTTGACAGCAAACAATTCTTACTGAAGAAGACTCACTGGAGTCTAATCTAATCGATGGTAATCGATCATACTGAAGTAGACTCACTGGAGTCTAATCTAATCGATGGTTCGGAATCTGAAAATTACTGACATTTGCGACTGACAACGATAACACCTTCGATAACCTGAACAAGTGTGAGGAAATTTCAAAAGATGAAGAAGTTTTTAGATGAAAAAAGATTTTTTTCTTATTCTCAAAATATATCAACATACAGTTGACAACCTGCTTTCTGTAGTCAGTGGCATACCCATACATTCAGAACATAAACAGAGTATAAAGATGCTACCTGCTTCGCATCATAATAGATCTATTCATAAACAAAATTCCAGGGTGTTTATAGTTCATTAAGCAACAGTTAGCATTAAGAAATAGTTGTTGGGGTACCTACATTTGGGAAGTGTTCCCAAGAATACCCGAAAAATATAAATACAGGATTACTCGAAAAGCTAATAAATTAATGTCATCGTTTCCAAATATTTGCAAAAAACAAATTAGTTCGAATTGAAATCCAGTACTTGATCGAAAATTGACAGCTTGCGGGTTCATACAGAACTTCGTGAGGGCAATATGATCAGAAGATCGTAAAATATTGAATATTTGAAACAACAAATTTGAATTTTTGAAAATTGTTCTAATGACAGGAAAATCAAGAAATTATGCATAAAATTGTTCATAGCATTTTCAAACTAGTAGAAAAATTTGATCATGTTCGAATCAGTATATTTTGAGTATTCTGTATGTAAAAACAACGATATTGAGGAAAAAGACACGATATTGGACATACAGTGTATCCACGGATTGGATGCCGGTAAGGTGTAAATGACGAAAAATTTTCGAGTTAGACTCTGATATTCTGGGAATCGCTCCTGCTTGGTCCCAAATTAAGATGTTGAGAAAATGAGCCAAATCAATTAATATACAAGGTGGTTTAGAACTGATTTACGGAAAATTGTTAAGAATAAAACACCTTTGTTTCAAAAGATATCGAGAAAGTTCATTGGGAAAAGTTGTTTAGAATCAAAAGACACGGCTAAATCTCGAATTTCAGATGAATCGATCAACTTTGATTTTGTAAGTAGGTTATGAAAATATTTGATAATATCCATGGTTACAAATGCCAGACGTGACTTGAAACGTAAATTTTATTCGTCATAAACGAAAATTTTCCTGTTAAAAACATGCTGACCATACAACAAAGTGTGTTTATTGTGCAGTGCTACGGCTTAGGCTGGTCGTCCACTGCAAGCGATTTCGAGAGGCGCGATAGGAGCGTAAACGAACGAATTTGCGCGACAGATCCAAATGAATGGAATTCTAGGTACCCTCGTCGACTGGCAGCGACTTCATACGGGCGACTTCGAGAGAATTCGAGCGGCGCAATCGTATCCAGATCACTTTGGATCTGCCGCTTCTATACGCTCGAAAAGAAGAGCTAGCCGTCGGATAGTGGAATGTATAGTTTGTGAACGGAATATTTGTTGAAGCTCGTTGTTTATTGTTGGTGAATTTTAGATGGATCAGATTGAAAGGTTAATTCATGTTGTCTTTTTTCTTACATTAAACTCACATCCAGAAGTTCTGTACGTGTTTAGTAGCCTACCTGAAGTTGGACTCTTTGGCAATAATCGGCTGTATAGCATTCCAAATATAATTAATCCAGCGTGTTTCGCCATTATCTCGGGTTTTATAGCTCTTATTATCTCAATATCTATTATCAATTTGTTTTTTAGTCTCCGACCAATTTTATTCCGAACATTTTTCTATATGCTCAAGTGTTTTTGGCCCGTACGTACTGTAATGATTCAACTACGTTTCAATCAATCCCATATGCAGTACGATCTTTTCGATCACAAAATAAACATAGTTTTTTCTTTATAAAATGCTACGGATTTTTACTAGAGACCTGTTTTCTAAAATACACATGCACTTCTGCAAAATTTTAAGAATTTCTGAATATCTGTGTCACCATCATTTCTTTCGATGTTTGCAGTTTTTAAAGTTTTGAAGTCACGTTCTAGATACATTAATAACATATTCACCTTCTGAAGCTGACTTTTCACAGATAAAATTCAAATCAGCCATAATTTCGAAGTTCCACATCCTTTGTTTTCGAAGTACCCAGGTCATCAACATTCACACTTCAACTTCCATTCCAGTATTATAAATGAGTATACGATAATAATCATTCATTATCAAGATGGTGAATTGTTTCCGATAATTAATTATTAATCTTAACATTAAAACAAATAAAACACTTGACTTCGTTCACAATTTTCAATTCAAAATATTTTGTTGACATGCATGTTTCGGGTTTTACTCCATTATCAAAACTGAAACGAAAATACATGGGACTACACAAATATACATCAATGAATTATTAATTCTAAATCCATCCCGTATCACAATTTCTTCAATAAACACGAAAATCTGAAGTAAAAATCCTCTGCTACGCAAGAACAAGAACGAACCGAAACCTCGCGAACTATCTGCCAGTGGACGACCCCGAAGCCTGAGACCGCTTCGGTCGTAAAAGCTCCTCGGCGCTCGTAAAACGCGTAGCTCATAAAAGCCCCAAATCGCTTCCAGTGGACGGCCAGGCTTAGGTGCGGACATTTCGTATCAGGGAGTAATAAGACAATTCCATTGACGCTGGCCAAATGTTGCGGTACCACGCAACCCTGCTAAAAAAATAGTTTCAAAATTTAAATTTTTGATCATGACAGAAATCTCACGTATACAAAATGTTCATGACCAACTTATTAAGTCAAGGTAGGCTAATTTATCTGTAACTTGAGTTCCTGCAGCAGCTCGTCATTCCGAACAACTTTTCTCAATAAACTATCTCGATATCTTTTAGAACAAAAGGTACTTTATTCTTAACAATTTTCATTGAATCAGTTCTGAACCACCCTGTATATAAATTTATTTGGCTCATTTTCTCAACATCTTAGTTTGAGACCAAGCAGGAGCGATTCCCAGAATATCAGAGTCTAACTCGAAAATTTTTCGTGCTGTCTGCACCTAAGCCGTAGGTAGCACTGCACAATAAACACACTTTGTTCTATGGTCAGCATGTTTTTAACAGGAAAATGTTCGTTTATGACGAATAAAATTTACGTTTCAAGTCACGTCTGGCATTTGTAACCATGGATATTATCAAATATATTTTCATAACCTACTTACAAAATCAAAGTTGATCGATTTATCTGAAATTCGAGATTTAGCCGTGTCTTTTGATTCTAAACAACTTTTCCCAATAAACTTTCTCGATATCTTTTGAAACAAAGGTATTTTATTCCTAAAAATTTTCCTCAAATCAGTTCTAAACCAACCTGTATATCAATTGATTTGGCTCATTTTCTCAACATCTTAATTTGAGACCAAGCAGGAGCGATTCCCAAATTATCAGAGTCTAACTCGAAAATTTTTCGTCATTTACACCTTACCGACACCCAATCCGTGGACACACTGTATTTTTTTCCAATGTTTTCTGAAGTTATTATCATAACCAACTGAAGTTGGGTACACTACTGTCAAATATGAAGTTCAAGAACTGAGCGGAATTTTTGTAAATTATGATGAATAGTTTCCAATGAAAATTTTGAAATCTTTCAACTTTGTATTCACTAACAGTAAGACCCTAAAAAAATTCTTAAAAATATCATGGTAACATCACTGAGTCTTCGGCTGTTACCAGCTCGAGAAACTTGTAATCAACTCATCTATCTATCGTCAATGTCCTAGGGATACTCCTACTGAAAACAGAATTAATTTGAACAGAACTGCACATATAAAACCGCGCGGATTAAACTGCACAGTTTCAATAGTGCGGAAACCACCTCTTCTACCAACTCCCAATCCGGAATTATCCCACGGGACCCTCATTCAACACACATGACTCTCATGATGCCGCATTCATTCAAGCACACACCTTCAGATATGCGGATAATCGTCTGCCTGAAATTTTTCGCGCAGGACGTACGTAAAAAAAACGCAGCATGCATATGACATTTTGATAGCCTCAGGCCGTCAGTACGTTCACCGCGAGCGCGGTGGATTCAAAGACACCTAATAATTACTGGAAACAATCTCAGGCACGACCGTTTCGAGATAACGGGCATCGAATCTGTTTCCATATATTATAATATATAGGTACATTGTTGAATAATTTGCGAAGCTACATGCAGGTTTCTTCTTTCGAGTATAATTTAGTGATTAGCGGGCCAATTCCAGATAGGAACGTATCGACTTCTCACACTTTCAGCGGACGATTTGTCCGAGCCTGAATTGGGCATTAGCTCGTTTAGATACAACTAGTGCTAATAACTTTTTGCAGAAGTGATTTTTGGGAAGTCTGGCTTCTGGTATACAGGGTGGGCCACGTTCGATGGTAGCCTAAAGTTTTACGGAAAATGGGAAGTACGATTTCAATGAAATTTAGGTTCCGTTGATAGGAACCACTGCTCTATGGATGAAGAATATTTTATGCGGTATGATGTTGCCGCTCATTTCAAAAAGTATCAATAAATTTTATATTTCAAGTGGAACATCATGAATATACTTTTTTTTCGAGTCGTTCAGCTTCTGATCTGAAACTACTGTACCGAAATCAGTAAGACTTGGGGGAAAAATCGTGTGTCGCTCGATACTGATCCTCCAAGCATTTCAGCAGGATTGGTGTGCCCTAAGGGCTTAAACTTGGGGGTAGGAGGAAAAAAGAATTATTTGTCGAAAACTTACCACCGAATTTTCATGAAACTATCAACGTTGATTACTGTTGCATAGCTCATTCTAAAAATTTTCACCCGGATGATTTCCTTCAAGTGGTCCCTGAGTTATAAAGAAAAACGCCCAAAAAGAATCATCGCATTCGGTTCTAAGATTGGAATTCACTGGAATAATCGGTAAATTTTTTCCCAGAACCATATATCCAAAAGTAGATGAAAAGATTGACTACCAAATTTTCAACACATATCGAGAAAATTTAAACGGATTCGTTCATTATTTTATAAACACAATGTGCAAATGCTCCATCGATATTCTTGAAAATACCATAATCGTATGTAGTTCTAATTAAATATTTTTGGGTTTTCTCTCCCAATTTCTGGAACATAAATACTGAAAATCGGATAAAATTATTTTTTATAGGAATCACCCTGTGGATTACGGGGTCTCAGATTAAATTTCTTCATGATGCTCATTCATATCTAAACTAAAAGTTATATAAAAAATTCATTTGAAACATTGAAATCTCACTCTTGTATAACTGAATAACTCTTTCACATGCAGAACGCGAATTAAGTAGCGTAATTTAAAAAAGATTTCCAAAAAATTCGGTTGATTGGACGTTTCCATCAATTTTGGTTTGCGTAGTACAATTATAGTCAACATGTGGATATCAACTACTGGTTTCAATCGAAATCCAAGATTTTTCGTACTGAGAGTTTGAAATAAGGGTGAAAAAAGATAATGATTATATATTAAAACAGATTGGAGGATATATGCAAGAAAATCAATAACAAACCGGAAACCTTATCAATTGTTGGTATTCATATACCAACATATAATATATAAGTTTTATTCAGGATATCAATGGTATTGGGTTAGTATACCTGAGAAAATAATGAACTATTGGCAAATGAAGATGAGCGCTACTCCCTCTGGCGGCTATCCGAGTAACCCGAGGTACAGACTTTATCATTGACAAGTTAAAAGAAATGTTAGGAAAATGAGAAAGTTCTTCTACTGAGGAAAAGCAAACTCAAATGTTCCTTCCCATAGATTTCTACAGCCCGGTAAAAAATTTGGAATTGAGGTGAAAAGAACGTCGGGCCTGAAATTGTTGTAGAATCGATTTAAAACCAACAAACAAAATTTATGAGAGTCTGTTACCTGCATTTTACCGATGATGATCATTTTTATAGAGGTAAGCACGAATTGCTTATGAAATATTAGATCCTATTCATGAAGACAAATTTTTTCCAGGCCCACAATCCAAGCAGAGAAATTTACTCAAGAGGAATGCTATGCCTTCCAAAAATCTGCCTGTTGAACTGATCATTAAGGAACAACGTAAATCTTCTAGTGATAGAACTGACAATTGAAAAAAAAACAGTCTCAACAAGGAAATATCTGGTGATGAATACTGTTCGCTCAAAGTGCTTCTGCCGATGAAAGCAAAGTTGTACAAGGCTTATTTATTACAGCTTTTTCAAGACCAATCATATGAGTGTTGGAAAATTTATTTGTCAATCCATAATGAATAAGGCTTACGGTACAAGAAGCATTAGTTTCATGTGAATATATTCATTTTATTCACAATATATTGAGTATTTAGTCCTTCCCTATAAAAATAGTAAAGTTATAAGTATTCGTCTATTATTCCAAAAAGTATGTTTTACAATACTATCTGATTTTCAACTTTCGACACAGCCTAAGAAATCCACCAAAATCAAGCTTGTCATTTGGATTTGAAAATAAATAATATTGAAATACTGTCTAACCTTGGAGATATCCCCGTAATTTTATAGTTGGTACACTCAATTAGATTGATGATAACATGATTGAATACCTACTTTATAAGAATGGAATATGTACTCCCAGTAATACTCTCGTCAACTGTAAAAGTCTAAAAAGTCTTTGAATGAATCGTGAAATCAAAAATTATCAAACCAAACACTAACAAACAGTACAAAATTGACTATCAAAACAAAATCTATGTCTGTATGTAAGGTTCTTAAATTGGCAACCGTGGCACTGCAATCTTAAATTCAGACGCCAATTGAAAAAGTTTGTAGCATTTTCAAATTGACATACTGGATAATGCCGACACGCAAACTTTTGCAAAATTTCATGGGAATTATACCACAAGAAAAAAAGACGAACCCGCAGCAAAATTTCAACCAATTCGTCGTCATCTAGTCAAAATATTGTTATCATCAAATGCAAATGAGAAGCTTTATAAGTTGAAAGATATACAGAGAGATGCTTCTCAAAACTTGACGTCTAGCTCATAATGGCTCACTTCAGAAGAAGGCCAATAGAGTACAATATATGCTATGCAGTAGCTGTCCATTATTCGAAAATTAGCAACGTTAGTTCATTAAAGAACAATAAATCCAAGGTTGTAATGCAAATGCCTTCAAGTTTCTGTAAGTAATATGCATGAGGAATCGACAAATAGCATCATATTCTCCCGATGTAATAATTGTTTCTTGCAGGCCAATATTGTTTTATGTCTACCATGCAGGGATAAGTGGAGCCTCATGAGTCTTGCATTCATAATAACCATCTTCCACTCATCCTATATTGCATATGAGTACGCAGTATTTCTTATTAGTTTGTTCTTTATAGAATAAACTATCATCATAAATAATATAATGTAATCGTTTCACCTTCACCTCAATTTGTTTTTGTATGTGTCGACTACTTTCAGTATAATCAGAATCATATCTTATTTGCTTTGTTCTCAGACAAATTAGCACTTAGGAAATGAGAGTGGTGTTGAACAATGGACCTATTTTCACTTTCTGCTTCTTTATGATATTATATTAGCGTTATTTTTGGTTTTGGTTTAATATCTTCCATTTCGTGAACTCGAATTTGAATATTTTTTTCGTTTATTGTAAGCGTATCTATTTTTGTGGAGAATAAATATTTCTTAGTATCAAATTTTCACGTGTTGGAAGTAAAGAAAAATTTCTATAAATTTTACTAGATCAGAAAACTTCTTTGATTTCATCCTGTACGGCTACCTTATGTGGTATACTGTTGTCACAGTATTGCAATGACTTAAATGTATACTTATACAAAAATGCTGCAAGTTTTTCACAAAGGTTTATTATTTTCCTTAGCTCAATGTGCAAATTCTTAAGCAATATTTATCACACATACCGTCATTTTCACAAAACTTTTGACGCCCGATCATTTCGTTGATTAAGGTTTGCATTAGATGGTTGGGCTGAAAATGAACTGAAATCGAGCATAGAATTTACTGTTGACTGACATTCAAGCCCTTGATTGGGAAATCAAAGTTTTGTGAAACCGGCCGATTGTACCACAAGTGAGAAGTTTAACAGTGGAATAAAGCAATTTTTAAGATTGTCCGCCAATATCAGCTAGTAAATATTATAGCGGGATTGAAAGTTTTTCTGAAGAAAATTCTGAAATGCAAGCATCAGCCGTATTAAGCCTCTCGCATTTCGGAATATCATTCAGAAACCTGCGACACTGGTGAGCCATCTCTTAAACTGTTTCATTTCATTTCTTATTTCAATTCCTACCTGGCTTGAAAGATAACAGCTTTCCAAAATTGAATCATAGAATCAAAACAGGTGGATCATCGGCTCCTACCTTAGGCTAAGGCTCCGACCCATAGTATTGAATTCTCGACAATTGCTGAGTTTTCCGGCTTGTTATTGTTTTTTTTGCATATATCCTCCATTTTGTTCCATCATATACATGCTCATTATCTTTAATATTGACACTTATTTCAACTCTCAACTCTCAATGAAGCTGGGTGATGTCGAATTTTTTTACGTGCAGTTCGATCCTTTATCTATGAATTAAAACAGATTTCATCGTCCTACTCTCATCGAGTCGGTAATAATGATTTTTTGAAAAAAGGTCCAAAATTTTGGGACTTCAAGGACCTCTCACGTCCAGGACGATTTTTTTAAAAAATATCTGACCTTATATTCTTGTTCTACGCCCCCGAATTAGTAAGTGTGCCAAATTTCACGGCGATAGGAGTCGGAAAATTATTTTTCGAAAATTGAGATTTTCTTAAGGGTAACCCCTTAAAATATTAGATTTTCGATTGAAACCAGTAACGGATATTCAGATGTTGATGATAATTGTACTACGCAAATCAAAAATGATAGAATAAGTGGCTACGTACTCACAAAGGATCCAGATATAACCAAAAAATTCGATATTGTCCAGCTTCACGCGTTTGATCTGTACGACGGCCCAAAGTTGACCCAAATTTCGAAAATTTCTCACCAAATCCGGAATATTTTCCAAACCGAATCAGTTACGCAAAATCTAATTACAGATTCGTAATCTACGTGTTCGAATCCATAATATATGATGTGCATATTGTCATAGCGTCAAAAATAAAATTTCGCACGGAATCGCTAAATCTTACCCCCACCCCTCTGCGCTTTGATGTTTATTCGCGGTTCTTTATGAAAAATAAATTTTTTTCTTCGAAAATCGTAGACCTTGTTATCGTTTCCTATTGAATCGAGGTCGTAGATCACGAATATGTCATTAGAAATCGTCCAGTGACAACCGTTTAGAAATTATGGCAGAAATAGTGAAAAAATTTCGAAATATTGGTCAACTTTGAGACGTCGTGCCGACCAAAATAATGAAGCTGGGTGATGTCGAATTTTTTACGTGCAGTTCGATCTTTTATCTATGAATTAAAACAGATTTCATCGTCCTACTCTCATCGAGTCGGTAATAATGATTTTTTGAAAAAAGGTCCAAAATTTTGGAACTTCAAGGACCTCTCACGTCCAGGACGATTTTTTTAAAAAATATCTGACCTTATATTCTTGTTCTACGCCCTCGAATTAGTAAGTGTGCCAAATTTCACGGCGATAGGAGTCGGAAAATTATTTTTCGAAAATTGAGATTTTCTTAAGGGTAACCCCTTAAAATATTAGATTTTCGATTGAAACCAGTAACGGATATTCAGATGTTGATGATAATTGTACTACGCAAATCAAAAATGATAGAAACTTCCGATCAACCGAATTTTTTAGAAATCTTCATTATTTTAAATTACCCTACTTGGAAGGAATAAAATCTATGGTTTGTGTTGCCGTTCTGCGCTGGATCTGATCCTGATGAATATTTTTTTTTCACATGAGTTCGTTTTTTTGTGATTGTATATTTATTTCTTCTGTTTTTAGTGGCAGTATAATATATATTGAGAGCATTCTAATTACATGAGCATAGTTGTTAAATTGAAATTTAGCTGAGTATTATACCCACAACAAGTTCTCTTCGTGGGATAGACCTTTTTATTTTCTCTTAAGTAAAGTATTGTTATTGCTCAATTCTATATGGAACAGTGTAGTTTTTTACTGAAAATAAATAAATAAATTCGCGTTCTACATGTTAAAGTGTTATTGAGTTGTACTAGAGTATTCATTGGGATTTCAATGTTTACAATGAATTCTTTCATGGAATTGGTTTTTGTGTTGTGAAAAACCAATGATTCATGAATAATATATAAGTTGTATTCAAGATTCGAATGAGCTTCATGAAGAAATCAAATCTTAAATCCCGTAATCCGCAGGGTGATTTCTATAAATAATAATTTATCTGATTTTCAGCAGTTATGTTTCAGATATTGGGAGAGAAAACCCAAAAAGATTTAATTCGAACTACTTACGGTTATGAAATTGTTGAGAATATGAATGGGGCATTCGTACATTGTGTTTATAAAATAATAAACGATTCCGTTTAAGTTTTCTCAATATTTGTGTTGAAAATTTGGTAATCCACCTTTTCATCTACTTTTATGATTCTGGATGAAAAGTTAAACGATTATTCCACTGAATTCCAATCTCAGCACCGAATGCGTTGATTCATTTTCGGGATTATTGAAAATTTGCAGCGTTTTTCTTTACAACTCAGAGATCACTGGTCGGAAATCATCCGGGTGGGAACTTTTAGGTTGAGTTATGCAACAGTAATCAACGTTGAGAGTTTCATGATAATTCGGTGGTAACTTTTCGGAAAAAAAATTTTCTTTCCCTTCAAACCCCAATTTTTAGCTCTTGCTTTTTCTGCTGAAAAGCTTGAAGGATCAATATCGTGTGACACACGATTTTCTACCAAGTTTCACGGAATTTGGTTCAGTACTTTCAGATAAAAGCTCCGGACAACGAAAGGACGTACTTTTTTTATTACTTCATTCAAATCTACATACCTCAAAATGTAAACTGTGAAATTTTCAGAAGAGGTATTTTTTCTTGTCCATCACTAAGGTTTATTATTTGATTTTATCGTCTATTTCCCTCGTCGTAATTTCCAACAATCAGAAACGCGCAATTTTGAATAACAAATGGTTTTTAGGTGGAAAAAATGATTGGCAGGAGCTGTTAGTAGTTTATTCGAGTTTACCCGTGGCAAAACTTGGCAGTTGTTGTCATAAAAAATTACAATACCTTTGAAAACAAACGTAATTATAATCTCCAAGGACACCAGAAAATTAGTACCTATAAATAATGCATGCAGAATAATCTGTTTCTCATGAAATAATCTTGTCAAAAACCATTCAGGCATCTAATTCTTCCTGTGAAAAAAATCGAGAAAACACATTGCAAAGTAATAGTTTTTAACAAAAATCATTCGTGCAGGTGCAAAACTCCTCGTCTTCGACTCGGATTTTTGTTGCCATCAGCACTCATGCTTCTTGTTAAAATATTATTAAGCAACGTGTTTTTTTGATTTTTTTTTCTGAAAAATTAGATGCCCTCATGATATCACTTACGAATAATAAACCAAAATATGTCAGCCAGGAGCATTCGCCATTTTGTAAAATAGTT
Source organism: Myrrha octodecimguttata (assembly GCA_958510865.1). Lineage (NCBI taxonomy): Eukaryota > Metazoa > Arthropoda > Insecta > Coleoptera > Coccinellidae > Myrrha > Myrrha octodecimguttata. The sequence continues at coordinate 82,402,452 of OY294056.1, forward strand.
TCTAGGAAAAATAAATTGCTCTGTATCATTCAAATAATGCGTCAATTTAGTGAGACTCTTAACCTTTATCAACTCTACTCCCACGATATGCTCTGGATCGTTTCCTACCTTCGAATAAAAACTTCCGGATAGTCATTAATGAGACATAACTGTGATGTCTGGATCTGGCAGATGAAAGAAGATCGAGCAATATATGCACAACAATCGCTGTCCTGGCGAGTTCATGGCTGTCGGAATGGTTTCAAACATGTCGGCCACGTCTCAGAGCCTAACTCGACTGGATGTGAAATTTAATTAGCAAGTCACTGAGAACCAACCTTTTCATCTTAGTTATAATGTTAACTTATGACAGATGTTCACGATTCCAGACCGCCTTTTTCGAAGTTTACAATATTAACATAGTTTCAGAATGACAAGGCAGCGAAAGTGATGTATGGGGAACTCTTTCTTCATTTTTTTTTCATGGCTGACATGATTGGATTGAAGACGGAATGTCCATACTTTTTGCTCTATGGAACTGCGTGCTATCGGTTTGTTCAAATGTGTGTAATTTTCGAATTTCTAGCCGAAAATGGTCTCGTATGTCTAGGTTGGACTGACTCACTGATGACGAATCCAGTGCCAAATCTGTCCGGACGGCCGGCATGATTACAGTCGTATCGACCTGAAACTGTCAGGGTGAGTTGCATTTCAAAACGCGACGGTTAAGTTTGATAATGGGCAAAATCTGCCTAACATTTTCGAAGGTAAAGCGTTTGGCAGTTATTTGGTGTATAGCAACGTGCAATTTTCCGCGAAATTTTGTTGAGATCATACTATCAGTAAATTTGAAAAAATTTTTTTTTCAACATTTTGTCGAAACATTTTTTTGTTATGAACGGTTTATAACATTTGAAAAAAAATCAGCGCATACTTTGAGATTTGTATTTCACAGTAGTGTACCAAATTTCAATTCGATATGGCTATTAGTTTTCGAGATATTGGGAAAAAATATAAAAAAATTTCGTGGTTTTCTTCTCGATATCGTTGGTTTTTTCGGTATAACTCAAGAAATCCTTATTCAATCATGATGACAGACAACTTCGTGCAAAATTAAAATTTTGTTTTCAAATATCCAATATTCTGTGATCTTCGTGACATATTATCCTCATTAAGTTCTTTCCGAACCTTCGAACCGCCATTCTTCGATAAAGTACTGGATTTCAATTCAATCGCATCTGAATTTTTGGAAATATTGGGAAAATAAAATTTCGAATGGGTGTATCTGCGGAATCATTGGGCGGATTTTACCTATTCAAGAATTCGACCTTCGTAATCAAACCCGAAACCTTTGCTACAAATATCGAGTTTCTTAGTCATTTCTTCCGGAAGTTATTGTGTTTACGGTCGAATTCGTGAATGGGTAAAATCCGCCCAATGATTCTGTAGATATACCCATTTAAAATTTTATTTTCTCAAAATTTCCAAAAATACAGATTAGATCGAATTGAAATCCAGTACTTCATCGAAAAAAACTAGTAAAGTACTGCCGTGAAGGCATCAGCTTTTGCGCGCATGTTCTAATTCGTTGCTAAAGAGGTCATCTCCATTGAACATGCGCTCAAAAGCTGCTGCCTTCACGGAAGTACTTTACTAGGTTTTTTTTTCATGGCTTACATGATATACCCATTCAATTTTATTTTCTCAAAATTTCCAAAAATACAGATTAAATCCAATTGAAATCCAGAACTTCATCGAAAAAACCAAGTAAACTACTGCCGTGAAGGCAGCAGCTTTTGCGCGCATGTTCAAATTCGTTGCTAAAGAGGTCATCTCCATTGAACATGCGCTCGAAAGCTACTGCCTTCACGGCAGTACTTTACTAGGTTTTTTTCATGGCTTACATGATTGGATTGAAGAAGGAATATCAATACTTCTTGCACGCATGCTGCATGGAACTGCATGATATCGGTTTGTCCGAATGATGTAATTTTCGAATTTTGAGCAGAAAATTCGTTTTTCATTTGTATTTTTCCTACTATCCTAGGCTCCAAGAAAATCCCTCAGAAGTTTAAAGCTTATGCGAATTAGGATTTTGGCTATTTAGGTTTTGTCACTGTGTCCCTATGCCACCCTAGGCATAGCACGGTTAATTTTTTGACCAAACAGTGGCCGCCACCGATCTAGAAAATTACTTTCCTAATGCGGGATCGAACCTGAGGCCTTTCTAATCAAGAGTTTCTGATGACGAATCCAGTGTTAGGATTCCGCGAGAATTAAGAATAAAGTTTGTTTGATTTGAGTTTCAGAGATATTCGGAAAAATGTCTCAAATTTAGTAACTAGGTGGAAAAACTGATGCTCAACTTATGCAAAATTTCGTGATGATCGTGTCATCAAAATTCATGGAAATATTTGGAACATATTCACAAAAAATCAGACTGGATCGAATTGAGTATTATATAAAAAGAAGATCGGTCTTTTCATTTGAAAGTAAGTGAGCAGTTAGTGGGGCTAATACGTGAAAATATGACTGCTTCAGAAACGAATTCGACTGGGTCAACATCTAAATGGGTGACCACTATGGCTCCGACTTTGAACAAGCGCACAAAAATATCCTGACTTCGAGTCAGTGATGTCCAGGATTCGAGGGAAAGTATGTTGACCACTGTGTATATGGATACATCACTAATTGCCAATGTGAAACTTCAAATCTATGTATTGATTTCCAAGTTTACCAAACAAAGAAAACCTCACAATTTCAACCGATAATAGGCATTTAAATATATTAATGCGTCGCAGTTATCTGTAACGCTTAAATACCACTAAATGTACAGGTAACATGACATTTAATACCTGACAGTAAAACGCATATCAATATACCAATAATATACGAGAAATTATATTACCTTCTAATTTTGAAACTGACCGTAAACGTCTCTAATGAATTTTATGTCTACTGAATGTATAGCCGCCATAAGTTTCACGATGTTACTCAGCCTGGGTGATCTTTATTGTGAATTCAATTTGAGATAAAAATCCATTGAAATTTCGAAGGCACGACGCATTGACTAGGTACAGAATCGCTGAACGAGGTGGGGCAAACTCGCAAAACTTGGAGGTCTATAAAAAGCCAGTATTCGAATTAAGATTATTTTATTTCTTTTGAAAAGTAAATGTAGAATATGATGATTGTTGTTTTAGCTTATGTTCGAAATGAATTTTCACTAGAACGAATTCGTAGTAGGTAATCTATACAGGGTGGACCAGTTTTAAAGGCAAAATCTAGGAGTTAATGGAGAATAGAAAATTTATATGAATTTGCTTCATGAACTATATTCAAACCACCGGCCATTAAATTTCGGTTTTCAAAAAGAATCATTGTTACGCCGCACTGATATTCATGAGCATAAGCTTCAATTTCAATTTGGGAGAAAAAAAGACTGTCTGACTTTCTACCTCTTTTTCAATTAATTGGTTCCAAGAATTCCGACATGTCTGAATATATGCGGAATCATTTTGGAATATTCACCCTTTTTTCAAAAAAGAAGCTCGCTTGAAAAAAAATCAAGGATAGCTTTGTTTGCATAAATTGGACGAAGTTATCAAAATTGATGTTTATTTTCATGAATTGCGTTGGGAGGGGGCATTATCTGGTTCCTTCATATATTTGAATATATTTTATGTTGAATTTCTCGTAAAATGAATATGTGCTCTGTTCTATTCCATGTATTTTTTATGTCTGGGAGACAGGGGGAAAATTTTCCCATTTATAAATCCGCCAATTTATTTGCGTGTTTCAGTTTGCTCTTTCCTGGGAAATGATGCTAATAATTGTGAAAAGAACTGAATATTAAAAAAAAATTAATGCAAGAAAGGCAAAACTAAGTTCGCAGCTTTTACGTGCCTGTTTGAATTTGTATCCAAAGCGGTCGTCCATTTACGTATTCACCCCGCCATACGCAGCTGTAGTTTCTGATGGAAATATTTGGTGATCTCCATTTCATATGGTTTTAATGAAATCCTGCATGAACTTTCGAGCTTTAATATTTGCGCTCATGTTCGGCGGAACAGTGTTCTATCGTTCTGTCTAAATGTATGTAATTCGAAAATTTTCAGCCAAAAATGGTCTCAAACGACTACGTTGGACTCACTGATGATGAATCCGGTGTCAAAATCGAATCTTTTCGGCCGTGGACACAATAACTGCAGAAGTGGCGACTTGAAACTTTAACGGTAGTTGGCGTATCGGAATGCCGGAAGTTAGTTATTGGGCTAAATTGACCGAACAGTTTCAGAGTAGCCATTTAAAGTTTTCAGGTTATTTTCCTGAAATTTAAGAACATACTGAAGTGATTTGATTGAAACTTGGCAGTTAGTTGAAGCAAACGACGCGCAGTTTCTGGCGGAATTTGTTCAGGTCGGATCGTCACTTAATTTAAAAAAAAATGTTTTTCAAAGTTTTTTCGAGAAAAATATTTTTTTGAGAACTATCTATCTTATTAAAAAAAAAACATTTCAGAGTTTCTTTCAAATAATCGATATTCTGCGATCTCTTGATCACATTAGCCTCATGAAATTCTGTATGTACTTTCGAACTGGATTTCGGATCTATATACAGTACGCGTCAAAATAATGGAACAAATTCATTTTCTCAGAAGAAAAATATTTGGCAACAAAATCCTGAAACAGGTTAATTTTTGTTTCACTTCACCAAATTTATATGCATTTTTGTTGCACCCTGTGCCATCCCCATCAAACCTCTAATTTTTTTGAATAGGTAGAGTAGGTCATGTGATACTTTTTTGGCAAGGTCTTTATATCTTCTTTACGGGCGTGCAGAAATTTTCAAAAAAAAAAATTTTTTTTTGAAAATTAGTTAGTGATTCTGCGGGTGGTACTTCAATGCCGAAATAAATTTCCAATGTCACTCCATTTTTTTCTCCATTGAAGGGTTCGTAGGGGTTGAAAATTGTGCATGAACAAAACTGTAATGGTCGACTTCCATTCGGTGACAAATTTCATCAGGTACCATCGTCTCAAAGTAAATGAGCCATGATGAAGTGCACATACTGAAAACCTCTTTGAAGAAACTAATTTTTCGAAAAAAAATTTTTTTCTTGAAAATTTCTGCACGCCTGGAAAGAAAAAATAAAGGCCTTGCCAAAAAAGTAGCGCATGACCTACTCTCCCCATTCAAAAAATTTAGAGGGTTGATGGAGGTGGCGCAGGGTGTAACAAAAATCCTTCAAAAATGCATAAAAATTTGGTAAAAGTGAAACAAAAATTGACCTGTTTCAGGATTTTGTTGCCAAATATTTTTCTCCTGAGAAAATGAATTTGTTTCATAATTTTGACGCGCACTGTGTATATCAAGATATTCTGTCATACATTTCCGTTGTGATTGACTTCAGCTGCTCAATTTTGAATTTGACCTGTTTTCATATTATTATATTATTGTCTGTATATGATGGTACTGCTGAAAATGAACATCGCTATTGTTATATAATCTTATTTTTGGAAATATTTGGAATATAAAAGTTTCAATGAGTATATCTGCGTAATCATGGGCTGTATTTTACGCATTCACGAATCCGGCCTTCGTAATTTAGGTCCAAACCTTCTCTACAAATATCGAAATCTAAGTTGTTTCTTTCGGAAGTTATTGTGTTTACGCAGTCGACCGTTAGGCTGGCCGTAAACACAATAACTTCCGGAAGAAACGCCTTAGAAACTCGATATTTGTAGAGTAGGTTTGGGGCTTAATTATATATATATATATATATATTATCAAAAAAACCAATATCCACAAATATCCAAATTCTAAGTTTTTTCTAACGGAAGTTATTGCGTTTGCGTTCGGCCGTTAGTCCGACATAACATAATGCGAAATCAATAGAAAATTATTGAAGAGTTCAACGTCAGAATAAGCGAGAAAATATAATACTTGCAAACAAATTCGGTGAATACTGTTGCGTCCCGTATCCTGGACCCAGCATTTTATGATATATTGTCTTTTCTTGATTTTCCAACGTTGGAGTCTGTATTCTTTTGGTTCCCACGAATATGCCCGAATTCAATATTTCTGGTTTAAATAAATTGACACCGGCTTTAAGAGCATTTTATCTCAAGCCAACAATAAAGTATAATTTTGCATGACAGAAAACACTCAGATAAAATTCAAGCTCTCAGCATTCCAGGAATCGGAGCTTGATGAGTGGTATACTTCGGTTATTCAAAGAATCCAGACATCACATGTGACAGTTTATAGAATTTATCGTCCTAGACCATTTAGGGAAATTTCCTTCACACATTTGTGCTCTCTCTTTCACACCACCTAATCCGAGGTGTTTTTTCGAATTTTAGAAGGGCGTCGCTTAATTCAAAAAACCAATCAATATTTATATTCTCCCTCTAAAATGTGAAGAAGGGAATTTTCTTAAGTTGGGTTCAGTTAGTTTTTAGACACTCTTCATTTGACCGTTGTATAGTAAACAACAATTCGCTTTCGAATTTACAAACAAGACTTTACGTTAATTTTTGTATTGTAAAAATCGTAACTTCTCATTTGAAAGTCGCTTCGACCTTGCTATCGAATAAGATATAGAAGGAAGATTCTATTGTGCAAATCACTTGTATACCATTTCGGTCTTGTTATCTAATACAGATACAAGAAAATACATTTTTGTTACATGTTAAAAGTGCGTTTTTAATACACCTAAACAACATCTTCGTGTCATAAGTGCAACGATATTGATCAACTGGTCAATAAGTTCTTCAATTATCTGCTTATTTTAGAAGCATCAACATTTCTGATAAAGATCAGAAAATATTCGTCGGTCGTGTTTTCATTTTGATAACGACAGAATTAATCAAGTGCGATTAATTAATCCATACGGGGTCTCTATTACTGAAACCCCAATACACCTGAATAAACCAATTCAGGTCAAAACGAATACTTCAATCTTTCCTTTGAACATTGGGGTTGAATCAGTGCGAGTAAGAATAAAAATTCCTAGACTTTCACAGATTTAAGGTCTGTTATCTCGAATTACGTCTCGGTATCTACAAAATGAATTATGCAGTGGCAATTCCGTTGATGCTTTCGAAGAACACCGAACCCAGAGTTTCAAATTCGTTAACACGTGTGTTTCGCATGTACCTATTTAATCGCCTCGAATATTGTCGCTTTACTCCGAGAACACAACATTTCGTGTGTGCATCTTCGAACCTTCGGTCCAATAATAAACGCTTCATTTTACAACGGCAATAACACACCATTACAAGTACTTGAGCAAACAGCACTAAAAGATGCTGTGAGATATTCACAAGTCCGATCCATTCACACGCGTTCTGTGTATAAACATAACTGTGCATAAGAGAAATTAAGTAGTTATATAAGAAACTTTATGCAAATACATCACCTGCTGCATATCGAATGCAGTAGTTTGAAATTAACGTGCATTTTATTCAACTGAAGTGTAAGATGACACTCTAGAAATGTTAAAGAGGATTGGCTTCATTGTTTGTCTTCACTAGGCAATAAGTAGGAAACAACTGGGCATTATTTCAGAATTTCCTATTCTGTTGTTAAGTCTATTGTTATTGCAGCTACTACATATATGATTTTCGCCCACTGCGTTTCTATCTAGGGTTTGTCTAGTTGCACTCCCCTCTTCAAGATCCATAAGATTCAGTCTCAGCCTTAGTACCAACTGAAAATTATAACAGAGTGATAAATTATCGACTGTATAAACGTTGAACTCCAAAACTAAAGTATCAATCAGAAAACTCTTTTTAAATCGTTCGAGCTTTCGCTAATTTTATTAGCTTCGTCAGGAATTTGCGAAAACATATTAACGGTGTAACATACAAACCAAACTTACAATAGAACTCACGTTTAAGTAGAGGTTATGACAGCTTAGCCATATCAAATATATTCCAGAATAAATCCCTGTCATCAATGTCCGTTTCTCAAAAATTATACAATGCGCATCAAAATTATGGAACAAATTTATTTTCTCAGAAGAAAAATGTTTGGCAACAAAATCCTGAAACAGGTCAACTTTTGTTTCAATTTTACCAAATTTTCATGTATTTTGTTGCACCCTGTGCCATCCCCATTAACCCTCTAAATTTTTCGAATAGGGAAAGTAGGTCATGTGGTAATTTTTTGGCAAGGTCTTTGTATCTCCTTCACGTTAGCTCAAAGAGGTTTTCAGTATGTTCACTTTGTCATGGCTCATTTACTTTGAGACGATGGTACCTGATGAAATTTGTCACCGAATGATAGTCGACCATTACAGTTTTGTTCTTGCACAAATTTCAACCCCTACGAACCCTTTAATGGAGAAAAAAAAAATTCACTTGAGGGGGTTGAAAGTTGTGCATGAACAAAACTGTAATGGTCGACTTTCATTCGGTGACAAATTTCATCAGGTACCATCGTCTCGAAGTAAGTGAGCCATGACAAAGTGAGCATACTAAAAAACCTCTTTGAACTAACTAATTTTTCAAAAAAAAACACCATGTTCCATGATTTGGAAGCGCACTGTATACACGGACAACTAATCAAACTACATACAAATCCATCATCAACAGATCTTTCAATCATTCAATACAAGAATCTTCAAATTGGCAAAAAGATCTTTTCTTTGTTGTTAAATATGTTTGACAGTACATCAAAAACAAAACTAATATAAATAGAAGGAATGAAATTCAAAACAGGATAGTTTCTGATAATTGAACCTCTACGAGAATTTCTCTGTGCACCTGAATGTTGAGGTGTGTGTCTTTGTCCGTGATGTCTGTGGTCTAACCTCAATGTTTTATGCAAGAAATTAGGTGTTTTTAACAACAAAGAAAAGAGCTTTTGGCCAATTTGAATATTCTTGTATTGAATGATTGAAAGATCTGTTGATGATGGATTTGTATGTAATTTGATTAGTTGTCCGTTTATATAATTTTTAAGAAACGGACATTGATGACAAGGATTTATTCTGGAATAGATTTTATATGGCTAAGCTGTCATAATGTGGACTTGAACTTGAGTTGTATTGTAAGTTTGGTTTGTATGTTACACCGTAGGTATATATGTTTTTGTAGATTCCTGAAAAAGCTAATAAAATTAGAGAAAGCTTGAATGATTTGAAAAGAGTTTTTTGATTGCACTTGACGTGACTGTTTCCTGATAATTTAGTCTTGAAAATTATTACATCATACTGAAATTCTGTGGTATGATCAGTCTTGAACATCGAAGAAAAGCGTGTTATATGATTTTCTGACCAACTCATGAACTTCAAACTCTAAAACATCAGTTTCCTTCTGCAAAGAATTGATATGAACCTATCTAATCGAACACTCAGATGTTCGAATATTTTTCAACCAGAGTTTCGAAGTACCGGATCAGCCAAAAATTCACTACTCCAGAGAATTATTCAGTTGAGTATTGTTATTTTAGTTATCGCCTGATTTCGTTGTCTGTCAGTTCCACAATACTGTGAAGAAATCTTTGATTAAATTATTTCCTTATGCATCCTAGAACTTAAATGTATTTTTAGAGATAATAAACTGAAATTTGGAAAAAATGTCACACTTGCAAGGTCACTCATATGGCGTGTCAAATGGTAGTGAAAATCTACAGGGGCATCAAGAAAAAGGAAAAATTGCCTCGAAGTGTTTGAAATATTTCCGCTATATTTGGGTGTCCAATTATTCAGATATATTAACTTGGCAGTTAATGGGAGCATCATGACACGCAATCTCTTGCAAAGTTTTGTTGTGATCGTGCTGTCAGTAAATTAAATTTTTTTTTTTTAATTTTGCTGGAAAATTTTTTTATTTCGAAACTATTCATCATACTCGAAAAACAATCCGCCCACACCTTGAACTCTATATTTCACAGCGATGTACCAAATTTCAATCCGATACTGTTATTATTTTAGGAGATACTGGGAAAAAATATAAAAATTCCTAATTTTTTCCTCGACATCTTTGTTTTATTTCGAAATAACTCGAAAAATACTGATTGAATCATAATGAAACTTGGTCACTAGTTCGAAAATGCTGATGGACAACTTAGTGCCAATTTTCGTGAACAAACGTCATTAGAACAATTCAAAAAATTCCAATTTCTGTTTCAAAAATTTAATATTCTGTGATCTTCTGATTATATTATCCTCATAAAATTCCGTATGCACCTTCGAACTGTAATTTTTCGATAAAGTACTGGGTTTGAATCCATCTAATGTGTATTTTTGGAAATATTGGGGAAATAAAATTTTGAGTGGGTATATTACGGAATCATTGAGTGGATTTTACCCATTCACGGATTCGGCCTTCATAAATTAGGTCCAAATCTACTCTATAAAGGAGTGTATCTAGGTTGTTTTTTTCTGAAGTCATTGTGTGTACGGTCGGCCGTTGGGCCGATAAAATTTTAAGGGTTGATCGAACACAATAATTCCCGAAAGAAGCACCGTAGAAACTAGATATTTGCAGAGTAGATTTGGACCTAAATACGCATGTCGAATTTGTAAATGGGTAAAATTCGCCTAATGATTCAGTAGGTTGAATCTAATTGAAGTTGTTCCTAATTGATAAATGAGTATGTTGGTTGATGCGGAATTTCATGGGGAGGAAGAGGAGATCACCAGATCATTCCACCAGGAAATAAAGGTGCTTTTGACGGGGTCACTACGTGAAAAGATGACCGCTTTGGTAACGAATTTGAACCTGCTCGCAAAAGTTTCATGCCAGTGATTTAGACACCCTGTAGCATTTAGTTTATTTCTGGAAAGGCCTTGAAAAATGAAGTCCTCTTTTGTTGCGGAGATCAAGAAATGAGAACGGAGCAATTAGTGATGACACAGTACTTAGTATGTGTCAAGTGTTTCTTCGCGTTATTTGAGAATTGCTATTTGCCGGTATGATCTCAATGGCGTTCCCATATTTAACGATCTCACGGTCCTTCTTGTGTTTAACAAGATATGTGTTATATTTGTTCAGTTCGTAAGTAAATTAGAATATTGTAACTCGAAAGCTATTCGAATGTTGACGTATTCGTATGTGAGATGAATTGCAATAGGAAATCAGCATAAAAATTAAAACCATCCGCGTCAATTGCGTTTTTCTCATGTTTTTGACAAAATTTATGTGGCAGTGATTCGTGAAGTCGTCGACTAACCAGAATCTATTTGTTGTAGAATTGACGAAAGTCGTAGAATACGAAATCTTTGATATTTGACTGCTGCAAGAATTTTCTTTATTGTCTGATAACTTCAGTCCGAGCCCGATAAATCTATGCAACGGTACAGTTGACTTCATTAACCGTTTTCTTTTTGTTTTCATTTGGCAACATTGTATATAGAAACTGTCCTTGAAAAATAATTTGGATCTCCCAATCTGCAAGGACATCTTATATCAACAAAAATTGTATTCAATAGTTTTTTTTTATTATATTGGGAGTGAAAAACCAGAAAATAATTGAAAAATTATGCAAATTTCTGGTTAGGCCAGTTCTCCAAGGAAGAAAACACGAACTCTTTTTCCAGGTATCTCCGAAAATTAAAATAGGTTCGAAATGAGATTCAGCAGACTGTTGTTGAATACTGACTTGAAGGATTGTGCAAAATTTCATAGGAATCTGATAATTAGTTTTCGAAAACAAAATTTTCTTAAATTCTGAAATTAACGAAAAAAAATTTCAGTATTTATTAACGATAAGATCCCAACGTAATTATGCAATCAGATAGGCTTTGAGATTCTTCAACCAATTATTCTGAACATATAAGTGTACATAGTTCCTCAGATATGGAGGATATTAACCTTGAAAATTCGAAGTGGTATGACTTCGAAAACGTTCGATCGATTTATCGCATTAGAGTACATAGCCGGCATATTTCGATACTCAAGTTATCCTTAACGTTAAAAGTCACTAACTCTTTTCTTTCTCGAGTTATCGTGGCATGGGGCGTCCTGCCAGACAGAATCGAATTTGACATCAGATTCTCTATCAGATAGTTTCCTTAGTCAAAATCCGGAAATAACTGTTCCCTACACCTTGCGCGAAAATAAAGGAGATGTAGGTGATAACATATCTATACGTGAATCTACATCTAAAGTGTTTCTTTTAGAGGCATAGACATTCAAGTTGGCAACACTGTTTTAACTGGGGGCCATTTTGTCAGCTGTCAAATAATTTGTGTTTAGTTTGGTCTGGCATTTTAACATGAATAGACTGACGCTTGAACAACGCTTCCAAAAATTGTGCGAATTTATTATAAAAATAATGGTTCTGTTCGAAATACGTATCGCGCTCTACGTCTATTTTATGGTCAACATACTTAATCGTCCATAAGAGCAATTAATTCGACTAACTATGGACCGTTTTCGCAGCACGTTTACTCCAACTGATAGTATGCATCCACAGAGACGTCGTGTACAGTGAGAACAGAAGAAGCCATTGTAGCTGTAGAGCGTAGCGTAGAGGAAGACCCGAATAAGTCTATCCGCCATCGTGCACAGGAACTGGATATGTGTCCAACCACTCCAACCACTTCATAGACGATTTTGCGGAAAGATCTTGGTTTGCGTGCTTACAAAATCCAACTCGTGCAAGCATTGAAGCTACACGATCACTTAACAAGGCTTAGATTCGGGGAATGGGCCCAAAACAAGATTGCCGTTGATCTTGATTTTCGTAAGAGAATTCTGTTTAGCGATAAAGCTCACTTTTGATTCAATGGATACGTCAATAATATAAACAAAAGAATACAAACACAACTGTCCATTTTGAGCGAAGATAATCCTCAATTGTATGTTGAGACACCGTTACATCCAGAAAAACAGACTGTTTGGTGCTCTTTATGGGCTGGTCTGTACTTCTTCAAAAACGATGCTGGCCAGAACGTTACAGTCAATGGTGACCCGTATAGAGCCATGATTACTGACTTTTTGTTCCCCAATTGAACAACCATGGTGTGTAGCAGCTGTGGTTTCAACAAGATGGCGCAACATGTCACACAGCTCGTGCCACGATTGATTTGCAGAAGGAAATGTTTGATAATCGCATTATTTCACGTTCCGGACCTGTGAATTGTCCTTCAAGATGGTGCGATTTAACGCCGCTAGACTATTTTCTGTGGGGTTATCTGAAGTCGCTAGTCAACGCCGATAAGCCCGAAACGATCGACCAATTGAAGGACAACAGTCGCCGCGTTATTGCCGATATAAGGCAACAAACATTGGAAAAAGTTATTGAAAATTGGACCTCCAAATTGGATTGTATCCTAACCAGCCGTGGCGGTCTATGCCAGAAATTATATTTGAATTATAATGCCAAAAGGTTATCTTTAGAATAAAGTCATTTTCGTGTCAATTTTAAAAATTCATCCTTGTTTCATTCCATTTCAAAGTTCTATACCTCTAAAAAAACACCCTTTAGGTGATGTAAGTTGTTACCTATTAGCTGAACAAACGTTAATTTTTCCATTGAATTATTAAACATTTTTAGAATCTAAAATCTATATGAAGGGCAATAAAGACGCCATTATCTTCCAATGGCTAATAAATCCGTCATAATGGCGATATCCGATATTTTCAAATGCATTCATCAATAGACAATAATATTCCAATCGCTTTGTGTTATCTCGTGACATAACGATTGCTCTAGGCACCCATCCTTTTCAAAATTTTATCGTAGCATTAAGTTTCGTAATAAAACACAATACAAATTGATCCAAGATTTGCATGTTACTCCGAGTTCACCAACTTTCAAGTAATTAAAACGAAGTATGTGGTCGACGAAATGACGCTCTAAACGACAAGTTTCAGTGTCAATATTTGACAACCTCAAGGTCCTACAGTATTTTATTTGAACTAAATTATGTTCACTAAAATGGTTCTGTAAACAGGCTGTGTTTGCACAGCGGAGTGAAAATATTTCGAGATGACTCCATTTCATTAAAATGATCGCGCTTTGTCAACAGATCGATCGGGAGCATGGAGACGTGATGTAGAACACCCTTTCAGTTGAAATATATCCATATTTGCGGTAAATGGATCCTTACAGTTGGAGTTTGATCAAACAAGAGGAGGTGATATGCCTTCTTGACCGTTTGCAGTTATGATGGCCATTAAGAAGAGTTGGAAATTTTGGAGAGTGGTTTTGATTGACAATGTTCCAAAATACTTCCCACCTCCTTCAAATATTTATAATTCCACAAATTCACTGCACTTCTTTCAATAATTAGATTGGTCTGACTGATGAAGACTTCCTGGTCAAATCAAATTATGTTTTCCAGCAAATACTCTTACTTCCGAAGAGATAGTCCTAGAGCTAGAATGTTAAAGATCAGCACAATGGTTTCGCAGTTGTTTTCAAATTCCCCATGTTCCAATTTGATCGGTTCTGTGTCTATAGAAATATAATGATACGTCTACCGAATCGCTGGTATTGATATACAGAGTGAGCAAATTCAAGGCGGCCTTCAGTAAGGAAGCCTCAAAGAGCAACTATAAATACGGCCCTTAGTTGTACATTAATTTTAACCATAGACACGTCTCATCGAATAAAACAATTTTTTCATTTGCCATTTTTCCAGATTCGGGTCAGGTAAAAAGTTATAAGCATTTAAATATTTCTCAATATGCTAATACACTGATGCGCTTTGTTTGCAAGTTCATTACAAATATCTCTTACGGTGATTTCTTCTGGAGAATAACCAATCCAAGGTTTGAAATTCAAAGAAACAAGATTGAGAAAATTCAATTACTCACTTAATTCTAATGATTTGGCGCTTTTTGCGATATTATCGCAAGGAAAACATTTCACTAAACTGGACTTGAAACACTGATCTTCAACTTGATGTTCGTGCAGTATCCAATTTCATTCCACTATATGTTTATACACAATTCCATCGTCGCCCATTCTCATACTGAAAACTCCATTATTATACTTTTTTCACGAAATTTATAAATGAATTATATGAAATCAATCAATTAACATAAAAATATTCTCTACACTTATAATAACATGTTATTCTATGTCTATGAATGTTATGGTTAGGTCTGTGGTATGATCACGAAATAGCATATACTAAATTAGTTCTACGCGAAATAGATAAATATTTATGTGTATTCTATGGTCCGGATAAACGTGAACCCAGCTTAATTTACTTCCTCTACTAGATCAGGGGTGGATCCATAAATATAAGGTAGTTTTTCGAATTTTTATCCGATTTTATAATATTCAACGTTGAAAATCTGCGTTTTAGGAGAAATAATAAAGAATAATTAAGTATTTAAAAATGATTGAAGATTCTTATAATGACATGAGATGAACTTTATCTGCATTCTTCACGCTAATTTCGTATAGTTTTATGAATCGGTGA
The DNA here is from genome assembly GCA_958510865.1 of Myrrha octodecimguttata. Classification (NCBI taxonomy): domain Eukaryota; kingdom Metazoa; phylum Arthropoda; class Insecta; order Coleoptera; family Coccinellidae; genus Myrrha; species Myrrha octodecimguttata. The sequence goes on from OY294056.1 coordinate 82,417,822, forward strand.
GTCTATAACTCGGAAACTGTTTGAAGTTGGATGAAAGTAATAACTGAAGAATATGTGAAATAGTTATAGAAAACTTCACACCGAAGTCCATTTCATTCGCAGTTACCATATCAAAGCTACAAAGAAAAAACTGATTTTTTTTGGAAATTTAAACAGCCTGTATCTTTTTGCTGGAGCCGAATCTAATAAAATAATAAATTAAAAAAGTGTTTCATTTGATGAGAGGAATCTATATTTGAAATTAATGTACAACTTAAAGACTCACCCTGTATAAGTGCACTTATCAGGAAGACGGTCGACCAAACGCTGTTGTTATTACTTACCATGAATGGGGAAAATCCGCCCAATGATTCTGCAGATATATCCATTCGAAACTTTATTTTCCCAATATTTCCAAAAATACAGATTAGATCGAATTGAAATCCAGTAAGTTATCGGGAAATGACAGTTCGAAGGTTCATAAAGAATCCAATGACGATAATATGATAAGAAGAACACAGAATATTGAAAAATTGAAAAAACCATTTTGAAATTTCCTTTTCAAATTGTTCTAATGACACGATTATCACGAAATTTCGCACAAAGTTGTTCTTCTGCATTTTCATTCTAGCTGCCAAGTTTCATCATGACTGAATCAGTATTTCTTGAGTTCTTCCGACTAAAACAATTTATCGAGAAAAAATCACGAAATTTTGCATATTTTTCCAATATCTCCGAAAATAATATTGTTATCAAACTGAAATTTGGTACACTATTGCGAAATATGAAGCTCAAAGTTTGCGCCGAATCTTTCTCAAATATGATGAACAGTTTCAGAAAAAAAAAATTTCTTCAAATTTACTGACAGTATGATCCCAACAAAATTTCGCGAAAGTTGCTCATCATTATACTCCTACTAACTGCCAAGTTTCGATCCAATCGTTTCAGTAGTTTCCGAATTATCACGGAAATTATTTCAAAATTTCAAAAGGCTCTAACTCCTGAACCTTTTGGCCGATTCTGCCCATTAGCGAACTTAACCGTGACATTTTGAAATGCAACCTAAGTTGAGAATTTCATGTCGATAGGATTCTCCGTATGACCGTAATCGTGCATACGGACGGCCGGACAGAATCGATATTGTACCGGAGTCGTCATCAGTGAGTCCAACCTAGTTGTTCGAGACCATGGAAAAAACGATAGCACGCTGTTCCCCAGAACGAAAAAAGAGGCCCGAGAATCGATCCCTGAGGATGTATTGAAGAACAATACACAAAAAAGTAAAATAAACTCCTAAACATAATGAAATTTGTTCTTTTAGGAAAAAAAAATATTACACAAAAAAAACGTGAACTCTAATACTACCAAAACAGATGCCTGCACTGTTGTTGAAGATCAATTTTGAAGTCTGTGCCAAATTCTCCATGAATCTTTACGGTGTCATTTTTCAATCATGTACTGGATTTTTATTGGATCCAATCTGTTTTTTTTCGGAAACCTTGAAGAAATATTCATATTTTTAATAGATATGTATATCTGCGGAACCATCAGATGTATTTTACCCATTCAAAAATTTAGTATTCGTGAGTGAGGTCCGAACCTACTTTACAAATATTGGGTTTCTTCTTTGTTATTTTCGAAAATTATTGTGTTAAGGATCAGCCGTTAGCGAAGGTGAATGGGTAAACTCCGCCCAATAATTTCGTAGTATTGAAATTTTTTTCCCTTAACATTTCCAAAAATACAGATTGGATTGAATTTAAATGAAATCCAGTTATTTATCTAAAAAAATATGGAGACGCACTGCCGTGAAGGCAGCAGCTTTTGCGCGCATGTTCAATGTAGATGACCGCTCTGGCAACGAATTTGAAAATGCGCGCAAAAGCTGCTGCCTTCACGGCAGAGCTTTTCTATATTTTCTTCCGATAAATCACTGGAATTCATGTCGATCTTATCTGTATTTTTGGAAATATTGGGAAAATGAAAATTTGAATGGCAACTGCGGAATCATTGAGCGGATTTTACCCATTCACGAATTCGATCTTCGTAATTAAGCTCCAAACCTTTTATACAAATATCGAGTTTCTAAGTTGTTCCTTCTGGAAGTTATTGTGTTTACGGTCGGCCTAACGACTGGACAACTGAGAAATTCGATATTTGCAGAGAAGGTATGGACCTTAACTAAGGCCGAATTCGTGAATGGGTAAAATCCACCCAATGATTCCGCAGATATACCCATTCAATATTTTATTTTCCCAATATTTCCTAAAATTAGGATGAGATCGAATTGAAATCCAGTGCTTTATCGAAAAATGACAGTTTGAAGGTTCATACAGAATTCAATGAGGATAATATGATGCAACGATCGTCACGAAATTTTTCAAAATATTGTTTTCCAATGTCCTCGAACTAGCTGCCAAGTTTCATCACCATTGATTCAGTAATTTTTGAGTTATACAGAAAAAATCAACAATGTCGAGAAGAAAACCACGAAATTCTACATATTTTTTTCAAATATCTCCGAAACTAATAGCCGTATCGAATTGAAATTTGGTGCACTGCTGTGAAATATGAAGTTCAAGGTATAGCTGAAATTGTTCTCGAATATGAACAACAGTTTCAGAAAAAAAATTTTTTTCGAAAAAAATTTTTTTTGATTGATTGATCATACGAATTCAATAAAATTTCGCTCAAAGTTGCCTGTTGTTATGCTCCAACTAACTGCCAAGTTTCAATCCAATAGCTACAGTAGTTTCAGAAATATAAGGAAAATAATCTCGAAATTTCAAATGGCTATAACTCCGAAACTATACGAGCGATTTGACCCATTAACGAACTCAACCGTGGCATTCCAATGCGCAAACTACCCTGCAAGTTTCGAATCATTAGCTGACTTCGTTCGATAGTTATCGTGTCCACGGCAGGCCGGTCGGACAGAATTGGTTTTGACATCCGATTCGTCATCAGTGAGTCCAACCTAGTGGTTGAGATAATTTTCGGCTCGATCATCGAAAATTACAGACATTTTTCAAAACGATAGCACGCTGTTCCCCTAGAACACGCGCGCAAAAAGGTTTGCTTACAGGTTCATAAAAATTTCGTGAGGACCAGAACATCCCCAAATATTTCCATCAGGAAGTGAAGCTACATCTGTCGGGGTCAATACTAGAAAAGGTGAACGCTTTGGCAAAGAATTTGAACATGCGTGCATAGAATTGGTTTCCGAGATACCGAGAAAAATCCCATTTTCATGAAGAAGGCGCAGACGAATTGTTGAGAAGGAGTATACCACCAGCATGAACGAAAAAGTTCTTCGCTAGGTGCAGCATTGCCGAGATCATCTTGGTCAATTCCTTCTCGGATGGGACACGTGTGGATGACCGTCCTGTTACTTTACACCTTCCGTCTCAAGCCCCTCTGCCCGGCATGTGGCACATGACACATTATTAGCTAACACCAAAGACAAATGGCCCAGCTTAACCCGTGCTATATGTGATCTTTGACCTTTTACACATAAACGAAACTGGATTTTTATCGAGAGAGATACATAGTACCTATGGGAAATATTTGAATAGTAAATGTTTTCGAATTTCTTAGGGACCCGTTTATTGATGAAACTGTCTTATAAAGAGAGATTCGGAATGATAAATTTCGGTTCTTTATCATACAAATGATGATGATTCGAGTGGGATTATATTAACCTGAATTTTCTTCTCGTATTTAATTTGGATGAATTCCTAGACCAGAATAGTTGATGGCTCTAGGAGTGGCTGGGTTTTTCGATTAATTCTTAGAATTAATATTTGTATGAAACCGCGAGGAGAAGGATTTTGGTGGACCAGTAGTTCTGTCGTTATGAGAATATTTCGCTAATTTCTATGAAGAATGCAGTTTGCATGGAAACATTTTGGAAGGAACCTCATGAATTGAATTTCCGAAAAAAAAATCTCGGAAGGCACTGACGTGAAATTAGCAGCTATGAGGTGGTAATCTTCTTACTCATTGACCCCGCTAAACAAAGCTCTACTTCCTGATGAAAAGATTCGGCGATCTTTTCATATGATATTCTGCCTAATGGCCGATCGTAAACTCAATAACTTGATTGAAAAATGAAGATTCATGCCGAATAGGGGTTTTTCCTTTAAACGAAAATGCAGTAATTTTCATGAAAAACCTTCAGACCATCACATGTCAAACATATATTTTCAATATTATATTTTTGAAAAAATGAAAAAATAACTGAACTGAAAAATAAAAATGAGGATTTGCATTTAAAGGGATTTGTCCTGAGTGCACGATATAGCAACGTCGAATTCAGCTTGCTCGGAAAGAAGAGGACGTCAATTGTGTTACTTTGTTTAGGAAAACAGAGATAGCTATACTTCGATCTGGTTAGAGTAGAGGACAGAGACCAAGGAATAAAAAAAGATGAGCACAGACTGTCATACTGTCATATTGCTGACAAATCGCGAACGGAAATTGTTTGGTTATATTGACAAAGAAAACGTGTGTACCACAGAATAGGAATAAATATTTCATTATTCTATAGCAGAAAGATCTATTCTACTAAACACCGTTGTCATTTCGTGTTTGCCTGGCAAATCTCAAACGCCAATTTTGAAATCTGATTTTGAATACTTTCTGAGAGTAATTTGGGAAAATGATGAATCGAACCAATAACACTTATGTTCAAATTTGCATTTGTAGTAATAACCCTAATTCAGGAAAAACCCCTATTGTATCATAAGAAGATAAGGGGATCACGGAATATAGAATTAAAAAAAAATCAAACTTCTCTTAGAAATGTTCTTATGACATGTGAATTACAAAAATTGATCAGCATCCTCATTCTACGTTATCCATCTCGTGAACATCAATGATAAATCGAAAAGAATCACACAAACTTTAACACATTTTTTCCCAATATCTTCGAATGCTGGAAAAGAATTGAAATGAAATTTTGTACATTATTTTGGAGTATAGAGTTTCAGGTGTATGCAAGTGTTTTCCGACATCTGATCAATAGTCTCTGAAAAAAAATTTTGTACGATCCCAACGAAATTTTGCAGTGAGTTGTGAGTGGGTTATAATTAACTAACAAGACTCAATCCGACCGCATCAGTATTATCTGAAATATCGAGGAAATAACCTCTTAAAATTTCTTTTACTTTTTCTTCGGAATCGTTCGGTCGATTTATCAATTATTGAATTTAAACGTTGCAAATTTCATTTTTGATATCATAAAGAAATTCTTTATTTTGGGGAAGTTTCGTATATCTTCGAGGAAATTCAATTGATTCTAGCTCATTTCAATTCATTTATGACTTTCAACATTCCATTATTCTTATATCTATATACAGAGGGTCACCACGAGAAACATTTACATTTTGGAAATAAAAAAACAATATAAATTTTTCAAGAATTTATTTAACTAGAGTAACATAGTTGTGGGTATACGCCATTTAGTCTACGTAGAGAAGATGACGTCCTTCTTTCCCGAGGCAATTTTCTATTTTGTCCATAAAGCTCCTCTACACTACTTCCAGTGCATCCTAAACGCCACAAATAAAAATCACACATGTTAAAGTCTGGAGATCGAGGAGGTCCGTGCACATTTACAATTCTTGAAATCAGGTAACCTGGAAATACAGGATCATTGAAAATCTCGCTTCATTGTGACTGAGGAATAAAAATGGCCGTTCTTCGCAAGCTGAATCCCCCCACCACGCCATCAGTCACCCTGAATGACATAAGGCTGGACGTCGAAGAAATTTGAGTCTTTCCTCTCATAATGGTTCGAGTCTCTTTTCGGCTCAGACTATGGAAAACCATAGATGCAACCATAGATGCAAAGTACCAAACTGAACTTATTGAGAAAGCTGTTTCTTCCCCTCCCGATAAAAAGGATATTTTCGGAAAATTTTCCATTATTCCTCAAATTTTTCGTTTCCCTCATACCTTGAAAAGCACCATGAAAATTAAATAAAATTATAATATTTACACGACTCGCTCCTGAGAATTGCGAGATTTAAAGGATTTGTCAACTGCAGTTTCTTGAAAAAATGAATATAAACAATATCGAAACGATAGAAACATTTAAAAATGGAACAATGACGTTTCAGGAGTCTATATCTGAATTCTTCTTCAGACAATAATTCTGACAACTTTCAATTTATTGTTAGATGCATGAGTCAGTTCTAGACTCTGAAACGTATTGATAACATTTGTTACTCGACAAATGTTTAAGACCCGCAATCCCGAAGGCGACTTCTATAAATATTAATTGCTATTTAATTCTGAAAATTTTTTCAGATATTGGGGGGGAAAACTAAAAACAGAAATCCAACGAATATTGTTTCGAATCTTTCATCATGTTGAGGGATGCTTTTCCTAGTCAAACCATTGTTTTTTATCATATATATTTAATTAGCCTTCAAATTAATTTTTATTGGACTGAGACCGTTATCGATATGTGAACATCGCATGAACGTGCCCGAAGAATCAGACGCACTAACTCCTCTTCCTGATACAATCTACGTTCGGTAATAAATTTTGATTTATATCGAGCATGATATGTTTTATTGTAATTGAAAGATACGACACCAATATTGGAGGACTCTTATTTGTAAGCTGAGAAGGCTGTCGGGTTCACTCCTATAATCAGTTACAAAAAATGCATTGGTGTATCGTGTTCCATATAAACTTTTATACAGGGTGTCCAGTGAACGTTGTTATTGGGAGTGGTATTGGATTATTTCATGACCGTTGAGAATATTAAAATTTCCTCATTGAAAATTCCACCGTTTTCGAGATAATGGGCATTTTGATAATTTCTGGAAAATTAATAGCACACTTTGACGTTTGGAATACCATGTCTAATTCGGGAATGATTTGAACTTTTCATTCTAAAAAGCTGCTTTTGAAAAGTTTTCAAAAATTGTTACACTTTTTCGGAAATGAATATGGAATGACAGAACTAAACTCAACCGATTTTTGCCGCACCAACTTTCACCCGAATGTCTAAATGAAAGTTTATCCACAAATATAAGAACATTCACTTAAAAGATTTTCGCACTTCAACAAGCTTCTAAGGTGATATAAATCGTTATCTAGTTATTTATTAAGGAGAGGCGATATTCTGATCTAAATTTTGAACCTTAAACCCGTAGATGTGCTTCCCAACTACAATATTTTATTCATATAAGGCGCCGTTAGGGACGAAAAGTATGTGTTTCAAATATAGTTAGTTGTTTTAGAATCAATACATTCATAAGTGGCAGCAATAAATTAATTTTATGTAACGATATATATACAGAATACAGAATATGTGATAGATGATTTTACGCAAATCCCACATGACAGAATTCTATGCTTCTTTTGTTTTCGCTACCATTTGATCTGCCTCCAAACACTAATACAATCCTGACAGAAAACCATCTCTAACATGGTTCAGCATAATTGGAGTTATTTGACGAAACTCATTTCCAAAAATCTTGGAGCCAAGATGTCCCCAAAAGAAGAAGTTTAGTGGGTTCTCGTCAGGAGATTGGACAGTTCACTCCATAAACCCTGATTTTTCAATCACGATGGGATAAGAAATATATGGGGTGGATCGTCTGGGATGGAACACCCTGTATATCTGCAACTAATATATACTCTATTCGATTTTATAAACTATCCCGGCTGGCCATGACATTTCTGACACATTTCACCGTGTATATTCTGAAAATGTCAGGTTATAGTCAATTTTTTGTCAGATAACTAACCAACGTTGACCTCTCTACATAGAGTTCGTAGTAATTACGTATTTTTCAAAATGTGAACTTACTTTGGGGAAATAATGCATTTGAGAAAATATTATGTGAATTCAATAATTCCGAAGACCTGGCGAATGTTGAAGAAACTTTTTCTCTGTCAACACTAAAAATATTTCAAGCATATAAACATGGTTGGAAGATTCAGTTATACTATTGTCTTGAAATCAAGAATCGAGTGTTGAAATTTTATTGAAAAATTTTGGATAGAGCAGTCGGTTACTTTGTGATAGTTCCTTCGAAGAAAAAAATAAAAGTACTCGAATAACCCTGCAGTAAAACTTCTAAACGCACAGACAAATCTATGGAGGTCCCTACTTTTCGAAATCCTCAAGAAATAAGTCTACAGAATACAGTTAAATACCTTGTTGTACAATTTGAAATACTCCAGTATGAAAATGTAGTAGTACTACAAAACCTGTATCATCTTAAAGGAACTAACTTTATTCACAAAGTTCTAAAGTAATAAATTATTAATTCCAAATTATCAGGATTACCATCAGAAAAAGCAGATTCCAATTCTACATAGCACTTCCTAGCTGATACTTTGTCTCTGCTTGTTCAAAACTACCTTCGGCATTTTTTGTTTCCAGACGTGATCATTATGTTGAGATTGAGAATAGAGATCGGCATTGGCATTTGGCAACGTCTCTGAGAATTATTTTGACATTTCTGATATTTCACGAGTGCCAACCTGCGTCAGTTTTAAGTAAAAACTTTATAGACCTAAATAATGGCCAACCGGGATAGTTAATGAAAGTGAATGGAGTATAAAAATATTGACCAGAACATAAATCTCATGACGAACGTACTTTTTTTCAAAACGGCGCCTCATAATATTGGATCACTCTCATTTGGAACCTGAAAAAGCTGTCGGTTAAAGTCAGTGGATCAGTTCCAAATGCATTGGAGTATCATTTTCCACATTAGGTACCTCAGCATCTCCAGAAATATAAATCTCGGGATGAGTGATCTGTTTATATTTAACGATAAGGAGTTATTCCAGGTATGCGATAAAATTTAATTAAATTAATACCAACCTTTTTACAGGACGAGCTTGAAACCAGTCGGACTGACCGCTGTGATAGCAAAGAAATTTCGATATTATGCCGAGATAAAGCTTGCATATTCATAATTTAGGCACTGCCTCACTATTATTAACATCGTAAAAGAAAATGAATAACTTGAATTCTTACATGGATGATAGTTATAATGTCAAATATTTACGGTGGGGTACAGATATAAAAATATATCATCTCGAGATGGTACATCTGTATGGGTGTTATTTCTTTCAGAAGTTATAACAAATCAAATAGAATGGATCGTGGGAAATCATAGAAAAATATATCAGTTTGAATGGTACAAGGTATGCGGGAGGGAACATTCCTTATAAGTAAATTTTATTGATCAAGATTTACTGGTTTACTCTTTCTTTATAATTGATAATGCATTGAAATAATCCTGTAATGATGTAAATCGAAGTAAAACCTCATAAATAAAATTTTAGAAAAGCGGTGACGTTAGGTAAGAAGCTTTTAAACGCTTGTTCAAATTTATTACCTTGAGCACATTGAGGAAATCAAAACCTAGAAAAGCTGCTGACTTCAAGTCAGTGCTTTTATAGGTTTTTTCCATGGAGTACTGGATTCCAATTCATTTTAATCTGTATTTTTTGGAAATTATATTTTGAATGGGTATATTTATAGGTAGAATCCACCCAGTGATTCTGCATATATAATTCGAAATTTTATTTTTTCAATATTTCCAAAAAAACAGATTAGATTGAATTGAAATCTAGTACTTCATAAAAAAAATCAGAAGATCACAGAATATGGAATATTTGAGAAAAAATTTGAAATTATTTTTCAAATTATTATTTGAAACGATCTTGCTCATGAGGAATCCGTGATCCCTCGGTACATGTGCTCGAAGGTTTAGAGAAATATTTTCAGTGTCTTTGAATATCCAAGGTTTTTTTAATGTTGAAAATCTCTGCTGAGTTCGCTCGTGGGTGAACATAGCGTTACATATCTTAGAAACTCAGATTCAGTCTTTGTAATTGGTGGTAGATTGCCGATGCTCCGGCCTATACACATTTCGTGAGAATCATATCGTTAGGAGAATCAGAAAAAATTTATTTTCGAAAATTTTCAAATATTTTTTTCTGAACTACATCAAACTTCGATGGAATTTCGCGCAAGCCCGTGAGTAAGATATTCAAGAACACAAAATTTTAGCGTGAAATATAGGATTTTTATTTAAGGAAATATTGTATAAATAGATAAAATGGAATAGCACCATTTTTTTGTATATTTTACCAATTTATTTTGTTTGATTTTACCTGTTGACGAATTCGAGCACAGTGACCGATCTCAAAGATTTTTTTGTGTCAAATTTTAAAATTTATTTCGGGGGAATGATAACACCCTATTTTCCACCAACAAGGACAAGAAACAGAAATGTAGATTAGATTAATATTTCCAAAGTTATTCAACATCACTCCGAACCCAAAAATTCTGATCTATCCCATATCTCAATCTGAGGTTGTTGCACTTCTTTATTTTATAGCTTTTATAAAATTAAATCAAATCATTTTTCCTGTCCTAACGCCAAATTTATATATCCCGCATGAATTTAAATCTAATATGAAACATTTTTTACACATGGAACGATATCAGAAACTGTTGAATATTTGAGATATTTATTTCAAAAGTTTATCGCTCTCAATCTGAATGGTATCATCTCTTCCTACGCACTACGAACTTTTTACGGACTATCCATTGACATCTATGGGGGCAAGAGACAAAAATTAACATAATTATTTCATCTGTTCATTTCGACATGAATATTCACGAATACCTGGAACTGTTCACCACTGAAAAGGAGTTTTATTATCCATTCACCATTTCGTTCTGATATATTAAATAGATTAATCACAAATTTTTGGGTTCATTCAGGAAACATCTGCTTGTTATGAGGTTGTTCGGGAGGTGAATCGATTAAGCCGTTATGCATTCGAGCTACTTTTTTTTCCTTGTGAAGGACGAAGTTCAAAAGTTACAGAAGTCATTAAATTGTCTGAAAATTTAAATCACTAATTACACAATTGTGAGGGTCCTTGGCACACCTCGATACGAAGAAGAGTGTACATGGGGTTTTGTACGTATGTTTTATCAAACAGCGTGCTACCGTTTCAAAGAAGGATGCTATCATTTTGTCCAAATGTCTGTAATTTCAGAATTTTCTCCATGTAAGAGACCGAAAAAAAACTATCAACAATAGTGAAATATGGAATTGGCTGAACCATGGAAACTTGAAAGCAGAGAAGAAAGCGTTAATTAATGCATGTCAGGAGCAGGAAATAGCAACAAACTATCAGAAGGACTATGAAAGCTGCTCTCATGTAGACTTTGAAGAGCTTATCCCAAAACCATTCATCATATAGTATCAGGATACCTTTCATTGGCCAAAAAATAATTCTTTGATCGGCATAACATAGTTACCGCACATCTGCACTGGAACATCTGTAAGCAATTTGGCATAAAAGTTCATGAGAAGTGGTACGGGCATACTCCAAAACCAGACACCCCCGACATCACGTTAATATGGGACATGTAAGTCGAAACCGACCGCACCATACTAGTAAGAAAACCGGACATCATACTCAAGAACAAGAAACTGAAGACATGCATCATCATAGACGTGGCTGTCCCTTCTGAATACAACAGTTATGGGGTACCCCAAGGTAGTGTTTTAGGGCCTCTCCTGTTTATAGATAATAAAATATAATTAAATATATGTAAATAACCTTCCTCTTAATGTTGCTGTATCTGATAATTTACGTTGATGACACTAACATTCTGAAAATTATAAAAGACATTATGAAGTTGATGGAAGAATTGAATAATGCCTATGTAGATGTTAAAAAGTCGTGTTCGATAAATGACTCGAATTTAAATGCCAAAAAAACCGAAGGTATTATGTTCCATAGTGCAAGATCCAAAATTGAGCCTCCAAATGAGATATTACTGGATGGCAAGTTAAAATAACCGGTTGTGTTGAATTTCTTGGTGTACATATTGACTAAAACTTGAAATGGAAGAATAATGTAGATTACTAAGATAAAAAACTAAATTCTATCATTTTTATGATTAATGTATTAAAAAAGTAAGTGGACCTATCCACATTAAGAACAGTTTATTTTTTTAACTTTCTAACTAATGTTAGTAAAACGAAAAATGGCATTGAGATCTATGCTGAACATGAAATATAGAGAGACATGCAAAGGTATTTTCCTTTACTTTAACGGGACTCTATGTTCATAATTGTATCAAATTTCTTACACAACACAAAGTATTATATGAACAGCATAAAAATAGGAACACTAAAGCTAGACAAGTGGACCAATGTTTTTTTCCACCACTTAATATTGCATTAACACAAAATAATGCGATGACTATGAGCATTAAATTATTCAACGATCTTCGAAAGCAATTTCGTCGAATGGCGAATGAAAATGTATTTGTTCAAAAGGTGTGTTTCTTTATTATGGAATATGAACCGTACATCGCGCAGGAATATTACTGTAAATTGAACAAGAATTGTAATTTCATTTGACATTTTTTCTGAGTATTACACTTGTATACTATGAACCACCAGTGAAACGACATCCAAGAAGGAAATACCTCAGGTGGACGGTGTACACCCGGTACTTTCTATAGAAGGCAAGAACATAGGAGACTATATGGAAAAGAAAATAACAATTATAATTATAATAATATTAATGATAATAATAAAAATAATAATAATAATTATAATAATGATAATAATAATAAAAATAATTATTATAATAATGATAATAATAATAATAATAATAATAAAAAAAAAAAATAATAATAATACTAATAATAATGATAATAATGAGAAACACCCTAGAGGCGGACAAAAAGTACACACCACTTAATCTTTCGACACCAGAGAATAACACGGACATTCCAGATCTAATAAAAATGCGTGAAACCATATATTGAGGTGAATCATTTGAGAATAAAATAAATATTGAGGGACCCAGGACAGATCCTTGAGGAACTGCTAGTTGCAGTTCAAATTGGAAAAAATGTGTATTGAGATACTTCTTCGATATTTTCCTCCTTGATATATAAAACTCATAGTCCACTTGGAAATGACTCCCCTGAAACTCAGGCTGCTTGGTTTACTCTCAATAAATATGTTTTCGACATATCGACTCAATCATGCGCCTATTTCCACCCCCCATAACTCAACCGGATCGTTTCCATAAATTCCACATGTCGGACCTCCAAACTGAACTAAAAGCTCCAGTGAATCAATTTCATGGCACGAAGTTCGAACCCAGGTCGGTCAGGCAGCACACAGTTCGGGTTTCAGAAGGAATTTACTGTTATCGCTACAAATACGATCCTGTCTAGCGGCTAAGCCCTCTAAATTATTATTAAACTGCCTTATAAAGAACCCAAAAACATTGTCACATGTTTTAGTTCAGAGATAGAAATGTTTAAATTTATTAATATTAGCTGAGGCAGATGGAGTTTGAGACACAAATATGTGACCGTACGGAGCCAGTGTCTACGATTGCTTTTGATATCATCTTTATTTATGATTTTGTTCGATTATTTTTCATATGCTGGTTCTAAATCCTTTACTGGATTGTTGTTTATAAATCACGGGCTCTACGGGATTATGTTTCCCGTGACGCACAAATTGATGGCAATAATTGATTTCTGGAATGATCGTAAAAGTATGATTTCGTGATGGTCAATACACGCAGGCGAAGATGAGATATGGCAGCTCGATGACATCTAATCTGATCGCGAAATATTAGATTTTGATGAGATTCTGCAGATTAGCCAATATTTCACTACGGTTTACCAAATTTCAGTTCCATCCACTTTTAAATCCCATAGATATCGGAAGAAAATATGTCCAATTTCGTGGTTTTTGAGCTTATGTACTGGAATACAACATGCTATCGTTTTGTCCAAATGTCTATAATTTTCGACGATTGAGCCGAAAACGGTCTCGAACGACTAGATTGGACTCACTGATGACAAATTAGGTGTCAAAATCGATTCTGTCTAGCCGGCCAGCCAGCCGGCCATAGGCAAGATTACGGGTATTTAACGAATTCTATCTTGACTTGATTAAGGGAAGGTTGTATTTCAAAATGCAACGGTTAAGTTCGTTAATAGGCAAAACCAGCGGATCGTTTGAAATTTTGAGGTTATTTCCATGATATTTGCGGAAATAGTGGAGCGATTTGATTGAAACTTGGCAGTTAGTTAAAGCATAACGACTCACATTTTTTCGCCAAATATTATCGGGGTTGCATTGTCAGTTAATTAAAAAAAAATGTTTCAGAATTTTTTTCCAAATATTTTTTTTTTCGGAAATTTCGCCTATACCTTGAACTCTATATTCCACATTAGTGTACCAAATTTCAATTCAATACGCTCTAAATTTCTGGAGATATTTAGGATAAAAAAATGTGAACTTTGTTGATTTTCTGCCGGGTATCGTTGTTTTTTCTGAAATAACTCGAAATATTGCTGATTTAATTGAAATGAAAGTTGTTACCTCGTTTGAAATTACTGATAAAAACTTCGTTCGGAATTTCTTGATAATCGGGCCATCAGACTAATTTGAAAAAAAAATTAAATTTTTTTTGAATATTCATTATTCAGCGATCTTCTGATCTCATTATCCTCATGAAATTCTGGGATTACCTTCAGGCTGTTATTTTTAATCAAGTACTGGATTTTAATTTAAGCTCATCGATAGGTACCTATTTCTGGAAATATTGGAAAGATAAAAGTTTGAATGGGTATATCTGTGGAATAAGTGGTGAGATTAAATATTCATTCGCGCATTCGTTACTTAGGTCCAAACCTAGTCTGCGAATTTCGCCTTTCTCAGTTGTTTCTTTCGTAGGTTATTGAGTTTAAGATCGACCACTAGCTATATTGTATAAGTTGGCGAGTTTCCAAATCTACTACTATAAAGTTATCTATGGAGACTTCAACTCAAGATTAAACGAGAAATTGTCATCCTAGCTACCAAAATTAATTGCTTTTATTTGGTCAAGCAGCATTCTACGCGGTCAGGACATGGATGGAGAAGTCTTCAATCATGAGTTCTGACCTTCCGTGAATTTTATTGATGAATACATATATAAATCAAAACGTAGGTACACAAAGTTAGAAAGAGCTGATGAAATCGTCTAGAACAGGCGTGAGCAGGTCGCACACGGTATAGTATCAAAACAATTTTGGACCATTATTGTACGAAAACAAAAAAATTAAACCCCGAGGAATATTAGGTAAAACTAAAATATTCATTTTTCAGTTATGCATACAGTAATTATTGGAGAGTTCAACTTTAGAACAAGCGAGAAACTTTATTTTCATAGCATCAAAAATTAATTGCTTTTGAATTCGACCGACTCTTTTTGATGAAGGCTATTAACACAATCATCAAAATACAGATTTTTCTGTGATACCTCCAAAATTTCTTTCGACATTGATAACTTACGATATACTTTTATTGTCTTCAACATACTGCATACGTTTTCAATGACGAATTTAATTTTTATATCAACTGGCATACAATATGATTCAAGTAAAGAACTTGAGAAAAACGGTGACATAACAAAATACAATCCAAAGATAATACTAGACAAAATATTTCTACCTTTCGCTTTAGAATCATCAGTATAGAATTTATTCTACAATATATATAAAAATCTTACCACGTGTTTTTACGAACACCTCCTGACAACGGAATTTAGACATAGTACTTCGAAGACAATGAAAGTGAGATATCAATATAAAAAATATTATGTCAAGGCATTAGGGGAAATTTGTATTTTTGAATGATTTTATTGATCAAGTTGACTCGTTTGAATTTATTACAGAAGTTATCACATAAAAATATATATTTTCAATAATTGTACTAATTGGTTTCAGTTGGGAGTCAAGAATCATTCATGCGGATCAACATCTGGATGACAATGAATCCCAACTGTCTTCGAATATTTCAAGACAGATTTCTTCTATCAAAACGCCCAGGAACCCACGCGGTTCCTTTGTATCAAGATTGATTCCTCAGAGGTCAAACTACAACATAAGGCACCTAAAAGTAATGCATAAAATATGATTTTTCGGAGATATAAATAGGCTAATTTATCGCTGCTATCAATCACACGGCAGAGGATACGAACACAACGAATTTCTTTCAACGTTAGATGGAGCTGCATCGTCTAGAACAGGTGTGAGAAGGTCGCGCACGGCACTTGCTGGGTGGCCGAAGCGTCGCAGTCTGCATCAGCTACATGCCGAGATAAACAGAACCAAACAGTGTAGCACTGCCCGTATCACTCACCGGGCGTAAAACACCAGATACTTCATCAACATCATTACCCTTACGATATTTATACGAACCCGCACTCTTCTCCGTGTGAAGCAGGGTCGTATCGACAAATTGGTATTGTGAGGAACCGAAAAATTCCGGACTTAGGGCCGGTATTATAAAACTTAACGGGAAGTTAACTTTAACTGAAAATTAAGCAGTAATTTCCAGTTGAAGTTAGATTTGCAGCGTTATCTTTATCAGGTGGTTTGGGTATCAATTATAGTTAAAGTTAAAGTTAAATCGTTTTTTCCACAGATTCTCTGTCTTTTCGGCTGACGTAAGGGGAACATAACCTCGATTAGTTTGTTATGATATTTTCGGAAACATGTTAGCAAGATATATTCTCTTCATTTTTAAAGGATTTTCAATTCACGATGACGAAGATGACAAAAATATTGTTGAACATCCTCGTTGAGAGATATTCACTTCATTTTTGAAGAACTTTTAAGTGACTATGACGATGATGCCATGAAAATTGTTGAATATCCTTGTTGAGAAAGGATATTTAGAAATCGGCTGAACCATTTGAACTTATGGGAAGAAACGGAATTCAAAAACCGATTTCGCTTATCTGGACATTGTACGCCTGTAATGGAATACATATTCATAGTGATGCAGATGTATTGCTACACGCAGAGTTTATGCATCTTGTTCTTTCTTGGTAGTTGCTGGAGATTTTAGGGGTTTTCACAAATTAACTATACTGACTGTATTATCAGAAATGTCCCATGGAAAATTGCATACTTTTTATCTATTTACATCAAAATGCCTGCTATAAACCTCACTCGAGTAAGAATTCAATCTGGAGAGTTCATCATGGCATATTATTGTAATGAAAATATCAGTTACTCTTTCTGTTCAACTATTATAAGATGTAAATGAAAAAAAATCATTGGCATTTATTCTTTTCGGTGGCTAATATAACAGATAAAAGCTGTGAAGACGTAATGAAGCATAATAATTTATACACATTATTCAACTTTTAGGATGAAAGGAAATCATCACAATTGCAATGGATACTTTTCTTATAGTAATGGCCAAACTGGTAGTCGTGTACAAATTCTAGATATCAGGGCTCGATAACATTACCATATTTTTTAATTGATTAACAATTTTTGCAAATTTAGTGTTGAGATTATTACCACTCCCAGTGTCAGTTGAAAGTACTTGCCTGTTAGTGAAGAGTGAAGTATTTGTAAAAAAAATTCTGTACCTAATTGGAGTTGGACAAATTTTATTGTAATTGTTCAATAATTCTCGAATTGAATGTATCTCATTATTGCAATTCTCCCTCAAATCAGTAATTCTATTTTTATGGAAACCAAAATCCATTAAGCTCCCTGATACATAGTGCTAATATTTGTCAATAAAGGATTTGTTTATTCCTATCATATTTTGAAAGGGGGTATTTTTCCAGCTTTTACAACCCAGAAATTGGTGGCTAGATTTATTACAGAATCTTAAATTATTTTCTTCTCCTTTTCATAAAAAACATCACCGTATTTCTTGTCTATGATAGAAATGAGACTTTTATAATTCCGACATTTTTGAGCAAAAGTTTAACTGTCAGTTAAAGTTAAAGATAACTTCCATTTAAGTTTTATAATACCGGCCCTTAAAGAGCAAATAACACTCCATTGACTTTTATTGAGACTATAAGATGCATAGAACAATGGCGCTCTTATTGCGCGCATGTTCTAGAGGAACAGCGTGCTATCGTTTTGCCCAAATGTCGGTAATTTTCGATGATTGAGCCGAAAATGGTCTCAATCGACTAGGTTGGACTCACTGATGACGAATCCGGTGTCAAAATCGATTCTATCCGGCCGGCCGTGGATACGATAACTGTCAAACGAAGCCAGCTAGCGACTCGAAACTTGCAGAGTAGTTTGCGCATCGGAATGCCGCGGTTAAGTTCGTCGAATAGTTTTGGAGTTATAGCCATTTGAAATTTTGAGATTTTTTCCCTCATATTTCAGAAACCAATGAAGCGATTGGATTGAAAATTGGCAGTTAGTTGGAGCATAACGACGCGCAACTTTGAGCAGAATCTCGTTGAATTCGTACGATCACTTAATTGAAAAAAATTTTTTTCGAAAATTTTTTTTTTTTCTGAAACTATTGTTCATATTCGAAAATAATTTCAGTTGTACCTTGAACTTCATGTTTTACAGTAGTGTTCCAAATTTCAGTTCGATACGGCTATCAGTTTTGGAGATATTGGGAAAAAATATGTAGAACTTCGTGATTTTCTTCTCGATATCGTTGTTTTTTTCGGTCTAACTCAAGAATGACTGTTTCAATCGTGATGAAATTTCGCAGCTATTTCGAAGATGATGATGGACAACATTGTGCAAAATTTCGTGATGATCGTGTCATTAGAACGATTTGAAAAAAATTAAAAAATTTTTTTTCAAATATTCAAAATTCTGTGATCTGCTCATCATATTATCTTCATTTAAATCTGTATGAACCTTCAAACTGTAATTTTTCGATAAAGAACTGGATTTCAATTCGATCTAATCTGTATTTTCGGAAATATTGGGAAAATAAAACTTTGAATGGGTATATCTGCGGAATCATTGGGTGGATTTTACCCATTCACGGCCGACCGTAAACACAATAACTTCCGGAAGAAACGACTAAGGATCTCGATATTTGTAGAGAAGATTTGGGGCTTAATAACGATGGTGGAATTCGTGAACTCATTGAAAATTTTATTTTCTCAATATTTCCAACAATATAGATTAGATCGAATTGGAATACAGTACTTTATCGAAAAAAAATATAGAAAAGCACTGCCGTGAAGGCAGCAGCTTTTGCGCGCATGTTCAAATTCGTTGCCAAAGCGGTCATCTCCATTGAATATACGCGCAAAAGCTGCTGCATTCAGGACAGTGCTTTTCTAGATTTTTTTATTTGTTTTCCTACTGAATCATCAGACCAAACTGCGGAAAATAACTGTATTTCATACTTTCGCCATACCGACACAAACGCCACCAATCGACCAATCAAAGCGCATAACACTATTTATGGTTTATCGGCAATTTTCATTTTGAATTTATTTATGTTTTCTCAGATTATCATTTAGTAATTGATAAGTGCGTGAAATCATTTTGTGTTAGCTTCGAAGAAGATTTGTGTATATCCTCAGATACTTTTAAATGGGCCCCTTTTTTTATTTTGTTCGAACACTGCAGGGAAATTGGTGTTTCCCAGAAAACCACATCATTCTTTTCATAATTGTCTTCCAATCATTTTCTCTAATCGAGGATCGAATTATTAACCTCCAATTAAGCATATTATTTTGACGACCTATTGAATGTGTTTTTTTTTCTTGGTTCCTTATTGACTGTACACTGATTGTTTAATAATTTTCATTTACTTGTAATTGAAATTTACTAATATGTGCTACTATCAAGAGCTACTAGAAAACTGCAGTTTTCAAATCTGATGAAATAAAATTAACCATTGAATAAAACACCTGTTTTCTAATTGGAAACCTTATGAATTTAGATGGGGAAGAACTCAAATTGAACTGGTTCAATAATATTGCCAATTCAAAAAGTTTTTATTCTCTGTGAAATTCAAACTCTTGATATGTCTCAGTCTTACTTATAGTAAGGATGATGCTTGTTTTGTATCAACTGCCATCAACTTCCCGGACCTTTACCGCATTCCTTCGTATACGTGCAAAATCTGGAAAAATAAGAATATGTTTGAACAAACCATCAAATGATATTAATGTATTTCACTTTTTTACCTAACAATTTCACGCTTCTCTTACTGTAATATAGGAAAACATGAACGAATGATAATGTATTCGCCAAAAATTACAAGAGGTGAAATTTCGATGTTTATAGGAGAAAACGGCGGATCGTTCTGCAGGATATAGTTTATAGTTGGTAAGGGGTTACATTCTACTGAAACCTTAAGGTCTATTGTGCCCCCTTGTCGGAGCTGTTTTCGCAACCTACAGCTCGCCCTCCAGCTCTAGAGCTCTGATGAATTCTAATATCTGTGAGGGCTTCAAGGAGGCTAAGTTCTCATTCCTCCTATAATGCTCCTGTCCGAGATATCTTTTGCGCCGGCTCACAATGGCGAGGCATTCTGTGATCAGGTGAACAGGAGTTTCCTCCTCTTCCCCACAAAATCTGCACTCGTCAGTTTCTGATAAGCCCATTCTCATCATGTGCTTCCTTGGGTGACAGTGTCCTTTGAGGAAACCAGTGAGGAGGCGTAACTTATTCTTACTGAGATCCAAATGATTTTTGGATCTAGCAATTTCAAAGTTCCGAAGGAACTTTTTAGAGTGTTCCATTCCAGGAGAATTCCTCCAGAGTGCCCCTCTTTCATTTTCTTCTCTCTCCAAAAACTCTTTCTTATAGGTACATTTGCCTATACCACAGAAATGTTCTGGGCCAGTAGGTAGCGTTTGTGCTCCCTTTCTGGCTAGAGTGTTGGCCTCTTCATTTCCCTTGATTCCTGAGTGCCCAGGAACCCAGACTAAGGAGACCTTGTTATTCTTGCCTACTTCATTGAGTTTCCTTCGGCACTCCCATATCAGCTTTGAGTCGATGACATGGGAGTTCAGTGCTTTAATAGCAGCCTGACTATCAGAATGGATCACTCTGTCACATCCTTGATAGTTTCTTTCCAGGTTTTTTTCTATGCATCTTTCGAAAGCAAGTATTTCTGCCTGAAAAACACTCGAGTAGGAGCCTAGCGATAGTGTACACTTAGTTCTAGGCCCGAATACTCCACCGCCGGTCCCCATCGTGGTTTTAGAACCATCTGTATACCATTTAACGGTATTTGCTTTGAAGTTTTGGGTAGTGTATTTCTTTTCCCATTCTTCCCTTTTACATAGCATTGAGTCAAAGTTCTTCTCGATGCTTACTTTTTTGATCATAACATCACTAGGTAGGTTCGCTAATGAGATGTACTTGTTCAGATAGGACCAGGCTCTCTTACTTTTAATTCTCTCATTACCTTTACCTTCCCTAGAGATTCTAAGGATAGCTTCATGGGCTACCCTATTGATCATTAGATGTAGAGGACTGAGATCTATTCTGCAGGATTCAGTGAGTATTTTTTGGAAATTTTTTTTTTGGGATGTACTCAATTCTTTAGCGAGAATGCGCAATGTTAGTTACTTTTACATTTCTCACTCCATCACAGTTTTAATTTTCCCGACAATGCTTGATTACTTGAATATAAAAAGTGGCAACATTGCGCATTCTGATGATTTTTTTCAACCATTTGCACCAAAAAATTTTTTATAAAAGAACGAACTCTGGCCTCCAGAAGTCACCCCGTTATATCCGAGGGATCGTTTGTTCTTAAGAGCTAAGATTTTCTAGAGTGTTTCGTGAATTAATTGAACACAATGGGGGTTTTTCCTGAATTTGGGTTATTACTGGAAATGCAAATACATAATTATTATGGGTTTGATTCATCATTTCCCCAAATTACCTTCAGAAAGTATTCAAAATCAGGTTTCGAAATTGAGGTTTGGGATTTGCCAGGCATGCACGAAGTGACAACGGTGTTTAGTTGAATAGCTTTTTCTGCTATAAAATAATAAAATATTTATTCCTATTCTGTGGTACACACGTGTTCTTTGTCAATATAACCAAACAATTTCCGTTTACGATTTGTCAGTAATATGACAGTATGACAGTCTGTGCTCTTCTTTTTCTATTCCTTGGTCGTTGTCTTCTACGCTAACCAGATCGAAGTACAGCTATCTCTGTTTTCCTAAGCAACATTTGACGTCCTTTTCTTTCCGAGAAAGCTGAATTCGACGTTGCTATATCGTGCACTCATGACAAATCCATTTAAATACAAATCTCCATTTTTATTTTTCAGTTTTAGGTGATCAAACATTTTTTAAAAATATAATATTGAAATTATATGTTTGAAATGTGATGTTCTGAAGGTTTTTCATGAAAATTACTGCATTTTCGTTTGAAGGAAAAACCCTCATTAGTAGCCATCACAGCGCAAGTTCTAGTTTTTCCCACGGACCTACTTCAAACCGAATCTAATCTACACATTAGAGCAATTTTTTTCAGACCTGCCATAAAGCAGTTAACACATCATATTCTTACTAGTTCACCGACGTTCGTTGAAAATATGGTCCAGCGCCAGTCGGAAAGCCTAACGAACATCAAAAGTATGGTACTTCTCGTTCCATTGTCTTCTTAACACCTTCAATATAGACATTCTTAACTAAATTATAGACATTCATCATCTTCTGTTTCCCGTATGATAGCTGAATATAGCTCCTCGATGTGATCAAATGTTGAAATTACAAAGTATATCATTAGTTTGATTGATGCTTGTTGGACTATTGTGCCTGCTTCTTTTATATGATTTTTCTAGTTGGACATAAATAGGTTAGAGGCGAAAAAAAGCAATTTTGTTAATTAGTTCGTTATTGTGTAACTGTTTTCGGTCGATGCCGGTTAGACGATTTCATTTCGAAAATTATTGTCTCAGCAGTCAATCTATCTGCTCTATTGAGTATTCGGGAAGTGAATGAGATGATTGAAGCTGAATAATCATAGGATTTCTTTGGGAATTCTGAATTTGTGTCTTGTTCTCCGAAGGATTGTGTATGATTTGGATTGTGAGTTTGATGAAAGTAATGAAGATGGAATGGGGATCACCTGCTGATTTACATTGATGCAATTCGGTAAAACTTTATGTATTACAGCTTTATGCTGTTATATGATGAATTATTTTTTTTGTTTTTTTCTGGGTTTTAATTTCCAATATCTGAAACAGAACTATTAAAAATTGAATAAAATTGTTTTTTCATGACAAATGCGGTTGCAGGTTGCAGGATTAAACTATTTGTCAATGCAGTTTCTTGGAAAACAGATAGCCTAATATATATTTATATTCTTTTGAGAACGAGCATTACATTCTTTGGTATATCACAGTGTTAGCAGAGGAAATGTAAACGGGGTACCATACATTTTTCCATATTATACAAGAGCACAGATAAAAACCTCAGCAGAAACTCTGTCTCCCCGTATAGAAGTGTAATTTATTTGGAGAACATGGATGACATCTTTTTCATTGGAAAATAATTTTTGCATCATCTTCAATTTATTTTGACAAAATATCTTGACATAATATCTAAAAAATTTCAAAAAGCACTGCCGTGAAGGCAGCAACTTTTGCGCGCATGTTCAATGTAGATGACCGCTTCAGCAACGAATTTGAACATGCACGCAAAAGCTGCTGCCTTCACGGCAGTGTTTTTTGAAATTTTTACTGATAAATTACTGGATTTCAATTCGATCAAATCTGTATTTTTGGAAATATTGGAAAAATGAAATTAAGAATGGGTATATCTACGGAATCATTGAGTGGATTTTACCCATTCACGAATTCGACCTTCCTAATTAAGCCCCAAACCTAGTCTACCAATATCGAGTTTCTAAGTCGTTTCTTCCGGAAGTTATTGTGTTTTCGGTCAGCCTAACGGCCAACTGCTTAAATACAATAACTTCCGAAAGAAACAACTTAGAAACTCGATATTTGTAGAGAAGGTTTGGACCTTAATTACGAAGGCCGAATTCGTGAATGGGTAAAATCCACCCAATGATTCCGTAGATATACCCAATCAAAATTTCATTAACCAATATTTCCAAAAATACAGATCAGATCGAATTGAAATCCAGAAATACATCGAAAAATAACAGTTCGAAGTTTCATACAAAATTTAATGAGGATGATATGATAAGAAAATCATAGAAATTTTTTTTCAAATTGTTCTAATCCCACGATTATCACGAAATTTCGAATAAAGTTGTCTTTTAGCATCTCAAAAATATCTGTGAAGTTTTATCAGGACTGAATCAGTATTTCTCGAGTTATACCGAAAAAATCAACGATATCGAGAAGAAAATTGACATATTTTTTCCCGATATCTCCAAAACTTATGATCGTATCGAACTGAAATTTGGTGCACTGCTGTGAAATATGAAGCTCAAAGTGTGAGTGGATATGATGAATGGTTTCCGGAAAAAGAAATTTTTTGAAAAAAAATTTCGGAAAAATTTTTTTTTCAATTTACTGACAATTTGATCCTGACGAAATCTGGCTCAAAGCTGCGCGTCGTTATACTCCACCTAACTGCCAAGTTTGAATCCAATCGCTCAAGTAGTTTCTGAAATAAAAAATAAATATCTTTGAAACTTCAAGTGCCTATTACTCCGAAACTATTCGACCGATTTGGCCCATTAGCGAACTCAACCGAGGCACTCTGATGCGCGACCTACCCTGAAAATTTCAAAATGCTAGCTTGCTTCTGTCGACAGTTATCGTGTCCACGGCTCGACGGACGGCCAGACAGGATCGATTTTGACACAGGATTCGTCATCAGTGAGTCCAACCTAGTCGATTGAGACCATTTTCGGCTCAATCATCCAAAATTACAAACATTCGGACAAAACGATAGCACGCTGTTCCCCTAGAACATGCGCGCAAAAAGAAAGAGGGATAGAATACCAGCAGAAAGCAGTAAATAAAATTACCAACATTTGCTATCTGACCGGGAGAGTCTTTCAACTAGGTCCGGTCCTCCAAGTGATGATTTTCAGATCCTCAGATGAACGAAGAACGTTACACGCTCCCTCATATTTGGGGAATCATCTCCCATAGATCCATAATTCGATATTTCACACTAGAAATCAAACAAAATATCTGGAATAAACTGAAAAACAATACATAGTTTGCTTTGTTTATCTTTTGTATTGTTCCTGTATTGTTCATTAGGCAATCTGTTTTCCAAGAAACTGCATTGACAAATATAAGTTCAATCCTGCAATCCGCAAGGGCGTTTCTCATGACAACACAATTTTATTTAATTCTAATAGTTCTTTTTCAGATATTGGGAGTAAAAACCCAGAAAAAACCTAAAAAACTGATGCGAAATCCTCCCAAAATAAGCTTTAATCGAATTATTTCACGCTGCTATTATTTTCTTTATAGAAAATTCGAATTTTCGAACAGAATGCTACCATTTTGCACAAATGTATTTTTCGAATTTGGATCAAAAAATGGTCTAAAACGACTAGGTTTGACGCACTGAAGACGAATCCGGTGTCAAAATCGATTCTGTCCATAGACCTATAATCCTAAGATACATCTATGATTCTGTCCGGACGGAGGCTGGATAACTTGACTATGGAAAATCCTAACAAGCTGAATCCTTTAGGGTACTTTGCATTTCAAAATGTTGCGGCTGAGTTCGTTAAAGGGCGAAATCTGCGAAATTATTTCAGAGTTATTGTCATTTGATTCTTTGGGGTTATTTTTTCAATATTTCAGGAGCTACTGGAGCGATCGTATTGAAATTCGATATTATGTTGAAGCCTAGGTTGAAGCATAATATCTCGAAAATATTCCAAAATTTTGTTAGAATCGTGAAGTTAGTGAATGAAAAAATCTTCTGAAATTATTTTGGGAAAATATATTTTTTCAAAAACCGTTCATCAGATGCAGAAACTGAAACCTTAGATTTTACAAAAGTACACCAAATTTTATCATAATTGGATTTTAAATTTCGGAGATATTGGAAAAAATTACAAATTTCACGCACTTTTTCTCGGCATAGTTGATTTTTTCGGAAGAATTAAAAAAACTTAATTGCTAGTTTCAGAATACTGATGCAAAACTTTGGGCGAAATTTAAAAAAAATTAAATTCTTTCCTAATATACTTCATTCTGTGATCTTTTCATAATATTATTTCCACGAAATTACGCAAGCCGTTATTTTTTAATTGATAACTGGAAATATTGGGAAAATAAATTTTTGAATGGGTTCAATTTTCGGGATCATTCAGTGGATTTTACCCATTCGCAAATTCGGCCTTTGTAATTAAGGTCCACTAATCTATAAATATCACATTTCTAAGTTGGTTCTTTCGGCAGTTAAAGTGTTTAAGATCGGTCGTGAGTAGGGACAATTTTTCAAAAAAAACATTCGAAAATTCGCTAAACTTGCGGAATTTTTGGATACATTTCACGATTTCCGCCTTCGTTATGACGTTTATTTCGGAAATCATTGTGTAGAGCAAGTTTGAAACCGTATATTGAAGGTCAAATCAGTGAATGAGTGAAATCCGCCTAATCATTTCGCAAATATATCCATGCGAAAATTCCCGGATGCATTGAAAAATAACTTATCCAATTAATTTCTGGTACTTGCTCGAGAAATGAGGGCGTTTTATTATTGATGTAGAGTTTATTGTACATATTGGAACGTTATCTACAATTTTTAGTGTTTTCGCGACTGTCTTGATCTTGTTTATATTGTTCGTCTTCGATACCTTCTTTTTGTTGCTTTTGTGCTTTTGTTATTTGAGATCTCTTCGTTTGAACTTTATATTTGTACATCTGATTTACTTGGTTATTGTTTCGGAGACCCTGATGATGAAAATGTAAATTTTCGAAACGTTGGCCACCATAAAAAGTAGTTTCTTCTTTCGTGTTCCCTAATTCCGTAAAATTGAAGTTAGTAATTCGTTCACAATGAATTCTTTTCATTCAAGGCTATTTACGGACAGTGTGTATTCACTTATTCAATCAACTATAATATCTAGATGACCTCGGTATGATTTTACTCATGAATGTGTCATTATCATCAATAATTCATAGTCTCCTCAGATATGAATCAAAGTTATTTCCGTTTCAATTTCTCATAGTTATGAAATATTGATATATATTTGTATTATCATCATGCCATACATATAAGTTTAATTTGCTTTGCTCTCTGTCAACTTAAACTCTCAGCGGTTGATTGTCGATCAACAGCAAATTCCGCGATTCATTACAGATCATTTTCGGCTCAAAATTCGAAAATCACAGACATTGTGACCAAACGATAACTTGCTGTTCCCTAGAACAAGCGCGTTAAAACGTAGGAGTTGAGTCTCAAATGCAGATACTGACGAATTTTGAGTTCAGTTCAGAAAGATTGTCAGTGATTAAATGGTTTGGTTCATGCATCACCTATTGTTTTCTTCTTCAGTAAATACGATAACTTTGTTTCAAATATTTATCTATAACATTTACTGCTTTTGTTCTTCTTCTGGTAATTATCGGATACCTTTTCCTTGGAAGGGTAACAACATTACAAGAATCTGAAATCTGAATCTTTACTCTTTATATTTTGTTTGGAATGTTGCCAAATGATAATAACTGTCATAAATTTCATGCTGTGCCCTTTTACTTGAGGAATAATAAGAGTTTTAGTCAGGTTGACCAAATCTCATTGTGTTACATCTGAAGGTGATTAGCTAGTGGACCTACCAGTTAATTTAGGGCCTGCAGATTCCGTTGTGACAATCGGACTTTTTGTAGTGTGACTTCCGGTCTTGAATTTGAATGAATTCATACTGTTTTTGCAGGTTGCTGGATGTTTGAGTCGAACCAAATGTTGAAAACACATTATCAGGACTTATTATAAGAGAAATGTTGTAGTGGCAGTAGTTTATGGTGCCAAAATAGACTTCTAGAAACGCCACAATGGGGTAGTCAGATGATTTCAGAAAGAACAAGGGCGAAGAAAGATTTTCACAGAACTGGAAAATGAAAAGATTTCTCGTGTAAATAATTTGGAACCAGCGTTTGAATAGAATGTTTACCTACATGTTGAATTCCAAATTAAACTAAATATTTTGTTATGTAGGAGCCATGACGAAATTGATAAGAGAAGGTCATATCTGGAAAAAGCTAGTGATGGGTTCATCTGAGAAATTTGGAGTGTCCATACAGCGTTTAGTTTGAAAGTGCTTTTCTTGGGGAGATAAGTGAGATAACGACGTATAAGAAGGTGTTAGTTCATTATTTGATAAAATCAAAATATTAAGCCTTAGTGATCGAAAAAAATTACCCTTCCTGAAAATTTCACAGTTCACATTTTGTATGTAGATTTGAATGAACTAATAAAAAAAATCCATCTGTCCGCCGTCCGTACTCCGGGGCTTTTCTCTGAAAGTACTGAAGCGAAATCCGTGAAACTTGGTAGAAAAAACGTGTGTCGTTCGAGATAGATCCTCCAAGCTTTTCAGCAGTATCGGTGTACCCTAAGGGCTCAAAACTAGGGGTAGGAGGAAATAAATTATTTCTCGAAAACTTACCACCGAATATTCATGATACTCTCAACGTTGATTACTGTTGCATAACTTAACCTAAAAATTTTTTACCCGGATGCTTCCGACGAATGATCCATGAGTTATAAAGAAAAGCGATGCAAATTTCCAGAAATTCCGAAAATGAATCGTCGCATTTGGTTTTAAGATTGGAATTCAGTGAAATAATCGGTTAATTTTTCATCCAGAATCATATATCTAAAATCAGATAAAAAGATTGATTACCAAATTACACATATCGAGAAATTTTTAACGGATTTTTTCATTATTTTATGAGCACATTTGCAAATGCCGCATCGATATTCTCAACAATTTCATAATCGTAAGTTGTTCAAATTAAATATATTTGGGATTTCTCTCCCAATATCTGAAACATAACTACTAAAATCGGATAAAAATTATTATTTATAGAAATCACCCCGCGAATAACGGGATTTAAGACTAAATTTCTTTATGGAGCTCATTCATATCTCAAACAGAACTTTTGTATTATTCATAAATCATTGGTTCCTCACAACACAAAAAAATTCATTTGATGAGTTTTCCGGTATGTTCTTGATTTTTTTTTTCATTCAAACCATTCAGTTATGAATAGTATATAAGTTTTATTGAAGATATCGATGGTATTGGGTTATTTAACTGAGAAAATAATAAATCCTCTTGTAAAATTTGCAATGTTTTTTTGGGCAATTTTTCTATTTCATAACCAGAGTGTTCCTCTCCATATTATGACTTCGGAATTATTCAAAGTCAAAATTTTATTTCTCCCATATTTCCGAGAATATAAGGAGATAATATTGGATTGACATCTAGTCCAAGTCCCAAACATTACGCCCTGAAGTTTAATTGGTCAGTACATATTTGGAAACATATTTTATTCGATAAAATATCATTTTCATCCCGTAAGCAGATGGGCATGAAAATTGCACCTACTTTGGATCTTAGACTATTCCGTGAACTTACGAATCATGGCCTGTGATCGCCAAGAACCCGCGAAGAACAAGAAAGAAGAAGAAAATTCTGAGTCCATTCCAGCCACAAAGAATCATAAAAAAGCAGATCACAATTTGTGCCCCCCACATTGCGTTAAAAATTAGCTCGTTATACTTTGTCACATCTTGAAACCGCTAATTGTTTCGAATTTAATTCAGTGCTTTAAAAACCTCATTCGTAAAATCGTGAAGTGAAGCATATATGGAATGACGAATTGAAATGTTTTTGAGAATTTAATTTCGACCAAGTACATAACACGTATATAATTATATAATTAAATATTGTTCACATCTTCAAGCAAATCACCAAAAACAACAATCAACCACCCAATTTATTGAATGTGATTTCTATATAGACATGTAGGCCTCTCGGAAAAAATCAGAAGAATTGGTGCAAAATTCAATATGAGAACAGTTTTCAAATCGAGAAATAATTCGAGATTTATACTCACTAAATTCATTCATTCGTAGAAAGACAAATACAGTATGAACATCACGGTCGTTAGATATAAGAACGCGGTAACTCAAAAACAACCCAAAGAATAGAGACAGTCATACAAAATAGCTAATCATCTATGTTCGACTTTTGGAAATGACAATATATATTGATATAAGAAATCCTAGAAAAGCACTGATGTGAAGTCAGCAGCTTTTACGCGCATTTTCACTTTAGGTGATATCCGAGTACTGGTTTTCAATTCGATCTAATCTGTAGTTTTGGAACTATTGAAGAAAAGAAATCTTGAATGGGTATATCTACAGAATCATTGGGCGGATTTTACCCATTCAAGGATTCGACCTTTGTAATCAAGGCCGAAACCTACTCTACAAATATCGAGGTTCTAAATTGTTTCTAAGTTATTGTGGTTACGGTTGGCCGTTAAATCCATTCAAAATTCGATTTTCCCTATATTTCCAAAAATACAGATTGGATTGAAATCCAGTAATTTATCGAAAAAATACAGTTCGAAGGTTCATACAGAATTTAATGAGGATAATATGATCGGAAGATCACAGAATATTGAATATTTGAAAAAAAATTGGAATTTTTTTTCGATCTTTCTAATGACACGATCATCACGAAATTTTGCACAAAGGCGGATAAAATTGAATCAGTATTTTTTGAGTTATTCCGAAGAAAAAAACGACATTCAGAAAAAAAGCACGAAATCTTACATATTTCTTCCCAATACCTCCGAAAATAATAGCGGTATCGAATTGAAATATGGTTCGAGGTATGCCCGAAAATCTTTTCGAATATTAAGGACAGTTTTCGAAGAAAACAAAATCTAGAAAATAATTTTGAAAAAAAAATTTTTAATCTAATGACAGCACGATCTCAGTAAAATTTCGCAGGTTTTTATGTTCCAACCAACTACCAAGTTCCAGTTCAATCGCTTCAGTACTTCTCGAAATTTCAGGAAAATAACCTCAAAACTATAACTCCGAAACCATTCGACCGATTTTGCCCATTAACGAACTCAACCTTTGCATTTCGAAAGGCAACCAACCCTGAAATTCAAGTCGATAGGATTCTCCATATACCCGTTATCGTGCCTACGAAAGGACGGCCGGACAGAATCAATTTTGACACCCGATTCGTCATCATTGAGTCCCACCTAGTCGTTCGAGACCATTTAGGCGACAAATTCGAAAATTACAGACATTGGACAAAACGATGGCCGCTGTTCCCCAGAACATGCGCGCAAAAAGATACTTATTACGGAACCAGATAATCCAAGAAAAAAATCAAAGAGTCCTTCTGTAGTTTGTTCAATGAGGAAAATAATTCTGCCCATTGTTCTGTTAGGACCATACTTGACTGAATTTACTGCAAAAATGGACAAAAGCTTTGAAATACGAAATTATTGAAAGAAAATAATTCCGCAAAATTTCTTGTGTTTGTCTGATGAAGAAGTAAGAAAAAGACTCTGAAACGTTACAGTTAACTTTGTTGATAATTCGCATTATTCCGATATTGTTCACTTTTTTTCTCAGAAACTGCCCTTGACGAATAGTTTTAATCCTGCAAACCGAAAGGGCGTTTTCTCTAAAAATAACAATTTTCATCTATTTTCTATCAGTTGTTTTTCAGAAATTAGAGGTGAAAACATAGAAATCACCTGAAAAATAAGGCAAACTACTACTGAAATATCCTTTAATCAATATAATTATATATCATGTCTTCTCTTCTGATGAAAATCAGGAGTCGCCTTGTGAGAAGATTCTGAGGAGATATATCAAAATGGTATTGAGATGGTGAATAATAAAGGGTGTTCCAATAAGAGGTGTTATTTTGAATAGCCCGCTATTTCGGTAGATGTCAATTTTGAAGCTGTCATTTTTTGACATTTGACAAGTAGAAACTACGCCATTGATAAAAATGGAACGATACACGCTACAACAACGCATTAAAATTATTAAAATTCACTCTAAAAATGACGAAAATTTGGCAGAGACGGTTCGTAAAACTCGAATATTTTTGGGTCGTCGTAAAGCACCTTGTTGGACCGCAATAAAGAAATTGGTGGAAAAATTCGAGCTGTTGGGACAAGTTAGTGATGTGAAGAACAAAACCCGTGCACGTCGCTGAAGAACAGCCGAGAATATTGCTGCTGTAGCCGAAAGTGTTGAAAAAACCCAGGTTTGTCCATTCCTCGTCGTTCTTTGGAATAAGACATTCCACAAATGCCACTACACCGGATTTTGCACAAAGATTTGGGTCTTAAGGCTTATGAAGTTCAGTTAACACAAGAACTCAAGCCGGCCGATCATCAACAACGTCGTGTCTTTGCTGATTGGGTCGTTGAAATGCCTGAAAATGATCCGGAATTCCATCGAAAAATCATTTTGAGTGATGAGGCCCATTTCCACCTCCGTGGCTTCGTCAACAAGCAAAATTGTCAGATCTGGGGCTCGGAAAACCCGAGAGTTATTGTTGAAAAGCCTTTCTATCCTCAACGTGTGACTGTTTGGTGCGGTTTATGGTCCGGCGGAGTCATTGGACTTCACTTTTTCGAAAATGAGGCTGGAGCAACAGTTACGGTGAATGGATTGCGCTATCGAAAGAAGATTAATGATTTTTATGGCCGGAATTGGATGGTATTGATCTGGACAACGTTTACTTTCAACAAGACGGCGATACGTGCCACACAAGCAACGAAACCATTGATCTTTTGCGGGAAAAGTTTCCGGACCGTGTTATCTCTCGAAGAGTTGATCACAATTGGCCACCGAGATCTTTTGATTGAACACCTTGCGACTTCTTCCTTTGGGGCCACGTGAAAGAGAAGGTCTACGCCAATAGCCCAGCGTCGATTCAAGACCTCAAAGATGGAATTCGTGAGGCTATCGAGGACATAGGGCAGCCACTTTGCGATTTGGTTATGGAAAATTTCATTAAAAGGATAGGGTCCTGTCAGCGTGGTCGTGGTGGTCATTTGCCAGATGTTATTTTCCACTATAAACGGCATAGCTTCTTCTTTATAATGAAATAAACATCCGATCATTCTTATCGAAAAATGGAATTTTTCTTTGAATATCAAAATAACACATCTTATTGGAAAACCCTTTAGTTGAGTTCTGTCCCCCTCCTTGCTGAGTACTGTCTATTCATATACCAGTTTCTACAATCACTCTTTCATAATACAGAAGTGTACTCGATGATGTCTCTTTATCAATGTTAAATTATTATTGATATTTTGGTATCTGGTACCACGATACACCTGTAGACTTATCAAACCTAAGTAATATTACATCACTTTTAAAATAAAAGCACTCTGGGATCATCCCGGAATTAAAAGAAACCTCGAATGCATACCAACTGTTCGGAATGAAAATATTGCATAAATAATACTGAAATTGATTCAAGGTAAAACCACACAAAAAAATCAAATGAGTCTCATCTAGTCATCCTTATTGTGTCTAGTCGATCGCAATTCAGCACTTTTCGGTCATGTGATCATCGTAGATGTATTCACTGGGTCCGTTTGAGCGATAGTATACTGCAATTAATACCGAAGGTGTTGAGCTGTCAAAATCTCATAATGGAACCATTAGTTTCGGTTTTCGTCTGTTGGTGCGATGATCCACATAAAGATAAATAGGAATGTCGAAATCCTTGGGATTTTTTCTTGACGTTGATTTAACTTTGGGGCGTTTCTATCTTTGAGCAATTTGTTTTTTATAGCCTCCTTGTTGATTAGTGATATTATATACCGCCTGGGAACGGACTGAGCGACTACTGCTCTAGATTCTGGGAAAATAAACAAAAACCGTACATTAATCAATTTCCTCCTCATTTTTTATAGATTCAAGGTTCTTTAATTTGGATGAAATGATACTATGGAGTTGAACCGCCAAAATATTTCCGTGATGGGAATATACTATAGAATTATTTCAGACGACCTATTTTTTTAGTTAAAATCAAGATGAAGAATGAATAATGAAGAAAAAATTATATCATGCAAGCTCTTAGCACTTGAGTCGATCAAATTGAAATTCAGTACCAAGCTTTTCGTTGAGTAAGACTCCAGAAACACACTGGCGTGAAGTCAGCCGCTTTAGCTTGTTCTAGTTCATGGGAGAAACAATTGTTCGAAAGTGTTCTGAAGATACGATTATTCCTAAATTTTGCACCAAATTGTTCATCAGCATTTCCCAACTAGTCACGAAGTTTCATCATGATTGATAAAGTATTTTTTTGTTATTCCAGGAATATCAAGGACACCGAGGAAAAAATACGTAATTTGACACTGTCTTTTTACAATACCGCTGGAAAGATATATGAGATCAGGGTTAAGTTTGGTGCACAATTTTATGATACCGACCTCGAGATCTGTGAAGAATTTCATTGAAATCTGATGAATAGTTTCCGGGAACACAATTTTTTTCAACAAAATTTGAAAACTTTCCGAATAATATTTTTATTCGGGAATTATTTATGACATTCGGAAAAAATTGGTTTAACCTTGAGCTTTATATTTCCCAGCAGTGTACTTACTTTCAGTTTGGTACGACTATAATTTGTGGAGATACTGGGAAAAATATAACAAATTTCGTGGTTTTGGTTCATTATTCGATAAAACCGAATAATAAACCTGAGTGATCGACAAAAAAAATTAGCCCCCTGAATATTTCACAGTTTACATTTTGAAGTATGTAGATTTGAATGAACTAATAAAAAAAATCCGTTCGTCCGCCGTCCGTACTCCGTGGCTTTTCTCTGAAAGTACTGAACCAAAATCCGTGAAACTTGGTAGAAAAATCGTGTGTCGCTCGATATTGATCCTCCAGACTCTTCAGCAGGATCGGTGCACCCTAAGAGGTCGAAACTGGGGATAGGAGGGAAAACTCACCACCGAATTTTCATGAAACTCACAACGTTGATTACTGTTGCATAGCTCAATGTAAAAATTTTTACCTGGATGATTTCCGACCAGTGGTCCATGGGTTATAAAGAAAAACGCTGCAAAGTTTCCAATAATCCCGAAAATGAATCATCGCATTCGGTTTTAATATTGGAATTCAGTGGAATAATCGGTTTAATTTTCATCCAGAGCCATATATATAAAAGTAGATTTTCGATAGTTTGAACAAGCAATGGTAAGACGAAACCCAAATTCGTATAATCCGATTCATATTTCCCTTTCTCGATTCTAATAACATGAAATTCAAACAAGTAGTTTGCCCACTACCGGATGGTGAAACATGTGGAATTTTTGCTTGTGTCTACGCTTTATCCCTTGCCGTAAGTCACGACCCGGCACAGATTCCATTCAGTACAGGTGGATCATTGGTAGAAATTATCTGTTACGAGTATAAGATTATCGGAAATTGATAGGTTTTCCGGTATGTTCTTGATTTTTTTTTGTATTTATCCTTCAATTTAAATGTTAGTGTTCTGGTATTCATAGCGTCACATTTTGGCATCCATGTCCATTCTAAAAAGTATCGAATGATTCTGCAGATATACTCTTTCAAAATTTCAGAATCTCGATATTTCCGAAAACATAGATCGAATCGCCCTTCAATAAAAAGGCCACCTTGAAGTTTCAGCCAGATAAGGACTACAGAACAATGAGCAAAAAAAATTAAATAGTCCTCCTGCATTTTTTTAGATGGAGAGAGTTATTTTGCTCATTGTTCTATAGACCCTATTTGGCTGAAACTTCAAGGTGGTGAAAACTGAAATTTTGAAGGAGTATATCTGCGGAATCTTTCGATAGTTTTTAATAATGCGGCCTTCGTAATTGAACTCCAAAATTACGCTACAATTATCAAGCTACTGAGAAGATTCTTCAGGAAGTTATTTTTTTCACTATCAGTGATTAGGCCGGCCGTAAACACATTAACTTGAGAAAAAATCGACATAGGGAATATATTTGTAGAGTAGGTTTTCAGTTTAATAAAGAAGGTCGAATGCTTAAATGGGTTGAATTCGCCAATTATTCTTTAGATAGCTATACCCATACAAAATTTTGGATCGAATTGCAATCTAGTACTGGATAGAAAATTATAGCTTGACGTTCATGCAGAATTTCCAGAGGACCATATAAATAAAATTCATAAAATTCTGCGTTTGGCAGGGTCAATACTTGTATAGATGACCGCTTTGGCAACGGAACGAACGCGTAATAACTCCTCACATCAGTGCTTTTCTATGGGTTTTTTAAGGATGTCAACAATTGACTTCTCCAAAGATGCCACAGTAAACTCTCTTGCGTTAATCCAATATACACCCATTTTTGCGCGCATGTTCTAGGGAAACCGCGAGCTATCGTTTTGTCCAAATGTCTGTAATTTTGGACGATTGAGCCGAAAATGGTCTCAATCGACTAGGTTGGACTCACTGGTGTCAAAATCGATTCTGTCCGACCGGCCGTCCGTCCGGCCGTCGTGGACACGATAACTATCGACAGAAGCAAGCTAGCAACTTGAAACTTTCAGGGTGGGTCGCGCATCGGAATGCCGCGGTTAAGTTTGTTAATGGGCCAAATCGGTCGAATAGTTTCCGCACCTAGTTTGAAGATGATGAAAGACAACTTTGTGCAAAATTTCGTGATAATCGTGTCATTAGAACAATTTGAAAAAAATTTCTCTGATTTTCGATCTGATCTGTATTTTTGGAAATATTGGAAAAATAAAATTTTGAATTGGTATATCTGCGGAATGTTTGGGTTGATTTTACCTATTCACGAATTCAGCCTTCGTAATTAAGGTCCAAACCTTCTCTACAAATTTCGAGTTTCTAAGTTGTTTCTTACGGAAGTTATTGTGTTTACGCAGTCGGCCGTTAGGCTGACCGTAAGCACAATAACTTCCGGAAGAAACGACTCGGAAACTCGATATTTGTAGAGTAGGTTTGGGGCTTAATTACGAAGGTCGAATTCGTGAATGGTTAAAATCCGCCCAATCATTCCGTAGATATACCCATTCAAAATTTTATTTTTCCAATATTTCCAAAAATACAGATTTGATCGAATTGAAATCCAGTAGTTTATCAGTAAAAAATTTCAAAAAGCACTGCTGCGAAGGCAGCAGCTTTTGCGTGCGTGTTCAAATTCGTTGCTGAAGCGGTCATCTACATTGAATATGCGCGCAAAAGTTGCTGCCTTCACGGCAGTGCTTTTTGAAATTTTTATTAGACCCTTCGGTTTAAAGGTACAACTGCAGAAATCACTGATCAAAAGTCGTGAAATCTTATCTCCCACTTGAGGATACATCGCTGAAGTGAGAGTGTATCGGCCAATAAAATCGGAAACGATCTTCAACAAGACAGGAGTTTGCAAAATTACGTTTTATGTCTTTCTAACGAATCACATTAAGCTTTCAATAAATATTGTCAATAGCCATAAGCAGGCATAAACTACGAGGCCATAATTATCCATATAGCACACGAGAGTACAAAAGTATATAATGCAGAGTGTTACGCTCAAAAAGGTCTGTATATTAGTGGATAATTAGATAAATTATGTGCGACAGGTTGGCTATTGCAAAGGCAGACTTTCTGCAATGTTTACACGTAGAGCTTGCTTTATAATTGCAATTATTCGCAGTAAAATATTATTTTATCGGATATAAATACCGTAGAATACGTACAAGCTGTGGGTGTCATGTGCTTCTAAGGGTCAGAGACCCAGCAAGGCACGCACGGTAATGTACGCTGGTGCTCATCTTCTAGCCGATAGCTGCGAGATACCTACCGGCACTTTATTTTAGAGATATTCTCTAATGAGAGTCATACCTTGTCGCGATTCGCATTGAAAAGGATACTCTGGTACTAATTTAAAGTGGAAAGACTTGATCCGGCGGGGCAATTGTAGAATGTGTTTGTTTTCTAATCCTCCAGGATATTTATTCGATGTATTTGACCTCTATACGTTTCAGACGGTGTCGAATTTCGATGCTACTTTCCGATGAAAGTTGTGTGTTTATTTGGAATAATAGGAATTCATTATGTAGGGATTTATGTTTAGCGAAAACAAAATTTTTAATGGGTGTATCTAGGAAATCATTGGGTGGATTTTACCCATTTACGAATTGGACTGACTAGCACGAAATTTTCTAGTTCGTATTTCCGGAATTTAAAGTGATTACAATCGGTTTATCCAGAAGTTTTGCGCCTATGCTGCTATTTTTTTGTTAATTATTTAATTTTATCAAATTAAAAACCTAAATGATCGACCAAAAAAAATTATCCCCATAAAAATTTCACAGTTAACATTTTGGAGTATGTAGATTTGAATGAACTAAGTACCGAACTGAAATCCGTGAAACTTGGTTGAAAAATCGTGTGTCGCTCGATATTGATCCTTCAAGCTTTTCAGCAGGATTAGTGTACACTACGGGCTCAAAACTGAAGTTAAGAGAGAAAAATAGTTATTTATTATACAAGAGGAAAAAGAACTAGATTTTAGCTTTTAGCCGAGAGCTAAAATATAATATTTTTCCCGTGTATAATACACAATTTTTTTCTGTGACAGGAAAAACGACCAACAATAGTGAAAGAAATATTATTCCAACTCAAGAAAATTCGTATGTTGTACCGAATAGTTCAAGGAACATGTCATTTACGCAATGCACATTTAATAATTGTACTGTTGATATAAAGGAAATGTACTTATGTTCAATAAAATATTCTAAAATCAAATATCTTCCTTTATCTATATGTATATATATCCGGGAAGAAAGTACTCACTTTTTTCCCGGAGAAAAAAGTGATTTCGTGAAAAGTTATATTTTGTTACCTGTCAACAGAGATAAAATGTCAAATTTATTTCCCGTCATAGAAAAAAACTCATTTCTCGAAAACTAACCACCGAATTCTCATGAAACTCTCAATGTTGATTACTGTTGCATAGCTCAACGTAAAACTTTTCACCCGGATAATTTCGGACCAGTGGTCCCAGAGTTACAACGAAAAACGCTGCAAATTTCGAATATTTCCGAAAATAAATCATCGCATTCGGTCCTAAGATTGGAATTCAGTGGAATAATAGGTTAACTTTTCAACCAGAATCATATATCTAATACAGCCATTCAAAATTTCACTATCTCAATAAAATACAGGCTGGATCGAATCGAAATCCAGTTCTTGATTTGAGAAAGGCCAGCTGAATAGTTTCCAAAAATAAATTTTTTCCAAGAAAAATTCGAATTTTTTTCACATTTTTACCCTCATGATGCCCACGAAATTTTGAATATGGTTACTTGTCGATATTCTGCAACAGATAACGAGGTTCCAAACTAATCGCGTCCGTACTACTTGAGTATTGAGAAAATAACTCAAAAATTTCAAATAACAACGATCCTATTTGATATATTTTTCCCTTTATCTCCGAAACTGAATATCGGATCGAATTAAAATTTGGGACACTTTCATTGAATCGAATTCAAAGTCTGTACCGAATCTTATTGAAATCTGATCAATAGTCTTGGAGTAAAATTATCAAGAAAAATTTGTGAACTTTTCGAAGAATAATTGTTGTGACTTTTCAGGTCCGCATATCCAACTGATTAAGTCCTTTTCTTCGAACGTTATAACACCTACGTACGGCCGGCCGGACCGACAGAATTAAATTTGACCAAGGATTCTTCATCAATGAGTACCACCTAGTCTTTTAAGGCCTATTTCGGTTTTAAATTCGAAAA
Source organism: Myrrha octodecimguttata (assembly GCA_958510865.1). Classification (NCBI taxonomy): domain Eukaryota; kingdom Metazoa; phylum Arthropoda; class Insecta; order Coleoptera; family Coccinellidae; genus Myrrha; species Myrrha octodecimguttata. Next base: position 82,457,377 of record OY294056.1, read on the forward strand.
TAACACACAATTTGGTTAAATGATAACGCCCTATTCTATAGACCAGGAGAGTAAAAATGATGAATATTTCCACTTGTTCAAGGTGAAACAGCTTGTTCATTTATCCATCTGAAAATATGAATGAAAAATTGTTTGAATCGTGTAAGGATAAATTTTTGTGCGCATATATCGTTTTGTCCAAATGTCTTTAATTTTCGAATTTTGAGCCGTAAATGGTCTCAAACGACTAGGTTGGACTCACTGATGACGAATCTGGTGTCAAAATCAATTATGTCCGGCCGGCTTATGGACGATTAAAATTTTGAATGGGAATGCCTTCCTATTTAAGGTTCAAACCTTCTCTAGAAATATCGAATTTCTAACTTGTTTTTTTCGGAAGTTATTGTGCTTACGGTCGGCCGTTAGGTAGAGAAGGTTTGGGCCTTGATAACAACGAAGTTCGAATTCGTGAATGGTTAAAATCCACCCAATGATTCCGCAGATATACTCATTCAAAAATTTATTTTCTCAATATTTTCAAAAATACAGATAAGATCGAATTGAAATCCAGAACTTCATCGGAAAAACCTAGAAAAGCACTGCCGTGAAGGCAGTAGCTTTTGCACGCATGATCAAATTCGTCATCTCCATTGAACATGCGCGCAAAAGCTGCTGCATTCACGGCAGTGCTTTTCTAGGTTTTTATATTGATAATTGGTTACTAATAATATTACAATACAAGAAACTTTACCATGATATTCATCAACATAAATCTTTCTGATAAAATAACATAAAAGATACTCGTACATCAACTACACTGTCTATCATTAATACAAGGTTCCCTCGATACCATTATATTGATTTCAAATTCATGTATTGAGAGGTGGAGAAAGCTGTCAATAATATTATTAATACTGGCATCCTTGAAGATAATTCTATGATGTGCTAAAATATCGAACTTTTAATTGTATACGTGCTAATTGTTGATGTCATATATTTTATCCTAATTCAATATTTCATCATCAATAATATTATTAGCTTTCCTCCGAAATCAAAAGAATAGACGTTTTTTTCAGTTGGATTACATCCTCGAAAACTTTTTGTATAAGATAGATTAGTTTGAATGTCCAGTAAAGATTTCATTATATCATTCGTAGAGGTCAATTTAAGTTAATTATCTGATTATTATCATGTCTCTAAGTTTTTTCTTATAGTTATTGTATTTACAATAGTCTGTCACGTAGGTGGTGGAATTGAATTTATTGTAACAAATTTCATCAAAATATTACAAATGGTTCCTGAAGCATTATAGCTATAAATTCAGTTTATGCGTTTAATGATATGACATTCTCGGACACAAAATAGCACAAATTTTGGTTGTGGAACTCATTACTTAGTTTTAATAGACGACTTCGGCCCAAGTTGCCAACTCACAATTTTCTTCACAAATTTACTATCACTGGGGAACGGGAATTTCAGGACAAATTCGACATGATAAGGTTCGCGTTATTTATAACTATCCCTTAAAGGTGTCTCGGCTCCGCAAACAAGATAATTCCTTCCAAATAAAGGATTTTGTTAAGATCATCTTTGATTGGCTGTAATTTAAGTTGGGATCCTGATTTCATGTTAATAGTGTCAAATTTATATAGAATATGTTCCTTAAATCAACTTGGTTATTTCGGTTGCCGGTTTTCCATTCCGTAAATATGAAATATACGGTTGGTTCCTGAAAAAAAAGTTTATTACGGAATTTGATTGATGAAAAAACGTTTTTTCTATCACCAGAAAGACAGTCAATGTTCTATGGTAACATATCCCTAGCACAGAACAATCTTTATTTACTTTATGATCCATTGAACATAGAATAGAGAAAAATCAACAATGAGAAAATTACTAGGTATGGTCTATGGATCATAAGGTAAATAAAGGTTGTTCTATGCTATGGATATGTTACCATGAAACATTGATTGTCGTTCTGGTGCATATACTTAATATGTCCACGTTCTGGTGACAGGAAGATTGCTTTTTCATCAATCAAATTCCGTAATCAACCTTTTGTCAGGAACCAACCGAATATTTCATAGGTATTTACAGAACGGAAAACAGGCAACCGAAATAACCAAGTTCATTTGCGGAACATATCATTTATAAACTTGACACTGTTAACATGAAATCAGGAATCCCAACTTAAATTTCAGCCTAACAAAAACCTATATTTAAAAGGAATTATCTTGTTTGAAGAGCTGAGGTATCTTTCACGGATGTTTATTAATAACGCAAACCTTATCATGTCGAATTTGTCCTGAAATTCCCGTTCCCCAGTGATAGTAAATTTGTGAAGGAAATTGTGGGTTGGCAACTTGAGCCGAAGTCGTCTATTCGATCCGAATGGCATTTCTATAATTATTGAGGAAACAATCAAATGGTTATACAGTGCGCGTCAAAATTATGCAACAAATTAATTTTCCCAGAAGATAAATATTTGGCAACAAAATCCTGAAACAGATCAATTTTCTTCTTCTGCACTCTGTGCCATCCCCATCAACCCTCTTAATTTTTTGAATGGGGGAAAGTAGGTCATGTCGTACTTTTTTAGCAAGGTCTTTGTATCTTCTTTACAGCCTAGCAGAAATTTTAAGAAAAAAAATTTTTTTTTGAAAATAATCAGGAAGTCAACCTTTGCTGTGCGGATGAAATAACTGGATGGATGGATTTTGAATTGGTCAGCAGCACATTCTAGGATATAATACCAAAAATCCGAAAGTTTCACGTATTGATGAAAATATTTTTCTTCGATGGATGTAACAGGGGAAGATGAATGATAGTGATTTTAAGATGAATACCTTTTCTCAAATGCCAAAGAAACGTATCGCTTGCATAAGAAGCCGGGACCAAAAGATAAAATTTGAATATTGGATAAATTTATAACAAACCGATTCTTTTGTATGTGACACCTATTATTCTCTTCTATTTCATAACATCCTATAATGGTTATAGGTAGTTGATGGTTGGTTGCGCGTAGAGGTATCTTATAATAGACTCGGAGTCCCAGTTAATATTCAAGAAATATTTCATCAGTCACATGTGTAAATTGTTAAAAAAAAAGTGTCATCTGTAAAAGTCATTTTATTAGACAGGGAGCCACTCGAGTCTTGTACCTGGTCACAATTCGAAATAAGGACAATGTAATGTAGATCGGTATAAACGGATACTTGAACGTACTCAAAGAAATACGGTAAGATGTGACGAATCGTTATGCGAAGTCTACAATGCCATTCGAGTTTCTTTATGTGAAAAAACTCAAGCAATGTATGCAGGGTTCGGTGGAATGAATGGCCAGGTTGACACATTCGGAATAGACTATTTGTCATGGGTTCAAACCGCACAGGAGGCTTTGGCCTATGTGATTAATTATCTGCGAGAACCCCCGATTATATTTTCGGTGAGTGTTGTAGGAAACAATGTGGGTTAAATAGTGTCAGTAAATGTTTGGAAGTCTTGTGAATGGGACAGATGGTTATGTCACTCGAGAAATCAGAACGGTGTTGTTATGTTTACTTCCCTTCGGAAATGGAATGGGCGATTTGAGATTGGGAAGAAGAGTTCAATATGAACGCGCGACTTGATTGAATGTAACCGAGAAAGAAAATTTTTGGATTTTCATGGATGGCGTACAGGGCATTATTAGAAATATTGATAATTTCGGTCTTGAGGGTGATTGTTCTATGATAACTATAGAATGGAAAGGGCTAGCAGAGCTGGGCAGTATTTCAATTACTTGTAATTGAAATACGTATTTGAAATACAAATACGTATTTTGTATTTGTATTTCAATTACTTCTTGAAAATGTATTTTATAATTGGTATTTCAAATACCTGAGGCTGAAGTATTTTGTATTTTGTATTTCGATACTTTTGTCTTCGAAATACTTTCGAACAAAAACATTCATCGCTGAGCGATCTACAGAAAATAGTCTAGTTCTTTTGCTAGCAATCATATTTTCGGCAAATGGAAATGAAGAAAAGGTCCTGCGCAATGGTCATTTCATCATGGAGTTAGAGTTAGTCAACTTCTGAAAACGAAAAAAGAGCAAAGAGCTTACCATCCTTGAACACTATCCTAATATAAAAAATGTGTTCGTACAATATAACACAAGTTTCTGCCCATCGGGACCTGTAGAAAGATTGTTTTCTTTAGCAGGTTTTATTCATTCTCCAACAAGAGGCTGTTTGTCTGATACTACATTTAAAAATCTTGTGTTTCTGAAAGGAAATTCTTTATTCAGCGATAAAATAGCTTAGCTGAATTAGTTTTTTCACATTTTACGTAACACCTGAATGTATTTAGTAATTTGTATTTCAAATACAAATAGTTAAAATACTGTATTTTGTATTTTATATTTCAAATACCCGACTTGAAAGTATTTCGTATTTTGTATTTCAAATACCTACTAGAAAGTATTTTGTAATTTGTATTTCAATTAAGCCAAGCATTTATTTTGCCTAGCCCTGAGGGCTAGTAACTTGGGACTTTATGGTAAGGTGCATATCAGAATGCTAAGCTTGTTGATGGACCAAATCGGCCAAACGGTTTTTTGAGTTACATTTATTTGAATTTTTTTCAATATTTCGACCACTTCTCATGCGATTGAATTGAAACTTGGTATGGACTATTGTGTTTTGACGTACAATTGTTTGTAAAATTTTATTTGGGATCTTCATTATTAATGAATTATAACTTTTCCAAATTTTATTGAAGAATTTTTTGATTTGGGAATCTATTCATCAGATTTCACTGAGATTTTGCGCCGACATTGAAGTCAATATTTCACGTCAGTGTACAGTGGGTAAAATTTGACACTTTTGAAGGGAATTCATATTTCTTAAGGTACTAAATAGATGAAAACTGATGTAGGTGTCTGAGGGCCAATTTCCACGAGGAAAACACTGGTGAATACCGCAAGAACATAGTTATAACCGTTTCATGGTATCCCGGTGTTTTGCAAAAATCTTCATCTAAACAATATTGCAGTAACTTTTTTTCTATTGACAATTTTTATTTCTGTAAATCATTCTCTCAGCAACTTTTGCGTGGAATTCGATGTTATTAATTGAATTTTCTGCAAACTGATATTTTATGGGATATCATGACTATGAAAAATTTTTTCAAATGAGACACCTCGTATATTTCCATAGAACTTGAAATTGTCATTTCAAAAAATAGCATACTTGATTTTTTTCTGTTGTTATGTTCGAGATATTGAATTATCAAATTTCACCTTTGAGTAGACTTCGGAGGATGCGATGGTGAATGCAACCATAGAAATGTTAGTTATTAAATGCTTATTGAAACAATAAAAGTTCTGTTTAGTTTGCAACTTCCGTTTCAAAAGGAGAAAACGAAAAAATATCTTAATGATACAGAATTAGACAAAATCTTCGTTTTGGGAGCTGTCGAAATCATTTCCAGAACATCAACTTCTATTTTTAAAAAACATCAAAAATGCTATTTTTAAAAAACAGTAATTTTAAACTCTACCGAAAATGTATGTTGAATATGTAGCTATGGAGAAGCGGTTCTAGTCAATGAGTTTCTCATGAAAATTGGCCGTCAGATACGGACATCAGTTTTCATCTATCTAGTACAGAAATAGGACTGTATGAATTTCCAATTTGAACCGATTTTAAATTTTCGATTGAAAATTGGGGTGCTTCTTCGACATTTGGTCAAAATACAGTGAACAAATGAATATTTCAAATCAAAAAAATTACAGTATATTAGGAACATCAAAATATACGGTATTATCGAATTTCGTAAAAAAAAATTCTTCTGTGGAAAATAAAAATCCAAAAACTTGGTTCTTTGAATTTTTCATATAAATTTTTGAAGTTGTGTGAAAATGTGTTAATACGAAAATTGTAGATCTTTTAATTACCCGAAACTTTGCGATTCAACTTTTTTCCATTGGTCTTGTAGTTCGGCCGGAAATCGAGATAAATCATGTTTTACCCTTGAACACTTACCTTCCCCTTCCCGACCTCACAACACCTCTAAATTATTTTTCCTTTCATTTTTGGTATATTCTCTTCCGTTTTATTCGCCTACAATTCTTCTTCATTTTTCACTATTTTTGAAGGTTTCAGCACAGGTCTATAACATCACTGAGTACACTCAACAACAAAATCTCAATATATTCACAGAAATTTTGTGTAACACAAAGTCGCTGTCTCTGCTTCGGTATAGTATTCGGCAACAGGGTGAAAAAAGATACCATTCACAATACAACCCATCGAACATCCCATTATTCCGAAGACTTCAGACCATCTATATTTGATTAATGGTAGTTTCTAACGAGTGAAAGTGGTGCAAGTTGAAGAATATCATTTCATTATAGTTCACCACTATCATAAAACGATATGTAACAAAATATCCGTTGTCTAGAGCATCATTCAACATTTAAAATTCATTAGCGTCGATAGAAAAAACAACTAACGAACTGCTATTCATAGAAAACCAATTTGTGTGAAAATATGAATTGCGTCTACCAGAGAGAATGGTCTCAAACGATGGGAACCAAAAATCGATATCATATGCTAGTATCGATCCGAGAAATTTATAGATGAGAATGGAATTTAAACTCTCATGAGAATGGTGTTGAACGAAAGCTAATATTGAAGAATTCTATTAGACTTTCAATAAGTCCTTTGCTTTCAGCTACTGTAAATCAAAAATGAATGAGCAATTACAGAATAATTCTTTGAAGGGAGCTGCTGGAAATTCATCAAGGATCATCTCATTATTTTCCGTCAATTTTTCAATAATCAATCACTCTTCTTGTTCTAGAAAATAAAAGCGTTTTCATTTTGTCCAAATCTCTATATTTTCTGATTTCGGGTTGAAAATCGCCTTAAATATCAGGTTAGGCAGAACCAATGTTTTGGAATTCAAATATATCATCTGAATAATTAAACGGAACATGTAAAATTTTGATGAATAAATTTTTCTGTTACTATTACTATTTCTCCCAGAAGTAATTCTGTTTACGGCTAGCCCCATGGGCGCACGTTGAAGATTTCAGCCAAATCCGCTAAAACTTTCAAATGAATCGACAAGCCATCATTTTATATTATAGTTCAGATTTTTTAGGTTCTTGCTTCTAATATTTAATGAAAGTTATAAGTTAGAAAAAGCCCTCGTGGATTGCGTAATTCCAACTATTCCTCAAGGGCACTTTTTAAAAAACCTAGAAAAGCACTGACGTGAAGTCAGCAGCTTTTGCGAGCATGTTCAAATTCGTTGTTTTTCCGTCTTGATCCTCCCAAACGCACTTGTCGTAATCCTTCAATCAAGTACTGAATTTCAATTCGATCTAATCTGTATTTTGGAAATATTGGAAACATAAAATTTTGAATGGGTATATCTACGGAATCATTTGGCGGTTTTTGCCCATTCACTAATTCAACCTTCAAGGAACTGCTATAAACCTGCAAAATTATGCAAATTACTCTCAAAATATCGTCATTACCCGATATCGACTCAATCGAATATTAGGTGGAGTTTGTCTACTCATACATTTTCAAATCAGCTCCTCACCTTCACCACGGAAATGATGTTCCTAAGATATACCCAGTTATTAATTAGTATTGCCGTCAAACCTTTGTCGATCATTTTGAAAATCGTATCCAAGTGTAGAATTTTTATATAGTTTCCATTGAAAAATTGTACTCACTATTTCCATTGAAATTTAACTACAATTCAATGAAACTTTTCAAATAATTTCTATCGATTCTGGCTCCACCGTAAATTCACCATGTTCTCATATCTAGATACTTTCAATTGAAAAGATAACCTTAAAATGGTTACAAGACGCATCCTCGCTCTGAAATGAAAGACTTGCTCTGATATATTAGTTTCCAGATAACGTTCTGATACAGAAAGGTAAAAGTAAAATAAAAGAGTATAAATCGTTCCAAATGTACATTTGGGGTCCTCTTGAATGCACGGGACCAAAAGAGACGGTGTTGTGGGTGTGAGAAAATAAATAAAGTCTGACCTAGGTTTGTCATCAATAACACGTGACATCAATGACTCTAGATCAACGAAAGGGCCCTTATTTATACAGCCATAAAAAAGAAGTAGCGCAGTCACCTTCGGAGATGTAGTATGGTTTTGAAATTTATTATCACGATTTAAAATTTCTTCCAGTCATTGTTAGTCCAGATCTTATATTTTTCTGGGTTGGCCCAGGTAGATATGGGGAGTACAGGATGAATCGACCAGCGAGAAATGTCAAGGTTGAAGATGTGTGTCAAAATTTTGTTACTGAGCGAGATATTTGATTGGAAAATATTTTTTACGAGCTTGTTTTAGGCGACAAGAGCGTTATCATTAGGCCTGTCTGTTTTTTTCGAATTTTGAGTCAAATATATAATAAGCTGAAATTTTGTTTTTCTGATAACTCGAACTAGAACTCGCTTTGATTAAATTGAAACTCGTTCTGCAGTTGTGAAAAGCTAACTTGAGGAACCTCCCTTTAGATGGCGCAACGTTCATCTGCTTCATCTAGTTTTTTTGCTAGCAATCATGTTTTCGGCAAATGGAAAGGAAGAAAATTTCCTGCGCAATGGTCATTTCAACATGGAGTTAGAATTAGTCAATTTCCAAAAACGATAAGAGCAGAGAGCTTACCATCCTTGAACATTATCCTAATATAAAAATGTGTTCATACAATCTAACACAAGTTTGTGCTCATCAGGACCTGTAGAAAGATTGTTTTCTTTAGCAGGTTTTATTCATTCACCAACAAGAGGCTGTTTGTCTAATACTACATTCAAAAATCTTGTGTTTCTGAAAGGAAATTCTCTATTTAGCGATAAAATGACTGAGTTGAATTAGTTGTCATCTTTTCACATTTTACGTAACACCTGAATGTATTTTGTAATTTGTATTTTGTATTTCAAAAACAAAAAGTCAAAATACTGTATTTTGTATTTTATATTTTAAATACCCGACTTGAAAGTATTCTGTATTTTGTATTTCGAATACCTGCAAGAAAGTATTTTGTAATTTGTATTTCAATTAAGCCAAGCATGTATTTTGCCCTGCCCTGTCCATTTCATTCTGTCCCTTGATAGATTAACGCTGGATTCTGCATCTTACCGACTGTCTTTTCACTCGTTTCCAAAACTGTATGTATTGAGTTATTTTTAAACGGCTTGCCTCAGTTATATTTTTGGGTGAATTTTTTCTAAACAAGTATATGATATGAATAGAAAAAGGAGAACTATGCTGTATTAGAGGTTCAATAAAGTACAAGTATAACTATACAGGGTGAGTCTTCAAGTTGTACATTAATTTTAACCACAGATTCCTCTCATCAAATAAAACACTTTTTTCATTTATCATTTTTCCAGATTCGGCTCCAGCAAAAAGATACAGGCTGTTTAAATTTACAAAAAAAGCAGTTTCTCTTTAGTAGTTTTCATATGGTAACTCCGAATGAAATGAACTTTGCTGTGAAGTTTTCTAAAACTATTACATATATTCTTGAGTGATCACTTTCATCCTACTTCAAACAGTTTCCAAGTAATAGACTCGCCGATTCATGAAACTATTCGAAATTAGCATGAAGAATGCAGATAAAGTTTATCTTATGTCATTATGAGAATCTTAATGATTTTAATATACTTGATTGTGCTTTACAATTTCTCCTAAAACAAACCATTTTGCAGATATTCAACGTTGAATATCATAAAATCGGATAAAAATTCGAAAAATTACCTTATATTTATGGATTTGCCCCTGATCTAGTAGAGGAAGTAAATTAAGCTAGGTTCACGTTTATTCGGACCATAGAATAGACATAAATATTTATCTATTTCGCATAGAACTAATTTAGGTATATGCTATTTCGTGATCATACCACAGACCTAACCATAACATTCATAGACATAAAATAACATGTTATTATAAGTCTAGAGAATATTTTTGGGTTAATTGATTGATTTTATATAATTCATTTATAAATTTCGTGGAAAAAGTATAATTATGGAGTTTTTAATATGAGAATGGGCGAGGATGGAATTGTGTATAATCATTTAGTGGAATGAAATTGGATATTGCATGAACAGCAAGTTGAAGATCAGTGTTTCAAGTTCAGTGAAGTGAAATATTTCAAAATCATAAGAATTAAGCGAGTGAATGAGTTTTCTCAATCTTGTTTCTTTGAACTTCAAACCTTGGATTGGTTATTCTCCAGAAGAAATCACCGAAAGTGATATCAAAGGTGAACTTGCAAACAAAGCTCAGGAGTGTATTAGCACATTGAAAAATGTTTGAATGCTTATAACTTTTTACCTGAGCCGAATCTGGAAAAATGGCAAATGGAAAAAGTGTTTTATTTGATGAGAGGAATCTATGGTGAAAATTAATGTACAACTTGAAGGCTCAACCTGTATAAGAATTTCGATCCGTCTTGGATATTATTTCTCATTTTTATGAATGAAGAAGGGAGATGGCACGTTTTCAGAGTTATTTTGGTAGGTATTCATGAATTGTGGAACTGTTGGAAATCACAAGAACTCAAATAACTGGGATTTTCGGTTACCAATAATTATGACTCGAACGAAAGCAAATGAGCCATACTGACACATTCTTCACGGTTCACGTCTAATTTTGGAATCACCTGTATATTTCGGTTGTTTTCTCCTAGCAAAATACGAACTTCTCATCGCATTAAAAATATTTCCCTTTCTCAAAGATCCTTCATCCAAACACTTCCTCGAGACTTCACCTTGGTCCATCTGAAAAGTGAGTAAATGAAGTGTGTCAGTCAATTTGTTTCACAAATGCAATCCGCTTGGTACTGGACTTCAAGCTCATTAATTCATTGTTCAATAACAAAGAACTTAAGTCAACAGTTTGAGATGGTTGATAGTTTGATGACCGCATCATTATTGTATTAACTCATGATTTTATTACCTGGATAGAATCTAAAGTACAGTTAACTTCGTGTATAGTGTATCGGGTTTTTTAATTTCGATTCTATGGGTCTGCACAGCATGAATGAGAGCATTTTTGAGAATTGCTGATGAAACTGATACAAAGCTTTGGTTATGGTATATGAATAGTTCGGGTTGTCCCTCATTCGATATTTCTACATTGAGGTTTTGTATCCTTAACTTTGGAAATCAAGAAGATTTTGGTTCGAAGTACTTTTACATACTGTTATGAATCGAACTGTTGTTTAATATTGAATAATTTTGAATTTCTAACAGGATCCAATAACAATAAAATTTAAATTTTGAATTTGGATTTAAATTTCTTGAGGTTTTCTGTCTCTTTCTCAGGTGGATTCTATGATTTGAAATAATAACAGTTTGTGAAATTTGATTAATAATATTTAATGAAAATAATTTATGAAAATCAATTGAAATACCAAACTAACCACCTAACTCAACTAATTAAATTTAAAAACTTATATTAATGTCCTTTTCGCTCTCACCCACGGTGTTTCTAGTCTATGTCACTTTGTTGCTTGATGTTCTTCTGTGGTTCGGGTTTTCTGTATAACCTCCAAAGTTTGTCGTGTTTATTTACTGCAAGTTATAAATCTCCAAGGGTTGACTCTTGAAATGAAGTATATTTGTCTCGACTTTTACTTGTTTGGATTTTATTACTGCTGAATTTTCTTTTCTGGTAAGTTTATCTTGTTTTGTTTCAATATTCAATGTATTTTCTTTCTTATATGCTTCCAGGATGCCAGTCACTTTGGTTCAACTTTGGTTCACTTTTGTTTCTGACTGGAATATTACGATGTTTCGAGAAATTTTTACGAGGAGCAGCTACAGTCTTTACGATGGTTGAAAATGGACTGAATTCTCTGTGCTCGAGCTTCGGTATTTATACCTTCTTTAAATTTTCTTCAAACAACCAGTGGGCCTTGCATTTTCAAAATGTCTTCCAAAATGATACTTTCGCAGTTTTCTCCTCAGAGATAAGTTTTCCTTCTTCGAACCTGATCTAGGAAATTCGGCCGTATTTGTCATTTCAAAGTTCATAATTTCATTTGCCTAGTATTCATGAATTTCTCCTTACAATCGCCAAAAAATGCTTTCAATCTATTGAACAAACCCTATTTCTAAAATATAGCTGCAATTTTGTTTCTTCGGAAACCTAATAATTACATTATGAGTCGAGACGTAACTTTTATCCTAACTTTACATTTTCTTTGAAATTCTACATCTAATTTCTAATTGTAATTGCTAGTTCTGTTCAATTCAAACCTATCATAATAACTTTCAACAAAATATCACTTAACTTCCTCATAATTTACCACTTTTTGAGTAGATTAGACCATTTTTTAAAATTCAAGGTATTGATACAAATTCTTGTATTTTCAGATCATGAGAAGCCTGATGATAGTTTGGAAGGATTATGTGCCCTGAATAAACTTTTGAAATACTGGAATGATTTTCTCTGGATTTGTTACTGGATCGTGATTGATTTGGACATTTCTTGTAATAATAATAATAATAATAATAATAATAATAATAATAATAATAATAATAATAATATAATATTGTATTTTATGATAGAATTTACTATGTTTGAGGCCTGAAATTTACTTAATTGTATATTATGATAATAAATGATTGAATATATGACATGTGTGTTCATCGGTACGTTATTCTTTATGATTCTTTAATACTGATTAAGAAAAAACCATAACAATAGTTATTGTTTATATTTCACTCAACAGCCATCTCAGTTAATATTGGTCCAACAAAGACGTTTAGATAGATGAATATGAAGTATTCCTTTATGAGCACTCAGAATTTAGTACTAGCACAGAGAAAAAAGTTCTCTGAAATCAAATTGTGGCCGCAAGAACTCAGGAGAATGGTATTCTTGAATGAGACCAATCGAAGATCAGTTTGATTTTTTGATAGAATACCATGGATTAGCCATGGATAATGAAACAAGTGATATTTGTTTTTTTATTCAGTATCAAGAATTTGAATTAAGTGTTCAAAATTCATTTCTCCAAACGATCGATATCTTCTTATGTTGATGGTTCTCCTCAATTTTTCTGGTTGTTGAGATTTCTAATTTCTTCCTTTAATCTATTCGAAAACTAAACAAAAAAAAACTATTGTATGTGGAAGTAAACGGGGACCATTTTGATCATTTAATTTAAACTTCCGTTACTGAATAAATGAAACAAGTATTAGCTTTTTTATTTTCTACGTCTAATTTGAAATATGAAAAACGCAGCATTGTCGTCAGGCGATCTACATCTGCCTTAGATTCAGACGAGACAGTCTATATATTTCTAAAACTTACAACAATAACCTCAATAAAGTGAATATATTTGAAATTGGAAGGAAAATTTTCAGAGAAATGATGTCTTTTTGCATTGAGTTTTTAAATATTTGAAACTCAATGATATTTTTTTGTAAGACAAATATCAACAGGGATAGCTATAATATAAATAATCACCCTGTACATTGTTGCGTGAATAGTTGAGAGGACAGCGTGCTATCATTCTGCCCATGGGGTCATTAAGAAAACGAATAATTTCGTTTACTATCATCTATTCATAGCTGAATATGCGATAGTAAGCAACGAAATTTTGGATCGAGTAATGGCTGCTCTTAAACACAATAATTTCCGAAAGAAACAACTAAGAGACTCGAAACCCTCATAATAGTTTCGAAGAAATATACAATCGAAATGTCTAGTTTTATTGTCACATTGTGATTTTTCAGAAATCAGATTTTACATTTTAACAAACAGTTTCCAGTTTCAGTTCGAAATTGAAGCAATCAAATCTTTTCGACAGTAAGTTTTGTTGGAAAGGTAAAGGATGTTGGGTTATAATCTAAGTAAACTGTCACGTTTCAGGGTCTACATCTGACTACTTCAGCAGGCAGTACTGCGAAAATTCTCAGAATTTCTTTTTTCGCAATACTTTCGTATTCAAGAGCTTTGGTCAAATTTATATTTTCGAAATCGCATCAAGTGAATCTGTGTTGCCGTGATTTTCAAAAATGTCAAAAATTCTTGAAATACGAAAGTATTGCAAGAAAATAAACTTTTGCTTCATCGTCTGATGAAGGAGAAAAGTTACAGATCACTTCGTTAATCTTAGTTTACATTAATCTATTATTATTCATTAGACGACAACTTTTTCGAAAACTGCCCTTGGCAAAAAGTTTGAAACCCGCAAAGGCAATTTCTTCAATTAAGAATTCAATAGTTCTTTTTTTGGTATTCGAAGCGAAAAACTACAAAAACCTTCATTTCAGATCACTTCCGGCACATTCAAAAATTGGGCAAAATTATGTTCCGCAAAACAAACGTGAAAAACGACGGCAAATTTGACAAGAAAATAGCTACTAATGTTTGCCAGTGAGAGAACCTCTTTTCAAGAAATAACTGAAATTATTCATCGAATAAAGAATCTACACAATCTTTAATCAATCAACATAGTTTGCCCGGACTATTGGCGAATGAAGATAAGCGCTACTCCCTCTGGTGGCTATCCGAGTAACCCGAGGTACAGACATTATCATTGACAAGTTAAAAGAAATGTTAAGAAAATGAGAAAGTTTTTGCATTTTTCTTGGCATTCGTGTGACTTTACAAGTGCTTCTACTGAGGAAAAGCAAACTAAAATGTCCCTTCCCATAGATTTCCACAGCCCGGTGAAAAATTTCGAGTTAGGGTAAAAGTAACTTCCTGTAACAAGTCGGGCCTGAAAGTGTTAAAGAATCGATAAAAACCAACAAACAAGATTTATGAGAGTCTGTTACCTGCCTTTTACCGATGATGATCATTTTTATAGAGGTAAGCACGAATTGCTCGTGAAATATTAGATCACATTCATGAAGACAATTTTTTTCCAGGCCCCTAATCCAAGCAGAGAAATTTACTTAGGAGGAGTGCTCTGCCTTCCAGAAATCTGCCTGTTGAACTGATCATTAAGGAACAACGTAAATGTTTTAGTGGTAGAACTGACTATTAAAAAAAAAGAGTCTCAACAAGGAAATATCTGCTGATGAATACTGTTCGCTCAAAGTGCTTCAGCTTTTTCAAGACCAATCATATGAGCGTTGGAAAATTTATTTGTCAATCCATAATGAATAAGACTTACGATACAAGTAGCATTAGCTTTATGTGAATGCATTCATTTTATTCACAATATACTGAGAATTTAGTCCTTCGCTATAAAAATAGTAAAGTTATAAGTATTTGTCTATTATATCTGTTTTTCAACTTTCAAGACAGCCTAAGAAATCCACCAAAGTCAATTTTCCCATTTGGATCTGAAAATAAATAATATGTATTAAAATACTGTCTAACCTTGGAGATATCCCCGTAATTTTAGAGTTGCTACACCCAATAAGATTGAAGAATGATACATGCCTACTTTATAAGAATGGAATATGTACTCCCAGTAATACTCTCGTCAACTATAAAAGTCTAAAAAGTCTTTGAATAAATCGTGAAATCAAAAATCAAAAATTTCACTAACAAACAGTACAAAATCGACTATCAAAACAAAACCTATGTCTGTATCTGAGGTTCGGAAACTGGCCACCGTGGCGTTGCGATCTTAAATTCAGACGCCAATACCTAGGGGGATTTGTTCATCGCGGCACACTCTTCATTTGAAGCCGTCATCACTAAAAAAATGTAACCAGCAACATTCACTAAATGACATTTGTTTGTTCTGCACTTCTACCGACCTCCCAGGTTTCTGACACAATAACACATATATCCCGTTTTGTTTGCTATCCTCTCACACTCGACGGCTCTTATTTATTTTAAGGGACTGCCGTGGAAGGAATGCTGTCTCTTGGACTACTCTAGATGCGGTTCCTGCTGGACCATCCGATGATTCGGATTCTTTTCATTGAAAACTTAAAAGGTTAATGATAGAGTGGATCTTGAAAGGTTCTCTTATGTCAGTGTGTGGTTGAATTCCTTGTCGAATCATTCAGAATGGATTTTTTTTTATTGCTATTCTTTTTACTCGAATACTGAGAATGATTGTGGTACATGAATTCTACACCTTCGTTGAAATCTTAGATTACAGAATCCTTTTTCCAATCCTTCCTCTGGATATTTATGTATTGAAGAACATTAAAGAGCTCATTCTGTTCAATTTTTACTGCAGCCATTTAGATGGCCCTGAAAGTATCAGGCATAACAAAGAGTAAAAAAAATTACCACTCTATATCCACAAAAAAACAATCAACAAGAGTGAAATCAAATACTTATCATTTGATGGCTAATGACCAGAATGAGCTATAAGAATTCACTTATTCCTACTACATACCAGAATCAATATTCACCATTATACCAATCATAACGACCCAAATTTACGAATTTTATACCTTCGTTGAAATCTTCGATTACAGAATTCTTCTTCCAATCCAGTATCAGGCATAACAAAGAATTAAAAAAAACTATCATCTTATAACCACCAAGAAACAATTAACTAGAGTGAAATCAAACTCTTATCCTAGTAAGATCATAGTCATTGATCATTGATAGCTAATGACCAGAATGAGCTATAAGATTTCGCTTATACCTACTGCATACCAGAACCAATATTCACCATTATACCAATCATAACGACCCAAATTTACAAATTTTATACCTTCGTTGAAGTCTTCGATTACGGAATTCTTTTCACAATCCTTCCTCTGGATATTAATGTATTAAAGAACATTAAAGAGCACATTCTGTTCTATTTATACTGTAGCCATTTAGATGACACTGAAAGTATCAGGCATAATCAAGAGTAAAAAAAAACTACCACCTTATATCCACAAAGAAACAATCAACAAGAGTGAAATCAAACTCTTTTCATTTGATAGCTAATGACCAGAATGAGCTATTAGATTTCGCTTATACCTACTACATACCAGAATCAATATTCACCATTATACCAATCATAACGACCCAAATTTACGAATTTCATACCTTCGTTGAAATCTTCGATTACGGAGTTCTTTTTCCAATCCTTCCTCTGGATATTTGTGTATTGAAGAATATTAAAGAGCTCATTCTGTTCAATTTCTACTGCAGCCATTTAGATGGCACTGAAAGTATCAGGCATAACAAAGAGTAAAAAAAACTACCATCTTATATCCACAAAAAAAAATCAACAAGAGTGAAATCAAACTCTCTTCATTTGATAGCTAATGATCAGAATGAGTTAAAGGATTTCGCTCATACCTACTACATACCAGAATTAATATTCACCATTATACCAATCATAACGACCGAAATTTACGAATTTTATACCTTCGTTGAAATCTTCGATTACGAAGTTCTTTTTCCAATCCTTCCTCTGGATATTTATGTATTGAAGAACATTAAAGAGCTCATTATGTTCAATTTTTACTGCAGCCATTTGGATGGCACTGAAAGTATCAGGCATAACAAAGAGTAAAAAAAAAAAATTACGACCTTATATCCACAAAGAAACAATCAACAAGAGTGAATTCAAACTCCTATCATTTGATAGCTAATGACCAGAATGAGCTATACCTACTACATACCAGAATCAATATTCACCATTATACCAATCATAACGCCCCAAATTTACGAATTTTATACCTTCGTTGAAATCTTCGATTCTGGAATTCTTTTTCCAATCCTTCCTCTGGATATTTATGTATTGAAGAATATTGAAGAGCTCATTCTGTTCAATTTTTACTGCAGCCATTTAGATGGCACTGAAAGTATCAGGCATACCAAAGAGTAAAAAAAAACTACCATCTTATATCCATAAAGAAACAATCAACAAGAGTGAAATCAAACTCTTTACATTTGATAGCTTATGACCAGAATGAGCTATAAGATTTCGCTTATACCTACTACATACCAGAATCAATATTTACCATTATACCAATCATAACTACCCAAATTTACGAATTTTATACCTTCGTTGAAATCTTCGATTACGGAATTCTTTTTCCAATCCTTCCTCTGGATATTTATGCACTGAAGAATATCAAAGAGCTCATTCTGTTCAATTTATACTGCTGCCATTTAGATGACACTGAAAGTATCAGACATAACAAAATGTAAAAAAAACTACCATCTTATATCTACTAACAAACAATCAACAAGAGTGAAATAAAACTCTTATCATTTGATAGCTAATGACCAGAATGAGCTATAAGATTTCGCTTATACCTACTGCATACCAGAATCCATATTCACCATTATACAAATCATAACGACCCAAATTTACGAATTTTATACCTTCGTTGAAATCTTCGATTACGGAATTCTTTTTGCAATCCTTCCTCTGGATATTTATGTACTGAAGAACATCAAAGAGCTCATTCTGTTCAATTTATACTGCAGTCAGTTAGATGACACTGAAAGTATCAGGCATAACAAAATGTAAAAAAAACTACCATCTTATATCCACTAATAAACAATCAACAAGAGTGAAATCAAACTCTTATCATTTGATAGCTAATGACCAGAATGAGCTATAAGATTTCGCTTATACCTACTGCATACCAGAACCAATATTCACCATTATACCAATCATAACGACCCAAAATTACGAATTTTATGCCTTCGTTGAAATCTTCGATTACAGAATTCTTCTTCCAATCCAGTATCAGGCATAACAAAGAGTAAAAAAAAACTATCATCTTATAACCACAAAGAATCAATTAACTAGAGTGAAATCAAACTCTTATCATTTGATAGCTAATGACCAGAATGAGCTATAAGATTTCGCTTTTACCTAGATAGCAGAATCAATATTCACCATTATACCAACCATAACGACCCAAATTTATGAATTTTATACCTTCGTAGAAATATTCGATTACAGAATTCTTTTTCCAATCCTTCCTCTGGATATTTATGTACTGAAGAACATTAAAGAGCTCATTCTGTTCAATTTTTACTGCAGCCATTTAGATGGCTCTGAAAGTATCAGGCATAACAAAGAGTAAAAAATCACCTTATATCCACAAAGAAACAATCAACAAGAGTGAAATCAAACTCTTATCATTTGATAGCTAATGACCAGAATGAGCAATAAGATTTTGCTTATACCTACTACATACCAGAATCAATATTTACCATTATACCAATCATAACGACCCAAATTTACGAATTTTATACCTTCGTTGAAACCTTCGATTACGGAATTCTTTTTCCAATCCTTCCTCTGGATATTTATGTATGCGAGAACATTAAAGAGCTCATTCTGTTCAATTTATACTGCAGCCATTTAGATGGCACTGAAAGTATCAGGCAAACCAAAGAGTCAAAAAACCTACCATCTTATATCCACAAAGAAACAATCAACAAGAGTGAAATCAAACTCTTATCATTTGATAGCTAATGAACAGAATGAGCTATAAGATTTCGCTAGTCCCCCAAGACTAGGCACACATCGAGGCCATACCAAAACGATAAAATGCCATTATACCAACCATAACGACCAACTTTCCGCGACCGCTCGTTTTACTACGCCATAAGGCTCCTGTAATGCTAACCGGCTACGTTATCGAATGGATTCAACGCCTGAGACAGGGCGTAATAGTGGGACTTGAAGCGACAAAATTAACTCTCGTAAAACGTCATTAGGAAAAAAATATTACGCGATATCAAATGAAGGATATGATGAGAAAGCTGAATCAATCTCGTACGGAACAGAATTTAATTAAGTTAATTAGATGATGTTGGGCTTCACCTCTCGGTGTTGTCGCTGATGAGTTAATCTTGGGGCTTCGGTAGTGTCGGTTGGAAGGCGACTATTTGCAATGGGTTAAGTTGAGGTATCAGGCAGAGAAGGCATAGCTGGAAGCATTCACTGAAGAACACGTTTGATTGATATATGTTGGAAGAAAATTTTTTTCGGAGTGAAATATTGGTTATTGAAAACTCAAGAAATCTACTACGATTGTATTGGAGCTTGGAAACAAGGCATGAAAAGTTAACCACTTGAAGGAAAAAAATTTCAATTTTTGCCGGGATCTAGAGATTTCGTTTGAATCTTGCATGAACCTGACATAAAACACTCGATATTTGTTAGCTTTTTGGTAAAAAATAAATATTTGGAATTTTTGCTTGATGATTTCTCAATATAAGAGGCCTGTAGCACTTCTGGTACACCTTATAATCTGACAAATCATCGCCTGAAAGACTGGACCTGGTCAAAAGAACCTCCCAGTCAAAGAGCACATGTAAGTAATATCTATTGGTTTTCTGTATATTTTTCTAGATTCTAGATTCAAGATCTCTTGTCAATCCAAATTCGAAAGGAGGAAGAATCTTTGTGCCAAAGAAGAAGATGCACTCAATTATGAATTTGTCAGCTCATTCTTCAGACGAATTCCAATTTCACTACTAATACCATGGTTTATTTTCACATGGTTTAATGTTTGATATACCAAAGACTATTTCCCTCGTCGTAATTTTCACCAATCAAAATCGCGCAATTTTGAATTACAAATGGTTTCTAGGTGGAAAAACTGTTTGGCAGGAGCTGTCGGCAGTTTATTCAAGTTTACCCGCGGCAAAACTTGACAGATGTTGTCACCAAAAATTACAAAACCCCTACCGTGTACCAAAATTGCAATTTATATTTTAATTGTAACATAAATGCGGCGGTAGCTCAGTGGTTAGAGCGCAAGCCCCGTGATCGTAAGGTCTGGGGTTCAAGCCCTTGGCCGGAAAATAACTTTTCCGGTTTTTAGGGGACTGTCCAACCATTCGCTGTTGGGTAAACAATTAACAGTGCTGTTCCTAACGTGGCGCAAGGAATTAGTAACAAAGCCTACACAGAACACACCCGGTATCCTAACTCGCACAAGCTTTAAGCTTCTGAGGGGTTTCGTTGAAGCCTAGGATATTCGGAAAAAATACAAAAAAATACAAATAAATAATTAAGTTTGTAGTATTTTTGATGAAATAAATTAGGTACCTGTTTTTCAGTATTCAAATTGATACCTATACTTAATGCGTGCAGAATAATCTGTTACCCATGAAATAGTCTTGTCAAATATCATTCGGGCATCTAATATTACCTGCGAAAAAAATCGAAAAAACATATTGCAAAGTAATATTTTTTAACAAATAGCATTCGTGCAGGTGCTTAAATACTCGTCTTCGACTCGGATTTTTGTTGCCACCAGCACTCACGCTTCTTGTTAAAATATTACTTAGCAACGTGTTTTTTCGATATTTTTCGGAAAAATTGGATGCCCTTATGATATTACTTAAGAATATAATTTTATATTCTCAAAACGATGCCCGATTCCCAGCTCGATTATTCACGGAATTTCGGAACTACTGTGAGAACGAAATATTAAATTTATGTAACTGTAATATTTGTATGTCCCAGGCTCAATTAACATCAAGAATTCATATTTTTTTTCTCAGACGGCGATCTTATTTAACTGAAACTTAGTATTTGGATATGGAGAATCAATACAAAGACTTATTCAAAATGTGATGACGTGATGAAGATATGGAAAAATTCTAGAAGAACACTGTCGTGAATTAAGGAGCTTTTATGCACTCTTTCTGATTTCGGAGTCATTCCCTGATGAATTTTGCATGAACCTTTGCGCCGTCATTTTCGACCAAGTATTACAATTCAAAATAATGGGATCCGTATTTTTAGAGCTATGGACGACTTGAAATTCAATGCAATAATTCAGTAAAAAATGACATTTGATTTATTTCCTCAATATCATTGTTATAACACTGAAGTTTATTCTTTGCGATCTACCTATCATGTGGTGTCCACGAAATTCAGCATGGACTTTCAAGACTTTTTTCAGCCACGTTCTAGATATCAACTAGATTGGATTAAATACAGATTTTTCTGTATTAACCTTTACATAATAATATCTTTCGATATTGATTTGATATCTTTCGATATACTTTTATGTCGTCGACGTACTACGTCTTCAATGACAAAATTATTATATCACCTGGCATATAATGATCAAAGTAAAAAACCTTAGAAAATGTGAGTTGAAACACGTGGTAAGTTTTTGATATATAATATAGAATAAATGCTACTGATGATTCTAAATCGAAAGATAGAAGATGAAACACTGTGTCTAGTATTGTTTTTAGGTTGTATTTCATTTTTTTACCCTTTTCTAAGGTTTTTTACTTTGATCATTATATGCCAGTTGATATAATAATTTTGTCATTGAAGACGTAGTACGTCGACGACATAAAAGTATATCGAAAGATATCAAATCAATATCGAAAGATATTATTATGTAAAGGTTAATACAGAAAAATCTGTATTTAATTGTTGTATCAATAGCCTTTAACAAGTAGACTTTTTTGAATTTAATAGATTGGATTAGTTATGATGGAAATATTAGGAGAGTAAACTTTGGTATCGGAATATCTTCAGCATCATTGACTGTGTTTACCCATTAGCTGGTTCGGTCCAAACGACTTAGGGACTTTTGAGGGTTGAATTGGAGATTTTGAGTACAGCATTTGTTTGAAAAATATTTGATTGATGATTTATACGGAATTTCGTGAAGACCACTTGGCTACAAATTCGAACAAGCAGAAATAACTTCTGAACTTTCTAAGATCTCATAGGTATCAATATAGAAAAATTCAAGTTCTGAGCTGACAATTTGTAACTCCTTCGTTACCTAAGCACATAAGGAATAATTTCGCCAGGAGATAACAAAAAAGATCGATCTTTTCTTTATTCCGGACCAACGGACTATTCTGTTTCACCATTGAGATTTTGACAGTAGGCATTTAATAAAGCTAAGCCAATCTGGATCATTAATAATCCTTACCAAGGCCATTCACACGGAGTTCCTAATACTTCCGGTAACAATGGCGGCATAGTTGAGACCGAAATCACATGTGCAACTCCACAAAGATCTGTCCATTACAAGCTATCTGTTCGAACAACTACACCATAATTAATCATTCTGCTGCATATCATCCTATTTAACAAGGTGCAACCGTCGCATCAGGACCAGAACACACTAGAAAGCCCATAAAGGATCTGTCCTTCCCTCTTTAACTTTCGTTTTTTAGCAGTTTACCTACCTGAGGAGAATATCATTGTTGCTCGAATTCTTGATCCGCTGCTCTTCGTAGCCTGGAGAAAATAATTTACGCCGTTTCATGTTGAATTAAGCTCCCTCAAGAATGATAATGATTAATTTTGTGCTTAATTAACTGTCAGATAGATGGCGTTTAGGGGACTTCATGTTTTCCGAGAAGTTATCAATAGCCGATAACTTCAGCGGTTTCTGGGCTTGTTCGGGGGATTTATGAACCCAAATATAAGCTCTATCGTTGTGATTATACGGTGAGAAATTACACAATTTTCCTCAGTTAAATCGGACTACAGAATATTCATTGAGTGACCACCGGTGGTGCCGCCATGTTGGAATGTTTGTATTTTTGCGTACATGTTCTGTGGAACAGCGTGCTATCGTTTCGTCCGAATGTTTGTAGTTTTCGATTTTCTTCACGAAAAATGTGTCAGGTTGACGAATCCGGTGTCAAAATCGATTCTGTGCGGGCATCCGGCCGAGGACACGATAACTGTCGAACGGAGCAAGCTAGCGATTTGAAACTTTTAGTGTAGGTCGTGCATCGGAATGCCGAGGTTAGGTTTTTTTATGGGCTGAATCGGTCCAACAGTTTTCGAGTTGAAGCCATTTGAACTTTTGAGGTTATTTCCATGATATTTGCGGAATTAGTAGATATGTTGGATTGAAACTTGGCAAGTAGTTGAATCATAACGACCTACAACTTCTTGCTGAATTTTGTTGAATTCACGATTGGAAAAATTTTTTTTCAATTTTGTTTTTTCAGTCAACTACTGTATAACAATTCGACTTCATCCGTATAAAATGTTGAATGGGTATCTACATCTGCGAAACCAGTGGGTGGATTTTACCCATTCACGAATTCGGCCAGACTTACAATACATGTATGGAGTTTCAAAGTTATTGTGTTTACGATCGGTCGTTAGGCCGACCTCAAGGTGTTTTTGCACTTAGTGAACAAATATTTTGTACGTTTTTCTGGGTTTCAACTCCCAATATATGAAACGGGACCTTTAAAATTAAATGAAACTGTTTATTTATTTATTCTACTAATTTTCTAGTTTTCCAGATGAAAGAGTTAAATTTATACTCTGAAAAGTTATAGTTGGCTTTGTTTATCGTTTGTTTTGTTCCGGTATTGTTTATTAGGCAACCTGTTTCCCTAGAAACAGCCCTTGACAAATAGTTCAATCCTGCAATCCGCAAGGGCGTTCTGATTCAGATATTGGCAGCGAAAATCCAGAAAAAACCTTCAAAACTATACAAAATCCTCCCAAAATAAGTTTAAATTGATACTGAAGAAATAAACTCTACATTTTTCATCCGTATAGCTCCGAAGTTTTTGGGCAGATTCTGTCCTTCAACTAACTGACCCGAAATATTAAGGTTCTCAAACTAACCTGGAAATATCCAGACTCTAGGTCTTTTCCTCCGAACAAAATGGCACATACGGCCTGACAACTGGATTTGATCATCGGATTGTTTTTCAGTGAATCCATTCTGATAGTTTTGGACCATTTTTGTTCGGAATTTGACATTTACAGACATATGGACACAATGTTGCCTCTTCGCTTTATTCAAATATAATAGAGAGAATGGGGGTTTTTCCTGAATTTGCGTTATTACTGCAAATGGAAATTTGAACATAATTATTATGGATTTGATTCGTCATTTTCCCAAATTACCTTCAGAAAGTATTCAAAATCGTATTTCAAAATTGGGGTTTTGGATTTGACAGGCATGCACGAAGTGATAACGGTGTTTTAGTAGAATAGCTTTTTCTGCTACAGAATAATGAAATATTAATTCTTATTCATTAAATTCAGTATATCCAAACAATTTTTGTTTGCTATTTGTCAGTTATATGAAAGTATGACAGTCTGTGCTCTTCCTTTTCTATTCCTTGGTTGTTGTCTTCTACTCTAACCAGATCGAAGTATAGCTATCTCTGTTTTCCTAAGCAAAGTAACACATCTGACGTCCTTTTCTTTCCGAGAAAGCTGAATTCGACGTTGCCATATCGTGCACTCAATACAAATCCTTCTAAATGCAAATCCCCATTTTTAATTTTCAGTTTTAGGTGATCAAACATTTTTTTAAAAGAATAATATTGGAATTATATGTTTGAAATGTGATGTTCTAAAGGTTTTTCATGAAAATTATTGCATTTTCGTCCAAAGGAAAAACCCCCATTACTTTTTCTCGAAAATAGTAGCAGATACGAAAAATTGCATGAAAAAACAGTTTTCGAAGAATTCTTTCATATATTTTTCAAACAACGCACCTCCTATGAATTTTGAGGAAAAAAGAGATACTGCTTCAAGGAACTATCAGCCTGAGGATGTTCACTGGTAATCCACATGTCAACCTAGAAGTGTAAACTATAAAAAATTCAGGAATTTCTCGTATAATCAATATTCTTCACACATTTACATAAAACCAGCTGTTAACACCTATTTGAAGAACCAAATACGAGATTTTGAAATCTTTCATTGAATTTATCCGTATTCAATTACCGATTTCCAATAAAATTCACCCATGAAATAAATGCCAGCTCATTAATATCACAGTCGCGAAAAGACGTTTAACAAACTGTTTTAGCCAATCGTTAGGACATGTGCTCGCTTCTTGCATCTCCCTATGTCATCTTCAGACAAATCCAATCATCGTGATTAATGATGTTAAGCGACTGCATAGAAACGTTCCCACTGGTAAGCCCATATTGTACCATGTAGGAAGTCCCACGAAAAGTCATTGATGAAATTGAATAAACTGTTCGTTTTTGCGAGCATGTTGTAGGGGAACAGCGTGCTATCGTTTTGTCCAAATGTCTGTAATTTACGATGATTGAGCCGAAAATGGTCTTAAACGACTAGGTTGGACTCACTGATGACGAATCCGGTGTCGAAATTGATTCTATCCGGCCGGCCTGCCGACGACACGATAACTGTCGAACGGAGGACTTGAGAATTTCAGGAAGGCTTGCATTTCAAAATACGAAGGTTAGGTTCGATAATGGGCCGAATCGGCCTGATAGTTTCGGAGTTATAGCCATTTGAAATTTTGGAGTTAATTTCCTCATATTTCAGAAACTACTGGAGCGATTAGATTGAAACTTGGCAGTTAGTTGTAGCTCAATTTTCGAAAAATAATTTTCCGACTCCTATCGCTGTGAAATTTGGCACACTTACTAATTCGAGGGCGTAGAACAAGAATATAAGGTCAGATATTTTTAAAAAAAATCGTCCTGGACGTGAGAGGTCCTTGAAGTTCCAAAATTTTGGACCTTTTTTCAAAAAATCATTATTACCGACTCGATGTGAGTAGGACGATGAAATCTGTTTTAATTCATAGATAAAGGATCGAACTGCACGTGGAAAAATTCGACGTCACCCAGCTTCATTATTTTGGTCGGCACGACGTCTCAAAGTTGACCAAAATTTCGAAATTTTTTCACTATTTCCGCCATAATTTCTAAACGGTTGTCACTGAACGATTTCTAATGACATATTCGTGATCTACGACCTCGATTCAATAGGAAACGATAACAAGGTCGACGATTTTCGAAAAAAAAAATTTATTTGGGACTTGGAAAATTTTTCATAAAGAACCGCGAATAAACATCAAAGCGCAGAGGGGTGGGGGGTAAGATTTAGCGATTCCGTGCGAAATTTTATTTTTGAAGCTATGACAATATGCACATCATATATTATGGATTCGAACACGTAGATTACGAATCCGTAATTAGATTTTGCGTAACTGATTCGGTTTGGAAAATATTCCGGATTTGGTGAGAAATTTTCGAAATTTGGGTCAACTTTGGGCCGTCGTACAGATCAAACGCGTAAGGCTGGACAATATCGAATTTTTTTGGTTATATCTGGGTCCTTTGTGAGTACGTAGCCAATTATTTTATAGACGAAGGTCATCTAGTTGAAAAATTATGATTTTTTTAAAAAAGGTCCAATTTTTTCGATTTTCTTCTGGCCATAAAAAACGAACCAGACTCTCCACTAAAATTCTGATTGGATTTTCTTTATCTACGCCCTTGAATTAGTATATGTTTCAAATTTCAGGTCGATCGGAGAACTTTCGATTTTTGGTAAAATTTTAAGGGGTTAAGAAAAAAAGTTAAGAAAATATCGATTTTCGAAAAATAATTTTCCGACTCCTATCGCCGTGAAATTTGGCACACTCACTAATTCGAGGGCGTAGAACAAGAATATAAGGTCAGATATTTTAAAAAAAAATCGTCCTGGACATGAGAGGTCCTTGAAGTTCCAAAATTTTGGACCTTTTTTCAAAAAAACATTATTACCGACTCGATGAAAGTAGGACGATGAAATCTGTTTCATTGCATAGATAAAGGATCGAACTGCACGTGAAAAATTCGACATCACCCAGCTTCATTATTTTGGTCGGCACGACGTCTCAAAGTTGACCAAAATTTCGAAATTTGGGTCAACTTTGGGTCGTCGTACAGATCAAACGCGTGAGGCTGGACAATATCGAATTTTTTTGGTTATATCTGGATCCTTTGTGAGTACGTAGCCACTTATTTTATAGACGTAAGTCTTCTGGTTGAAAAATTATGATTTTTTTAAAAAAGGTCCAATTTTTTCGATTTTCCTCGGGCCATAAAAAACGAACCAGACTCTCCACTAACATTCTGATTGGATTTTCTTAATCTACGCCCTCGAATTAGTATATGTTTCAAATTTCAGGTCGATCGGAGAACTTTCGATTTTTGGTAAAATTTTAAGGGGTTACCCTTAAGAAAATCTCAATTTTCGAAAAATAATTTTCCGACTCCTATCGCCGTGAAATTTGGCACACTTACTAATTCTAGGGCGTAGAACAAGAATATAAGGTCAGATATTTTTGAAAAAAATCGTCCTGGACGTGAGAGGTCCTTGAAGTTCCAAAATTTTGGACCTTTTTTCAAAAAATCATTATTACCGACTCGATGAGAGTAGGACGATGAAATCTGTTTTAATTCATAGATAAAGGATCGAACTGCACGTAAAAATTCGACATCACCCAGCTTCATTATTTTGGTCGGCACGACGTCTCAAAGTTGACCAAAATTTCGAAATTTTTTCACTATTTCCGCCATAATTTCTAAACGGTTGTCACTGGACGATTTCTAATGACATATTCGTGATCTACGACCTCGATTCAATAGGAAACGATAACAAGGTCGACGATTTTCGAAAAAAAAATTTATTTGGGACTTTTTTTCATAAAGAACCGCGAAAATAAATGGCACACTTACTAATTCGAGGGCGTAGAACCAGAATATAAGGTCAGATATTTTTTGAAAAAATCGTCCTGGACATGAGAGGTCCTTGAAGTTCCAAAATTTTGGATTTTTTCAAAAAATCATTATTACCGACTCGATGAAAGTAGGACAATGAAATCTGAGAGTAACGATGCGCAACTTCAAGCGAAATTTCGTTGAAATTGTATGGTTCTCAATTAAAAAAAAATTTTTTCAAAAGTTTTTTGGAAAAAAATTTTTTTTCTGAAACTATTGTAAATATTCGAGGAACATTTCAGCCATACCTTGAACTTCATATTTCACAGCAGTATATTAAATTTCAATTTGATACGGCTATCAGTTTTGGAGATATTGGGGAAAAATATGTAGAATTTCGTAGTTTTCCTCTCGATATCGTTGTTTTTTCCGGTATAACTCAAGAAATACTGACTCAATCGTGATGAATCTTTGCAGCTAGTTTTAAAATGTCGATAGACAGCATTGTGCGAAATTTCGTGATGATCGTGTCATTAGAACAATTTTTAAAAAAAATTCAAATTTTTTTTTTCAAATATTTAATATTCTGTGATCTTCTCATCATTTTATCCTCATTCAATTCTGTATGAACCTTCAAACTGTCATTTTTCGATAAAGTACAGAATTTCAATTCAATCCAATTCGTATTCTTGGAAATATTGGGAAAATAAAATTTTGAATGGGTATATCTGCGGACTCATTGGGTCGATTTTACCCATTCACGAATTCGGCCTTCGTGATTTGGGTCCAAACCAACTCTACAAATATCGAGTTTCTGAGTCGTTTTTTCCGGAAGTTATTGTGTTAACTGCCGTTAGGCTGATTGTAAACACAAGTTATCGAAAAAAATCTAGAAAAACACTGCCGTGAAGGCAGCAGCTTTTGCGCGCATATTCAAATTCGTTGCCGAAGCGGTCATCTACATTGAACGTGCGCTCAAAAGCTGCTGCCTTCACGGCAGTGTTTTTCTAGATTTTTTTCGATAACTTGTGTTTAAAGTAAGCCTAACGGCAGTTAACATAATAACTTCCGGAAAAAACGACTTAGAAACTCGATATTTGTATATTTTCTCGAAATTCTCAGAAAACTCCTAATTATCATTAAATCCAGTCGGCAAGGTGCGGTGAATGAGTTCATTATCAGTTTTCATGGATCTTTTCTGATTAGTGATTCTTGAATAAAATCGTAAAATCATCTTGTGAAGTGCGATACTATAAGAAGCTTGAAGAAAATTCAAACTCAAACATCCTGTATCGATTAAAGCTATTCTGGGAGGTTTTTTTTTCAGTTTTTTTTTGGAATTTTCACCCCCAATATCTGGAACAGAACTAATGAAAATTAAATGAAATTGTTTTTTTATGAAAAATGCCTTCGCGTATAGCAGGGCTAACTATTTGTCAATGGCACTTTCTTAGATTACCTAATGAACAATACAAACGACGTGATTAATGATGTTAAGCGACTGCATAGAAACGTTCCCACTGGTAAGCCCATATTGTACCATGTAGGAAGTCCCACGAAAAGTCATTGATGAAATTGAATAAACTGTTCGTTTTTGCGAGCATGTTGTAGGGGAACAGCGTGCTATCGTTTTGTCCAAATGTCTGTAATTTACGATGATTGAGCCGAAAATGGTCTTAAACGACTAGGTTGGACTCACTGATGACGAATCCGGTGTCGAAATTGATTCTATCCGGCCGGCCTGCCGACGACACGATAACTGTCGAACGGAGGACTTGAGAATTTCAGGAAGGCTTGCATTTCAAAATACGAAGGTTAGGTTCGATAATGGGCCGAATCGGCCTGATAGTTTCGGAGTTATAGCCATTTGAAATTTTGGAGTTAATTTCCTCATATTTCAGAAACTACTGGAGCGATTAGATTGAAACTTGGCAGTTAGTTGTAGCTCAATTTTCGAAAAATAATTTTCCGACTCCTATCGCTGTGAAATTTGGCACACTTACTAATTCGAGGGCGTAGAACAAGAATATAAGGTCAGATATTTTTAAAAAAAATCGTCCTGGACGTGAGAGGTCCTTGAAGTTCCAAAATTTTGGACCTTTTTTCAAAAAATCATTATTACCGACTCGATGTGAGTAGGACGATGAAATCTGTTTTAATTCATAGATAAAGGATCGAACTGCACGTGGAAAAATTCGACGTCACCCAGCTTCATTATTTTGGTCGGCACGACGTCTCAAAGTTGACCAAAATTTCGAAATTTTTTCACTATTTCCGCCATAATTTCTAAACGGTTGTCACTGAACGATTTCTAATGACATATTCGTGATCTACGACCTCGATTCAATAGGAAACGATAACAAGGTCGACGATTTTCGAAAAAAAAAATTTATTTGGGACTCGGAAAATTTTTCATAAAGAACCGCGAATAAACATCAAAGCGCAGAGGGGTGGGGGGTAAGATTTAGCGATTCCGTGCGAAATTTTATTTTTGAAGCTATGACAATATGCACATCATATATTATGGATTCGAACACGTAGATTACGAATCCGTAATTAGATTTTGCGTAACTGATTCGGTTTGGAAAATATTCCGGATTTGGTGAGAAATTTTCGAAATTTGGGTCAACTTTGGGCCGTCGTACAGATCAAACGCGTAAGGCTGGACAATATCGAATTTTTTTGGTTATATCTGGGTCCTTTGTGAGTACGTAGCCAATTATTTTATAGACGAAGGTCATCTAGTTGAAAAATTATGATTTTTTTAAAAAAGGTCCAATTTTTTCGATTTTCTTCTGGCCATAAAAAACGAACCAGACTCTCCACTAAAATTCTGATTGGATTTTCTTTATCTACGCCCTTGAATTAGTATATGTTTCAAATTTCAGGTCGATCGGAGAACTTTCGATTTTTGGTAAAATTTTAAGGGGTTAAGAAAAAAAGTTAAGAAAATATCGATTTTCGAAAAATAATTTTCCGACTCCTATCGCCGTGAAATTTGGCACACTCACTAATTCGAGGGCGTAGAACAAGAATATAAGGTCAGATATTTTAAAAAAAAATCGTCCTGGACATGAGAGGTCCTTGAAGTTCCAAAATTTTGGACCTTTTTTCAAAAAAACATTATTACCGACTCGATGAAAGTAGGACGATGAAATCTGTTTCATTGCATAGATAAAGGATCGAACTGCACGTGAAAAATTCGACATCACCCAGCTTCATTATTTTGGTCGGCACGACGTCTCAAAGTTGACCAAAATTTCGAAATTTGGGTCAACTTTGGGTCGTCGTACAGATCAAACGCGTGAGGCTGGACAATATCGAATTTTTTTGGTTATATCTGGATCCTTTGTGAGTACGTAGCCACTTATTTTATAGACGTAAGTCTTCTGGTTGAAAAATTATGATTTTTTTAAAAAAGGTCCAATTTTTTCGATTTTCCTCGGGCCATAAAAAACGAACCAGACTCTCCACTAACATTCTGATTGGATTTTCTTAATCTACGCCCTCGAATTAGTATATGTTTCAAATTTCAGGTCGATCGGAGAACTTTCGATTTTTGGTAAAATTTTAAGGGGTTACCCTTAAGAAAATCTCAATTTTCGAAAAATAATTTTCCGACTCCTATCGCCGTGAAATTTGGCACACTTACTAATTCTAGGGCGTAGAACAAGAATATAAGGTCAGATATTTTTGAAAAAAATCGTCCTGGACGTGAGAGGTCCTTGAAGTTCCAAAATTTTGGACCTTTTTTCAAAAAATCATTATTACCGACTCGATGAGAGTAGGACGATGAAATCTGTTTTAATTCATAGATAAAGGATCGAACTGCACGTAAAAATTCGACATCACCCAGCTTCATTATTTTGGTCGGCACGACGTCTCAAAGTTGACCAAAATTTCGAAATTTTTTCACTATTTCCGCCATAATTTCTAAACGGTTGTCACTGGACGATTTCTAATGACATATTCGTGATCTACGACCTCGATTCAATAGGAAACGATAACAAGGTCGACGATTTTCGAAAAAAAAATTTATTTGGGACTTTTTTTCATAAAGAACCGCGAAAATAAATGGCACACTTACTAATTCGAGGGCGTAGAACCAGAATATAAGGTCAGATATTTTTTGAAAAAATCGTCCTGGACATGAGAGGTCCTTGAAGTTCCAAAATTTTGGATTTTTTCAAAAAATCATTATTACCGACTCGATGAAAGTAGGACAATGAAATCTGAGAGTAACGATGCGCAACTTCAAGCGAAATTTCGTTGAAATTGTATGGTTCTCAATTAAAAAAAAATTTTTTCAAAAGTTTTTTGGAAAAAAATTTTTTTTCTGAAACTATTGTAAATATTCGAGGAACATTTCAGCCATACCTTGAACTTCATATTTCACAGCAGTATATTAAATTTCAATTTGATACGGCTATCAGTTTTGGAGATATTGGGGAAAAATATGTAGAATTTCGTAGTTTTCCTCTCGATATCGTTGTTTTTTCCGGTATAACTCAAGAAATACTGACTCAATCGTGATGAATCTTTGCAGCTAGTTTTAAAATGTCGATAGACAGCATTGTGCGAAATTTCGTGATGATCGTGTCATTAGAACAATTTTTAAAAAAAATTCAAATTTTTTTTTTCAAATATTTAATATTCTGTGATCTTCTCATCATTTTATCCTCATTCAATTCTGTATGAACCTTCAAACTGTCATTTTTCGATAAAGTACAGAATTTCAATTCAATCCAATTCGTATTCTTGGAAATATTGGGAAAATAAAATTTTGAATGGGTATATCTGCGGACTCATTGGGTCGATTTTACCCATTCACGAATTCGGCCTTCGTGATTTGGGTCCAAACCAACTCTACAAATATCGAGTTTCTGAGTCGTTTTTTCCGGAAGTTATTGTGTTAACTGCCGTTAGGCTGATTGTAAACACAAGTTATCGAAAAAAATCTAGAAAAACACTGCCGTGAAGGCAGCAGCTTTTGCGCGCATATTCAAATTCGTTGCCGAAGCGGTCATCTACATTGAACGTGCGCTCAAAAGCTGCTGCCTTCACGGCAGTGTTTTTCTAGATTTTTTTCGATAACTTGTGTTTAAAGTAAGCCTAACGGCAGTTAACATAATAACTTCCGGAAAAAACGACTTAGAAACTCGATATTTGTATATTTTCTCGAAATTCTCAGAAAACTCCTAATTATCATTAAATCCAGTCGGCAAGGTGCGGTGAATGAGTTCATTATCAGTTTTCATGGATCTTTTCTGATTAGTGATTCTTGAATAAAATCGTAAAATCATCTTGTGAAGTGCGATACTATAAGAAGCTTGAAGAAAATTCAAACTCAAACATCCTGTATCGATTAAAGCTATTCTGGGAGGTTTTTTTTTCAGTTTTTTTTTGGAATTTTCACCCCCAATATCTGGAACAGAACTAATGAAAATTAAATGAAATTGTTTTTTTATGAAAAATGCCTTCGCGTATAGCAGGGCTAACTATTTGTCAATGGCACTTTCTTAGATTACCTAATGAACAATACAAACGACGTTTCATAGTACAAATCTGGCTCTTTCACCAAACAAAGGAGAAAAATTTTAGAATTATTTGCTGTGAAATTGACATTTTGGAGAAATCAACGCAATACAGATTCATTTGGTTTGAAAGTTATTCAATTCTACCTCATTTTTGAGTAAATTCAGCCAAATAGGGTCCATTTCTACAGAATAATGAGCAAAATTACTCTCTCCATTTAACAAAATCCAAGAGGACTCTAAAATTTTTTTTTCAAATTTTCTTATTTCGAAATCAGTATATTTGTATTGTCCCAATCTATCTTGTTATTCCCATTGGTCGAACATACATGGTTCGCTAATTGGGATTCTTGTATGTCTCTATTCCTTAGGTTGTTTTTGTGCTTTCTGATATCATCTGTAGAGACGTTTTCCCTTTATATATCTTTCAACAAATACAGGGAATACTATAAACACAATTTTTCATTTTGTTCCCCGTTAATTGGTTGGGTTTTAGTTAGTATGGATTTGAAAACCGTTCATATATTGAATTAAGCTTCAATTCTTCTGATTTTTTCTGAAAGTCCATGTACATAAGGAATCACATTGGAAAAATTGGGTTGTTCTGTTTCAGATTTTGGGAGTGAAAACCCAAAAAAACACCTAAGAAATTATTCAACATCCTGTAAGCGAAACGACTGCAGTACCATGTTTATGTTTTCCTTAAATTCATGCTACCAATATACCCTCTTCGTTTGTACCTGCAATATTCCAATATCTGGAAGAAAAATACTAATAAACAGATGACCATTATTTTGTAATGTGGACGATCAACGTAGTGAATTCTAATGTTTCAGATCATATATCTGACTCCTTCATCAGATAATGAATCTAAAACTCTGACAATACTTTCGTATTTCATTAACGTTGACCAAACTTACAGTTTCGAAAATCCCAATAAAGAAGATTCACATAATTCAAAAATTATTCAATTCGACTCCTTTTTTCAGTTAATATAGGTTTCTCACACTGTTCGAATCCGAAAAAATATCCCGAGGAAACTACTATATCAATGATGAATTAAATCATAAAGATCCTATGGAAGTCAAATAATACCCCATTTGTTGTAAAATATACTCATTACATTTTTCTCTGTATCTAAACCCATAACATACGAGTATCCTTTTGTATACTGATTAAGATTGAAAAGAAAATAAAAGCTGAACAAAAACGTTTTTGAATATTGGTTTACTTCACAATGAGAAAGCGGTCCAATACTTTCGTATTTCATTAACGTTGACCAAATTTACAGTTTTGAAAATCCCAATAAAGAAGATTCACATAATTCGAAAATTATTCAATTCGACTCCCTATTTCAGTTAATATAGGTTTCTCACACTGGTCGAATCCGAAAAAATATCCTGAGGAAACTACTATATCAATGAGGAATTCACTCATAAAGACACTATGGAAGTCAAATAATACCCCATTTGTTGTATAATATAC
This sequence comes from Myrrha octodecimguttata, assembly GCA_958510865.1. NCBI lineage: Eukaryota > Metazoa > Arthropoda > Insecta > Coleoptera > Coccinellidae > Myrrha > Myrrha octodecimguttata. The sequence continues at coordinate 82,492,744 of OY294056.1, forward strand.
TCATTACATTTTCTCTATATCTAAACCCATAACATACGAGTATCCTATTGTATACTGATTAAGATTGAAAAGAAAATAAAAGCTGAACAAAAACGTTTTTGATTATTGCTTTACTTCACAATGAGAAAGCGGTCCAATACTTTCGTATTTCATTAACGTTGACCAAATTTACAGTTTCGAAAATCCCAATAAAGAAGATTCACATAATTCAAAAATTATTCAATTCGACTCCTTTTTTCAGTTAATATAGGTTTCTCACACTGTTCGAATCCGAAAAAATATCCTGAGGAAACTACTATATCAATGAGGAATTCAATCATAAAGATCCTATGGAAGTCAAATAATACCCCATTTGTTGTAAAATATACTCATTACATTTTTCTCTGTCTCTAGACCCATAACATACGAGTATCCTTTTGTATACTGATTAAGATTGAAAAGAAAATAAAAGCTGAACAGAAACGTTTTTGAATATTGGTTTACTTCACAATGAGTAAGCGGTCCAATACTTTCGTATTTCATTAACGTTGACCAAATTTACAGTTTTGAAAATCCCAATAAAGAAGATTCACATAATTCGAAAATTATTCAATTCGACTCCCTTTTTCAGTTAATATAGGTTTCTCACACTGGTCGAATCCGAAAAAATATCCTGAGGAAACTACTATATCAATGAGGAATTCACTCATAAAGACACTATGGAAGTCAAATAATACCCCATTTGTTGTATAATATACTCATTACATTTTCTCTATATCTAAACCCATAACATACGAGTATCCTATTGTATACTGATTAAGATTGAAAAGAAAATAAAAGCTGAACAAAAACTTTTTTGAATATTGGTTTACTTCACAATGAGAAAGCGGTCCAATACTTTCGTATTTCATTAACGTTGACCAAATTTACAGTTTCGAAAATCCCAATAAAAAAGATTCACATAATTCGAAAATTATTCAATTCGACTTCCTTTTTCAGTTAATATTGGTTTCTCACACTGTTCGAATCCGAAAAAATATCCTGAGGAAACTACTATATCAATGAGGAATTCAATCATAAAGACCCTATGGAAGTCGAATAATACCCCATTTGTTGTATAATATACTCATTACATTTTTCTCTGTATCTAAACCCATAACATACGAGTATCCTTTTGTATACTGATTAAGATTGAAAAGAAAATAAAAGCTGAACAAAAAGTTTTTGAATATTGCTCCACTTCAGAATGAGAAAGCGGTCCAGGTAACAAATGCTCACCCTTTTACCATTTTGTTATTTATCTTTATGAGTATATTAGATCATTATCATATTCACTATGTTGATTGTTTACCTACCTGGGCCAGGTCCTTGACATCATACGCTATATGAGTGATTTTGATTGTTGAAGAAACCAGAGCACGTGCTCTTTTACCCTGTTATTCTACTCGAAAAAGGGACTTTAAAAAGTATGTGAAAATACAGTGAAAATTTTTTCTTGATTTATTTCAACTATTTTCTGACACACATTTCTATCTATGATCCAATTTTTTCAGCAAGAGAAAGTACGTCCCCATTTTGATTGTCGAATTTGGACTTTTTTCGAGAAGCTGATGTTAACGTTTTCTTTGTGGCCACCGCGTTCACCGGATTTGAGTTCCGTCGAATGAATTGAATATATCTGGAGTATGATGGGTAGGTGACTTTCCAATTTGCACCAACCTATACAGACCCTGGCGCAGTTGATTCACGAGTCGCTTGAAACGAGTTGTCACAACACATTATTGACGTTTTTTGCTTATACAGGGTGATTCCGGAGGAGACCGTCAGATTTTGAGATAAGTTTACACTAGTCAAGACAGTCTCGTAACACTGGTTGGTTTATGGTTGGGGTCTCTGTTGAGAATATACAGGGTGATTTGTCCGATTCGACCGATTTTACTTTTATTGATAACTTTGGTATGGCTTATTCGATTTCAATGAAATTTTCAGCGTAATACAATAGTGTTGAACACATTCATTGATTTCAAATTTGTTTTCAAAATAAGCGGTTGTTATTGTGATAAATCCAGATTAATTGTGCAGGTTGAAAAAACACCCTGCACATAGCGTTTCCTAAACTACGCTATCTGTTTACGATTGTGCTATAAATAAGTCATTATTTGAGAGATTCTAATTTTTTTGGCACACTTCTAGTTTTTCGAGAAAATTTTTTCAAAAAAATGATCCAATCGATTTTACTTTTATTGATAACTTTGGTATGGCTCATCCAATTTTGATGAAATTTGCAGTGTAGAAGAATGTGAATGAGTACATTGAATAATTGCAACAACAAAATCTCTCAAAATACAGTGTTGTAATCGTGATAATTTCAGAGTTTCAGATTAATTGTGCAGTTGAAAAAAAAACACCCTTTACATTGCTTTTCCAAAACTTTCTTATTCGTTGCAGATTCTTCAATAATATGTCATCACCCAGAGGTTTTTGATTTCTTTGGCACACCTCCGGTTTTCCTAGAATATATTTTTGAAGAAGAGCATACTCGAAATTTGGCTCACAAGCAGTGAGAGTATTCCGCACTAGGTAGGAAAGCTGTATTGTCCAAGGATGCACAGTTGTTCGTCACTTCTAAAATATTCTTTTCAAATTCTAAATATATTCTGAATTGAATGATTTCATACAAAATATTAGCAATTAAATATTAATTTGGAATTAGAAAAGAATATTTTAGAACTTAATAATTGCTTTGCATCCTTGGACAATACAGCTTTCCCACCTAGTGCGGAATACTCTCACTGCTTGTGAGCCAAATTTCGATCATGCTCTTCTTCAGAAATGTTTTCTAGGAAAACCGGAGGTGTGCCACAGAAATTAAGATTATCTGAATGATGACATAATATTGTAGAATCTGAAACGAATAAGAAACTTTCGAAAAAGCAATGTACAGTGTGTTTTTTTTCAACTACACAATTAATCTGAAATTCTAAAATTATCACAAATACAACACTGTATTTTGAGAAACTTTTGCCATTATTGAATGTACTCGTTCAGATTGTTCTATACTGCAAATTTCATCAAAATTGAATGAGCCATACCAAAGTTATCAATGAAAGTAGAATCGATTGGAACGAAATTTCGACATTGTCTTTTTTGATGGAATTTTCTTAGAAAACTAGAAGTGTGCCAAATAAATTAGAAACTCTCAAATAATGACTTATTATAGAAGAATCGTAAACAGATAGCGTTGTTTTGGAAATGCGATGTGCAGTGTATTTTTTCAACCTGCTCAATAAACCTGGAATTATCATAATAACAACCATTTATTTTGGAAAAAGCTTTGAAATTAATGAATGTCCTCATCAATATTGTACTTCGCTGAAAATTTCTTTGAAATCGAATAAGCCATACCAAAGTTATCAATAAAAGTAAAATCGGTCTAATCGGACACACCACCCTGTATATTCTCAATAGAGACCCCCCCAACCATAAACCAAACATTGTTTGGAGACTGTCTTGACTAGTGTAAACTTATCCCAAAATCTGACGGTCTCCTCCGGAATCACCCTGTATGTAAATAGATTTTTTTTCGAATTGTTTTATTCTTGATATAATGCAACCTCGTTGCCGAGAAAATTAAGATCACGAAGTTATTTTTGTGGGTGTCACAACCAAAAATCGATATCCTAGATACCCGAGTGAGTTTATCTAGCCTTCAGTCAATATATTTTTGCATCATGATGGATGACTTCGAGGCGGAGTAATGGGGAATATACTGTCATATAGAATATTTCTTTCCAGTCATAATTAGTTTGGAAGTACCCGCATGGTTATTTGGTACAGGTGTAGGCAGAACAATTTCAGCCTTAATCTTCGAACAATTTAGACATAACCTTAATGGAAAACCAATAGCCGTCTTCCGACAAGTGAGAAAAATCCCGTTTGTTAGGCAACTCGACGTAATATATAATTAGTTACTTAATGAGTTCATCAAGGAAGGCGTGATAAAATTATTTGAGCCTGTCAAACATCCAGGCTTTATAAATGGTACTTTCGTTTCGAATAATACATCATATTTAGGAATGTTATACTCGAAACTAATTTGTTCCAAACTCTCGATAGTGACGGTTTTGCAAGGATAATGAGAAAATATTATCTCGGAAGTATTACAATGAACTCGTTAATGGAGATTTTTCATTTACCTACGAAACAGAAGGTTATATCGGTATTAACACTTCGTTGAAACGAAAAAGTCCTAATTTGAAGTAATCCAATTTTGCGGTTTGAATCGAACATGTAGGGGGCAACATCAGCGAAATAGTCTTAAAATTATAGTCATTTGAATTTTTGTGCTTATTCCCTCAATATCTCAGAAACTACTTGGGACTTCAAACTTGGCAGTTTGTTGTAGCGTATCCACACAAAAATTTCTGCAAAATGTTGTTGGAATCGTATGGTCGATACATTGAAAAAAACATTTTCGAGATTTTACTTGAAAAATTGTTTGTACGGAAAATAATTCATTAGGTACATTCAAAAAAATTTCTCACATATCTCACACACATTTAACGACAGTGCACCGAATTTCTGTTTGATACAATTCAACTGCCTTCAACTCTGTTATTATGTTCTAAGTGAAGTTTATCTGCCTCATGAAGATTAGGTTAGTGAAGGTTAGGTTAGATTAGGTTAGGTTAGGTTAGCTTAGGTTTGGTTAGGTTAGGTTAGGTTAGGTTAGGTTAAATTAGGTTAGGTTAGGTTAGGTTAGGTTAAGTTAGGTTAGGTAAGGATAGGTTATGTTTGATTAAGTTGACACATTATCGATTGTACTGGAGATTATTTGAACATGATAAGCATGATTTCATGTTAATAGTGTCAAGTTTATGAACGAAATGTTCCGCAAATCAATTTGGTTATTAGGGTTGCCGGTTTTCCGTTCCGTAAATATGAAATATTCGGTTGGTTCCTGAAAAAAATTTCAAAAAGCACTGCCGTGAAGGCAGCAACTTTTGCGCGCATGTTCAATGTAGATGACCGCTTCAGCAAAGAATTTGAACATGCACGCAAAAGATGCTGCCTTCACGGCATTACATTTTGGAATTTTTACTGATAAATTACTGGATTTCAATTCGATCATATCTGTATTTTTGGAAATATTGGAAAAATAAAATTTTTAATGGGTATATCTACGGAATCATTGGGCGGATTTTACCCATTCACGAATTCGACCTTCGTAATTGAGCCCCAAACCTACTCCACGATTATCGAGTTTCTTAGTCGTTTCTTCCGGAAGTTATTGTGTTTACGGTCAGCCTAACGGCTGACTGCGTAAACACAATAACTTCCGAAAGAAACAACTTAGAAACTCGATATTTGTAGAGATGGTTTGGACCTTAATTGCGAAGGCCGAATTCGTGAATGGGTAAAATCCACCCAATGATTCCGTAGATATCCCCAATCAAAATTTTATTTTTCCAATATTTCCAAAAATACAGATCAGATCGAATTTCCAGTACTTCATCGAAAAATAACAGTTCGAAGTTTCATACAAAATTTATTGAGGATGATATGATAAGAAAATCATAGAAAGATTGCCTTTTTAACAATCAAATTCAGTAATTAACTTTTTTTTCAGGAACCAACCGAGTATTTCATATTTACGGAACGGAAAACTGGCAACCGAAATAACCAAGTTAATTGGCGGAACATATCCTTTATAAACTTGACACTATTAACATGAAATCAGGAATCCCAACTTAAAATTCAGCTGGTCAGAGATGATCTGAACAAAAACCTATATTTGGAAGGAATTACCTTGTTTGTGGAACCGAGGCATCTTTTACGGATATTTATAAATAGCGCGAATCTTATCAGGTCGAATTTGTTCTGAAATTCCCCCTCCCCAGTGATAGTAAATTTGGAAGAAATTTGTGGGTTGGCAACTTGGACCGAAGTCCTCTATTACTATCTTTCGATTTCGCGTTCTGAGTAGAGACTTTTGTCAACTTGACATTTTTAAAGAAATCACAGCAACACAGATTGATTTGGCTCGAAAGTTTTTCAATTCTATCTCTTTTTCAAGTAAATTCAGCCCAATAGGGCCCATCTCTATATAACAATGAGCAAAGTAACTCTATCCATTTAAAAAAAAGGACTCTTTAAATTTTCTCTTCAAATTATCTGGTTCCGACATCAGTATTTAGGTATTGTCTCAATCTATCATGTGATTCCCAATAGTCGAACATACATGGTTCGCTATTTGGGATTTTTGTATGTCTCTATTCCTTAGATTGTTTTGTGTTTTTATGTATATGTCTTTCCGCAGATACAGGGAATACTATGAACACAATGTATTGATTTTTGTTTCTCGTTAATGGGTTTGGTTTTAGTTAGTATGGATCTCAAATCATTTTTCGATTAAAACCTTTCCTATATTGAATTTAGCACCAATTCTTCTGATTTTTTCTGAATTTCCATGTACACTCAGAAGTGTTCATCAGAGAAATTGAGTCGTTCAACGAATTTCCACGATATCCAACACAACCATCTCTCGAAGTTATCGCATCTCTCTTCGTCCCTACACTGAATAGGCATTCAAAATATTCACGAATCATTCATCACTTGACAAAGTGAGCAATTATTATAATTTCCACCTTCATGTTCTCATCTTGCACTCATATTCGAGGTCTTCAACACCAAGATAAGAATCAGAAATCAATTGAAATATTTTCAACACTTAACTCATCCAATTCAAGCTGCTACAGTTAATATCGTCTGAGAATCATCTCCTGCCTCGCAATCTTGAATATATCACGAAAAGGCTGAAGTATGAATGACATTATTACTGACATTCCTTAGCGGGACCGTTATATAATTACCGCCAACATTCATCACTTGAAATAATTCTTTTCGCCGTACAAAAGGCAGAGGTACAGCATGAGAAAGCCCCACAAAGCACACGACTTTTTGTCGACTCTATAAACGTCAACGCTTCTGAAATATGCGATCATGAATAAAATTAAAGATACGGGACCGGACATAATGAAAACGGAATACCGACTTTGTTCGGCGGTAAAGGAACATCCCCACATGTACAACCTAACCTTCCTTCGATGTTTAGACGACTCTTTTCGCCTCAGCGATCAAGCTTAATGAAATTTATCATGTGTTACTTGATGCATTGTCCCTGAAGAATGCCGGTGAATAGAAGAAGGTCGTACCATGTTGAGATTTCCTTAACACCAAGGATCTAACCAAGACGATCCGTTAGATCCAGTTCAGTGGTAAGGGTGTCGATGCAGAGGCGTAGTTTGAGGAGGGGTGATTGAAAACTTTAAAACCTAGAAAAGCACTGCCGTCAAGGCAGCAGCTTTTGCGCGCATGTTCGATGGAGTGACCGTTTTGTCTTCGAATTCGAATGTGCGCGAAAAAGCTGCTACCTTGATAAAAAAGCACTGCGCTTTTCTAGTTTTTTTTTTCGATGATATGATTCCGCAGAAAATTGAAAATTTTATTTTGCCAATATTTCCAAAAATACACATTAGAGCAAATTGAACGCAATTACTTTATCGGAAAATGACAGTTAGAATGTTCATACAGAAATTCATGGAGATGTTATAATCAGAAGATCACAGAATATTGAATATTTAAAAAAAAAATCGAAATTTTTTTGAAATTGTTCTAATTCCACGATTCTCACAAAATTCTGCATGAAGTTGTCCATCGGCATTTCCAAACTAGCTGCCAAGTTTCATCATCATTGAGATAGTATTTTTTGAGTTATTCCGGAAAAAATAACGATATCTTGAGAAAATTTGACACCCATATTTCTTCACAATATCTTCACAAATTATTATCGTATTTAACCGAAATTTGGTAAACTGCTGTCAAATATGAAGCTGAAGGTACGACCGAAATTTTTCCCAAATATAATGAACAGCTTTCGAGAAAAAAATTTGACAAAAAAGTTTTCAAAATCTACTGACAGCATCATCTCAACAAAATTGTGCAAAAAGTTGCTAGTCCTTACGCTCCAACTAACTGCTAAGTTTCAATTTAATCGCTTCAATGGTTGTTTCTAGGATTCTAGGCTTTTTTCGATAAAGTACTGGATTTCAATTCGATCTAATCTGTAAACTTGGGAATATAAGAAAAATCAAATTTTGAATGGGTATATCTACGGAACAATTGGGCGGATTTCATCCATTAACGAATCCGATCTTTGTAATTAAGCCCCAAACCTACTCTACAAATATCGAGTTTCTAAGTCGTTTCTTCCGGGAGTTATTGTGTTTGCGGCTTGCTACCGTAAACACAGCAGATATACCCATTCTAAATTGTTGTTTATCGAAAAATGACAGTTCGTAGGTTCATACAGAATTTCATGAGTATAATATGGTCAGAAGATCGAAGAATACTGAAGTTGTCCATCAGCAACTTCAAACTAGCAGCCAAGTTTCAGTATTTTTTTGAGTATTCTGAAAAAAAAACCACGATATCGAGTAAAAAAACCACGAAATTTTACATAAAATAATAACTATACCGAATTGAAATTTGGTACAGTGTTGTGAAATAAAGAGCTCAAAGTGTAAGCAAATTGTTTCACGAATATGATGAAAAGTTTCAAGGTTAGACACCCGCCTAAGGTCTGTCTGCTGTGATGATGCCAACAGCGGGGAGAAATATTAGAATGCGTGAAATTTTGTTAATCTGGACTTTAATAAGAGAAACGACACGGGTGTCGTTTTGCTGGCTTCAGTAATTATTTCTGAAATTTTTTTGGAATGTGTTTAATTCTTTTGTGAGAATGTTATTTATATTTCTTTTTTTTACACCATTTCAGTTCAATTTTCTCGAAAATTCTTGAAAATTAAAAAAGTGAAACATTGCGTATTCTTACTGTTTTTTCCAAACATTTGCACCCAAAAAATTCTAGAAAAAAACGAACTGTTGCCTCGTAATGCTACCCCGTTTTAATCGAGGTACTGTTTGCTCTTGAGTGCACCACATCACTAAAATCAGCTACAAAAGAATTTCCACCAGGAGAGAAGTATTTTATATGAATTCGGCCAATGAAATTTATTTTTAAAATGGATCCCATTCTGTAACTGTTCGATCGGATTTTGAAGTCCTGTGAACCACGCTGGTTGCCACCCGTGTTAGCCACCACAGAATAAAAATATATAAGAAGTGAAACGTCCCTTCAAAACGACGGAAACAAAATACGCCCTCACCCGGGATGGCACGAACTTACAAGTTGCACGGTATTATAGAAATTCAGGGAATTCTATACCGTGAATCTGGGTGGCGATGCGTTGGCGGGAATATATTGCATTTCAAATAATTATATAATGTACATTTTTGAATTAAAGTCCAGATTTTGAGAAAGAAATTTATTTACGAATCAATAGATACACCAATGTCACAATATTATTCGAAGTACAATGATCAATAAGTATTTCTGACAGAACACATATACAAATAGAATATTGAAGGAAATGAATACTAAATATTTTCCATGAAAAAGTTGGTTGGTCAAGAAATTCAGAAGAGAAACTTTCGGGAGAGGTACATTATAAAAATATTTTACAACCAAATAAAAAGAATAATAAATAATGTGACCATTTGCACAAAACTGAAGGTTAAATGACTGGTAATATTACATCGTTAAAACAAAGACATGATTATCAATGTGGAGATTTGAACTTTTTTCTTCCACTCAAGAAACCAATACATATACCTACTAAGAAAGAGTTCATACCTTTATTGAAACATTAAAACTAGAGTTTATCAATGTTTTGGATTCACACGTGAAGTTCTTGGTAAAAAAAAATCATGCAAATGATCACCTTCAACCAATATTTTCATTTCCAAATAGATTTTAGTTCGAATATCAATATTACCCTTTTAAATATGACTTGTAATGTTCTATCATTGTATAGAGACATGGTCTTTATATAGTAGTTTTATACAGAATAACTTTCTCCATGATGCATCATCTGAAAACGTTTGAGATAAATGGTTTCACTTCAAGTTGAGGGTGGTGGACTCTGAAATAGAATTTTTAAACCTGGAGTGAATCGAAATTGGCAATATAAAACGAATATATTACCTCCCAATAGAATGTAATCTCCCTATAATCATTTCATTTTATCCCATCACAACAAACAAAAATATATTCTCATAAAATGACATTTGTCAACGGGTGATAAGTCCCTTTGCTTCAAGTTGAAATGACAGAAGCACTCGAGCGTTGATTGTCTGAATGGATATCTTCCGTTTCGTTTTTTGGATGGCGAACCTCTTTGTCTGATGCCAAGATTCTGAACAGAGCTTCACCCCCCTGTTAGCCACGCCACTGCACCGCCGGCAATGATATATCGGCAGGTTTTGAGTGACTAAACAATAGCACGATGCGTTCTTGTGTTTGTGATCCGAAAATCGCATTCTGAGTCGTCCCGAAAACAACAATAGCGACATACAGATTGACTCTGTTATCTCTTTACACAGATTTATGTGCTGTTAATACTATTGTGGGGTATCGAGATGTCTTTGTGTTGATATTGGTTACTGACAATATTAACACGGTTACAAAGTTATTTATGAGGAGTTTTGATAGATAATTTCAACGGGAACCAATGGGCCGGAAACAAATTTATATCGATTCAAGTACCATCTGTTTTCGTCCAGTTCTGCCTTATGGGAGGGTCAAATGTTGGTGCGATTTTTCATGGCTAATCAGATGTAACTTGAATTCGAATCAAGGGCGAAGCCGTAACTAAATCGGAAATCTATAGGGCGGAATCGATGGGTTTCTGCTTGGATGAAGAGCACGCAAAATCTGTTGCGTGTTGCTTCTTCACAAGGTGGATGCCAGTAGGTGACAATGGAGTTTATGAACGAATGCGATACGAACAGATTTTCATCACTAGCCTTGATTTGGTGGAAAGTACTGGGATATATACTCCATTCACTTTTATAAACTATCCCGGTTGGCCATGATTTAGATCTAATAGGGTTTTGCGCGCATGTTCTAGGGGAACAGCGTGCTATCGTTTTGTCCAAATGCCTGTAATTTTGGATGATTGAGCCGAAAATGGTGTCAATCGACTAGGTTGGACTCACTGATGACGAATCCGGTGTCAGAACCGATTCTGTCCGGCCGGCCGGCCGGCCGTAGACACAATAACTGTCGACAGAAGCAAGCTAACAACTTGAAACTTTCAGGATAGGTTGCGCATCAGAATGCCGCGGTTAACTTCGTTAATGGGCCAAATCGGTCGAATAGTTTCGGAGTTATAGGCACTTGAAGTTTTGAATATATTTATTTTTTATTTCAGAAACTACTTGAGCGATTGGATTCAAACTTGTCAGTCAGGTGGAGTATAATGACGCGCGACTTTGAGCCAAATTTCGTCAAGATCATATAGTCAGTAAATTAAAAAAAAAATTTTTTTCGAAATTTTTTTCCATCAAATTTTTTTTTCTGGAAACCATTTATCATATCCAGGAAAAATTTCACTCACACTTCGAGCTTCATATTTCACAGCAGTGTACCAAATTTCAGTTAGATACGATCATAAGTTTTGAAGATATCGGGAAAAAATATGTCTAATTTCGAGGTTTTCTTCTCGATATCGTTGATTTTTTCGGTATAACTGGAGAAATACTGATTCAGTCCTAATAAAACTTCACAGCTAGTTTTGAGATGCTGCAAGACAACTTTATGCGAAATTTCGTGATAATCGTGCCATTAGAACAATTTGAAAAAAAAATTTCTATGATTTTCTTATCATATCATCCTCATTAAATTCTGTATGAAACTTCGAACTGTTATTTTTCGATGAAGTACTGGATTTCAATTCGATTGGATCTGTATTTTTGGAAACATTGGAAAAATAAAATTTTGATTGGGTATATCTACGGAATCATTGGGTGGATTTTACCCATTGACGAATTAGGCCTTCGTAATTAAGGTCCAAACCTTCTCTACAAATATCGAGTTTCTAAATTGTTTCTTTCGGAAGTTATTGTGTTTGCGCAGTCGGCCGTTAGGCTGACCGTAAACACCATAACTGATTCGTCTGATTCCGTAGATATACCCATTCAAAATTTTATTTTTCCAATATGACCAAAAATACAGATTTGATCGAATTGAAATCCAGTAATTTATCAGTAAAAAATTTCAAAAAGCACTGCCGTGAAGGCAGCAACTTTTGCGTGACACAGATTGGCACTCGTGAAATATCAGCGATGTCAAAATAATTCTGAGACGTTGCCAAAAGCCAATTTCTACTCTCAATCTCAACATAATCATCACACTTGGAAACTAAGAATGCCGAAAGTAGTTTCGAATAAGCAGAGACAAAGTATCAGGAAGTGCTATGTAGAATTGAAATCTGCTTTTTCTGATTGTAACCCTGATAAATTGGAATCAATAATTTATCACAAGCTATACAAAATTTTCATACTGGAGTATTTCAAGTTGTGCAACAAGATATTTAAATGTCTTCTTTAGGCTTATTTATCGGGAATTTTGAAAAGTATTGGGAACTCCATAGGTTTGTCTGCTCGTTTGGAAGTTTCACTGCAGGGTTATTCTAGTACTTTTATTTTTTTTGAATGAAGTATCACAAAGTAACGGACTACTCTATCCATTATTTTCCAGTAAAATTTCCACTCGATTCTTGATTTCCGTACAAAAAAACAACATGAATGAATCTTCCAACCATTTTTTATATACGTGAAATATTTCCATTGTTAACAAAGAAAAAAATTTCTTTAACATTCACCAGATCTTTGAACCTATTGAATTCACATGATATTTTCTCAAATTCATTATTTTCCCAAAGTAAATTCACATTTTGAAAAATACGTAATTACTACGACCCCTATGTAGAGAGGACAACGTTGTGTAGTTATCAGACAGGAAAATGACCTAACATTTTAAAAATATACAAGGTGAAATGTGTCAGAATGTCATGGCCAATCGGGATAGTTTATAAAAGTGAATGGAGTATAGTTGAGTGTTTTTGCATCCTTATTAATATTCAAATTACGTCCAAAGTGTCTTCTGCACAACAGTGAGTTCATAGAATACTTCAGGGGAACAGCGTGCTATCGTTTTGTCTAGATGTAATTTTCGATTTTTTCCCCAAAAATGGTCTCGAACGACTAGGGTGGACCCACTGATTACGAATCCGGTGTCAATATCGATTCTATCCGGCAGCTGACCGATGACACTATAACTGTCAAACGAAGCAAGTTAGAGACTTGAAACTTTCAGATTAGGTAACGCATTGGAATGCCGGGGTTGAGTTCGCTAATGGACAAACTGGTCGTATGGTTTCGAAGTTATAGTCGTTTGAAATTTTGAGTTTAATTCCCTTATATTTTAGGAACTACTCAAGCGATTGAATCGAAACATTCAGTTGGTTTGAAGCATATAAACGCACGATTTTTCAAATAATTCCGTTGAGATCAAACTGTCAGTAAATTTTGAAAAATTTCTTTCATAATTTTTCGGAAAAAAAATTGCTGAAACTCCAATAAGTCGATGAATAAATATCTAGCATAGCTTCAAGATCACTTTTATTCTTGAATAAACTAAGAATACAAAAGCTTTCACTCAAATACTACTTCGAAAATTATCAACAGCATTGCACAAAAAACTCTTCATTTGTGTAAATTATTATTTTTTATAACGAATCAGACTCTGAATAATCTTACTGTAGACAGATCAGCATGTGTAGTATCTGGTAGCTTGATGATGAAAAATCCTGGTAATGAAAATATCAGAAATATGAGATAAATGTAGTTCTTCGCAGCGAGCTGAAATCAGAGAATAATCTTCAAATAATTATTTAATCAACTATAACATTAATGGGAGCAAAAAAGATTCGAGTTCCTTAAACGTTAGGTTAATACACAAGGTGATTACAAAAAGTTTTCCGTCTACCACATTCCTAATGAAATTGAGGAATTTTCGAAATTTCAAATAACTTTAGGTTACTCATAGTCTTAGATTTAGAATGGGGGTTTTTCCCTTGAACGAAAATGCAATAATTTTCATGAAAAACCCTCAGAACATCACATTTCAAACATATAATTTCAATATTATATTTTAAAAAAAATGATTGATTACCTAAAACTGAAAAATAAAAATGGGGATTTCCATTTAAAGGGATTTGTCCTGAGTGCACGTTATGGCAACGTCGAATTCAACTTTCTTGAAAAGAAAAGGACGTCAAATGTGTTACTCTGCTTAGAAAAACAGAGATAGCTATACTTCGATCTAGTTAGAGTAGAAGACAACGACCAAGGAATAGAAAAAGAAGAGCACAGACTGTCATACTATCATATGACTGACAAATCGCAAACGAAATTGTTTGGTTATATCGACAAAGAACACGTGTGTACCACAGAATAGGAATAAATATTTCATTATTCTATAGCAGAAAAAGCTATTCTACCAAACACCGTTGTCATTTCGTGCATGCCTGGCAAATCTCAAACCCCAATTTTGAAATCTGATTTTGAATACTTTCTGAAGGTAATTTGGGAAAATGAGGAATCAAATCCATAATAATTAAGTTCAAATTTGCATTTGCAGTAATAACCCAAATTCAGGAAAAACTCCCATTGGATGTACGGAAGCGACAGCATTATTTGCATAATGAATTCTTTTGTCTCAACTGATGACCATCAATATTCAAACTCACTTACACCCCATTCAATTAAAATTAGTTGGTTGGCCCTAGAAGTTTGACATATTCCACTCGGTATAATTGAAAAATGTTTGGTTAGGTTTATTTTTCTGCCAGGTAACTACGCAACGTTGTAAGTTCTAAATGAAGGTTACAATTAGTTAAGTATTTAACTAAAAGTGCTAACCTGACTTATTTCTAGTCACAAAAACTTTATAGAACAATTTCAAGGCCTACCGACGGACTTCGAAAAACTGGATGGAGTGTACATTTAATGTTGAAGATCTGATGAATTATCACAAATAAAATATTCATATCATTTCTACGAATATTCGTAACAAAACGAGTCATGGGAAAAATCGCCCATGACCATCATAGCAAAAGAGCCAACAATTCGATACATTTTTGTACCAACATTAAACGAGTTCTTTTTTTTTCCGATGGAAAAATTGATCAGAAAAGTATAATTCTGAGCTATTAGCTTACCTCCCAGTCGATAAATGCAACAGTTATCGTTTCTAACAGGGCATACATTGAACAAGCAAGTCCTAGACAAGTACAACGAAGAAAAGTTGGAAGCAAATCCGGCAAATACGTCAGAAGAAATTTATAGGCTGTTACTGCATTCAATATCAATATGGCGTTTGCATAAATATCTATCGAAACTGTATCTGAAATAAAAAAAGTTCAGTTGAAGAGTCACTTATATTGATGCTCTATGCCACCAAATAATTATGTTTATCAAGGTCTTTGATTTCGATGTTATATGTTCCCATCTTGTGAGAAATTATATGAACCTGTCGTTTCCGAGTCGTGATAATGCTACCTCAAACCACAAATGGATGCAAATTCCCCAAAGTTTTGCGGTATCTCAGAGGGCAAGATCTCGAAAGGTTTTCATGAGATGACTATAGTGGAACACTTTTCACAGAGCAACCTTCCAACAGGCCTCAAGTACCGAAAACTCTATCGGTATGGAACAAGATCAGTCGTACTGATGATCGGTAAGACCCTGCAACTATAGTACATGAATCCCACCGAAAATATTCTCTTGTCTTTGAAGATCCCCTGGTTTGATTTTTTGATGAATATTCGACCTTCAGTGGTTATGTTCATTTATCGAATTGGAGTTCTGTCATCTCTGCGAACCATTCTATTTACGAGCTTGTTCTGGGGAACAGCGTGTTTGGTTTTGCCATGTCTGTAACTTTCGAATTTGGAGCCAAAAGCTGAAGAAAATCCGTGGTCGAATTCCATTCACTCCGGCCGTACATCCAGCCGCATATGCTCAAACTTTGGAATGAACATATCTAGAGTCTTGAGATTTTTAGGTTAGGTTTGAAGGTTCGAATATTTCGGTTAACTCCATTAATGGGCAAAGTACTCCCAACAGTTCCGGATGTATATATTCTCTCAATAACTCGAGGAATACCGATTTGATTAGATTGAAACTTGGTTTGCAGTTGTAAAGTATTAACGTGAAGATATATACAAAATTCATTCAATGATGCTCATTTTACTAGAAAATTCAAAAAGAAGTGCTATTAAATTCTTTGATATCTCAGAAACAATTTGATACATGCTACTGAAATTTTGTGCCTTCATAAAAGGCGTAGAAATGAGTTATACGAAAGCTTATCTTCACAGATTTTAAACGTGAAAGGAAACTGGAGTATATTTGATTTGTGTCTCCAAACTAAAAGGACATTAGGATGAAATTTTGGAAGAAGTGATGTTCTCTGAGGGATTATTTCGAATATTCGGTACAGAATCGTAGAATTGCGAAGATTTGGATAGACAGAGGAAAGACGAAATTTTGATTTTCCCATTATATCCCGGGAAAAGGTGAAGTTTGTTTATATTTTTTGATAATTTCGAATACGTTCAAGCTTTCCTTATTGTACTTATATCAAGACCAATTGTAAATGATAGGATAGAATTCAGGAATCAATCATAGTTCGTTACCTTGGAGACACAAAGTAATAAACGATGTGAAATTGAGGAATATGAATGTCCAGAACAATCCATACTTTTTTCCTAGAGCTGCATATACTATCAAAGTGTAGGGTAAACTGAAAATTCAAGAATGATTTAATGATACACACAAAATTAGAATCTGATGTTTTGTTTCCTACTTAGTTCATCATAAACTGGGTTTCCGCAGGATGAAGGAAATTGGTCAAGCAGATTGATATGAATCTGAATGACACCTTGAATTTTCGGGTAGACACTCAAAATTTAAGCAATTTATACAACAACGTTTTAGACTCCTTCGAAAAACAAATATTCGTAAGTCTAATTTCCCATAATCAGGGAAATAAGGGAATTCATTTCACTCAATTCGTTAACATATTTTCGAGTCAATATATTTATTAGTTTCAGCAATATATTTATTTTATGTGCCGATATATTTATTTTCTCCAAAAAAACCCAATATATTCACGAGTTTTTGAGCTTGAAATATATACAGTGTGTCCACGGATTGGGTGTCGGTAAGGTGTGAATGACGAAAAATTTTCGAGTTAGACTCTGATATTCTGGGAATCGCTCCTGCTTGGTCTCAAACTAGGATGTTGAGAAAATGAGCCAAATCGATTAATATACAGGGTGGTTTAGAACTGATTTGAGGAAAATTGTTAAGAATAAAACACTTTTGTTTCAAAAGATATCGAGAAAGTTTATTGAGAAAAGTTGTTTCGAATCAAAAGACACGGCTAAATCTCGAATTTCAGATAAATCGATCAACTTTGATTTTGTAAGTAGGTTATGAAAATATTTGATAATATCCATGGTTACAAATGCCAGACGTGACTAGAAACGTAAATTTTATTCGTCACAAACGAACATTTTCTTGTTAAAAACATGCTGACCATAGAACAAAGTGTGTTTATTGTGCAGTGCTACGGCTTAGGTGCAGACATTTCGTATCAGGGAGTAATAAGACAATTCCATTGACGCTGGCCAAATGTAGCGGTACGACGTAACCCTGCTAAAAAAATAGTTTCAAAATTTAAATTTTTGATCATGACAAAAATCTCACGTATACAAAATGTTCATGGCCAACTTATTAAGTCAAGGTAGGCTGATTTATCTGTTACTTGAGTTCCTGCAGCAGCTCTTCATTCCGAACAACTTTTCTCAATAAACTATCTCGATATCTCTTAGAACAAAGGTACTTTATTCTTAACAATTTTCATTGAATCAGTTCTGAACCACCCTGTATATAAATTTATTTGGCTCATTTTCTTAACATCCTAGTTTGAGACAAAGCAGGAGCGATTCCCAGAATATCAGTCTAACTCGAAAATTTTCCGTGCTGTCTGCACCTAAGCCGTAGCACTGCACAATAAACACACTTTGTTCTATAGTCAGCATGTTTTTAACAGAAAAATTTTCGTTTCAAGTCACGTCTGGCATTTGTAACCATGGATATAATCAAATATTTTCATAACCTACTTACAAAATCAAAGTTGATCGATTTATCTGAAATTCTAAACCAACCTGTATATTAATTGATTTGGATCTTTTTCTCAACATCTTAATTTGGGACCAAGCAGGAGCGATTCCCAAAATATCAAAGTCTAACTCGAAAATTTTTCGTCATTTACACTTTACCGGCACCCAATCCGTGGACACACTGTATAATGTGAAAACATATATATTTATTAATTCGATTCATCGAATAACATCAAAAAGAGGGCGAGACGAAAGCACGCTTATAGTTTGCCCCAATGCAGCAATCTTAGTACGAAAAAGCTAAAAATTATTGATTAAAAATCAATAATTTTTATATGATTTATGCACGTTGAGTGTTATTCCTCAAATATTTGCCATGATTGTCATCGTAAACTCAGATTTTACTCGAAATTACTGGACACTGTATACTGAAAACTGTATACTTCTGGCGCGCCATCTCTCGACATTGTTCGATAGATCGAATCAATAAATTTATCGGATCTTACATGTTTAGATATTCAAAACTCCTAATTCGTAAATAGATTGTGTTCTGAAGAAAACAAATAATCGACACACAAAATAAATATATTGCTGCAACTAATAAATATCTTGACTCGAATTTGTTTTGAGAGTTATTTTAATGGAGTATTCTGAAAAAGTATTCCTAATTTTCGCCTATTTCTGGCTATTCTTGTTCACTATACTGTTTTTGAGACCTGTTATGGTAGAAACATAATGTAAACTTTGGTAAGTGTAGTATGTGGTTCATATTTGTTTTTTAGCTCATCACTTTTTGATCGAGAAAAGTAATCATTGTACGTGGTGTGATTAAGTGAATTCTATGCATGGTTTTTCGATGATTCTTTATATGGATGGACTTATTATTTAAGTTTTGTTATTTTTTCGAAAACGAATCTTTGTAATTTTCAATTGTACGTTCGTAGTAGTTGATTTAATCTTCACTGTTGTACCCCTGGAAAAGTGGAAATTTATCCGCGAGACGTCGGCTTTAGTTGAACTTAGTTTTTTCAAAAACCACATTCCTTCACCCGATGAAAGTCCAACTTAACACACAAAATTGTTCCTGAATTTCATTGCTGCGTACTCACCTTAAAAGATCTGAAGCGCATGACACAATTGTACCTTTGAGGGGAAACTCCGACTGTGTGAGTCTCCAAACTGAAATTTATTAATTAATCAACAAAATTGTTCTGTTATGCGAATTGAACCACTGCTCTAAAGATAAGGTTTCACCTTGTGTTTGACTCACGAAACCGATAATGGAGCTGATTAAAGTGAGTATGACAACAATGGTGATTTTTCTCTTCTTCAGATATCGCATCATTTTGCTGAAAATTTTCCAGGAGAACGGAGATTCGGAGCCTTCATCTTCGAAAAGGATTTCGTCCGGAACATGACCTATAATTTCCTCCATTACTTTTAGAGCGTCTTTGTATTTCGATTTGTTAATCAGCCATCGTGGTGATTCTGGAACGTAGCTGAAATAGGGGAAATTGATTTTGGCATCATATGAATGATTGAAAATTTATTGTGGAAAAAAAAAGCATTTTGGAAAATTCAATTTGAATTTTCATGCAATCGTGTTGCTTCCAAAAAGTTATACCACAAAAAGAGCCACAAGTATCTTTTCCTCATAAGTTGATTTCTTGAAAAATGAAAAAGCAACTCAAGAGTACCGAAAAAGCTTTTCTTGTGAATTAACTGTATTCAACTTGAATAGGCTCAGCAAAAAACATAAAGATCTTTCGTAAATTATATTCCATATTTACACTCAATTTTTGGATTCCCAAGGGGAGAATGCAAATAATTTGCTGAAGAGTCCAGCATTGCAATACATCCATCTCTTAATTTTGTTATGTACCTGCATTAATTAACTTTCATAATGAACTTTATTCATTCCAATGATTTCATCTATAAGTGCAGTAATGTGAACTTAGATGAAAGATTTCCCGGTGAATTACATTTATGCTACCAGATATGATTCTGATTTGTACTCACATAGCACGAAAATTATAAAATTATATGATTTATGCTTAGAGCTATTTCGAACTGTAATTAATTTTGAGCAGAAATAATGAACAAGTAGTTCTTTCCCTAATAGCATCTCTTCTTTATGGGAACATTACTGGAATGTTCTGTTAGGTCTATTTGTTCATTAAGTCTTCCTGCAGACAGGATGGAATCTGGACATATTTTCCCATAACAATCAGGGAAAAGATAAATGAAATTGTCTTTGATAGCTTCATCAAGGGAGGGCTATTCCGATATTTTCGCGCGAATTTTCTTGAGAATTCTTGAGGGGGATTTTACCCACTGATGCATTCGTACTTTGTTATTGACCTTCAAACCTGCTCTTCAAAATTTTTTTTAGGTTTCAATTGGCGCTCAGGTTGATCATGATATTTTTGAGACATGTAACCTAAAATCAGGTTTTTTTGACTGCCACCAATCATACTTATACGAAAGTATTTATTGTATACTCGAGCAATGATTTGGTTGCGTGCTTATACTTACAAACAGTGAAATAGTGCACATAATGTAAAACAGAAAGATATAGACTGCAGGTAAATCCAACTGAAATTCAAGTTATGTGCAAATCTTGTAGACACTAAAAACCCAGCGGAAAATCCGTAAAAGGTCAAGACTGCGAAAAACCTTATTTTCTTATGGCAAATTTCCAGCACTGAAAGAAAAAGTTACCGATTGATTAAGATCATAGTCATATAAAAACAGTATTTTTCAGTATTTTCAATCATGCAGTGTGATTCTTGCTTGATAGGAAATTTTTCTTCCTGTTCTTGAATGAAAACCAGAATTTTGAATTGTATCTGTCGCTGATATAGATTCTGGAGATGTACATTAATGAATGTTTGTTGATGACACTCTGAAAAAACAAGACCGAGCTAAGCGAAAATTTTTCTGACTATCACATGCCATATGTAGGGAAATAAAAATTTGTAAGAATTTCTATTCCTTCATTTTCAATTAACTATTGCATTTCATGTTTAATTATTTTAAAAATTATACCTTAAGTCCTTACAATTTACATACGTTAGTAAATTAGCTGCTTTCTGAGAGGAACAAGAAACTGCGTAGAAAAATTGAAAAAAACCATGCTTCGGAAACAAAATTAAGCATAAAGAACATACAGCCCACAGAGCAGTCGCTATTGTAGCGATCTTTCTTCTTCCAAATCTGAAAGGTAATTTTATCTGTTTGAATGAAGAATAATCAATTATTCTTGACACTTACAAATCCGCAAGGACTCCAAAAATGAGGTTTCCTATCACGTGTGATCCAGTATATGTGACCAACATATGTTTGGCTATCTTTTTCGCGCTACAAAATGGCGTATGCTGAAAAATTTTGAGATTAAAAAAACAAAGAAGTGAATGATATAGAAACCTAAATTATAAAAATGAATCGAGATCCCCTATGTGGTATCATTATTTATACTACTACTTATTATGTGTTTCTTGGTCAATTCCTCTTTATATTATGGCATATTTCCGGATGTACTGAAGACTGCATGTGTAATACCGGTATTCAAAAAAGATGATCCTGAAGATAAAGGCAACTATCGACCTATTAGCCTACTTAGCTCTTTTGCAAAAAGTTTTGAAAAGCTGATAGCTGACAGATTATTGAAGTTCTTCCACAAGTTTGACTTGCTCCACTCCTCTCATCATGGATTTGTTCGTAATAAAAGTACCGAAACCACGATGTTTGAGTTCATCAGAAAGGTGGTTAACTTCCTTGAGGATGGCCAAGTACCATTTGGAATGTTTTTCGACTTGTCGAAGGCATTTGATGGTGTGAACCATGCAAGATTACTGGGTAAATTAGAAAGTTATGGTATAAGGGGAAACCAGCTAAAACTATTCGAAAGCTATCTAGATGAACGCAGGCAACATGTGGTTGTTAAACAGAATGGTCAAAGCTACAGATCCGATGACGAAGTTATAAGAAGAGGAGTACCACAGGGTAGCATCCTTGGCCCACTTCTGTTCATTATATATATGAATGATCTACCAACTTCTTTAATAAATGAACATCAACTCCTGTACATGTATGCAGATGATACAAATATACTTTTAAAGAGCTCTAACCTTGCTCAAATGGTGATTAGTGCGGAACAGGCCAGTAATTCCTTCAGAGTGTGGTGTGACGAAAATGGACTCTCAATGAATAAGAATAAGACCGAGTGCATTATTTTTGGTGCAGAACGATTGAGTCCCCAGTCTATTGTTGTTGATGATGTAACCTTGCAAACTTCACAATCCACTAAATTTTTGGGCGTTTACTTTGATCAAAGTTTGAGGTGGCAAGAACACATTGAACAATTGAATAAAAAACTAATGACAGTTAACTATACCCTACTTGTTTTAAGAAGTCAAGTTGATGTAGATATACTAAAGACTATTTATTTCTCTAATTTCCAGTCATTGTTGGGTTATGGTATTACTATATGGGGAGGAAGTTCTTGTACAGCAAGACTCCTAATAACACAAAAACAGACAATCAGAACAATCTTTAAAATGGGTTATCGAGAGTCATGTAGAGGAGTTTTCAAGAGTAATGGTTTCTTAACGGTAGTAGGCCTTTACATATACAAGTCCATTGTGTTCCTACGTAAAAACCCTCAATATTTTGATTCTTATAAAAATAAAAATAACACCAGTAGAATTTGTCCATATTTCTACCCCCATCATCGCTTGACACTGACAGAAAGAAATGTGGACTACACTATAATAAGATTTTTCAATGTATCACCCAAAAGATTGCAAAAAATTACTAATCACAAAATGTTTAAAAAAGAATTGCTGAATCACATGATAAATTGTGAACCATACCATGAAACTGAGTTTTTTGAGTATATCAGTGGATTGCAATAGGTATTTGTTAATATTTCTATTGAGTAGGTTGACCTATTCTCATTTCATTGCTACCTTTATTGTAAGATTGGTATCAAAAATTCTGAGAATAAAGAATATTATTATTATTATTATTATTATTATTAGAATACTTATACTATTCCTCTTTTGGGAACTGAATAAGGTGTAAATTGGGCTTTGCTGGATCTTGGACACTTTTTCGAAAAAAATTAACAGAATATGGAACTTCATCTTTGTATTATTTCTGATTATTCACGAAAAATCCTAAAATGGACCAATAAAATAAATGGAACCTGCTCATCCACCATTTAGCAACTCAACTAAATAATAAATCTCACAAGTATGATTAAATTTGATTCGTCTACACTTTTTTTCCAAGAGAAACGAAGTTGCCAACTTGATAGAGAGGATAAGTTTGCAATTCCTGGATCATTAATGCCATTCAAACAATATACAGGCTGATCCACGGTAACTACATCGTTTGATGGTATCTTGGAAAGCCAGACAACAACAATTGAATATGGGCTGAATCTATTCGTTTTTGAGATACAGGTTGATTTATTGATCCTAGCAGAACTTTTTGATGACTATAACTCTTGATGAACCGTTGCAACAAATTCGCTTCAAATTTTGTGATCTCAGGCCATCCAAATCTTCATAGAATAGAATATAATAGATGCATTCATGAATCAGAGTAAGTAATATGCAATTCTGAGCTGAACGTTGAGAACATAGTTTGAATTTTCAAAACTAGACCCGAAGAAGCCCTCGAAAATCATAAACACTCAATTATTTTCGAGAAAAATAAATGGTTGGTGCGCCGTTCACATGGAAACAGTATTGAATAAAAAACCTGCAGAATCAGATTATATTAAATACAAATTTATATTCCTTGTACAGACCTGGAAGTGAAAATTCAAACTTCGAGTACTGGCCTGTACTATTTCAATATGGTTCATATAAACAGTTCGAAGGTCTGAACTGATAATAGGCTGATGATAGCTGCCAAATTTGAAGCAAATACGTTAAAATCAATCTCAGAAATCAAAGATGAACTAAATACATACTGAGTATGCGACAAATATATGCAAAAAAAAAGGAATGATCAACCTCAAACAGGACAAAATACCGATCATGTTAAGAGAGCACAACTACTCGACTAGAGCCAACACCGATAATTTCAATGGAACTAGAGCTGAGAAGGGAATAGGTCAGAGAAATTATAGAGAAAGAAAACATGATAAATTCAAGAAAGAATCGATAACACGGTTTTAGGGTGAAAAGAGAATCTTAAAACACAGCATAATAAATTGTATTTCAAAAAGGCTGAATTTGAAGAAATTATTCGAATCATTACACTTAACGATTTTGACTTATGATACCTGACCCAGAAAAATATCTATAACGATGATGACAAAATATTGAAGATGGCAATTGGCTACCTGACAATGTTGACATTCGCAGATTAAGACGATAATTCCCGAGAATGACTTATAAAATTTTTCTTTTGATGAGATTTAAATTGAAGTTCATGTTTGACTTGTTTATCCCAAATTGTAGTGGGAAAGTTTATTGCTTTAACGTTTAGGAAATGAATTTTATTTGAAACAGCTAAATACAAGTTATAATCTCTTGTAGTTTCTAGCTCAAAGTTCTATAGATAGTTGTAAAAATTAATCAATAATGAACTTTTATCTTATTATTAAATTATACCAATTTAAAAGATTTACAAATGAAATAAATCGTTAGACAACCAACAATATCAATTGCATGGGTTCACGGAGTAATGAAATGCAGAAAAGTATCAGTGATACTTATGAAATTCATTCATAACGACATAGAAGATTTTCCCATAAGATGACAACATCAAAATGAAAGGGATCGTTTACAGAGACGACAAAGCCCCAACTGAAAAAATCTACATAAACACAGTTTAATCTGAGCTATTCCTCCACACACAAAGCATCCACAAAATGGATCAATTCGCGAACTGCTGTACGATCTGCTACTGAAGCAGTAGGCATTGAAACACTGCTAAAAGGTACCTCTGCGAAAAAAATTTCACTAGCGCCATCTCAGAAGAATCATAGCAACTGTAACCTTCTGAAACTCAGAAATCTATCTTCATGCACGGGGACAATGAACTAATAAATGCTCCCAGTAATTCAATATCGTCGCCACATATAAATTTCCCCGGTAAACTATTGAAGATTCACAGAATCATACAAATACGTTCCGTGAACTTGTGAAAGTACTACTGTCATAGAACTTACAACGGTATGATATTTGCTGGAATGGGGAGATAGGAGTATATTTCCTTTGTAGCATGATTTTGTATTCGGGAGTGGTGTTTCTCTCTTCAGTATTCTTGCATCTGCGTAGCTTATATTAGCAAATTTTTTGTAGTCGTAATCTAAGTATTCGCATCTTCTGAGTTCGGCTCCGAAGCTTCTTCTGAAATCATATAAAAACATCGTCGATGAATTGTCGAATGAAGATAAGCTACTCCCTCTGGTGGCTATCAGAGTAACCGGAGGTACAGACATTATTATTGACAAGTTAAAAGAAATGTCAAGAAAATGAGAAAGGGCGCGTTTTTTAATTCACCAAACTGGTGTTGTTGTGGTGGAATATGGTGGACATAGAAAATAAATGGTGGATGTTGGACTAGATAATTTGACATTTACGTCATTCAACCAACAATGAAAAAACGATTTGGTGGATCCATCACTCTTCCACCACACCAATTTGGTTAATTGAAAAACTCGGCTAAATGTTTTGCATTTTTCTTGGCGTGATTTTACAAGTGTTTCTACTGAGAAAAAGCAAACTCAAATGTCCCTTCCCATAGATTTCCACAGCCCGGTGAAAAATTTCGAGTTTGGGTGAAAGAAACTTCCTTTAACAATTCGGGCCTGAAAGTGTTGAAAAATCGATAAAAATCTTTGCAACTTGTAACTAAAAATTGGTAAACCGTAAACCAGCAAACAAGATTTATGAGAGTCTGTTACCTGCATTTTACCTATGATGATCATTTCTATAGAGGTTAGCACGAATTGCTCAAGAAATATAAGATCACATTCATGGAGACAATTTTTTTCTTGGTCCCTAATCCAAGCAAAGAAATGCTATACCTACCAGAAATCTGCCTGTTGGACTGATCATTAAGGAACAACGTAAATGTTTTAGGGATAGAACTGACCGATTGAAACAAAAGAGTCTCAACAAGGAAATATCTGGTGATGAATATTCTTCGCTCAAAGTACTTCTACCGAAAGAATCAAAGTTGTACAAGGCCTATTCATTACAGCTTTTTCAAGACCATCATATGAGTGTTGGAAGAATTTATTTGTAAATCCATAATGAATAAGGCTTACGGTACAAGTAGCATTAGTTTTATGTGAATGAATGTATTCATTTTATTCACAATATATCGTGTAAATTTGGTCCATCCCTTTATGAAAAGTAAAGTTTTAGTGTTTGTTCATTATTCCAAAAAGTATGTTTTACAATACTATATGTTTTTCAAATTTTTGACCAGTAGATCTGAGGGGGCATTTGATCAATAATCAAGTTGTGTAGGAAAAAAGGATTGAAAGTTTATTAGTTCTGCAAATAACATGCAACATAATATCACATGTATCTTCCTGGACACTTCTAGCTTGTGTGCCTACAAGATACTCCAAATAATTTTAAATTAATCTTGCCATTTAGAGTTGAAATGAGTTGATACTGAAATACTTCTAACAGTAATTTTAGCATTGCTACTCTGATTTATAATAGATGATACATAACTGTTTCATAAAAATGAAAAATGTATACACAGAATCACTTCTGTTGACTCAAAAATTCTTTGAACAAATTGTAAAATCGAATTTTAATCAATTGAATATGCATGCAAACGCTTGAAAACCTAGCTCCTATCCTTGGCTGTTCATAAATAAACCACTATCTGAGTTCAATAGGTCTCTTGCAGGAATTTTTTTTGAACATTGGAACCAAATATTCTATCCGCAAGACTACTGAAAAGCTTCAACCGCCGTCAAAAATTTCAATTTTCAAAGAGAAAATGATCTTTTGAATTCAGCTCCGCATATCGGCTGTTTAAACGGACGAAACTCCGCGGCTTCCGTGACGTACCGGGATATATCCACTCTTTCCGTCTTCTCGTGTACTTTTTCAGCTGTATCGATTTATAAATCGTAGAATAACGAGTGATGTAGATCTGACGAGATTCTCCCGCTTCGACCGTGAGTCCCGATTTTACCATTTTAATACCGAATTATTCGAAATTCACGAATTGTTCAAGTGTGTGATAGCATTCATTATGATTTTGTATCGATATAAAGGGTTTTTCAACAAGAACTTTGTTTTTTAAAACAAAATAAAACAAAGAATTTAGTGGAAAATGAATAAAATTTTTATTGTATTACAAAGAAAAAAGTTCGGCAATTATGAATGAAAAATGATATCTGACAAATATCCACCACGACCACGCTGACAGACGTTGATTCTTTCATCAAAATTTGTAATCACTTTTTGGCAAGATGGAGGGTCTATTTCGTTAATGACATCACGGATTTTGAGTTTTAAGGCTGCAATCGATTCGATTGGCTCCGTATAAACTCTGTCTTTAGCATAGCCCTACATAAAATAATCCAGTGGTGTTAAATCACACGATCTGGCCGGCCACTTAACAGCTGAATTTCGCGAAATTATGCGATCGGGAAATTTGGTTTGCAATAAATTGATCGTTTCATTGGCTGTGTGACATGTGGCACCGTCTTGTTGGAACCACATTTCAGTGACATCTATGTCATAATAATAGGCCAAAATTCAGTTGTTAACATCTCGCGATAGCGTGATCCATTGACTGTTACCGCATTTCCAGCCTCATCTTCGAAAAAAAACGGCCCAATCACACCTCCAGACCACATAGCACACAACACAGTGACACGTTGAGCATGCAAAGGCTTCTCAATAATTGCTTTAGGATTTTCAGAAGCCCAAATGCGGCAATTTTGCTTGTTGACGTACCCTGACAAATGAAAATGTGCTTCGTCTGAAAAAATGATTTTTTGAGAAAAACCAGCAGGTTGTTCCTGAATGAACTGAGCGAATCTACGGCGATTTGAATGGTTGAATCTTGTAAGGCTTCAAAGCCAAATCCTTTCGCAAAATTCGCCATGTTGTGCTTTTGGATAACCCCAATTGTTGAGAACGTCGCACATTTTGTACCGAGCCTGTCGACTCAAATTTCGCGACCAAATTCTTGATAGCGGTCTCAGAAGGACGTTTATGTTGTCCGAAAATATCACGAATTTTACGAAATGTAACTTTAACAGAACGACCATTTCCATAGTGGATTTGAATTATTTTAATGCGATTTTCGAGCGAAATTGAATTCACTGTAACAATTTCAAAAGCATATACTGCGAATACGTCAAAAAACTAAATGTCAAAACTGTCATGTGGTCCCGGTGTTACCACATTGAAAAACCGAGTTCTTGTTAAAAAACCCTGTAGAATTAGAAAAACATAAAAATGTGATCATTCGTGTTACATGCAATAGACCTATTCTGTAAAATTTTTCATGTTTTATTCTTTATTATTCACCCGTATTTTGTCGTTATGTTCTTTATCTGCTGGTAAGTCCAGTTATTTTGCATGAGTTCTGGGACGAAACACACTCCTTCCACATCATTAATGATAGAGTAATACGTCATCTGAAATTAGAATCGATTTGAGAATTATATTATTTATACCTATGGTTCCAGTTTACTTGAACTCCACCTGCAGCAGGAATCATAGTTCTTGAAACGAATAGCAGGATTATCCACAATGCTTTTTTGTTGTATGCATTGATTTCATCAAAATATTCTGACTCAGCTATAAGTATTATATAAGTTTTCAGATAGGTCTATCGATGAAAGAAAAAAACTGGAAAAAATCTTGAAGAAAAGAAAGTAAAGAAGAAATCAATCGCGACATTAAATTACTGAACGAAAGATACACTCACAAGGTGCTATTCCATGAGAGAAAACCACTCGTGTAACTCGAGGCTTAATCATTGTCTTTTTGAGATTTTGACAGCAATATTGACAGAAAAATCTCATTTTGAATTGAAAATATAGAATCGAAGGCAGAAATAATTCTACTATTCAAGATGCACAGAATATCACGTATATCTCCGGCTCACAGCAAAGGAGGATTTACAGGGTGAATGAGTTTTAAAGGGGGTTATAACACCTCCTGACACATAAAAATGTATGCAATAGAAAAACCAGATTACCTCCCCAAAAAATATTTGAAATGTTCTTCAGTCAATATGGTACTGTACCATATTGACTGAAGAACATAAAACATCGTATTCGATTGAATTAATAATACTTTATGTGAGAAACGTAAAGAAGTGATGCAGAACCAAACTTTGGGATTCTAATGAAATTCAACATTTACCACTGCACCATTATTCCTGACAAAATTGTCCTGAAGAAGATCCCACTAAAGGATCGAAATGTCGGCAATGGGGGTTTTTCCTGAATTTGGGTTATTACTTCAAATGCAAATTTGAACATAATTATTATGGGTTTGATTCATCATTTCCCCAAATTACCTTCAGAAAGTATTCAAAATTAGATTTCAAAACTGGGGTTTTAAAATTTGAAGGCATTTGCCAGGCATGCACGAACTGGCAACGGTGTTTAGTAGGATAGCTTGTTCTACTATAGAATAATGAAATATTTATTCCTATTCTGTGGTACACACGTGTTATTTGTCAATAATACCCAACAATTTGTTATTCGTTTCCGTTTGCGATTTGTCAGTAATATGACAGCCTGTGCATACTTTTTCTATTCCTTCGTCGTTGTCTTCTACTTTAACCAGATCGAAGTATATCTCTGTTTTCCTGAGCAAAGTAATACATTTGACATCCTTTTCTCTCCGAGAAAGTTGAATTGGACGTTGCCATATTGTGCACTCAAGAAAAATCCCTATAAATTTCAAATCCCCATTTTTATTTTTCAGTTTTAGGTAATCAAACATTTTTCTTAAATATAATATTGGAATTATATGCTTGAAATGTGATGTTCTGAAGATTTTTCATGAGAATTACTGCATTTTCGTTTGAAGGAAAAACCCCCATTCACCCCAGAGTCCTGAAGCCAATACCACCTTTCCCAGTGTTACTCCTTTATGTCATGAAATTTTATTTGGACATAATCCCTTCATTCTCTTTCAACTGCAAGAATAGAAAAATGTATGCTCATACGATACTCTTCTCTTTCATACAGCTTGCAGTTCTTGAATCCTCAAGTTGATTCGAAATACCAAACCAAAAAACCGAGATGAGGAAAGTTTCTTTTACTCAGAAACAACCATTGTATGATTTGAAAAAAAAATTTTCGAATCGAATTTCACAGTTCATCCATCATAAAAAGACGATCATCAAATCCATAGATTACTGAGAATTCTACGACAAAGTGCTAATGATATTATTAAAACAACATTCAGTTTGGAAATGTCAATACCCCAGAACATCTTCAGATTAGGTTTCTTATAAATGGTTATCAACAACGAGAAATTTGAATTATTAATACTATTTCATCAACTATAGGTTTTCCATGTTGGTAAAGATATAATCAGCATATAACGAGGAACAACAAGGTGAGTTCGAGAGAAATGTGATAATGAGTTATGATTACCCATCATTGTTTGTAACATTAATCAAATCCTATCGAGAATGGATAACCCAGAGTAGAGAGTACGGTTTTCAGGTCGAATAATTTTTACTTAGGTAAAGCACATAAAACTTTTCAATTAAAATGCTAATAAAAAGGGGCTCGGCTTTACATTTACGTGAATTATCGATTGCTATTGGAAACTCAGCCAATATGATTCGAAATTTTGTACCGAACATAGCAGAAATGGCCACAAATCTCATGTTAGGATTGTAATTTTTTTTACAACCGTCCTAGTCTTGATTCGGCTATGGGTAACGGAATTCTAGAGTCTGGTACTCCCACACTCACTCATTGATTTTAGGAAGGTTTTTTATTGTAGGTCCTGACCTTTATGCTCAATAAAACTGAGTTATCGATGAAAAACTGTCGTTAAATGGCTGGTATCACAAATTGATTTAAAAGTAGCTTCACAAACATGTAGTCAACGATGATAGAGATCGGATACATGTGGAATGTTGAGATGATATTAGATATTGATGTCATAAAGGTTTTGAATGATTGTCTAAATACACAGGGTGTTTCAACAGAAATGATAGGAGAAAATAATGAAAGCATATCTGAAGGCACGTGATTGTCTGATGAAGGAGTAAGTTATAGATTCTGAAACAAAAGTCTTGATATACAGATACTTGGTATTGGGAATAATCCTGCAAATTTTCTCATCAGAAACGATAGGAGAAAATTATGAAAACACATCTTACTCGTTCGTCAGATAATATCGATTTGTGGAATTATTTTCTATAATTTATTTTGTATTTTGAGACTTCTGTCGAAAGTCTCGTCATAGTCTGATGAAGGAGTTATATATAGACTCTGAAACGTTGGACAAAAGACTTAGGATGCAAAATTATTGATAGAAAATGAATCTGCAAATTTTCTCGTTATTGTCTGATGAAGGAGTTATATACAGGGTGATTCCGGAGGAGACCGTCAGATTTTGGGATAAGTTTACACTAGTCAAGACAGTCTCGGAACACTAATTGGTTTATGGTTGGGGGTCTCTGTTGAGAATATACAGGGTGATTTGTCCGATTCGACCGATTTTTCTTTTATTGATAACTTTGGTATGGCTTATTCGATTTCAATGAAATTTTCAGCGAAGTACAATATTGATGAGGACATTCATTAATTTCAAATTTTTTTTGTTATTGTGATAATTCCAGGTTAATTGAGCAGGTTGAAAAAACACCCTGTACATAGCGTTTCCTAAACTACGCTATCTGTTTACGTTTGTACTATAAAAGTCATTATTTGAGAGTTTCTAATTTTTTTGGCACACTTCTAGTTTTCTGAGAAAATGTTTTCAAAAAATGATATGGTGGAAATTTCGCTCCAATCGATTCTACTTTCATTAATAACTTTGGTATGGCGCATCTAATTTTGATGAAATTTTCAGTGCAGAACAATCTGAATGAGTACATTAAATAATCGCAATAATCTCTCAAAATACAGTGTTTATAATTTCAGAGTTTCAGATTAATTGTGCAGTTGAAAAAAAAACACACCCTGTACATTGCTTTTCCAAAAGTTTCTTATTCGTCAGATTTTCACCTGTCAAATGGGAAATTTCCGAAATTTTAAGTTTCAAAATCATTCATTATCCCTCTCAACTGACGGAATCAATTGGGAATTACAGAGTATGATTCAGCATTGAACCCTCTTCGAAAATACTGATTTTGAGGGAGATCTATTTTTTTCAGTCTAGACCCCCCTGAAACGATATATTTTGTATATATAATTCAGTAAAACCTACGCGTAGTTTATTGCCATGAGGTTTTTGAGCTCGTTGGTCCAAATAATAAAACTGATTATAAAATCGCACACCTATCAATTCTTGCTTGTAGAGCCCTTCAAACAAAACTCTAGAAAAGCTTTGACATGAGGTCAGGAGCTTTTTACGCGCTTGTTCAAATTCTAACTATTATAGCTTCAAGAAATTTTGCACAAAGTTGCGTGTTGGCAATCTCCACCTGATTACGGAGTTTCAATCTGATTGCATTCGTACTTCTCGAGATATTGCAGAAATTAAGTTTAAATTCCAAATAAGAAAATTTGGCAAATTTTTTTCATTATATCTCCGAAAGTAAATATCGGATCGAATCGAAATTTTGAACATTGTTGTCAAATACTGATTCTGAGTTTTTTGCGAAATTCTATCAACATTTAACCAATATTTTCAGAGAAAAAAAATTTTTCATCAAAATTTCAAGAAAATTTCGAATGCATTTTTTAAAAAAAATTTCCAACAAGTGGATCCACACGAAATTTATCCTTGAGTTATGCGTTGGGTTTCAAAACTGTCTACGAAGTTTCAATTTGATCGAGTCAATATTTCATGATATATTGAGGAATAAACCTCAAAATTTCAAATGGGCCTAACCTCGGAACTATCCAACCGATTCCCCCCATTAACGAACTTTACCGAGATATTTGGACTCCAAACCTTATCTGACAATTTCATGTCGCTTAGTCTTCGAAAGTAAGAGCACATACGGACGGACGGATGGGCAGAATTGGATTTGACCACGCGTAGAAACACAAAGATTCAAAATCCTTCAAGAAGATCCTTTGATCGATAAACCTTCCTGATCTTATTCATAGTTTTCAGTTAATTCAGTTAACTATCAAACATCCTATCTTCTATTTCTAAATCTATTACAAACAGAACCTGTTTATCAAGCGTAAAATCTGTAGAAGTTCTATTTCTAGGAAGTGAAAACTTTTGGATACCGTCCTGCTTCAATTTAACCTTGTAGACGCTCATCTTCATGAATATGATTTGATTAATTTGTATTGATTCGGTTCTTAAAAGTTATAAATTCAAATCAAGGACTGTGTTTTATGAGAGCATATCGGACAAATTAACACCTATTACGTTCAGTGCCTGAAGCGAGATGTAGATAATTGATTTTTACACGATTTGCATGATTTCTTCAACACGGATATGAATGTTATTCTTTCTGAACAGTAATCGAAAGCTCTTATTATGATACATTGTGGCGTAGGTTTGACTAAAAAAAGAATTATGATGCGGAATTATTGAGTAATGTTGTGGCTATGAAAAGTTGAGTACGGTATTCGTATACACCAGAGTAATAGTTGTTCTTACATATGTGTTTGAAATTTTAGCAGAGGAAATATAAACGGTTACCATACACTTTTGAGTGTGATACAAGAGCACTAATAAAATCTTCAGCAGAAACTCTGTGTCTCCTAATAAGCGTACTAAAATTGGAGATATTTTTAGTGGAGCAGAATTTTTCTTTCTTTTGAGTTTATATTTACGAAATATTTTGAAATTCAATCTGCAACAGAAAGAGATATAGAAAACAAACCAGTAGCAAGTAGTTAATAATATCACCTTTATTTGTTCTCTGACCAGAAGGGTCTTTCGAACATCAGTTCTGGTCCTGCGATGATTTTTCCGCTCCTCAGGTGAACGAATAAGGCTACAGACCACTGAGAATAGACTTATGTTTTATTCTCTCTGCTACAGACCCGTCTGTATTGGGCATCACCTTCCATTTGCAACTATTGAGGAGAGATACGCCCTCTGGCGATAGAAATTCGAACACTTCCAAGCTAGTAGTTTTTCAACGTGCCTGTTATTCTACTTGTTTTGCTTACTTTTTAGTTTTAGTTTTAGCTTTCGTGTCATTCTCAGAGTTGAAAGTTCGATATACCGAAGTATTTTTAATATTCATCATACGATTTGTTTCTTTCCTATTGTAATATTTGAAGTGACTATTGTTGTCAACTCAATGTAATTCCTGGTTTCTTCTAAAGCCAAATGAAAATTAAGTTAATTTTTGGAAACAGCATTTGGCAGGGAATTCGTTGATAGAAAAAAGGCCTGGATTTTGAAATTGAAGACTGGAAAATAGGTCACGAAATACATGACAGTATGTTCACTGTATTTTTTCGAAGATGATTATTCTCATAAAGATAAACTAAATTGTATTCATCTCGAAACAACTTCATGTCCATATGTTTTCAGGTGTAAATGAAAATAAGAGAATTCCTATGAAGAATGTTGTTCCTTCAGAGAAACTACCGAGGAACTTCTGCAGCTCAAAGAAAGTCATCTGATTGAAAAACTGACAAAAACTACATACTGTTATAGTTGACAATAGCTAAAGTTATTTTTACAAATACATTGATATTTTTCATTTGCATAAAGGTACCTTTAGTTGAACCAGCTGTGACAGTTTTCATTTTGCTTTTATCTAGAGTAGCTGTGATATGAAAATAAAATCATTTATATGTCTATCTGCTTCCTTTTCTTTCGAAATATGATGCAAAAGAACTAAACTAAAGAAAAAAGAAAAGCTGTCTTCATTTGATTGGTTCACTCGTTTGTGAACAAAGAGAACATACGTCATAGCACAGCACAGCACAGAATATGGCCTGCATTCTGCGGCGTAAAGGTTCAAGCAGAATTTCGAGCGGAAATATCTTCGAATTTGGTGAAATCTGAAGTGATCTGATTGAAAAACTGACAAAAACTAGATTTACTGTTGATAGTTGATAAACGCTTTATTTATTTATGCAAATACATTAATAAATTCTCATTTGTATAAGCGTAGTTTTGGTTGAACCAGCTGTGACATTTTTCTTTTTGCTTGTATCTTGAGTTGCTGTGATATGAAAATAAAATCATTCATATGTCTATCTGATTCCTTTTGTTTCAAAATACGATGGAAAAGAACTAAAGCAGAAAAGTTGTCTTCATTTAATTGGTTCGCTCGTTTGTAAACAAAGAGATAATAAGTCATGTCATTCGGACTGACTCTAGATTCACCACAGAATATGGCCTGCATTCAGCGGCGTAAAGGTTCAAGCAGAATTTCGAGTGGAAACATCTTCGAATTTGGAAAAAAGCTAAAAAGTGTTCCCGACAGTGCTTTTCTAATATTTTAATGAGAAATCCCTCACGTGTTCGAGCCTAAATTTCATCTTAAAATGAGAGATTTTTCAAGCGTTTCGAAAATCTCGAAAAAACTAAGCGGATTGCTTCAACTAATAAAACATATTTCCTCTCTAATAACAAGTTCAAAAAATCCTGCTATATTATTTCGTTCTCGAATAATATCGAACCATTAAATTTTCAATTACAGCAAACCGTCAGATGGAGATCTCTATTCGCGAAACTAATTATAAATTTCCAGGAACATAATTTCTCCCTAATCATCAGAGATTGTTGAGAAACATCTGAAATACTCAACCTCGTATTCGGTAATACGTTTAAATGAACAACATATAACTCTGGGATACATTTAAGAAGACTCCGTTGTAGGTTGAATTGTGTGAGAAATTTTTGAACTAGTTTTCAATCCAACGCATTCACCTCGTTAAAAGAGATTTATTTGTACAGATTATGGCTTTTTAATGGTTGATATTATCTTCCAAAAATTTCACTAAATTGTTTTTTCTGCCTTCTTAAGAATTTTGACAGTGTCACGAACTAAAACAAAAAATGGTTGAAATATTGAATCAAATTATAGTTAAACTCGTAATTATACACCTTCACAGCATAGTTTCATGCTCACTCAGTTCATGTTTCACTGCTGGGATCGGTGGTTCTAATCAATTATATCCAATTTCGGGCTACAAGCTCAAGAAGCCGCTCACCTCTGATTTAGGTGAACCAAAGCTTGATATACACGATAGTTTCTTATGCCGATAGCGAATCCGTGGTAAAGCTATTCTCAATGTAGATTTCGTGGCGCCGTGAAATGGAGTGTATCAATATATACATTACTCACTCACTATAAGTTAACCACCCTTTATGAAATCTATTATTGACTATGGAAAAAATCGAAGAAACACTAACGTGGGATCATCACCTTATTTATGTACATATTGTTATGAATCTCTGTTGTATAAATAATTTGGGATCAATTTTGAAAATTTAAATTTGCTTCAGGATCCAATAAAAAAAATTTGAATTTTGATTATATTTCCCGAGGCTCTCTCTTTCTTTCTCAAGGTGGATTCTATGATCTGAAAATAAGTAATGTTTGTTGAATGTAGAATTATAATTTCAATAAAAAGATAATATTATAGAAATCAATTCAACTACCGAACTTACTAACCATACTAATTAAATTCAATGAAAGTTTGTTATGTCCTTATGGTTTTTACCCACGGTGTATTATTCTATGTCACTATTTACTTCGCTCCTATTCAGTGGTTTCGGGTCCAACCTCCAAATCTTCCCGTGTTCGTTCACCATAAAACCATATCCCAGAATTCCCAGTGTAGACTTTTCCAGTTTTATTTCTCGCCTTTGAATTGCTTGCATATTGATGATTTCTTGATTTTCAGAGTTGAATCTCATCTTATTTCGATTTTCCATCTTTACTATCTCCAGTTGATTTCAGGATACCAATCATTTTGATTTTATTAAGTTTTACTCTGATTATTCTGACTGGAATACCACAATGATTTTCAGATTTTTGGAAGCAATATTAAAAGTCTCGACGTTGCTTGAAAATGGAGTGACTCGTCTATGACCAAGGTTTCCGACTTATATTTTTTTCAAATTTTTCACATAATCAAGGCAGCCTTGCCTGTCAAAATTTCTTCAAGAAAAATGCTTTCGTAATTTTCTTTTCGAGGTAAGTTTTTCTTCTTCGAAACTGTAGAATATTCCGCCACATTTTTCTACACATTTGATGTCCCATTTGCCTATGTTCTTATTCTCTAATATACAAATTTTTACAAGTTTAGACCTCAATTTTACCATTTTTCCAAGTTTCCATTTCTATTTGCCTAGAATTCATGAATTTCGAATTGTATTCGCCCAGAGATGCTATCATCATATCAAACAAACCCTATACCTAAAAGATAGCTGCATTTTGGATATTTCGAACTACTGATAATTACATTATATGTAGATTATTGGTCGATGTCTAATTTCTCTCACAAAGTTACATTTTTGTGAGGTTCTACTTCTAATTCCTAGTTGAAATTGCTATTTACGTTCAGTTTAAACCTATCATAATATCTATAAATAAAATATCACTCAAGATCCTTCTTCGACTGGATAATGCATTCATAAAATTCAAGGTATTTATTCAAAGTTCTGTTTTATTTCAGATCATGAGAAGCCTATTTATCCATTTAAATAGTTATTAAGTTTAACGCCGGGATTTTTCTGTATTAATTGTATATTGCGTTAATAAATAATGATTGAATTGTAGTGAATTTTGTGTTTATCGTTGAGTTATTCTGCGTGTTTTTGTGAAACATTAAGAAAAAACCATGACAGTATGCCCGAAAATTTTTTTGCATAACTGGATCATCACGAAGATTCACAAAAAACTAGTTACCAAGTTTCATCATGCTGGGATCAGTGTTTTTTGGAATATTGCGGAATAATCAACGATACTGAGGGAGAAGAACCGCACGAAATTTGACATATGAATTTATTTCCCAATAACTCCGAAAGTTGAAATCAGATCGAAGTGAAATTCGTCACAATATTTCAGAATATTGAGTTCAAGGTTTGTGCAGAATATAACTGTTATTACATGAAGAGTTTTCTGAAGAGAAAATTTGAGCGAAATTTCGAAAATTGTCGAAATATTTGTTCAAAAATGTTCCAATGATCCCAACGAAATCTTGAAAGACAGTTTGCGTACGTAGTACAACTTATTACCGGAACCTTAAGCACTAAACCAAATCAAAATTCATGTAATCAACCACTTTCATTTGTATCTGCACTGTAGGAGCACCTGTATAAAAAGATATCCTCTTCAGTTCAAATGTCATAAAAAAATCGATATTGTTCGATTATAACTTATTTGCATCACCTAACCCTTCTGTGACTGAGCAGCTTTTCGAATACCATTCAGAATCCAATAGCAAGTCCTATCGGAATCTTTTTACACAGTCCATTATGCATATTATACAAGAACACAAGCGCAACCAATGAATATGGACATGTGTATGAACTGTTAATAGAAACGATGAACATTGAGGAACAGGTTAATCATTTCAACACCTGCTGATTTCTCACACGTTTACCGCTCTTATGAATACTCAGCGTTGATGAAGGAAATGCCTAGATGAAGGTACTTTGTAAATGCTCATCAAGTTGATTATATTCGATATCGTCGTTGCAATTTGGTATGATATTAGTTGGAAATCTCAATTTTTTACCAGCTGGTTCTGAGAAAGACCGTGTTATCATTTGGCCCAAATGCCTGGGTCACGATTCTTGAACGAGGTAGAATAGAACGTTCTCTATAGAGCAATCCACAGCTCTTTTCTCTTCCATTTTTCAAAACGTCAAGTTCGCTTTCTTGAATATCAGGGAGCTATCCAACTGAGCGCTCCTCGACAGGAAATGTTGCTAAAAGTTAAAATAAATAAGAAACAAGTTTATTCTGAAAGATCACTCGAAGCTTACTTTGCACATGTAGCTAACTTCATATTCATCGCACAGAACATATCTGTGATATGTTTCATGATACAAATTCTCATTTTAGTTCTTGCATTTCGTTAATAAGTAAAAAAGAATAGTTTAGAGCCGAGAAAAAAGTTTCCCGAAGAAATTTAGCAAAAGGAGGAAATCTGCTGTAAAAGCAGGGGGTGGAACCGAAAAATTTTAGAAACTGTTTTGAATTCGTCAATCGAAATCATTTTGACATCAAACAGTTTTTGTTTGGGATGGCCATCGACACTGAGTTGGTTCTCTTTTTCGGCTTTTCACATCTTTTACAGCCTCATCCAGGGCTGGGCAGTATTTCAATTACTTGTAATTGAAATACGTATTTGAAATACAAATACGTATTTTGTATTTGTATTTGAATTATTTCTTGAAAATGTATTTTGTAATTGGTATTTCAAATACCTGACGCTGAAGTATTTTGTATTCCGATACTCTTGTCTTCGAAATACTTTCGAACAAATACATTCAGCGCTGAGCGCTCTACAGAAAATAGTCCCTGAATCTCCCTTCAGATGGCGACGTTCATCTGCTTCATCTAGTTCTTTTGCTAACAATCATATTTTCGGCAAATGGAAAGGAAGAAAAGGTCCTACGCCATGGTCATTTCATCATGGAGTTAGAGGTAGTCAACTTCTAAAAACGATAAGAGCAAAAAACTTACCATCCTTGAACACTATCCTAACATAAAAAATGTGTTCATACAATATAACACAAGTTTTTGTCCATCAGGACCTGTAGAAAGATTGTTTTCTTCAGCAGGATTTATTCATTCCCCAACAAAAGGCTGTTTGTCTGATACTACATTTAAAAATCTTGTGTTTCTCAAAGGAAATTCTTTATTTAGCGATAAAATAGCTGAGCTGAATTAGTTGTACTTTTTCCACATTTTACGTGACACCTGAATGTATTTTGTAAATTGTATTTCAAATACGAATAGTTAAAATACTGTATTTTGTATTTTATATTTCAAATACCCGACTTAAAAGCATTTTGTATTTGTATTTCAAATACCTACGAGAAAGTATTTTGTAATTTGTATTTCAATTAAGCCAAGCATGTATTTTGCCCCGCCCTGTCTATGATATGTTTATGATACAAATCATCATTACCATTCTTCTATTTCGTTAATAGGTAAAAAAGAATAGTTAAGAGCTGGGAAAAAAGTTTCCCGAAGAAATTTAGCAAAAGGAGGAAATCTGCTTTAGAAGCAGGGGGTGGAAATCCCAAACATTTTAGAAACTGTTTTGAGTTCATCAATCGAAATCATTTTGACATCAAACAGCTTTCATTTGGGATGGTCATCGAACCTCAGTTGGTTCTCATTTTCGGCTTTTCATATCTTATACAGCCTCATCCTTCAATCCAGCAGTGAAATTTGAACGTAAATGCCTTAGGTATAGATGTCAGCTGAAACTAACCAAAAAATAACTTAATAATAAGCGTTTCATCTTTGGTTTTCTCACAAATCGTAAGAGATGCTTGGATTGTTCTCTAGAGATCACTATTCTATCGTCATTTGATTCAAGAATGCAAGAAGTTCATGTTCTACTCTCAGATTTTCAAAAATAGCTATCCTGTAATCTTCGAACTTTCTTGCCAAAATGATAGGTTCTTGATTTATTGTTGAAAAAGCCGATTTCTCATTCAATTATGTACGGCCTGCCGTCTGGCAGACTTTCGCAAGAACTCAAACTTTAGTAGGAAAACTCATAGTCTTGAAAATTTCAGGATAGGTTTGAAGACCAAATATCTCAGTTCAGTTCATCAATGGGGAAAAAAGATCAACAGATGGATGAATTTCGCGGAGTTTTATCCGGATTCATGGAAAAATCCAAATAAAGTTTCAAAATTTCATTCAAATTTATTTTTCGGAAACTATGCGTCAGATTTTGATCGAATTTGATTCACACCTTGGAGCTGAATTTTAACATTAGTGTAACAAATTCCAGAAAATAATATATGAAATTTCGCTTCAATTCATTGATTCTAATCGTTACATACCGCCAATACTTTAGTTTTACTGATTCAATCTAGATGAGTCTTCGTTATTCATTGTAAAATGATAAAACACAATTGCGAGATCGTCTCATTGGAACAATCAAATAATTTTTTTTTCAAAAATACCCTTCCCGCACGTAAGTAACATGTAAAGTTTTTTCACTTCCAATCGGAATTATGAATCATAGTCATGAATGAATAGAATCAAATGCTAATGATTCGTAAAATTGTAACGATTCTATTTAATTGCGAATAATCTAAATCCGGGTCAGAGTGATATAATTTTCTTTTATTCATTCTTTAATGTTAATGGCGTTCCTTTGGTTATTAAGATCATATTTTTCTTGGAAAGCACGGAATTATGACATAATCGTGCTCTATAAATGCAGCAATTACGGTTTCACGTGTAGTCGATATTGAAATGACAAAATAATGATTCCAGATAATCGTGAATACGAGGATGCATTAATTCCCATTGAAACCCAGCATTTCTAGTCAACATTCGACATGGGTATTTCGATAAAAAGTGAAAGGGAAAATGTGTTCTCAGTATGATAGATATTTATATTCGTTACCGAAATAATTAAGCTATTTTACGGGTTCAGGGAAATTGTTTTTTTCCGAAGTACGAAATTTCAGAAAAAGTGAATAAAACATAATCACAAGGATGAATATCCGTCGATAAATCAACAAATATTCCCCCTTGATCAGAGCTAATCATCCAATCAACCAGAACACCTACACCGAAGAAGCCGATCCAAGGAGAATGACTACAGCTGTTTCACAATTGTTATTGATCGTCAGGTCAACTTACCTTGGATAAACCGCAGAGGGATATTTGTGAAATTTTCGAAATTTGTTTTCGGATCCACTCATAATAAGATCCCAGTAAAATTGCTAGCAGTTTTGAGTTTGTGTTCTACAAGTACTGACCAAGTTTCAATCTGATTGCATATTTATTTCCTGAGATATTAGGGAAATTACCTCAAAAATTCAATTAAGTATACCTCCGAAACCGTTTGTCCGATTTAACCCCTTAGCGAACTAAACTTTCCCATTTTGATCTTGATCCTAAAAGTTACTTTCTGATCTCAAATTATCCTGGAAACGGTCGGGCCGCTGGAATCCATTAGAGATGGGATTCTTCATCGGAGGGTCCAACCTAGTCGTTTGAGTTCAAGATTCGAAAATTACAGATATTTGGACAGAATGAAAGCACGATGTCCCCAAGAATATGCGGTTAAAAATCTTAAATATTCGCTAGGACAAAAGTGATTTGTCCTGTTAGACTCCATGACCTATTTCATAATATAGGAAATTTCTCAACGAGTGCATCTCGAATCCATTCGAGCCTTGCAAATCTTTTTTATTCATTTCGAACAGAACAATCTTCATTACAGTAACAATAGCACTCATCAGGTAAACTGGTGATTATTTCAAGTATACTTATTCCAAAAGTGCGGATGTTTCCCATAAATACGTGCAGTCATTATCTAAGCAACCGTGAAAGTGTAAAGCAACCTTGGTCTAGTTGCCTCTTTATTGAAACAGGGGCGTACTGTGAATGAAGGAATTACGAGTTCGGTGGGAAAATATTTTAAATGGTCGAGAAGCTTTTTTGGGAAGATTTTCCACAATAAAATTATAAAAGAGCAGTCACGTGATCATAGGCACTTTTATGTGAGTGCTCGAATTTGTAACCAGAGCCGTCATCCCTTTAGGTATTGGTCCTGCCAACATTTTCAAACTCGTTGCCAAAGCGATATTTCTTAAGATATTGGCGTCTGAATTTAAGATTGCACCGCCACGGTGGCCAGTTTTAGAACCTTACATGCAGACATAGATTTTGTTTTGATAGTCGATTGTGTACTGTTTGTTGGTGTTTGGTTTGATAATTTTTGATTTCACGATTTATTCAAAGACTTTTTAGACTTTTATAGTTGACGAGAGTATTACTGGGAGTACATATTCCATTTTTAAAAAGTATAGGTATGCATCATTCTTCAATCTAATTGAGTGTAGTAAATCTAAAACAACGGGTATATCTCCAAGGTTAGATAGTATTTTAATATTATTGATTTTCAGATCCAAATGGCAAGATTGATTTTGGTGGATTTCTTAGGCTGTCTTGAAAGTTGAAAAAAAGAAAAAAAGATAGTATTGTTAAACATACTTTTTGGAATAATAGACAAATAGTCATACTATTTTTATAGGGAAGGACTAAATACCCAATATATTGTGAATAAAAGGAATACATTCACATGAAACTAATGCTACTTGCACCGTAATCCTTATTCATTATGGATTGACAAATACATTTTCCAACAATCATATGATTGGTCTTGAAAAAGCTGTAATAAATAAGCCTTGTACAACTTTGCTTTCATCGGCAGAAGCACTTTGAGCGAGGAGTTTTCATCACCAGATATTTCCTTCTTTTTTTCATTTTTTTTTCAATAGTCAGTTCTATCACTAGAACATTTACGTTGTTCCTTAATGATCAGTTCAACAGGCAGATTTCTGGAAGGCATAGCATTCCTCTTAAGTAAATTTCTCTGCTTGGATTAGGGGCCTGGAAAAAAATTGTCTCTATGAATGTGATCTAATATTTCATGAGCAATCCGTGTGTACCTCTATAAAAATGATCATAATCTGTAAAATGCAGGTAACAGACTCTCATAAATCTTTTTTGTTGGTTTTTATCGATTCTTCAACACTTTCAGGCCCGACTTGTTAAACGAAGTTTCTTTTACCCTAACTCCAAATTTTTTACCGGGCTGTAGAAATGTATGGGAAGGGACATTTCAGTTTGCTTTTCCTCAATAGAAGCACTTGTAAAATCACACATGCGCCAAGAAAAATGCATAAACATCTCGAAATTTCTTTTAACTTGTCAATGATAATCGGGTTACTCGGATAGCCACCAGAGGGACCAATTTAAATTTTTCCATTCAAACGAAGCGACTAAGGCATTTAACTTACATTCTTCGATATTTTAATGTACTAGCATATTTTGTAATGTTGCATCCATTGTGTACAAATTGTGATTATCGATATTCTTGAGCAACATTCGCATT
This sequence comes from Myrrha octodecimguttata, assembly GCA_958510865.1. Taxonomy (NCBI): domain Eukaryota; kingdom Metazoa; phylum Arthropoda; class Insecta; order Coleoptera; family Coccinellidae; genus Myrrha; species Myrrha octodecimguttata. Next base: position 82,537,072 of record OY294056.1, read on the forward strand.
GCTCTATTTGTTGGAAAAAATATTCGAAAATTTCAAAATTTTTTTGAAATTTTTTATTGGAGACTATTGATCAGATCTCAACTTGATTTTACAAAGGTCTTAGAGTCAATATTTGACAACAGTGTTTCGAATTTAAATTTGATCCGATATTTGTTGATTTTGAGAATACAGGGAACATGACATGCCAAATTTCATTGTAATTTGAAATTTTGAAGTTAATTTCTTGATATATCGAGATGTAGGTATTGATTCGTTTAGATTGAAGTTCGATATTGATTGGAGAACACCAACGCACAACTTCATGAAAAATTATGTTTGGATCAAGTTTCTGGCGATCCCTTGAACACATTTTCAAATTTTGTTGAAAAATTTTTGTTCTCGGAGACTATGTATCGATAAGATTTTCATGTAATTGGGCAAAAATTTTGAAGTCGACATTTAACAATAAGAGTTCAAAATTCACCTTGATCCCATATTTTTCTGCCGATAGGTATATGGAAAAATAATTCGTAAGATTTCGTTTTGATTTCGAATTTTGATATTTTTTCTGTAGTCGCTCAGAAAGTATAGCGATCAATCAAAACTTTGCAATCAGTTGCAGAATTTTCTATATATAGTATGTCCTTTATTTTGATCATTGAAAGTTGATGGCTACTCTTATTAAGTTCGGACTATGTTCTGAACTACACTTTATCATTTCACATGAAAGTATCGTATGTTAACACATAAGTTGCTCATTTCAAAAATTTCCGACAGGACAGTAAGCGATGTCACTAGATTAAATTACGCCAATTATAATTGAAATAAATGATTCTTTCTGAACAATAAATACTGCTGATAACTCCATGTCTCAATAATGTGGCGCATCAATTCAATTAGCTTACGACATTTACCAACATGAGAAATAACGATAGAAAGCCAGCTTTCGGAAATTCATCACAGAATCTTTTTATAATGCGATTCCATGTCAAACGAAGCGACTAAAGCGTTGAACTTGACATTTTTCGTAATATTAATGTACGAGCATATTTTGCAATGGTGCATCCATTGTGTACAAATTGTGATTATTAATATCGCTTCTTCTTCGATGTCGACATTCGTAATTTGTAAATAATACCTCGTTTGTCGGCCTCCCCGTAAAATAATTACGAAAACGAGAACGCTCAATCTAGTCTCGGCAATTGATGAGTATAGTTCTCAATTTGCACTTGCCAACGTACTGTAGGCTATGATTAGCGTTCAAATGGAAGGACTGTGTCGAAATAAGCTCATAGACGGTGAAATGAAGACAACCTTATCTTGGGATTATTCTATTAGGAATTTTATGGGGCAACGAGTCGAGTGAACAAAATTCTATGTTCGATTGTATGTAAAGAGATAAGTTGATAGGATTGGCGTCTGAATTTGAGATAGCAACGCCACGGTGGCTAGTTTCAGAACTTTAGATACAGACATATATTTTGTTTGGATAGTCGATTTTGTACTGTTTGTTAGTGTTTGGTTTGATAATTTTCGATTTCACGATTTATTCAAAGACTTTTTAGACTTTTATAGTTGACGAGAGTATTACTGGGAGTACATATTCCATTCTTATAAAGTAGGTATGCATCATTCTTCAATCTTATTGAGTGTAGCAACTGTAAAATTACGGGAATATCTCCAAGGTTAGACAGTATTTTCATACATATCATTTATTTTCAGATCCAAATGGGAAGATTGACTTTGGTGGATTTCTTAGGCTGTCTTGAAAGTTGAAAAACAGATAGTATTGTAGAACATACTTTTTGGAATAATAGACAAATACATATAACTTTACTATTTTTATAGCGAAGGACTAAATACTCAGTATATTGTGAATTAAATGAATGCATTCAAAGAAAACTAATGCTACTTGTATCGTAACTCTTATTTATTATGGATTGACAAATAAATTTTCCAACACTCATATGATTGCTCTTGAAAAAGCTGTAATAAATAAGCCTTGTGCAACTTTGCTTTCATCTGCAGAAGCACTTTGAGCGAACAATATTCATCACCAGATATTTCCCTGTAGAGATTCTTTTTTTTCAATAGTCAGTTCTATCACTACAACATTTACGTTGTTCCTTAATGATCAGTTCAACAGGCAGATTTCTGGAAGGCAGAGCATTCCTCTTAAGTAAATTTCTCTGCTTGGATTAGCGGCCTGGAAAAAAATTGTCTTCATGAATGGGATCTAATATTTCATGAGCATTTTTATAGATAAAAATGATCATCATCGGTAAAAGGCAAGTAACAGACTTTTATAAATCTTGTTTGTTGGTTTTTATCGACTCTTCTCCACTTTTAGGCCCGACTTGTTAAAGGAAGTTTCTTTCACCCTAACTCGAAATTTTTCACCGGGCTGTGGAAATCTATGGGAAGGGACATTTGAGTTTGCTTTTCCTCAGTAGAAGTACTTGTAAAGTCACACGATCGCCAAAAAAATGAATGAACTTTCTCATTTTCTTAACATTTCTTTTAGCTTCTCAATGATAATGTCTATACCTCGGGTTACTCGGATAGCCACCAGAGGGAGTAGCGCTTATCTTCATTCGCCAATAGTTGCTGAATTTCGATGGGGGTATGCTTTTATTCAACTACAAATAGTTGTTCGACGATTATGAGTCTCATTTTTTCCTGCTTCTTCTGAGCAACAGCTATCGTTTTGTCTGAATGTCTGTAATGCTCAGTTTCTTCTCGAAAATGTCTCAAGCTACTATATAGCTTGGATACGTTAATAGAACGGTTTAGGAGTGGTAATTGAGTATTCCGCAATACCTCAGGAACAACTTGAAAATTGGAAGTTAGTTGTGGCATGAAATCTTGTTGGGATAGTGAGTAAATTAAAAATTTTTCTTTAGAAATTTTTCCGGAAAATTATTTCAATATCCTGACCATCTTTCCGAGTTCCTATATTTCACATTAATACGCCAAATTTCATTTCGATTTTTCTCACTTTCGGAGCAGTTGAGGTCACATATGTCCAATTTTGAAATTTTTCTTCGGTATCGTTCTTTTCTTTTTGGAATAACTCACAAAATATGAATCCAATCATTATAAAAGTTGCTGACTTGTTCAGAAATGCTGATGCTCAAGTACGTGCAGAATTTCGTGATGAGCGTTTCATCGGAACAATTCAAAAAAATAATTTCGAATTTTTTTTCAAGTATTCGACATTCTACGATCTTGTAAACATATTATCCCCACAAAATACTGTACGAACCTTCAGGATCACATTTTTTCATTAGGTACAGGATTTAAAGTCGATCTGTATTTTTGGAAATATCGAGAAAATAAATTTGATGGGTATATCTGCGGGATCTTTGGGGATTTCACCCATTCATATGAATTCAGCTCACAAATTTAAGGTCTAGATACAGTTGTTTGTTTCGGGAGTTGTTGTGCTTACGATTGGTTGTAAGAATAAAAATGAATTTCGAAAATGAGACCTCAAAGATTTGTCACGGTGGTTTAGGCTTAAGCATAATAGCTTCCGGAAGAAATAACTCAGAGATTCGATATTCTTGGAGCAGGGTTGCTTTCATCATTACGAAGGCTGAATCAATGAATGGGTTGAATTCATTCAAAGATTCTGCAGATATTCAGAATTTTATTTTATTTTTACGGTCAGACCGTAAACACAATAACTTCCGAAAGAATCAACTAGGTAACTCGATATTTGTAGAGAAGGTTCGGACCCTAATGACAATGGCTGAATTCGTGAATGGGTAAAATCCACCCAATGATTCCGCAGATATACCCATTCAAAATTTCATTTTTCCAATATTTCCACAAAAAAAGACTAGATCGAATTGAGTTCCAGTACTTAAAATGACAGTTTGAAGGTTCATACAGAATTTAATGGGGATAATACGAAGAGAGGATCACAGAATATTAAATATTTGAAAATAAAAATTTAATTTTTTTTTCAAATCATCACGAAATTTTGCATCATCTTGTCCCTCAACATCTTCGAACTAGCTGCGAAGTTTCATCTCGATTGAATTAGTATTTCTTGAGTTATACCGAAGAAAACAACGATATCGAGAAGAAAACCACGAAATTTTACAATATTTTTTCCCAAAATCTCCAAAATTAATAGCCGTTTCACAACACTGCTACACTGAAATATTTTTTTCAGATAAAAAATTTTTTCGAAAACAATTTTGAGAAAATTTTTTTTCGTAACCATACGATTTTAACAAAATTTCGCCCAAAGTTGCGCGTCGTTATGCTTCAACTAACTGCCAAGTTTCAATCCAATCGCTCGAGTAGGTTCTGAAATATGAATGAAATTAACCTCAAAATTTCAAATGGCTATAACTCCGAAACTGTCTCGCCGATTCGGCCCATTAGCGAACTCAACCTTCGTATTTTGATATGCAACCCTTCCCAAAATGTTCTAATTGATCCTCCGTACGCCAGTTATCGTGGTGACGGCTGGCCGGACAGAATCGATTTTGACACCGGATTTTTCATCAGTGAGTCCAACCAAGTCGTTTCAGACCATTTTCGGCTCAATCATCGACAATCAGAGACATTTGGACGAAACGGAAGCACGCTGTTCCCCTAGAACATAAAAATGCGCAAAAATAACAACCTAACTAGATGTATCTTATCGCAATATTTCTGAAAATTTCAGATCAAACTGAAATTTGGCACAATGTTGCTCAATGTTATTTCAACAGTATAATATTCGAAAAATTGTCGAAATTTTTTTTTGATATTCTTACGACGCGATCCTGGTATGAAGTTACCTGCCGGTATACCAATGTTAAAAAATAACCTCAAAATTTCCCATGAATATAAATCCGGAACAGTTTGGCCCTTTTTTGCCAGGTACTCAAACCTGATAGATTCGAGTCGCTAGCATTTCATCAGAATGCTACAGTGAAGACCGCTGACTAGCCGGAAAAATTGAATGTGAGATCTTATCAGTAGGTTCAAATAGTTTGAGACAATTTTCAGAAATTTCTGAATTTACATGCATTAGGGCAACACGATTAGAGCTTGGTTTACCAAAATAAACACTTATAAACGATTAAAATTATTCATCTATTATCAGTTCTTTCATTTTATACCGACCGGCTCATAACATACATTTTAACATTCAAATATGACAATTTAATCGAGAAACTACGGTTGGGTTTCTTGACCTTGTCCATCACCCACAACACATAAACAAAAAAAGTGATATCTCCACTCACTTTAATCGTTCATTTTTGCTAATTGAAAGGCCATCTCGATGAGAGAGACATGTAATAAAAATCATTTCAAATGGTCAGCGATAAGCCTGCACATAATTCATCAAATGAAATAAATCTCCAGGAAGACGATCCTCGGGATGAACCGCGGCATACATAAAAAATTCGAATATATAACGACCTATCTATATTTTACTATCGAACGTTCAGTGTCGGGACTCCCTGTAAAGTCGACATGAATAATTTATCACTTGGAGACTGTAACATCTACAGGATGTTCGTAAACTGAACTTTTGAAGATGTATTTGGTTCCTCCGTGCGATTTCTTCAGAGCTATATGGTTTTTTTCAAAAGGGTTAGTATTATGAATTGGAAGCCAATATAACGGTGTCACATCTTTTCGAAAGAAAACAAATTTTCCACGAAAAATCCATATTATTTCATCCCTTTGCGCTGCAACGACAATCATTTGCTGGCCATTTATGTATTTAGAATGACCAGCGAGTGGTTTACCAGAATCACAGCCGTCTTTAATGCATCTAGAGACGGCTGTGCCAGAATCCAGGGGGATGAAACTGCTGTGCTAATCTTGGAAACAGGCGACCCCAGCAGATGTTAGATATTTGCCTCTCTTTATCTGAGTGTCACCGTAACATTCTTGAACTATAATTGAAAACTGTACTGAAATACCGAAATGTGGAAAAACTAGTTTCGCTAAAATGAAACCAAAATTTATGTTCAATGATGGCTTATTATGAAGAAAGTAAATAAATTATGAAGTAATTCCACTTCAAGCATTAATTATCCTATTTAATTTCAGATTATCAGCAAGTCAGTGGCTTATTCAGATTGTAATCGGATTCAATGGACCAGGTTGCCAAAAATTAGTTTTCATTTTCTGTTCAGAAGCTCTGTTCGATAATGATTGAACTTGAATCGTTCGACGTGTGTTTTGAGGCCATAATTATTATATTATTGGCGTATTTCACTAATCTTTGTGAACGAACAGGATGTAATTGGATTGGGATTATTTGAGTTAGAGAGCAAGCTCCTTTAACATTTCTTAGCATCAAGAAATGTTTATAATGTTTTCTGGAAGAAAAAATCAGTAATTTCAGAATTTAGTCTAATTACTGCCCAGTTCTAGTTGTGAATTTCGAAACTCAACCAATTTGTTTCGTGATATCCAGACGTTTAAATATTTCCGTTTCATTCCCACGTAAAATGTATTCTGAATATAAATAGTTGTTATAGGGAGATTAACGTATATTCTTAGACTCTGTGATCACTGTTCATTGAAGTGAAGTATTATATTCTGGACCAAGAAGAATATTACAACAAATTAACCCATCTGACTGATATCTGGATTCAATCATAATAAATATTCATTCTGTAGCGAATATGTGAGATATATTTGACTTAATGAATTTTCAAAAAATGTGTTGGTTTGATTTATGATTTATAGCAGACAATAAAGATTCCAATATTTCAAATGTGCATGAATATTTGAATCGCTGTCATTTTTCCCGCCACGACCCTAAAAGATGTCGGCCACTCTGTTTCTCTGATTTAGTAGGGAGTTAGCACTTTTAGGATATCATTATTCTATGACAGAATTAACAAAATGACACAGTATAGAGAAGTATCACACAAACGACACGCTCCCTTTTCCAATTTCTCAGATTTACATGAGCATGCTTCAATCCGCCGTTTTGTTATTGGTTTTTTGTCAACACACAGACAAATAATAGAATTGAAACTTCTTTATTATGTGGTCATCGTCTACGTGCGTTGTTTTACTTGCTTCCACGTGTTCGAACTCATTGTACTTTTGATTCTTCATACCAAAATATAATCGAGAAGTATATAATATATATATAATATGAAAAAGTTTGTTTTTTGATGGGATATAGACTGGATTGTGGAGAATTAATGAACTACTCTTCTTTGTTTTAACCTAGCTTTCGAATAATATTTTATTCTTCTTCGGGGTCTTTCTGTAAATACAAATTGAAATCTTTTACATCACAAACATCAACATTTATGTAAATCACATTTTTAACTCATTAAAAAACTTATCTACTTACACAAAATGAGATTATTTTTATGAGAAGAATAAAATATTATTCGAAAGCTAGGTTAAAACAAAGAAGAGTAGTTCATTAATTCTCCACAATCCAGTCTATATCCCATCAAAAAACAAACTTTAATATACTGAGACTGTTAAAAAATCAGATTATATAATATGATATCACAATTCTATGATAATGATATGATTTCTGTGGCCAGATTCTAGTACATGATTTTATGGTTTTTCTAGGTCACAAAATTTGGGTACATCGAAAACAATAGAAATGTCAAACAGTGTCGCTTCTGTAATACTTCTATATTCAGTAACAATAAGAAATGGTATTCCAATTGGCGAATGAAGATAAGCGCTACTCCCTCTGGATAAAATGAAAAAGTTTATGCATTTTTCTTGGTGTTTGATGGATTTTACAAGTGCTTCTACTGAGGAAAAGCAAACTCAAATATCCCTTCGCATAGATTTCCAAAGCCCGGTGAAAAATTTCGAGTTAGGGTGAAAGAAACTTCCTTTAACAAGTCGGGCCTGAATGTGTTGAAGAATCGAAAGAACTGAAAATTGAAAAAAAAAGAGTCTCAACAAGGAAATATTTGGTGATACATACTGTTCGCTCAAAGTGCTTCTGCCGATTAAAGCAAAGTTGTACAAGGCATATTTATTACAGCTTTTTCAAGACCAATCATATGAGTGTTGGAAAATTTATTTGTCAATCCACAATGAATAAGACTCACGATATAAGTGGGATTAGTTTTATGTGAATGTTTTCATTTTATTCACAATGTATTGGTTATTTAGTCCTTCGCTATAAAAATAGTAAAGTTATGAGTATTTGTCTATTATTCCAAAAAGTATGTTTTACGATACTATCTGTTTTTCAACTTTCAAGACAGCCTAAGAAATTCACCAAAGTCAATCTTGCCATTTGGATCGGAAAATAAATACTATTAAATACTGTCTAACCTTGGAGATATCCCCGTAATTTCAGAGTTGCTACTCTCAATAAGATTGAAGAATGATACATACCTACTTTATAAGAATGGAATATGTACTCCCAGTAATACTCTCGTCAACTATAAAAGTCTAAAAAATCTTTGAATAAATCGTGAAATCAAAAATTATCAAACCAAACACTAACAAACAGTACAAAATCGACCATCAAAACAAAATCTATGTCTGTATCTAAGGTTCTGAAACTGGCCACCGTTGTGCTGCAATCTTAAATTCAAAAGCCAATAGGGACTTCCAAACTTTGACATTTGAAAGCAGAACTATCAAATTGTCTCTCATTTATAATATGTTTTTTGATATTGCAACAATTTGTTCAAAAGATGAAATTGTTGTATCAAAATTGGTCTATCTTCCATGCACGCACCAGTTCAATTATTTCAACCGATTGAGAAACGGTTTTGTATGATTTCGAGAATTTTTCTCTATAGTTATCCAGGTACGCCTTCAGGAACTATAAAATGAAGATGAAAAATAGGAACAGAATGTACTGGAAATCGGGCCAATGGTGAAGTATGTCATCTATAATTTTTCTACTTATTTGAATAGGACAATCATGAAGAAGAAAACAGAATCTAAATTGACAATTGTTGGTTATTATGTTAACGATTGACAGATTTGAAATACGATGTTTTGTAGTAACATTCTTCATAGGTGAAAGGAGGCAATTTGAATGAACATTAGGGTAATAAAATTGAATATAATTTAGGTGTATAACTTTTGTGTACAAATTTATGTAAGTACTGACTCGGTAGTAGCAGTTGTATTTGTTTTCTACCATGATTCATATACATATATGAAAACTATACTTTGTCCACGACTTTATTTGTGAAATTGGAATGATTCTTCATTCTCAAAAACCTACAAAAGAGTTGTCAGAATGTTCAACTTAATTTTCTGTGATTGCTGGAAATTGTCAAGCTTACGAGAAACGTCAAAAGTTTCAATTGATCTATGCATACATAAAGTATATAATATTCATTGTATACGTCTCATCCACAGGCTCGATTAATGACTTTTTTATTCACCGAGGGGATAAACGCCAACTCTCCTTTGTTACCATGGGTCCAATAATGTCGTTTTTGAACTTCAAAATAGAGTAGATTTTGAAAGTCCCCTCAGCTGATGGGTATCGTAGATACTTGCATGAGTAATTTTAAGCAACAATTACAGTAATGCAGAACATAGAAATCTTAGTACAACGGGTATTTGCTAAAATGAAAAGAGCACAGAATGGTCATTTATGATGAGCAAAAGTCAGTGGAGTAATATTTTCATGCAGGTAAAAAGAACAAACCTTTCTATCAGTATTCGTTCTCGTCCTTAATGTGTAATAGATTGATCGTAAACATTAATGAGGACTGGTCGAAGTGAAAAAAAACCTAGAAAAGTACTGATGTGAAGTCAGCAGCTTTTACGCGCTCTTTCACATTGCGAAATGGCGACTTGGAAATTTCAGTGAAATGCAAGTGAAATATTAAACTTTTTTTTTCTGATTTTTCCATAGATAATTATTTTTATTGACACTGCTCATCTTCTAACCAAGTTTTATTTCGATCAGATAAGTATTTTTCTGGTTATTGAAGAATCAAAATTTCAAATGGCTGTAAACACAAAAACCACCCGGCAGATTTGGCCCATTAACGAACTCAACCGAGATATTCAAGATCACAACCTAACCGGAATATTTCAAGACTCTGGGTCCTTCCTTTCGAAAGTAAGAGCACAAACGGACTGCCGGACGGCCGAACGAACAGAATTGAATTTGACCACGGATTCTTATTCAGAGACTTCAACCCAATCGTTTAAGACCATTTTCGGCTCAAAATTCGAAAATTACATACATCGTGATGAAATGATAACGCGTTGTTCCCTAAACAAGCGCGTAAAAATTTCATTAAGTAGCCAACGTTTCGTCCGTATATTCAGACATCATCAGGACTAAAAGATACATGGTAGTCAGATATCGTAGTTCGGAGCTCCGATCTGAATTTTGGTTAATTTTTACGTAGAAATTCACTTGTTTTTAATCTGTGTGAGAGATCTGTGTCCTATTTATTTATATCCGATGTGTCAACAATATTTTTTTTAAGGTGAGTTAAAATTCTTGTTGTTTTAAGATTTCTGATTACCATGTATTCTTCAGTCCTGATGCTAAGTACTTAATAAATTTTTGTTTTTTTTTCGACCGATACCACGTGGTAGTAAACTACAGCTAGGCAACACAGCCACATTCAAACCTCGCTTATATCTCAAGGTCAGGCCGCTGGACCTGGTCTACATGCTCAAACGTTGCCTATAGGCGCGAGAAATATTAGAATTTGGAGAAATTTCGACTTTTATAGGAGAAAACGGGGAGTCGTTCTACAGGCTTCAGTGAGTATATTTTGAAATTTTTTTTGGGATGTAACTCAATTCTTCAGCGTGAATGCTCAATGTTAGTTATTTTTCCATTTTTCACTCCATTTCAGTTTTTATTTTCCCGAAAATTCTTGAATATGAAAAAGTGGCAACATTGCACATTCCTACGATTTTTCCCAACCATTCGCACCCAAAAAACTTTTTGACAAAAATTTCTCTGGCCTCCAGAGCAAACAATAATTCGAATATAACGGGGTGACTATTGGAGACCAGAGTCCCTTTTTTTTCCAAAAATTTTTTGGGTGGAAATGGTTGAGAAAAATTGTAAGAATGCGCAACGTTGCCACTTTTTTATATTCAAAAATTTCCGGGAAAATAAAACTGAGATGCAGTGAAAAATGGAAAAATAACATTGCGCATTCTCATTAAAGAATTAAGTACATTCCAAAAAAAATTTTCAAAAACGTCACCCCGTTTTCTCGAAAATTTCACACATTTCGAATATAATTAGGCAGAGAGCTAGAAGGTTACTGACCTTGAGGTATAAACGAGGTTTATAGAAAATTGCAGACATCATGACTAAAATATACATGGTAGTCAGAAATCGTAGTTCTGAGCTCCCATCTAACTTATGATTAACTTGTACGTAGATGTTTACTTGTTTTTAATCGTGAAAGGACTCTGTGTCCCATATAAACTGCTCCAAAAGAGTTAGGGATATCGTATTCAATCGTTTTTAAGAGTATGCAATCTTCGAGAAAATCGCTGTAAAATCATTTAAAACTCAATAACAACTTGAAACGATCCAATAAAAATCAGTATGAGACATTTCTTCAATCTGGTCGCCTTTTTTCTGAAGTTTGGTTTTTTGCACATGCTTCATGAATGTTCTTATTTTGAAATGAAGTCAGTTTATCAACGGCTTCGATTTGAAACGAGTTTTCTGGAAATGCCAAGATGTAAATTAACAAACGCTGAGGCTAATAGGGCTATCGGAATGCTACAGGGTGGCCTAACTCAGGTTGTTGTAGCGGAAAGGCTCCAAGTCAGCTAAAGTGTGATATCTCAAATTTGGAATAGGTTCAGGGAGACAGGTTCCGTGTTGGAAAGACCAAGGCTTGGTGGGCCACGAAAAACAACACCTGCTCAGGATCGTTTCATCATAGTTTCGGCGAGAAGAAACCCTACATCTACGTGTAGAATGTTACGGAATACTCTTCAAAATGCAGATGGGGTCCAAGTTTCCATCGAAACCATCAGATGACGTTTGAGAGAGGTGAATCTAGCTTCTAGACGTCCATTAAGACGAGTTTCATTAACACGTGACCATAAGCGTCAAAGACTGGAATGGGCAAGGCAACATATCAATTGGAACGATCAATGGCGTAGTGTCCTTTTCACTGATGAATCCAGATATGGACGATTTTCAGATTATCTAAGAATAAGGGTATGGACAATCCCACGCATACCCTGTAATCGTCGTTATGTCCAAGAAGTCCATCCATTCCGAAGGGGTAGTGTTATGGTATGGGCCGGGATATATTTCAACGGGCGCACAGATCTACACATTTGTCCTGGGAATATGACCGCCTTACACTATAGGGAGCATGCCATTGACAATGTTGTGCCAAATTTTCACGCTGCTATTGGTGAAACTTTTCAATTTCTAGACGATAACGATAGACCGCACCGTGCAGCCATAGTTGAGAATGCCCGCGAGGAGCTTGGTATTCCACATTTACCAATACCTCCGCACTCACCAGATTTGAATTGCATAGAACATGCATGACATATGCTCCAAAGAAGATTTGATAATCATCAACCTACCCCAGAATCCTTAAATGATCTGAGAGAGCTTCTGCCCCGTTTATGGAACCAAATTCCTCATGAAATGTTCAACAACCTCGTGTGTAGTATGCAAAGAAGATGTCATGTTGTTATTGATGCCATGGAGGCCATACATTGTATTGATAGTCTTAAAATGCTTGAATTCTCTGGAAATAAAATTTCGTTATTTTACTCGATTTTTCTTAACCACCCTGTATACGCTGGAGACCTACAGGCTAAAATTAATTTGCAACTTGAAATCATATTAATATGAATTTTCATCACAAAAATCTTATTTCAACTATATTTTTTTTGGAATTTAAGTTAATATCCCTAACTCATGTGGAGCAGTTTATTTATATGCTATGGGTCAATAATATTTTTTTTAGTTGAGTAAAAATTCTTGTCGTTTTTCGACCAATCCTCGTTTCTATTAACGATTAATCTCTCAATTAGTATGGTGTCGAATTCAAGATTGCGGAGTCTTAAAAGGAACAGCTGTATACGATCCGACCCGATAGATATTCACGATCGGCAATTACGTCAGTTATTTTTTCTTGTAGTGGGTGTTGATGAAATTATTCATAATGAAGCATCTCGGATGCAGAAGAGATGATTCCGATGTTCGTATAGCGAAGGATTGGACGATTCATTAAAAATTCGAAGGTCGCATACATCTATTAGTTATTCGAGGAAAATTGTAACAGGATGTGGTGATTATACCGAGTAAAACAATCAAGCCGATTAATATCGAACTTTCCGTTCTCGTTTTCTGACGTAATGAAATCACGACATAGGTAAAACAAGGATGAGGCAAGAGCGCTTAGGCCGATCGTATTCTGTTTTGAGTTTTTTCTGGCAAATTAGACATCCTTTATATGGAAAGTTTATAGTTGAGTAGAGGTATAAGGACAGGGGCGCTATTTTCGAGCTCATCCGAATTCATTTCGTCTACGAGCTCTCGCGGCGATGCGACAGTTTGGCAACGTGGTATTCACGGTGTACTTGGGCATGATTTATTCACGAAAACACTTTTGTTATTATAATTTCGAATGTTTCAATTATAATTCTGAACACTAAAATAACTTTTGAATATAAAAATGCCGAATGACCACAAAAAAAGGGGGAAATGATAAAATGCCTTTATTTTTTGGGTGTGATGATCACTTTGCACGGTACAAAAATGACTCATATGCACTTGCGCACCAGTAAATGAACTTTCGCATAGCTTCGTTTTCGACTGAAATACATCGGATGGGTCGAGGCAGCTGTATTCAAATCCGCATGCGGATTCACTAGTATGTAAAAATTATGTGCACAGCAATTTTTTTTTTATTTCACAAACCGTGTATTAATCTATATAGCAAAGCTATTCACTTCCCGCAGTTGAAAAGTATTTTTTTAATGCTAAATAAAAAATTTCAAATTTTATTCAAAAAAACTTTCTTCCCGGGTGGAATAGTTGATCCAGAACAAACTTTCAGTGATTGATGATTAACTACCCTTTTAATTTTTCATAATTGCGGCGCTGTATATAGGATTTTCTTGGGTCCGAAAAGTAGAAAAAGCGAGAGCGAGGTAGATATAAAAAAATTCCAATCAAGTTACTTCCCTCTTGATGGGATATAAATTCAAGAACGAATATGCTAATATCATTGTATTTTTATACAATGCTAATATGTACCCTAGCTCGTTTGAAGGTGAAACATTTAAAAACTATTTCGGAAAAATTTGCGTTTGTATATGGAAAATTAATTTTTGTTAGCGTAGGGGAGGTGGAAAATCATTAGTTTTCAATTTAATCCACCAAAGTTTACAGTTCAATCCACCAACAATCAATTGTTTATATAGAACACGTTCAACAATATTATTTTGCTCTTGTGAATTTTCTCCATCAATTATTCCCTGTACAATATCAATCAACTGTATTTTAACCGAAAAAATTTATTAATTTTTGAGAAAACCCCAATTTGAACAAAATTAAAATTCTCCCGCAAATGAGCACAAACTGGGACTAATCAATCTAGTTGAAGTGGATTTGTGATGAACTAAGTACCCTCAAAATTTCCACTTGAGTTCAATTTAACTATACATGCAACTTCTGTTGCGATCACCAAGAATACAGTTCAAATTAGGTATTTAAAATGATTTTTTCAGAATTCAGAAAATACATCATTTCAACCATGAATTTGTAAATAAAACAATCCATAATGTATATGCTTCATTTATTTTGATATTGTAACTTATATTTTGCACCTATAAATTACTAACAGTTTTTGAGTCTTCAAAAGTATTCGTAAGATTGTAGACATTTAAAAGTCTGCGTTTGCACCTTGTGCAGAAACTGCTATTCGACACCTCATATGTACCTATACTCCATTCACTTTTATAATGTAGCCCGGTTGGCCATGACATCCTGACAGATTTCACCGTGTATATTTTGAAATTGTTAGGTTATGGTCATTTTCCTGTCAGATAACTATGCAACGTTGTCCTCTCTACATAGAGGTCGTCGTAATTACGTATTTTTCAAAATGTCAATCTACATTGATAAAGTAATGAATTTGAGAAAATATTATTTGAATTCGATAATTCCAAAGACCTGGCGAATGTTGAAAAAACTTTTGTCTCTGTTAATACTGGAAATATTTCACGTATATAAACATGGTTGAAAGATTTAGTTATGCTTTTTTCTTGTAAGGAAATCAAGAATCGGGTTTTTCAAAATGAAGTCTTCAGTTCAGTCTTTTTGGGTGCACCAATAGAAGGATATTCTTTGTCGTCTCTTTCACTTAAAATCTTCCTTATTGTCTTGATGTGCAGCTAAAAAATAAATATCTATTCATATAAAATATAATTCCTTGGTTTTCACTTACATACGTCGAAAATGTTGCATAGCTTGTGTTGAATTATTGATTCCGAATTATCAGGGTTACTATCAGAAAAAGCCGATTTCAATTCTACATAGCACTTCCTGATACTTTGCCTCTGCTTCTTCAAAACTACCTTCGGCATTTTTATTAGTTTGCAAGCGTTATTATGCTGAGATTTAGAAATCTAGAATCGATTGATATTGATAATAGTTAATAGATAATAGAAATTGAAATTTGGCAACGTCTTTTGACATTGCCGATATTTCATGAGTGCCAACCTGCGTCAGTTTTAAGGGAAAAAACTTGATAAACCTAAATCATGGCCAACCGGGCTACATTATAAAAGGGAATGGAGTATAGTATATTCACAGCATAATTCAATTCCGCTGAAGAGCTCTGAGTAATTGATTTTAGACATTCAAGTGACCAGATATTTGATACCTAAAACAAAAATAATCATAAATATTACAAATAGAATTTGGGTAAATTATAGTATATATCCTACCTTCAAACATTGTTTAACAAGGCTTCAATCCACATCGTATTTCGTACATCAACTTTCAGTTATCCACTCAATCACTAAAATTAGTTCACAAGAGGACAGAAATTATTATTAAATCAAAAAAATTTCAAAAAGCACTGCCGTGAAGGCAGCAACTTTTGCGCGCATGTTCAATGTAGATGACCGCTTCAGCAACGAATTTGAACGTGCGCGCGTACCAAATTTCAGTTCGATACGATCATGAGTTCTGGAGATATCGGGAAAAAATATGTCAAATTTCGAGGTTTTCTTCTCGATATCGTTGATTTTTTCGGTATTACTCGAGAAATACTGATTCAGTCCTGATTAAACTTCACAGCTAGTTTAAAGATGCTAAAAGACAACTTTATGCAAAATTTCGTGATAATCGTGTTATTAGAACAATTTGAAAAAAAAAATTTATATGATTTTCTCATCATATCATCCTCATTAAATTCTGTATGAAACTTCGAACTGTTATTTTCGATGAAGTACTGAATTTCAATTCGATCTGATCTGTATTTTTGGAAACATTGGAAAAATAAAATTTTGATTGGGTATATCTACGGAATCATTGGGCGGATTTTACCCATTCACGAATTCGACCTTCGTAATTAAGCCCCAAACCTACTCTACAAATATCGAGTTTCTAAGTCGTTTCTTCCGGAAGTTATTGTGTTTACGGTCAGCCTAACGGCCGACTGCGTAAACACAATAACTTCCGAAAGAAACAACTTAGAAACTCGATATTTGTAGAGAAGGTTTGGACCTTAATTACGAAGGCCGAATTCGTGAATGGGTAAAATCCACCCAATGATTCCGTAGATATACCCAATCAAAATTTTATTTTTCCAATATTTCCAAAAATACAGACCAGATCGAATTGAAATCCAGTACTCCATCGAAAATAACAGTTCGAAGTTTCATACAGAATTTAATGAGGATGATATGATGAAAAAATCATATAAATTTTTTTTTTCAAATTGTTCTAATAACCCGATTATCACGAAATTTTGCACAAAGTTGTCTTTCAGCATCTTAAAACTAGCTGTGAAGTTTAATCAGGACTGAATCAGTATTTCTCGAGTAATACCAAAAAAATCAACGATATCGAGAAGAAAACCTCGAAATTTGACATATTTTTTCCCGATATCTCCAAAACTTATGATCGTATCGAGCTGAAATTTAGTATACTGCTGTGAAATTAGAAGGTCAAAGTGTGAGTATAATTTTTTTTGGATATGATGAATGGTTCCCGAAAAAAAAATTTTTTTGTAAAAAAATTTCGAAAAATTTTTTTTTTTAATTTATTGACAATATGATCTTGACGAAATTTGGCTCAAAGTTGCGCGTCGCTATACTCCACCAAACTGCCAAGTTTGAATCCAATCGCTCAAGTAGTTTCTGAAATAAAAAATAAATAACTTCAAAACTTCAAATGCCTATAACTCCGAAACTATTTGATCGATTTGGCCCATTAACGAACTTAACCGCGGCATACCAATGCGCGACCTACCCTGAAAGTTTCAAGTCGCTAGCTCACTTCGTTCGACAGTTATCGTGTCTACGGCCGGCCAACCGGCCGGCCGGCCGGCCGGACAGAATCGATTTTGACACCGGATTCGTCATCAGTGAGTCCAACCTAGTCGATTGAGACCATTTTCGGCTCAATCATCCAAAATTACAGACATTTGGACAAAACGATAGCACTCTGTTCCCCTAGAATATGCGCGCAAAAAGTGCCCAATAAAACAATTTCGAACTGTGAAATCCATCAAAAACATTAATAAGTATCCACCGTGTTTTCGTTTGTATGTCATGTCGCCTTAGGGCATGTAATTAGGATTGCCTACAAATACAAATTCTGAGGAAAAACAACACGTTGCCAAACTGTCGCATTTGGCCAAATCTAGACCTCACTTTCGCAGTGCTCATTAAAACTTTAAGCTTATTCCTGAATTAATTTGCGTTAACCTTCACGCCGTTAATTTTGCGCGCATGTCCTGGAGGGGAGCTTGCTATCGTTTCATTCAAATGTCTGTTATTTTTTATATTTGAACCGAAAATGATCTCAAACGACTAGGTTGTGTTCACTGATGACGAATCCGGTGTCAAAATCGATTTTGATTACAGGCGTATGGGGGATTTTGTCGACTCGAAAATTTCAGGATTTGTTGCATTTCAGAATGCCAAGGTTAATTCGTTAATGGGCAAAATCAGCCGACCGGTTTCAGAGTTATAGCCGTTTGAAGTTTTGAGGTTATTTTACTGATATATCGAGAACAACTAGAGCTATCGGATTTAAACTTTGCAATTAGTTGAAATATAAAGATATGCAACTTTTGTAGAATTTTGTTGAGATCGTTCCGTCATTAACATAAAAAATTCCGAAATTAAAAAAAATTCTGAAAACAGTTCATAACATTTGGGAATAATTCTGCTCATTTCTGAAGCTTTACATTTCACAGCAGTATACCAAATTTCAGTTCGATAGGATAATAATTTTGTAGATATTGTGAAAAAATATGTCATATTTCGTGGTTTTTCCCCGGTATCGAATTTTTTCCAGGATAACTCAAAAAAAAACTAGAGAACTACTGACGTGAAGTCAGCAGCTTTTGCAAGTATGTTCAAATGAGATGACCGCTCTGGTAACGAATTTGAACATGCGCACAAAAGCTTCTGTCAGTGCTGTCAGTGCTTTTCTAGATTTTCAACCAAGTATCAGGTTTCAATTCGATCGGTGCTCTAGGAATTTGTGGGAAAATCGAATTTCGGAAGGACATATTTTCGAGATCATTCGGCTGATTTCGCCCATTCATGAATTCGAGCTTTCCAATTTACACTCCGAACCTGCTCTGCAAATATCGAGTCCTATCTTATCTTTCCTAACATATGACATGTTATAAGTAAAAACAATTTTCAGAAATATGGAAATATTTTTTTTTGCTCTCAACTTCAATCGATATGCCAACGTTTGGGAGATAAAATTTTTATTCCTCCTTCAGGGCTCAAGATTACAATTCGTTGGAGAGTATACATGTATGGTAAATTAATAATATCGAATATTGCATGATATCAATTTTGTAAACAACATCGCCACGAAGACGTTAACAGGAATGTCAAACAAAGCACATGAAAAAACAAAAAAAAAATAAGTTTCCATATTTCTGAAAATTGTTTCTACTTATATCATACTCATGGATGAAAACGAAATTGATATGACATGTTTTTCAGTTAATTCCGGATATTTTTCAGCTTTTCAGTGAAAAGCAGACAATTATAAATCTAAGAAAGATGATTCCCCAATATAAAAGCCCTGTAGCGTTCTTCGTACATCAGAGGATCTGAAAAATCATCACTTGGAGGACCGAACCTGGTCGAAAGACCCTCCCGGTCACAGATCAAATATAGGTTATGTTATTTACTGCATCCCGCTGGTTTTCGGTCCTTTCTGGGGAACCACGCGTAATCGTTTCGTCACAATGTCTGTAGTTTTCGAATATCAAGCCAAATAGGGTCTCAAAACATTAGGTTGAACACCCTGAATTAGAATCCTTAGTCAAATTCAATTATGTCCGGTCGTCCGTCCGTATGTGCTCTAACTTTTGAAGGAAAAGACTTGGCGACTTGAAATTATCAGATTAGGTTTGAGATTCAGTTATGTCAGTAGGATTAGCTAATGGGTAAAATCGGTCCAACAGTTTCAGAGTTAGGCCCATTTGAAATTCGGAGGTTTATTCCTATATATCTCATGAAGTACTGACTCGATCAGATTGAAACATGAAGAATGATGATTGGGAGCAGGTATAGAATACCAACGCACAACTCAATGCAAAATTTCGTGTGAATAAAATCTCAGAAAATTGAAAAAGAATATTTTTTCGAAAATTTTTCAAATATTTGAACGACGAAACATACCACGGTGTCAGTATTTAACAATAAAGTTTCGCTATATCTCGAGAAGTACGAATGCAATCAGATTGAAACGACGTAATCACATGAAAAATACCAACGCGCAACTAGGTGCAAAATTGTATGTTGATCTTGTACCTACTTAGATTACGAGCATGCGCGCAAAAGCTCGTTATTTCACAACAGTGCTCTTCTAGAATTCTTTCAGATTAAACAATTAAAATAGAAAATTTGGTTTCCTGTGTTTTTTCATATATAGGCTTCCTTCTCGAGGAACGACCAAGAAGTTAAATCTTCAGTTGCTTAATCTAATGAAATGGGAAACCCCAAAAAAGTCAGTGTCGTATTTTTTTCCAATATTGTTTTTTGAAACTCAGAAACACAGTTTCTTCAGACATATATGTTTATAGGTACTATTTTTAGAACGACCCAATGAGTAATCTTTTGAACTATCGTACCTCAGTTAGGAAACATCCTGTATGCTATATCTGGGAACCCAAATCGTCGGAGACGAGGAAAAACATTGTTTTTTCAATTCAGGTTTTCTGGAGGTGTTTTTGAACTGGTTTGAGACCAACTTATCAGGATATCATTGATTTATAGCTACTATACGCTAATTCAAGACGACCCCTTATTAGCCAAAGATGATACCAAGTTGCCAACCTTTAATATGCAGAAGCGACTGGAGATCATACCCAGGACCGGATTCCTGATATGTCGTGCACAAATTGAATGCAGTTTTGATCACTATCAGTGGGACATAAATCTTTATTGGCAAACTAATAATAAATATGATAAATTGTTCAACTTTTCCTTTTCCTGTTCTCTGGGTGAATATTTCTTGCATTATAACGAAAAAAATTATTGGAGAGAATCTGCGAAGAAGACTTGACTTTCCTGGCAAAATTCGAACGATGGCGTAGAAACTCTTGACTTTGAATGCTCCCCTTGATTACTCAGACACTAACTTGGCTAATTTATATGAAATCCCTTTCCACGTCTAAAATTGCCAGATTCATTCTGCCAGTGGCCAGATTAGATCTAGCAATTGCCAGATAAAATGTCGCAATTGCCAGATATTTTAATTTTCACAGTGGCACTAATACGTCGTCGTAGAAACACTTATAATGTCACTATGACTATACAGTTCTGACAGCTTTTCAAGTTCTGCTACATAATCTGGGTTTTTCCTTTAAACGAAAATGCAGTAATTTTCATGAAAAACCTTTACAACATCACATTTCGAACATAATTTCAATATTATATTTTTAAAAAAATGTTTGATCACCTAAAACTGAAAAATGAAAATGGGGATTTGCATTTAAAGGGATTTGTCTTGAGTGCTCGATATGGCAACGTCGAATTCAGCTTTCTCGGAAAGAAAAGGACGTCAAATGTGTAACCTTGCTTAGGAAGACAGATATAGCTATACTTCAATCTGGTTAGAGTAGAAGACAACGACCAAGGAATAGAAAAAGAAGAGCATAGACTGTCCTACTGTCATATTACTGAAAAATCACAAACGGAAATTATTTAGTTGTTGGTTTTTTCTCGATAAATTGCTGGATTTCAATTCGATCTAATCTGTACTCTTGGAAATATAAGAAAAATAAAATTTTGAATGGGTATATCTACGGAATTATTGGGCGGATTTACCCATTCACGAATTCGGCATTACGACCGGACCGTAAACACAATAACTCCCGAAAGAAACAACTTAGAAACTCGATATTTGTAGAAAGGGTTTGGAGCTTGATTACGAAGGCCAAATTCGTGAATGGGTAAAATCCACCCAATGATTCTGCAGACATACCCATTCAAAATTTATTTTCCCAATATTTCCAAGAATACAGATTAGATCGAATTGAACTCTAGTACTTTATCGAAAAATGACAGTTTGAAGGTTTGAACATAATTTAATGAGGATAATATGATGAGGAGATCACAGAATATTAAATATTCGAAAAAAAAATTTGAATTTCTTTTTTTAAATTGTTCTAATAACACGATCATTACGAAATTTAGCACAATGTTATTCTTCAGCATATTTGAACCAGATGCAGAGTTCCATCACGATTGAATCAGTATTTCTTGAATTATATAAAAAAAAACAACGATATCGAGAAGAAAACCACGAAATTCTACAATTTTTTTTCCAATATCTCCAAAACTTACTGCTGTATCGAACTGAAATTTTGTACACTGCTGTGAAATATGCAGCTCAAGGTATGACTGGAATGGTTCTCGAATATGAACAATGGTTTCAGGAAAAAACATTTCTTCGGAAAAAAATTTGAAATTTTTTTTTTTTTAATTCAGTGATCATGAAGTTCTAACGAAATTCTGCTCAGAGTTGCTCGACGTTATGTTTCAGCTAACTGCCAAGTTTCAATCCAATCGCTCCAGTAGTTTCCGAAATATAAGGGAAATAACCTCAAAATTTCAAATTCCTATAAATCCAAAACTGTCTTGCCGATTTGGCCCATTAACGAACTCAACCGCGGCATAAGGATGCGAGAACTACCCTACAAGTTTCAAGTCGTTAACTGGCTCTGATCGACAGTAATGGTGCCCATGGCCGGCCGGCCGACCGGACAGAATCGATTTTGACACCGGATTCGTCATCAGAGAGCCCAACCTAGTCGTTTGAGACCATTTTCAGCTCAATCATCGAAAATTACAGACGTTTGGACAAAACGATAGCACGCTGTTGCCCTAGAACAGGCGTGCAAAAAACGAAATACCCATTGAAAACCATTCTTCCGCATAGCAAAATTTTCTCAGATAATTCATTTGTGTATCTCAATAATTTCAATAGAGTCTTTTCTATAAATCGAGAAGGCTTTGTCGGCGCCACGCTTTGAATACTCAGACAACTTTTCATGTGGAATGGCTCGGCAAACAGTACCCGACTTCTAGTAACTTATCACGATCAATAAGCAATATTGAGGAAAAGTAGACAAGGAAGTAATTTCGAATCCACGATAGTTGGCTTTTTCAGCTATAAGGGTAGAATATAAATGAGAACGATGTAACGATTTGAGATGAATGTAACACGCTTAACAAACTTATGGGACAGTGGCTATACCGTGATCTTCCAAGTGTTGCATATGCACATATTCAAGAACTTAACATACGTTAAGCTCTCGGTCTCGTATTTGGATCCGAATTATACGATATCATAGAGCTCCATAAATGTAAATGTTGGAAATTATGATCACAGATTATTGTCTTGCTAACTGTAACTCCCAGGCGGAACACAAGGCGTCACAAAATTAAAGATTCTTCCAGGATTCGTAAATAGAGGGTTTGAGCAATGTCATCAAATTTGTCCCCCATACAAATTCCAGTAGAATATCTTGTTAAATTCAGATAGTATGAAAAAAAAATTTTGAAGAAAATTCAAACTGTTAACAACTTAAAAATTACGGAAACGAAACTTCTGAGATCCCATCATTTGTCGGACAAAATTCTTCGCAAATTCCAACAAATCATGAGATGTAAATTTCACCAGAAAAATGTTCTGCTTGTAAAGCCTTGGCACTTTTCCGCAAATTCTTCTACTTTTATAACATGGAACCGCTATATCTGCTTCAATTATGAGGAGACAGCAGCTCAGTTAGGTTAGGATATCAATAAAGAAAGAATCTCTATTTCTTTGCATTACTATAGGAAGAAAACAAACCCACAAAAGTTTCTAAAATGAAATTATCGTAAGTAATATCATAAGGGCATCTAATTTTTCCGAAAAAATCGAAAAAACACGTTGCATAGTGATATTTTAACAAATAGCATTATGAGTGCTGACAAAAATCCGTGTCGACGAGAGGATTTTTGCACCTGCACGAATGCTTTTTGTTAAAAAATATTACTTTGCAATGTGGTTTTTCGATTTTTTTCACAGGAAAAATCAGATGCCCGAATGGTATTTCAGGAGACTATTTCATGAGTAACAGATTATTCTGCTTACATTATGTATAGGTATAAATTTGAAAAATGAAAAACGGGTACCTAATTTATTTCATCAAAAATACTACAAACTTAATTATTTATTATAATTTTTGGTGACAACATCTGTCAAGTTTTGCCGCGGTTAGACTCGAATAAACTGCTGACAGCTCCTGCCAAACAGTTTTTCCACCTAGAAACCATTTGTGGTTCAAAATTGCGCGTTTCTGATTGGTGGAAATTACGAGGAGGGAAACAGTCTTTTTCAAACATATCCTATAAAACATGGAAGATTCTCAAAGCTATTTATTCAGAGAAAACAAAATTAGTAAACAGTCTTGTCAACGTAATTTTTCACCACTTTTTTGCCGTTTACCTCAGGTACTCCCTGCATGGTCTTGAAGCTTACTTATTGCGCACTCATTTATATTACTGTGGACTCTTTGTTCACCTCGATATGAAGTTTCCATCGAGAAATCCCTTATCAGTTAGAATGATCGGAAATTTTTAATATATTTGATATTATATACAGGGTGAGTCTTTTACCTTGCAGAATATTTTAACAGAAGATTCTTGAAGCTGAAAGAAACACATTTGTCCTCTACCATTTTTTCCGATTCGGCCTAGATAAAAAGATATAGGCACTATAAATTTTCATAATAGTCTAGCCGCCCCTGGAAACCTGAACACTGAAGTTTTTCCAAGCCTAATATATACCATTCAAATCTTCGAAATAAGCAACTCTGTTATGAAAACAAGCGTCAACTTACTTTTTACATTCCAGTTGGTGAAAAAAGTTGTATTTATAGTACAATAAACGCGTTAGGTATTCCAAATTTCGTGGGTGATAAAAGTTGAATATTCTTCTCTTGGTTTCATTTCCGATAATGAGGAATTCATCTAGCTATCACTCATATTAGCTTTGAGATTGGTCTTCAATTTGTAATTATTAATTTTCTTTGTTTATTTCATTTTCTCCAAGAATTATCAGATTCAGACATAACCCATTCAAACTTTCGTTTTCATAAATAAATAAAACAGATGTACCTAATTTATCTATGAACGTACAAACGTTGCCAAATTGACGAACAGAAAGAAAGAATTCTTCGAAATCAAACAACACACAATATGCTAATTCTATGTATACACTATATAGTATAGTCTATGATTCTGAACTGAACTATAAATCTGTGGCTCTGTGGTTTTAAGGTTATGTCATGATTGTCATGGTGGTTTTCTTCCACCATGGGTTGTTATGTTATGAAAGCCCATTTGAAGAATCCCTCAAAATAAATACTATCAAAGTTCTGTACCTACATAATTTCAAGAAATTTGGGTCAGCAGAAAGATTGTATTTAAACCAGTAAGAATCCTCATTGTCATGGAAAAGTGAGAAGTTAATCAATTATACTACACAAATTAGCTCGAAATTGAAAAGGAAGCTTCATGAATGGATTCAGGACCGAATCACCACTGTATAACACAGATATAGTTTTGGGTTGGAAGCCTATTTGCGGGATTCTTACGGTTACGTCCATTGTGAATTGGCCAAAGTCGGCTACTTCGCTTACAAATCATTCCAAATAAAAAATGCTAGGATTACATTCTCAACTTTTAGACGTGGCAACGAGGAAAAATTGAATTCTGTGAATTTTTTTAACAGAGTTGCATTCAGCCAAAGTACCCAATTCTCGGAATTTCACAGATATTTTTTATTTTTGAATTTCAGATAACTTGAAAACGGCGCATCATACGAAAAAAAATAAAGAATACTTTTACTTTCCAAAATGGTCAAAAATTCGTTAAATAGCATTCAAATTATCTTTAAAAGTTGGATTCATCGTATCAATAAAAAACTATATTCCAAAAATCATCTCATTCGATGGGATCGTTCGCGAGATATAATCGAAAATTTAATTTTTTCATGGATTTTCAACAGTCTGTATCTTACGAACCAAGCCGAATCGGAAAAAATGGTAGGGGAAAAAAGTGTTTCTTTTGGCATCAGGAATCTTCTGCTAAAATATTCTGCAAGGTCAAAGACTCACCCTGTATACCTGATGGACAAGAAGATAATGTGATACAGAAAAAGGTGTATATCCTCAAGGGTATGAATCATTGGGTCTTTAAAGCGAAAAAGGTTCAAATAAACCTCTGTCCCATACCTCTCAACTTCAAAATTACATAATAGTAGAGGTTCATAAAATAAATCGTTGTTATATCTTATAGACAGATTCGTTACATGATTTAAAAGAAATTTTTTTTGATAAACACCCTGTATATCCCAGGTGTTCTCATGAAATATGGTACAAGAACTTCGGGCATCAATACAACTATTTTTAAGCGCTGTCTGTAATTTTCGAATTTTGAACAGAAAATGGTCTTAAACGATCGAG
This sequence comes from Myrrha octodecimguttata, assembly GCA_958510865.1. Taxonomy (NCBI): domain Eukaryota; kingdom Metazoa; phylum Arthropoda; class Insecta; order Coleoptera; family Coccinellidae; genus Myrrha; species Myrrha octodecimguttata. Next base: position 82,563,228 of record OY294056.1, read on the forward strand.
TTGAACTCTCTGAAGAAGAATCCGTGGTCAAATTCAATTCTGTCCGTTCGTCCGTATGTGCTTTAACTTTTGAAGGAAAAGTTTTAGCGACTTGAAATTGTCACATTAGGTCAGTTAGGCCCATTTGAAATTTGTAGGTTAATTCCTCGATATGTCATGAAGTATTGACTTGATCAAATTGAAACTTCGTAGACAGTTTTCGAATACCAACTAAGAAGAATCCGTGGTCAAATTCAATTCTGTCCGTCTGTATGTGCTCTAACCTCCGAAGGAAAAGACTTAGTGACTTGAAATTGTCAGATTAGGACAGTTAGGCCCATTTGAAATTCGTAGGTTAATTCCTCGATATCTCATGGAGTATCGACTCGATCAAATTGAAACTTCGTAGACAGTTTTCGAATACCAATGCGCAACTCAGAGCAAAATTCCGTGTGGATCCATATGTTAGAAAATAAAAAAAAATTATTCGAAAATTTTTAAATTTTCGATGAAAACTTTTTTTTTCTTTGAGAATATTGATCAAATTTTGATGGAATTTAGCACAAACCTTAAAGTCAGTATTCAACAATAATGTTCCAAATTTCAAGTCGATCCAATATTCACTTTCGGAGATGTATGAAAAAAAATTGTGCCAAATTCCGTTGTTATTTGGAATTTTAACGTTATTTCCGCAATATCTCAAGAAGTACGAATGCAATTAGATTGAAACTTCGTGATCAGGTGGATATTACCAACACGCAACTAGGTGCAAAATTTCGTGTTGATCTAATTGTTATTATTTCAACGAGCGCGTCAAAACTCCCGACCTCACTTCAGTTCTTTTCTAGATTTTTTTATGCAGATGATTTTTGTATGTTTCAAGCAGTGGCGTCCATAGCACTAGATTCAAGACATATGGAAAAGATTTATTTGAATTTTGTTTCCTGAAATGACCCAACAATTCACAAACTTTAAAATAAGCATTTCATTCTGAAATGTCGACTAAGGAAACAAATAGAAGCAGAGAGGATCAAGAAATCAAAACTTTTCTCCAATGCAGACATAATTCTTTTTAATCGAAATGCGAATGGCTCAAGATTCGAACAAATCATGTGAAGAATATTATCCTCATTCCGAATAGAAATTGCCAATTACGGAATACATTCAAATCGATAGGTACTTAAGGATAGTCCAAACAAGTAATTACCAATTTTCATCCGTGAACCTTGAGCGGTACAAATTTCTCTTGTGTGAAAGACCGATTTTGTTTCGTATTTTAAATATCTTCGAAAGTAGGTACACACTGGTTAATATAATCGAACAACAGGCCAATTAGCGGAACGAACTGCGTTATTTAAGCCATAAATATACCTTTTTTACTCCCACATATGAATATCAACAATTTTTTTCGCTATTTACAGGATGGTTAAGTAGGTGAATCTATTCATGAACAGATACGATAACTACAGGTTGAGGATAGCCAATTATTGGACGTGTTAACTTTTCACTTAATTATCGTGCGTTTAGTATATTTGGTTGAGCAAGCGATAACTAGCGTAAGCGTGAAATATGCAAGAAATGCAAAAATTATGATAATGAAAGTTTTTAACAGCTCGTCCAATACATATGCAATTTGTATGCCCAATTATTTGGTGATTAAGACTGATTGTTTTGAATATCTATGAGGAGGTTTTGACTCTTGATAGGATTGAGTTTAGTATTTAGTATAATAATGTTTATGCCATGGGGACTTTCACCTATTGGTATGGATGAAGGGGAAGGAGTAGTTGTTCATAGTCGAAAGATTTGAAATGATCGTTTTTGATTTAGTAGAAAGCAAAATTTCAAGTATACAGGGTGATTCCGGAGGAGACCGTCAGATTTTAGGATAAGTTTACACTAGTCAAGACAGTCTCGAAACAATGTTTAGTTCATGGTTGAGGGGTCTCTATTGAGAATTTTCAGGGTGATTTGTCCGATTCGACCGATTTTACTTTTATTGATAACTTTGGTATGCGTCATTCGATTTTAATGAAATTCTCACCGAAGTACAATATTGATAAGCATATTCATCAACTCCAAAATTTTTTTCAAAATGGGCGGTTGTTATTCTGATAATTCCAGATTAATTGTGTAGCTTGAAAAAACACCCTGTACATCGCGTTTCCAAAACTTCGCTATCTGTTTACGATTCTTCTATAATGAGTCATTATTTGAGAGTTTCTAATTTTTCTGGCACACTTCTAGTTTTCCGAGTAATTTTTATCAAAAAAAGTCGATGTCGAAATTTTGCTCCAATCGAATGTACTTTTATTAATAACTTTGATATGGCTCATCCAATTGTGGTGAAATTTTCAGTATAGAACGATCTGAGTGAGTACATTCAATAATCGCAACAATCTTTCAAAATAAAGTGTTGAATGTGAGATAATTTCAGAATTTCAGATTAATTATGCAGTTGAAAGAAAAACACCCTGTACATCGCTTTTCCAAAACTATCTGATTCGTTTTAGATTCTACAATAATATCTCGTTATTCAGAGGTTTTTAATTTCTCTGGCACACCTCCGGTTTTCCGAGAAAAAATGTTTGAAGAAGAGCATAATCGAAGTTTGACGCAAAAGCAGTGAAAATATTCTGCACTAGGTAGTAAAGCTGTATATTCCAAGGATGCAAAGCAGTTCTTATGTTCTTAAATACTCTTTTCCAATTCCAAATTCATATTTAATTGCTCATATTATGTATGAAATCATTCAATTCAGAATATTACTTCATATGTGCATATGTTTATGTGAATAAACCAAACAAATCTACACACATGAAAATAAATTTTGCACAAACATACGAAATAAATAACAAGTGGACTTTAGGATCAACAGAAAGTCCACATTTAATTTTCGAAATGGTTTCCTCTTTTTCGAATACATATTTTTTTTTAAAATCTCCAATCGACATTATTGAACGAAATCACATAACGTCACTGCTTCATAGAAATATCCCTTTTATTGAAAAGCGGAGGTTCGCAAAAAAATTAAATCAAGTTATTTTCTGAATGGAATGATTTTATACAGAAAATGAGCAATTGAAAATAAATTTCTAATTTGAATAGGATATTTGACGAACAACTCTGCATCCTTGGCTAATACAGCTTTCCCACCTTGTGCAGAATACCCTCACTGCCATTGAGCCAAATTTCGATTATGCTCTTCTTCAAAATTGTTTTCTAGGAAAACCGGAGGTGTGTCAAAGAAACTGAAAACCTCTTAATACTGACATATTATTGTAGAATCTGAAACGAATAGAAATTTTGGAAAAGCAATGTATTAATCTGAACTTCTGAAATTATCGCAAATACAACCGTGTAATTCGAGAGATTGTTGCAATTATTGAATGTACTCATTCAGAATATTCTACACTACAAATTTCATCAAAATTGAATGAGCCATACCAAAGTTATTTATAAAAGTAGAATCGATCGGAGCGAAATTTCGACATTGTCTTTTTTTGATGAAAATTTCATTTGATTTTGTAGACCTGAGGGTCAACATCTTCTGTTTCTGTTTTGTATTTTGTTTGCTGGTCCACTAAATGAATCTGTGTCAAGAGATTCTGACGACTTCACTGGCTGTCACAAAAAAATTTGCTTCTTTATTGTGTTATGCCTGTATTCTGAAGATGGTCGTTGAGGGCCGAGACATGTAAAGAAGGCTGTAAAATAAACTGAAATACGGAGCTAATTTAAATTGGAGTTTTTAGACTGTCCAAACTCTTCTACTTGTTGATGAATACTCCACAATGGATTTTGAAGCAGTTACTCGAGAAGGACATGTGTTGAGACATATCATTTTCAACAGCTTTTTTGGCCCAACACTTCAAAACACGTACTGTCTCTGGGATTAGAATCAGATAAAACCGAAATTCGGTATTTGTAAAGTATTGATCTGAAGGCCTATGCAAAACTTCATCAAAGTCAGATGAATTGTTTCTGGAAAAATTGTCAATTTAGTAATTTTAGGAAGCATAAGAAGTTGCTCGTTAAAATTCTAAAACTACCGCGAAAGTTTCATGTCGCTAGCTCTTTCTCAAACTATCTTGGCAACGGAGGGACTATCGATTCGAAGAAACTGACCAAAATATAATTTCGAATGGATATATCTGCAGAAACTAAATTTGACTATCGTAAGAAGGCTTCTCTACCTTCTCTATAAATATGAAGTCTCCAAGTTGATTCCTTCCGAAGATATTGTTTTCAAAATCGGCCGTTAGACTAGCTGATTTGTCTAAATTTGCAATTTGATAATCATTCAACTGAAACACCCTGTATCACTCGAACAGCCAGAACGAAGTTTATTTCGTCTGCGATCCTTCACCATCATTGAAATAACCTGCCGGTGTAGAATTGGACTGAAATAAATGGATTAATCAATTATTATGGACAGCACATATGTTATTGTTATTGTCAGACAATTGAAAAATGAGCTCACCTCAGTACCACTGCATTCCATTCAGACAAATCATCATTCAGACAACTATTATTTATAATATCGAACCGTGCTTCAGTTTATATTAGCAAATTATTTCGTTTGTTCCCTTGAAGGCGTGAGATACCTAGTTTATTTTGTATGACAATGGAGTTTTCCAAGATGGATGACGTGTAAGAGACAATAGGGTATCTTTTGTACTGCATAAGAGGTATGAAAAATATTGATAATTGGTGTAAAAGCCGTGAGGCAGTTGAAGAGCACGTCCTCGAGGCCGATCGTAAACACAATATCTTCCTATATAATTCTTCCAATTTTCTGAAACAAACGATTTGCAAAAGGCTCGAACTTTTTCTCTGAGTATCGATTAAAGTTTATTTTGGGAGGATTTCGCATCATTTTTTAGTTTTTTCAGTCCCAATGTCTGAAACAGAACCATTAAAAATTAAATTTAAAAATTTATTTAATTTTCAATTGGCATCTGAATTTAAGATTGCAGCGCCACGGTGGCCAGTTTTAAAACCTTACATAGAGACATAGATTTTGTTTTGACAGTCGATTTTGTACTGTTTGTTAGTGTTTGGTTCGATAATTTTTGATTTCACGATTAATTCAAAGACTTTTTAGACTTTTATAGTTGACGAGAGTATTACTGGGAGTACATATTCCATTCTTTTAAAGTAGGTATGTATAATCCTTCAATCTTATTGAGTGTAGCAACTCTAAAATTACGGGTATATCTCCAAGGTTGTCTAACCTTGAAGATATTTTTTGGAGTATTTTAATATTGTTTATTTTCAGATCCAACTGGCAAGATTGACTTCGGTGGAAGTCTTAGGATGTCTTTAAAGTTGAAAAACAGATATTATTGTAAAACATACTTTTTGGAATAATAGACAAATACTTATAACTTTACTATTTTTGTAGGGAAGGACTAAATACTCAATATATTGTGAATAAAATGAATACATTCACATAAAACTAATGATACTTGTACCGTAAGCCTTATTCATTATGGATTGACAAATAAATTTTCCAACACTCATATGATTGGTCTTGAAAAGCTGTAATAAATAAGCCTTGTACAACTTTGCTTTCATTGGTAGAAGCACTTTGAGCGAAGAGTATTCATCACCAGATATTTCCTTGTTGAGACTCTTTTTTTTCAAAAGTCATTTCTATGAGTAGAACATTCACGTTGTTCCTTAATGATCAGGTCAACAGGCAGATTTCTGGAAGGCGTAGCATTCCTCTTGAGTGAATTTCCTTGCTTGGATTATGTGCCTGGAAAAAAATTGTCTTCATGAATGTGATCTAATATTTCATGAGCAATTCGTGCTTACCTCTATAAAAATGATCATCATCAGTACAATGCAGGTAACAGTCTCTCATAAATCTTGTTTGTTCGTTTTTATCCATTCTTCAACACTTTCAGGCCCGACTTGTTAAAGGAAGTTTCTTTTACCCTAACTCCAATGCATAAACTTTCTCTTTTTCTTAACATTTCTTTTAACTTGTCAATGATAATGTCTGTACCTCTGGTTACTCGGATAGCCCCCAGAGGGAGTAGCGCTTATCTTCATTCGTCAATAGTTCCGTTTCAGGTATTGGGTGTGAGAACCAAAAAAAATATGTTCCGAAAGAAATACCTCAGATCATAAATATTTGTCGAGTAGATTCGGACCTCAATTATGAAGGCCAAAAATTTTTATCTGATCGAAATGAAATTTGGTTGGAAGGTGAACAGCGTAAATTAGAGGAATTATCTATGGAGAAATTTGAAAAAAATAAAAATTTTTTCGAAAATTTTCATATTCCATGGAAATTTCTCTGAGATTCCAAAGTAGCCATTCCGCAATGTGAACAAGCGCGTAAAAGCTGCTGACTTCCCGTCAGTGCTATTCTAGGTTTTTCTTCTACCATACACGTTATTGTTATTCATCTTTTCCACATTACCATTCAGAAGGAATCGTGAAATCTTCGGCTCATGTTTTAACGCCAGGCATGTCTAGGTCCGGACGGACAGAACGCACAGGATCTGTAGCATCCGGTGCAGTTTTACCCGGTTGCATACGTTATCAGACCATGTTCGTTCCAGCCACGACAAAAGACACTGCTCGGGATGCCATACAGAATAACAAATCGATCGTTATGGATGTTCTCCCCCATAAATAAAAGCCGATAGGATATTCCACGAGAAATAATAAAATTTATGAGTGATCGCGGATGCACTTCGCCGTGCTACTAGATTTCGGACGTGCCTGACTAGACTTGAAGAGGGGCTTTTGAGGAGGAGCATAGGACATGTTGGAGATATAGGACATGGTTCAGAATAATTATGTGTTCATTTGGTTGATATGAAAATAGAGAGGAATCCAGAACAATATGTTCATAGGGCGCCAAGAAATTTGGAGTGGATGAACAAGCCGGTCCCATTTGGACGCTTTTGGATGAAAAGTTCTATTAAGGACCTAGTCGATAGCTGAGTTTGGCAGGGTCGATACGTGGAAAGATGACCGCTTTGGCAACAAATTAGAACATGCACGCCAAATCTGCTGGATAGACTCGATGGAATTCAATATTTGGAATGAAACAAACATAATTTCATTTATTGAAAGAAAAGAGGCGTAGGACGGATTGTTATGACAATATTGTTGCTTCTGCAACGTGGGAGTTTGAATTCTTTTGGTTTCTAGGAATATATCGAAATTCAATATTATTGGTTTAAATCAATTGACACCGGCTTTAAGAGCATTTTATCTCAAGCCAACAATAAAGTATTATTTTGTATGACAGAAAACACCCAGATAGAATTCAAGCTCTTAGCATTCCAGGAATCGGAGCGTGATGGGTGACATACTCCAGACACAGCATGTGACAGTTTATAGAATTTATCTTATTAGGCCATTTAGGGAAACTTCCTTCACACATTTTGTGCCCTCTCTTTTGCACCAGCCAATCCGAGGTGTTTTTTCGGATCTTAGAAGGGCGTCGCTTAATTCAAAAAACCAATCAAAATTTATATTCTCCCTCTAAAATGTGAAGAAGGGAATTTTCTTAATATGGGTTTTAGTTAGTCTTAAACACTCTTCATTTGACCGTTGTATAGTAAACAACATTCGCTCTCGAATTTATAAACAAGACTTATACGTTAATTCTTGTGTTGTAAAAATCGTAACTTCTCATTTGAAAGTCGCTTCGACCTTGCTATCGAATAAGATATAGAAGGAAGATTCTATTGTGCAAATCACTTGTATACCACTTCGGTCTTGTTATCTAATACAGATACAAGAAAATACATTTTTGTTACGTGTTAAAAGTGCGTTTTTAATACACCTTAACAACATTTTCGTGTCATAAGTGCAACGATATTGATCATCTGGTCAATAAGTTCTTCAAGTATCTGCTTATTTTAGAAGCATCAACATTTCTGATAAAGATCAGAAAATACTCGTCGGCCGTGTCTTCATTCTGATAAAGACTGAATTAATCAAGTGTGATTAATTCATCCACACGGAGTCTCTACTATTGAAACTCCAAAACACCTGAATAAACCAATTCAGGACAAAACAAATATTATTACAACAATTAAATACAGATTTTTCTGTATAACCTTTACATAATATCTTTCGATATTGATTTGATATCTTACGATATACTTTTATGTCTTCGACGTACTACGTCTTCAATGACAAAATTATTATATCAACTGGCATATAATGATCAAAGTAAAAAACTTGAGAAAAGTGTGAAAAAATGAAATACAACCTAAAAACAATACTAGACACAGTGTTTCATCTTCTATCTTTCGATTTAGAATCATCAGTAGCATTTATTCTATATTATACATCAAAAACTCACCACGTGTTTTGTTACGTACACTTCACTTCAATAACGGAAATAAGCAGGTTTAAGTCCATACGCATGCTTGTTAGAATTGTGCATAGAAACAATAATGCCACAGATTTTACTTACACCTTCTTCTTTCCTTGACAAATGAAATGCGGTAAAAAACATTTTCCAAAATCTTTATAACCTCAAAAATTAAATGACAGTTGATATTGACCCTTGAAAACTATAAGTTAAGTCAATATCGAAAGATATTATGTAAAGGTTATACAGAAAAATCTGTATTTAATTGTTGTTTCAATAGCCTTCAACAAGTAGACTTTTTTGAATTTAAATATTATTTACATGCACAAAAATTTTACAAGCTTGTGAGTAGTTTTTTGTCGATATTGTTTTTTTGAATCGAGTGTTGTTACGATAACGTGTAAGATTTCAGCCTATAATATAAAATATTTGCTATTGATTAGTCCAAATCGATAGATAAAAAATTAAACAATGCATGTATTATTATTTTCGTATTATTTCGTGTTGCCGTTTTCACCTGTTTTCGTCATCAATTATTATATGCCTGTTGATATAACTTACAATTTTGTCATTCAAGACGCAGTACATTCGGGGGCAAACAGTTATATCGTAGAGGTAAGATATCATTATCGCAAGATTTTATGTGAAAGTATCATAGAAAAATCTATATTATTCAATGATTTCCTTAATAACCTCAATCAATTAGACTCTTTTGAATTTAATACACCAATTATGGATTGACAATGTTCGACACCTTGGATTAGTGAATCCACATGCAGAATAGAAAATAATCAGTTAAGAGAGTGGAAGAGGGCAGGTTTTTGAATTATTCAAAATTTATTCAGCTCCTTATTCAGCTTTTAATATTTTAATGAATGCTTTTATTCTATGACAGGCGCATTCACCAATTCGTATCAAAATTCCTTACTATTTTGTATGGAACAGAAGGAAATAACAATTTTTTTTCCTTGATCAATCACTAGAGTTAACCTTCATAAGATTACAAAGATTTACATTCTCAACAATAAATAACAATTGCAGTGTCCTAGATCTTCCCCATTCAAATTTCGTCGCATTTTAGCCGACTGAGGGAACAACCTCTTGATTGAGTCAAGGATATCCATCCCTGATTCAGCTGCAGGGAATAATAACTTCAAAAACATACATCTCTAGGAACGCAAGAATTGGCTGGAACAAAAAGTACCAATGAAAACTTGAATAATCAATGATTAAACCAATTAAATAGGTCTCTTGTAGAATTTTTTTATCATTGGAATCAAATACTCTATCCGTAAGACCACTGAAAAACTTTAACCGCCATCAAAAATTTCAATTTTCAACGAGAAAATGCTCTTAAATGCTGCTCCGCATGCCGGTAGTTTAAACGGACGAAACTTCGCGGTTTCCGTGACGTATGGAGATATATCCACTCTCTCCCTCTTCTCGTGTACTTTTCTCTCTAGCTAGCCAATAGACAGCGTCGGGCTGTATGATCGGTGAATCGTAGAATAACGAGTTACATAGAGGCATCTGACGCGTTTCTCCCGCTTCGACCCCGAGTCCCTATTTGGCCATTTTCAATACCGAATTATTCAAAATTCTCTAAATGTTGAAGTGTGTGATAGCATACATTATGATTTTGTATCAATATAGAATGAGACAAAAATAAAAATATGATAATTCGTGTTACATGCAAGACCTATTAGTGCTCCCCTTTCTAAAATTAGAGAAACAGAGTGATCACCATCTTTTGGGGTCGTGACGGGAAAAATGACAGCGATTCAAATATTCGTCCAGGTGCCTGAAATTTTAAGACGTCTGGATATCCCAAAACAAATCAGTTGAGTTTCGAAATTCACAACTAGAACTGGCCAGTAATTCCATTTGGAAATTACTGATTTTCTCTTCTAGAGAACGTCATAAATGTTTCTTGATGCTATGAGATTCTAAAGGAGCTAGCTCTCTAACAGGAATAATTTCAATCCAATTCAATCTTGTTGGTTAGCGAAGATTGGTGAATTATGCAGATGATAATGGGGTTTTTCCTGAATTTGGGTCATTACTGCAAATGCAAATTTGAACATAATTATTATGGGTTTGATTCATCATTTTCCGAAATTACCTTCAGAAAGTATTCGAAATCAGATTTCAAAATTGGCGCTTGGGATTTGCCAGGCATGCACGAAGTGATAACGTTGTTTAGTAGAATTGCTTTTTCTGCTATAGAATAATGAAATATTTATTCCTATTCTGTGGTACACACGTGTTCTTTGTCAATATAACCAAACAATTTCCGTTTGCGATTTGTCAGTAATATGACAGTATGACAGTATGTGCACTTCTTTTTCTATTCCTTGGTCGTTGTCTTCTACTCTAACCAGATCGAAGTATAGCTATCTATGTTTTCCTGAGCGAAGTAACACATTTAACGTACGTTTTTTTCCGATAAAGCTGAATTCGACGTTGCCATATCGTGCACTCATGACAAATCCCTTTAAATGCAAATCCCCATTTTTATTTTTCAGTTTTAGGTGATCAAACATATTTTTAAAAATATGATATTGAAATTATATGTTTGAAATGTGATGTTCTGAAGGTTTTCCATGAAAATAACTGCATTTTCGTTTAAAGGAAAAACCCCCATTGATCTTCACATACGTCAAAAATTTCTAGTCGAACTATTCAAGTTCAATTACGAATAGAGCTTCCAAGCAATAAATGGAAACTGCTCACAATCTGGCTAAGCCACTAACAGTTTTCAATTATAGGTTAAGAACTCTATGATGATCTTCGAAGAGAGGAAAGTATCTATTAACTCTCTTCGAATGCTGGGACTCCCTTTTTCCAAGATAAGCACAGAAGGTTCACCCCCCTGCAATATACTATAATTAATTCAAAGCAATATCTGTGTTGACTTCTCTCCTGAAAGAAAATCACTCTAATTAATAAATACGGAGGCAATATAGATCATGCATGTTCCAACCAAAGTTTCCATTTTGATAACTCAATTATATATTGATTAATTCCTTTCACTATATTCAGGGAGATTGCAAAAACTTCCTGAAAATCCAGCCCTGCTTCTCAACCAGTATGTCCAAGTAATTCGATTTGGTTTATTACACCAATATGATTTCATTACGGACTTGAGATGTTATCGTATAAAACATTATTTGACATGTCACGTGTGCGACGGTAATTTGTCAGCGTTTTGCAGCGATCATATCTCCTTGATGCGATTAATCATAGAGGATTAGTCTAATGCTTCAACAGATAGCACTGCTGGCTGCCAACTAGTTGAACATGGGAGGTTGGTACGTTGGACTCGGATGGAGTAAGATACCATAAGCTTGCAGTGTGGCGCGGTCATTGAATTTAAAACTCATAAAGCACCCTGTTGAATTCGTGTCCAGCGCAAGTGCAAGGATATCAAGTAGGCCAAGAGGAGAATGTCACGAAGGGACTTCGTAGTCCGATGATATATCTTTATGGTCAGATGTAATAAACATAAAATAAGCTTAGGCCGCACGTTTGAGTCAGGTATTAATTGAGAGTCAAGGTGCGTCGGCATTTGTTGGTCTATGCGTGGAGGATATAGATTATTCGTTATTGCCTCAGTTGAATGCATCGAAATTCATATTATTTAGAGTGATACGGTATGCAAAGAGGATAGCAGACCGGATAGACGCCTGTGATCATAAACGCTGGATAAAGACATGTGTAACGTTCTCTCGTATGCTTGTCTCATGATAATGTATATTGATTTATTTATTGCTGGACAGAATTGATTCAGGAGCAGGAAATTTATTCTTCTGATGATGAATAATTGAACGATTTCTTGACTTTGAGCGGTGACATGAAATTTATTGAATGAGTTGTCTATTTCCTTAAGATGACTGCTATTGGCGAATGAAGATGAGTGCTACTCCCTCTGGTGGCTATCCGAGTAACTCGAGGTACAAACATTATCGTTGACAAGTTAAAAGAAATTTTAAGAAAATGAGAAAGTTTATGCATTTTTTTTGGCGTTTGTGTGATTTCACAAGTGCTTCTACTGAGGAAAAGCAAACTCAAATGTCCCTTCCGATAGATTTCCACAGCCCGGTGAAAAATTTCGAGTAAGGGTGAAAGAAACTCTGTTTAACAAGTCGAGCCTGAAAGTGTTGAAGAATCGATAAAAACCAACAAACAAGATTTATGAGAGTCTGTTACCTGCATTTTACCGATGATGATCATTTTTATAGAGGTAAGCAAGAATTGCTCATGAAATATTAAATCACATTAATGAAGTTGATCTGTTGAACTGATCATTAAGGAACAACGTAAATGTTTTAGTGATAGAACTGATTATTGAAAAAAAAAAAGAGTCTCAACAAGGAGATATCTGTTGACGAATCCTGTTCGCTCAAAGTGCTTCTGCCGATGAAAGCAAAACTGTACAAGGCTTATTTATTACAGCTTTTTCAAGACAAATCATATGAGTGTTGAAAAATTTATTTGTCAATCCATAATGAATAAGACTAACGATACAAGTAGCATTAGTTTTATGGAAATGTATTCATTTTATTCACAATATATTGAGTATTTAGTCCTTCGCTATAAAAATAGTTAAGTTATGAGTATTTGTCTATTATTCCAAAAAGTATGTTTTACAATACTATCTGTTTTTCAACTTTCAAGACAACCTAAGAAATCCACCTAAGTCAATCTTGCCATTTGGATCTGAATATTATTAATATTAAAATACTGTCTAACCTTGGAGATATCCCCGTAATTTTAGAGTTGCTACACTCAATTAGATTGAAGGATAATACATACCTACTTCATAAGAATGGAATATGTACTCCCAGTAATACTCTTGTCAACTATAAAAGTCTTTGAATGAATCGTGAAATCAAAAATTATCAAACCAAACACTAACAAACAGTACAAATTCGACTATCAAAACAAAATCTATGTCTGTATCTAAGGTTCTGAAACTGGTCACCGTGGCGCTGCAATCTTAAATTCAGACGCCAATATACTCGAAATTCTTGTTACTGTTGTGAATTTGATCAGAAAGGCAAATATAGAATCGGGACTTCTCTGATTATCTGATTTAAAGAATTGATAAAACACATAATTTGCATCCATTTTCGAAAACTTTTTATTGGGAATTGAAGTATCAGAAATGACATTCATATACGAGAAATAATATCTGTCAAATGTCCTCCTCTTGCAGCTCTACAGACGTCCACTCTTTTGTTAAAATTTTCAATGACATTTTGACATAATTGAGGCCCTATCTCACTAATGACACGAATAATTTCATCCTTCAGTTCAGATATCGATTGTGGTTTATTCTTATAGACCTGGCTTCTCACATAACCCCAAAGGAAATAGCCCATGGGTGTCAAATCACATGATCTTGGTGGCCAATTGACACCGTTTCTGGAGATTATTCGTCCAGGAAATGACAAATGAACGAAGTTTCAAATAATCTAATGGCTTTAGTTATTTGAACCCTATATGCCTTCAGAGCTAAATCCTGGTGTAAAATACGCCATGTTGTGGACCCACTAAGTCCAACTTGTTGTGAACGTCGTCTAATGGACATTCAAGGGTCTTCAGCAACACTTCCACGAACTAAATCTATATTTTCTTATGAACGACCGCTGCGACTGAAGTTTTTCACTTTTTTAATCTTCTACCGAAACAGTCTCTTGAAATTTTTTATTAATTCGACCAATGGTGCTTAGAGATGGACGATTATGTAAACCATAAAATTCACCTAATTTTCCAAAAACATTCTTCACAGAACGCTGATTTTCATAAAATAATTCAAAAATTTGAACGCGTTGTTGTATCGTGTACGAAGCCATTTTTATGAATGTATAATATTACATCACGTTTCTTAAATGTCAAAATACCCAGACGAATTCTGTGCGCCATCTATATTTTATTTATTCTTAGAAAAACCGCGCAATTTGAAATACCCCCTATAATAAACTTACACACGACGTATTTTTTATATGTGGTGTGTTCGTGAGTTACTTCAATATCGTTAATTTTAGCGCATGTTTCACAACTGAGATCTTTTGAGAGATTAATGCATCAATAAAATGAAGAATTGATTCTGAATGAATTTTGATGGATTATCAGTAATTTTCTATGATTTTGCTTCGATTGTCGACTCGATATTAATTGAATAATTTCTTGGAGCCGATAAAATTAATCTATTGTGTTAGTACCCGTCAAATCACATCAAGCTGCAAAAATATATTATTTATCGATAAAGGAATAATTCGGTAGGATTTCGCATTATTTGCATATTTGTTTGGGATTTCTCCAATAGTTGACGAAAAAGTATGAAAAATGAAATAAAATTGATATGTAAAGAAACCTAAAAAAACCATTGAAGAATAATACGAATATATTACTTTCTAGTTCAAGCTGCTTTGATGAATCGTAAATGAGTTATCTACATCTCTTCAGATCTTTGATCTCACTTCTGCCTACGTCAATATTACGAAGATCCTGTTCGATTGAATCATACTCAATTAAGTGAACAAATGTGCCTAGCAAATTTCAATGCGATAGTTGTAGTAATTTTATTCAACAGTTGTTCATTGTCAACGAACTACTGTAACAATTTAATAACAGATATGCAAAGAGGAGGCGTTGAGACGTAATTTTATTTTAACACCATTGTTTCTATATGTAAATTGAGCAATTGCATACATAGTGTAGAAGAAATAAGCAAGTTATCGCACTGGCAAGTTATATTTATCACTCTGGCGTGGGAACTGTGAAAGTACATAAAACTAGCCATCGGTGCTGTACTGTCTTGTGCTAGTTGTCGGAGAAATTGATTAATTTTGAGTTTTCTTGGAATTGTGGGGAATCCATCGTAAGAAGAAAAATTTGTGAGGTCAACGTTCTGTTACGACCTTTATCTAACATTTATAGAAACATTGGTCACTGCATAGTATTTTTCAAGGATAATGGTTTAATATTTCCATACAAATTTTTGGGACAGCTTTCTACTATATACAGTTACAGGTAGAGATCTTGGTTTATCGATATCTTCTTCAGGACTCTGAAACAAAAAAAATGAATAAATGGATTACAGAAATAGTGGGAACATATTAATAGGTAATTTATTAAATGAACATCAACATAAAAAGTACAATCGTGGGAAAAATTATTGGAATAAACAATTAAATTAAGATAAAAATATTTTTCGTTAAGAAACATAAAACAGATTGATGAATTCCCGAATTAGTTGAATAAATGAATATCAAATAAATAGATGAAAAAAAATTAAAAACAATAAATAAAATAAGAAGCTATTGCTTAAAACTTGGTAGCTTATTCATGCTGAATTTCGTCGTAAGACCGTTTATACGTTTTATGAGGGAGCAAAGCTAAGTTAAACCGCTTTGGCATGCGCGCAAAAGCTGCGGCCTTTCCTAGGTTTTTTTCGGTGAAGTACTATATATCAATTGTATAATAATTTAGAAACTCCATATTTGTAGAAAAGGTTTGAACCTCAATTGCGAAGGCCGAATGCGTAAATGGAAAAACTCCACGAAATGATTCAGCAGATATACCCATTCAAAATTTTAAAATAATAATAATAACAGTTCTTTATTGGAAAAACATTCCAAAAAGCCATCGAAATGTTTTTCTAATAAAGAACTGTTATTATTATTATTTTAAAATTTTGAATGGGTATAATGATTCAGCAGATATACCCATTCAAAATTTTAAAATAATAATAATAACAGTTCAAAATTTTATTTTTCCAATATTTCCAAAAATCCAGATTAGATCAGATTTGAATCTAGCACTTCATCGAAAAATGACAGTTCGAAGGTTCATACAGAACTCAATGCGGATAATATGATGAATAGATCACAGAACATCTAATATTTGAGAAAAAAGTTTGAAATTGTTTTTTCAAATTGTTCTAATGGCTGGATCATCACGAAATTTTTTACGAAGTTGTCCTTCAGTATCTTCAAACCAGCTGCGAAGTTTCATCGTGATTGAAGCAGTATTTCTTGAGTTATAACGAAAAAAACAACGATTTCGAGAAGAAAACCACGAAACTTTACATAGATATTACAATATCCCCAAAACTAATAGTTGTTTTGAATTGGAATTTGGTACACTGCTGTGGAATATGAATCGAACATGATCGATAGTTTCTGGAAAAAAATTAAGTGACCATACGATCCCAACAAATTTTGTTTATATTATGCTCCAACTGCCAAGTAGTTCCTGAAATATCAGGGACATACCCTCACAATTTCAAATGACTATAATTCTAAAACCAATGGAGCCGATCTGGCTCATTAGCGAACTTAACCTCGACACTCTGATGCGCGAACTACCCTAAAAGTTTCAAGTTTAATAGGTTTTGACACCTGATCCGTCATCAGTAAGTCCAACCTAGTCGTTTGAGACCATTTTCGGCTAAAGATTCGAAAATTGCAAACCATTGAACAAAACGATAGCACGCTGTTTCCCTAGAATACGCGCGCGAAAATGTGAACCTTATATATTCTCAAACATCTTGTAATTTGTGTAGTTAAGCATGGTAATGAAAAATTTCGTTTCAATAACTTGTAACGTATGTCAGACTAAACAGTCTGTATAATTATTATTTGTAGACGAGCAAGGTCCATAGTACCTCGCATCATCCATAAAACGTGCTCAGATAGATTACCTACTGATATTGAATTCCCACGTCTGTTGTCATAATATGCTTGTAAACAACTTGCCAAAACATATATAATATTTTGTTATTGTATTATGAAAACAGACAGACAGAGTGTGAGTAAGAACACGAAGCGAAGAATCCATTGATGGGTCGCCGTGATAATGACCCATAGTAATTAAACCCTCTAACGAGTTCTTCGAGTGTTATTTCCAACCCTCTCCTGTACAAACCAACTGGACGAACCAAACCCCTAACCAGGGAACACCACATGGCGATCCTGCCAGTTAACTAAAACACCACATGGCGATCCTGCCAGTATACTGAAACACCACAAACTTTTCTAAAAGTTTTTGACTTCATCCTAGGGTCTCTGTGAATGTTGCGCTGTTAAAATAATTTATAGAGGGCTTTTATGATCTATCGAAAAAAATTTTTTAAATGGGCAAAAGCTCACACCAGTTATTCAATTTAAATAGAAAGAAAAATATCGAGAATCTTTTTGTTTGAGTTCTTATCAAGAATGGGGGTTTTTCCTTTGAACCGAAATGCAATTATTTTCATGAAAAACCTTCAGAACGTCACATTTCAAACATAATTTCAATATTACATTTTTAAAAAAATGTTCGATCGCCTAAAACTGAAAAATAGAAATGGGGATTTGCATTTAAAGAGACGTTTCTTGAGTGCACGATATGGCTACGTCAAATTCAGCTTTCTCGTAAAGAAAAGGAAGTCAAATGTGTTACTTTGCTTAGGAAAACAGAAAGCTATACTTCGATCTGGTTAGTGTAGAAGACAACTACCAAGGAATAGAAAAAGAGGAGCACAGACTGTCATACTGTCATATTACTGATAAATCGCAAACGGAAATTGTTCGGTTGTATTGACGAAGAACACGTGTGTACCATAGGATAGGAATGAATACTTTATTATTCTAGCAGAAAAAGCTATTCTACTAAACACCGTTGTCATTTCGTGCATGACTGGCAAATCCCAAACCCTAATTTTGAAATCTGATTTTGAATACTTTCTGAAGGTAATCTGGGAAAATGATGAATCAAACCCCTAATAATTATGTTCAAATTTGCATTTGCAGTAATAACCCAAATTCAGGAAAAACCCCCATGGAAGAAAGTATTTCACGTTGAAGAGAATCGTGGGAATCAGCCAAGACACCAATCATAGGTGCACCGAACGCGATTAAAACGCTGACATGCGAAAAAAATGCCGTAAAACTGATATGTACCACGACGAAGACGAGCATTATTGCCCAATTCGTAATAGTTTCGAGAGATTTGCTCATTAATACCGTGGCGAATGGTAGCAATTTGTTTTCCAAAATTACCAGAGCATCCTCACGGCTAAAATAAATATTGCGTGGAATGATTTCTCATCTGTCGTTTCAGGTTGGATCAAATCCAATATAGTTTTATTTCCTGGGGAGATATGTCTTAAGTTCGAGGAACAGATCGATTGGTTTCGTGAGGAATGAGGACGAGGAAAACTGGATGCGATAATTGACAAGTAAATGAAAGTTATCTTTCGAATGTCTAGAAATATTCGATTGTATAGTGACTGGCAAAGAAACTGCAACCCAGAAGGAGCTGTTTGAATTTAAAATTTTTTTTTTGGTAAACATAGATAGTATAGCAAGGAGTAAATGATTAAAATTTTGAGAAAAAAACCGTGAACATTTTTTATGTGAACATTGTTTGTTATTTAAATATTGTAGTCTCTTTTTGCAAAGTTTTAAATTTCACATCAAACCAGCTCTTCGTTTATATACTGGCTGACAAAGAAACTGCAACCCAGAAGGAGCTGTTTGAATTTTAAATTTTTTTTGGTAAAACATAGATAGTATAGCAAGGAGTAAATGATTAAAATTTTGAGAAAAAAATCGTGAACATTTTTCATGTGAACATTTTTTGTTATTTAAATATTGTAGTCTCTTTTTGCAAAGTTTTAAATTTTACATCAAAACAGCCCTTCGTTTGTATACTGACTGACAAAGAAACTGCAACCGAGAAGGAGCTGCTTGAATTTTAATTTGTTTTTGGTAAAACATAGATAGTATAACAAGGAGTAAATGATTAAAATTTGGAGAAAAAAATCATGAACATTTTTTCATGTGAACATATTTTGATATTTAAATATTGTAGTCTCTTTTTGCAAAGTTTTGAATTTTACATCAAACCAGCTCTTCGTTTGTATACTGACTGACAAAGAAACTGCAACCCAGAAGGAGCTGTTTGAATTTTAATTTTTTTTTTCTAAAACATAGATAGTATAGCAAGGAGTAAATGATTGAAATTTTGAGAAAAAAATCGTGAAGATTTTTTATGTGATCATTGTTTGTTATTTAAATATTGTAGTCTTTTTTTGCAAAGTTTTAAATTTCACATCAAACCAGCTCTTCGTTTATATACTGGCTGACAAAGAAACTGCAACGCAGAAGGAGCTGTTTGAATTTTAATTTTTTTTTGGCAAAACATAGATAGTATAGCAAGGAGTAAATGATTAAAATTTTGAGAAAAAAATCTGGAACATTTTTCATGTGAACATTTTTTGTTATTTAAATATTGTAGTCTCTTTTTGCAAAGTTTTAAATTTTACATCAAAACAGCCCTTCGTTTGTATACTGACTGACAAAGAAACTGCAACCGAGAAGGAGCTGTTTGAATTTTAATTTGTTTTTGGTAAAACAGATAGTATAACAAGGAGTAAATGATTAAAATTTGGAGAAAAAAATCATGAACATTTTTTCATGTGAACATATTTTAATATTTAAATATTGTAGTCTCTTTTTGCAAAGTTTTGAATTTTACATCAAACCAGCTCTTCGTTTGTATACTGACTGACAAAGAAACTGCAACCCAGAAGGAGCTGTTTGAATTTTAATTTTTTTTTTTTCTAAAACATAGATAGTATAGCAAGGAGTAAATGATTGAAATTTTGAGAAAAAAATCGTGAACATTTTTTATGTGAACATTGTTTGTTATTTAAATATTGTAGTCTCTTTTTGCAAAGTTTTAAATTTCACATCAAACCAGCTCTTCGTTTATATACTGGCTGACAAAGAAACTGCAACCCAGAAGGAGCTGTTTGAATTTTAAATTTTTTTTGGTAAAACATAGATAGTATAGCAAGGAGTAAATGATTAAAATTTTGAGAAAAAAATCTTGAACATTTTTCATGTGAACATTTTTTGTTATTTAAATATTGTAGTCTCTTTTTGCAAAGTTTTAAATTTTACATCAAAACAGCCCTTCGTTTGTATACTGACTGACAAAGAAACTGCAACCGAGAAGGAGCTGTGTGAATTTTAATTTGTTTTTGGTAAAACAGATAGTATAACAAGGAGTAAATGATTAAAATTTGGAGAAAAAAATCATGAACATTTTTTCATGTGAACATTTTTTGATATTTAAATATTGTAGTCTCTTTTTGCAAAGTTTTAAATTTTACATCAAACCAGCTCTTCGAGAAGATCCAAAGTCGATGTTTAGTTGTTGTTGAATTGCCTAGAGCACGTGTACGCGGGATTTATCGCCAGCTAAGTGAATTTGGAACAGGTCGAATTATTGGTCTGCGGGAGGCGGGGTTGTCATTTCGAGAAATCGCTAACCGTATGAACAGAAATCCAACTACTGTTATGAGCTGTTTTTAAGCATGGTTTGATAATGCCAATAATTGAAGAAGGGTGGATCAAAGGGGCACAAATGATGTTCAAGGTCGACGTGTAAGACTTATGGCCATTAGAGACCGATCTGCGACAACTCGATCTTTGGCTGATGAGTGATTATGGGAACAAGGCCATCCCGTAACTGTCCGAATGGTTTACCGCCGTATAAGGTTTTTTGGACTGCAGCATTATCGATCTTGTGTTACCTCCTACGGTTGAGCATCGTCGGCAACGATTACAGTGGTGCAGAGAACGACAACATTGGAATGTGGAATGGCATCGGGTCGTATTTGCTGACGAATCTCGATACTCCTTGGGTGCACATGATGGCCGAAGAAGGGTTAGACGACGTCGGGGAGAATGACGTTACACTCATTTTGAAGTTGAGTGTCATATACACAGGACAGTAGGCGTCTTATTATGGGGTGTTTTATTATGGGGTGGCCTGCAAGTAGGCCACCTTTAGTCTTTATTCGAGGTAACATGACAGCGCCGCGTTATACCTTCAAGAAATAGTGGAATCATATGCTCTCCCTTACCTTAACCGCGAATCCCATATTTCAGCAAGATAATGCTCGGTCTCATGTTGCCAGAGTTAGTTTAAACTTTTTGAAGCGACCCATGTGAATCTTTTGCCATGGCCGCCCAGATCCCCTGATCTTTCGCCCATAGGGCATTTTTGGGACATCGAGGGTAGACGGCTTGGAAATTTAACCCAGCCTCCACGGATTTTGGCGGCTCTATCGAAAATCTATAAACATATACGAGGTGTCCCATTTGAAAAAAATATTTTCATAGCGATATCGCATAAATTAACAGTTGGCGGAGAATTCAATAAACGTCATTGAATTCTACGTGAGAAGTTGCAACAAGAAAGTTTTCGCAGAAATGAAAAATTTCGAACAGATGAAAAGTTACAGCAATATTTCTGAAATGAACATTCTCGAAAAACACCCGGTAACAATGTTACAGTTAAGGCGAATGAGCTTCTCATGAAAATTGGCCCTCAGGCACAGATATCAGTTTTCGTCTAACTAGTATAGAAATAGGGCTTTGCCTTCTAAGTTGTCCCATTCCAAAAGTTCTCATTAAATAACGAATTTGAAAAAATCAACGCTTGTCGTTGAATTATGGTTCATAAATATTTTGTGAATTTGAGTGAATAAGTGAATTCTCATGGTGGAAGTAAGATGCATTTCAGAACGGAAGATCGATATTCAGGGAAACACCCTGAATAAACTGAAGTCGATATACAGTGCGCGTAAAAATTATGGAACAAATTCATTTTCTCAGAAGAAAAATAATTGGCAACAAAATCCTGAAACAGGTCAATTTTTGTTTAACTTTTACCAAATTTATATATATTTTTGAAGGATTTTTGTTCCACCCTGTGCCATCTCCATCAACCCTCTAAATTTTTTGATTAGGGAAAGTAGGTCATGTGGTACTTTTTTGGCAAGGTCTTCGTATCTTCTTTAGAGGCGTGCACAAATTTCCGAGAAAAAAAATTTTTTCTTGAGAAATTAGTTTGTTCAAATAGGTTTTCAGTGAGTGCACTTTGTCATGGCTCATTTACTTTGAAACGATGTTACCTGATGAAATTTGTCGCCGAACGAAAGTCGACCATTACAGTTTTGCTCATGCACAACTTTCAATCCCCACACGAGAAATTTTTTTTTTCTTCATTAAAGGGTTCGTAGGGATTGAAAGTTCTGCATGAACAAAACTATAATGGTCGACTTTCATTCGGTGACAAATTTCATCAGGTACCATCGTCTCAAAGTAAATGAGCCATGACAAAGTGCACACACTGAAAACCTCTATGAACTAACTAATTTCTCAAAAAAAAAATTTTTTTCTTGAAAATTTGTGCACGCCTGTGAAGAAGAAGCAAAGGCCTTGCCAAAAAAGTACCACATGTCCCACTTTCCCTATTCAAAAAATTTAGGGGGTTGATGGGGTTGGCACAAGGTGCAACAAGAATTCTTCAAAAATACATATAAATTTGGTAAAATTGAAACAAAAATTGACCTGTTTCAGGATTTTGTTGCCAAATATTTTTCTTCTGAGAAAATGAATTTGTTCAATAATTTTGACGCGCACTGTATTGTCAAACTCGCTACGAAAAAATTCGAAACTTTACCATGACTCTCTCCAGAATATCCACGATTTTTACGTGAATTATAATCTACCATTAACCCCCATTATTGTCTAAGAATCGACGAAGAGACATCATATTGCACTTCCACGTCTGCATACATAACGCCTGTCGGAGAATAAAGAATCCATTATATTAGATAGAAAGAAAAGAAAATGAGCGAGGTGAGACTGGGTGATGCGGCGATAATTTTTGAACTAATGAAGAGTTCACACGAGTGCGCGGCGCTTGTGATCCCGGCCTTATCCGACCTGAAATCAACCATAAACCGCTACATTAATCAGAGGGCCGCCACGATTAGCGCGATATGAATTGATGTGGATCGATAAAGAAAATATCGATCCGTATAGCAGATTAACATCACGTTTCTTCTTCAGGAACATTATACCTATGAGTTTGCTGCGACCGCGATGCTATGATACCTGGGATGTCCTTTGTGTCTATGAAATTTTGAGAGTGATCAGAATATTCTTGGAAGCTAGTTGTCTTTACTGGATATAAATCCAATTCGAATTGGGGACCGTTTAAGAACGGTCGATTGTGAATACAATTGGCGTCTGAATTTAAGATTGCAGCGCCACGGTGGCCAGTTTTGGAACCTTAGATATAGACATAGATTTTGTTTTGATAGTCGATTTTGTACTTTGCTAGTGTTTGGTTTGATAATTTTTGATTTCACGAGTTATTGAGAGACTTTTTAGACTTTTATAGTTGACGAGAGTATTACTGGGAGTTCATATTCCATTTTTGCGCGCATGTTCTAGGGAAACAGCGTGCTATCGTTTTGTCCAAATGTCTGTAATTTTGGATGATTGAGCCGAAAATGGTCTAAATCGACTCACTGACGACGAATCCGGTGTCAAAATAGATTCTGTCCGACACGATAACTGTCGACAGAAGCAAGCTAGCAACTTGAAACTTTCAGGATAGGTTGCGCATCACAATGCCACGGTAAAGTTCGTTAATGGGCCAAATCGGTTGAATAGTTTCAGACTTATAGGCACTTGAAGTTTTGAAGTTATTTATTTTTTATTTCAGAAACTACTGAGCGATTAGACTCAAGCTTGGCAGTTAGGTGGAGTATAACGACGCGCAACTTTGAGCCAAATTTCGTCAGGATCATATTGTCAGTAAATTAAAACAAAAATTTTTTTCGAAATTTTTTTACAAAAATTGTTTTTTTGCTGAAACCATTCATTATATCCAAAAAAAATTCCCCTCACACTTCGAGCTTCATATTTCACAGCAGTGTACCAAATTTCAGTTCGATACGATCATGAGTTTTGGAGATATCGGGAAAAAATATGTAAAATTGCGAGGTTTTCTTCTCGATATCGTTGATTTTTTCAGCATAACTCAAGAAATACTGATTCAGTCCTGATAAAACTTCACAGCTAGTTTTGAGATGCTGAAAGACAACTTTATGCGAAACTTCGTGATAATCGTGTGATTAGAACAATTTGAAAAAAAAAATTTCTATGATTTTTTTATCATATCATCCTCATTAAATTCTGTATGAAACTTCGAAATAATATTTTTCGATGAAGTACTGGATTCAGATTCGATCTGATCTGTATTTTTGGAACTATTGGAAAAATAAAATTTCGATTGGGTATATCTACGGAATCATTGGGTAGATTTTACCCATTCACGAATTCGGCCTTTGTTATTAAGGTTCAAACCTTCTCAACAAATATCGAGTTTCTAAGTTGTTTCTTTCGGAAGTTATTGTTTTCACGCAGTCGGCCGTTAGGCTGACCGTAAACACAATAACTTCCGGAAGAAACGACTTAGAAACTCGATATTTGTAGAGTAGGTTTGGGGCGTCCTGGACGTGAGAGGTCCTTGAGGTTCCAAAATTTTGGACCTTTTTTCAAAAAATCATTATTACCGACTCGATGAAAGTAGGACGATGAAATCTGTTTTATTGCATAGATAAAGGATCGAACTGCACGTGAAAAAATTCGACATCACCCAGATTCATTATTTTGGTCGGCACGACGTCTCAAAGTTGACCAAAATTTCGAAATTTGGGTCAACTTTGGGTCGTCGTACAGATCAAACGCGTGAGGCTGGACAATATCGAATTTTTTGGTTATATCTGAATCCTTTGTGAGTACGTAGCCACTTATTTTATAGACGCAAGTCTTCTGGTTGAAAAATTATGATTTTTTTAAAAACACTTACATTCTGATTGGATTTTCTTGATCTACATCCTCGAATTAGTATATGTTTCAAATTTCAGGTCGATCGGAGAACTTTCGATTTTTGGTAAAATTTCAAGGGGTTACCCTTAAGAAAATCTCAATTTTCGAAAAATAATTTTCCGACTCCTATCGCCGTGAAATTTAGCACACTTACTAATTCGAGGGTGTAGAACAAGAATATAAGGTCAGATATTTTTTAAAAAAATCGTCCTGGACGTGAGAGGTCCTTGAAGTTCCAAAATTTTGAACCTTTTTTAAAAAAATCATTATTACCGACTCGATGAGAGTAGGACAATGAAATCTGTTTTAATTCATAGATAAAGGATCGAACTGCACGTAAAAAATTCGACATCACCCAGCTTCATTATTTTGGTCGGCACGACGTCTCAAAGTTGACCAAAATTTCGAAATTTTTTCACTATTTCCGCCATAATTTCTAAACGGTTGTCACTGGACGATTTCTAATGACATATTCGTGATCTACGACCTCGATTTAATAGGAAACGATAACAAGGTCGACGATTTTCGAAAAAAAAAATTTATTTGGGATTTTTCATAAAGAACCGCGAATAAACATCATAGCGCAGAGTGGTGGGGGGTAAGATTTAGCGATTCCGTGCGAAATTTTATTTTTGAAGCTATGACAATATGCACATCATATATTATAGATTCGAACACGTAGATTACGAATCTGTAATTAGATTTTGCGTAACTGATTCGGTTTGGAAAATATTCCGGATTTGGTGAGAAATTTTCGAAATTTGGGTCAACTTTGGGCCGCCGTACAGATCAAACGCGTAAGGCTGGACAATATCGAATTTTTGTGGTTATATCTGGGTCCTTTGTGAGTACGTAGCCAATTATTTTATAGACGAAGGTCCTCTAGTTGAAAAATTATGATTTTTTTAAAAAAGGTCCAATTTTTTCGATTTTCTTCTGGCCATAAAAAACGAACCAGACTCTCCACTAACATTCTGATTGGATTTTCTTTATCTACGCCCTCGAATTAGTATATATTTCAAATTTCAGGTCGATCGGAGATTTTTCGATTTTTGGTAAAATTTTAAGGGGTTACCCTTAAGAAAATATCGATTTTCGAAAAATAATTTTCCGACTCCTATCGCCATGAAATTTGGCACACTTACTAATTCGAGGGCGTAGAACAAGGATATAAGGTCAGATATTTTTAAAAAAAATCGTCCTGGACGTGAGAGGTCCTTGAAGTTCCAAAATTTTGGACCTTTTTTCAAAAAATCATTTTTACCGACTCGATGGAAGTAGGATGATGAAATCTGTTTTATTGCATAGATAAAGGATCGAACTGCACGTGAAAAAATTCGACATCACCCAGCTTCATTATTTTGGTCGGCACGACGTCTCAAAGTTGACCAAAATTTCGAAATTTGGGTCAACTTTGGGTCGTCGTACAGATCAAACGCGTGAGGCTGGACAACATCGAATTTTTTTGGTTATATCTGGATCCTTTGTAAGTACGTAGCCACTTATTTTATAGACGTAAGTCTTCTGGTTGAAAAATTATGATTTTTTTAAAAAAGGTCCAATTTTTTCGATTTTCCTCGGGCCATAAAAAACGAACCAGACTCTCCACTAACATTCTGATTGGATTTTCTTAATCTACGCCCTCGAATTAGTATATGTTTCAAATTTCAGGTCGATCGGAGAACTTTCCATTTTTGGTAAAATTTTAAGGGGTTACCCTTAAGAAAATCTCAATTTTCGAAAAATAATTTTCCGACTCCTATCGCCGTGAAATTTGGCACACTTACTAATTCGAGGGCGTAGAACAAGAATATAAGGTCAGTAATTTTTTTGAAAAATCGTCCTGGACGTGAGAGGTCCTTGAAGTTCCAAAATTGGATCTCTTATTGTGACTGGATCAACACCTGTATGGTTTTTTGATTTAATAAATACATTACTTACTTACTTACTTACTATTTCCGAATTGTGAACAGTGAATTGTGTTTAAAAATTGTTCACCCAGAATAACAATCAATTGAAAGATGCCTACTCCAGTTGGAGGTTACATGTTGAGTTAAATATTACTCGAGAAACGAAGGCTTAGAAGCCTTGAATTATTCAACATGAATAATCATCGTGGATTACGGCCGTGAAAGCCTACATTATTATTATAAATGGATTTATCGTCCGAACTCATTATTCTATTTGTCGCAATGAGCACGTAAATGAGATATGTTGAATTCAAATCAGCGGATGAAATGATTAAGTAGTTCTGAAGAAATATGAACGAATACTAGTATTATATCCTTACATCATATGGGTAACGACTTTATTGAGATTTTAGGGCGATTTCTCTGGAGAAAAACGCGATATAAGGTTGTCTAAATGTCTGTTATTTTCAAATTTTGAATCAAAAATGGTCTCAAGCGATTATAGGTTGGACTATTTGAAATTTTGATGATATATCTTCAATATTTCAGGAAAAACTGATGCTATCAGATTATTTTCATTATTATTCGAAGGATGTCAACGTATAATAGGTACGATATGAATCTACATGAAGATATTGTTGAGACAAAATCGAAACTTCACTTTGAAGAAATTTTGTTTTTGGGAACTTTCAATTATATTCGCGCAGAAGATGGAGTCGATATGTAGCAATAGTATCTCAAATTTCAGCTCGATTGTATATTCATTTTTCGAAATATCAGATCCAAGATATGTGTATAAGCTTCTGACCTCAGTGTTCCTCTAAAACCTTTTCATCTTATCGATGACTTTTCCATCAATTCTGGCCGCACAAATTTGAACGAGCGCGTAAAAGCTTCTATCTTGGCATCACTGTATTTTCCGTTCAATTATCCATGTACAGGTAAAATCCAGTAGATAACAGATAGATGTACACGATCATGCTATTGTAAGACATCCTAAAAATGTTTGGACCAAAATTAGATTCTTGAGGAACACCTTCGAAATTTTCCAGAAAGTTAAGCACTTAATTCCTGAGGTATCAATGCACTTTTTCTGCGCATTTTCTGGGGAAGTGCTTTCGTCTGCAATTTACGAAGTTTGGGGCTTAAATGACTAGGTGGGACTCACTGGATGACGAATCCGGTGCCAAATCGATCCTGTCAGGCCAGCCTACCGTAGGCACGATTACGTCAGGACGGAAAACACTAACAACTTGAAACACTCAGGGCAGGCTGCTCTCAGAATTGTTAAATTCATTTATGGACCCAATTAGTCAATTGGTTTTGGAATGATAGTAATTTGAAATTAAGAGGTTACTTCCCTAATATATCTAGAACTATACTCGATCGATCCGATTGAAACTTGACCTCGAATGGTTAGTTCGTTTTAAAGATCGACCTTGAGTACGATCGTAAAAGCAATAATTTTCGAAAGAAACTACTTGAGAACACGATATTTAAGAGTTGGTTTCAGGCATAATCACGAAAGACTAATTCGTGAATGCACAGAGAAAAAGGATCTCTTGAATCGAATATAAACATATTCTTGAATTGAATAATCTTTCCCCAAGAATAATAATTTTAAATTGAACAATATACTTCTATTCCCAACTCATTCCGTTGGTTGCCTGTTTACTTGAATTTTCTTGAATCGAATTTAGTTGAACCAAAACATACCTTCTCTTTACTTTAGGAAACCATTTCAGCTAATCATAGTTCTCTTGGATCAAGAATATCATTTCTGATTCAATGTGTTCTGATGTCGAAAGCACGTACACGTGACCCCCTCGACCAATAAGCGGTATTAGCGCTGAAGACGCGTATAGAATGTAGAATCGCAGAACATATGGATATTTAGATAGGAAACAACGCCATGGTCGCCATAGTGAATAGTGAACAAGTGCGTTTGTGTTTTTGATGGTGCATTGTAAATTTGGTGTGATTGGAGGACTACTTATCAACATCAAGGGAGTTTTTCGGGAACAGAGTTTCGAAAGTCAAGAAGAAAAGGTTGGTTTTAAGAATAAGTTTGGTTACTCGAGAACAAAGTTTGAATTGAAGTATGTGGGTACCTGCTTACATGCATGTTTGTTATGCATAAAGATTGTCACATGTATTCATGAACTCCAGACTACACAATTTTATTTTGGATTGAAGGTCGAGAGTAAGCATAGTAACCAAGCAAATTGTTTCGAAAGACTTCTGCTCTTTTATCTTCGAAACCCTGTTCCCAAAAAACTCTTTTGTAAGAAGGTGATCCTCCATTTGCACCTTATTTATGATTGATATCTTCAAAAATGATTATGAGAGGCTTCTTAAGATACCATACATTTTTAGTATTTGAAAGTCGCTAATTGCAGCGAACATATTATATTCTCTTGGTGAAAGAAATGGAAATCTTCTAGAAAAATATTTCAAATAAAAAATGTGAAATCCTTCATTCGTATCAAAACCATAGTAATTCCGAATGAAAATATGAAATATATGTAGACAACATATCCAGTACTTGTTGTAAGATTTCTCTTTCGGACCAAACGTGTTTCCGCTTGAATCAAGAGTATCATTGTTCACATGGGTCAAGCGTTTTTCGTCGAAAAATCATACTAGTATTTGGTTGGACCTATTCGAGAATACCATTCTCTTTAACGAATGCGGTTACAAATTGATCTAAGAGAACCTTTTTCTCTGTGTGGGTGAAATCCACCCAATGATTCCGTAGATGTAACCCTTCAAAATTTTATTATCCCAATATTTCCCGAAGTACAGGTTGGATCGAATTGAAATCCGGTAATTGATTGAAAAATTACAGCTTGGAGGTTCGTGCAGAATTTGATTGGAAGACCGCCAAATCTTTCCATCGGGAAGTAAAGGTGCGTCTACACGGGGCAATGCGTGAAAAGATGACAGCCTTGGCAACGAATTTGGACATGCTCGCAAAAGCTCCTGACTTCACGTTAATTACACAGGTCTGCGACATAAAAATTGTTTTACATTCAATGAGTGATTTTTATGTTGTTTTCAACGCTGATTTCAGAAAAAATATTCAAAAAATTCCATTGATTAAAGTTATTTCACAAACACAAACACAAAGTACTTTTAAAACGTATTAAAAAAACTATAATGCATTTTCAGTTGCAAAGCAATTTTTATACTACATGAGTAATACGTAAAATAAATGGTAATTAGGAGAAACCAGTAGTATTTTGATTCAAAAGTGGTTTCAATGCTGCTTGGTCCACAAAGTGGCTATACAAAATTTCCTTGCTTTCTCTGTGAATGGGACAGCAAAGACAGAACGAATCACTACATAAAAAAATATTGGCCCTTGAGAAAAACCTTACAGGTTGGGGTTGAAAATGTTGAGAGGGAAAGCCTCGTGGATCCCAAAAAGGTCTTACTTCCACCACTTCACATTAAGTTGGGCCTGATGAAGCAGTTTGTCAAGGCATTGCCAAAAGAAGGAGAATATTTCAGATATCTTTGTGGACAGTGTCCTGGTTTATCCGAGGCAAAGCTGAAGGAAGGAATCTTTGTCCGACCTGACATTAGAAAACTAATGAGCGATCCCAACTTTGAGGACACATCTTTTGAATTGGTTGTTACCGGTTTTCAAGGAAACTAAAAAGATCCAAACTACGAGACAATCGTCGCAGACATGCTCGACAACTTTAAGAAACTTGGTTGTAATATGAGTATTAAAGTTCATTTTTCTCAACTCACATCTTGACTATTTCCCTGCAAACCTTGGTGATGTAAGTGAAGAGCAGGGTGAAAGATTCCACCAAGACATGCAGGAAATGGAAAGAAGGTACCAAAGAAGATGGAACGTCAACATGATAGCGGACTACTGCTGGATGTTGAAAAGAGATGATCCTCAACGAGTCCACAGCCGGAAAAGCAAGAAAAAAAGCTTCAACAGCAAGAGAAAACGATATTATCATGACATAAGCTTAAATAGAAATAGAAGTGTACTGGAAACGTGGTTTAGAACCTGATTTATAAATGAAATATTATAAATTTGGAAAAATGGCTTAAATTTTATTATTATACCCAAAAATACTCCCTTTCTGTAAGAAAACCTGACGTGATAGAAAAAAACGGATTGCATTTTTGAAATCAGCGCTGAAAAGTACATGAAAGTCAGTTATCAAATTTCAAACAATTTTTTGAAAATTTTTTTTTGCAGACCTGTGTTATTAATGAATTCTCAATTATATGGGCACAAATATCATCATTGATGATCTCGTACACCAGACTCCTCTACATTCCTCTGCAGTTTCGCTTCAAACACCGCATCTAAAAGAAGATTCTTCACGACGAAATGAGATTTGTGGAAGTGCCACTTTCTCAGACCGCGCGTTCCCGACAGGGCACTCCAGACCGACCATAATAAGTCATAATAACCATTTTGGGACGGCAGGATAGCTCGGTCCTTACAATATCGACACACGTTCCTCGGTAATCGCACCACACCGACCTCCGTCCGTCCATATCTAATCACGGTGACCCTTGACAAGCTTCACGTACGTCGACGCAATTCGCCAACTTAGCCGTGTCATTGGGTACGTGACAACGCCGATCACGTGTGATTATGAGCTGTGTTCTTAGGTTCGATTTCGATTCTGTAACGACTCCTATCCATTTAAGGATCGTTCGTGTGCGCATGTCTGGATCTGAAACGATTTCGAATTATTTTTCTGGTTGACGAAGATGAAACTGGTTCTTTCTTCTTGAATTGGTCTCATTTTCAACGTTTTCGATTATATTCCAGTCAGGTCGATTCTGCGGCAAATGGCAATATTGCTAGGAAGAAGATATTGCAATCATAACAAGATTGGAATTATTGGTATTCTGATCAACGATTTTGAGCAATATGATCTGTCACTTCAACAAGAATCTTGCTATTAATATTGCTATCTTAGCAACCTGAAAATAGTACTTGCTATGCTGATAACAAGATAGGTTAGAAAGGGAATCTTACAGAGATCCATTTGTTTCAGTATTATTTCTTCCAAGAATTCTAAAATATTGAAGATAGGGAAGTATGTGCTAATAGAAAGTTGTTCAAGGTTCTCTGTAGAATATTCAATTTCAAGGAAAATTCTTAGACTAAAATACCGGCATAGTAAGCAATGATCTCAACAACAGCCATCCCTTTGAATTGCGGACAAAAAAGTTCATCTAATTTCGAATCATTAACGCCTGCATAAAATTGCTGCATTTGATTTCTGGAAACCAATATTTTATTGGTATCCAGGAAATTGGTCAATTCGACTTTAATTGGTATTCTGTTTCGTAATATTTTTGAAGAAGTCGATGTTTACGTGAATAAAAAGAAGTATATGCTAATGGAAATGTGTTCAAGGTTCTCTCGAATATTTAAGTTCAAGGAAAACTCTCAGACAAAATACAGGCATGGTAGACAACAGCTGAGATGATTTTTCTAATCATCTCAACAACAGCAATCTCTGTGAGGTGCCAATAAAAAAGTTTATCGAATTGGGAATTATTAACGCCTGAATAAAATTGCTGCATTTGATTTCTGGTAACCAATATTCTATTGGTATTCAGGAAATTGATTATTGGTCAATTTGACTCTTTTGTTTCCTGACATTTTTATGTTGATGTTTGCATGAATGATGAAAGCCGTAGAAGGAGGTTATGTATGCTAAATCATAAAAAAAAACTCACGAACTAGGGTTATTTTCTTCTTCCTTGTAGCTCTAAAGTCACGAAATACAGTGTTGTCAGCTCTTAAATCACAGATTATGGAAGTCCATATAGCAATATTGTTATGACAAAATTCATAACAAACATTGCTATAACACTCGGGACAGAATACATAATATCATGGCCATATTGCTATAAATCAGAAAGATAGCAATATTACTACAATAGCAAGGTTCATAGTAGCCTGCAAATTGATTCTGAATGCAGCTTAACTCTCGAATCAAGTTCTAGATTTTCAACGTAAAACACTCATCAAAATGGTCTTGGGAACACCCAGTTATTTGATATAAGCGTGCGAACTTTTCGTCCAAATGTCTGTAATTTTTTTAATTTTGAGTCAAAAATGGTCTCAAACGCTTTAGTTGGACGTACTGACGACGAACGGTCTCAGAGTTATATCCATTTGAAATTTCGAGGTTATTTTCCTGAAGCGATTGAATTCAAATTTGGTAGTTAGTTGGAATATCTTGCCAAAACTGTCGCTCAACTCAAAAAAAATATTTTTCGAACTATTTTCTCGAAAGCTGTCAATTATATTTAGGAAAAATTTTGCTAATACCTTAAGCTTCTTATTACACAGCAGTATACCG
Source organism: Myrrha octodecimguttata (assembly GCA_958510865.1). Taxonomy (NCBI): domain Eukaryota; kingdom Metazoa; phylum Arthropoda; class Insecta; order Coleoptera; family Coccinellidae; genus Myrrha; species Myrrha octodecimguttata. The sequence goes on from OY294056.1 coordinate 82,596,580, forward strand.
AATTTCAATTTGATCATTATTTTGATATTGAGAAAAAATATGTCAAATTTCGTGGTTTTTTGTTCGGTATCGTTGTTTTTTTCTGGAATAACTCGGAACGTACTGATTTAGTATTGATAAAACTTGATAACTACTTCAAACATGCTGATGAATTCAATTCGATCTTATCCGTATTTTTGAAAGTATTGGTTAAATGAAATTATGAATAGGTATGCCTGCGGAATCATATGGGGGATTTTACCAATTCACGAATTCGGCCTTCGTAATTGATGTCCAAACCTACCCTACAAATATCGAGTTTCCAAGTTCTTTCTTTGGGAGGTTATTTTGGTTACGATAGGGCTAACGGCCGATCGGTAGCTCAATAGCTTTCGAAAGAAACAACTTAGCGGCATTATCGCCATCATAATTTACAAAGAGAATCAGCTCCATGTTCAGAATACTAGTTCCGTTTTTCAGCCGATAATCTCAATAGGAAAAGGTTTACACCCAATATTTTATGCATCTTGTAGTGCAATTATTGGTATTGCTATATGCCTGAATATATTTCTGATTGCTCGGGTCAAGTTTGCAGCAGCCAAGATTCTATAGATGTAGGAATGCAGAGATGCAATTTCGAAATCATGTACTCTGAGACAGCAAGAATGTCTGCCATACTGTAGCCTTGTGCTTGATGCTCTTAAGATGTTTTGACCGTAATTAACTGAATGATGGTTTCCTAGGAATAAACATTTGAATGAGTTGCTATGATTTTCCTATTTTGAAGATCTTGGATTGGACGACCTACATATAGCCCACAAAATGTTTGGATCTCCTGCCTACAAAACTTAAACAACACAATAGCCGCTGAAATGTCAGTTAAAACGAGGTTCTGATGCAGGGTGCCATGTTGGGTCGGGCCTATTGTTGATGTATAAGAACTTCCGACGTCTTATAGAAGTGTACATCGAAACGAAATTATGCAGAGGGTAGGTATATGGTTGAAGATGGAAAAATGTTTTGAGGTGAATCCACAATGTGCGTACCAAATGTCAGTTTGATGCAATAATAAATTCCGGAAATATTCTGAAAAAATAACTCAAAATAGGCTGACTCAATCATGATGAAACTTGGGAACTAGTTTGGAAATACTCATGGACAACTTTATGCGAAATTTCTTGATGATCATGTCATTAGAACCATTTGAAAAAAAATAGCAAATTTTTTTTCGAATATTCAATATTCTGTGATATTCTGGTCATATTATTCTGATTTTATTCTGTATGCACCTTCGAACTGTCATTTCTCGATAAATCACTGGATGTCAATTCGATCTAGTCTGTATTTAAGGAATGGTTTGGCGGATTTTACCCATTCACGAATTCTACCTTCGATATTCACACACTGGGTTTGAAAAATAATGGGTAAAGTTCACTCTATGATCCCTAATGGCCGACCGTCAACCATAACTTCCGAGAGAAACAACTTAGAAACTCGATATTCGTAGAGTAGGTTTTTACCTTAATTACGAAGATCGAATTCGTGATATATTACCGAAAATACAGATTGAATCGAACTGAAATGCAGTAATTTATCGAAAAAAAAACCTAGAGAAGCACTGGAGCTTCTGTGCGCATGTTCCAATTCATTGCCAGAGCGGTTATCTCCTTTGAACATGCGCGCAAAAAGCTACTTTCTAGGTTTTTTCAACCATCGGAATGACAGTGATATTGACAGCACAGCTCTATCAAATCATGACATTCACAACATCAGCTCATTGAAATTTTACGTATTTGAAATGATCCTCCATAGTGAATGATAATTTTACTACATTGACGCAAAAGTCCCTCTTCAGACAAATTCAAAAAATGGACGATCCCAACTTGGTAGAGGTAGCAATAATGTCATTGCTTCAGAATTTGAATGATTCCCTTACTTATTTGAAATCTATGGATTGGGAACTAATAGTAACAGTATTGATCATTCTGTATTTATTATACAAGGTATTCACTGCTACTTTGGTAATTCTGTGCAGTTTTTCGTTGTTTTGTGCTGTTTTCAATATCGATATGGATGAATAAAGTATTTTTTGTGGACCAACGTTGTTCATCCCCGTTTCATTGAGGATGTAGTTTTCAGAATTCTCTTGATTATTTTGAAGCAGAAAATATACTTATTGTGTGAACCCATGAATTGGCAGATAACTTCATCAAAACTTTCATTGTGACTATGATGTATAATTAACAAATATTTGGTTCTACTATTTTTTCTTTGAATTGGCTCAAAACAAGACTGCCGTTGATACCGATTTCCGTAAGAGAATTTTGTTTAGCGATGAAGCTCACTTCTTGTTTAATGGCTACGTCAATAAACAAAACTGCCTTATTTTGGGTGAATATAATCCTCAAGTGTATGTTGAGACACTAATACATCCAGAAATACTGACTGTTTGGTCTGCTTTATGGGCTGGTGGAATCATTGGTCCGTATTTCTTTGAAGAGGATGCTGGCCAGAATGTTACGGTCAATGGTGACTGCTGGAGAGCCATGATTACTGACTTTTTGGTCTTTAATTGGACAACCATGATGTGCAGCAGCTGTGGTTTCAACAAGACAACGCAACATGTCACACAGCTTGTTTGATAATCGTATTATTTCACGTTCCAGGCCTGTAAATTGGCCTCCAAGATCGTGAGATTTAACGCCGCTAGACTATTTTTGTGGGGATATGTGAAGTGGTTGAAAGTTGGACCTCCAGATTAGATTACGTTCGAGCCAGCCGTGGCGGTGTTCTGCCAGAAATTATATTCAAATTATAACGATGAAAGATGATCTTTTGAATTAAGTCAAATACAGGTCAATTTCAAAACTTCACTTTGTTTCATCCATTTCAAAATTGTATAACTTAAAAAAAAATACGCTTTACCTAAATGTGGTGTGTGGCCGTTTACATACAGTCTTGAAAATCATAGTGTTCGTTTCGAGCTTTAAAATCTCGGTTGAGCTAAGAAAGAGCAATAATCTCGCAACGGTTATAAAGTTATACCCATTTGAAAGTTTGTTATTTCCTCTATGATTCAGAAATAACTGTTCCCATGGAAACATGGTTATTAGTTGTAAAATAGAAATGCGCATAGTGGTGCAAAATTTCGATTTTCTTACCAAAAAATAAAAAAAAACAAATTCTCCAAAATCTTACACCTCAGAATTCATCTTTTAGATGCCTGTTTGACCCATAAAGTCGATTTTCCACAACCGAGTGCCAAATCTCCACTCTATCGTGTATGTAAAAGGTTTTCCAATAAGAGGTGTTATTTTGAATAGCCCGCTATTTCGGTAGATGTCACTTTTGAAGCTGTCATTTTTTGACATTTGACAAGTATAAAATATTCCATTAATAAAAATGGAACGATACACGCTTCAACAACGCATTGAAATTATTAAAATTCACTATAAAAATGGTGAAAATATGGCAGAGACGGTTCGTAAAACTCGAACATTTTTGGGTCGTCGTGAAGCACCTTGTTGGACCGCAATAAAGACATTGGAGGAAAAATTCGAGCTGTTGGGACAAGTTAGTGATGTGAGGAATAAAACCCGTGCACGTCGCTCAAGAACAGCCGAGAATATTGCTGCTGTAGCCGAAAGTGTAGAAGAAAACCAAGGTTTGTCCATTCCTCGTCGTTCTTTGGAATTAGGCATTCCACAAACGTCATTACACCGTATTTTGCATAAAGATTTGGGTCTTAAGGCTTATAAAGTTCAGTTAACACGAGAACTCAAGCCGGCCGATCATCAACAACGTCGTGTCTTTGCTGATTGGGTCGTTGAAATGCATGAAAATGATATCTCGAAGAGGTGATCAAAATTGGCCACCGAGATCTTGTGATTTAACACCTTGCGACTTCTTCCTTTGGGGCCACGTGAAAGAGAAGGTCCATGCCAATAGCCCAGCATCGATTCAAAACCTCAAAGATGGAATTCGTGAGGCTATCGAGGACATAGGGCAGCCACTTTGCGATTTCGTTATGGAAAATTTAATTGAAAGGATATGGTCCTGTAAGCGTCGTCGTGGTGGTCATTTGCCTGATGTTATTTTCCAATATTAACTGCATAGCTTCTTCTTTATAATGAAATAAACATCCGATCATTTATATTGAAAAAGGGCATTTTTCTTTGAATATCAAAATAACACCTCTTATTGGAAAACCCTTTATATTTCTGGAAATATTGGAAAAATGAAATTTCGAATGTGTACATATAGCAGCGGAATCTTTGGGCGAAATTAACCCATCCATTCATTTCAGTTTCCAATCACGAACGTACTCTAGAAATATCCAGTCGCTCAGTCCTTTCTTACTATTTCCTCATCGGAAATCCTCATGTGATGATCATTCGATAGCAATTTAAAATTTGAAATCTGTAATATGTAAAGAGAAACAATAGATTACAGATGAACGTCTCCAAAAAAACGAACAGAATATTTCAACTATATCACAAAATATGGTCCCTTCAAAGAAACAGGTTTTTTTAATTAGATCTTGAAAATATTGGTCCTACCTGTCCCACTGGAATAGCCTCGAAGGAATCATTCAAGAATTTTTAATACGAGGAGTCATGATGAAGAGGTCTAATGAATTTAGAAATGAAAGCAGTACCATTAAGGCTTATGCAGAATCAGAGAACTAATACATACTCAGGATTCTGATTTATTGACATTAAACCTGGTTATAGCTTATATGATAAACCATTGTGAATGTTCAGAAACCAGTAAGGCACTTGCATAAAAATGTCCCACCACAGTATCGAGGACTATCATTTATGGATATTATGGTCATGAGAACAAAAATGATATTTACGACACCATCTCCAGCGTCTGTGTATTTAATAAAACCATTAAAGCCGTGGGTTTATGCTCACACTTCAACATAAATGAATATTCCAAAGAGAATTCAAGCTTTATGATATTATGGCCTGTTATTAATGCAATAGAACTCTCAAATTGTCCGCTTTTCGATATGAAATTACAGATGTACTCTGACTGCTGGGGGCAGCTGTTGATTACACGTGAGTGTTATTCGATAATAGAGTATTGAAGAATCGGTAAAACTTTACTCCAGGGACTGTGCTCGATTTTGATCCTGATTTTTTAATAGAAGCAGTTTTTCGTAGCAAATCGATTGATACCAGTCTAAACTCCGGCAAACTCGTAGTTTAGAAGATATTAATTATTGAAATAACATTTTTTTGGTATTGAATTTGACGTATTTGTTACATAAAGACAATATTTTCTATGGTTGGCGTATATTTGTCTAGCCACCATGTTGTGGCTTTTCCGAAATCACAGATTACAAAGTCTGAAATCTCCTGGGGCCTGGAACTTCATGTCAATATTGAAATCCGCATACTTAGTATTTGGTCTCATATTAATGTAATAAGATTATGACAACTATAACGTATTAATCTCCTAAACCTAACCTAGCAAAGAACCTTAACAACTTAAAGATGAGATTGAAGGGCACCGCCCTCTTCGGAATTGGCACTGTAACAAACTAAACTAACCTAACCTAACCAAAAACCTCAACAACTCAGAGGACGAAATTCAAGGGTACTATTCTATATTTAATTTACTCTTCAGATTTGTACTGGCACTGTCCTAAACTAAACTGACCTAACCGAGTACCTTAACAACTCAGAACACGAAATTCAAGGCACAATCCTGAATTAAATTTCCGTTTCTGATTCAAACTGGCACTGTCCTAAATTAAACTAACCTTACCTAAACATACAACAAAATTTAACCTAACCATACTCTATTTTATGGACGGTGTGCGATTTTTTATCGGTTTTCAAATATATTCAGTTTTTCTATCTGTTGCATGCTTTTGTGTACTAATTGCACATAGTCTCACCACTCTTCGTTATATTTTGTCATGTCTCTTCTATTAAATCGGAACAACCCCACAATCTCGTATTGTTGCTACTGCCTTCCGAATCGAAAATTTGAAAGTTAAATAACCGTAAATCCAAAAATGTGAAAATTAAAAGACGACAGGATCTAAACGCAATCGAGTGTCGAGTAGGATTTCGATGCATAGAATTCTGAACATTTTGGGAGGATTTATGTTTGTATTCTGTAGTGGAACTCATAGAAACCATAGAAAAAATCCACAATCTATATTTCTGATAGACATAACATAACCAAGGAAAAATGCATATGAGTTGTCAAAATATGAGAGAAAATTGCAATTTTCAAAAATTCATAACTCCGAAACTACGAGTTTGCCGAAGTTGAGACTGATACCAATCGATGTTTCATGAAAAACTGTATCCATGAAAAAATCAGGATCAATACGAGCACTGTCCCTAAAGTAAAGAGGAGCCGAAAATTCTAGAAAAGCACTGCCGTGAAGGCAGCAGTTTTTTCGCGCATGTTCAATGTAGATGACCGCTTCGACAACGAATTTGCGCTCTAAAGCTGCTGGGCGGATTTCACCCATTCACGAATTCGACCTTCATAATTAAACCCCAAACCTTCCCTACAAATATCGAGTTTCTAAGTCGTTTCTTCCGGAAGTTATTGTGTTTACGCAGTCGGCCGTTAGGTTTTGACCTTAATTACGAAGGCTGAATTCGTGAATGGGTAAAATCCACCCACTGATTTCGCAGATATACCCATTCTAAATTTAATTTTCCCAATATTTCTAAAAATAAAGATCAGATCGAATTGAAATCCAGTACTCAATCGAAAAATTACAGTTCGAAGGTTCATACAGAATTTAATGAGGATGATATGATAAGAAAATCATAGAATTTTTATTTCAAATTGTTCTAATGACACGATCATCACGAAATTCTGCATAGAGTTGTCTTTCAAACTAGCTGCGAAGTTCTATCAGAATTGAGTCAGTATTTTTAGAGTTATACCGAAAAAAGCAACGATACCGAGAAAAAACCTCGAAATTTGAGATATTTTTTCCCCATATCTCCAAAACTTATAATCGTATCGTACTGAAATTTGGTACACCGCTGTGAAATATAAAGCTCAAAGTCCGACTGGATTTTTTTTTGGATATGATAAACGGTTTTCGAAAAAAAAAATTTTGGAAATTTTTTTTTTTTAAATTTACTCACAGTATGATCCTGACGAAATTTCGCTCAAAGTTGAGCGTCGTTATACTCCACCTAATCGCCAAGTTTGAATTCAATCGCTCGAGTATTTTCTGAAATAAAAAATAAATAACTTCAAAATTTCAAGTGGCTATAACTCCGAAAAAATTTTACCGATTTGGCCCATTATTGAACTCAACTGCGGCATTCTGATGCGCGACCTACCCTGAAAGTTTCAAGCCGCTAGCTCGCTTCGTTCGACAGTTATCCTGTCCACTGCCGGCCGGGCAGAATCGATTTTGACACCGGATTCGTCATCAGTGAGTCCAATCTAGTCTATTGAGACCATTTTCGGCTCAATCATCGAAAATAACAGACATTTGGACAAAACGATAGCACGCTGTTCCCCTAGACCATGCGCGCAAAAATCTAGAAAAGCACTTACGTGAGGTCCGGAGCTTTAACGCGCTTGTTCAAATTAAAACTATTGGATCAACACTAAATTTTGCACCCAGTTGCGTGTTGGTGATCTCCACCTGACTTCGAAGTTTCAATCTGATTGCATTCGTACTTTTTGAGATATTGTGGAAATAACGTTAAATTTCCAAATAACAACGAAATTTGGCACAATATTTCTCTATATCTACGAAAGTAAATATCGGATCGAATTGAAATTGTTCTTGAATACTGACTCTAAGGTTTGTGCCACTCCACCCCACGTTGGGCGCCAAATGTATAGCCTCAGACTTTTTATTAATGTTTTTTGGCCTCACTACATGATATTTTTCAAGGAAATTCACCACAGTAACGTATTAATTTGACACCATCAGAAACAAGAGATCTCAGCGAACAAAAAGCCTACCGACTTCATCTTGATGTTTTTTGGAAGTTCTCTTGAAATTTCATGAACTCCATTTCGAAACTTCAACCTGACCTGATCTCAGAAACGAAGCTAATACGGGCATATGTTCATAAGACTTTTTTTCTTGTAACGATCTAAGGAATATTCCGCACCGCAGTAGGGAAACTGCCTGTATATATATTATTGCTTATGCTCGTTCGACAGCTTCATCGACCAACTCACGAAAGAAGCAACTCCGAGATTCATTATTGACAAAGTAAAGTATAATCGGAGCCAAGGTCTTATTCAGGAATGGGTGAAATCCACCCCCAAAAATCCGTAGGTTTATTCATACTAGCTTTTGAGCATTGGTCCAAATTCTAACAGGAAATTTGGCACCAAGTTGCGCCTTGGTATTCTTCAGCTGACTAGGAAGTTTCAATCTGATTGAATTCGTACTTCTTGAGATATTGCGGAAATGACGTTAAAATTCCAAATAACAAAGAAATTTGACATATTTTTTTTCCTTTCATCTGCGGAAGTAAATATCGGATAGAACTGAAATTTGGAACATTGTTGTTAAATATTGACTCTAAGGTTTGTGTCAAATTCCATTGGAATTTTGCTACAAGTTGCACGTTGGTATTCCTAAACTGTTAACGAAATTTCAATTCGATCGAGTCATCGATGAGATATCGAGGAACTAACCTAAAAATTTCGAATGAGCCTAACTCTGAAACTATCCAACTGATTCCACCCATTAAAAAACTCTATCGGGATATTCGGATTCCCAACCTAATCTGACAATTTCGACAAAGTCGCTAAGTCTTTTCCTTCGAAAGTTAGAGCACATACGCACGGACCGACAGACATATTTGAATTTGACCACGGATTCTTCTTCAGGGAGTTCAACCCAATCGTTTAAGACACAATAAAACAGCGCTTATGCTGCTATAAAAATTTTCCCATTTATCGTATTAAGTGAAAGTAACTGGCATCGACATACTTGTTTATACCTGGCAACTCAGTAGTTCGTCCAGATAAATAAAAGGTTTTTGAAAAAATAATGAAAATATTCTGTCCAGGATTTTTAGGCGACCCATTTTTAATAAACTTTCTAATATACTCAATTTGTTATTAAATAAGTTTTATTCTATTATCTGCTCGGTGAAGGTCCATGTAGGTTCGGATCTTAGACGTTGTTTCCAACTGACAATACAGTGGGAGTTCAGATATTCGTGAACAGTCATCATAAATCATCTCACACTTGGCAACACTGCTCATATCGACGCCAATGGGGGTTTTCCCTTCGAACGAAAATGCAGTAATTTTCATGAAAAACCTTTAGAACATCACATTTCAAACATATAATTTCAATATTATATTTTTAAAAATATGTTTGATCACCTGAAACTGAAAACTAAAAATGAGGATTTGCATTTGAAGAGATTTGTCTTGAGTGCACGATATGACAACGTCGAATTCAGCTTTTTCGGAAAGAAAAGGATGGAAAATGTGTTACTTTGCTCAGGAAAACAGAGATAGCTATACTTCGCTCTGGTTAGAGTAGAAGACAACGACCAAGGAATAGAAAAAAAAGAGCACAGTCTGTCATACTGTCATATTACTGACAAATCGCAAACGGAAATTGTTTGGTTATATTGACAAAGAACACGTGTGTACCACAGAATAGGAATGAATATTTCATTATTCTATAGCAGAAAAAGCTATTCTACTAAACACCGTTGTCTCTTCGTGCATGCCTGGCAAATCCCAAACCACAATTTTGAAATCGGATTTTGAATACTTTCTGAAGGTAATTTGGGAAAATGATGAATCAAACCCATAATAATTATGTTAAAATTTGCATTTGCAGTAACAACCCAAATTCAGGAGAAACCCCCATTCCTTTTATTTCGATTTGGGGTTTATAAATCTTAGGTTTCTGCACATATCCTGGCTTGAAAATATCCATGGTAGATAAGTGCGTTAAGATGTTGATCAATTCTTTCTGATCCACTCTGTATACGAAAAAAAACCTTCCAAGAAGGTCAATTTGCATCAGCGCAGGATTTTCCTTATTTAATTAACAGATTGGCGTAAATCCGTGTAGAAGGTGTACACGCTAGTTCCCAGAGTCTGGAGAAATCGAATATCAGTTTACGCCGGCATAATGAATATATTCGACCACACTGATTAATTTTTTATTTGGGGTCGGTCCAAATTATAGGTTTCAGCGCACCAGATAATCTGTTCTCATTGTGTACGTGTTAAAAAAACGCTGGTTCGGTGTGGGGTCCCTTATATGAATTACTCAGTATGTATTAATTCTACATGGTGTGGCATTAAATCATACTGAGTAATGTCGATCCCAAATTTGGTCTAAGATTTCGCCGAATATGGTTGCGAACTGTTCCGCATGTTACTGGCGGTCCCCTTCCTGGACGTTATGGCTGTTGTTTTTTTTTCTTAATGGATGGTGCACCTGAACGATTACTCATGTGGTGTGATCTACTTTTGTGGAGATATACGAGGGGTCTTCTTTTTTCGCTCGTACTGTAGAACTTATACGCAGTTCATTCATAAAAATCGAATATTACAGACATTTGGATGAAACGATAGCACGCTGTTCCGCTAGAACTTCTGAGAAAGTCTAGTAAAGCAGTGACCTGAGGTCAGCAGCTTTTGGGCGCATTTCAAATTCATGGGCGGAAAAAAATGTTGAATTTTTTTAATAGGTCTCTAGCATGAATTTGAATCATGGGATTCAAATATTCTATCCGTAAGACCACTGAAAAACTTTAACCGCCATCAAAACTTTCTATTCTTAACGAGAGAATGCTCCTTTAAATTTGGCTCCGCATGTCGGTTGTTTAAACGGACGAAACTTCGCGGTTTCCGTGACGTATGGGAATATATCCACTCTCTCCCTCTTCTCATGTACTTTTCATTCTAGCAAGCCAATAGACAGCGTCGGGCTGTATCGATCTGTGAATCTTACAATAACGAGTGACGTAGAGGCGATCTGACGCGTTTCTCCCGCTTCGACCTTGAGTCTCGATTTGGCCATTTTTAATACCGAATTATTCAAAATTCGCTAATTATTGAAGTGTGTGATAGCATACATTATAATTTTGTATCGATATAGAATGAGAAAAACATGAAAATATTATAATTCGTGTTACATGCAAGAGACCTATTGTTCTTATAAAATGATCATTAGGATTGCGTGGGATTGTGCACCAGTATTTACCGACTAGTTACCACAATTCGTCATGGTTGAATCAGGTTCTTTTGAGTTATTCTGTGAATAATAGAAAACAAGAATTTCATTTTCTCCCCAATATCTCCGAAAATTGGAATCGGATAAACTGAAATTTGTACACTGTTGTAAAACGTAGATATTGGGGTTTTTAATCTCCAAATTTAAAATGAATTTAACACCCAAAACGTTTGGCTGATTTGTTGCACCAACGAACTCAACCGGTCACTTTTGACACGCAACTTGCCCCGAAGGTGGCTAGGTCACTTCGTTTTCAAGTTAATAAATCAGCAGACTGCTGGCCGGGCACTATCGATTTTGATATCCAATTCTTCATTTGAGTCCAATCTAATCAGTTATGTCCATTTTCTGTAAAAAGTTCGAAAATTACAGACATTTGGGTAAACGATATAGTACGCTATTCCCTGGAATTCCCTAGGATTTTGCAAAGATATTGGAAAAACACTGCAAATTTTACACAATGGTTTATTATTTTCTTAGTTGAATGACCCATTACCATTGATATTTTAAATAAACTTTTACATTGTATATAACTCATTGGCTTTTCTCAACTTAAATTGCAGCGTTTTACTTTATAACCCAGGGACCACTGGTCGGAAATCATCTGGGCGAAAATTTTTAGGTTGAATTATGCAACAGTAAACAACGTTGAGAGTTTTATGAGAATTCGTTGGTAAGTTTTCGAGAAATATTTTTTCCTCTCATAACTCCAGTTTTGAGTCCTTAGGGTACATTGATCCTGCTCAAAAGGTTGGAGGATCAACCTCGGATTTCGGACCCGGCTTAGATGAGACTCTCTAGAAGGGTATAAGAAATAAATAATATAAATGAGAATATTGACATTAAAAAATACACAAATTTGATATGGTATATTAAAAAGCAATCGGACGGCTAAGGAGTTGAAAGTTTTCACAAAAGAAAATGTTTACAAATTTTTGTTGGAAGCTGATGACAAAGAATACTCAATAGCTGAAGATTGAACTGATTATTGGAATGGCAGGAGTTTGCAGAAAGGCGGTGTCAATATTTCTTCCATTCGTGAATGTTATAGATGAAGGAAGCCATTTTCGTGTTGATATCTCTCCATCGAAAACAAAAGTTATACTGCAGTTTACAATAACTACTGGTGACATTGAAAATATGAATTTTGTGGAAATTTTGAGAAAATATATAAGGTTGCGTCCTCAGAACCCTAAGCACAACAGATTTTTGGTTGAATATGTAAATGGGAAATTTACTAGGAATCCTGTGGGAATTAACCAGTTCAGCAGTTTGCCGAAATTATTGCACAATTTCTTGGATAGAAAAATCCTGCTCTATACAGTATAGCCACTGCTTCAGAAGCTCTGACACTTTATAAGCTGACAGTGGCGCTGATATTTCAAAATTGAAAGAGGCACGGTGGTTGGAAATAAAGCACTGTTGCGGAGGGATATGTTGAGAATTCCATAAAAAATGAAATACATTGCACAAGATTAACTTAGTGAAACATCTAATGCAGTCTCCACCTCTTCCCAACTAACAGTCAGTGTGACCCATAGAACAGGTTTGTCGTCTGGAATTAATTCAAACAATTGCACTTATTATTAATTTATGATTTATGTTCTTATCTTGTGTTATAACAGTTAAATAAAAGGAATTTTTGTCACTAATTGTGAAATCCATTTTTCGTCACCAGTTATATTTTACTTTGTGCAACTAGTCACACGAAGTAAGACGTTTCATAAAGTTCTCAAAAGTGTCACTTTATACGTCAAAATTAAAAAAAATATTTTCTCGAATATTATATATTCTTCGAGTTGTTGGTCATATTATCTGCTGTAATTCAATCAATCGCTGGATTTCAGTTCGATCCAATCCATATGTTTGAAAATATTGGGAACATAAAATTTTGTCACTTATATCTGCGGAATTATTGGTAGGATTCTTCCCATTGGCGAATTCAGCCCTCGTAATTATGTTTCAAACCTACCCTTAAAGTATTGAGTTTCCAACTTTTTTTTTTCGGAAGTTATTGTGTTTACGAGCGGCTATAAGATAGGATTTGGGTTTTATATCTTGTTCTACCATTGAAATGCACACTCAGTATCATTGCAATCACATAATGAATGTATGTACAGGAAAAGCTAAGAAAATTTAGCGACCACGACCTTCTGAAGATGATACAACCTGGCATCTATACGAGTGAAAAATGGCCATAGATAAAAAGCAAGAATTATTATAGGAGGAGTGTTACATCTATTCCCATCCTAGAATACACGTATTTAAACTCCTCGGATCTGCATCTGGAAACTCTTGTCATTATTGATTTCATCACGTAATGAATTGTAAATCTGCTGATTAGATTCGACTTCATGATCCAATCGATAGATTTATTAAGGTACTAATGTAGAAAACGCCAGGGAATAATTTCCATTATGTAAGTTTCGTTTTCAATGCGTGTTTCGAAATTTTTCCGTTCATGATGAAATTAGCTGCGTTCAAGAATCATGATTTATAGAAAGGTAGATGGAATTTTTCAGAATGTGAGGTACAAACTGTGAACAATTGGAATATGTTCTCTGATTAGTTTTGTGGCACTCCTACAAATGGAACATGTAAGATATAGGAAATTCATTTCGTGTATGCATGCCATCAATATATCATATGTTCCTTGAAAAAATTCTCATATGGTGTTTCGAAGAAGAATGCAAACATTGCTATGCTATACGCATAGAAAAGATTTGAAATGAATTGGTCCCAACTCTCTTCCATTTTTACGTGCTTTTCTGAGGAACAGCGCATTATCGTTTCGCCGCAATGTCTGTAATTTTCGAATTTTGAGTCTCAAACGACTAGGTTGGACTCGCTGATGAAAAATCCGTGGTCAAATTGGATTCTGTCCGTCTAACGGTCCGTCCGTGGGCTCTTACTTTCGAAAGAAAGGATCTACAGTCTTGAAATGTTAGGTTAAAATCCTGAATATCCCAGTTAAGTTCGTTAATGGCCCAAATCTGCCGTATGGTTTCGTGTTATAGCAATTTGAAATTTCGATTTTTTCAATAACTCGAAGAATATTCATCTTATCGAAATGAACCTTGGTTGGTAGATGAGCAGTATCATTGAGAAGAACTATCCAAAGAAAAATTTGAAAAAAAATTATTAACTGTTGAAAATTTTTATATTTCATTTGAATTCCACTGAAATCTCCAAGCTGCCACTTCATAACCTAGTACTTTATTTCAGCCCAATCAGATTGCCTGATTTTCCTGAGGAACAAATCAATAGAAAAATTTAGAGAATATGTATCATATATTTCAGAAAGCATATCTTCAACTCCGTTTAAATTTTAATCTAATAGACACCGAAAACTCGAAGACTCTGTTTCAGTCCAATCACATATATATTTTTTCAATTTTCTAAAACATAAGACCTAAAGTTGAGAAAATTTGTTTGCATCAACCTTTCACGACAGTTACTGGTGAATAGTTGAAGCATTTACTGGATCCTAAAATCGTCAGTCGACGTATTACAGTCGTTTGTTCACACTCTATACTTCATGAGGTGATTCCCTGGTTTTATCGGTACTTCCCCGTAGTGGAAGAGCAGTGCATCGGAATCGTCACTATACTCCATTCACTTTCATAAAGTATCCCGGTTTGCCATGACATCCCGACAGATTTCACCGTGTATATTTTGAAAATGTTAGGTTATAGTCATTTTCCTGTCAGATAACTACACAACGTTGTCCTCTCTACAAAGAGGTCGTAGTGATTACTTATTTTTCAAAATGTCAATCTATATTTGGAAATGAATTTGAGAAAATATTATGTCAATTTAATAATTCCAAAGACCTGGCGAATGTTGAAGAAACTTTTTTCTCTGTTGATATTGGAAATATTTCACGTATGTAAACATGGTTGGACGATTCAGTAATGCTTTTTTCTTGTACGATCAAGAATCGAGTGTTTTGGAATTATACTGAAAATGATGAATAGAGTAGTCCGTTACTTCGAATTCCCTACTTTTCTTAATTCTCAAGAAATAAGCCTACAGAAGTCATTTAAATACCTTGTTGCACAACTTAAAATATTCCAGTATGAAGATGTAGTAGTACTTCGAAACCTGTGTCACAGTTAACATCAAAAAAACTTACTCCATTTACAAAGTTCTTGGGAATCTACTTGAATAATACATACACTGGATTGGGATCAACATATTTCTAAACTGGGATGCAGCTTAGCTTCCGTCTGTTATCTTTGGGTGTAATGACAAGATTTCTGTATAAATTCTCCATGAAAACTACCTTTCATGCAGTACTCGAGTAAAAAGCAATATGGAATTATGTTTTATGGACTTACTTTGAAGTCAACTCAAATATTCAATTCCCAGAAAAAGCAATTCCTAAAATATTAGCAAAAATAGCATTGAATGAGATATTGTATAATTCATGTTCAACATAGGGTATACCAAGTTCATTTTCAATGCACTACTTCCTATCGAAACAATTCCACGAAATATATAACTTTTGAAATTATTCGTTTGTTCAATTCAAACATGACTACCTACTTAAGGCTCAATACAATACAATCAAAGCGAAATATCAATTTATCAGTTTATTATGGCTGAAGCTGAATTGTTATTGAAAGAGAGTAGAAATTGGCAACCTCGCGTCGAATTATTTTGACATTGTCGATATTTCAGGAGCGCCAACCTGCCTTGGTTTTAGTTACAAAAACATGATAGACCTAAATCATGGCCAACTGGGATACTTTATAAAAGTGAATGGAGTATACTTAACAACAGTGTTTCAAATTTCAGCATGATCGGATATTCTTCTTTGGAGATATTGAAAAAAAAGTCTGATTTCGTGCTGATTTTCTGAGAATCATTGATATTTCCGAAATAACTCAAAAAATATTCATGATATCATGAAATTACATCATGACGAAACTTGGAACTTATGCACAAATTCGTGCAAAATTTCTCGATCATTTCATTGGAATAATTAAAATTTAGTTTATAAAAATCTTATATCTTCAATCATATAGTTATGGGCAACAGCGTGATATCATTCCATCACAATTTCTGTAATTATCGATTTTAAACCGACATTGCTCTTAAACAATTCGGCTGGATTTCCTGAGGAAGAATCCGTGAACAAATTCAATTCTGTTCGGTCGACCGTTTGTGCTTTAACTTTCAAAGGAAAAGACCTAGAATCTTGAAATTTTTAGTTTATGTTCGGAGCATGTAAATTTCGGTTGAGTTCGATAATGGTCGAAATTGGGCGGAAGGTTTTTTAAATTTTGAGATTTGTTCCAAAATTAATTGGTGCGATTAGATTGCAACTTTAAAAAAATTCAAACAAATGTTTTTCGAAACCATCTTATTATGTTTAAGGGCGTCCTCTGCGAAATAGAATAATTGATACTACACCTGATTTTCTTATAGCGCTCATGCATGATTTTACGATTATTATGGCGCCATTTGAGTTCGGCTTTTGAATATTCAACTCAGGATGTCGTATAGAACAAAACGAATTTATTCAATGAAATATTCACTGACAGCGAAAATATTACTATCTACGTTTGTTCGTAATAAAATCCTCAGCGAAGATACGATACAAGTTAAAATTCAAGATCAATACACTCGCTTCCTGCCTACGATCGAATCATTCTCCACAACGTCCAGAGAAGTTTCGAGAATATAAAATAGTCTCGTCGGATATAATGAAATATGCTTTCCGGTTCCATGTAATGTCGCCCATTGACAAACTGACTCCGGAGAACCACCCTCAAAACTGATCAAATGCTTCTTAATAAGTTTATTTTAACGTGATCATGTATTTATTTATTTTTTTGAATGACAAACCTTCGAAGCAATAAATACTGAGAAAATATAGAGAAGCACTGACGTTAATTCAGCAGTTCAAATTCGTTTCCAATGCGGTCAACTTCTTTGAACATGCGTGCAAAAGCTCACGTCAGTGCTTTTCTAGGGTTTTTTTTACTCGCTTGTTCTGGAGAACAGCGTGTTATCGTTTCGTCGCAATGTTTGTAATTTTCGAATTTGGAGCTGAAATTATATAGTTGGACTCGCTGATGAAGAATCCGTGGTCAAATTTGATTATGTCCGGTCGGACGTGTATGCTCTAACTTTCGGAAGGAACGACCAAGAGTATTGAAATTTTCAGGTCAGTTTTTGATCCTGAATATCTCGGTTCAGTTCGTTCGTGGGCCAAATCTTCCGAATTGTTTTTGTGTTATAGCCATTTGAAATTTTTATTTTTCAATAACTCGAAGATTTTTTATCTGATTGAAATGAGACTTGGTTGTAAAATGAAAATCGTCGATAAGAAGAATTATCCATAGAAAATTTTAAAGAAAAAATATTTTTTTTGAGAATCTTCATATTTAATTTAAATTTCACTGAAATTTCCAAGTTGCCATTTCGCAATGTGAACAAGCGCGTAAAAGCTGCTGACTTCGCTCCAGTGCTCTTCTAGGTTTTTCAGCTTGTATTTAATGAAAACGGTTTTGTCAAAGTAGTTAGTTACCATACTCACCTGAAGAAGTCATATTGTATGTGACGAAACAATTGTTGTGAAATCAATAAATATTAGCGGAAATGAATCAATCAATCCCATAACGTTTCACAATCCAAATGTGACTCCTTCATCAGACAAACGAGAAAATTCCCAGAATTATTTTTTGGTTTTTTCTTTCCTGAAAACTGTCCTGACAAATTCTTTAATCCTGCAATCCGCAAGGTTTCTTTAAATAACAATTGTATTCAATTTTTGATATTTCTGTTTTAGATATTGAGAGTGAAAACCCGTTTTGCTTTTTGAAGGTTTAAATTTGATACTTCCCTTTTTATCCAGGGGTTTTTGGGTGCGTTGCGCATAAGAATGTTCCATCGGCTAAGTTCGTTAATGGGCCAAATCGGCCCCATAATTTTGGAGCGAAACTGCTTGCGAAATTTTTTGGGATTTTATAGTCAGTAAATTAAAAAAATTGAAAATTTTCCAAAGTTTTTTTTCCGGAACTATCCATCAGATTCGAATGGGGGTTTGAACAAACTTTGAAGTCAATGTTTTTGAACGGTGTACCGACTTCAGTTCGATACTGTTTCAATTTTCTGAGAATCGGAAAAAATTATGTCATAGTTCGTGTTTTTCCTCGGTATCGTTGGTATTTCTAGAATAATTCAAAAAATTCAGATCCGATTATGATGAAACGCAGTAACTAGTTGGCAAAATCTAATTCACAAATTTAAACGGTATTTTGTGATGACCGTGTTATTCGAATATTTCAAAATGAAAATTCAAAATTTTTCTTAAGCCTACGAATTTGAAGATGCTTGTGAGAGCTGATGACTTCATGTCAGTGCTTTTCTAGAATTTTTAAACAGTTCTATTCTGTGGACATACGTGACAGCAATTCTAAATTTGAATCATAGACCATAAATTTGTATTAGAGGAGACATCTGATGCAACAATGTCATCGGATAATCAAGTAAATCAAGCTTTATATTGTAGATACACTTTCGATGAAATACCTGAACGAACAATGGATGATTTCATTCTAAGCATGTCTTGGCGAAAACCGTCCGGAGAATTAATTTGTTGAAAGTGATCTAATTTGCCTATGGTCAAGAAGGTAACGTAATCTGTTGTGGGTATGATATTCATGGCATACATTTGAATATTAATGATTTTATTTTTATAAGTTACTCTTTTTGTTGGTATGAACTATTACTGAGCTTGTTATGGGAAGTAAGAATTGGTATATTGTGTATTTATATCGATAAAAGTAATAAGAAATTGTGAAGCAAATCTCCTTGAAATTCTAAGTTGAATTTCTATGCTACACTTTCAGATTGGTTTCAATACTTTTCAGGAAAAGCACTAAGGTCAGGAGTTATAATGTTATTTCGAAAAATCTTTTTTTTTTTTTTGAAAACATTTTGTTGAGACTTTTCATCAGAATTCAATGGAATTTCGTACAAATATCGAAGTTTATAATTTACAACAATTTCACAAATTTCTCTTTGATTTGAATTTCCAGAGATTTGAATTTCATGGTTTTTTCCTCAGTATCGTGTATATTTCCTGAATAATTCAAAAAATACTGACCCGACTAAGAAGAAACATAGTAACTGGTTGAAAAATATAGATGCAAAATTTCGTGATGCGATCATTAGAACATTTTGGAGAATTTTACTATTTCAATATGCGACGAAAGCTATGCTGATTTCACGTCAGTGCTCCTATCGAATTTTGCATTCGATTGAAATGAATGATAAATATAATCTAAATTTTTATAATAATGTTAGTGGAAAAAATAAGTCAATCGTTCCAAGAAAAAACTTTTAAAATCTTCACTAATAAATACAAATATCGAGAAATCTGATGCACTTTGCACAAGGAATAATTAATTTTCGTGTATTACCAACTCAAACTATTCATATCTTCCTTAAAACTCTCAAAATGGTCCTGAAAATCGCTATTTGCGAGAACCAATATAGAATTTTAGTTCCGATGGGTAGAATAATACGGACGAGTGAAAGCAACTATTAAATATTTTATAACATTGTAAGGAAACATTTAATTGGTCATGATAGAGGTTACGTGCAGTAACATACAATGTGCTATATAATTTATAGTAAGCAATATCGGTAAATATCAACAATGGAAGGATCGGATAACCTCAGTAATGTACGAAGACCATTATTTATGGCCGATACAGATAATTTATCTAGATTAATTACCAACTCGACTAGATAAAAAGTCTTTATATAATTTAATTAAATGATCAGACCATGTCACGAAATTCGCTCTATAAGATTCAGTCCAGTATTGTTTACTATAATTATGATTATATTGTAAATAAATAGCGGATATCGGGTTTGTGGGAACTGAGCTTTGACCGAACGAACTATCTGATTTTTTCAGTTTGAGAAACTGAGCCAGATGTCAAATGATCATTAGAAGTAGGTGGATTTCTCAGGTAATTGAATCTCTCTCATTTTGTGCCCAAGGCGTTCACGTATTTGTCTCAACCACTTATTGCAGGCGTGTAATAAGTTGATGATGTTTTTGAAGGAGGAAATGATTGTTGGGATTTGAAATTCCCTGCATAACAAATTTTAACCCATTTTCGTTTTACCTTGATAGTCATTTCTGGATGATTTTCCAGTGGTTTTTTCCATATAAACTTGAAGAACCTAATGGCTGACCGTGAACAAAATAACTTTCGAAAGAAGCAACCAAGAAATTTGATATTGGTAGGGAAGGTTTGGACTTTAATTACGAAGGCCGAATTTGTGAATGGATAAAATCCACCGAAGGATTTCGTAGATATACCTATTAAAAATTTTATTTTCTCAATATTTCCGAAAAAGCAGATTAGATCGAACTGAAATCTAGTACTTCATCGAAAAATTACAGTTCCAAGTTTCATACGGAATTCACTGAGAATAATATGATAAGAAGGTCACAGAATATTGTATATTTGAAAAAAATTTTTTTTTTCAAATTGTTTTAATGGAACGATCATCACGAAATCTTGCACAAGGTTGTCCGTCAGCATCTTCAAACTAGCTGCCAAGTTTCATCATGATTGAATCAGTACATCTTGAGTTATACCGAAAAAAACAACGATATCTAGAAAAGAAGCACGAATTTTTTTTTTCCAATACCTCCGGGAATATCATTCGTATCGGATTGAAATTGAGTACACTGCTGTGAAATATAGAGTTCAGGGTATGAGCAAAATTTTTGTCGTATACGATTGATAGTTCCTGAAAAAAAATTTTTGGAAAAAAATTGTGAAAAAAATTTTCCTTGAGACTAACTGACCATCTGACCCCAACGAAATTTCTCTCAAATTTGCGCGTCGTTATGCTTCGAATAGCTGCCAAGTTTCAATCCAACTTCTCCAGTAGTTCCTGAAATATCAGGGAAATAGCCTCAAAACTTCAAATGACTATAACTCCTAAACCACCTGGCCGATTCAGCCCATTAACGAACTAAACCGCGGCATCCCGATGCTCAAACTCCCATGAAAGGTTCAAATCGCTAGCTTGCTCCGATCGACAGTTATCGTGTCCACGGCCGGCTGGCCGGTCGGACGGACAGAATCGATTTTGACACCGGATTTGTCATCAGTGAGTCCAGCTTGGTCGTTTGAGACCATTTTCGGCTCAAAATTCGAAAATTACAGATATCTGGACAAAACGATAGCACGCTGTTCCCCTAGAGCATGAAGAATAGTGTATTATTCAACGAGCATTTAATGATTGCTATTATTCACGAGGGTGAAGTCACCGAAGTGATTAATAATAATTATATGCGAGTTAAACACTGGAACAATGGAATAATTCTGCATTTTGAAGAACCTACAAGAGAGTTGTCAGAATGCTAAACTTGCTGGAAACCTTCAAGCTTACGAGAAACTTAAAAACTTTCATTTGACCTATGCATGAAGTATATAACATTCATTATAGAGGGTGGGAAAAATTCGCTGTCTACTTTACGGGTGTCGAGAACTATAGCAGCTAGAAGAAAACTGATAACACATTCTCGAGCTCTTTTTTCCTGACTTATCCGAATCTGAAAACAGATCCAGCTTATCGTTCATAGAACTTGGGTAAGGAGCGAAAATTGTCAATTTCAATAATGATGAATAACTCGCTTGTTTAAACTCGTATTAGAAATCTGTTGATACATTCTACAGGCCCTTTTTTAGGAGTTATTCGAATAGAATATGACTTAAGTGCCCTTAGAACGTATCAACAGATTTCGAATACGAGTTGAAACAAACGAGTTATTCAGCATTATTGAAAATGACATTTTCTCAATTTTCACTCATAACTCAAGTTCTATGCGCGATAAGCTGGATCTGTTTTCAGATTCGGATTAGTCAGGAAAAAAGAGCTCGAGAATGTGTTATCAGTTTTCTTCTAGCTGCTATAGTTCTCGAGATCCCTTCAGAAGACAACGAATTCTGCCCACCCTGTAAACACCTATTATCCACTAGTAGGGCTGGGCAGTAATTGAAATACGTATTTGAAATACAAATACGTATTTTGTATTTGTATTTCAGTTACTTCTTGAAAATGTCAACGACTTGATTAATGACTGTCATTTTTCTTCAAGAAGAGCCATCGAAATATATATAATATTCAATGGTCGTGCACAGATGTCTTTTTTTCACGGTGAAAAAAATAACGGAGAAAAAACATTTACGCATCAAGAGAGATGTAAAAAAGCCAAGTTTTTTGACAATTGTACAAAAAAATTATTAACTTCGATTCATCTGATTGTTTGATATATTGGTATATTGAAGAAGAGCCTTAGACAAAGTTGCGCATGATGTTATGGACAAAATTCCGACACCCACGAGTAGCAAGTAGCCAGTTATCAGCAACATATACAGGGACGACAAGGCATGTAGCTCAGAGAGATACTCGAAATCTAGATCGACTCTTCGAAGCGGGTAATATTTAATTTCGCGTGCAAGGTGTCAATAAATCAATGCGATCTGTGATCCCGTGTCGGCTAGCGTGTGTATGCTAATAACTCGGTGGGCAGATTTGTAGACCACATGCGACGACGCGAACTCAACCGCACATGGGGAAGCGAAAATCACAATTATCGATCGCGATTAGGACGATTTGTGAATCAAATTAACGACAAATAACCGCGAGGGCTTCTCGGAATGCCAACGGTAGGTTGCATAGAACTTTGGCTCACACTTTGTACATTATTTCGCTAAATTTGATAGTATTGGCGTCTGAATTTAAGATTGCAGCGCCACGGTGGCCAGTTTTAGAACCTTACATACAGACATAGATTTTGTTTTGATAGTCGATTTTGTACTGTTTGTTAGTGTTTTGTTTGATAATTTTTGATTTCACGATTTATTCAAAGACTTTTTGGACTTTTATAGTTGACGAGAGTATTACTGGGAGTACATATTCCATTCTTATAAAGTAGGTATGTATCATCCTTCAATCGAATTGAGTGTAGCAACTTTAAAATTACGTGGATAACTCCAAGGTTAGACAGTTTTTTAATATTATTTATTTTCAGATCCAAATGGCCATATTGACTTAGGTGGATTTCTTAGGATGTCTTGAAAGTTGAAAAACAGATAAAACATACTTTTTGGAATAATAGACAAATACTCATAACTAAACTTAATACTCAATATATTGTGAATAAAATGAATACATTCACATGAGACTAATGCTACTTCTACCGTAAGCCTTATTCATTATGGATTGACAAATAAATTTTCCAACTCTCATATGATTGGTCTTGAAAAAGCTGTAATAAATAAGCCTTGTACAACTTTGCTTTCATCGGCAGAAGCACTTTGAGCGAACAGTATTCATCACCGGATATTTCCTGGTTGGGACTTTTTTTTTCAATAGTCAGTTCTATCACTAGAACATTTACGTTGTTCTTTAATGATCAGTTCAACGGGCAGATTTCTGGAAGGCATAGCATTCTTCTTAAGTAAATATCTCTGCTTGGATTATGGGCCTGGAAAAAAATTGTCTTCATGAATGTGATCTAATATTTCATGAGCAATTCGTGCTTACCTCTATAAAAATGATCATCATCGATAAAATGCAGGTAACAGACTGTCATAAATCTTGTTTGTTGGTTTTTATCGATTCTTCAACACTTTCAGGCCCAACTTATCAGTGAAAGTTTCTTTTACCCTAACTCCAAATTTTTTACCGTGCTTTAGAAATCTGTGGGAAGGGACATTTGAGTTTGCTTTTCCTCAGTAAAAGCAGTTGTAAAATCACACAAACGCCAAGAAAAATGCTTAAACTTTCTCATTTTCTTAACATTGCTTTTAACTTGTCAATGATAATGTCTGTACCTCGGGTTACTCGGATAGTAACCAGAGGGAGTAGCGCTTATCTTCATTCGCCAATAGCCTACAGTGACCATATTCTCACAGTGAGGTCAAGATCTGTCTCATTTTTGCGCGCATGTTCTAGGGAAACAGCGTGCTATCGATTTTTCAAAATGTCTGTAATTTTCGAATTTTGAGCCGAAGATGGTCTCGAACGACTAGGTTGTATTCCTCGATGATGAATCCGGTGTCAAAATCGATTCGGTCCGGCCGGCCGTCCGTATGTACGGAGAATCCTACCGACCTGAAACTTTCAGAGTAGGTTGCATTTTGGAATGCGACCGTTAAGTTCATTAATGGGTGCAATAGGCCAAACGGTTTCAGAGTTGAAGCATTTTGAAAGTTTGAGGTTATTTACGTGATAATTGGGGAACTACCTAGTGAAACGAAACTTGAAACTTGTCAGTTAGTTGGAGTATAACGACGCGCAACTTTTCGCTGAATTTTGTTGAGGTCATACGGTCAATGAATTAAAAAAAATCAAATTTTTTTCGGAAAATTTTTTTTTTCAAGAACTGTTTATCACATTTGAAAGGAGGTTTCGCTCAGACTTTGAGCTTCATATGTCACAGCAGTGTACCATATTTCAGTTTGATACGATTATAATTTTTGGAGATATTGGAAAAAATATGTCAAATTTCGTTTTTTTTTCCTCGATAACGTTGTTTTTTCCGGAATAACTAAAAAAAATAGAGAAGCACTGACATGAAATCAGCACCTTTCACATGCATGTTTAAATTCGTTGCCAAAGCAGTCAATCCCTATGAGCATGCTGCTGACTTCACGTCAGTGTTCTTCTTGAGATGTACTTTTATCGAATATCCGAATATTATAATCGCATTATACTGAAATATGTTCAATGTCTTAGGAGAAGTTTTTTCAAGTGTGGTTATTTTCTAAATTTTTCCGATTTGTTTTTATTTATTTACAATACGATCTCAAAAAAACCCCGCGAAGAATTGTACGTCGTTAGGTTGCGACTATCTGCCAAGTTTCAATCCATTCACTCGAATAGTTTCGGAAAATTTGGGAACTAACCTCAACATTTTGAATACCTTCACTCCAAAACCGTTGGGCTGCCCATTAACGAACTCATCTCATTCTGAAATGAAGCTTACCCTGAAAGTTTCGACTCGACAGAGTTCTCCGTCCTCACGTAACCATGTCTACGGGCGGCCAGCTGGCCGGACAGAATCGATTTTGATAGTGAGTTCATCACTGCATCGAGCGTGATCCTTTGAGACGGATTTCTGCTCATAGTTCGAAAATTATGGACTTTTAAACAGAACGATAGCACGCAGTGTCCCAGAACATGCGCACATAAGCAACTATATCGATGAAAAAACCAAGAAATTTTACGGATTTTCTGACTCCGATGATCAATTTTGCACTAGGTTGTCGAATATTGATATCAAGACTAACATAATCACAAGGACGAATCAACAACTATTCCACCTTGATCATCGAATCAACCGAAACATTTACACCGAAGAAGCGGCGTCGAAGGAGAATGGTTACAGCTGTTTCACAGTCGTTACTGATCATCAGACCATCTTACCCTGGTTAACCTTAGAATAGGAATCCAGATACTTATCACCTGTTAGATAAGTATAACTACAAACAACGCTCCATCAACCAGGAGAATTTTGCTAATCCTAACCTTCGAGTGCAGAATACTTTGATCCATGTACATGACGATTAGCTCTGATTAAGGTGGAATATTTGTTGATTTATCGACAGATATTCGTCCTTGTGGTTATGTTAGTCTGTCGTTACTCCATTTCAAATTCCTATCATTGATATCAAAGCATGTGCAAAATTTCATTGACATACGATGACATTTTTTCAAATTTGCGGATTTTCTTTTCAATTTTCCAACAATGCGATTCCCACGAAATTTTGCATATAGTGGCGCGTTATTACGAAGTTTCAATTTGATCGCATCAGTAGTTTTTGAGATATTGGGGAAAAAAGCTCAAAATTTCAAATGAACCATTTTGGTTAGTTTTCCCATTAGCAAACTCAACCATTGCATTTTGATACTCTACCTACACTGACAGTTTCAAGTCGCTAGGTTGTTCCGTTCCATAGTTATCGTAGCAACGGCCGGAATGCATCTATGGCAAAATGATTACGAGCTGTTTCTAGGAACAAATTTTTAACCCGTAATTTGTTGAGTAGGGTTGGAGCTCAAAGTTTGAGTTCATAAATGAGAATGAGTCTGCAGATCTCTAGGCACCGAAAATGTATGGTGACGAATTTAACCGGACCACCCACATCTCAGACATTACCTGAAAAAATCAGATCTTTACGTATTTTCGTCTGGAAATCCGAGTGTTTACTGACTTCAATCGAATTTAATAACGTATTCGTCTTCAGTGAGTGTTATTTAATCGTTTGAGCACATAGTCGGCTCAAAATCCGTAAATTTCAGCCATAAATCCCGCCATCACTGTTCTATGAAACCATCTCTTCCATTCTCCTTCGATTCAATTCACTACTCGAGAACTTCATAACAAAAATTGAACGATAGATGGATTCCTTAACGGTTGTTTCATGGTATAGTGGAATTATTGAAAAAGACTGAAGAATATCATAACATTGTTTCGCGGGACATAATGATCTTCCTCAAAGTAATACGCCTGGTGAATAGATATGGCCATAATTGCGCGATTGGCAATGGTTATTGCAGAAGGTCAAGGGTCGTGTGAACTGTCCCGTATGGTGATTTGTCGCACAGCTCTAAGCCTAACCAGGTTTGTATCGTACCTTATGGGCAATGACAGTGTTTCTGCGGAGCATCTAGGAATGATTGGGTGATGGTAGAATAATAAAAGAAAAGTATCTGAAATCATTATATCTTTTCCGTGAAATCTGATTTGACCATCTTGGACTAGAATTCGAGGAAAGCACTGATGGTGCTGAAGGAGTATTTTCCGAATTATCGGGGAAATGACAAATGTCAATGATAATGAGGAAATAACGAAATTAGACATATATTCTCAAGGTTACACTTTCCTACTATAAGCCACTAAAATTTTGGGTCCAAAACACAGCCCTAGAATTGTCAAATATTGTCCTACTTGGCTCTGTAAAAGAGATGGCGCTAAGTTCGATTTATCTAGTCCATACAATTCATTCCGCTGAATAAAAATGAAATGAGCTATAATCTGATGAAACTATTTCCCAAAAAATTTATCAGATATTTGAAATTATGAATTGTTACTAATATATGAGAGAATTTAAACAAATCTTTTATGGATGGATACAAGAAGTTATTTCGAAGCCAAAACAACGGTGAAAACGGAACGGGAGATATATGAGGCGCCGTTTGGGACAAAGGATGTTTTCAAATATATGTATTTTCGAGCCAATATATTTATTAGTTGCAACAATAGCAGTCTTCCCGGTTATGTTATGTGCGCACCCAATGTGAACCAATTTAAGACGAGGTTCGGTGCCTAGTGCAGAACAAATTTAAGTGTGTACTAGTGTGTGATTAGTACTTTGAATCATGTATATGGATTGGCCAATTTGAAAGACTTTTGTTGATTTTTATGGACATTTTCTTTTGTGGATTTCATGGACTATGTATTTTTTTTTCTCTTTCACTGCTTTTTGCACCCATTCTGTTTATTTTTTCCTGCTTTGAGCCGCATAGGTTACCTTGGTTCTTATTAATTGTATAAATAAATATATTTATTTCGTATGAACTAAACTATACTCTAGTGTAAAGATACAAGCCAACTGCTATAAGGATTCCTTAATATAATAATATCTACTTATATACAAGATAGATAACGAAGAAACATATGTTTGATTATGTTATTATAGATGGGCATTGATTGTTGCTCATTTCATAATACAAAATGTGTTACAAAAAAGTAAGTTTTCTGCTTTCAAATTCGACAATCTTTAAGCCATCTATCAGCCAGTGTAGGTACAACACATAAAGAAGATAACTACGTGGTATGTTGTTTAATTGGTACACCATGTTGACAAATGCTCGGAATGTGCTGAACGCTACCGGCGCGCCCTCTCGTGTCAACTCGGAATAGGTCGAATTGATAAATATATTGGACACCACGAATTTCTATATTTGTAACACTCAACTCATAAATATATTGTGTTTCGTAGAAAATAAATATATCGGAACAAAAAATAAATATATCGGCACACAAAATGAATATATTGCTGCAACTAATAAATATATTGGCTCAAAAATATATATATATATTTGAAATCGCACTTTTGTCCCAAACGGCGCCTCATAGATATACTAATGGATTTTATTGGATAGTTTGGATCTCCTTTCATAAAAATATGGTTTATATATTTTGTATATACCTATTAATAAATTTTCAATTCAAAACTTATGAATTTTGTCACATACTTATGAAAATATTTCGAGGAAATGTTCATGTTTATTATTATTGAAATTGATATATGCATTTTCACTTTGCTGTTCATGTTCATACAAATACATCAGACGAATTTCAAACCAGACAAATTAATCGTAGTATCCATGGTTCCAAATGATGTCTTGAGGTAATTTTGGAAACTCAACTCTGGAAGGCTTCCTTTCCATGAACTAAATATTGAGATAATAAATACTTCTCGTAATAAACAGGTATTCAAAAATATCAAGTTTCAGACTTGTGTATTCAGAGACGAAGGAAACCTTTCATATTTTCGGAATTTTTTATCGCCATTCTGACTGAATGAAATGAATAATCATTCAAATTCGTCAAAATCGGAAATTCTTGAAAATAATCTATGGTTCAACTCGGAAAATCAGAAAGAAGTTCTGATTTGACTAGTTTGATTTGACAGGTCGGTAACTTCCGTAAATATTTCAGATATTAGTTGAGTTCCGATATACCTGGCCAGTACTTGTCAGTAAATTTTAACAGTCGATTTTACTGGCACTGCTTTTGTTATTCAACGTATCAGTACGAAGCGTTTCGAAATTACTGATACTGGCCAGTACTGATTGGGAATATCGGAACTCAACTTTTATATGGCAGATTTTGCTATGCCGGCATCTATCGGCGAAGACTGAAGAAGGACAACAAAGCCGTATTTTGACAACATCTGGACCTCATTTCGGACCCAAAATAAGTCAAAGAGTGTCCGCACCATATGTATTCTATGCATCTATCTGCAGGTTCTTGCATAAGTCGAATATCGCTGAATTACTTCTTATCAAGAATGGCTTTTACTTGTGAAAGATATTTTTTTTATGAATTCCAAACATCTTTCCAATAATTTGAAGGGAGATTTCGAACAAGTGTGACTTCATCGATGTATTCAGTTCAAAAGCCAGAAAACAAACTGAGTTAACACGGTATGAGGTGGCCTCACCTACACTAACGGTGATAAATAATATTGCAATTGTACATGAGTGTCTTGTGCATATTCTTGTCTCCTCTTTACTCTAACTCTACCACAAGAACTTAGATCATCCTAGAAACAAGCAATTTGCACAACGGAAATCGTAAAACATTTCCATTGGTGAAATCGTGGGCGATCTTTTTCAGGGAACTTTGAAATTTTGTAACTATTTTTGAAAATTTTTGACTGAATGATGTTCCCTACTGATATCTGAATATCGGCCGGTCAAAATAAGCTTTTTTCTAAAGTAGTGATCACTATCAAGACAATTTTTTTTATTTGTTGTAGGTATTTGAGAATATCAGCAGAATATTACTCTCGCCAAGTCAGAAACTAAGAATATCCGAAAAATTCTACACGCAAACTTATGCAAATTTTCGCGAGGTCCGTATACGTGAAAAATTTTTTTCCGAATTTTTTTTCGAATTTTATCATATATCATATACTCATTATAGTAATAAGTGACAATTCATACCAGCCTTCAATTCGCAATTTTTCGTCGGTGCTCCATATTTAAGCTCAAACAGAGATATACTTTTGGAAGTGTTTGTACAATAATATATCAAATGATATGAAGGGTGTGTAAAATTGAGCGTTTTTTTAAGAATAAATAAAATATAGATGGCGCACTGAATTCGTCTGGGTATTTTGACATTTAAGAAGTGTGATGTATGACATTCATAAAAATGGCTTCGTACACGATACAACAACGTGTTCAAACTGTTGAATTATTTTATGGAAATCAGCGATCTGTGAAAAGTGTTTTAAGAAAATCACGTGAATTTTATGGTTTACATAATCGTCTATCTCAAAGCGCTATTGCTCGAATTATTGAAAAATTTCAAGAGACCGGTTCGGTGGAAGATCAAAAAAGTGAAAAATACAGTCGTAGCGGTCGTTCACAGGAAAATATTGATTTGGTTCGCGAAAGTGTTGCTGAAGACCCTGAAATATCCATTAGACGACGTTCACAACAAGTTGGACTTAGTGGGTACACAACATGGCGTATTTTTCACAAGGATTTAGCTCAGAAGGCATATAAGGTTCAAATAACACAGGAACTAGAGCCATTAGATCATTTAAAACGTCGTTCATTTGTCAATTTCATCAATGAACAACCAGCTGATTCCTAGACGAATAATATCCAGAAACGGTGATGTCAATTAGCCACCAAGATCATGTGAAATATTCGAACAAGGTGAAACATTCAAAATTGTATATTGATTTTTATTGCACGTTTAAACAGTAAGTAGGTACAGGATGTTGGAAATTACCTATCTATCATCAAGTACAAGCAATATTAATGTTTTAAATAATGACTAACCAGCTTATATGTCCTTAGATTTCCAAAGGGTACAAATTACTAATAAAAAATTATGAGAGGGGTGATCAGATATTCATGAAATGTTTAGACTCAAGAAGTAGTTGAACTGAACGTTCTTTTGTTGAATAGTAATTCACTTCAGGACTCGAGTTAGATAGAGATCCCCGAGATCAGCTGTAAGTTTTGGCTTTTCCAATTCGCAAAATAATATGACCCATTGAAGTCATTTTGTCCAGTTTCCTTTATCAGTTCTAAGCTACAACATAGGTATCACTTTCCAATGCTAATAGGCTGTCTAGTACGCAAGTCGTTATATATTTTTCAATTTCGATTTTAGGTGGAGAAGAACGTTGCAACAGAGCACTTTTTCTTTCTATAACGTATATACTTCATTTGAGTAGCGTTTGAAAGAGCCAAAAAGGTACAACCTGGATGCCATCCCGATTAGAATCAATGGAGGGTAAACATACGTGAGATCGGCTGCAGAAGTGGAGGAAACCATAAATAGGTTACGAGATAAAATGGCAGGTTTGAAGTTACATTTGCAGCCTTTTATTATAATTGTATTTATCAGATATTAGCTCTTACTAAGTTATTGTATACAAAACATTGTAAAAATATTGTTTTTTTTTTAAATAAATTCAAATTTGAGCATATTGAAATTCATATTTTAAGGTGCAGCGAAACAGACAATGCAGTTTTGAGAGGCTGTTAAGAAAAAATTATGTAACTTACAGAAACAAGATTCAGTTGACTTTTTTTAGTACATGCCTTTTTATGTATCAAGTTTGAAAAACGCCATCAGAAAGGTGATGGCTACCAGCAGCACCGGATTATATGTAACTTTTTTCTGTGGTCTGAATGAAGCCGAAAACTTCAGAAATCACCTTCATCAATATATCGCTGCTGGCGGCCATAATCTTTCTGATGTCATTTTTAAAACTTGACACATAAAATTGCATGATATACTAAAGAAAATTAACTAAATCTTATTTCCTTAAGTACAGTAGTGTTTTCTTAATACCTTTTCAAAACTGCACTGTCTGTTCCGCCACACCCTGTACGAAAAAGCACTTCAATATTGACAGGAAGTACCCTAAATTGTAACAATGCTTCACGGTAGAACTAACCGGAATCTTCCAGTAAAAATCCATGGAAACAAATCTCAACTGCACATGGAAATTACTGCCAAAACTACGCAAATATTTCAATAGGAAATGCAAGAAATTCCTGTTAAATACTAGGTAACTAGAAAAGATTCCTGTAAAACCTCAGGTTATAAGCTTCGAATACAACTTACTAGTACTGTAATATATGAATATATATTCCTGTTAAATCGATACTACAGTTCCGTTATGGGTAAAGTATTTCCTGTGTTAGTTTATTGTTCATTACTGGAAATTCTTGTAGAAACTGAAGTTTGAAGCTTAGAATACAACTATCTAGTTTGTTTATTGAACAGGAAATTCCTGTTAGATCGAAATTACAGCTCCGGTAGAAGTGAGGTAGTTCATTAAAATAACTAGAAAATTCCAGTTGAATCAATGTTACGTTTCTGTGAATAGTCACGTATATTCCGGTTTTCGTCACATTATTAGTTTCCTGTTGAAATGACAAACTGCAGTTTGGTTGCATTAACTAATCTGAATCTTGTTATTTCTGGAGGAATTGAACGACAGGAATTGTCACGTAAATTCAACAAATATTCCTGTTGTCGCTTATATAGGGGGAATTTCCTGTAGAAGTCACCGAATTCCTGCTGTAAATCCTAGTGAATTTCTTTGAGTGTGTGATTTGACACCGAAGGACCATTTTCTTTGGGGTTGTGTGAAAGGCCAGGTCTATAAGAATAATCCGCAATCGATTCCTGAACTAAAGGATGAAATTATTCGTGTCGTCAGTGAGATGGAGCCTCAATTATAACAAAATGGCATTAAAAATTTTAACAAAAGAGTGGACGTCTGTAAGAGCTGCAAGAGGAGGCCGTTGGACAGATATTATATTTCGTATATAAATGTCATAACAGATACTTCAATTACCAATAAAAATTTCGGAAAATGAATGCAAATCATGTGTTTCATTTATTGTTGAAAAAAACGCGCAATTTGAAACACCCTTTATATTTGCTGGATAGAACTAGGTTCGACTCATAGCTAGGATATTTGGTTGAATCGAATCGAAACTAAGTAGTTGTTTATTGAGTATTTACAAGAAAAGTTATTCGGGAATTCTTAAGGATTGGGTCATTGAAAACGTTTTCGACCAAAATCGATATTTCTCAGGAATTTAAAGACAGGTTCTTCAGAAATTTTGTACTTTAATTTCTAACCAACTAGCAGATGGGATCCGATCTGCATTTCTGTGAGTATTGAAAATATAAAGTTCCGAAAATGGATTTTGCAGATTTTTCGGGTTGATTTCATATCTGTTTTATTGCATAGATAAAGGATCGAACTGCACGTGAAAAAATTCGACATCACCCAGCTTCATTATTTTGGTCGGCACGACGTCTCAAAGTTGACCAAAATTTCGAAATTTGGGTCAACTTTGGGTCGTCGTACAGATCAAACGCGTGAGGCTGGACAAAATCGAATTTTTTTGGTTATATCTGGATCCTTTGTGAGTACGTAGCCAATTATTTTATAGACGAAGGTCCTCTAGTTGAAAAATTATGATTTTTTTAAAAAAGGTCCAATTTTTTCGATTTTCTTCTGGCCATAAAAAACGAACCAGACTCTCCACTAACATTCTGATTGGATTTTCTTTATCTACGCCCTCGAATTAGTATATGTTTCAAATTTCAGGTCGATCGGAGAACTTTCGATTTTTGGTAAAATTTCAAGGGGTTACCCTTAAGAAAATATCGATTTTCGAAAAATAATTTTCCGACTCCTATCGCCGTGAAATTTGGCACACTTACTAATTCGAGGGCGTAGAACAAGAATATAAGGTCAGATATTTTTTAAAAAAATCGTCCTGGACGTGAGAGGACCTTGAAGTTCCAAAATTTTGGACCTTTTTTCAAAAAATCATTATTACCGACTCGATGAAAGTAGGACGATGAAATCTGTTTTATTGCATAGATAAAGGATCGAACTGCACGTGAAAAAATTCGACATCACCCAGCTTCATTATTTTGGTCGGCACGACGTCTCAAAGTTGACCAAAATTTCGAAATTTGGGTCAACTTTGGGTCGTCGTACAGATCAAACGCGTGAGGCTGG
Organism: Myrrha octodecimguttata; assembly: GCA_958510865.1. Classification (NCBI taxonomy): domain Eukaryota; kingdom Metazoa; phylum Arthropoda; class Insecta; order Coleoptera; family Coccinellidae; genus Myrrha; species Myrrha octodecimguttata. The sequence goes on from OY294056.1 coordinate 82,630,654, forward strand.
ACAAAATCGAATTTTTTTGGTTATATCTGGATCCTTTGTGAGTACGTAGCCAATTATTTTATAGACGAAGGTCCTCTAGTTGAAAAATTATGATTTTTTTAAAAAAGGTCCAATTTTTTCGATTTTCTTCTGGCCATAAAAAACGAACCAGACTCTCCACTAACATTCTGATTGGATTTTCTTTATCTACGCCCTCGAATTAGTATATGTTTCAAATTTCAGGTCGATCGGAGAACTTTCGATTTTTGGTAAAATTTCAAGGGGTTACCCTTAAGAAAATATCGATTTTCGAAAAATAATTTTCCGACTCCTATCGCCGTGAAATTTGGCACACTTACTAATTCGAGGGCGTAGAACAAGAATATAAGGTCAGATATTTTTTAAAAAAATCGTCCTGGACGTGAGAGGACCTTGAAGTTCCAAAATTTTGGACCTTTTTTCAAAAAATCATTATTACCGACTCGATGAAAGTAGGACGATGAAATCTGTTTTATTGCATAGATAAAGGATCGAACTGCACGTGAAAAAATTCGACATCACCCAGCTTCATTATTTTGGTCGGCACGACGTCTCAAAGTTGACCAAAATTTCGAAATTTGGGTCAACTTTGGGTCGTCGTACAGATCAAACGCGTGAGGCTGGACAATATCGAATTTTTTTGGTTATATCTGGATCCTTTGTGAGTACGTAGCCACTTATTTTATAGACGTAAGTCTTCTGGTTGAAAAATTATGATTTTTTTAAAAAAGGTCCAATTTTTTCGATTTTCCTCGGGCCATAAAAAACGAATTCATTCATAATATGGATAATTTGTAATTATTCGCTCCGAGAATGCTCTACAATAATTCTGAGTTGCTTTTGACATATTTATGATCAGCCGCTGATTGCATCACAAATTTTTTCGAAATCCCCCCCACGTCGTTTTTGATCGACTCTGATGTTATTCCGGAGGATTCACTCCTAAATAATAAAAAAAAGGAATAATAAAATCAGCCATATTCTGCAGTTATTCAGGAGTGAAAATTCACAATACAAACCATTCTTTTCTATGAACTTTTGGTACTTATCCTCATTCAAAGTAGTACACGAATCTGAAGAAGTTTCCCAATAGGAAATTAAAACTGACCATTCCATAATTGTTCCCTCAAGTACCATTAGGTCCAGTATTCATACTGACGATTTCTCAACCAAGATTCCAAACACACATGAATAACTAATCAGAACCGAAAATGGTAGATCATCCTAAGCGATAATGGTCCTAATAAAACTCCAAATCAACACTGCAACAATACTTTCCACTTGTAAAGAAATGTTTTGATGGCAGCGTTATTCTCGTGAATGAAAATGGGTTCTTGATCATTCGCCTCATTAACCAAGAACCAATTACCAATCTGTTCGGCCAAGAAATCTCAATGATCTCATACTTCTTCATTCAAATCATTTTAGTTTCAATGAGATGACATAAATTTCTCTTTTGAAGTGTCTACCTACAAGGAAGTTATTCACGACTGGATAGACCCATTCACACCTCGCTAACCTGATGTTAGCTAATCAATTAAAATATAGAAATACCAGGACAGCAATTTTCTTGTCAACTGATCTCCTTGAGGCGACATAGCTGTGTGGTCTTCGATGAGAGGATTTAACAATGATATTACGCAAAGTAAAGCGGAATAATTACGCCAGCAATATGTGGAATAATGAGATGGCACCTGCTGAGAGTGACATCGTGAAAAACGAGAAGTCACCATTTTTCTCAGTTAATTGAATGAATGGTCATCTCTTCCTTGAATTCTGACTCGATTATCGTAGAATAAAAGCGGTAGATGCTGAGTATGATATCATCAATTGATTTTCAAATTAAGGAATAAGTATACAAAAAAAAAACATTTTATGTAAATTAATCGCTTAGACTCAGGTCGTATCGCCTGATGAACTTTGTCAACTGTGGGGTCACTTTAAGAAAGTTCCTAGGTTTTAGGAACCACAAGTTCGTCGTACTACAATAACAAAATAAGGGATAGTTGGTCATGAACACAAAATATACTGCGTACTCCTGGTTGCTTCTTGATCGAAAAGCCAGATATGATCTGGTACTTTTCATATGCTTATGGAATGACATACCTTTATATATCCTGTTGGTGAGCCTGCTGATGATCTAAGGTTTTTCTGCTGAGATCGAGTAGCTTCTTGGAGTTGCTCTTCGAGTGAGATAAGAATAACTTGACTTATTCTGAGCCAGGAGACTTACTGTCATGAAAGAGCAGTTGTTTTTGTATCCATTAATTATCTATGCTTAGTTCCGAAGGAAGGAGCAAAATGGTTCATGCTGAATGAAGTGGTTGCTGAACTGATGTTAGCAAATTAATTGAATCATATAGGAATACCAGAACAGATATTTTCTTGTCAACTGATCAGAGATAGCTATACTTCGATCTGGTAAGAGTAGAAGACAACGACCAAGGAATAGGAAAAGAAGAGCACAGACTGTCATACTGTCATATTATTGACAAATCGCAAACGGAAATTGTTTGGTTAAATTGACAAAGAACCTCTGAATGAAGAACATTCTTCTTCATGTTCTTTATTCAAAGCAAAGAACACGTGTGTACCACAGAATAGGAATAAATATTTCATTATTCTATAGCCGAAAAAGCTATTCGACTAAACACCGTTGTCACTTCGTGCATGCCTGGCAAATCTCAAACCCCAATTTCGAAATCTGATTTTGAATACTTTCTGAAGGTAATTTGGAAAAATGATGAATCAAACCCATCATAATCATGTTCAAATTTGCATTTGCACTAATAACCCAGATTCAGGAAAAACGTCCATTGAATGAATGGTCGATTATTGATGTGATAAAATTGGAGCTTCGAAAATAGTTGAAACATATCAATGCACAACTTTGAGCAAAATTTCGTGAAGGTATCGTTGGGAAATCGAGAATTTTTCATATTTTTTTTCTGAAAAATCGCTGTATCGAAATAATCCATGAGGTTTTTAGGAAAGTCGGCAAAGAGCTTCAAGTAAACATATAACAACAGATTACCGAAATTCAGCTCCTCTCGCTATTTATGTTCTAGAATATTGGTAGGGAGAAAATTTGTAGTATTTCGTTGCTTTTCCTCAATAACTAAAAGAACAACGTCTAGGCAATGAATTTTAACAAGCGAGTGATAGTTCTTGAACTCACTTCTATAGAATTTTCACTCAGAGGCTGCAAAATACAGTCAGAAAATGAACTGTCAGCGCCTGGGAACAAACTAGCTGCAAAAATATTGCTAGACCTTGAAAACCGTAGAAAGACTTATTGATATCGTTCATCTAGATCCAGCAGGGCGCAATATACATTTCATCACGCCATCTGTCTAATGGTCCGAACAACCATCCGTTGCAATCATTCGAAGATCAGTTCCAATATAATGCAACTATATGTTATTTCAAGAATTCAGCTCGAAGCCAGTATTCCCCATTTCACACCTCATAAACAATAGATCACGCACAAACGCAGGCATAGGGGCACCAAAAGATCTGTTCTTGCGGCCATGAATATGGCCATAGAATGTAGATGTTTATCGCCCGCAGATTGTGGTCTGTTCCGGTGCACCAAGTCTAGATTATTACGGCGATATGGACTAGACGTCTGACGCAACGGCAGAATATGCACATAATTTAGAGCTTTTATTTGTAGATCCTTACCCTGGAGGTGCTTCGCTTTCACAATAGCTTTAGTTAACATCCTATAAATTAGTCAACTAGAGTGGGAATGTTTTATTCAGAAAAGCACAATCGTTCTTGTGACCGTGTGTCGTGCATAACGACTACCCCATTCTACGGACTGATATCGTTTCAGATACCGTCGCTTTTTTCGTGAAATACAAATCAAACGACTTGCTCGCAAACAATAATTCGTTTGCTGGTCGCCGATAAACATCTCAGTCACCTTCAGGTATCAAATTGGAATATTTGTATGCTGCGAGTTGAACTGCAGATAAACAAAACGATTTTCTGTGGAATAATTACGGGGGTATTGTATTGATATTGCAGTATCTTTGTGTTTTTGTGTACAGGGGGTTGTGTGTATTTGTATTGGGTTATGATTGATACGTTTCGATAATATTTGCGTTCTCAAATTAACGTAATATTTGAATTTGCCGCCATTTTTGGCAACTCCGAAAAGTCCCGATTTAACAGCTGAGAGTTGAAGGGTAGTGGAACGAAAGCTGTTATTTATCCAATGTCGAAATGTTCAAAAGACGAGAAAACCATTCATCTCATTTTACCGTGAGGCAGCGCAGATATCTTTCAGAACTCAATTGCTAGGAAATCCTTGAATGCTTATGGTATTTACTCGAGAATTGTGTTTTTAGTTTCTGCCAATTATTGTTTTTATTCTTAAGTTTACCAGTTCTGACAAATTTCACATTACATTCTGTAGAGTTGTTGAACGTTCGTTAATTTCAAACCTATAGTTCTCACTCCACCTCACTTAAATATCGTGCTGGTCTCACCAGGTCGTTTATGTTCAAGATGACAGAATTCTGTGCTTCTTATGTTGATTTGTCGTTAAGTTCCTCTGAAGTCGTCACTGAAAAAAATTACTTTCGCGCTAAAATAACCACGCACACAGAACAAAACATGTCGAACCAGGAACCAGAGACAAAAACAGGTTTCTATGATAAGGAATTATATTTATGCAAAACCATCACACAAGATAACCTCACTCTATGTACTGCATACTTAATCTGTGACTACACTAACTGCCATAATTTGCGCAACGAACAGAGTGCCAGTTTACAATAAAACACAACGAACTGTATCAGTGGAGTCAGTGTAGTTACTGTCTTCACGCAGGTGCAACGAACAAACCTATTGGTTCAAAAAATTCTTTGTTCTCAGTATCTTTATTTCTTGAAATCACATCTCTATTAATCATCTATTAATGAGATCCCAAGAATGTTCATGATCCGTCGAGTCGTTACTTGATATCGAAGAAAAATCTAGGAAAGCACTGACTAGGTTCTTACGCGAATGTTTTAGGAGAACATCGTGCTATCGCTTTGTCTAAATGTCTGTCACATTCGAATTTTGAGCCGAAAAAGGTCTCAAACGACTAGGTTGGACTCACTGATGACAAATCCGGAGTTGAAATCGATTCTGTCTGTTCGCCCGGCCGGCCGTGGACACGATAGCGTTCGAACAGAGCAAGCTAGCGACTTGAAACTTTTGAGAAACTTTAAAACAGGTGGGATTGAAACTTGGCAGTCCATGGGAGCATAACGATGCGCGTTCTTTAGAGAATTTCCTTTGGAATCGTGAGATCATTTAATTTTGAAAAACATTTTTCGAAAATTTATTGCGGAATTTTTTTTTTTCAGAATTAATCAATCATATTCGAAAAAAATCTTGCTCATACCTTGATCTCCATATTTCACAGGAGTGTACAGAATTTCAATTCGATACGAATAATATTTTCGGAAATATTGGAAAAAAATATGTAAAATTTCGTGGTTTTTATCTCTATATCGTTATATTTTTTCGGTATAACTCAGGAAATACTGATTCAATCATGACACTTGACAAATTATTTGAAAATGCTGAAGGACAACTTTGTGCAAAGTTTCGTGTCATCAGAACAATTCGAAAAAAAATTCGAATTCTGTGATCTTATTATATTATCCTCAGTAAATTCTGAATGATCATTCAAACTGTCTTTTTGCGCGCATGTTCTAGGGGAACAGCGTGCTATCGTTTTTTCCAAATGTCTGTAATTTTGGATGTTTGAGCCGAAAATGTTCTCAATCGACTAGGTTGGACTCACTGATGACGAATCCGGTGTCAAAATAAATTCTGTCCGGCCGGCCGGCCGTCCGTCCGTCCGAGGACACGATAACTGTCGACAGAAGCAAGCTAGCAACTTTCTGGATTGGTCGCGCATCAGAATGCCGCGGTTAAGTTCGTTAATGGGCCAAATCGGTCGAATAGTTTCGGAGTTATAGGCACTTGAAATTTTGAAGTTATTTATTTTTTATTTCAGAAACTACCTGTGCGATTTTATTCAAACTTAGCAGTAAGGTGGAGTATAACAACACGCAACTTTGAGACAAATTTCGTAAGGATCATATCATCGAAATTTTCTTCCAAAAAATTCTTTTTTTCGGAAACCATTCATCATTTCACTCACACTTTGAGCTTCATATTTCACAGCAGTGTACCAAATTTCAGTTCGTTACGATCATAAGTTTTGGAGATATCGGGAAAAAATATGTCAAATTTCGAGGTTTTCTTCTCGATATCGTTGTTTTTTTCGGTTTAGCTCGGAAAATACTGATTCAGCCCTGATAAAACTTCACAGCTAGTTTGAAGATGCTGAAAGACAACTTTATGCAAAATTTCGTGATAATCGTTTCATTAGAACAATCTGAGAAAAAAAATTTCTGTGATTTTCTTATCATATCCTCATTAAATTCTGTATGAACCTTCGAACTGTAATTTTTCGATGAAGTACTGGATCTGATCTGTATTTTTGGAAATATTGGAAAAATAAAATTTTGAATGGGTATATCTGCGGAATCATTGGGTGGATTTTACCCATTCACGAATTCGGTCACAATAACTTCCGGAAGAAACGACTTAGAAACTCGATATTTGTAGAGTAGGTTTGGGGCTTAATTAAGAAGGTCGAATTCGTGAATGGGTTAAATTCGCCCAATGATTCCGTAGATATATTCACGAATTCGGCCTTCGTAATTAAGGTCCAAACCTTCTCTACAAATATCGAGTTTCTAAGTTGTGTCTTTCGGAAGTTATTGTGTTTACGCAGTCGGCCGTTAGGCTGACCGTTAACACAATAACTACCGGAAGAAACGACTTAGAAACTCGATATTTGTAGAGTAGGTTTGGGGCTTAATTACAAAGGTCTAATTCGTAGATATACCCATTCAAAATTTTATTTTCCAATATTTCCAAAAATACAGATTAGATCGAATTGAAATCTTGTAATTTATCAACAAAAAATTTCAAAAAGCACTGCCGTGAAGGCAGCAGCTTTTGCGTGCATATTCAAATTCGTTGCTGAAGCGATCATCTACATTGAACATGCGCATAAAAGCTGCTGCCTTCACGGCAGTGCTTTTTGAAATTTTTTCGATAAAGTATTGGCATTTCAATTCGATCTAATCTGTATTTTTTTCTGTAGTTATTGGGTCCACGGACGGCTGTTAACTTCCGAAAGAAACAACTTATAAAGTCGATATTTTTAGAGTAGGTTTGGGGCTTAATTACGAAGGTCGAATTCGTGAATGGGTATAATTCGCCCAATGATTCCGTAGATATACCCATTAAAAATTAATTTTCTCAATATTTCGAAAAAGACAGATTGAATCAACTTAAAATCCAGTACATTATCGAAATAACCTAGAAAAGCACTGACGAAAGTCAGCAACAATTATGACGAGAATATCCTCAAAATTTAAAAAGGCACTCACTCCGAAACCGTTCGACCGATTTCGCTCGTTAACCTTGCATTTTGAAATGCATCCTACCCTGTAATCGTGCATACGGACGGCCGGACAGAATCGTGATAATTCGTCATGAGTGAGTCCGACCTGAGTTTGAGACCATTTGCGGCTCAAAATTCCAGAAATACACACATTTGGACAAATCCGTAGCACGCCGTTCCCCAGTATATGCTCGCAGAAACAACGTAGCGAATGTCCGTCACCTCATCAAACCAGCTAACCTGAAAATCACGAAAACTTCCTCTCCATCTCATTGAACCAGATAAAATTACAGTGTAATCGCTCTGTATACCCATCATTTGGAGTTTCCTTGACCGACTCACCCGCGCTTATGTCGACAAAATGATGGGATATTGCGAGATATCGCCCATGATTCATACTTCCTTCGTAGAAAAGGCAGTTGATGCACCAACCTTCGGTAATTAATGGCTTGTCTATTGTTCTGGTTTAAAATGATCACATTTTGCGGTGGTGGCTTCTCAAGAACGAGACGTGGTATATAATTAGGAATGAATATGTATTATGAATGTATAATATTGGATTAATAGGTTCGAGCTTGGAGCGATTGTATGTTTAGACGGAGAAAGGTGTAGGATATCCGTGTTCATTTAGAAGGAATTGAGGATTTGGTTCAGGTTGATCATTTCTTGTGTTTTGCATTAGATTGTGTAATACCTTTTGGGTATCGAATATTTGAAATTGCGGAAACGAAAAATACTTAGGATTGGCTTTGTTGATTTCCTTATGGGCATGATGATCAAATGGTTTCGGTATTAAGTTCATCTTAAATTTGTTTCTTTTCAGCGAATCAAAAATTATGATTCTCTCGATTTCAAAACTCGACGATGAGTTGAGGAATGTCATATTTCAGGTTCTTTTTGATTTTAACTCCCAATATCTGAAACAGAACTATAAAAACCTAGAAAAGCATTGCCATGAAGGCAGAAGCTTTTGCGCGCATGTTCAAATTCGTCGCCAAAGCGGTCATCCATTGAACACACGCGCAAAAGCTGCTGCCTTCACGGCAGAGCTTTGCTAGATTTTTTTCCATGAAGTACTGTATTTCAATTCCATCTGATCTGTATTTTCGAAAATATCGAGAAAATAAAATTTTGAAATGGTATATCTACGGAATCATTGGGCGTATTTTATCTATTCACGAATTCGATCTTCGTAATTAAGCCCCAAATCTCCTCTACAAATATCGAGTTTCCAAGTCGTTTCTTCCGGAAGTCTTGTATTTGTATTTCCAAAAATACCGATTAGATCGAATTGAAATCCAGTACTTCATCGAAAAATGACAGTTTGAAGGTTCTTATAAAATCTAATGAGGATAATATGACGAAGAGATCATAGAATATTGAATATTCCAAAAAAAAAAAATTTTAATTTTTTTTCGAATCGTTCTAAAAAAACGATCAACACGAAATTTCGCACAATGTTGTTCTTCAGCGTCTTTGAACTGACTGCAAAGTTTTATTACAATCGAATCAGTGTTCCTTCAGTTAAACCGAAAAAAAGAAAAATCAAGAAAAAACCACGAAATTCTACATATTTTTTCACAATATCTCCAAAACTCAGAGCCGTATCGGACTGAAATTTGGTACACTGCTGTGAAATATGAAGCTCAAGGTATGCCTGAATTTGTTCTCGAATATGAACAATAGTTTCAGAAGAAAACATTTTTTTCGAAAAAAATTTTTTTTTTTTCAATTGAGGGACCATATCATTTCATCGTTATTTTCCTCGAAGTTGCGCGTCATTATGCTCCAATTAACTGCCAAGTTCCAATCAGTCGCTCCTGTAGTTTCCGAAATATAAGGGAAATAATCTCAAAATTTCAAATACTTATAACTCCGAAACTTTTCTTCTGACTTGGCCCATTAACAAATTTAGCCGTCGCATTTTGAAATGCAACCTACCCTGAAAGTTTCATCTCGATAGGATTCTCCGTACGACCGTAATCGTGCATACGGACGGCCGGCCTGCTGGACAGAATCGATTTTGACGCCGGATTCGTCATCAGTTAGTCCAAGCTATTCGTTTGAGACAATTTTCGGCTCAGGATTAAAAAACTACAGACATTTGGACAAAACGATAGCACGCTGTTTCCCAGAACATGAGCGCAAAAAATTGAATAAAATTGATTTTCATAGAAAACGCCCTTGCGGATTGAACTATTTGGCAAGGCAGTTTCTTGGAAAACATATTGCCTAAAGAACAATACAGGAACAATAAAAATGACAAACAAAGCAGTTTCAAGGTACAAATCTTACTTTTATCAGACAAACGAGAAAATTTAAGTATTATTTTCTTTCGACTTTGTCGAATTGACATTTTTATGAAATCACAGCACCACAGATTCATTGTTCTATAGAAATGGACCCTATTTTGGCTGAATTCATTCAAAAAAGAGGTAGAATCAAAAAACTTTCAAACCAAGTGAATCTGTGGTGCTGTGATTCCATGAAAATGTCAATTTGGCAAAAGTCTCGAAACGAAAAATCCAAAGAAAATAATTCTGAACATGTTCCCGTTTGTCTGATGAAAGAGGGAGGTTTGTTCTCTGAAACGTATTTAGACCTTTACTGTAGAAAAGTGGTTGCTATAAATTACTTCTCAAAGTCTGAACTGAAAGACTCTACATTAGTGGAGTACATTCGAATTTCCAGAAGAATTCGTGAGATTTTCTTGAGAATCTTGATCTGAGAATTGGATCATGCTGTAAATGGACAAATGTTCTAACTCCGCGGAGTTGTCATTTCTACACAAAGGTCGTAGAAATCACGTATGTAACTAAACCAAACCAAAGAGTTATTGATGCAAATATATGAGGATTGGCAACGTCTCGCCGAATCATTTTGAACTTGACGACATTTCAATAGTTCCAATCTGCCTTAGTTCGAGTTACAAAAATTCTAAGAGAGCACTGACGTGGATAAGTCAGCAGCTTTTGCTGGATTTTAAAATTCGTTGCGGTTATCTTTTCACGAATTCACCCCTCTAACCGCACTCTTACTTACTGATGGAAAGATTTTGTGATAATTCTGACTTTATTATTCTAATAAAATTCGGCATGAACCCTCAAGCTGTCTTTTTTCAATCAATTACTGAATATGAATTCGATCCTACCTGTATTTTTGGAAACCTAGGAATAATACAATTTTGCATGGGTATATCTACGAAATCATTCGGCTGATTTCACCCATTTGCGAATTCGACCTGCTATATTAAGTTCCAAACCCACTCTACAAAATTAAAAATTTTATTTCACCAATATTCCTAAATTAACAGTTCAGATTGAATTGAAAGCAAATACTTGATTGAAAAATTATAGCTTTGAAGAGCATACGGAATTTCGTGAAGATAATGAGATCAGAAGATTGCAAAATATAGAGTATTAAAAAAAATTTTTTTTTTTTTAAGTTGGCACAAAATGTCGTACAAAACTGTTCATCATCATTTTCACCAAGTTTCATCATGATTAAAGCAGTATTTTTCGAGATTTTCCGGAACAAATAACGATACCGAGGAAAATATCAGGCACTTTGACATAATTTTTCTCAATATCTCCGGAAATTATAATCGTATCAAACTGAAATCGGGTACAATGCTGTAAAATATAGGGTGGAAGGTCTGAGCAGATTTTCTCCGAATTCGATAAATTATTTCCGAAAAACAAATTTCACGGAAAAAATTCCGAATTTTTTTTTTAAATTTACTAACAGTACGATAACAAGAAAATGTCATCAGAAGTTGCGATCTGTTATGCTCCAACTAACTGCCAAGTTTCAACCTTAATGCTCAGGTAGTTCGTAAAATATCGAGGAAATAACCTCAAAACTCCAATTGACTATAACTCCGTAACCATATGACTGATTTTGGTCATCAACTAACTCAGCCGTGTCCCATTTTGTAGTGCAACCTGCCATGGAAGTTCCAAGTAGATAGAACTATCCGTACGACCGTAATCGTGCCAACGGCCGACCGGCCGGACAGAATCGAGTTCGTTCGATTATCGAAAGAAAATTCTAAAAATTACAGACAGTTGGACAAAACGGCAGCAGGCTGTTCCCCGGAATATGCGCGCCAAAACTTGATAGACCTATTCCAAGGCCTACCAATTTACTTCATTAGAGTAAATAGAGTATACACATCACATTGTCGCACAGGGGGCCGATTCTTGAATCTCGATCAAGAATCGAAGAGTATGAAAATTGCCATATGTCCGCGTCGATTTTCTGAGTTAAATATAAACATAAAGTAGACATGACCTGCGCCTGGAACCGAATGTCACTCGACAATCGAATGTTATATCTATACTCCGTACCACTCGTTGCTAAGTCGAAAGAAACGGTGATAAGGTTATGTTAATATTCCAATTTGAAATTTCTCGATATCTTGCGTTCAGTTTATTTCTCGAATATTTGCTTGAAAACATAGTCGAAATGGCGAATAGAACTCGCAAAAATTGTGTAGATGCTCGAGAAAACTTAGAAAATCGACATAAACATATGGCAATTGTCATACTCTTCAATTTTTGATCGAAATACAAAAATTGACCCCCTGGGGGCCGATTCTTGAATCTCGATCAAGAATTGAAGAGTATGACAATTGCCATATGTTTGCGTCGATTTTTTGAGATAAATATAAACAACAAGTAGACATGACCTGCGCATTTAACCGAATGTAACTCGACAATCGAATGTTATATCTCCTATACTCCGTACCACTTGTTGCTTAGTCGAACGAAACGCTGATAAGGTTATGTTAATATTCCGATTTGAAATTTCTCGATATCTTGCATTCAGTTTATTTCTTGAATATTTTGTTGAAAACATAGTTGAAATGGCGAATAGAACTCGCACAAATTATACAGATGCTCGAGAAAACTCAGAAAATCGACATAAACATATGACAATTGTCATACTTTTCAATTCTTGATCGAAATACAAAAATTGACCCCCTGGGGGCCGATTCTGGAATCTCGATCAAGAATTGAAGAGTATGAAAATTGCCATTAGTCCGCGTCGATTTTCTGTGTTAAATATAAACAACAAGTAGACATGACCTGCGAATGGAACCGAATGTCACTCGACAATCTAATGTTATATCACCTATACTCCCTACCAGTCGTTGCTGAGTCGAAGGAAACGGTGATAAGGTTATTTCTTGAATATTTGCTTGAAATCAAAATGGCGAAATGGCGAATAGAACTCGCACAAATTCTGCAGATGCCCGAGAAAACTTTGAAAATCGACATAAATATATGACAATTGTCATACTCTTCAATTCTTGATCGAGATTCAAGAATCGGCCCCCAGAACTCCATAGTTTCCTGTGGATCACCCGCGTTTTCGATGAGCTTCGATGCAATATTGTTGTCCGACAGGTCCTTTATTCCCCGACCCGACTGCATCTTCCTATAATTTAACGTGTCTAACGGTGCAGTCAACTGCACCCATAATAACTTCTCATTTTATTCGTGTTGAAAACTTTCAGCGAAATTTTTGTTACAGCGTTGACCCCAATGACTATATTGGCTAGCGAATCACATCATTCTGACGTCTAACCCACATATCACGTTGGCTCGTACAGCCAACCAGTTTCCAATACGATCATGGTTTGATTACAATAATTGATCAAACCTCCATTACATAACGCCACGAATCAATAAATCGATACGGCGATCTGAAATATCCGCACGCCATTCGACGTCATGCCGGGCGCATTTCTAAACAATCTCACGCGATTCTAGATAATTATGAATATAACCTAATAAATTTATTTCACACGGCCCACGGGCCGGGGGAGAACGCGGATGCGCGGGCTATCCGAATGATAAATAGACGCGGCCGGCCTGATCTATCAAACTGACAACTCAATCTGTTGCATGTCTAAGACCGATAAAGTTGCTTTAATCGATAAATTAAGGTGCATTCGGCTGTTTCCGTTGAGAGTTCCGCTTTTTTGGCGAGTCTGGAACTTGCGATCGGTGTTGCCAGAGGAGACAAGTGGTTACATATGGGGCACAGCGGAAATTGCCCTACCCCCCACTCCCAACCACCAAGATGAACGGAAGAAAAATCGCAAATACCAATTTCATTTATTGCCTAATAGTACACTGCTGAAGCCTTTGAAAATGGTGAAAACTAAAGAAAATATATATACAGTGTGTCCCCGGATTGGGTGCCGGAAGGTGTGAATGATATTTTGGGAATCGCTCCTGCTTGGTCTCAACTTAAAATGTTGAGAAAATGAGCCAAATCAATTAATATACAGGGTGGTTTAGAACTGATTTAAGGAAAACTGTTAAGATCAAAACACCTTTATTTCAAAATATATCGAGAAAGTTTATTGAGAAAAGTTGTTTTGAATCAAAAGACACGGCTGAATCTCAAATTTCAGATAAATCGATCAACTTTGATTTTGTAAGTAGGTTATGAAAATATTTGATAATATCCATGGCCAGACGTGACTTGAAACGTAAATTTTAATTTTTCCTGTTAAAAACATGCTGACCATAGAATAAAGTGTGTTTATTGTGCAGAGCTACGGCTTAGGTGCAGACAGCAAGAAAAATTTTCGAGTTAGACTCTGACATTCTGGGAATCGCTCCTGCTTGGTCTCAAACTAAGATGTTGAGAAAATGAGCCAAATAAATTTATATACAGCGTGGTTCAGAACTGATTCAATGAAAATTGTTAAGAATAAAGTACCTTTGTTCTAAAAGATATCGAGATAGTTTATTCAGAAAAGTTGTTCGGAATGAGATGTGATGGTACTGCAATGAAAAATGGATGAAAGTCATGAAGATCTCTTAGAGTTTTCTGCACACCAAGGCTAGGATTCGTAAAGTGCTCCTGAGATGGGCTAGTGAAATTCCGTTCACAGGGCAGTCCTTCAAAACATTTCAAGTATCTAGAATCCTTATGATATTTGAATAAGGCGAGTGGAACTGATTAATCAAAAAAAAATGTCCTTCTTATTACGTTAGTTCATATCCGTGAGCCATTTCATTTTCCTTCTAACCAACTCAGCTATCGCATTCTGATACCTTCCCCAAAAGTTTAAAGTCGCTGGATCTTTCTATTCTCAAGTTATCATGTTTACAGGCTGCAGGTACGTCATCAGGCAGAATAGATTTCGACATCGGATTCTTTCGTCATCAGCGAGTCCAACCTAGTTGTTCAGGACTATTAGCGGGAGAAAATTCGAGAATGACAGCTACTGTTACGCTGTTCTCCAGAACATTAGCGCACATATATTGAAGACCCTAATGGAAAATCACATTTTTTTTATTTTGAGATAACCGCAGTTGAAAGTTTGAAACGTCACTTTCATTCAAATCGTATGCATGTATAAATACGCGTCGTATGGAAACAATATTCAAGAGTCCCTATTCTTGAATCGGGGAAGGGAGAAAATAGGCGTGTCGACGCTGTTGTCAAGGAAACGCGGTGCATTTCTGATGGAACGATGGAGAACGTTCATTACATCACATTTAAGAATAGGGTCCAAGGTCAGTTGTTCTGAGCATAAGAAGTGAATGCAAGCAAATAACGCCACCCTTAGACAAAGGGTCGCTGCAGGCAGGAACTCAAGTTACAGATAAATCAGCCTACCTTGACTTAATAAGTTGGTCATGAACATTTTGTATACGTGACATTTTTGTCATGATCAAAAATTTAAATTTTGAAACTATTTTTTCAGCAGGGTTATGTGGTACCGCAACATTTGGCCAGCGTCAATGGAATTGTCTTATTACTCCCTGATACGAAATGTCTGCACCTAAGCCGTAGCACTGCACAATAAACACACTTTGTTGTATGGTCAGCATGTTTTTAACAGGAAAATTTTCGTTTATGACGAATAAAATTTACGTTTCAAGTCACGTCTGGCATTTTTAACCATGGATATTATCAAATATTTTCATAACCTACTTACAAAATCAAAGTTGATCGATTTATCTGAAATTCGAGATTTAGCCGTGTCTTTTGATTCTAAACAACTTTTCTCAATAAACTTTCTCGATATATTTCAAAATAAAGGTGTTTTATTCTTAACAGTTTTCCTTAAATCAGTTCTAAACCACCCTGTATATTAATTGATTTGGCTCATTTTCTCAACATCTTAAGTTGAGACCAAGCAGGAGCGATTCCCAAGATATCAGAGTTTAACTCGAAAATTTTTCGTCATTTACACCTTACCGGCACCCAATCCGTGGACACACTGTAGTAGGATGAAATCCATTACAAGAGGTTGAGAATATAACAAAAATTAAAGGGGGAGAGTGTCTAAGGATAAAACATGGTTTATCCCGATGTTCGGCCAAACTACAAATCCTATGGAAAAATTTCGAACGGCAAAGTTGTAGGTAATAATTAGATCTACAACTTTTGTTCTCATACTTTATTGACATATCCTCAAAATTCACGTGCAAAATTCAAATAGCCAAGTTTTTATTTTTCATTTTATCTAATAGTTAAAATCTTTTCACGAAATTTATCTTTTTATGATCACTGTAATTTGCTTGATTTGAAATATTCCTTTGTTCGCCTTATTTTGACTAAATATCGAAGAAGCACCTCGAAGTATCTACTTTTTCGAAGAATTTGTCTATTCATTGATATTCAAAAAAGATTTATATACCTGAATAACTTACGGAAAATTTTAGCCCCTAAAAAGGTATTTTATAGAGAAGTTGGGAGGACGTTAGGAAGGTCTGAGCCTTACTACATGATATATTTCAAGAAAACTATTTTCTCCAGTACTGTATATTTTTGACATCATCAGAAAGATGAGATTTCATCGAACAAAAAGCCTTCCAACTTTTTCGAAAGAGTAGATATTTTGACGTGGGACTTGTAACGGGATTTTGCGAATCCCGTTTGTATTTGTTAGTTCAGATTCCGCCCCACGTTGGGCGCCAAATGTTTAGCCTCAGACTTTAAATTAATGTTTTCCGGAAGTTTTCTTGATATTTCATAAATTCCTTCATTTCGAAACTTCAACATGGCCTGATCTCAGAAACAAAGCGAATACGGGCATATGTTCATAGGAATTTTTTTTCTTGGAACGATCTAAGGAATATTTCACACCATAGTAAGGAAACTCCCTGTATATTTTATTGCTTATGTGGATCCGACAGCTTCATCGACCAAATTATGAAAGAAGCAACATCGAGATTCATTATTGAAAAATTAAAGTATAATCGGAGCCAAGGTCTAATTCAGGAATGGGTGAAATCCACCCCCAAAAATGCCGTAGATTTATTCATTCAAGCCTTAAGCGTTTGTCCAAAATGTAATCATAAGATCAACAGGAAATTTTGTTTTCAATTTTTAAGAACTGAATTCACACGCACTGAGTTGCGCGTTGGTATTCAATCTGATCTGAGGCAGTACTTAATGAGACACCGTGTAATTATCTCAATATTTCAAATGGACCTGACTCCGAAACTATTCGACCGATTTTACCCACGAACTCCACAGATATTTGGACTACACAGATCTAATCTGACGAATTTCAAGTCGCAAAGTGCTTTCCTTCGAAACCTGGAGCGCACACAGACGGACGGACGGACGGCCTGACGGGTGGACGAAAGGACGAACAGAATTGAATTTGACCACGGATATTTTAAGGCCATTTTCGGCTCAGAATTCGAAAATTACAGACACTCGGACGAAATGATAACGCGCTGTTTCTCAGACTAAGCGCGTAAAAAGAACTCTCGAATCTTTTCATTATTTGAAGAATGCTAATTCTTGAATCAGAAAACTATTATTCTATATCGTAGACGAGGCCCTTCGGAAAATTTCTTTTGCTGCACCCAGTAAGATCATCGTGTTTTCACCTCTTCTTCTTCCCCTGAATAGAATGGTACATCATTCACCTAGTGATTAAGTTTAAAATCAACATGAAAAAACTCCAAACTTCTTTCACTGGCATTCCAAAATGTTGCGCATAACCCTAGTTAAAATTTCTTTGGTAATTCACTTCTTATGATTCTCTCACGTTCCAATTGCCTGCATGCAAACCGTCGCTCTGGCGAGTACTTCAACTGTTCTATTAACTGCCCACACTTTTCAGTAAGATCCAATTATACTGGTTCGATGATGATATTGAATGATAAATTGATTAACGTATAGAAAATTCCCACTTATAAATGTTGAACGAGGATTTAGCTCAATTCGTGCTGGAGATAGATGAAAGCGAGCCAGCAAATCCTATCGTCGTCTCTCATTAATTGTCGAGATGAAAAGAAATAACACATATTGAGATTCTGAGAGAAGGCCATTTGAGTATGATCATTGATTATTCAACCACATCCTAGTTGAATAGAAATACGATGATTTTTAGCAGAATGACTCCTGAGTAAAGTCATGGTAATGAATTTTGCGTATATAGGGATGTCTCAAATTGCCCGTTTTTTTTAAGAATAAATAAAACACATAATTTGCATTCATTTTCCAAAACTTTAATTGGTAATTGAAGTATCAGTTATAACATTTATATACGAAAAATAATATCTGTCGAATGGCCTCCTTTTGCAGTTCTACAGACGTCCACTTTCTCATTGAAATTTCCAATGACAGTTTGACATAATTGATGCTCTATCTCATTAATGACACGAATAATTTAATCCTTCAGTTCAGGAATCGATTGTGGATGATTCTTATAGACCTGGCTTTTCAGCCAACCCCAAAGAAAATAGTCCATCGGCGTCGAATCACATGATCTTGGTGGTCAGTTGACATCACCGTTCCTGGAGATTATTCGTCCAGGAAATTTTTGTCTCAATAAATCAACTCTGTCATTGGCAAAGGGAGGTGTAGCACCATCCTGTTGAAACTAAATGTCCTCCAGATCAATATTCGTTAATTCAGGCCACAAAAATTCGATTATCATCCGACGGTATCGATCACCATTGACAGTTACAGCTTCACCAGCAACATTTTTAAAGTAAGAAGGTCCAATTACACCACCGGACCTTAATGCACACCGAACAGTGATTCGTTTAGGATGCATAGGTTTCTCATGAATAATTCGTGGATTTGCCTTGCTCCAGATACGACAATTTTAAGATGAAAATGTGCCTCTTCGGAAAACATGATTTTTTAGAAAAATCAGCTGGTTGTTCATTGATGAAATTGACAAACGAACGACGTTTTAAATGATCTAATGGATTAAGTTCCTGTGTTATTTCAATGTTATAGCCTTCAGAGCTAAATCCTTGTGTAAAAAACGTCATGTTGTGGACCCACTAAGTCCAACTTGTTGTGAACGTCGTCTAATGAACATTCCAGGGTCTTCAGCAACACTTTCACGAACCAAGTCAATATTTTCATGTGAACGACCGCTTCGACTATATTTTTCACTTTTTTGATCTACCACCGAAACGGTCTCTTGAAATTTTTTAATAATTCAACCAATAGTGCTTTGAGATGGACGATTATATAAACCAAAAAATTCACGTTATTTTCTAAAAACACTTTTCACAGAACGCAGATTTCCATAAAATAATTCAACAATTTGAACGCGTTGTTGAATCGTGTACGAAGTCATTTTTATAAATGTCATACATCACACTTCTTAAATGTCAAAATACCCAGACGAATTCAGTGCGCCATCTATATACTCTATATTTAAAAAAAACCGCGCAATTTGAAACACCCTTTACATACCAATCCGAATGAGAAGGAAACAAAAGAATTACTTTAACTGAAAAGAGGTGTTACCTAGCATCTCATCTCCATATATTATGTCTAATGCAATATTGGCACTGTATAAAAACTGTCTTTATAAAATGACACTGGGACAGGCGCATTCGCCAATCCGTTTGTACTCAATTCTTCATAGAGAATAATAACTTCTCACTGAATTCTGGCATATTTTCATGATGGTAAACATCGAAGAGAAGCTTTTCGATATCTCTAATCATAATATTCCCACTTTTAACCTATATAAAAGTAGACCTTTGTTCGATGTGTGATAAATTGAAAAATAATTTCCACGAACTCAGATGAAAACATATTTCGATCACAAAGTATCAAGTTTCATTTCAGTAGATTCAAAATTTTCCTCTGCCACGAAAATTTTTCACTCGTTACTATTCTTTCAAAAAGTTCGATTGAAAGCAAAAAGTAAATGAAATCATACCTATAAAATACCAAAATCTGCCTGCAAATAGATCATATTCTTGACAGATTATTCCTCAATTGGAGGTAAAAATGAAGAGTACTGATTTCTTAAATATTTCTTGAATGTCATCAAGAATAAAAGTTCCGCGATTATCGTTTCCAAGGAACAGGTTGTGGAAGCATTTTCCTCATATCTGCAGTTTTCAAGATAATCTGGTAAAATTTGGACCTTATAACGAAAAAATTGCAGATAATCCGGAAGTGTTTCAAGGTAACAAAGATCTTTTCTTTTGAATTTTAACCAGCAGAGTTCACGTAGACAAGTAATAGAAAAGATTCAAAATCTTAAAATCAATATGTCAAAAACGAAGAATTTTCGATGAGACATATGTTTTCCATATCATCAAGCTTCTTCAGAACCTTTCATCCAGAAACACCTTGCATTTTTGAAGGGCATCTACGAGAGTCATCCATAAAATTTTTGCAAATGTTCCAATAATGCTTTATTGATCTGATGGGGAATGGAAATTCCTACAAAAATATCTCAGAAACTATCATGATGTAATAGCTCCATGAAAAACGATAGTCCTACTCCAAAATTCGAAAAAAAGGTGAATTCAAATTCACTCCTTTTGCCTTGAAAGCAGGAGGTAATGTTATGTTAACTCAACTATTCGCGACTCTTTTTATCTTCAATTTCGAAAAAGAATATAAAAAAGACTTAAAATACAAAATTAAATCAAACAGAGCTTATAACTATTTATAATTCTGCAAATTTTCTCTTTATCGTCTGAGGAATGAGTCAAATATAGACGCTGAAACGTAACAGTTCAGTTCGTTCATCGTTCGCTCGATTTCGAAATTGTTCATAAGGCAATATTTTTTCTAGAGAAGTCTCTTGACTTGAATCGAGCCATCCGCAAGGGCGTTATCGACTAATAATGATTTCATTAAATTCAAAAAGTTCTTTCTCAGATATTGGGAGTGGAAACTCAAAAAAAAAAACCTGAAAAGTAATGTATTTTTCCTTTTGAAAAGCTCTGAGCATCATAAAGGGTTTTCCAATAAGTGATGTTATTTTGAATAGCTATTTCGGTATATGTCACTTTTGAAGCTGTCATTTTTTGACATTTGACAAGTAGAAACTACGCCATTGATAAAAATGGAAGGAAACACGCTTCAGCAACGCATTGAAATTATTGAAATTCACTATAAAAATGGTGAAAATTTGGCAGAGACGGTTCGTGAAACTCGAACATTTTTGGGTCGTCGTGAAGCACCTTGTCGGACCGCAATAAAGAAATTGGTGGAAATATTCGAGCTGTTGGGACAAGTTAGTGATGTGAAGAATAAAACCCGTGCACGTCGCTCAAGAACAGCCCAGAATATTGTTGCTGTAGCCGGAAGTGTTGAATAAAACCCAGGTTTGTCCATTCCTCGTCGTTCTTTGGAATTAGGCATTCCACAAACGTCATTACACCGTATTTGCATGAATATTCGGGTCTTAAGGCTTATAAAGTTCAGTTAACACAAGAACTCAAGCCGGCCGATCATCAACAACATCGTGTCTCTCCTGATTGGGTCGTTGAAATGCATGAAAATGATCCGGAATTCCATCGAAAAATAATCTTGAGTGATGAGGCCCATTTCCACCTCGGTGGCTTCGTCAACAAGCAAAATGGTTGCATCTGGGGCTCGGAAAACCCTAGAGTTATTGTTGAAAAGCTTCTCTATTCTCAATGTGTGACTGTTTGGTGCGGTTTATGGTCCGGCGGAGTCATTGGACCTTACTTTTTCGAAAATGAGGCTGGAGCAACAGTAACGGTAAATGGATTGCGCAATCGAGAGAAAATAATGATTTTTTATGGCCGCAATTGGATGATACTGATCTGAACAACGTTTACTTTCAACAAGACGGCGCTACTTGCCACACAAGCAACGAAACCATTGATCTTTTGCGGGAAAAGTTTCCGGACCGTGTTATCTCTCGAAGAGGTGATCACAATTGGCCACCGAGATCTTGTGATTTAACACCTTGCGACTTCTTCCTTTTGGGACCACGTAAAAGAGAAGGTCTACGCCAATAGCCCAGCGTCGATTCAAGACCTCAAACAAGGAACTCGTGAGGCTATCGAGGACATAGGGCAGCCACTTTGCGATTTGGTTATGGAAAATTTCATTAAAAGGATATGGTCCTGTAAGCGCGGTCGTGGTGGTCATTTGCCTGATGGTAATTTCCACTATTAACGGCATAGCTTCTTCTTTATAATGAAATAAACATCCGATCATTTATATTGGAAAATGGCATTTTTTATTGAATATCAAAATAACACCTCTTATTGGAAAACCCTCTACATATTCCTTTCACCAACTTCAACAAGTTTTTCTCCGATAGTTCACGTAAATAAAGGAAACCAAATTCCTGAAGTAGGAAGGTAGAACTGTGACACCTATAACGAGCATCTTCAGATAACAAGTTCAAGTTCGATACCGATACCATCCAGACAATCAGAATGTCCTTATAAGGACGAGAACCTCGCGTGTTTACGAAACATGCCGTGAAAGTTATTTGAGATAAGGAAATTATAGGTGCAAGGACCAAAATTGGAGTAAGTTCCCGCAGTTGTATACGATGTGGATCACGATGTCGAGGGATATGCGACCGTGATCTCAATACTCCTTTATTGAACTCACTTATCTTGATGTACAATGAATTTATTGCAGATCGTTTATCTGGTGCACTTTTGAAATTGATGCTCGTGGATATGACCAAATGGATGGTATACTGCATTCACTTTTATGAACTATCCCGGTTGGCCATGACATTCTGACACATTCCACCGTGTATATTCTGAAAATGTTAGGTTGAACACATTTTCCTGTCAGATAATTACACAACGTTGTCCTCTCTACATAGAGGTCGTACTAATTACGTATTTTTCAAAATGTGAAGTTACTATGGGAAAATAATGAATTTGAGAAACTATGTGAATTCAATAATTTCAAAGATCTGGCGAAAGTTATAGAAACTTTCTAACCTGTTAACACTAGAAATATTTCACGTATATAAACATGGTTGGAAGATTCAGTTATGCTTTTTTCTTATCCGGAAATCAAGAATCGAGTGTGAATAGTGTATAGAGTAGTCCGTTACTTTGTGATTGTTTATTCGAAGAAAAAAATGAAAGTACTCGAATACGCCTGCAGTAAAACTTTTAAACGAACAGAACAACCTATGGAATTCCCTACTTTTCGAAATTCTCAAGAAATAAGTCTACAGAAGACATTTAAATACCTTGTCGCACAACTTGAAATATTCCAGTATGACAATCTAGTAGTACTACAACACCTGTGTCACCCTTAAAAAAACTAACTCAATTTACAAAGTTCTTGGGAGTCAATGTGAACGATACACTAGGTTTTCACTCACCTTCATCGAAAATTTTGGATAGCTTGTGATAAATTATTGATTTCAAATTATCAGGGTTACCATCAGTAAAAGCAGATTTCAATTCACTTCCTGATACTTTGTCTCTGCTTCTTCAAAACCTACTTTCGTCATTTTTAGTTACCAAGAGTGATGATTATGTTGAGATTGAGAGTAGAAATTGGAATTGACATTTGGCAACGTCGCTGAGAATTATTTTGACGTAGCCGATATTTCACGATTGCCAACCTGCGTCAATTTTAAGTAAAACAATTTCAAAAAGCACTGCCGTGAAGGCAGCAATTTTTGCGCGCATGTTCAATGTGGATGACCGCTTCAGCAACGAATTTGAACATGCATGCAAAAGCTGCTGCCTTCACGGCAGTGCTTTTTGAAATTTTTTACTGATAAATTACTGGATTTCAATTCGATCAAATCTGTATTCTTGGAAATATTGGAAAAATAAAATTTTGAATGGGTATATCTACGGAATCATTGGGCGGATTTTACCCATTCACGAATTCGACCTTCGTAATTAAGCCCCGAACCTACTCTACAAATATCGAGTTTCCAAGTCGTTTCTTCCGGAAGTTATTGTGCTTACGGTCAGTCTAACGGCTGACTGCGTAAACACAATAACTTCCGAAATAAACTACTTAGGAACTCGATATTTGTAGAGAAGGTTTGGACCTTAATTACGAAGGCCGAATTCGTGAATGGGTAAAATCCACCCAATGATTCCGTAGATATACCCAATCAAAATTTTATTTTTCAAATATTTCCAAAAATACAGATCAGATCGAATTGAAATCCAGAACTTCATCGAAAAATAACAGTTCGAAGTTTCATACAGAATTTAATGAGGATGATATGATAAGAAAATCATAGAAATTTTTTTTCAAATTGTTCTAATGACACGATTATCTCGAAATTTCGCATACAGTTGTCTTTCAGCATCTCAAAACTAGCTATGAAGTTTTATCAGGACTGAATCAGTATTTTTCGAGTTATGCTGAAAAAATCAACGATATCGAGAAGAAAACCTCGAAATTTGACATATTTTTTCCCGATATCTCCAAAACTCAGGATCGTATCGAACTGAAATTTGGTACACTGCTGCGGAATATGAAGCTCAAAGTGTTAAGGGGAGTTTTTTTGGATATTATAAATGGTTTCCGAAAAAAAAATTTTTTGGAAAAAAATTTCGAAAAAAATTCATTTTAAAATTTACTGACAATATGATCCTGACGAAATTTGGCCAAAAGTTGCACCTCATTATGCTCCACCTAACTGCCAAGTTTGAATCCAATCGCTGGAACAGTTTCTGAAATAAAAATTAAATAACTTCAAAACTTCAAGTGCCTATAACTCCGAAACTATTCGCCCGATTTTGCCCATTAACGAACTTAACCGCGGCATGATACCAAGGAAAAAATCCCGAAATTTGAAATATTTTTTCAATACCACTAAAAATTTGAATCGTATCAAACTCAACCGTGGGAATCTAATGAATATTTTTCGAGTAAAAATGTGCAAAAATATCCAAATTTTTTCAACTAACCACACGACTCCAACAAAATTCCGCAATTTGCGCTCATGTACTCCATCTATCCAACAAGTTTCAATCCGATCGCAAGGGAAGTTTCTGAGATATTGAAGAAAACCTCAAAAATTCAAATGAATATATAACCTCGAAACCATTTTCTCAACAGTTATCGTATCTTCGGTTGGACGGCCAGCTGGACAGATTCGCTTTCGACATCATCGGCTTCATCATCAGTGATTCCAACCTAGTCGTTTAGGTCCATCAAGTAGCAGATGCTCAGCAGAGTCCTCAAAACTTTCCATGTCTGATAAAATTTTATAATATGTTTTTCGGCGGTGTACAAAGAAAGGATATCCTCTAATGATAGTATAGAAAATACTATTGAAATTTTTCTATTGATTACATTTCTGTTAGATTAGAGCATATTAGCCTATTTTCAAATACCATCAGTACCACGATTCGACCATACAAATATAATTCAATTATACTCAGTCGATTGTGTATAATTACATAATAAATCATTCCCGTACCATAATTTGACAAATTGGCTTTAAGTTCGTCTTACATTCAGGTTATCCGATTTGTTAAGGTAAATGTTAATGATAGATTGATTCAGTTCATAATGGGGCAACATATAAATATATGTAACGGTTGATTTGGTGCGTGTTAGAAACTGCCGTGAACATTATTTCTATATATTGTGCCATGCATCGGAATGGATTTCTCAGAAGAGAATCGAGATTGAAACAGAGGGTGAAATGTACCAATTTTTGTTGAAATATGATTATTATATTTTAGTGCGCTTGTTTCTTTGGTGTCAAACGATTGAGTTACACTAAAGATTGCATAATTAGTTTCTAGGATTTCGGTAAATTAAAAAACAATTGAAATTTTTGTTGGAAAATTCAACAATCCGTGAAATTTCGATGGTATAATAATGACAATAATAGTAATTAGTTTGAAAGCATTGGAAAAATGTAGTGTGTAATTCAATTGGTATGTCCTCAGTATCGTAGTCCTAAAAAATATTTTGCTGTAATCTGATCAAGATATGCCACGAAATATTGAGTTTTATTCAAAAAATTTTCTCTAGTGATACCACTAGAGGTCAAATTATTTCCAGAAATTTTTTCGAGCTCATGAATATTTTGGAAATTATTCCTAGTCGAAGACGAGGGATAATTTTATAAAATATTTAAAATTTCCGGATTTACTTTGACCCCGTGTGGTATTCGGTAAGAAAATTCCACACCACATGTGTTTATTTCCAACAGCATCAATTTTCGTCTTCATCAAGTACTTGCAAAACATAGAAGGTTTTGTCGACTTGATTATTTAGTTAGCATGGCAACTCAGTGAAACTCTAAGCTAGAAATTATTTCTGTTTTGAATTTTGACAACAGGACGACGTAGAAAAATGTCTCGCTTCGGTCAAGAAAGTAAAGAAAATATTCGCCAGAATATTAAGCAGTTGGCACCCGCGAATACTGCGAAATCGGAGGCAAGTGTATGGAAGCAGTTTATAAACTTTTGCGCAGAAAAAGCGTTTGATTTCGACAGAACGGATATACCTGTGGAAGAACTGGCGCTTATTCTTGAAGACTATGCCTTCAACATGCGAAAAAAAATCTCCGAAGACTACCAGGAGATTGTTATCGAAGTTTTATGAAACTCTACAGCTAAGCAGTTGCAGGAATATTTTTTCGAAAGGTATGATCGCAAATTTAATCCATTCTCTGACATAGAATTTGTCAACGCAAGAGCTGCAAAAAATGCTAAGCGGTGGAAGGTACAAATAGGTCTGACCAAGAGAATGGCGAGTTCATCACTATCAGCAGACGAATCGAGAAAATATTCTGTCATTATAAACGTCAAAAAAATTTCCAGTATAATAGACTACTTCGGCCCAAGTTGCCAACCCACAGTTTTTTTTCACAAATTTACTATCACTGGGGAACGGGAATTTCAGAAGAAATTCTACATGATAAGGTTTGCGTTATTCATAAATATCCGTAAAAGATGCCTCTGCTACTCAAACAAGATAATTCCTTCCAAATTGAGGTTTTTGTTAAGATCATCTCTGATTGGCTAGAATTTAAGTTGGTATTTCTGATTTCATGTAAATAGTGTCATGTTTATAGTGGATATGTTCCACGAATCAACTTGGTTATTTCGGTTGCCGGTTTTCCGTTCCGTAAATATGAAATATTCGGTTGGTTCCTGAAAAAAAGTTTAATTACGGAATTTGATTGATCAAAAAACTTTCTTACTGTCACCAGAACGACAGTCAATGTTCTATGATAACATATCCATAGCATAGAACAATCTTTATTTACTTAATGATCCATAGAACATAGAAGAGACAACAATCACAAAAAGGGAAAAATAACTAGGTATGGTATATGGATCATAAGGTAAATAAAGATTGTTCTATGCTATGGATATGTCACCATAAAACATTGATTGTTGTTCTGGTGCATAGACTTAATATTTCTATGTTCTGGTGACGAAAAGATTGCTTTTTCATCAATCAAATTCCGTAATAAATCTTTTTTTCAAGAACCAACTGAATATCTCATATTTACAGAATGGAAAACCGGCAACCAAAATAACCAAGTTGATTTGCGGAACATATCCTTTATAAACTTGACACTATTAACATAAAATCAGGAATCCCAACTCAAATTTCAGCCTAACAAAACCTATATTTGGAAGGAATTATCTGAAATGCCAGTGCCCCAGTGATAGTAAATTTGTGAAGGAAATTGTGGGTTGGCAACTTGGGCCGAAGTCTTCTATTCGCCGTTGGGTACTCACGAGGAAAAAAATTCCACTAAAATTCATCCGTTGCGATGGTGATCTGTCAGGAATACATGTTCTGATCAGTTAAATATCACATGTGTGGAATTTTCATAAAAAATATCCCCCCCACGAACTAGAATTTACATTTTTTTCAACTTTGCATGTGATCAGAAATATAATCCGTTGTACCTTTTCATATTGTCATACTGTAGACCCTTTCAAAGTTATATTCTTCCAATATTGCCGAAAAAAGAGAGTTGAGTAGTACTCGGTTGAAAATTCTTAAGCATCCCAGCCTTCTACGAATCTTTTCACATCGAAACGCATGAAAGAACTTAAAGCAGGGCCGGTCCTGTGACAAACGAGCGCAATTACCAGGAGGCGTGTAATGTGAACTTATTGTGGAACACAGACGTGGATATGAATAATGCTCAGTGATTGTAGCGTGTAATTAAAACAAAATACGCCAAGATGCGACGCGTTGACTCTGTGCGCTCCGCTTCATGTCCAAACAATAACTCGATAATTCCAGGGCGACCATAGAACAATTATCCCGCAATTTATATGAATTTTAATGATCTCTTATGGCCGTAGCAATGTTCAATATTGGCGAGCTTTCTGAAGAAAGGAATTCGACTTCGTTGAAGAGCAATTCTGTTAATTACTCTTTTTCTTGTCGGACCGTACACAGCTTTATTCTTCGGTAGAGTCTGAGATACCACAAGATTGAATCTTACTTCTTGTGATCGGAAATTTGAAACGGTTCTTACAGTTTTTCTACGAGTTGTAGAGAAAATTATTGAACATTCAGGTCAAAGGGTCTATTCTTAGAAGGTGAAATAATATGGACCATGCGAGATTTAGATATTGTCGAATGAAAAACGCAATTAATTTTTTGAGAGAAAGTTCTATTATATCCATCATATTATAGCTAAGTTTATTTCATTCCGCAGAATTAATTGTTCGCGACATAAGCGCCATCAACGTTGACAGAGAGAAAAAGAAGAATATTTGACAGTTCTAGCTCCATGTTTGGGGTCCGAAATTTAAGTTGGCAATTGGCGTCTGAATTTAAGATTGCAGCGCCACTGTGACCAGTTTCAGAACCTCACATACAGACATAGATTTTGTTTTGATAGTCGATTTTGTACTGTTTATTAGTGTTTGGTTTGATAATTTTTGATTTCACGATTTATTCAAAGACTTTTTAGAGTTTTATAGTTGACGAGGGTATTACTGAGAGTACATAGTCCATTCTTATAAATTAGGTATGTATCATCCTTCAATCTAATTGAGTTGAGCAACTCTAAAATTACGGGGATATTCCCAAGGTTGAACAGTATTTTAATATTATTTATTTTCAGATCCAAATGGCAAGATTGACTTTGGTGGATTTCTTAGGCTGCCTTGAAAGTTGAAAAACAGATAGTATTGTAAAACATACTTTTTCGAATAATAGACAAATACTCATAACTAAACTAAATACTCAATATATTGTGAATGAAATGAATCCATTCACATGAAACTACTGCTACTTCTACCGTAAACCTTATTCATTATGGATTGACAAATAAATTTTCCAACACTCATATGATTTGTCTTGAAAAAGCGGTAATAAATAAGCCTTGTACAACTTTGCTTTCATCGGCATAAGCACTTTGAGCGAAGAGTATTCATCACCAGATATTTCCTTGTTGAGACTCTTTTGGTTTATTATTTGATGAAATCAAATAATTTTACCTTAGTGATCGACCAACAAAAAAAAAATTTTAACCCCCCCTGAAAATTTCACAGTTTACGTTTTGGAGTATGTAGATTTGAATGAACGAATAAAAAAAAATCCGTGATTTTTTTCAATAGTCAGTTCTATAACTAGAACATTCACGTTGTTCCTCAATGATCAGTTCAACAGGAAGATTTCTGGAAGGCATAGCATTCCTCTTAAGTAAATTTCTCTGCTTGGATTATGGACCTGGAAAAAAGTTGTCTTCATGAATGTGATCTAATATTTCATGAGTAATTCGTGCTTACCTCTATGAATCATCATCGGTAAAATGCAGGTTACAGACTTTCATAAATCTTGTTTGTTGGTTTTTATCGATTCTTCAACACTTTCAGGCCCGACTTCTTAGAGAAGTTTCTTTCACCCTAACTCCAAATTTTTATCGGGCTGTAGAAATCTATGGGAAGGGACATTTGAGTTTGCTTTTCCTCAGTTAAACCACTTGTAAAATCACACAAATGCCAAGAAAAATGCATAAAATTTCTCATTTTCTTAACATTTCTTTTAACTTGTCAATGCTAATGTCTGTACCTCGGGTTTCTCGGATAGTCACCAGAGGGAGTAGCGCTTATCTTCATTCGCCAATGGAAGAAAAGGATCGACAACTAGTTTTCTATGCATCTCGATCACGATGTCTTCTTTGCAATTTGCTGATTGAATAAGCAGTGCATTCACCAATTTGCAATACTATAAAATCCACCTATTGGGTCTTTCAAACTTAATTGGTCGGTTCTCGGAAAACAATCGATGCTTCGTACTAGTATTAATATATGTATAGGAATTAACATCTATACATTCTTCTCATATCTAAACTGAATATATCCCTATCCCCTATTATACTATGCTTGTTCATATTAAATTTTTATATTCAAACAGATAAATATTACATCATCTCGATAGCTTCATTATCTCAAACGACTAGGTTGGACTCACGAATCCGTTGTCGAAATCGACGGCCCGTCCGATCGTAGGCACGATTACAAACGTACAGAGGATTCTGAAGACTTGAATCTTTCAAGGTAGGTTGCATTTCAAAATACAACGATTGAGTTCGTTAATGGGCAGAATCAGCTAAACGGTTTCGAAGTTATGGTCATCTGAAATTTCTAAGTTATTTCCCAGATATTCCGAAAACCATTCTAGCGATTGGATTGAAACTTTACAGTTAGTTGGAATTGAAATACGCATTTGAAATACAAATACGTATTTTGTATTTGTATTTCAATTACTTCTTGAAAATGTATTTTGTAATTGGTATTTCAAAAACCTGACGCTGAAGTATTTTGTATTTTGTATTTCGATACTTTTGTCTTCGAAATACTTTCGAACAAATACATTCAGCGCTGAGCGCTCTACAGAAAATAGTCCCTGAATCTCCCTTCAGATGGCGACGTTCATCTCCATCATCTAGTTCTTTTGTTAGCAATCATATTTTCGGCAAATGGAAAGGAAGAAAAGGTCCTGCGCGATGGTCATTTCATCATGGAGTTAGAGTTAGTCAACTTCTAAAAACGATAAGAGCAAAGAGCTTACCATCCTTGAACACTATCCTAACATAAAAATGTGTTCATACAATATAACACAAGTTTCTGCCCATCAGGACCTGTAAAAAGATTGTTTTCTTTAGCAGGTTTTATTCATTTCCCAACAAGAGGCTGTTTGTTTCATACTACAGTTAAAAATCTCGTGTTTCTGAAAGGAAATTCTTTATTTAGCGATAAAATAGCTGAGCTGAATTAGTTGTACTTTTTTCACATTTTACGTAACACCTGAATGTATTTTGCAATTTGTATTTCAAATACAAATAGTTGAAATACTGTATTTTGTATTTCATATTTCGAATACCCGACTTGGGAGTGTTTTGTATTTTGTATTTCAAATACCTGCGAGAAAGTATTTTGTAATTTGTATTTCAATTAAGCCAAGCATGTATTTTGCCCAGCCCTCGTTGGACCATTATATACACTCCTCTTCTCAAAATTTTGTTGATATCGTATTGTTAGTGAATCGAAATTAAAAAAATTCGAGAATGTGTCACGAAAATATTTTTTTTTTCGTGAACTCTTCATCAGGTTCGAAAGATCTGCTGCTCAGATTGTGAACTTCATATTTAACAGTACCAAATTCCAACTCATTAATATGTTTAAGAGATGTTAGGAAAAAATATGTTCAATTTCATGGTTATCGTCACAAAATCTATCATTTTTTAATCGAGAACGACTTAGAAACTCCATATGTGTAGAGTCTGTTTGGGGCTCAAACAAGAAGGTCGAATTCATGAAGGGGTAAAATCCGCTCTATGATTCCGTAGATATACCCATTCAAAAGTTATTTTCCCAATATTTCCCAACATACAGATGTGATCGAATTGAAATCCAGTACTTCAAAATGACATTTTTAAAGTTCATGCAGGCTTCCGTGAGGATAACATAATTAAAATATCACTTCCACCAGGAAGTAAAGTGGCATTTGGGTCTTCAATTCATGGAAGGATGACAACATTGGCGCAACACCTGCTTTTCTAGAATTTTTCTATCTTTAATCTTCTCATTTTCTGGCTACTCTCAGAAAAAGTATTAGAGATCATTTCATCTTCAAATTACGATGATCAGTTTTCTCTTAACTCTAAACCATCGAATATTTCAACAACACAAAAAAATCCTATCCGTCCACAAGATAATCTAGTAACACATCCGAAGAATGAATGATGACCTAAATGAAACAACAAATTAAATAAATCAAGCGTGCGATCTTCAAGTAGGTGGTCACCAATCCAATTTTTATTGCCCGAGAATTGCAGGCAGATTGCGAGAAGGTATAAATCTTGGCAACGTTTCGCCCGCCCTTGTGGGGTTTTTCTTCAGGAAGATTAACGACTCTGTGATCGCGCACGTTACAGAAACCCGCGTGCGTTAGCGGCTTAAGATCGTGAGCCGACTCCAATCTAGATAGTTGGGCGTAAATTGAAATATTGTAGTTGCATCAGGCCGTGTATGTTTAGGTCGAATATCAGTTGGGAATGATCGAGAGGATCCGTGGTCCAGGGCACGCCCCCGCATTTGATCATGTGGTTCGGTTGCCCAATTCAATTCTGAAATCATGACTGAAGATTTTCGATATCGCTAGGTATCGAACTGTGCAGGATCGGGTAATAGGAACGAAGGACATATTGATTTATCAACAATTAAATACAGATTTTTCTGTATTACCTTTACATAATATCTTTCGATATTGATTATAATAAACTAAGCAGATTTAAGTCCATACGCATGCTTGTTAAAACTGTGCATAGAAACAATAATGCCACAGATTTTACTTACACCTTCTTCTTTCCCTGACAAATGAAATGCGGTAAAAAACATTTTCCAAAATCTTTATAACCTCAAAAATTAAATGACAGTTGATATTGACCCTTGAAAACTATAAGTTTTCATTCAAATATTAAATTCAAAAAAGTCTACTCGTTAACGGCTATTGATACAACAATTAAATAATTTATATTTAATTTAATTGTTGTATCAATAGCCTTTAACAAGTAGACTTTTTTGAATTTAACATTGATTTATTTTTACACGTTCTTTTAAGGGAACAAGAGCATTATCGTTTTTAACAAATGTTTCAAAATGACTGAATTTGGTACACGATAATAGGCAAATGGAATATAAATATCGATTGAAGAATATATTGGGGTGATTCTGGATTAAAACAGGTTTTCACTCCCAATATCTGAAACAAAAATTAAAATTCAATAAAACTATTTGTTTAGGAAAATTTTCACAATTGATGCCTAATGAACAATATCGGATGCAAACGATTTACCTATCGAGATGTAACCCACCAATGTATTACAACATTTTAGTCAAAATTGACATTTTCGAGAATTCCAGCTACTCAGATTTGCACGATATTAAAATTTCTCAATTCCACTTTTTTATCTCTGAATTCTGCAGAATATTTCTATTGAATAATGAGCGAAATTGGCCAATTCAATTCTGAAATCATGACTGATAATTTTCGGTTAGGTTAAAATATACAGTGCGCGTCAAAATTATGGAACAAATTCATTTTCTCAGGAGAAAAATATTCGGCAACAAAATCCTAAAACAGATCAATTTTGTTTCACTTTTTCCAAATTTTTATACATTTTTGAAGGATTTTTGTTGCACCCTGTGCCATCCCCATAAACCTTCTAAATTTTTTGAATGGAGAAAGTGGGTCATGTGGTACTTTTTTGGCAAGGTCTTTGTATCTTCTTTACAGACGTGCAGAAATTTTAAAGAAAAATTTTTTTTTTTGAAAAACGAGTTAGTTCGAAGAGGTTTTCAGTATGTGCACTTTGTCATGGCTCATTTACTTTGGGACGATGGTACCTGATGAAATTTGCACCGAATGAAAGTCGACCATTAC
The DNA here is from genome assembly GCA_958510865.1 of Myrrha octodecimguttata. Lineage (NCBI taxonomy): Eukaryota > Metazoa > Arthropoda > Insecta > Coleoptera > Coccinellidae > Myrrha > Myrrha octodecimguttata. The sequence continues at coordinate 82,664,285 of OY294056.1, forward strand.
AGTTTTGTTCATGCACAACTTTCAACCCCCTCATGTGAAATTTTTTTTTCTCCATTAGAGGGTTCGTAGGGGTTGCAAGTTGTGCATGAACAAAACTGTAATGGTCGACTTTCATTCGGTGCAAATTTCATCAGGTACCATCGTCCCAAAGTAAATGATCCATGACAGGGTGCACATACTGAAAAACTCTGTGAACTAACTAATTTTTCAAAAAAAAAAAATTCTTGAAAATTTCTACACGCCTGTAAAGAAGATACAAAGACCTTGCCGAAAAAGTACCACATGACTCACTCTCCCTATTCAAAAAAATTAGAAGGTTGATGGGGGTGGCACAGGGTGCAACAAAAATCCTTCAAAAATACATAAAAATTTGGTAAAAGTGAAACAAAATTGGCCTGTTTCAGGATTCTGTTGCCAAATTTTTTTCTTCTGATAAAATGAATTTGTTCCATGATTTTGACGCGCACTGTATATTGGTCTATTTTAACGAGCTTTTTCCAGATCAGACTGAAATTAGAAAATGTGTTGCTACATGATGACCTTGAGGTCTGTGTCGAATTTCATCGAAATCTAATATAGACAGGGTCAGCAGAAATGTTTATCTCAAATGTACATATTTTCTTCTGAAAAATTCTCCAATTTTGATTTAAAGGAACATTTTTCTGCAGAAACTATTCATCAGGTGTCAATGGAACCTTGAAGTCATTATGGAACAACACGTTTTCAAATTTCTGTTTGATCCTATATCAAATCTTGCGAGATACGTCATATTTCTTGTTTATTTCCTAGGCATCCTTCATATTCTGCTCAAAGTTGCAAACTGGAATGTTTCAAGTAACTGCAAAGTTTGAATATAATGGTGTTAGTTTTTTCTTGAGTTATTGAGGCGACATGAAATATGACAAATTTTTTCCCAATATTTCCTAAAAGAAATAGCAGATCAATCTGAAAGTTGTAGCAATTTGTTAGAAATTGATCTTAGAGTTTGTGTCAAATTTCTTCGAAATCTGATGAGTGGTTTTCAAAAAATCGAACAAATGTTCGAAATTTTTTTCTCTATAAAAATCTTAGTGAAATTCTGTGAAAAGTTGCGGGACGTTATTCTACAAATAGGTACGTACGAAGTTTCAATCTAATGGCGTCAGCGTTTCCTGAGATATCGAGGAACTAACCTCAAGCTCAAAATGTAATAACTCTGAAACTGTTCAGCCAATTTTGACAATTGACGTACTTAAATGGGGGTACTAGATTTTCCATATTGGAAACAGGGGCACTGCTGTTTTTCAACATGCACAACTATAAACTTCTATCAGACCTTTTGATTGAATCTCCACGTGTTTGACTCATCTTTCAACATGTTTCCTGAGATATCGAGGAACTAACCTCAAGCTCAAAATGTTATAACTCTGAAACTGTTCAGCCAATTTTGACAATTGACGAACTAAAATGGGGGTACTCTTAAAAATATTATTTTTCAAGTTTCCTAGATTTTCCATATTGGAAACAGGGGCACTCCTGTTTTTCAGCATGCACAACTATAAACTTCTATCAGACCTTTTGATTGAATCTCCACGTGTTTGACCCATCTTTCAACATTTGGCGTCAGTGTTTCCTGAGATATGGAGGAACTAACCTCAAGCTCAAAATGTATTAACTCTGAAACTGTTCAGCCAATTTTGACAATTGACGAACTTAAATGGGGGTACTCTTAAAAATATTATTTTTCAAGTTTCCCTGATTTTCCATATTGGAAATAGGGGCACAACTATAAACTTCTATCAGACCTTTTGATTGAATCTCCACGTGTTTGACTCATCTTTCAACATTTGGCGTCAGTGTTTCCTGAGATATCGAGGAACTAACCTCAAGCTCAAAATGTTATAACTCTGAAACTGTTCAGCCAATTTAGACAATTGACGAACTTAAATGGGGGTACTCGTAAAAATATTATTTTTCGAGTTTCCTAGATTTTTCATATTGGAAACAGGGGCACTCCTGTTTTTCAGCATGCACAACTATAAACTTCTATCAGACCTTTTGATTGAATCTCTACGTGTTTGACTCATCTTTCCACATATGACAACAAACTCTGTCTGATCTAATCAGAAGCCTTGAAAGCAAGAACATTGCATCTGGCTTCATCAACACAAGACTTGAAGTGCGAATAAAGAGATGTTTTCATTCTATTGATTCGTACGTATTGAAATTCGATTCGGCTAATCAACGAAATCATCGATGGGAATGTGAAAGCTTTAAGATACGAGTTTATTGAGAAAGAATATCATAAAGTGATTCTATTAGCTGATTCAATTGATATTCATTCATGTATCATGTAAATCTATGCGGTCTATAGAATCATCTTTCATTATATTAATATAAATTACTCAACTTCATGATCGACTGTCAGTATGAAAAAATCGTTGTGTTGTATGTTTACAAAATTTAATCACCATCAATGTTAGTACTCGTGTTCCTTTCCATCCATTAACGTATAAACACGTGTACGGATTATTGCAAACAAGAAATCGCTCATTTTGCCTTGAATCTGTGAATCTCATACAAGCCACTATTGACTCATCAAACCATTGTTAGATTTTCCTTGTAGACTGAAATTCAGGAAATTCTAGAAAAGTACTCACGTGTAGGAATCAGTAGCTTTTCCGCGTTTGTTCACATTTGATGCCAAAGCGGTCACCTACTCACCTATCCACCCCGCCAAACGCAGCTTTTCTCTCACAGCGCGTTATCATTTCGTGACGATGTCTGTAACTATCGATTACGATTGGGTTGAACTCCCTGAAGAATAATCCGTGGTCAAATTCAATTCTGTCCGCCCGTCCGTCCGTCCGTATGTGCTCTCACTTTTGAAGGAAAAGACTTAGCGACTTGAAATTGTCAGATTAGGTTTGTAGTGCAAATACCTCGGTTAAGTTCGTTAATTGGTGGAACCGGTTTGATAGTTCCGGAGTTAGGCCCATTTAAAATTTTGAGGTCAATTCCTCGATATCTCATGAAGTATTGACTCGATCAAATTGAAACTTCGTCGAGTTTTGGATCACCAACGCGAAACTCAGAAAAAATTCGTGTGGATCCAGTTGTTGGAAAATAAAAAAAAATTTTTTTGAAAATTTTAAAATTTTTGGTGAAAATTTTTTTTCTCGGAATATATTGATTAGATTTCGATGTAATCTGGCATAAGAGTTAGTATTCAACAACAATGTTCCAAATTTCAGTTCGATCCGATATTTACTTTCGGAGATATAGAGAAAAAAATGTGCCAAATTTTGTTGTTGTTTGGAATTTTAACGTTATTTCTGCGATATCTCAAGAATTACGAATGCAATCAGATTGAAACTTCGTGATCAGGTGAAGAATATTAACACGCAACTATGTGCAAAATTTTGTGTTGATCTAATAGTTAGAATTCAAACAAGGGCGTAAAAGCTCCTGACTTCACATCAGTGCTTTTCTAAATTTTTTTCATGAAATTTTACACAATTTTGCGCATCAAAATTTGCCAACTAATTACCTAGTTCCATCATAATTAGAGCGGTATTTCCTGAGTCATTCTGGAAATAATATTGATAATTAGGAAATAACCAAGAAATTCTTCAATTTCTTTACTGAATATATACGAAAATAAGAATAAGATCAAACTGAAATTTGGTCGCTTCCGTCCGGTTTGTGTCCAATTTCATTGGAATTTCAATAATTCCAGAAGAAAAATTCGAAAATGATCTCAAACGAATAGATTGTACTCACTGATGACGAATCCAAGGTAAATATCGTCTTGAAACATTCGGGCTTGGTTGCATTTCAAAATGCAACGAATAAGTTCATTAACGGGCCGAATCAACCAATTGGTTTCTAACTTATGATCATTCGAATTTTTGTGGTTATTTCTTCAATATTTCAAGAACTACTGAAGCGATTGAATTTAAACTCGAAAGTTAGTTGTGACATAATAATTCGCAACTCTCAGAAAAAAATATTTTTGAGATCGTATAATCAGTAGATTTCGAAATAAGAATTTCGGGATTCCTCTCGAGATTTTGTAGTTGTTTGAAAACTACTCATACGATGTGAAAAAAATGTGCACACACCTGGATGACGATAGTTCACAACAGTGTACCAAATGAAGGTTTGATCCGATTTAAACTTTCGGAGATAAAAAAAAATATGTTGAATCTCGTGTTTTTTTCCCCGGCATCGTTGTTACTTCCGAAATAATTCAAACATACTGAGCCAATGATGATGATTCTTGGTAACTGGTTTGAGGATGCTCAACTCCGTGAAATGATTATGTTATTTCGAAAAATTTCGAATCGAAAAGTTCAAAATGTTCATATTATTTATTCTCGCGAATTTCCGCATGAAATTTTCAAGATCATATTTTAAATTGTCTTATCTGTGGAATCATTGTGTGGAATCCACCCATTCACTTATTCGGCCATCGTTATTAAGGTTCAATCCTACACTAGAAATATCGAGTTTCTAAGTAGTGTCTTTCGGATGTTATCGTGTTCACGACCGGCCCTGAATGTGAGTATTTCGGTATGGAAAATTGTTGAATCAAGATTTAGTTCAAGTTAAACAGCCAATTTAACGTACCTTATACCTGAACAAAACTAATAAATGATACATATTAAAATAATGCGAAAGAACTATGAAGAATTATGAATAAAGTAAAATTCAGGATCGATTCAAATAGCATATTTTCTCCCGATCATTTCAAACATGAAAGTCCATACGGCTATAATATTTATATTTCAATACTCCGATATAATAGCCCAACAAATTATCCTTTATGTACATAAAGGAGGAAATTTATGCCTGATTCTAGATCGCATAGAACTCATTCATGAGATAAACCTGCTCGACCAATATACACAATAATAATATTATTGCTCTGTATAGAACGCACGATATAAATTTATGGGTCTAGATTCAGTAAGACAATAAATTAGTAAATTCCGCCCTCCATGTCTAGATCTACGCCCTCACATTATATGATATGCCTATATACGTCATTCACTCCGTGCACGATTATACAGGCTGGATTTAAATTGAAACGTATGGTACTGGGTTTATTTTTATACGGTGAGATCATACATTCAATTTTTTTTTCTATCGATTCCTCGATATCGATGAATTGTTGTGGGTTGTGTTTAGTTTTCGATTACTCTTTCTGAAGGTTATAGATATCAAGAAAAAGAATGTTTCACGGAGAACAAAGATCTCCAGTTTGATGATATAAACTAACATGACACAAGGACGAATATCTTTCGATAAATCAACAAAATTGGACGAAAGTCATGGAAATCGCACAAGGTAAGGGTTCGTTAAGTACTCCTGAGATGGCGCTGTATGATTTTGATACCCAAAATATCAAAAGGATATTAAGTATGTATAATCCTTTCTGAGTTTTCCAAAGGGAGTCGTTCTGATGATCGGTAATATAACAGCGCTTTTTTAGTGTAAAGGCATTATCGATTTATCGATAGATATTCATCTTTTTTACGCGCTTGTTCTGGGGAACAGCGCGTTATCATTTCGTCACGATGTCGGTAATTTTCGAATTTTGAGCCGAAATTGGTCTCAAACGACTAGGTTGGACTCACTGATGAAGAATCCGTGCTCAAAATTGATTCTGGCCGTGTGCGCTATAACTCTCGAAAGAAAAGACCTATAGTCTTGAAATTTTCAGGTTAGGTTGAGATCCTGAATATCTCGGTTAAGTTCGTTAATGGGCCAAATCTGCCGAATGGTTTTTGTGCTACGGCCATTTGAAATTTAGATTTCTCAATAACTCGAAAAAAATATATCTTATCGAAATGAAACTTGGTTGGAAGATGAAGAATGTCAGTAAGAAGAATTATCCATGGAAAAATTCGAAAAAAAGTTTTTTTTTTTAAATTTTTATATTTCATTGAAATTTCACCAATTCGCAATGTGAACAAGCGCGTGGAAGCTGCTGACTTCACGTCAGTGCTTTTCTAGATTTTATTAATATATCTTTTCACGAGCTTGTTCTGGACAACATCGTGTTTGCCAAATCTCTGTAATTACCGATGTTAAAGACGAAAAAGATCCTGAATGGTTGGGTTAGACTCGCTGAAGAATAATACGGCCGACCCCATGTGCTCCAACTTGGCGCTAAGCGACTTATAATTTTCAGGTTATGTTAGGAGCCTGAATATCTCGTAATATGTGGAATCAGCTGAACTGTTTTGGAGTTATGCTCATATGGAATTTTGAAGTTAGTTCTTCAATAGCTCAGAAGTACTGATGCGAACAGTTTGAAGCTTCGAAATTAGCCGAAGAAGACTCAGTCGCAACTTCATGCAGAATATCGTGAGGATCAACTTGTTATGAAATTTCTTCGTTAATTCTCCTAGTTTTTGTTGAAACAAATTGTGTTTTTCGATGACCGTTTTTCAGATTACAATTGACTCAGACGCAGAGCTTGAAATCAATATTTAACCACAGTTAGATTCAATATTTAATTCCAGAAATATGGAAGAGTTAGTAGTATTTCTTTTACTAATTTGAAATGTTCGAATTATTTTCTCGATATCCCAAGAAATACTGAAATTATATCAGACCTTCCTAAGTGGAGCTCCACTTCATGAGAAATTTTGGAGGATGGTATCAGTGCAAAATTTAAATGATAAAATTCCCGAAAATTTTTTCTGATCATTTTTTTTTTTGGAATTATGCTTCAAGTTCAGATGAAACTAGGCGAAGGCTTTGAAATTAAGCAAGTGCTCTACGGCCGATCGTAACAAAATAACTTCCGCATGAAACAACTTAGAAACTTGGTATTTGTACAGCACGTTTGGACCTTAATTATAAAGACCGAATTCGTGATTCGATTGGATTCTTGGTACGCCTGTAATCATGCCAGACAAAATCGATTTTGACTCCGGATTCGTCATCAGTCAAGTCATTTGATACCATTTTTGGGAAAGAATTCGAAAATCAATAACTCGAGAAGAACTGAAGAAGCAATAATAGTCAGTTGTAAAATATAGACGCTAAACTTCATGCAAAATTTGGTGAGGACGTATTGGTGAAAAACTAGTTTTTCCACAGTGTTCTCAAAAAATCTAGAAAAGCACTGACCTGAAATCAGCAGCTTTTACGCGCTTGTTCACATTGCGAAATGGTGAAATATTAATGGAATATGAAAATTTTCAAAAAAAAAATAATTTTTTCTTCAAATTTTTCCATGGATAATTCTTCTCATTGACATTGTTCATCTTCCAACCAAGTTTCATTTCGATCAGATAAATATTTTTCGAGTTATTGCAAAATCGAAATTTCAAATGGCTGTAGCACAAAAACCTTCCTGCAGATTTGGCCCATTAACGAACTCAACCGAGATATTCAGGATCTCAACCTAACCTGAAAATTTCAGGGCTCTAGGTCTTTACTTTCGAGAGTTACAGCGCACACACAAAGTTTCTTCGAAATCTATTCATTAACTTGCAACCGGAGTGTTCGTGTTCTTAGCAAATACAGGGTCCCGCAACAGTGACGCGGTATTTCATATCTCATTCTAGTTCGGAAACAGATGGAAAGCTGGTTTTCTATGATGTTACCTTATTGCCTGAACTCGACCAATTGAAAATGTTTTCAACACAGGGTGTTCCATCTTTCTGAGCGGGTCACAACTTTGTTTTTTTAAATGGAAACCTGTATTTCTTATTACTTTTTCGGTTTCTACAAGAAAAATGAAATACATTTTATACATACCTTAACTTCAAAAGTTTCAACGGTTTTTGAGATATTCTGATTGACATGTCTTCTTTTCCAATATTCGTCACTCAGATTATTTGGAATAATTGAGTTGGGCCAAGTCCCATTGGAATTAATTTCTGGTCAAATATTGTACATTGGTTACTTTCTCAAACGGTGTATCTGAAATCGAATCAGACTATACAGGATATGAAAAACAGCCTGCCACACATTGAAAATAAAAATCAAAACCTTCCTTATTTTAAATGGAACACCAAAAAAAAGCTCTACAAATCTCGTTTAGTAGTCCTTATGGTTAAGTTCACTAGTTTTACTTTAAACAGCTCATTTCACGAAAAATGTCACCACAGTTGAAACTATATCATAGCAATATCAAGTCGTTGAACGAAATCCTAGCGAATAAATATGAATTATCGGCATCTTTCGTGAAATGAGTTGTTCAAAGTAAAACTAGTGAACTTAAGCATGGAGACTACTGGTCGAAATTTGTAGAACTTTTTTTGGTGCTTCCTATGGATCGATGAAATATAGGGTATTCCTTTTAAAATATGGAAGATTTCGCCAATTTCATTTCCAAGGTGTGGCAGACTATTTTTCATGTACTGCATAGCCAAGTTCGATTTAAGATACACAGTTTGAGAAAGTAAACAATGTACAATACTTGACCAGAAATAAATTCCAATGAGACTTGGCACAACTTAATTATCTCACTTACTCTGAGTGACGAATATTGGAAAAAAAACATGTCAGGCAAAATATCTCGAAAACCGTTGAAATTTTTGAGGTAAAGATATTTATGAGGTGCATTTTATTTGCCATGTAGAAATCGAAAAGTAAAAATACAGGTTGCCATTTAAAAAAACAAAGTTATCTCCCGCCCAGAAAAAATGGAACACCCTGTGTTGCCGAAATCTTTTTTAATTTGTCGAGTTCGAGCAATAAGATAACATTATAGGAAACCAGATTTCCATTCGTTTCCTAACTAGAGATATGGCGCCACTGTTGCGGGACCCCGTATACTGTATACTTCCAAGGTGTTGCGCATAAACGGTGTAATATAACAAATAATACGTGTGTGTCCAATCTTTTCATTTCCGAGATATTCCTCGAAGCACTTCCATACGTCTCGAATACATGCCGCAAGTGTTCCATGGTGGATTTGTAATTAATATTACGAGTTATTAATGGGATGTTCGTTGCTCGTGAGTAACTTGATCACCTTAAACCTATATCGGATTATGTTTTCATTTCGGAATTTTCATAAGCGGACGCGGACCAAAATATGGAAATTCCGATGGTCATTCGGGAGGGAGATGTTCTTGAGATTTCGAGAAAATTCTATTTCAGAAGATAAAATTGGTATACTGATAAATAATAATTTTTCAAGAAGTGATTATTATCAGAGGAGTGATTATCTCTTCTATAGGTTGATGAATTGTTTCTTATTATTATTATTATTATTTTTATTATTATTATTATTTTTATTATCATAAGCTACAACTTCGGTGTTAAAAGAAATCGTTTTGTGTTCTGATATGCGAAAAATCTCAAAAAGAACATAGAAAGCTTGCGTCGAAAAAATTAAAAACCAAATAAAATTGTAGTGACACCTACCGGTTCCAATAGCGTAACTTCACAGAAACTCACTCAAACACGCAGAAAATATTTCATCGGAATCGGTTCAGGTGTTAAGGAGGAGTCCAATGACTAGCACATGCGAAGCCTACTTAAGCTATTACGTATTAGTTCATGTAGGCCTCGGCACACGTTATCCAATTCCTGAAATATTATCTTGTATTTTTTGAAATTTCGAGCTTGTAGCTCTCTTTTCCTTGCTGGCTTTCTGATAGCAAGTGCTTAGGAGCTTTCAACTCAATATAATTTTGTGATAATTGAGGCGACAATGTTTCTTCAAATAGAAGGCTAACTCCATTTTGTTGCGCTCATTCCAACGAAAAACTCTATAATTATCGATTTTAGAACCTCAAATAATTAAATTTTTCCGGCAGATCTCCACAATCTGATCTAACATTCGAAAGAAAGATTAAAGAGTCTTTAAATTTTCATGTTTGATTTGGACTTTGAATATCTCGTCTTGTTATGTAATTTTCACGCTGAGTAGTGTTTTTCGGAAAAATTGTGTTTACAATGGGTCGTTAAATTGATAGTAAATAACTTATCAAAGGAATACAAGGAAACTCGATAGTTCTAAATTAACTTGGAGTTGATTATGAAGGACTCACTTATGACGAATCAGATGTCAAAACCGATTCTGTCCGTCTCAGGACACTTTAACTGCCGAAAAGAACGAGCTAGCGACTATAAACTTTCAGGGTATAGTTCGTGAATCAAAATGCGACGGTTTCGTTTATTAACGGGCCAAATCAGCCAAAAGATTTGGGAGTAATAGACAATAGAATTTTTGGGGTCAATTCCTCAAAATCTCGGCAACTACTGAAAATAAATTCCGACTTATTTTTCTTCGGGAATCAGATTTCGATTAAATCTCGCACATACATTATTGAACCCTATATCTCCAAACAATGTTAAAATGTTAGTTCCATAAGTTTTCGAGAAACTGGCTTTATTACGAAGGACGCGTTCGTGAATGGGTACAATCCGCCCAAGGATTCCGTGATAAACCCATTCAACATTTTATTTCCCCAGTATTTTCAACAATACAGATTGGATCGAATTAAAATCTAGCACTAGATTGAAAATGATAGTTTGAAGGTTCATGCAGAATTTCGTCAAATGTTAACGTCACGAAGTAAGGATGCGGGGTCAATACGGGATGACCTCTATGGCAACGAATTTGAATAAGCGCGCAAAAGCTGCTTACTTCACGTCAGAGCTTTTCTAGAAATATGTGAGTCTGTTTTGACACTGTTGTGTCCCGTATCCTGGACCCGGCATTTTATGATATATTGTCTTTTCTTGATTTTCCAACATCGTAGTCTGTATTCTTTTGGTTCCCACGAATATGCCCAAATTCAATATTTTTTGGTTTAAATCAATTGACACCGGCTTTAAGAGCAAGCCAACAATAAAGTATAATTTTGCATGACAGAAATCACTCAGATAAAATTCAAGCTCTTAGCATTCCAGGAATCGGAGCTTGAAGGGTGGTATACTTAGGTTATTCAAAGAATCCAGACATTACATGTGACAGTTTATAGAATTTATCGTCTCAGACCATTTAGGGAAATTTCCTTCACACATTTGTGCTCTCTCTTTCACACCAGCCAATCCGAGGTGTTTTTTCGGATTTTAGAAGGGCGTCGCTTAATTCAAAAAACCAATCAAAATTTATATTCTCCCTCTAAAATGTGAAGAAGGGATTTTTCCTTATTTCGGTTTAGTTAGTTTTTAGAGACTCTTCATTTGGCCGTTGTATAGTAAACAACAATTCGCTTTCGAATTTACAAACAAGACTTATACGTTAATTTTTGTATTGTAAAAATCGTAACTTCTCATTTGAAAGTCGCTTCGACCTTGCTATCGAATAAGATATAGAAGGAAGATTCTATTGTGCAAATCAATTGTATACCACTTCGGTCTTGTTATCTAATACAGATACAAGAAAATACATTTTTTGTTACGTGTTAAATGTGCGTTTTTAATACACCTCAACACCATTTTCGTGTCATAAGTGCAACGATATTGACCAACTGGTCAATAAGTTCTTCAATTATCTGCTCATTTTAGAACCATCAACATTTCTGATAAAGATCAGAAAATATTCGTCGGTCGTGTCTTCATTTTGATAACGACAGAATTAATCAAGTGCGATTCATTCACCTCAACGGGGTCTCTACTATTGAAACCCCCCAAACACCTGAACAAACCAATTCAGGTCAAAATAGACACTATCATCTCTTATTTCATGAGGTTGGACACAAGTGACTATATTTGTAGATATTAATATCTACTTATTCTTCGAACTCGGTTAATTTTTTTTTGAATTCCTGCATTAATTATTCCTTGAAAATACGTTTTTCAATCAAAAATGTTATATTGTATGCACATCGCAGAATCTTCATGATAAATCGATTGTTGTAATGTCTGAAGAGTAAGTAGCACTGATGTTTTCAATAATTCCATTCGTAAATATCGAAATTCGATACACCTAATCAATAAAATTAACAGTCGGAATGTGAAAGCTCTGGGATGTTTTCATATTGTGAAAGAACATCATAAAAGTGATCCTATTAGCAGGCCAATTGATATTTATTCATGCTGAATCCTAAGCGATCGTGGCATATGAGAACATGGTTATGATTATTTATGTGAAATGGTATTTCCCGAGCCCATGATTGATTGATAATATAAAAATAGTCATCAATCACTGAATTAATGTAATGTTTGCTTTAACTATTCCGATCGGTTCTGGAAATGATATTTCGTGCAGTGATAGGAATAATACGATATTAATTGATGATGTTAGATGGGAATATTTTCTCAATCATTTAACCGATCAGCTTGAATTTTCACCTTGGCTTTTCATATTGGAAGGTGAGAAGAATTTCATTATTGAAATCGATGGTCTCGAAAGTTCTATATCCATTTACCAAAAGGGTATTTAATCTTCAGCCGTTTACAGCCCTACCGATAGTAAGCGGAACTATGGTTTTGGAAATCCAAATACTCATTTGTTGCAGCAGCAATATAAGCCCGAATGTTGTCTTGATATAAGAACCTCTGCGACATATTTTTAACATTATGTCTATTATTCACTGCTACAGTGCGAGACAACTCCGGAAGCCTTCACGTGATAGTTTCCTACCCAGATATTGATCCCTCTAAATGCTGCTTGACCATGTTGAATAACTATTTTTCTATAATCTAAACATATGATCCTCACGAAATTCCACATCAACTTTTTTCGAAACTTGTGTATTCCAAAAAACACTGATCCACTATTTGGCACTCGATAGTAACCCTCAAAAAAGTATAGAAAGTTCTCACATGAAAATCTCATATGTATAACAGATGCATAACAGTATTCTGCACTCGAAGGTGGGAATCGCAAGATGCTCCAAGAAGATGGCGCGCTGTACGTAGGTATACTGCAGCGATCCATCTGAAAGGTGACAAGTATCGAGATTCCTTCTGCGGTTTTATCCGAGGTAAGTTGACCTGACGATCAGTAATACTGTGAAACAGCTGTGGTCATTCTCCTTGGATCCGCTCCTTCGGTGTAGATGTTTTGGTTAATTGGATGATTAGCTCTGATCAAGGTGGAACATTTGTTGCTTTATCGATGGATATTGTTGTTTTAATATTACTTGAGCCCTCTTTTCTCCTCGAACCAATTTCTTTCTATAATAGAAAATGATGACGTGATTGGATTCGAAACTGATTGAAAATTGTTCAACTTTTCTTGTAATTTTTGTTTGTTGTGAAATAAATTCTATATTTCACCCGAGTGCTCTCCTAAAGCAGTTTTACTTCTTGATGCAAATATATCTCTATGTTTTATATGGCCCGCATAAATTCTGCCTGAAAATTCAAGCAAATATTTTTTTCAAACAAGTGCTAGATACGAATTCGATTCTTCAGGTTTTCTGGGAACTATTGGAAAAATTTAATTTCGAATCCGCCTGATGATTTCCCATAAGGAATAACTATTCAAATTTTTGATTTCCTTATATTCTCAGATATAGGATCGAATTGAATTCTAGTATATTTTATTGAAAAATGGCAGCTATAATGGTTCATCCGGAATGTAGCGGGCATAATACGATTGGAAAAACGCCGAATATGGAATATTCGAAAAACAAAATTGTGTTTTGTTCTTCAGAGTGCTGTAACTAGAGGATCAACATGAAATTTCGTTACGGTTCCGTGCATTTCAGCAACACAGCAACATTCAAGTTTTATTACACCTTGTTAATATTTCAAGGTCAGGCACCTGCCCACCTGCATGCTTTCACGTTGCCAATAGCCGCAAGAAATATTAGAATTCGGAGAAATTTTGACGTTACCAGGAAAAAATGAGGTGACATTCTGCAGGCCTCAGTGATTATTTTTTGAAAATTTTCGTTGGGATGTAATTAACTTTTTTTATGAATGTGCAATGTGAGATACTTTTCCGTTTTTCACCGCATTGCAGTGTTAATTTTCCTGAGAATTCTTGAATATAAAAAGTGGCAACATTGCGCATTCTTGAAATTTTTTTCAACATATGCACCCCATATTTTAGAGAAATACGAACTCTGGCCTCCAAAAGTCGACCCGTTTTATTCTAGAGGTATTTTGATCACGTTATCATGCATTGTATTTCAATAAAAAACAAGATATCACGAATCAGACTTTATTCTTTCTCCTTGGCAATTCCTCCAGCCAACGTTTCGGTGACAAAATTGTCCGTTCTTCAAGGCTGAAAATTTCAATTTACAACTTAGAGTGATAACTTTACATCCATTCACCTTATAAATTCCTTTTCACGGGGACATTAAATTGAAGCAGTTGGTGAAAGAAGTTAAAAATATTACTTGCTAATTGGAGTGCCCAACAAGGAATACTTGTCGACAATTAATATTTGAAACATTTTAAAACAAATTAACGGATATGAGGAAAGCATCGCAATTTATCTCAAAATTGTAACTGATATCTGACAGTGAGGCTGTCGTACTTCAAACGTCAGTATTACGAACTCTATCGGCCGATTTCACAAAACTTTGATTCCCTGATCAAGGGCTCGATTGTCAGTCAACAGTAAATTCTGTGCTCGATTTCAGTTCATTTGCAACACAACCATCGAATACAAACCTTAATCAACGAATTGATTGGTCGTCAAAAGTTTTGTGAAACCGACGGCTATTAAAATAAAAACATTTAAGAAAAAAATTTCAAAAAGCGCGCGCATGTTCAACGTAGATGACCGCTTCAGCAACGAATTTGAACTAGCACGCAAGAGCTGCTGCCTTCACGGCAGCGCTTTTTGAATTTTTTCACTGATAAATTACTATATTTCAATTCGATCAACTCTGTATTTTTGGAATTATTGGAAAAATAAAATTTTGAATGGGTATATCTACGGAATCATTGGGCGGATTTTACCCATTCACGAATTCGACCTTCGTAATTAAGCCCCAAACCTACTCTACAAATATCGAGTTTCTAAGTCGTTTCTTCCGGAAGTTATTGTGGCCGAATTCGTGAATGGGTAAAATCCACCCAATGATTCCGCAGATATACCCATTCAAAATTTTATTTTTCCAATATTTCCAAAAACACAGATCAGATCGAATTGGACTCCAGTACTTCATCGAAAAATTACAGTTCGAAGGTTCATACAGAATTTAATGAGGATGATATGATAAGAAAATCACAGAATTTTTTTTTTCAAATTGTTCTAATGACACGATTATCACGAAATTTCGACTTAAGTTGTCTTGCAGCATCTCAAAACTAGCTGTGAAGTTTTATCAGGAGTGAATCAGTATTTCTCTAGTTATACCGAAAAAATCAACGATATCGAGAAGAAAATCTCGAAATTTGACATGGATATCTCCAAAACTTATGATCGTATCGAACTGAAATTTGAAACACTGCTGTGAAATATAAAGCTCAAACTGTTAGTGGAATTTTTTTTTGAGAATGACGAATGGTTTCTGGAAAAAAATTTTTTTTTTAATTTACTGACAATATGATCCTGACGAAATTTGGCTCAAAGTTGCGTGTAGTTATACTCCACCTAACTGCCAAGTTTGAATCCAATCGCTTCAGTAGTTTTTGAAATAAAAAATAAAAAACGTCAAAACTTCGAGTGCCTATAACTCCGAAACTATTCGACCGATTTGGCCCATTAACGAACTTAACCGCGGCATTCTGATGCGCAACCTATCCTGAAAGCTTGAAGTTGCTAGCCTGCTTCTGTCGAGAGTTACCGTGTCTACGGCCGGACAGAATCGATTTTGACACCGGATTCATCATCAGTGAGTCCAACCTAGTCGATTGAGACCATTTTCGGCTCAATCATCCAAAATTACAGACATTTGGACAAAACGATAGCACGCTGTTCCCTTAGAACATGCGTGCAAAAATGTATCCATACAATATAACACAAGTTTGTGCTCATCAGGACCTGTAGAAAGATTGTTTTGTTTAGCAGGTTTTATTCATTTCCCAACAAGATGCTGTTTGTCTGAAACTATATTCAAACATCTTGTGTTTCTGAAAGGAAATTCTCTATTTAGCGATAAAATGGCTGAGCTGAATTAGTTGTCCTCTTTTCACATTTTACGTAACACCTAAATATATTTTGTAATTTGTATTTTGTATTTCAAATACAAATAGTCAAAATACTGTATTTTGTATTTTATATTTCAAATACCCGACTTGAAAGTATTTTGTATTTTGTATTTCAAATACCTGCGAGAAAGTATTTTGTAATTTGTATTTCAAAAAAGCCAAACATGTATTTTGCCCAGCCCTGATCATGACGAAACATTTGTTGTTAAGAAAAATATATGAAGCGGAAATAAGTTATTTTACTTTTTAATCATCTAGGTATTGTTTGTTCGCAATGGGTCGAGCAGATCCACCTCTAGGTAAGTTAGCAGATGTACTCCCTGTACTGGGCATTAATCGAAAATTCTTAGGATGAAATTCCCAATGGTTCAAGTTCAGATCGGTCAACATATCTATGATAACTATATGTTTTCTCCGTGAGATACGGCGAATAGCTGAGATTCTTCCTCCTCACCATCACGTATAGTGCCTGGCCTCCTGGTGGCGGTTCTATACTGGGCCGAGGATCTGCGAGATCCATAATATACGTAGCATAATTGGAGTCGCGGGGTGTCCCTCAATAATTTCATTCTTCAGAGTGTCATTTAACCCTGTATAATACGTGCGTCTAATAGTCATGAAATATTACCGTCATTTGTAACGATATAAATGCTCGATACATAAATCTAAAGTTCAATTAGCGATGCAATTATATCCCAGCTGGATGTTTCAGCGTTAATCAAATTATGATATCAGGGCACTAAAACATTTTAAATGAACTGCAAGGCGTTGCTAATCTGAATAGATTACGCTGTGTTTAGCGGGAATTTAGATTGTGTAACGCCGGATAAAAGGAGGCCGCACTGGTATTTGCCGATTTCGTTCGATATGATGTGCCCTCCAAGTGGAAATGAGAATAATAAGCAGGTGTTCGTATACGTTGGCCGGGTTGCTGAAATCCTTGCTATCGTTTCTGAAAGCAAGTGGATCCTACTTGCTTCTTTAGGACTGGAATTATTTGTCGTTGGGTTTTCTCCTTCTTTCTTCCTATTCTATACAGTGCAGCAAATTCATTTTCTCAGAAGAAAAATATTTGACAACAACATCCTGAAACAGGTTGAAGCTTTTGAAGGTTTGCGAGGTAGCTTCAACCTCTTTGGGACAGTGTCACGTTTCGTCCCGGCTTAGTTTGGGGGAACTCGTCAGGGCATGCACCAAACTGAGCCGTTTACATGCCTACGTGAGTGGACACTCCTTGTGAGGACCACAAGGGAGTATACCAGACCGTTGGGGATGAGCGTATTTCCGAGATCTTGAGAGAATCTAACCAGGACAGCGTGCGCGCTAGCGCCCCCTGTACGTTGACCGATGATGTTGGCCAAGCATTACAGGCAGATAACGCAGAGTACTTAAGACGCAAGATGGTACTGCGCGCGCGACTTAAGTAAGAGCTGAAAGAGGGCGCTCGCTACAAGGTCAATTTTTGTTTCACTTTTACCAAATGTATATGCAATTTTGAAGGATGTTTTTGCACCCTGTGCCAACGCTATCAACCCTCTAAATTTTTTGAATAGGGAAAGTAGGTCATGTGGTACTTTTTTCACAAGGTCTTTGTATCTTCTTTATAGGCGCGCAGAAATTTTCCAGGGAAAAATTTTTTTTTTGGAAAAATTAGTTAGTTCAGAGAAGTATGTGCACTTTGTCATGGCTCATTAACTTTGAGGCGATGGTCCCTGATGAAATTTGTCACCGAATGAAAGTCGACCATTACAGTTTTGTTCATGCACAACTTTCAACCCCTACGAACCCTTTAATGGAGAAAAAAGAGGGGTGACATTGGAAATTTATTTCAGAATTGAAGTACCACCCGGAGAATCATTGTGCATTACAAGATGAGTTAAATTAAATGTTCAAAATGACCACCATCGTTTTGGATGCAATAATCAAAGCGCTTGACACATTCATAACATTGATGACCTTGCGTTGTCAGAAATCTTTGTTTAAATTGAAACATTTTATCGAAATGTTTCAACTTCAGTAGAAACGTACTAATAATATACCTACTTAAGACCATAACTGAAGCGCAGTGTTTCACACATTCTTATTTTTCACGTGAGGGGGTTTATGGTTGTGCATGAACGAAACTGTAATGGTCGACTTTCATTCGGTGACAAATTTCATCAGGTACCATCGTCTCAAAGTAAATGAGCCATGATAAAGTGCACATACTGAAAACCTCTTTGAACTAACTAATTGCACGCCTGTGAAGAAGATACGAAGACCTTGCCAAAAAAAGTTCCCCATGACCTACTTTCCCTATTCAAAAAATTTAGAGGGTTGATGGGGATGGCACAGGGTGCAACAAAAATACATAAAAATTTGGTGAAAGTGAAACAAAAATTGACCTGTTTCAGGATTTTGTTGCCAAATATTGTTCTTCTGAGAAAATGAATTTGTTCCATAATTTTGAAGCGCACTGTATAATCTGAGGTCATGGAGAACGTCTTCAAAATGCAGAGCTTTTTTGATATTTATTTATTTATGGGCACAGGAACACGAACAGGACAAAGTCCCAAAGGTAGTGTTGTTCACCGAAACATCCCTTTAATATACGATTCTACATAAAAAATAATGGTCAAATTCACAGGGGACGATTACACTTATGTGAATCATCAGAAAAGTTTCTGCGGATTCAATTCTGGTTTATTATGTGATGAAATCAGATAATAAACCTAAGAGATCGACCAAAAAAAAGTAACCCCCCCCCTTGAAAATTTGAGAGTTTACATTTTGAAGTTTAAAGATTTGAATGAACTAATAAAAAAAAAATACGGTCTTCCGCCGTCCACCGTACTCCGTCCGTACTCCGGGACTTTTCTCGAAAGTACTGAACCGAAATCCGTGAAACTTGGTAGACAAATCGTGTGTCACTCGATATTGATCCTCGAAGCTTTTCAGCAAGATCGGTGTATCCTAAAAGCTCAAAACTGGGGGTAAGGGCGAAAAAAATAATTTCTCGAAAACTTACCACCGAATTAAAACTTTCAGTTTCTTCCATGATTAATCAATCGAATAAATTACTCGATTACCACCGAATTTTCATGAAATTCTCAAAGTTGATTACTGTTGCATAAATCAACCTAAAATTTTCACCCGGATGATTTCCGACCTGTGGTCCCTGCCCAAGTAACACAAACTTCCCGGTGAGATATCTGAGAAGTCCCAATCCGGCTTTCACGCGAACTCCTTAAGTGATTTCCTAAAGTGATCACAAACACTACATGATTTGGGAATTCGCAATGCGAGCTCCTAAAGTTATCGCATACGTAACCAGAATTAGATATTCACAATGCGAGTTCCTGAAGTCATCTCAGATGTAACCAGAATAGGAAATTCGCAATGCGAGTTCCTACGGTCATCACAGACAAAACAAGAAAGGGAAATTTGCAATGCAAGTTCCTTAAGTCTTCCCAGACGTAACCAGAATAAGAAATTCGCAATGCGAGTTCCTAAAGTTATCACAGTCATAACCAGAATAGGAAATTCGCGATGCGAGCTCCAAAGATCATCCCGAGTGTAACAACAATGGAAAATTGTCTTAACGTTCCTGAAGTTATCCCGAACATGAGGCAGAATTTTTTACGATATCCCTCGTGCGTAGTTCGAACAAAGAGAAATTGCAGATAATTTCATTTCGTTGTCCACTATTTATACATATAGGCAAAATATGTGTTTGATTCATGAGAACGGACTGAATAACTTCGGAGAGGCTTCCTAGAAACCAATAGGAAACCATACCAGAAACAAATAAGTTAAAACATAATTCACATTGACTCTATAATATTTTGTTACTGGCTTTTATGGTGCCGGATTTTCCGAAAGGTTATGATGAAAATTTTTGTGGTACAAAATCACGGCGTTTTTATACATTCGGTGGAGGAGTAAATGCATATCAGGTTGAAACATGTATTAACAAGTAAGAGGTGTCTAGAAAATGTATAGTTCTGTTATTGAATGAAGACCTTCCTTATACAATGGTTTCATACTAAAACTATAGTTATCGACTAGTTTACTAGTTGATAACGAAACGAACCTAATTGAGTAGCATTTATGACTTCATTCAGCGCAAAGAATGCTCTGTTTTTCACATTATCAAATTTCTGTATTGAAACTCACCACCAGTATCGGTTGGACAACGGCAAACCTGTACAACATTATGCGAGTGGAAATTGCGTTCTCAAATCTGAAGAATTTCGAGAATTCTCGGAAGAAAACAGAAAAGCCAAAATTTAATCGAATTCATATTTTTCTCAGATTCGTCAGAATATCGACCAATCTGAGATCCGTTGTTTTTCCTCAAGAAATCATCAACACATTTCTCATTCAAATACTGACAGGGATTCCAAATCAATATTTTGTTTCCATATACCCATCATAGTATTATGGAATATGGATATATTTTTCTAATAATTTTCTAAAGATTCATTCGAAACATTGAAACCTCAATGAATACTCTTGTATTACTGAATACCGCTTTTTCATGCAGAAAGCGAATTGAGTAACGTAATTTGAAATATTAACGATTTCCAAAAAATGCGGTTGTTCGGAGGTTTCCATCAATTTTCGTGTGCGTATTAAAATTATCGTCAACATGTGGATATCCATTACTGGTTTCAATCGAAATCCAATATTTTTCGTACTTAGAGTCTGAAATAAGGTATTCAACCTTATCTTTTATATTCAATAAAAGATAATGAGCATGTATATAGGCGGTTTCGGAAACTTGATCGGATTAACACGGGTAAACTTACCCGGGTCACTCAAATGACAGATAGAGCGTTAAACATCTGTCATTTGAATGATCCGGGTAAGTTACCCGTGTGAGTCCGATCAAGTTTCCGAAACCGCCTTATGATAGAACAAATCGAAGGATTAATGCAAAAAAATCAATAACAAACCGAAAAACGAATCAATTGAAATAAGAAATTAAACAGTTTAAGAGATTGCCCGCCAATATCGCAGTTTTCTGATTGAATATTCCGAAATGCAAGAGGCTTGATACGGCAGCTCGCATTTCAGAATTTTCTTCAGAAAAACTGTAAATCCCGCTATAATATTTACTGATCGACATTGGCGGACAATCTCAAAAATTTTTTAATTCCACTGTCACTGTGGTACTCGAGACAATGAAAGTGTGATAAATATCGCTGAAGAATTCGCATATTAAGCCGTGTAAAATTTGCAGCGTTTAACTTGAAATCTTCCATAAATTTCTTTTTGTCTATATTCATCATTGAATGATATCGATAGTAGTTATCATTCTACTAATTGCGATAACTCGCGATTGTGATAATTAACCGTATATGAATCGAAGCCTCTTCTGTTCTTTCAATTTAACAAGACCGCTCCTTCAGGCTGCATCACGTCCAGAAAGATCTTCGTAACATCTAATCAAACATAAAAACAAAGAATTTCGTGTCGACAGTGATAGCTGTAATTTCAGGCTAAAGATACGAGTAGTTCGAAGCGACGCTCATTAGCTGAAAAACTTATGATGGGCAATTAAATCAGTAGCCGATAAACCAGATTGTAATTGATCCCTGATGAATGTAAGTGATTATTGCCATTGAAAGTTATTGTTGATCATAGTAATTATTCCTCAGACCTATTATATATCGCTGATTAAATTCGATGACTCTATAAAAAATTTATGCAATTTGCTACTGCAGAAAATTATTGATCATAGTTAGGGTCTATTGTATGCTTCATTTGGTCGAGTTATTTTTCAATTTAACTCCTCGGATGCTCGGTTTAAATTGATGAAATTTGATCGTATATCATTCAAGACGGCCTTTTATAGGTTCGATAAATTGATATAGTAATGATAGGTGCGCTCTGAATACATAGCTTCGGATAATGATTACAAAAAGTGATACATGACTCATGACACCTGTATCATTTCGAAAAGTTCTTCGAATCATTTTCAAGGATCTTTGGAATTTCATAACAAACATTCAGCAGGTGCTATATAACTCTATTGTGTGAACTACAGAGATGACTGCATAGATGCTTTTAAGGATCTCAAAATATTGTCTTTTCCAATAAATATACGAATGCTTTATATTCGCTTTCCGTAATATTCAAAATTACCTAAAAATGGGTACAGTTACAACACAAGAAATAGAGACGACGTGAAATCGACATATAAAGGGTGAGTCTTTGACCTTGCAGAATATTTTAACAGAAGATTCTTGAAGCTGAAAGAAACACATTTGTCCTCTACCATTTTTTCCTAAAAAGGCCTAGATAAAAAGATATAGGCATTATAAATTTTCATGATAGGCTAGCCGCCCCTGGAAATCTGAACACTGAAGTTTTTCCAAGCCTAAGTATACCATTCAAATCTTCGAAATAAGCAACTCTGTTATGAAAACAAGCGTCAACTTACTTTTCACATTCCAGTTGGTGAAAAAAGTTGTATTTATAGTACAATAAACAAGTTAGGTATTCCAAATTTCGTGGGCGATAAAAGTTGAATATTCTTCTCTTCTTGGTTTCATTTTCGATAATGAGGAATTCATCTAGCTACCACTCATATTAGCTTTGAGATTCATCTTCAATTTGTAATTATTAGTTTTTTTTGTTTATTTCGTTTTCTCCAAGAATTATCAGATTCAGACATAACCTATTCAAACTTTCATTTTCATAAATAAATAAAACAGATGTACCTAATTTATCTATGAACTTACAAACGTTGTCAAATTGACGAACAGAAAGAAAGAACTCTTCGAAATCAAACAACACACAATATGCTTATTCTATGTGTAGTCTATGATTCTGAACTGAACTATAAATCTGTGTCTCCGAGGTTTTAAGGTTATGTCATGGTGGTTTTCTTCCACCATGGGTTGTTATGTTATGAAAGCGCATTGCGCATTTGAAGAATACCTCAAAATAAATACTATCAAAGGTCTGTACATAATCTCAAGAAAATTTGGTCAGCAGAAAGATTGCATTAAAACCAGTAAGAATCCCCATTATCAGGGAAAAGTGACAAGTTAATCAATTATACTACACAAATTAGCTCGAAATTGAAAAGTAAGCTTCATGAATGGATTCAGGACCGAATCACTACTGTATAACACAGATATAGTTTTGGGATGGAAGCCTATTTTGGAGAAACTTCTTATTTCGTCTTGGTGATGATAATCGTAGTATGGAAAACCTGATGAATACATCACTGGAATTGTCCATTGTAAATTGGCGAAAGTCGGCTACTCCGCCTACAAACCATTCTAAATAAAAAATGCTAGGATTCCATTCTCTACTTTTAGACGTGGCATTGCGGAAAAATTGAATTCTGTAAATTTTTTGAACAGAGTTGCATTCAGCCGAAGTATCCAATTCTCGGCATTTCACAGATATTTCTTATTTTTGAATTTCAGATTACTCGAAAACGGCGCATCATACGAAAAAAAATAAAGAATACTTTTATTTTCCAAAATGGTCAAAAATTCGTTGAATAGCATTCAAATTATTTTTAAAAGTTGGATTCTTTGAATTTCTGGTATTTTTATGAAATGTTATGGTCATATTAAAGAAACTGGAGGATGTGGATGAAATTTTATGAATTTTTTTATGGATTTTCAACAGTCTATATCTTACGAACCAAGCCGAATCGGAAAAAATGGTAAGAGAAAAAGGTTTCTTTTGGCTGTCCATCTTCCTGTTTCAGATATTTTGTCAAAAAATTATGTCGAAATAAATTTGAGATGACCAAAAAATTATTTTCGAATGAAAGAGATGTCATCCATGTCCTTGAAACAAATTGCACTTATACGGGGAGACGGAGTTTTTCCTGAGGTATTATATGGCTCTTGTATCATACCAAAAATGTACCTATGGTGCCCCGTTTACATCACCTCCTCTGCTTACACTGTGATGTACCGAAGAATGTTATGCTTGTTCTCAAAAAAATAAATAAATACCTCCCAATAGACAGATTCGACGATCTCCTGTTCATATGGTCTACACGAAATTCTGCATAAACCTTCTAGCTATCATTCTTCAATCAAGTACTAGATTCAATTCCTATTCAATCTAAATTTTAGGAAAATATACTTTTGAATGGTCATATATACGGAAACATTTGGCGGATTCTACCCATTGTGGTGTTCCCTGTCAAGGGGTTGGTTCGTCCAGTTGTATGGTACAGGAGAGGGTTTAGAAATAACACTCGTAGATCTCGTAGAGGGTTTAATTACTATGAGTCATTACGTCGGACCCATCAAATGGATTCTCCGCTTCGTGTTCTTAGTCACACTCACACTGTTTTCATAATACAATAACAAAATATTATATATGTTTTGACTGGACTGTTTACAAACATATTATGATAACAGACGTGGGAATTCAATATCAGTAGGTAATCTATCTGAGCACGTTTTATGGATGATGCGAGGTTCTATGGACCTTGCTCGTCTTTTAATAACTATACAGAGTGTCCACTCTGACATACGTTACACCTTCCCTCTTTGAGAAAAAAATTTTTTCTACCTAAGTTAAAAAAATTTTTTGATTAACATCTATCTTATAAACTATTTATATACATCAGTCTCAAATTCTCTTGAATATATAGTTATGCAATACTGATTATTATCTAACATAACTTATATACATATCATAACTTATTTGGTCTTAAATCTACAATTCGATTATGTGATATGTAACTTTTCACCTAATCTTTTATTTACATATTTCTAATACTATATTTACACCTATTTACCGAATTCTAAAATTATATAATTCAAATCAACTTCTTCATAGTTGATATTCATAAGTTTTTCGAAGGTTTTAATTTGTTGCCTTTACCAATTTTTCTTTAGCATCCTTCCATGCATTCTGTTATCTAAACTTTAAATCAATAGGGTAGCTTATATCGAAATTGTATTTTGAAAGAAAATAAACTGTTTCAATTCTTAACCTATCACTCGTTTCACGTCTTTAACAATGTTCGTCTTTGAGGGACATTTCTAAGATTTCGTTCATATAATTTGACAACATATTCATAAATTCATATTGCTAGCTAGCTTGAATAAGTACAATTATTCTAAAATGTTATTTTCTGCGCATAATTTTTCCAGTTTCCTCAACGATGTACCTAAGTCGTACGCTGATCGGATATTCTGGTTAATGAAAATAACTTGTGAATTCACATTATTCACATTCTCATTGTACTGAACTGAATGTTGATTATTCAAATTACGAAATACTTTTTCTGAAATTTACCCTAACACAATACTTTTTACTGCATGGTTCAAAACTTCGACTACAACAGGGAGATCAATCCTCTTGCCATCGGCAATATTCTGCAATTATGCACTAGTGATATCTATCTATTGAAACATTCACCTAATTCTGCTCTACTTCATAATTACATAATTCAAATGCATTAATGTTCAAATGATTGAAAAATGAAGTCTCATTAGGCATGAAAAAAAAAATTGTTCGACCGCATAAAAGTTTGTTGGATTCTTTGCGTATTACGCTCATCGTGAGAATTATTATTGTTTACATCAAGACTGCGGTGAAACGACGTTGACCTTGCACTTGATTTAATTTCGCTGATTCGAAATTTTGCTTCCTATAAAAATTCTTTCTGAGGTGACGACCTCGTGTTTGGGACATTTACCGTTTGGATTATTCATCATTTGCAAATCTATCTTCAATTCTCTGGTTACTCTTTTTTTTAAAAGGAATTTCACATTTTAGTTCGATTTAATTATGGAAAAAAAATGATCCGAAAATATTTTCCTTTCCGATTACCAATTTTTCACTGGACAATCTAACTGCATCGATAAATTGATTAATCGATTCCTCATTGCTGTCTTCACCTGGCAATAAGGAGGCAGTAATCAAATACAATTTCGTACCCATGCTTACTATTTCTCTGTTACAAGAGAGAAAAAAAAATTTTTTGAAATTGAATTATTAATTTTTGCTGGAGAAAATTTGGTTGCGGCTAATTCCTAACTTAATTATCATTCACGTAACTCATTCAATCAAAAACCGTTGGATAATTACTAATGGATAGAAAAAAAAAACTTATGATAGCAATAGAACCCTCATCAAAAAAAAATTATCATTATATCACAAAAGAAAGTCTTACTGGTTTTTTTTTTTTTTCCTTAATCACTTCAATGGCTTCTACGGCTTCTCTGAAGGAACATTTTTGTGCTATATCACCAGTCATCATGGCATCTTCTGATTCCAATTCACGCCTTGTTCTTCTTACCCCAATTAAGGAATTTCAATTCTACACCAATTAAGGAACACGATCATTCCCAGGACAACCATCTTCATCTTCTGGCTAGGGATGGCTGGAACCCATGGTACCATAGAATGGAAATATGTTGGAATCACATACCATCGAAAAAAAAATTATCTCGCCCTCTCACTGCATTCTGGAAATCTACTGACTCTTAGTCAACTGGCAGGATCGCCATGTGGTGTTCCCTGTCAAGGGGTTGGTTCGTCCAGTTGTATGGTACAGGAGAGGGTTTAGAAATAACACTCGTAGATCTCGTAGAGGGTTTAATTACTACGAGTCATTACGTCGGACCCATCAAATGGATTCTCCGCTTCGTGTTCTTAGTCACACTCACACTGTTTTCATAATACAATAACAAAATATTATATATGTTTTGACTGGACTGTTTACAAACATATTATGATAACAGACGTGGGAATTCAATATCAGTAGGTAATCTATCTGAGCACGTTTTATGGATGATGCGAGGTTCTATGGACCTTGCTCGTCTTTTAATAACTATACAGAGTGTCCACTCTGACATACGTTACACCATTCACCATTTCAACGTCCTGGTTTGCGTCCCAAACCGACCTTCCAAATATCGAGTCGTTTCTTTCGGAAGATATTGTGTTAATGGCTTGCCCAATCACCCATCGTAAACACAATAACTTCCGAAACAATTTACTCACAGACTTCAAAATTGAAGAGCAGGTTTGGAGTTCAGTTAAGACGGCCGAACTCGAGATTTCGTAAAATCCACCCAGGAACCAGGAAGCACATCCACAATCTCTAACAAAAGACACTGAAGATATAGTTTTCAGTAAGGGACCATTTGAATCACAGCAGAACCCACTTTCTTTACAACGAATAATTACGGTCCTTGGTGTTGTATAAGGCTCTAATATATGTTATTAAATTTTGCTTAAGGCCTGAATGTAAATTATCTTGTAATGATCCAGTTATTCTCTTTTGTGACTGAATTATGAGATCACCTAGGTATCTTAGATCTCATTAGGCAGAGTGTTAATTTAATATATCTTGGATAACTATAACCATCCTAGTTGATTATGAAAATCAATTTGTAAAGGTATCATTGGAAAGGAGGATTAAATTATCTTGTCTTCAGAACTAATTAATAATTCAGATTGACTGTTTCAATCTGAACTGGGGAAAATATGGGATGAGAAAAACAAAATGAGTACAAGGCGGCAACTAATAATCAATAGAAATTTATATTTATTCGATGAAATGTGATTCATGGATAATGAATATATATACGAGGAGTTCCCTCACTGCTAATATAACTTGGATAATATTGAGAATCAAAGTCTCGACAAAATAAACGCTTCGTTTCTCAGACATATAATGTTGAATTTTGAATTCAACATAACATCGTTGAGTATGTATGATACTCAATGATAACCTGTAAATTGCCCTCGAAACCCTAGAGTCTGATGGTACTGGTATAGTGAATCTTTGTACTATCTCAAAACCTATTTAATTTTGATTTTCGTTGCTGCTACCCTTTTTTAAAACCAAAAACTCTTCAATTCATCATGCCATTTAAGAATTTCGAAAATCCCCATGTTCAGATTAGTATTCAATCAAGCTTTGAAAATATACTATCAGAATTAAAAACTGTTGGGTTGCTCTGTCAAAACTCATGATGGAACCATGATTTCATATGATAAAGTCTACTAATTATTCTTGAAAATTTCTATTTCTCTGCTTACTTGAAGAGAATGGTTTAAAATATTTCTTACCGGAAAAAGTATGAGCTATGACAAAACTAGAACTGTAAAGAAATAAAAAAACTTTCGAAAAGCACTCACTAGAGGTTTGGAGCTTTTGAGTGCTCATGCAAATTAATTCCCAAAGCGGGATTCCACCTAATTAATCATCCATATTTCTGAGAATTGAAGTGATATCGGGCTGGAAATTGGTACATTGTAGTTGAATATTGACTTTCAGATCTTCGCTTAATTTCATGGAAATCTGAAGGATAGTTCCAACAATAAAATTATTTGGAAAAATGGTTGGAGAATTTTGTAACAATTCCTTGTTTGAATATTCTCATTCTTTTTATATGATCTTCGCGAAATTCTGTAGAGCACCGAACTAACGACAGTACTATTTAAGTTATTTGGGAAATAACCTCAAAATCTCAAATTAAATCGTCTGACCGATTTCGTATAGTTATTCAGAAATTTTTCGGTATTTTTGTTGAGAATTTTTTTCCACTAAATTTCAATGACATTTTGCAAGGCCCTTTAGGGTAATATTCTACAACAGTTCACCTAAATTAAAGTTGGATCCGATTTTGATTGAACAAAAATATTCAGCAACAAAATCCTGAAACAGATCAATTTGTTGCAATTTTACCAAATTTATATGAATTTTTGAAGGATTTTGTTGCACCTTGTACCATCACCATCAACCTTCTGAATTTTTTGAATTGGGAAAATAGGTCATGTGGTTCTTTTTTGGCAGGATCTTTGTATCTTCTTTACAGGAATGCAGAAATTTTCAAGAAAAAAAATTTTTTTTCGAAAAATTAGTTAGTTCAAAGAGGTTTTCAGTATGAGCACTTTGTCATGGCTCGTTTACTTTGAGACGATGGTACCTGATGACATTTGTCATTGAAGAAAGTCGACCATTACAGTTTTATTCCTGTACAAATTTCAACCCGTTTCAACCCTCCCACGTGAAAAATTAAAATGTGTGAAACACTGCGCTTCAGTTATGATCTTAAGTAGGTATGTTATTACTTCGTTTCAACTTCAGTAGAAACGTACCTACTGAAAACTTCTTTGAAGTAACTAAGTTTCCAAAAAAAAAGATACAAAGACCTTGCCAAAAAAGTACCACATGACCAACTTTCCCTATTCAAAAAATTCAGAGGGTTGATCGGGATGGCACAGGGTGCAACAGAAATCTTTCAAAAATAGATATGAATTTGGTAAAAGTGAAACAAAAATTGACCTGTTTCAGGATTTTGTTGCCAAATATTTTTCTTCTGAGAAAATGGATTTGTTCCATAATTTTGACGCGCGCTGTATAGTTTAATAATCCTCATGCACAATTCTGTACGAAATTTCGTGATGATCCTTCATTCCAAAATAAAAAAAATCAAAAAATTTTTCATGTCGCGTTAGCGCATTTCTAGAATTCTTTCGATTTTGTTTCTCTTGGATAATATTTCGAAGATCATCCTGGTGTATATCTTCCTCAATTTCTATACACAAAAAGG
This sequence comes from Myrrha octodecimguttata, assembly GCA_958510865.1. NCBI lineage: Eukaryota > Metazoa > Arthropoda > Insecta > Coleoptera > Coccinellidae > Myrrha > Myrrha octodecimguttata. Next base: position 82,693,846 of record OY294056.1, read on the forward strand.
TCTCATCTATGAGAATTCTATACGCAATAGACTTTGTGCATTATATTAAGAGGAAACCCTGAGAACTAAACAAACAGGGAGGCATGCCAAGATCTAGAGATAAGCACGATTCGGAATTGGAGAACGACTTTGCCCACCCATGTGTTGTGTTCAATATTGGTAAGACATAATTTATCGATATTGATTAATAGTAATTATTACGTCTGCTATAACAATTATCTTCACGTTTTCTCAATATGCTGGAAGATATATGGTAATGAGGAACTATATATATATTCGACGTTTGGATTCCACCTCTGTCCTCTATAATTTACAGATTCGTTTCACCTAATAAATAGAAAATTGTCCGTAAGTAACTTGCATAAGACGATCGTCACTCCTTAAAATCCACCAGGCTATGTGTATTTCAATTATTTCAATTAAATTCGATGTGGTAGTTTTCGAAAGGTTTGGGTGCGGATGAACTCCTAGGCGAGATGAATAGAATACCGGGTGTCCACTCTTTCCCACCATTAGCCACTGAAAATTTGGGTCCAAAACGCAAAACTATAATTGTCAAATATTATTTTCTCCTTCTGCAAACGTTGAATTTGCTAAGGTTGCTTTGCCAAGTCAATACAACAATACATCAATTTCGCTGGATAAAAATAAATTGAGCTGTAATCTGAGGAATGATCTGATTTAAAGTGTTTCAAAAATAAATTGGATATGTGAAATTATAAAACTGTTCAGTTGCTACGATTAGTTTGGCGATCCTCTTTTGGATTTTTACTTAGGTATGAGGTATGAGAAAAGGATTAATGTTATGTGGATCATTTTTACAATATGTGATATGTATATGAGAAGAAGCAATATAGGAGTTATTGTTGAAAGAATTTCATGAATAAAAGAAGTAATTTCAGACCCAGAAAAATAACCTTAATTACGAAATGATCGATTATTATATTGATCATGAATTTATTGGACAGTTTTGATCTCGAAGAAATTTTTTGGAATATATTTCATGAATTTTGTATATATTTGAAAGAACTGAATTCAAAAGTAATGAATTTGTTATAAACAAATATTTCAGGTGGATATTTAAATCTTAATTTTCATTAAAATATGAATTATACAGAGTGTAACAGCCAAATAGAATAAATTCGATAACGAATAAATGAGGGGGTGTTAGGAAAAACGCTCGGACACGTCGATTTGTAATTTTAAATGCGCATAGTTTTCAAGGAAATAAAATTATATAGGGTGTTCCATGCAACCGTGGCCAATACCAACTTTCTTATTTCAAATGTAACCCCCTGTATATTATTTATTTTTTGGATTCTTCAGCAAATTCTAGACATAATTCATGTACAATGTCCTTGGTATAGGTATCTTCAACTTTTTCGGAAAAATAAAGTGTTTTCAGAAGTGTTGAGTAACGTTAGAAGACAATTCTACACCAGATTAGCATGTTGCCAAGACGTTCGCGGCGAGCATTTTGAACATTTTCTACATTGACATCAATGTTTTTTTTGTTTTTTTTTTAATTATTAAGAAATAATCAGCATTACTTATAAGGTTTTAAGCGTAATGCACCGAATTTGTGAAATGAAATAATTTTTATTTAAAACGTTGATTTTTGCACTAAATCTGAAAACACTTAATATTTCCGAAATAGTTAAAGATAGGTATAGGACATTGTGCATGAATTGTGTCTAGAATTCTCTGAAGAATCCAAAAAATAAATAATATGCAGGGAGTTGCATTTGAAATAAGAAAGTTTGTATTGGCCACGGTCACATGGAACACCCTATATAATATTATTTTCTCGAAAAATATGCGCATTTAAAATTACAAATCGACGTGTCCGATCGTTTTTCCCAACACGCCCTCATTTCTTCGTTATCGAATTTATTCCATTTGGCTGTTACACTCTGTATATTTCTGTTATGTTCAGTTGGTTTTCACTGAGGATTTGTTTTGAATTTCACGTTCTCTGTTCATTTCATTAAATCGTTTCGAAAACAAACTCACCTTTTCTCAACAATAAATTGGTTTACTGAGATGGCGTTTATAATATCAACATAAATCGTAGAATAATATTCGTGTTTCCTTCACAGGACATCTTACTTTGGATGAGGTTTCAGTTAAAATATTAACAGGCTGTACAACGGTATCCCTAATGAATTTGAAGTGTTAAATCCAACTGGGTTCAAGAAAAAAATCAATGCTTTTCTCCTCGATTCCTCATCAACATGATTCCTTGATTGTCTTTGTCCCTCTTCCCGTTATTACGCGCTTGTTCAAGGGAGCAGCGCGTTATCATTTCGTCACGATGTCTGTAATTTTCGAATTTTCAGCCGAAATTGGTCTCAAACGACTAGGTTGGACTCACTGATGAAGAGTCCGTGGTCATAATTGATTCTGTTCGTCTGGCCGGCCGTCCGGCTGTGTGTACTGAAACTCTCGAAAAAAAGGACCTGGAGTCTTGAAATTTTCAGGTTAGGTTAAGATCCGGAATATCTCGGTTAAGTTCGTTAATGGGCCAAATCTGCTGAATGGTGTTTGTGCTACAGCTATTTGAAATTTTGATATTTCAATAACTCGAAAAATATTTATCTGATCGAAATGAAACTTGGTTGGAGGATGAACAGTGTCAATAGGAAGAATTATCCGTGGAAAATTTGGAAAAAATTTTTTTTTTGGAAATTTTTATATTTCATCAAAATTTCACTGAAATTTCCAAGTCACCATTTCACAATGTGAAAAAGCGCGTAAAAGCTGCTGACTTCACGTCAGTGCTTTTCTAGATTTTTGTACTTTCATAACTTGATCAAAATGATCAAGTCAAATTATCAATCAAAATATGTCAAATTTCGTGTTTTTTTTCTCGATACCGTTGGTCTTTTCGGAATAACTCTGAAAATACTGATTTAATTATGATTAAACTAGGCAGCTAGTTTGAAAATGGTAATGGACAATTATGTGCGAAATTTCGGGATGGTCGTGTCATTAGAACAGTTACAAAAAAACATTCAAATTTTTTTTTCGAATATTGAATATTCTGTGATCTACGCTGATCATAATATCCTCATGAATTCGAACTGTCATTTTTCGATAAAGTACTGGATTTCAATTCAATCTTATCTGTATTTTTGGAAATATCGGGAAAAGAAAATTTTAAATGGGTATATCTACGGCCTTAGGCCGACCGTAAACACAATGACTTACGGAAAAAACGACTAAGAAACTCGAAATTTGTAGGTTTGGGGCTTAATTACGAAGGTCGAATTCGTGAATGGGTAAAATCCGCCCAATGATTCCCTAGATATACCCGTTCAAAATTTAATTTTCCCAATATTTCCAAAAATACATATTAGATTGGATTGAAATCCAGTACTTAATCGAAAAAACCTAGAAATCATTGACGTGAAGTCAGCAGCTTCTGCCGACATATTCAAATGATATCACCAAACGGAAACAGGTTTTTGAATACAAATTTCTGGAATGACTTTTCGTTATGAATATTCAAGAATATCAAGTTTCAAACATGTGTATTTAGGCTAGAGCCTAGAGGAAAGGAATCATCATAACTTGAACTTGTAACAATGAATTCAATTTCGGAAGTTCTCGAAAATTCTATCCAACTTTGAAGAGTAAAAAAAATCGCTCTGATCTTCCTAGATATGTTATGACATGTCTCGTTAGTATTTCAGTTTTATATGGCATATTTCTCTATGCCGGCATTTTTCAGCGTTAACTGACCTAGACATTTTTATAACATTCGGATATGTTGGGGAGTGTCCATACCGTGCGTGTTTAATGTAAAAATTTACAATGGTTAGATTTAGGAAAGAAATCAGGGCTCATCTTTTCCGTACGATAAATGTATAAAGTTCCTGATTGTCTACAGAAACTATAGTAGTACTCAATGTCTTTAATGCTTTTTTTTCTATTATTATCTTAGTTCTGCTTTATTTTGTTGATTTCCATTATATTGTCCTTTTTTGTTTTTCAATGGTCATTCGAATTCAATTATTTATGTAACAAGGGTTAAGTGGTAGAGCACCTTCTTGGTGAACTTCCCCTTGAGGTTCAATTTGGTGAAATAAAGACAATATTATTATTATTATTATTAATGCTATCTCCTAAGTATAGATTAAAAGTTTTCTTCGTATTTTTTTATCTGTACTGATTTTTCCGTATCCTGAACGATATCTAGAAACGATTGACCTTTTTGCGCGCATGTTCAAGAAAATAGCGGGCTATTTTTCCCCCAAATGTCTGCAGTTCGAATTTCATCGTAAGAATGAGCCTTAACGACTAGGTTAGACTCCCTGATGGTTAATCCGAGGTCAAAATCGATTCCAACTTGGATAGGAAATATAAAATCTTGAACGAATATATATGGAATCAATGGGTGTATCTTACCCATTCTTGAATCCACCTTCGAAATTAACCTTCACACCTGCTCTACATAGATTCAGTCTATTGGTTATTATCGTGCGAGTCATTGAGTCAACTATCGACCGTAATGTCAAATCATGATGATTTCTTGGATGGGTGACCGCTCTCTCCCTATCTTTTGAATTGATAACACAAGAAATTGTTTAAAATTTGATAACTAATTTTCATGTACTACTCAGCGCTGATTTCAGAAATGCAATCCGTTTTTTTCTATCACGTCAGGTTTTTTTAAAAAAGGGAACATTTTTGGGTATAATAATAAAATTTAAGCCATTTTTCCAAATTTATAACATTTTATTTATGAATCAGGTTCTAAACCACGTTTCCAGTACACTTCTATTTCTCTTTGAGCTTATAAGTCATGATAATATCGTTTTCTCTTGCTGTTGAAGGTTCTTTTGTTGCTTTTCCGACTGTGGACTCGTTGAGGATCATCTCTTTACAACATCAAGCAGTAGTCTGCTATCATGTTGACGTTCCATCTTCCTTGGTATCTTCTTTCCATTTCCTACATGTCTTGGTGGAATCTTTGACACTGCTCTTCACCTAGGTTTGCAGGGAAATAGTCAAGATGTGAGTGGAGAAAAAGAACTTTAATGCTCATATTACAACCAAGTTTCTTAAAGTTGTCGAGCATGTCTGCGACGATTGTCTCGTAGTTTGGATCTTTTTTGTTTCCTAGAAAAGCAGTAAGAACCAATTCAAAACATGTCCACGCTGCTTTATCTTTTGTTTCCATTGTGTCCTCAAAGTTGGGATCTCTCATTAGTTTTCTAATGTCTGGTCCGACAAAGATTCCTTCCTTCAGCTTTGCCTTGGATAAACCAGGAAACTGTCCACAAAGATATCTGAAACATTCTCCTTCTTTTGGAATGCCTTGACAAACTGCTCATCAGGCCCAACTCAATGTGAAGTAGTGGAAGTAAGACCATTTTGGGACCCACAAGGCTTTCCCTCTCAACATTTGTAACCCCATCCTGTAAGGTTTTTCTCAGATGCCAATCTTTTTTTATGTAGTGATTTGTTCTGTCTCCGCTGTCCCATTCACAGATAAGGCAAGGAAAATTTGTATAGCCACTTTGTTGACCAAGCAGCATTGAAACCACTTTTAAATCAAAATACTACTGGTTTCTCTTGATTACTATTTATTTTACATATAACTCATGTGGTATAAAAATTGCTATGCAACTGAAAATGCATTATAGTTTTTTTAATACGTTTCAAAAGTAGGTTAAATAACAGTTACTGGAGATCCGAAGTACCAAAATTCAAACTCACTAGAGTACAGAGATATGTATGAAAATATCGAAAAAAGCTGAAACTATACAAGCAGTTTGTGAAATAACTGTACGTGATGGAATTTTTTCAATATTTTTTCTGAAATCATCGTTGAAAACAACATAAAAATCACTGACTGAATATGAAACAATTTTTATGTCGCAGACCTGTGTAATTCGACTAGGAACGGGAAAGCTCTGCTTGACTTCTCGTCAGGCTTTTTTCAAACTTCTTATTATCTGATCAGAGGTCATGGGAACGAAGAAAACAACCGATCAAACCAATATGTAACATACACTTCCTTCAATCAAAAATGCGATGCGCAAAGCTCGAAGCATAAATCTCAATCCATCGGGCATAAATATTCCCGTTGTCGTTTGTTTGAGATCGAACTGTATCATTGAGTTGATTGTGATGGATTGCTGCATGATATATAGTTCTTTAATTCTATATGGACCATCAATATCAGCCCACTTCGACTTTCATGTCTGCCTGGGTTCTATTCGTATATCAAAATGCGAACTTAATTCGCATTGTTTGTTGATTTCCCGTTATATTTCACACACAAGGCTTATAAATCAATCTGTTTGCATGTACTCGTTCTTTTTATTGAGATAAAATGGTCAATGGGAGTAGAAATAAGTAAATCAGAATATAAATATATGTTTTCATGCGGAAAATACTTACTGAAGATGTTCATAAAAATTTTTGTTACTGGAAGAAGCTTTATGAGAAATGTTTATTTCATAACAGAGAGTCTGAAGGAAAGAATACTAATTCAGGATCTTTTAACCACTTTATTTCAGAAAGTTGATGTTGATTCTGACCTGATATCCCCTAAAATTGAAAAATTGGTACACTGTTTTGAAATTGACTTCGAGGTTTTTGCGGAATTTAATTGAAATTTGTTGAACAGCTTCTGAAAAACAACTTTAAAAAAAAATTTTAAGAATTTTCGAACAAACTTTTCGGATCTACTATATACAGGGTGAATCTTTAAGTTGTACATTAATTTTGACCATAGATTCCTCTCATCAAATGAGACACTTTTTTCATTCATCATTTTTTAAGATTCGGCTCCAACAAAAAGATACAGGGTGTTTAAATTTCCAAAATAAATCAGTTTTTCTTTCGTAGCTTCGATATGGTGACTCCGAATGAGATGAACTTTGGTGTGAAGTTTTCTATAATGATTACACATATTCTTCAGTTATCACTTTCATCCTATTTCAAACAGTTTCCGAGTTATAGACTCGCCGATTCATAAAACTATACGAATTTAGCATGAAGAATGCAGATAAAGTTTATCTCATGTCACTATAAGAATCTTCAATAATTTCAAAATAATCAATTATTCCTTATAATTTCTCTTAGCACGCACCGTTTCGCAAATATTCAACGTTGAATATTATAAAATCAGAAAAAATTTGAAAAATTACCTTATATTTATGGATCCGCCCCTGATCTGGTAGAGGAACTAAATTAAGTTGGGATCACGTTTATCCGGACCATAGAATACACATGAATATTTGTCTTTTTCGCATAGAACTAATTAAGGTTTATGCTATTTCGTGATCATACCACAGACCTAACCATAACATTCATAGACATAGAATAAACATGTTATTATAAGTCTAGAGAATATTTTTAGGTAAATTGATTGATTTCACATAATTCATCTATAAATTTCGTGAAAAAAGTATAATTATGGAGTTTTCAATATGAGAATGGGCGAGGATGGAATTGTGTATAATCATATAGTGGAATGAAATTGGATATTGCACGAACATCAAGTTGAAGATCAGTGTTTCAAGTTTCAAGTGTAGTGAAATGTTTTCTTTGCGATAATATCGCAAAAAGCACCAAATCATAAGAATTAAGTGAGTAAATGAGTTTTCTCAATCTTGTTTCTTTGAATTTCAAACCTTGGATTGGTTAGTCTCCAGAAGAAAGCACCGTAAGAGATATATGTGGTGAACTTGCAAACAAAGCGCAGGAGTGTATTGGCACATTGAGAAATGTTTAAATGCTTATAACTTTTTACCTGAGCCGAATCCGGGAAAATGGCAGATGAAAAAAGTGTTTTATCTCTGTTTGATATTGATGTACAACTGAAAGACTCACCCTGTATATTCTTTTGAGGAAGAGCGTTACATTCTTTGGTATATCACAGTGTTAGTAAAGGAACTTTGAACGGGGTACCATAAATTTGCACGTATGATACAAGAGCTATCTGTAGTGAAATCAGAATTTTTTTGATGAACATGGATGGCCAACTTTTTCATTGGAACATAATTTCTTCGTCATTTTATATAAAGTTTGGTGAAATATATGGGAAGCAGGAAGCAGTAAATAATTTCACCTACATTTGCTCTCTGGCCGGGAGTGTCTTTCCACCAGATCCGGTCCTCTAAGTGATGATATTTCAGATCTTCGGATGAACGAAGAACACTACAGCCCCCTAATATTAGGGAATCATCTCCCATAGATCCACAATCGGTTAGTCCACACTAGAAATCTAATAATGATAAGATATCAAATTTTTTCCACAATCAGTTGCGCGTCGGTATTCAACTCCTGTTGGTCAAGTTTCAATCCAATCCTATGAGTAGTTACAGTTATATTCATGGAATAACTTCGAAAATTCAATGGAATACTCCAAAAGTTTTCGGCTTATTTATCCCATTAACGAAGAGAACCGGCGCATTTCGATTAGAAAAGTTCCTAGTCGTTAGCATTTTTCATTCCCAAGTTATCGTGGCAAAGGACGGGCATCCTGCTGGACAGAATCAATTTTGACCTTGGATTCTTCATCAGTGAGTCCAAGCTAGTCGTTCAAGACCATCCTCTGTGATGCCAGTCTATCCATACACAGATGGGCCACTGAAACAGAACTATTTCGAATGAGCAGTACGCTAACAAATCAGTGTGTAACTACTCTCTAATCCGCTTCTACAGAACGTTTTGAAAACCACGTTTCTTTGGTCCAGAGACATATTGTTACCAACTACAGGTACACATGCTGAAAGAGTTGGGAGGGTGGTATACATGTCCAATAGAGAAACGGTTGTGAAAATGCCATTAGGCAAGTGCTGGGCTATCAAGGGAGAGTCAGGTAAATCTTTTGGAATAATGGGTTACTAACGGGGGTAAGATCATTGTTTAGCAATCTATCTCTTCTTTTGAATATACGTTTACCTTCAAGTGTATTCAAGAAAGTTTTACCCAAGCTCTTTAATAGCTTTACGGATATTTCCGGACATTTTACTTCATATATACCCGATTTCAATTCATCCGGAATGTTATAAAACGTATTTCCCAAAAGTTGTCTTGTTTTCGTGGTGGTTGTAAAGCTTACTCAATATTTGCTTTTTTGAAAATGTTCAGCAGTTTCTTGTAGGTTTCAGGGTGATACATAAATGCCCTGAAACCGTTTTTTTCTGTGTACCACCCTCCCCACTCGTTCAGTATGTGAACTTGTACCTGTAGTTAGTAACGATATGTCTCAAGGACGAAGGAGACTTGTTTTCCGAAACGTGCGTTTGACGCAGAAAGTGTGAGTGGATTAGAGGGTAGCTACACACTCTTTCGTAATCAGTATTCTACCCACAGTGAACTCAAATAGTTCATTTGAGCAGTACGCATTCAACTTTTTATGTTCAACATTCAGACTAAATGATGGAGATAGGAGACAATCTTTCGTCTTCTCTGTTCTATCATATGTCCCCGATGATAAACTCGAATAAATTTAAAAAAAACTCCCCATGAAATTATGTTACGTCTTCCACATCATAATACTCAGATTACCAAGTAGAAAAGACTTTATCACACGAACATGCAGATTAAACCACCTCATTAGTGAGATGCTCTTAAATGGTTGTCTGTGGGACAACACTGATGTTATGATAATATTCATTACCCGCGGTAACAACATTTATTTTGTTATATATCAGCAGAACATCTGCTTTTCTTTCGTTTCATCTGCATTTTGATCGAGGTTGTTGTACAAGCATTCTATTCGGCAAATAAAAAATTGAGATTCAACATTTGCATTTTCCGCAACTAATGCTACACTCATCAATAGCGAAGAGAATAAAATTCATCGAAATACATCAAGGATTGCCAAAATGTGATTTATGCTGTATTGAACCCATAGGTAAGTTACTGACTTCCAATTCTCAGTGCAGCTGAGTGTAGTTACAGATAACTGGACGAGTGGACTTAGTGTAGTTCAATCTGTTCTATGATTCTCACAGAATACAAATAAATGTAGATGATTTTATGCGAATCGAAAATGACAGAATTCTATGTTTCTTGTGTTTTCGCAACCACCTCGAGGAGAGGTAGATTTGTCATAAAGTTTTTCGTCGTCACGGACCAAAATTCTATTTCAACTAACAATATGATGAAAATTAATTCATTCCAAAACTAACCACGCATAGAGAACAAAACACGTCCAAACAGGAACCAGAGACAACCACAGATGCCTATGATTATGAATTATATTCACGCATAACCACCAAAGAAGATAACCTCACTCTATGCACTGCACACGTAATCTGTGACTACACTGACTCCCAATATTTCCGCTAACGAACAGAGTGCAAGTTTACAACAAAACACGCCGAACAGTATCAGTGGAGTTAGTGTAGTTCATGTAGGTACAACGAACAAACCTATAATCTTACTATTTCATTTTAGAAGGTGTTCTTTTTATCCAATTCAAAAAAGTCTCTTCAAGATCCCCTATTGATAGATGATATTTTTTTGATGAATTTTAGTTAACCTATGGAACACATATTGACATATTTCACTACACTGTATTTGCTTCATCATGATCGGTATTGTTCCATCCGAATTTCATATAATTGATAAGCTGACAAGAGAGACTAACTGACAGTGTGAGTAATAATTTATTGTTTGGTTGATGGAAATCGATGCTTCAAAGTTATTTTACTTGTTTCAAAGTTATTCAAGTTTTTTTTCGTATTGACGATTTTTATTTATACCTTGTTCGATATATTTGTGACCTTTCTAGTGCTAGTTTGTGATCAATTTTCTGTTTAACTTGTTATTTCTCCAAGTTTTTCAACAGTTTGTTTTCTGCTCAAGAATGTTATATTATTGCTTTTCACCATATTCACTTTCTAATTTTCCATATCGTTCATTGTAGAGCCCTGAGGAAGAGATAAATATATGGGAACGTCGGCATTCTGTCAAATTGAGTTTTTTCTCTCTAATCCAGACCAAAAAGTACCCTCTCATTATTTATACAATAGAAGATTATATTCATCATGATATATTCAGAGAACTAATTGACGACTTTTCCAGAGCTGTAATTAGAGTCGGTTTCGTTACTTGAAATGATGAAGGAACTTCAAAGTTTTCAGAAAAAAAATACCTTCTGAAGGAAACGACGAAAAGCCTGAATGTGTGGAGCTAGCTCATTTACGATTGTCGTTCAGACGATATATTATTCGATTCAATTTAATTGAAATTTTTCGCCCAGACCTTACGGTCATGAGGTATGGGTTCTAATGAGTTCTTTATGAGTAGAAATAGTGATACTTTTCTTGGTAGAAAAATTCTGGAGCCTTCAAATTTATACAGACCATCCGGGTATCGACAACAGATTCATGTTCGGGTTTCCAAATTAGTTGTACAATATTACAAAAGCAGAATCTCAGGAATAGAATAGAATAGAATAGAATAGAATTTATTAATCTTTTGAGACATTTGAGCAATGTATAAGATAAGTCACACAATTATACAATTAACACAACCCAATATGTTAACAAAGAGCAATTTTAAATAATATCAGGAGAAAAAATAGGTAAGAAATAAAGAAAATCATCAACTTATTGTATCAGCTAAAAATTCGTCCAGTTTATAGTAGCACTTGTCTAATAATAGAGATTTAACCTCAGTTTTGAATCTCTTATCATCCAAAATTTTAAACCTTCTGGGCAGACTATTATAGATTTTGATTCCAATGTATGTGGGAGATTGAGTATATTAAGCGGTGTTGTGCCTTGGAATACAGAAAACATCGGTATGTCGGGTTCCGTAGTTGTAAAAGTCTGAACATTTTTTTAAGAGATGGATATCATTTCGGACATACATCAGACAATTAAGGGCACAAAGACTGGAAAAAGTTAGTATTTTGTACTCTTTGAAAATCGGTCTACATGATTCACGAGGCCTCAATTTGAACATGAGGCGGATAATTTTTTTTGAGCGATGAATGCTCGGCCAGCAGCTGCTGAGGAGCCCCATAACACTATATTGTAGGAAAGGTGACTATACACCATACTGTAGTAGATTCCAAGTGAGCTGTCGATTGGTAGTGTGTTCTTGAGACGTGAAATTGCGTAGTATGATTTGTTGATTTTTTTGCACAGGTGATCAACATGATGTTGCCACTTAAGAGAATCATCGACATAAAGTCCTAAAAATCTGACACATTCTGCCGACTGTAAGTTTACAATCTGATGACGAACATCTGAAAACTCTGTGCTACCGGCATCACGGATTCGAAATTTGATGACTTGTGTCTTTGCTAATTTAACGATAAGTGAGTTCTTGCGACACCAATCAGTAAAACGCACAATGAGAATTTCACAGAGTGCTCTGAGCTCCTTTAAACTCCGTGCCCTGATAGCCACAGAAAAATCGTCTGCAAATAATATCACGATGCAAGCTAAGATATAATCAGGTAGCTCATTTATGAACAGCAAGAAAATCAGGGGTCCCAAAACTGATCCTTGAGGAACACCAATATTACAAGTGTACTCTTGAGAATTAAAGTAATTTAATCGAACAAAAAATTTGCGGCTGGAAAGGTAACTTAGAATAAAATCGAGAAATACACCTCTAAAACCCATCTGGTGCATCTTATCGATAATAAATTTGTGTTGTAGTGTGTCGAAAGCGCGCGAGAGATCGAAAAACATCTCTGCAACATGAGTTCCCTAGTCCAAGCAGGTGTTCACAAGCTCAACAAGTTCTCAACAAGCAGTCTGGGTTGATCTTCCAATTCTGAATCCGTGCTGTCTGCTGGTCAAAATCGAATACTTATTCAGATAATTATACATTCGTTGGAATATGATTCTTTCAAAAACCTTGGACATCTGACTAAGGATAGAAATTGGGCGGTAGTTGGCGATGTTGTCTCCTTCATCTTTTTTGTGATTTGGTATGACTCTAGCTAACTTGAAAATCGACGGAAAATGTCCGGATGACACCGATATATTCAGAAGATATGTCATATGTTCGGCAATAAGGGGAGCAATTGATTTTAACACTTTTGCTGAAATGTTATCTGGGCCGGTGGTGCTGTTGTCTTTCAACCCATCTATAGCAGACAGTATCTCATTTGGCAGTACGGGAAAGAAGAAAAAATTGTTGTCCAGCAAGGTTTGGAAGAAACCAAAATGTTAATATCCACCGTTCGTTTTCGTGTCTGAACATCTAGAAAACAGATAAACTACAGCAGATATTAACATGAGCGAGCGGTAAAAAGCTCTCATATCTGCGTAGGTGCATTTTTCAGAATTTTCCTCGAAGAAACCAATCCCATTCGAAGTGCCCATTTTGGCTTCGAAACTCGCACAACAACAAACAATCCTGTTCTCTCTTTCGAACAACGGTGTAACTCGCAAGTAAAAACGAAAAAATGCGATTAACTCTTTTATCGCACACGGTTTTCACCAGACGCCACAGTAGGTATATATTTCTATCGGGTAAATGAGCTTTTACCGGCCCATAATTGAAAGAAATCAATACGTAAACGGTATCAACAATATAATAACACGTAGCGCTTATAAATTTTTATCTGCGATGTGCACGCTGAATGACATTGTGTGGTCCGTGCAGAAATATGCTGCCCGATCTGAACGGTAGTAAGCCGGTAGAATTATGTGGTTTCCTTTTTAAATGTACGATACAGTGCTTCCCGTCTGGATCCGTCGAATTAGAATCAGAGGCGGAACGTTATTCTACGATTTGATTCAACATTTTCATGCAGGTACAAAGCTGATGCATTTGTGGATCTTTCAGCAGCTTACGATACGGTGTGGAAAGATGGTTTAGTATTCAAACTTAGTAGTAGTTTCAAAACTTTCAATAATGGACTCCCACAAGGATCAGTTTTGAGTTCCCTTTTCTTTAATTTATATTTATGTGATATTCCTGCAACTCCTTCAGAGAAATTCGTTTATGCAGAGGATATTACTCTTGCTTTTCCTCATTCTGATTTTCAAATTATCGAAATCGCTCTAAATACAGATTTAGACATTCTGAAAAATTATATTATTGAGTATCGTTTGTGTCCAAATCCTAATAGAACATAAGTTTCTTGTTTTCGTTTGAATAATCAACAGAAGTTTTAAGTTATGAAGATTGTATCAATAATGCCGTACTTAAACATACTTTAACTCTTGAATATCTTGGATTAAAATTGGATTATTCTTCAAATTTCAAGGTCCATTTGGAAAACTTACGCATGAAGTTGAAATCTAGGAATGATATTCTTCAAAGACTAGCTGTTTCTTCATGGGGTGTTGACCCTACCACTCTTAGTACGGCAGCTATAGCTGTGGTTTTTTCTGCTGCTGAATGATTGTTGTTCGGTTTGGTTCAACAACGCGCATGTTAGTAAAATTGAGGTATTGCTTAGGGCCGTATATATAGTTGCTCCATGAGGCTTCCTTACTGAAGGCCGCCTTGAATTTGAATTGATCGGGAAGCAAATTCAAGACGGCCTCCAGTAAGGAATCCTCAAGGAGCAACTATAAATACTATAAATACTGTTGCGATGAGGATCATTAGTGGTAATATAAGATCCACACATCTACAGTGGTTACCAATTTTTTCAAATGTTGTACCACCCCATATGCGTAGACAGGTTGCAGTCTTAGGTTAAATATCATTCCCTTCCGAATTTATTCCCAGTCATGTCTTATATTCCGGATTCTCAAATTGCTAGATTGAAATCTCGTGAACCCTTAAGCGGAAACAATACCAGGTGGTAGTAAATTACAGCTAGGTGAGCTAGGCAACACAGCCACATTTAAATGTCATCAAACCTCGCTTAAATCTCAAGGTCAGGCCCCTGGACCCGGTCTACATGCTTAAACGTTGCCTATAAGCGAGTCAAATATAAGAATTCGGAAAAATTTCGACGTTTATAGGAGGAAACGGGGTGCGTTCTGCAGGCTTCAGTGAGTATTATTTAAAATTTTATTTTTTTTGAAGTACTTAATTCTTAAGCGAGAATGCGCAATGTTAGTTATTTTTCACTCCATTTCAGGTTTATGTTCCAGAAAATTCTTGACTATAAAAAGGTAACAACATATTTAGCGTTCGGAATGGAATTTGTGAAATGTTTTCAACAAAGGTTTGAACAACGATCTTTCAGAAAAAATTCGTTTATTTAATCTGTCAGCTTGAGGCTTGTTGCAGAATATCGTCGGGACCATATGACTAGTAGATCGCCAAATAAAAAATATTGGAAAAACGAAATCGAATTCTTTTTAATCGATCTTATAAAGCATTCATCACGAAAATTTGCACAGATTTCCTCATCAGCATTTGCCAACTGCAGCATTTCTTGAGGCATTTAGGAAATAACCAGGAAATTCACATTTTTTTTCAATATCTACGAAAATAAATATACGATCAAACTGAAATTCAAAGCACTGTTATTTACTAGTGATTTTCAGGTTTTTCGTCAAATTTCCTCGAAATCTGATGAAATATTTTCGCATGAAAATTAAAATTGGGAAATTATTTTTTAATTTTCCATCTGTGCGATCCTCACGAAATTTCGCAAGTTGTATATCGGTAAACAATAATAATAATAATAATAATGAAACTACTACTAATAATAATAATAAAAATAATGATGATAATAAAAATGATAAACCATTGACATGATACTTTCCGAAAAGAACGAGCTAACAATTGGAAAATTCAGAGTGGCCTGCATTTGAAAATGAAAATGCTGTTTCGGCGAAACAAATATTTGAAATTTTGCGATTATTTCGTCAATATCTGAAAAAGCACTGACGCGATCAGATTTAGACTCCGAAATGACTTGTACAACACCAACTCACAAAGTTATGTGAAATATTGTGAGGAAACAATTTTTTCAAGAACTATTAATCAGATTCCAATGAAATTTGGCTCAGAACTTGAAGCCAATATTCGATAACAGTGTTCCTGTTTGACGTTTTTTTTTAGGAATGGATAAAAAAGTATATCTAATTCCGTGGTTATTTTATTTGAATTTTTATTTTTCAATAAAATTCGTCATAAACCTTTAGGCTTATATTCAATGTAGGTAAAAGTCTACTCAATGTCAGCTTGATCCGATATTTGTATTATCATGGAAATATTCAGAAAATATTATAGATGAGCACTGTCGTGATGTCAGGAGCTTTTACGCCATTTAGCGATGATCTTTCCATATAATCCTCACGAAATTTTGCGTGAACCCCAAGCTGTCATTTTTCGATCGACTACTGGATTTCAATTTGATCCGATCTATATTTTTGAAAATGTTGGAAAAATATCATTTTGAATGCGGAATCATTTTGCGGATTTTAATCCATTCACAAATTCGGCTTTCGTAATTGAGATCAAAACTTGCCGTGTAAATATCTTTAAGAAGTTCCTGTTGTAGGTAATCGTGTTAAGGATCGGTTTTTAGTCAACATCCGCTGTGATTTCAAATCATTCTTAAAAAAAAACAAGAAAAAGCACACTGTAACCTAAAAATTCAACCCATTGTAATCAAGGATATTTGTATGAGCTCAACTAATGAAACTTCCTACTACTTCTTTCTATCCCAAGGCAGCCAAAACCACATCCGCCAACCCACCCCGATCCATATACGACAAAGAAAATCGTCCCGCCACTGATCACCGGTAATTTGATCGACATAGCCAAATTGGTAATCTCACCCGATAATTTGTTCCATTTAGTGCTGATTATTAGTAGGGATGGCTGATATTAGAGAAGATAATTCTTGTTATTGCCGATGCCACCCAGTAGCGCACGACAGATCCAATTGCGGTTGATGAAACTGCGCCGTTTATGGCGAACAATGAGTTTCATTGTTACGAATCCCCTTTTGTTGCTTTTGTTTTTCGTTTATTATTCGTCCGATAGGCAATTGTCTCGATATAATTGTTTCGCATTCCCGGTATTTTCCGCTATAATTGAGTTATTACCCTGTTGATTTATTAAGAAGAAGATGCCTTAGTGAAATTAAACAATTAGCTCGGGAATTCTTGGCATGGATGTGAAAACTTATGATGGACTTGTAGGATGATTCACGTGAGATCGATTTTGTTTGTTGGGATGGAAAAAAATATGATGCCCTAACTTGGGGGATCTCCATGAAGTTGCATACTGGTGTATGCCAACCTAAAATTTTTTTAGGTTTTTTTCTGGGTTTTTCCTCTTAATATCTGAAATAGAAATCTTAAAAATAAGATAAAATTGTTGTTTCATGGAAAACGCCCCTGCGGATTGCAGGATTAAACTATTTTTCAAGGGCAGTTTCGTGGAAAACAGATTGCCTAACGAACAATACAGGGGTTCAATTCTTGAATCTCGATCAAGAATTGAAAAGTATGACAATCGTCATATTTTTATGTCAAGTTTTTTCGAGCACCTGCAAAATTTGTGAGAGTTCTATTCGCCATTTCTACTATGTTTTCAAGCAAATATTCAAGAAATAAACTGATTGCAAGATATCCAGAAATTTCAAATCCGTTAATAAACATACCCTTATCCCCGTTTCCTTCGACTTAGCAACGAGTGCTACGGAGTAAAGGAGATACAACATTCGATTGTCGAGTGACATTTGGTTCCATGCGCAGTTCATGTCTACTTATTATTTATGTAACATAATCACGAGGACGAATATCCGTCGATAAATAAACAAATATTTCCCCTTGATCAGAGCTTATCATCCAATCAACCAAAACACCTACACCGAAGAAGCTGATCCAAGTAGAATGACTACAGCTGTTTCACAATTGTTATTGATCGTCAGGTCAACTTAACTTGGATAAACCGCAGAGAAGGACCGCTGCAGTATAACAACATACAGCGCGCCATCTGCCAGGTGCATCTTGCGAGTCTCACCGTCGAGTGCAGAATACCCTGATCGATATGTATGACTTTCATCCTTTTGTCGCAACAGGTCGCTGTAACTGCGATATTGCAGCTTTACAAAAAACCGACATGACATTGGAAACACTCGGTTCATGTGGATTCCCACCACAAGACGAAAACGTCCAACATCTAACAAAGATAGGAATTGGTTTCTCGGAGAAGAACAGAGCTCCAGCAATAATATGTAACATAATCACAAGGACGAATATCCGTCGATAAATCAACAAATATTCCCCCTTGATCAGAGCTAATCATCCAATCAACCAAAACACCTACACCGAAGAAGCGGATCCAAGTAGAATGACTACAGATGTTTCACAATTGTTATTGATCGTCAGGTCAACTTAACTTGGATAAACCGCAGAGAGTTCTCTCGATACTTGTTACCTTTCAGAAGGACCGCTGCAGTATAACAACATAGGGTATTCTGCACTCGAAGGTGAGACTCGCAAGATGCTCCTGGCAGATGGCGCGCTGTATGTTGTTATACTGCAGCGGTCCTTCTGAAAGGTAACAAGTATCGAGAGAACTCTCTGCGGTTTATCCAAGTTAAGTTGACCTGACGATCAATAACAATTGTGAAACAGCTGTAGTCATTCTACTTGGATCCGCTTCTTTGGTGTAGGTGTTTTGGTTGATTGGATGATTAGCTCTGATCAAGGGGAAATATTTGTTGATTTATCGACGGATATTCGTCCTTGTGATTATGTTACATATTATTGCTAGAGCTCTGTTCTTCTCCGAGAAACCAATTCCTACCTTCTTATTTATATTTAACCCAGAAAATCGACGCAAATATATGACAATGGGGGTTTTTCCTGAATTTGAGTTTTTACTGCAAATGCAAATTTGAACTTAATTATTATGGGTTTGGGATTTGCCAGGCATGCACGAAGTGACAACGGTGTTTAGTAGAATAGATTTTTCTGATATAGAATAATGAAATATTCATTCCTATTCTGTGGTACAAACGTACTCTTTGTCAATACAACCAAAGAATTTCCGATTGCGATTTGTCAGTAATATGAGAGTATGACAGTCTGTGCTCTTCTTTTTCTGTTCCTTGGTCGTTGTCTTCTACTCTAACTAGATCGAAATATAGCTATCTCTGTTTTCCTAAGCAAAGTAACACATTCGACGTCCTTTTCTTTCCGAGAAAGCTGAATTCGACGTTGATATATCGTGCACTCAAGACAAATCCCTTTAAATGTAAATCCCCATTATTATTTTTCAGTTTTAGGTGATCAAACATTTTTTTAAAAATATAATATTGAAATTATATGTTTGCATTGTGATGTTCCAAAGGTTTTCCATGAAAATTACTGCATTTTCGATTAAAGGCAAAATCCCCTTTGTCATACTCTTCAGTTCTTGATCGAGATTCGGGAATTGGCCGCCAGGAACAATACGAACGATAAATAAAGCGCCTGTGACGTACAAATCTGACTCTCTCATCGAAAGAACGAACAAATTTTTAGAATTATTTTTTTTCTATTTTGCGTTGTGAGTTTTGTCAAATTGATCTCAGCTGTTGTCTACTATGCCGGTACTTTAGTCTAAGAATTTTCCTCAAAATTAAATGGTCTAGAGAGAGGTCTTGAACACATTTCTGGGAGCACACACTTTCCTATTTCCAATATTTTCAAATTCTTGAAAGAAATAATACTGCAACAACTAATTGCGTTCGTTCCGAAAAAGCTCACAAGAGCTGAAAAAAAGCAGAAGAGCTGCTAAGCGATGTTGAAGAGGCAGCAGGTAATACTCTTTCATCAGTAATTCTCAAAATGTCAAAGGCAGTTTACGATTTGGCTTAGAAAACATTGATATTTTGATAAGAAGATTAATCATATTAATGAGAAAGTATTATTTGTATATTTTGAAGGTGAGAAAGATCTGAAGGTATCAACATTATGGACTCTTCACTAAATGTTGAGATCCAAACTAAATCTGAACAAGAATGTTGACATTAAAAATACACAAATTTGATAGCGTACCTATATCAAAAGGCAAACAGACGGCAACAGTGCTAAAAACTCAAAAGTTTCCACAAAAAAAGATTTTGCCAAATTTTTGTTAGGCGCTGATGACAAAGAATTCTTAATGGGACTTAATGGAAATGGCATGAGCTTGCAGAAAGGCAAAGTTAACTTTCCTTTCATTTTGAAAATGTTATAGATGAAGTAAGCCATTTTTGCGTTGATATCCCTCCGTGAAGAACAAAAGTTATTATGCAGTTTGCAATAACTACTGGTGCCATTGGAAATATGAATTATGTTGAAAATATATAAGGTTGCATCCTCAGAACCCTGAACACAACAGATTATTTGTTAAATATGTAAATGGAAAATGTACCAGGAATTATGTGGGAATCAACACTTTCAGTAGTCTGCCAAAAGTTATCGCACAATTTCTTGAACTGAAAAATCCTGCTCTATATACTGGCCACTGCTTCAGAAGAAGCTCTGCCACTTTATTAGCTGACAGTGGCGCTGATATTTTAAAATTGAAGAGGCACGGTGGTTGGAAATCGAGCACTGTTGCGGAGGGATATGTTCGGAATTCCATAGAAAATAAAAAAAGTCTTATATAAGATATACTTGGTGAAACATCTAATGCAGTCTCCCCCACTTCCCAAATAACAGCCGGTGCGAGCCATAGAACAAGTTTGTCATCGGGAATTGTTAATACTGCCAAGTTTATTTAGGATATGTTTCGGAAATCAACTTAGATATTTCAGTTGCTGGTTTTCCGTTCCGTAAACATGAAATATTCGGTTGGCTCCTGAAAAAAGGTTAATTACGGAATTTGATTGAGGAAAAAAAGTGTTGTCACCAATACGACAGTCAGTGTTCTTCGGTAATATGTCCATAGCATAGAACAATTTCTATTTACTTTATGATCGATAAAACATAGACAAATCGACAATCAACAAAGAAAAAACTACTATAGTCTATGGATCATAAGGTAAATTTCATGATGTGAGTAAAACATCATGGATTGTTTCATTTCATAGATATGTTACTGAAGAACATCGACTGTCGTTCTGGTGACAGAAAGATTGCTTTTTTATCAATCAAATTCCGTAATTGACCTTTTTTTAGGAACCAACCGAATATTTCATATTTACGGAACAGAAAACCGGCAACTGAAATAAACAAGTTGATTTACGAAACATATCATTCATAAACTTGACACTGTTGACATGAAATCAGGAATCCCAACTTAAATTGTTGGAAAGGCTGTCTTAAATTAAAGAAAGGTTCGTCCTTCTTATGCAATTTCTTTATTGGCAACAATTGCACTAGGAAGGTTTCTTCACTCATGGAGTGTTAAATGTGAACTAACTCTGATAATCTAGAGGAAGAATCTAGCATTCCTTAAAACACGAAATGTAAGCTTTTCTTCATGGGCCCTCGGCTCATGCACGTGTATAATGTAAACATTTGAAGAGGCATTTCTGCTTGAAGTCAACTATAACAATCCTAATCTCAGAATTTATTATTTCGGAGTGAACCACAAATAAACGTATCAATGATAAACTAATGCGAAAGTTCGAAAATGAAAATGATAACAGGTCACATCGTAACAGAGAAGCATATTTTCCTGAAATGCGTTTCGAGTACGCTCCTGTGAATCGGCATTCATCTCGAGAGACCTAATCTGAATAAGATTAATTGAAGCTATTTGTTAAATACTGTCCGCCCGCATTTTTAGCAGTCCTAGAGTGATTTACACAATATTTAGATGTGTATGTATATGAATGTGTATGTGCTTTACGCGTAAATGCTCGCTGGTTCTTGATATAACTCCATAGATTATTTCTTCTCTCATTTCTCATCTCCAACGAGGTATATTCACCAACATCTCACGGTGTCTCATGGAACTAACCATGAATTATAGCCTTAGATAGAGTTGGATGTTACCACGGCGACAGAATGCATCACTGAAGACATTATCTATGAATTGTGGTTAATTTGAAAGTGAGCGAAAAGGAAAAGTTCATGAATATGCATATTTGGAGGTTCATTTATCGAAATGGAAGATCGTAACAATGGGAAAATCATTTCAACAGTTCATTTTTGTTATTGGCTGATGAAACTAAGCGCTACACCCTCTGGTGGCTATCAGAGTAACCCGAGTTACAAACATAATCATTGATAAGTTAAAAGAAATGTCAACACAAATCTAGAAAAGCACTGCCGTGAAGGCAACAGCTTTTGCGCGCCGCTTCGGCAACGAATTTGAACATGTGCAATTCGATCTGATCTGTATTTTTGGAAATATTGGCAAAATAAAATTTTGAATGGGTATATCTACGGAATCATTGGGCGGATTTCACCCATTCACGATTTGGACCTTCGTAATTAAGCCCGAAATCCACTCTACAAATATATAGTTTCTGAGTCGTTTCTTTCGGAAACGGCTAACTGCGTAAACACAATAACTTCCGAAACAAACAACTTAGAAACTCGATATTTGTAGAGAAGGTTTGTGGCTTAATTACGAAGGTGGAAATCGTGAATGGGTAAAATCCGCCCAATAATTCCGTAGATATACCCATTCAAAATTTTATTTTTCCAATATTTCCAAAAATACAGATCAGATCGAATTGAAATCCAGTTCTTCATCGAAAAATTACAGTTCGAAGGTTCATACAGAATTTAATGAGGATGATATGATAAGAAAATCACAGAATATTTTTTTTCAAATTGTTCTAATGACACGATCATCACGAAATTTTGCATAAAGTTGTCTCTCAGCATCGTGAAACTAGCTGCGGAGTTTTATTATGATTGAAGCAGTTATTCTTGAGTTATATTGCAAAAAACAACGATATCGAGAAGAAAACCCCGAAATTTGACATAATTTTTCCCAATATCTCCAAAACTTATAATCGTATCGAACTGAAATTTGGTACACTGCTGTGATATATGAAGCTCAAACTCCGAGTAGAATCTTCTTTCGGATATGATAAACGGTTTCCAAAAAAAAATTTTTTTAAATATACTGACAGTATGATCTTGACAAAATTTGTCTCAGAGTTGTGCGTTAATATATTCCACCTAATTGCCAAGTTTGAATCTGATCGCTCGAGTAGTTTCTGAAATTAAAAATAAATAACTTCAAAATTTCAAGTAGCTATAACTCCGAAACTGTTCGAACGATTTGGCCCATTAACAAACTCAACCGCAGCATTCCATTGCGCGACCTACCCTGAATGTTTCAAGTCGCTAGCTCGCTTCGTTCGACAGTTATCGTGTCCACGGCCGGCCGGCCGGACAGAATCGATTTTGACACCGGATTCATCATCAGTGAGTCCAATCTAGTCGTTTGAGACCATTTTCGGCTCAATCATCGAAAATTACAGACATTTGGACGAAACGATAGCACGCTGTGCAAAAAAAATGAGAAAGTTTATGCATTTTTCTTGGCGTTTGTGTGATTTCACAAGTGTTTTTACTGAGAAAAACCAAACTCAAATGTCCCTTTCCATAGATTTCCACAGCCTGGTGAAAAATTTCGAGTTTGGGTGAAAACTCGAAACTTCCTTAAAACAAGTCGGGCCAGAAAATGTTGAAGAATCGATAAAAACTTTGGCAACTTGTAACTCAAAAGTGGTAAACCAGCAAACAAGATTTATGAGAGTCTGTTACCTTCATTTTACCGATGATGATAATTTCTTTAGAGGTAAGCATGAATTGCTCATGAAATATTAGATCACATTCATGAAGACAATTGTTTTCCAGGCCTTTAATCTAAGTAGAGAAATTTAATTGAGAGGAATGCTATGCCTTCCAGAAATCGGCCTGTTGAACTGATCATTAAGGAACAACGTCAATATTTTAGTGATAGAACTGACCGATAGCTCCAATCCCTCTACCTAAGGTTCTTAAACTGGCCACTATAGCGCTGCAATACTTTATTGAGACGCCAATTGTATCGACTATCGACTGACAATTTTCATAACCCATTTATTTTACTATATTTTGGCAAATACAGATCCGATCATAACGAACTTGGATTTAAGATAATTATATCAAGGTTCATGCAAAATTTCGTGAGAATGACATACGCTTGAAAAATCACAAAATAGTATTTATCTAGGCGAACTGCGTTGTACGAGTTTGATACCTGAATAGGTGAGCACTCCGGCTTCGAATTTGAACACGCACGACGCACGTAATTTTCGAGTTTTTTCAGAAAGTATTGAAGAATCCTATGTTGAATTCTCACTTGATGTTGAGACGATAAGTTCCAAAAGGAAAGAGCTAGAGTGACTTGAAAGGGTAGGTTTTATATCAAACTGGAACGTTTAAGTTTCGAAGTTTTTCTCAATCGAAAAATTGAGGCAATTCAATCATAAATCTTAAGAAGTGCGTATGCGATCGAATTGAAATTTCGGAATTAGGTGTGTAGTGCCGGAGCGCACCTCAATGCAAAACTTCGTGAGGATTCTCAAAATCATTCTCCGAAAAATTGTTGTTCAAGAAACAATCCATCTAATTCCTATGAAATTTCGTACGGAAGGTCACGAAAATGTGTCAAATTTGGTTGTTGTATTCTCAGTATCGTTGCTATTTTTTCAATAACTTAAGAAGTTGACAACAAATCTGCGTAAAATCTCGTGACCTCTAACTAGTGCTCCTGTAGAATTTTTAATAGATTCTAATTGTTCGCAATTTTTGATTTCGTCCGATGCCATCAGAATCAAATACAAACTTAATGAATCATCATTTGACTGAAATTTAACCGTTTCAAAAATATTGCTTTAGCCAAGAGTGAACTCGATTCTCTGAACAAGATCAAGATACGAGCCTGGGATTCCAAAGAAGTACTCGCATTCGCTGAAAATCCCCAGATATGTTGGCAACCAATGAAACATTTTCAAGCCATGTGTGTTGCATGACTTCCTTGCTTCGTATATTATTCAAACGGAACTCGTCATTGGAGAACCTATTCGAGATCACTTAAGTCGAATGCGCTAATATTTGAATAATACTACGATAATCAAATAAATATAACTCTTCAATTGTAATTTTGCGAAGAAGACTTTCTGGTGTTTTACGCAAAAGGATACACCAAAGTAGGAAGGACTAGGTTTTAATATTAGAAGAATACAAGCACGATAACTTTCATATCATCGAGTTATTATTTTGAATGTAGCAATAGCATAATTGAAATATAACTACTAGGACCGTATGTGGGATGATTTCATCTTATGGTTCAGCTGATTCATACAACGAATTTGAAGAAAAATGATTCCTAGAACCTCCACCTGGAAGAAATGTCTACCGAAACATCCTATTCATTCCACAATTGCTGGGTGGGAGATAACATCCAACGCCGCTTCCAAATACGTGTGATCCAAGCGGTGAATTCGTCAATAGGAGTTTTTGAACGAAAATGCAGTTATTTTCATGAAAAACCTTCAGAACATCACATGTCAAACATTGATTTCAATATTATATTCTTAAAAAAATGTTTGATCACCTAAAACTGAAAAATGAAATGGGGATTTGCATTTATATGGATTTGTCATGAGTGCACGATATGGCAACGTCGAATTTAGCTTTCTCGGAAAGAAAAGGACGTCAAATGTGTTACTTTGCTTAGGAAAACAGAGATAGCTATACTTCGATCTGGTTAGAGTAGAAGACAACGACCAAGGAATAGAGAAAGAAAAGCGCTGACTGTCATACTGTCATATTACTGACAAATCGCAAACAGAAATTGTTTGGTTAGATTGACAAAGAACACGTGTGTACCACAGAATAGGAATAAATATTTCGTTATTCTATAGCAGAAAAAGCAATTCTACTAAACAACGTTGTCACTTCGTGCATGCATGACAAATCCCAAACCCCAATTTTGAAACCTGATTTTGAATACTTTCTGAAGGTAATTTGGGAAAATGACGAATCAAACCCATAATAATTATGTTCAAATTTGCATTTGCAGTAATAACCCAAATTCAGGAAAAACCCTCATTGGCGGCAATATCAAACAGAGTTGCAATGATCTAATCCATCTGGAGTCGGTTGTTCGCGCAGGTCAAAC
This sequence comes from Myrrha octodecimguttata, assembly GCA_958510865.1. Classification (NCBI taxonomy): domain Eukaryota; kingdom Metazoa; phylum Arthropoda; class Insecta; order Coleoptera; family Coccinellidae; genus Myrrha; species Myrrha octodecimguttata. The sequence continues at coordinate 82,719,814 of OY294056.1, forward strand.
GGAATCTGGGCGCAAATCATAAATGCGTACCGAAAAGAGGAGGCGAGCAATGCTTCCGGTATAATGTGGACGACACTTCGAACCTCTTTGATCAGCTTCAATAAACCGACTCTAGACGGATCTCATCGAGTGCTGTCAAGAACAATTCCCTTTGACCCAGTCGCTTTTATTCGATAATTCGCATTGCTGAGTAGAACCGTCCATACTTCTTGCGCAATCATTGATCCCATCGGTTGTTCGTGAAGAATGAAGTAGAATAACAGATATGTGAGCTGAAGCACATCCAGAATTAGCAATGATACAACAAAAAACTCATACATTACCTGTTGAATCATCACCTGCATTCAGATATCCTTTGATAATGAAAGATAGTCACAATGACGATTCCCGATGATGAATAAAGCGATCTAACGAAGATGAAAGGCACCGCTTACTCCTCGCAGGTCATCATCGCAACCTTTTACCTTCAGTCGAGCTTACATTTCAATCTACACATTCATTGAGAATATATTTATCACCTATACCGTGATGAGATTGTGGGAAATCTATGGCCTGTTACGATTACCACGGTATAAAAATGACGAAGACAGTTGCATAAATTTGCGTCGGGTCGTTTCTCCTGCCACTTAAATAGTGAAGATAATGGAATGGTTTATGTTACAGTTCAAAATCTATCGACATTAACTCTACTTCGCTTTGCGGATATGTTTAAAAGGTTCAATTAGAGATGTCGGCACCACATATGGATATATAATGAATGCGAAAATAGACAGCGTCAATTATGCCATACATTCTACATATCGCGGAAGAAGGCTCTGATATTATTACGCATTTTAGTCCGAAAATAATAGTGAGAGTGCACAGAAACGTTTGTTTGAGTGAAGTTGATGATTCTAGCTTAAGGCGTTCAAAAATTTTGTCGTAAATTTAGCCATTTATCGACTTCAGCAATCCAGTATTATTTTGGAATATATACAGGGTGATTCATTAAGGTTGGCCACCCGCCGTATCTCGGAAACCGTTTATCCTATGACTTCCGGAAAAAAAATCTAATGACAAACTTGGCCCTTAGAAAGTGATTAAAAATATTTTCAAGTTCGTAGTTCCCCACTAGAGGGCGCAATATATCACTTGTAAAATATAATCTCATTTTTTACGAAATATTCTCCAGGTAACAGTGGTAAAGAATAATAAAATAAGAATCTACTCTTTCTCTTCAACAACTTTTGTTTCAGTAATTTTTCTATATTTCCTATTTTTTATTGATGGGATGGATAAACTTTTCTTCACGAAAAAAACATTCTTACTCCTGTATGGGTGAACCGATTTTCACGTAATCAGGTTTCGTTCGAAGGCCATCGAAAGCAGATCACAGAAACATATGACAACAATATACCGGGTGATCCAATTGAAAACTACAGACTGTTTTATGTCACTTTGCCCTATTTGTGCGTTTTACTGGAAAATTTCAAATGCAATACTATGATTTTAACCGGGTGAGAATAAGCCAAGCATTATCACCTACTGTTTTTTTAAAACCGCAGACAGATATCATTGGTCGTTTCGGAGTTATTGACATTTTTGTAAATTTTGATAAGTATTGATCAACCCTGTGAAATGCAGGAGGAATTGGGTTATTTCATCTCTAAACAATTAGATGAAAGGAAAAAACTCATCAAACAACGAAACAAGCTGATTTAGAACCAGTAAGCTTTGGCGATACTGTTCATTTTCGGTATCTATAGCTGTAAAAGTTTTTTAGGACGATTGCAAACCACTATTTTATGATGCCCCATTATTCAAATGAAGAAGCATATGATATGCTTAATGTTCATTTTGAATGTTTAGAAAATGCAGTAGCTGAAAGGGAATACCCGATACGATATATCCTGAAAGACGTCGTCATTCCAAAAGGGTATTCAAAAGATTGACACGAAGAGTGCGAGAAACTGGTAAGGTTCAATATCTTGGAAGAAAAAATAGAAAACGTAGAAGCCGTAATGAGGATAATATCATAAAAGTTTTGGCTTATTAACAAGACAAAGGTGCTTGAAATTTTAACGGAAGATCTTCCAATTCTTTTAGAAAATGTTGCTATTCAAAGCAGGTTAGATATGTGGTATCAACAAGATGGTTGCCAGGCGCATTATGCTGCTAATGTTAGAGAATATTCATATAACGTCTTCTCAAAGAGGTATATTGGACGAGGGAGTATTTTTCCATGGCCAGAAAGATCACCCGACCTCACAGTATTAGTTTTTTTATTTTTGGGGGAGAATAAAGACTTAGTTTTCTGAACACCCCCCACTACAAGTGAGGATATTCAAAATAAATTTCGACAGGCAGCTTCTTCTCATACTGAAATTGTGGCCAGTGTCAACTCGACGAAAGAAAGACTAAATTTATGTGTAGAAAATAATGGTAGACATTTTTAATATTTGAATTGATTAGAGTAAGTAAGTAAGTAAGTGTTGTTTTTCTGTTCAAATATTTTCGTTGTTGCTAATTTTTGTTTTATTCTATCGCATCATTGTTACTTCATGTGTGTTGAGTATTTTGCTGCGTTGTCATGATGCATAAAGTCACTTTCTTGTTTATTCAAGCTCACAGAAAAGATCAACATTGATCAAAATTTACATAAATGTCAATAACTCCGAAACGACCAATGATATCTGTCTGCGATTTTAAAAAGTCAGTAGGTGATAATGCTTGGCTTATTCTCACTCGGTTGGAATCATAGCATTGCATTTGAAATTTTCCAGTAAAACGCGCAAATAGGGCGAAGTGACATAAAACAGTCTGTAGTTTTCAATTGGATCGCCCGGTATATTGTTGTCATATGTTTCTGTGATCTGCTTTCGATGGCCTTCGAATGAAATCTAATTACGTGAAAATCGGTTCACCCATACAGGAGTAAGAATGTTTTTTTCGCGAAGAAAAGTTTATCCATCCCATCACTAAAAAATAGGAAATACAGAAAAATTACTGAAACAAAAGTTGTTGAAGAGAAAGAGTAGATTCTTATTTTATTATTCTTTACCACTGTTAGCTGGAGAATATTTCGTAGAAAATGAGATTATATTTTACAAGTGATAGATTGCGCCCTCTAGTGGGAAACTACGAACTTGAAAATATTTTTAATCATTTTCTAGGGGCCGAATTTATCATGAGATTTTTTTCCGGAAGTCATAGGATAAACGGTTTCCGAGATACGGCCAGTGGCCACCCTTAATGAATCACCCTGTAGTTTGTATGTAGTGTCATCATGAACTACACTTTTGTATTCCAATGTAGATAGTGTAGCACTGATTCCGCGGTCGATGCGTTTCGTCGTAAGCTTGCACTCTGTTGCGGAAATGTTGGAAATTAGTGAAGTCAGAGATTACGAGTGCAGTGCGCAGAGTGAGGTTATCTTCTGTGATGGTACATTGATATTAACCATAGATTCCTCTCATCAAATAAATCTGATTCGGAGAACTCATTTACTCACTTAATTCTTATGATTTGGTACTTTCTGCGGTATCTTTGTGGAAAAAATATTTCACTAGACTTGATGACTGTTGAACCACTAATCTTCCACTTGAAATTCGTGCAATATCCAGTGGTTTCATCATGAGATTTTATACAATTTCAATCTTGCTCATTCTTATATTGAAAATTTCACAATTATTTTAATTTTCATCAAATTTATAAATGAATTTTAACTCTAGAATTCTATGGAAAGTCTGGATCATAGACGTGGACTATGTCTGTGGTCTGGTTACGAAATAGCATAGACCTAAAATTTAGTCTATGCAAAATAGATAAGTATTTATGTGTATTCTATGTTCCGGGTGCACGTGAGTGGAGCCTCACGGCCTACTGTAAACACGATAACTTCCGAATGAAACAACTTAGAAACTCGATATTTGTAGAGTAGGATATTCTTATTCAAAATTTTATTTTTCTAATATTTCCAAAAATACAGATTAGATCGAATTGAAATCCAGTACCCTATCAAAAAATGATAGTTCTAAGATTCATACAGAATTTAATGGGGATAATATGATAAGGAAATCACAGAATATTGAATATTCGAAAAAAAAAGTTTGAATTTTTTTTTCAAAATGTTCTAATGGAACGATGGTCACGAAATTAAGCACAAAGTTGTTATTCGGCATCTTTAAACTAGCTGCGAAGTTTCATCATGATTGAATTAGTATTTCTTGAGTTAACAACGATATCGAGAAGAAAACCACGAAAATATAAATTTTTTTTCCGATTATCTCCAAAACTATGGCTGTACCGAATTGAAATTTGGTACACTGCTGTGGAACATAAAGCTTAAGATATAAGCACTGCCAAAATTCAATCCACAGGCTCCAATAGTTCCTGAAATATCAGGGAAATAACCTCAAAACTTTAAATGGCTATAACTCCGAAACCATTCGGTCGATTTGTCCCATTAACGAAGTTAACCTAATCTGACAGTTACCGTGTCGTCAGCCGGCCGGACAGAATCGATTTTGATACCGGATTCGTCATCAGTGAGTCCAACCATTGTATAATTTATGCAATGGTCCAACCTAGTCGTTTGAGAATATTACAGACAATTGGACAAAATGATAGCAAGCTGTTTCCTTACAAGATGCGCGAAAAATTGTTTTTTTCCAACAAAATCGGGAAAATTGTCGAAAAACAATTTTTAGATTTTTGCACAACAAAACAGATGAATCTTGATAGCGTCAGTTATTCTCGAAATATTGAGGAGAAGTTCCCAAAACTCAAAACAGCCACAGAATTTGACAAATGTGTTCAATATCTCTCGAAATTAACATCCAAATTATACATATTTTTTCTCAACATTTCCGAAAATCAGTATTGGACCGAATATAAATTTGAAACACTGTTGCGAAACATTGACTCCAAAGTCTGTGCCACAGTTGGCACAGACTTTGTTTGCTTTCTCCACCTTATTTCGAAGCTTTATACTGATCACATCAGTACTTCTTGAAATATTGAATAACTAACCACAACATTTCTAACAGGTATAACTCCGAAAGCGTTCAGTCGATTTTGTCCATTAACAAACTCAACTGAGATATTCAGGCTCCAAACTAACGCGAAAATTTCGGTTCGCTGAGTGCTTTCCTTCGAAGGCACATATTCGCAACTACTGCTAAGCGATACGCCCTCTGGCGATAGAAATTCGAACACTTCCAAGCTAGTAGTTTTTCGACGTGCCTGTTATTCTAACGTAATTTGCTTACTTTTGGAGTTCATTTTCGAGCTTTTGTGTTGTTCTCCGAGTTGAAATTTTGGTATACCGAAGGTGTTTGTAATATTCGTCAATCGATTCCTTTATTTCCGATTAAAATTTTCGATTGTATTAATTCGAAATGGCATCCTCCCGAAATGACTATTGTTGTGTGCCTCAACTCAATGTTATTCATGGTCAAAGAAGAAAGGATCATCTAGTGCCTCTTGTTTTAATTTTTTTCAAAGCCAAATGAAAGTAAAGTTAATTTGGAAACAGCATTTGGCAGGAAACTCAATGATAGAAGAAAGGCTAGCTTTAGAAATTGAAGATTGGAAAACAGGTCAAGAAATACATGAAAGTATGTTCACTGTATTTATCTGAAGATGTTTATTTTTATAAAGGTGAATTACCTACAATGTTTTCATTTCGAAACAACTTCATGTCATGATGTTTTCAGGTGCAAATGAAAATAAGAGAATTTTGAAAATGCTGCAGAGAAACTACCGAGCACTTCTGCAGCTACCTAATTCACATATCACACAAAATCATATTCTAAAAGAGTGATCTGGTTGAAAACCTGACAAAAACTAGATATACTGTTAGAGTTGATAAGAGCCGAAGTTATTCATATAAATACATTAATACTTTTCATTTGTATATATAGGTAGGTTGAACGAACTGTGACATTTTTCATTTTGTATGTGAATCTTGAGCTGCTGTAATATGAAAATGAAATCAATTATTTGTCTATCTGTTTCCTTTTCTTCAGACATACGATGCAAAAGAACTAAAGCAGAAAATCTGTTTTCATTTTATTGATTCACTCGTTAGTAAACAAAGAACAAGTCATATCATTTGGACTGATTCTAGATTTACCACATAATATAGCCTGCATTCAGCACTTCTTCACATAAATAAGAGTCCTTAGATTACTTATTGAGGTGCCTATTTTTCCAGAAATTCAAGTAAACTTAGGTATTGGTTCATTTTGATCCACTAAGCAACATATACTAAAATATCACCGAAAATATTCTCCAGGAACGATTTAAAGTACGATTTTATACCGTGATCCAAATGAAAAGTTTCTTACACAAAATTTTAATAATTTCTTTAAATATTCAAGCTCTGCTTAATTAATATTCGTTCTCCACCACATTTCTAAGGTTTGTTTACATAAAATTACTAGCTTGGACAGGTTCCAAATTTAACCGTTAGGGCGCTGGCATCTTCGCAGAAGTTCTCAATAGACGGCCACGCAGAATTCAAAATGCGAATTACAGATATTTGGGCAAAACGATAAAGCGCTGTTTCGCATACCAAGTTTGTAAAAATGTTCTGAGAACCGGAAAAAATCAAAACATCGAGTATTTAATGTGTTCATACGGGAGACCTACGTCGAACACAAACAAGGAAATCTCAATCATGAAATTTAAGTCTCATTCATAGGTAAAGTAAGGAACCGAGCCAAGTTGACATCAACGTAATTCATTACTGTGCTTTATCTCCTATCCAAGAATTAATCATAGTTATCCAAGGCAGCAGGGGCATCACACCTTGCACACATGTTCTTCATTTTTACAACCTGAAACACGTTAATGTACTTCGGGACTCAGAAAAATATCGCCATGACTAGATAACTTCACACTCATACCTATGTTGTAAACACTAGGCAATTTGTATGAGATTTTCGTTGAAGCGATAGAGTAAATGGTGTTATTGACCATAGAGCGATGAGGAATTAACGTGACATTCAGCGAAGATGAAGAAAAAAGTTTTTCATTAGGGATTTCATACAATTCGTGTTGATTATTGATGGATCAAGCATTTTGAATGGGAGTTTTTCCTTTAAACGAAAATGCAGTTATTTTCATGAAAAAACCTTCAGAACATCACATTTCAAACATATAATTTCAATATTATATTTTAAAAAAAATGTTTGATCACCTAAAACTGAAAAATAAAAATGGGGATTTGCATTTAAAGGGATTTGTCATGAGTGCACGATATGGCAACATCGAATTCAGCTTTCTCGGGAAGAAAAGGACTTCAAATGTGTTACTTTGCTTAGGAAAACAGAGATAGCTATACTTCGATCTGGTTAGAGTAGAAGACAACGACCAAGGAAGAGGAGGAGGAGCACAGACTGTCATACTGTCATATTACTGACAAATCGCAAACGGAAATTGTTTGGTTATATTTAAAAAGAACACGTGTGTACTATAGAATAGGAATAAATATTTCGTTATTCTATAGCAGAAAAAGCAATTCTACTAAACAACGTTGCCACTTCGTGGATGCATGACAAATCCCAAACCCCAATTTTGAAATCTAATTTTGAATACTTTCTGAAGGTAATTTGGGAAAATGATGAAACAAACCCATAATAATTATGTTCAAATTTGCATTTGCAGTAATAACCCAAATTCAGAAAAAACTCCCACTAGAGTGACTTCAAGTAGAGCTGAAAGCAAGAGAGCTTAGAACTGTGAATTCGAATTGGATTCACTAAAACTCACTGGATTCTTGAAATCCCAAATTTCTCACTTCAGTTTCATTAAATCACATTTTTCTCGGGTACTCGTGCTAACCATTTTTCACGATAGCGCCCTAGATTTCAGTTTGATCTGGGCTTAAATTTTGGAGATTTTGGAAAAAATAATCAAAATTTTGTAGTTTTTTCCTCGGTATCGCCAATTATTCCGGAATAACTCGAAAAATACTGACCCAATCAAAGTCAAACTTGGTAACAGAATTTCGTGATGATCGTGTCATTACTATAACTTTTTTAGAAACATATGAATTACATCATGTTGATATAATTGTGCTGACTGAAACTTTTCAGATTGATTCCATAAAGAACTGCAGTTTTCCTAACTATCAGATCTTTTATAATGAGGCTATTTATAATAAAAATGATGGTATTGTGATATTGGTTAAGGAACATTTGAACGTAGATTTTTCTATTACTCAGCTGACAGACTCGAAGGCGACTCTTAGAAGGATTAATTTCGAAATTGGTTGCACAACATTTGGTTTGACAGCGTCATATAAGCCTCCACCCATTGCCAAAACAGATTATCTAGAAACATCAACTAATTCTAATGTTGAAATGAAATTTTTGTGGGAGACATCAACATCAATATTATGGAAAAAAATGATAACCATGTTACAAATTATCTCGCAATGATGAGCTCTCTTGGTTTTGAGTCATATATTAACTCGGTGACAAGATCTGCATCAAGAACTTGTTTAGATCATTTATTCATTAAAAAAAAAATTAAAAAATTGTAATCTGTGTTTCAAATCGTATATATTGGAGGAGGACATTACCGATCATAGTCCTATTGTGTTGTTGATCAAGCCGGGAAAACCGCAGGAAGACCAAATAGGACCCCAAGAAGGTTCAACTAAATCTAAATTAAAATTGAATATCAATAAATTTAAATCATTATTGAGAGATTTTGATTGGTCCATTGTTATAAATGAGAGTAAACCTCAAAAAGCGACAACAATTTTCTTGGAGTCTTATCAACAGTTGTTGTCAGACGCTACGGAACCATATAATATTAAACATAGTAAACATAAAAAAATTAAAAAATGGATTAGTAATGGCATTATCAAATCGATAAAAACAAGGGATAAAATGAAGAAAAAATTAGGTAAACATTTCTGCGCCGAATTGGAGAAAAAATACAAGGAGTATAGAAACATGCTAAACAAACTTATACATAAACAAAAAAATGAATATAACAAAAATCAAATTGAAAATAATAAGAATAACATCAAAAAACTATATAAGGTAATTAAGGATGCAACTTACGAAAAAGATGGAAAAAATAATTCTATTAATATAAAGAATAGAGACGGTCAGAATTTCAATAGTTCATTTGATGCAGCGAATTTCTGTAATGACTATTTCATAAGTATTGGTGTGGAAATGGAATGAGCGATTCCACCACCACAAGTTGAATTTTATGTTGACACTCCTATTGCAAATTCTATTTATTTAAATCCTGTAACGAAAAATGAATTGGTCGAACATATTTCATCTTTAAAAACAACTGCACCGGGCTATGACGGTATTCATGCTGAAGTGATTAAGCAGACACATTTAGAAATTATAAACCCTCTCTTACATATATTAAACTCAATAATAGAAACTGGAATAGTACCCCATGAATTTAAAACATCAATAGTAACACCTATTCACAAAATGGGGAATAAAACATCTATTAATAATTACCGACCTGTGAGCATTATCAGTAATTTTGCCAAACTGTTTGAAAAATGTGTAAAAGTGAGGCTGATTGGTTTTCTAAAAGATAGTGGTGTTTTATCCCCAAACCAATTCGGATTTATTCAGGGCTGCTCTACTGAGGATGCCATGCATAGGTTAATCACTGAAGTAGTCAACAATTTGAATTATAATAAAAAATGTTTAGCTGTATTTTTAGACCTTGCTAAGGCGTTTGATTCCGTACCTCATAATGAGCTCATTAATGTTCTGGAAAGATATGGTATCAGGGGGGTGGCTTTACAGCTGTTCAAAAATTATTTGACGGAACGATTTCAGATGGTGAAGCTTAATAAAACATTAAGTGAAAAACTAAAGATAAAAATCGGCATACCACAGGGAACGGTCTTGGGACCAATGTTATTCATAATATATGTCAATTCTATGCTGAGATTACGTGTCAATGGTCTAATTATATCGTACGCAGATGACACTGCCCTGGTTATATCTGGAAATTCCTGGGAAAGCGTAAAATATCAAACAGTGAGTAGCTTAAGGAAAATAATAGCATGGCTTCAAACGTATAGGCTTACATTGAATTTGGAGAAAACAAATTATATAGCCTTCTCACTCAATGGTGCCAATAGACCACCATATAAAACCATTGTTGTCGATAAACATTCAATAAACGAAACTCATTCCACAAAATATCTTGGAATAGTGGTTGATAGATATCTTAAATGGCAGCCTCACATAGATTATCTATCGGATAAGATTCGAAAACTTATTCATAAATTCTACTTATTGAGAGAGTTCTTGAACAAAAAAACTCTGATTACAATGTATAAAGCATTTGTGGAATCTATTTTAAAATATGGAATATTGGTGTGGGGTGGACTATATAATAACAGCCTGTATAAATTGAATATAATACAAAAATATATACTGAAAATTATTCATAAAAGAAATAGATTGTACCCTACACATTTGCTTTTTGATGAACAAATTGTTAACATCAGATCCATGTATGTATTCACTGTGTGCACATTTGTACAAACTAAAACTGGTTTGAAATCTCTCGTAGATCATGTATATGAAACAAGAACCAGACACAACAGACAAATTAAATTACCAATCAGTACAAATAGCCTTAACCTCAGATATATTAATTATTTTGGTCCTAGACTGTACAATTTGATACCATTGGAAGTGAGGAATTACACTAGGATTAAACGATTTAAATTAGCACTTAAAAAAGTAATTTTTGAAGATTATAAATTATTTGATGGATTTTTCGGGTGATGTTGTCTCTGGTGGATTTGGTGGTTTGCTCTTGGGCTTGGGAATGTTTATTGTCCGACCTAGTGGTTGGTTTTGTTTTGAGTTTTTAAGAGTATCTGATTTAATTTAGTTATGAAATAGGAAAGAATTATAATATAGCACGTACAGGTGTTTCACATCTAGGTGCTTAAAATACATTAAATAGGATAGGTAGTATAGATATGTTTGAGTTGTTCATTTGGTATTTTGTGTTATCATTTTGAAAATTCATTGAATAAAATTTATTATATTATTATTATTATTATTAAGTTTCGTTTTCAAAGCAGTCAATTTTTACGTTTTTACCTCACCAAACGCTTCCCTACCTATTGATGGATAGATTTTCATATGGTTCTCATGAAATTCGCATCTACTGAAAAGCGATACGCACTCTGGCGATAGATTTTCGAACCCTTCCAAGCATGTGGTTTTCCGACATGCCTGTTTTTTTAACGTGTCTTGCTTACTTTTACAGTTATATATTCATATTAATCGATTCGTTTCCTTGTGTTGATTCGAAATGGCATCCTCCTGAAATAACTATTGTTTTGTGCCTCACCTCCATGTTATTCATGGTCAATGAAGAAAGGATCATTTACTGCATGAGCTGCTATGAAAGTAAAATTATTTATAAAAAGTAAGTGGTAAGATTTTGACAAATAATTCGATGCTTCTGAGGTTTCTAAATCGAAAGATAGAAGATGAACTACTGTGTCCAGTTTGATTTTTGTATTGTATTTCATATTTTACTTCCTTTTCTTAAGTTTTTCACTTCAATTATTGTTTGCTATGTTGATATTATAATTGACGTATTACGTTGAAGACAATAGAAGTATAAAGTTAGATATCAATATAGAAAGATATTATGTGGAGATTTTACAGAAAAATCTTCATTTTAATGATTTTATTGATTATCTTCCTGAATTAGACTAGTTTAAATTTGATATTCATCGAAGTATTGAAGAATGAAAATCACAGATATATAGGCACGAACCTATTGTTTTGATTCATACATTAATTAATTCTGCATCTTCAAGTTCCTAATGAGTTGAAATCAAATTTAAGAACGAACCATTTTATATAAGACATCTCTTCATGAAATTCTAAGAAACTTTTTTCTTGATACATAGATTAGAATTGGCAAAAAAATCAGAACAAAACAGAACACAGAGAAAATCGATCACATCGAAACATACCTCGAGTATCATTTACAATAAGAGGAAATAATAGCTCGATTTTGAATTGGAAGTCCCATTCGGATGTTACAAAAGAGCCTCCTACCGACAAAAGATAATTACATATCATCATTACTCTTTTTATGGCCGGTCTATTACAAATTATTCGTTAACTAACGGTAGGTCCGAATTTGCCTTCAATTCAATCGAGGATTGATCTGTGAATCGAAACAACAAAAGAGCAAAAAACCGTGTTAACACTCGGATAAAAAACATTTAATTGCAAAGAATGATACTTCGGCTGTTTGTGGAGAAGAGACACCCTCAATTGAACGGGAACGATTGTGTGAGAAAAAATGCCGATAATTGTGAAGAAATTGGATTATTATACCGTTTTCGACCTTTCAATTGTATAATGAAAACTTGGGAGAATAGATATCGGAGGAAATTGATTTGGAATTCCAGGAATTCTTCACCTCAAATTTCTCAATTGTATGGGCTCTGAATTTAAAATTGCAGCGCCACGGTGACCACATTGAGAAACTTAAATAGACAGTGTTTGCTTGTATATTTGATTAATTAAAATTCGATTTTACAATTAGTCAACAGAATTTTTCTGTGTGTACATATTTAATTTTCATGAAAGAGTTATGTATCATCTATTCTAATTCAGAGTTGAAGTGCTACAAGAACTGCCAAAAGTTTTTCAATATCAACTTACTTCAACTCTAAATGATAAGATTAATTTCAAATTATTCGGAGTATCTTGAAGGCACAGAAGCTAAAAGGTGCATAAGATATTATGTTGCATGTTATTTGGAAAACTAATAAATTTTCAGGCAGGGTCCTATCATTTTGTCCAGATGTGTGTAATTTTCGAATTTTGAGCCGAAAATGATCTCAAACGACTTGGACGCACTGGTGATGAATACAGTGTCAAAATCGATTCTGTCCGGCTGACCGGCCGTCCGTCAGTATAGGCACGATTACGGGCGTCAGGAGAATCCTATTGACTTCCAAATTCCAGGGTTAGTTGCATTTCAAAATGCGAAGGCTAAGTTAGTTAACGGGTTAAATCAGTCGAATAGTTTCGAAGTGATAGCTATTTGAAGTCTTGAGTATATTTCCCTGATATTTAGAGAACCACTGAGGCGATTGGATTGAAAATTTTTTTCGAAAAAAAATTTTTTCAGAAACTATCGATTCTATTCGAACAAAATTGTGATCATGTTTTGAGATTCATAAACCGCAGCAGTATATCAAATTTCAGTTTGATGTGATAATAAGTTTCGAAGATATTGTGAAAAATTTGTCAAATTTCGTGTTTTTTTCTCGATATCGTTGTTTTTTCAGAATATCTAAAAAAAAACTGATTCAATCAAAATGAAACTTGGCAGCTAATTTGAAAATGCTGATTAACAACTTTGTGCTGATTTTCGTGATGATCGTGTAATTAGAACAATTTGGAAAAAAATTTCGAATTCTTCTTTCCCAAATATTCAATATTCTGTGATCTTCTGATCATACTATCCTCATAAAATTTTATATGAGCCTCCGAACCGCCATATTCCGATAAAGTTTCGGATTTCAATTTGATCTTATCTGTATTCTTGGAAATTTTGTGGAAATAAAATTTTCAATGGGTATATCTGCGGAATCATTGGCTGGATTTCACCCATTCCCGAAATTCGGCCTGCGTAATTAAGGTCCAAACCTACTCCACAAATATCGATTATTTGAGTTGTTCCTTTCGAAAGTAATTGTGGTTACGGTCGGCCGTCTAGGTTCTTAGTTATTGAAATTGACCATTGATCAAATATCCCCTGAGATCTACTTTATTGTTATTTTTTGCTTCTGTATTTTTTCTTGTTTGTGTGCACGTTCATGTGGGAGTATTTTTTTTTTTGATATGTGGGTAATGCCCATGTTTCAGACTTTGCTATTCGTCGGTTTCACAAAACTTTTGAGGTCTGATCAACTCGTTGATTAAGGTTTGCATTCGATGGTTGGGTTGAAAATTAACTGAAATCGAGCATTAAATTTACTGTTGACTGACATTCAAGCCCTTGATCTGGCAATCAAAGTTATGTATTATTTTTGGGAGATAAATAAACAGTAATTTAATTATTATAATTTGAGACTATACCTTTTTGGATAGATCATAAACTGCTATATAATATTCGCAAAGTTTTCCAGATATAGGCATCCGATTCCACTCAATGCTCATACTCACCTCTAACAGTAAGATCACCCTTCAAAATCCTCGAAGTTTCCACTTGTACCCGTTGACAACATGAAATTACTCTCCGGTAATTGAAGTACAAACAAGAAAGAGAAATGAAGATGTATCAAGTAGAGAGATATTGCATTGTATGCTGTGAATTTGTGGGGCTCGAATCGACTTCATATTTCTATTCTGCTCGCCTAGGGCGCTGTATTTGGAATTGCAGGTGTCAAACCAGAGATATGAGAGAGATGTGGGAGTGGCAGAGAGCAGGTCAAAGACGGGTGAAAGTGTACGGAGAGGAGTATATGGATATTACCGGAGTCCGGATTCATATGCAAACATTATCGTTCATATCCAATTTTACTAAGTTCGAAAAACAGAGGTTTGAAGTTTAAAATGAACATTTTGAAAAATCAAGAAAAGCACTGCCGTGAAGGTAGCAGCTTTTGCGCGCATGTTCAATGTAGATGACCACCTCGACAACGAATTCGAAAATGCGCCCAAAAGCTGCTGCCTTCACGGCAGTGCTATTCTTGATTTTTCAAAATGTCCATTTCAAACTTCAAACCTCTGACTGCGTAAACACAATAACTTGCGAAGGAAACAACTTAGAAACTCGATATTTGTAGAGAAGGTTTGGACCTTAATTAAGAAGGCGGAATTCGTGAATGGGTAAAATCCACTCAATGATTCCGCAGATATACCCATTCAATATTTTATTTTCTCAATATTTCCAAAAATATAGATCGGAACGAATTGAAATCCAGTACTTCATCGAAAAATGACATTTCGGAGGTTCATACAGAATTTAATGAGGATGATATGATAAGAACATAACAGAAATTTTTTTTCAAATTGTTTCAATGACACGTTCATCACGAAATTCTGCATAAAGTTGTATTTCAACATCTTCAAACTAGGCGCGAATTTTCATCAGGATTGATTCAGTATTTCTCAAGTTATACCGAAAAAAGGAGCGATATCGAGAAAAAAACCTCGAAATTTGACATATTTTTTCCCGATATCTCCAAAACTGATGATCGTATCGAACTGAAATTTGGTACTCTGCTGTGAAATATGAAGCTTAAAGTCCAGGTGGAATTTTTTTCTGGATATGATGAACAGTTTCCGAAATCTTTTATGCTTAATGATTCAATAAAAATATCAAAACCTAAAACTATATTCTCTATTCAATTGAAATCTTGCGATATCATTGTGGCATAGACCTATACCATTACCTATAGAGGAAAGTATAGGCTGTTTACTATTTTTGCATGAAACCCTGGTCAATTCATAGGAAGAGGATCATGCATGCTAATGCTATTATGTGGCATACGCTTCGTAGAGCGGACTTGCCTAAGTAATGGGCTCCCCAGAGAGACATTTTCTGTGTTCGTGGGAACTGACCAGTAGCCTTAATTCAGCCACCCATCCTTCTCATTGTTACAGAATTATCACCTCAATTCACAAACAATAACCTCATTTTAGAATGAGATATATCACTGATAATACTTCTATGGCGAATAATAAGATGCACAAATCACGATGGTCCCGGTAAAACCGTTATAAGATTGTACTATTACGAATAGAGAAGGTACCCGATTCTATCAAATAGAATAGGATGTACCCCATTCTGTGCTTTCTCACATAGGTTTTTCCGAAATGCTCGAAAATGAAAAGAAAGGCACTGACGTGAAGTCAGCAGCTTTTGTACTTATGTTAACTTTCTTTTTGGGAGATATGCCAATCTTCATTTCATATTGTCCTCGTGAAATTCTGCATGAACCTTCAAGTTAATGATTTTGAATCAAGTACTTGATTTCAATATGATCCAATACGTTTTGACATGGATAATTTCAACAGGTTTTTTTACGGTTTTGCGTGGATTTTAATGAGTTGTGAATTGATTCTTCATAATTTCTCCTCGAACGGAATGGTTTTCCAGCTATTCAACCTCGAATGTTATAACACCTCACAAAAATTAGGGAAATGACCATATTTTCCTGGATCCGCCCCTGAGCTAGTTGAGGCCCAAAATTAAGTTACATCCAAGTTAATCCGGAACACAGAAATATGTATCTGTCTCGCATAGTCCGAATATTAAGTCTATGCTGTTTTTGTGACCAGACCACAGACATAGTCTATGTCTATGGATGTCTATCATGTGGAAATTCGACATGATAAGGTTCGCGTTATTTATAAATATCCGTTAAAGATGCCTCGGCTCCTCAAACAAGATAATTCCTTCCAAATATAGGGTTTTGTTAAGATCATCTCCGATTGGTTGAAATTCAAGTTGGGATTCCTGATTTCATGTGAATAGTGCCAAATTTATATAGGATATGTTCCGCAAATCAATTTGGTTATTTCGTTTGCCGGTTTTCCATTCCGTAAATATGAAATATTCGGTTGGTTCCTGAAAATAGTTTAATTACGGAATTTGATTGATGAAAGAACGTTCTTTCTGTCACCAGAACACCAGTCAATATTCTATGGTAACATATCCATAGCATAGAACAATCTTCATTTACTTTATGTTCCTAGGAACTTAGAAGAGACAACAATCAACAATGGAAAAATTACTAGGTAGGTCTATGGATCATAAGGTAAATAAAGATTGTTCTATGCTATGGATATGTAACCATAAAACATTGATTGTCGTTCTGGTGCATAGACTTTATATGTCTATGTTGTGATAACAAAAAGATTGCTTTTTTATCAATCAAATTCCGTAATTTACTCTTTTTTCAGGAACCAATCGAATATTTCATATTTATAGAACGGAAAACCTGCAACCGAAATAACTAAGTTGATTTGCGGAACATATCCTTCATATACTTGACACTATTAAAATGAAATCAGGAATCCCAACTTAAATTTCAGCCTAACAAACATTTGAAAGGAATTATCTTGTTTGAGAAGCCGAGGCATCTTTTACGGATATTTATAAATAACGCGAACCTTATCATGTCGAATTTGTCCTGAAATTCCCGTTCTCCAGTGATAGTAAATTTGTGAAGAAAATTGTGGGTTGGCAACTTGGGCCGAAGTCGTCTATTGAAACATCATAACCTACTTATGTTATGATGACATTAGAATATTCCATAGAGAAAGAGAGGCAAGTATCTATTATCCCTTTTTAAATGCTGGGGTCGTTTGTTTCCAAGATTAGCACAGAAGTTTCAGCCCCCTGATGTTATAACTTTTCATGTATATAAAACATGAAGGTAGAAAAAGAGTGAAGAGGGCATGACGTTTGAAAAGTGTCACATACTTTTGGGAACCTTCTGTGGATTTACCCATGATGTAAGTAAAACGTGGTGTGCTCATCTGCTTATCTGTGATCGATTTACCAATGATGACGTCACTTTTTTGATTCAAATTCGAAGCACAGAATATATGTTTCCTTGTATTTTAATCTTGCTGACATCACTTTTTTTCAGATAAACACACCATGTTTTTTACATCATGGATTTATCCATACCAATATGGCTGACTTTGAACTGAATATTTTTGTCTCATTTGCTGTAGACCACATGCAGAATACAAATATACACATTGTTATTGTCGGCCATATTGGTATGGGAAAATCCACAGAAGGTTCTCTAAAGTATATGACACTTTTGGTACAAGGGAAATATTTTCTTCTTCTTCTGTTACCTCCATGATATAAAAGCTGAAAGGGCGACTGCCATGGCTACTAATTTGAAGAATCATCTCAAAGCTTCTGACTTCATTTCACTGCGTTTCTAGAATTCCATACCTCGTTTGTCTGCCCTCCATTCAAACCAAAACTCAAGAAACATAAACATCGAATTTACATTTTTCGAATTCTTCAATGACAAAACGTGTCATCTAAAAACTATCACCTCAACACGTAACCTCTCATGGTCGCACTATGTTCGAATGGCTCCAGATTCGGTAGTCTCCCGTCATACTGATCCATAAAAAAATTCCTGTTTCGGAACAGTATACCGTCCGGAATTTCTGATGAACCAACTAACATACGAATTTACTCCGGAGGAATATAAAGTGCACGACATCTGAAAACAGAACGTTTTACTTTGTAGTGCCAGGAAACCGTGTGTGGTCCTGTGACGCCAGGCGCACTTAATTGTGAAAAAAATCGCAACACCTCTGACCATTCCTCGGGTACTTCTTGCGTTAGGACGGAGGTATTTTAATTGTGGAAGAATTAATTAGGCGATATATTAGAGCTAACTATTGTGTCTTCGTGGACGAAGTTGTCGAAGTGGGGTTAGAAGTGCGCTTTTTGAGTTGGTCTATAAGAATTAAATGGTTACTGCTTGGCGAGACTCAATCATCGAGCTGTCTGTAGGGAAAGGAGTACGAAATCGAAGCGGCGATTAAGGAACTCGTTCACTGGTAATGTTACTGGTATTGTTTTTGTTGCGATCACTGATTGATTCGTAATTTGAGTTTATTTAGAAATTGAATACGACTCGGCGTTAGGTTTTGTTTCTCGGAAATAATTTTGTGGTTGCGCTGATCGAGTAAAGATGTCATTTATGATTGGTCGAGGAATTGTACGAATAGGTACATCAAAGACTATTATAATTATTATCAGGTTTATTGGTAGATCGCAATGCTCCATTTCCTTCTTATGGGTGTTTTTTTTTACTTCATGAGAAATTTCGATGAGTTGTCTCTGGTTTGACAGTTGAAAAGTCATCCCATATAGACCTATAAAACTGTAAGGACATGGCTTAGAGAGAGAGGAACTTGGGACACAACGATGGAACTAGTCTCGACAAAACCATAGAATGCGTCAAAAATAAGACACATGATGTAAGCAAAACATGGTGTGCTCATTTGAAAAAAAAGTGACGTCAGCAAGATCAAAATACAAGTAAATATATATTCTGTGCTTCATCATTGGTAAAAACGATCACAGATGAGCAGATGAGCACACCATGTTTTACTCACATCATGAATAAGATCAGTTTGTGTAGTATTTTTGTTTTCAGGAATTTTTCAAACCATATTTTATGTTATTCCATTTTGAATAGACTATTATGGTCCAAGTTGACAACCCACAACATTAACTTAAGTTGTGAAGCATATTATATACAGAGTAAAATATGTCAGAACTTTCATAGTCTACCGACTAGCTTTGTGAAGGGGAAAGGAGTAGAAGGTACAAGAAAAATTTTCGGGAAAACTCTAATGTCAAGTAATAAGTATTTATGGGCTTGTTCGAATTTGTATCCAAGGTCACCCATCCAAGTATTGACTCCACTAAACATAATTTCGTATGAACCATCAAGCGGTCATTTTTCGATCAATTGGCGAATGAAGATAAGCGCTACTCCCTATGGTGGCTGTCCGAGTAACCCGAGGTACAGACATTATCATTGACAAGTTAAAAGAAATGTTAAGAAAATGAGAAAGTTTATGCATTTTTCTTGGCGTTTACGAGATTTTACAAGTGCTTCTACTGAGGAAAAGCAAACTCAAATGTCCCTTCCCATATAATAGATTTCCACAGCACGGTGAAAAATTTCGAGTTCGGGTGAAAGAAACTTCCTTTAACAAGTCGTGCCTGAAAGTGTTGAAGAATCGATAAAAACCAACGAACAAGATTTATGAGAGTCTGTTACCTGTATTTTACCGATGATGATCATTTTCATAGAGGTAAGCACGAATCGATCATGAAATATTAGATCACATTCATGAAGACAATTTTTTTCCAGGCCCCTAATCCAAGCAGAGAAAGTTACCTAAGAGGAATGTTGTGCCTTCCAGAAATCTGCCTGTTGAACTGATCATTAAGGAACAACATAAATGTTTTAGTGATAGAACTGACTATTGAAAAATAAAGAGTCTCAACAAGGAAATACCTGGTGATGAATACTGTTCTCTCAAAGTGCTTTTGCCGATTTCAAGATCAATCATATGAGTCTTGGAAAATTTATTTGTCAATCCATAATGAATAAGACTTACGATAAAAGTAGCATTAGTTTTATGTAAATGTCAAACCTTGGAGATATCCCCGTAATTTTAGAGTTTCTACACTCAATCCGATTGATGAATGCTACATACCTACTTTATAAGAATGTATTCCCAGTATTACTCTCGTTAACTATAAAAGTCTTTAAACAAATCGTGAAATCAAAAATTATCAAACCAAACACTTACAGACAGTACAAAATCGACTATCAAAACAAAATCTGTCTGTATCCAAGGTTCTAAAACTGGCCACCGTGGCGCTGCAATCTTAAATTCAGACGCCAATTACTTGAGTTCAATTCAATCGAATCTGTATTCCTGGAAATATTAGGGCATATATTAAACTTCTGATTGCCACGAATTCGACTTTGTAATTGAGCACCAGACCTGCTCTACAAATAACCTTTCTAAGATGATTATTAAGGAAGCTACCTTGATGGACAACAGTCTACTCACTCACCTGCCGTGTTTGGAAGTTCAGCCTCTCCAGCTTTGAAAAATCGAATCAGCTTGACAACTAGTCTCAATACTTAATCAACATCCCTTGTAGATTTAGTTACATCATATTTCCCTCGATGTACTGAAAAATTCTCAGCTGCATCTTGATCATTATTCAGACTTCTCTGCCAAAAGATGAACACATAAGTAACACTTCCGATAATGAAGTCAAAATAAATTTGAGCAGAATGTGTTATTACAGCGTAATATATCAAAAGTGAGATTGGGTTAACAACTGCAGCTCCCCCAATTAAGAAATAAATTGTATCCCTGTTGGTATGAGTGAAACCCAATATCGCAGTTCGTAATACAGTTTCGATTATCCGTTACAAGATATGGGCCGAGTTGCAAATAAATTATCTGCAAAATTACAAGTCATGAATGATGATTAAAACCAAACAGTTTAGCTGCTGTGTACTTTTGGTTATGGACGAAGAAAGAATAACGAGTTCATTTCTGTATGGGATGCGTGAAGGTGTGGTTATCTTCTTCGGAGGGAAAGGACCTGCCTGTTGCAAGAAGAATTTAAGGTCGTATCGTTAATGGTATCAAAATCGAGATATGAATGTGTATCTGATTAATATAAATTGCTTGACGATTGTGTGGATATTTTATGGGACTGTATAATCTGCATTTGTATCGTGAAATGAGGCTGTATACTTTCGACGTACTCTTAACTGCCTTCAATGAGATTATACAGGGTGAGTCTTCAAGTTGCAAATTAATTCTAACCATAGATTCTTCTCATCAAATGAAACACTTTTTTATTCATTGTTTCTGCAGATTCGGCTTCAGCCAAAAGATACAGGCTGTTTAATTTTCCTAAAAAAAATCAGTTTTTCTTTTGTAGAGCTTTGATATGGTAACTCAGAATGAGATGAATTTTTGTCTGTAGTTTTATAACTATTACTTCAAACAGTTTCCGAGTTAAAGACTCGCCGATTCATAAAACTATACGAAATAAATATGAGGTATGCAGATAATCTCTATCTTAGGTCATTATAAGAATCATAAATCATTTTAAAATACTTGATTATTCTTTATGATTTCTCCGCAAATGCACCGTTTTGCAGATATTCAACGCTGAATATTATAAAATCGGATGAACATTCGAAAAATCACCTTCTTTTATGGATCTCCTGATCTAGTGAAGGAAGTAAATAAAGCTGGGTTCACGTTTATCCGGACCATAGCATACATTGAAGTGTTCATCTATTTCGCATAGAACTAATATTAGGTATATGCTAGTTCGTGACCAGACCACAGACATAGTCCCTGTCTATGGACTAGACAAGACTTTCCATAACATTCTAGAGAATAGGAATTGGTTTCACGGAGAAGAAAGAGCTCCAGTATTAATAAATAACATAATCACAAGGACGAATATCCGTCGATAAATCAACAAATATTTCCCCTTGATCAGAGCTAATCATCCAATCAACCAAAACTCCTACACCAAAGCAGATCCAAGTAGAATGACTACAGCTGTTTCACAATTGTTATTCAATCAATCAATCAAAACTTTATTTTACAATTTATGTACAGAGGTATTTACAATAAAGACATTATTTTAAGATGGTTATTGTGGTAATAATGATTTTTTGAAAAAAGGTCCAAAATTTTGGAACTTCAAGGACCTCTCACGTCCAGGACGATTTTTTGAAAAAATATCTGACCTTATATTCTTGTTCTACGCCCTCGAATTAGTAAGTGTGCCAAATTTCACGGCGATAGGAGTCGGAAAATTATTTTTCGAAAATCGATATTTTCTTAAGGGTAACCCCTTAAAATTTTACCAAAAATCGAAAGTTCTCCGATCGACCTGAAATTTGAAACATATACTAATTCGAGGGCGTAGATAAAGAAAATCCAATCAGAATGTTAGTGGAGAGTCTGGTTCGTTTTTTATGGCCAGAAGAAAATCGAAAAAATTGGACCTTTTTTAAAAAAATCATAATTTTTCAACTAGAGGACCTTCGTCCATAAAATAACTGGCTACGTACTCACAAAGGACCCAGATATAACCAAAAAAATTCGATATTGTCCAGCCTTACGCGTTTGATCTGTACGACGGCCCAAAGTTGACCCAAATTTCGAAAATTTCTCACCAAATCCGGAATATTTTCCAAACCAAATCAGTTACGCAAAATCTAATTACAGATTCGTAATCTACGTGTTCGAATCCATAATATATGATGTGCATATTGTCATAGCTTCAAAAATAAAATTTCGCACGGAATCGCTAAATCTTACCCCCCACCCCTCTGCGCTTTGATGTTTATTCGCGGTTCTTTATGAAAAATTTTTTAAGTCCCAAATAAATTTTTTTTTTCGAAAATCGTCGACCTTGTTATCGTTTCCTATTAAATCGAGGTCGTAGATCACGAATATGTCATTAGAAATCGTCCAGTGACAACCGTTTAGAAATTATGGCGGAAATAGTGAAAAAATTTCGAAATTTTGGTCAACTTTGAGACGTCGTGCCGACCAAAATAATGAAGCTGGGTGATGTCGAATTTTTACGTGCAGTTCGATCCTTTATCTATGAATTAAAACAGATTTCATCGTCCTACTCTCATCGAGTCGGTAATTATGATTTTTTGAAAAAAGGTCCAAAATTTTGGAACTTCAAGGACCTCTCACGTCCAGGACGATTTTTTAAAAAAATATCTGACCTTATATTCTTGTTCTACGCCCTCGAATTAGTAAGTGTGCCAAATTTCACGGCGATAGGAGTCGGAAAATTATTTTTCGAAAATTGAGATTTTCTTAAGGGAACCCCTTAAAATTTTACCAAAAATCGAAAGTTCTCCGATCGACCTGAAATTTGAAACATATTCTAATTCAAGGGCGTAGATTAAGAAAATCCAATCAGAATGTTAGTGGAGAGTCTGGTTCGTTTTTTATGGCCCGAGGAAAATCGAAAAAATTGGAACTTTTTTAAAAAAATCATAATTTTTCAACCAGAAGACTCACGTCTATAAAATAAGTGGCTACGTACTCACAAAGGATCCAGATATAACCAAAAAATTCGATATTGTCCAGCCTCACGCGTTTGATCTGTACGACGACCCAAAGTTGACCCAAATTTCGAAATTTTGGTCAACTTTGAGACGTCGTGCCGACCAAAATAATGAAACTGGGTGATGTCGAATTTTTTCACGTGCAGTTCGATCCTTTATCTATGCAATAAAACAGATTTCATCGTCCTACTTTCATCGAGTCGGTAATAATGATTTTTTGAAAAAAGGTCCAAAATTTTGGAACTTCAAGGACCTCTCACGTCCAGGACGATTTTTTTAAAAAATATCTGACCTTATATTCTTGTTCTACGCCCTCGAATTAGTAAGTGTTATTGATCGTCAGGTCAACTTAACTTGGATAAACCGCAGAGAGTTCTCTCGATACTTGTTACCTTTCAGAAGGACCGTTGCAGTATAACAACTACAGCGCGCCATCTGCAAAGTGAGACTCGCAAGATGCTCCTGGCAGATGGCGCGCTGTAGTTGTTATACTGCAACGGTCCTTCTGAAAGGTAACAACTATCGACATAAATCTCTGCGGATTATCTAAGTTAAGTTGACCTGACGATCAATAACAATTGTGAAACAGCTGTAGTCATTCTACTTGGATCCGCTTCTTCGGTGTAGGTGTTTTGGTTGATTGGATGATTAGCTCTGATCAAGGGGAAATATATGTTGATTTATCGACGGATATTCGTCCTTGTGATCATGTTATTCTAGAGAATGTTTTGGGTTGATTGATTTCATATAATTCAGTATTAAATTTCGTGAAAAAAGTATAATTAAAGAGTTTTCAAAATAAGAATGGTCGAGGATGGAATTGTGTATAATCTTATAGTGGAATGAAATTGAATATTGCATGAACATCAAGTTGAAGATCAGTGTTTCAAGTCCAGTATAGTGAAATGTTTTCCTTGCGATAATGCAAAAAGCACCAAATCATAAGAATTGAGTGAGTAAATGAGCTTTCTCAATCTTGTTTCTTGCAATTTCAAACCTTGAATTGGTTATTCTCCAAAATAGATCACAGTAAGCGATATATGTGGTGAACTTGCAAACAAAGCGCAGGAATTACCTGAGCCGAATCTAAGGTTCGTGCCAAGTTCCCTTGAAATCTGATTCATAGTTTTAGGAAAAAAACTTTTTCATGAAAAATTTAAAAATTTTTTTTGAGTTTCCTAACATTTGG
Source organism: Myrrha octodecimguttata (assembly GCA_958510865.1). Taxonomy (NCBI): domain Eukaryota; kingdom Metazoa; phylum Arthropoda; class Insecta; order Coleoptera; family Coccinellidae; genus Myrrha; species Myrrha octodecimguttata. The sequence goes on from OY294056.1 coordinate 82,744,689, forward strand.
ATCCACATTAAATTTTGCGCGTTGTTATTCCACAACTTTTCACGATGTTTCAATCTGATCGATTCAGTGCTTCATGAGATATCGAGGAATTAACCTCAACATTTGAAATGGGCCTAACTTCGAAACTATATTGACCGATTTCACCCATTGACAAACTTAAACGAGATAATTGGACTACAAACCTAATCCGACAATTTCAAGTCGCTAGGCGAATTTCTTCGAAAGTAAGAGCACATACGGACGGACGGACAGACAGAATGAAATTTGACCACGGATGCTTTTTCAGGGAGTAAAACCCAATCGTTCAAGACCATTTTCGGCCTAAAATTCTAAAATTACAGACATTGTGTCGAAACGATAACGCGCTGTTTCTTAGAACGAGCGCGTAAAAAAGACATTTTTTGTTATGTATGTGACCAATCATTTCTTCGAATTCGACGAATTCCACGTAGTTTTATACCCAAAAATCATTTCAACTTTCCACTCATAAGCCGAGTCACGTTACGATTTCATTTCACGAATAGGTTTCCGCTAATTTTAATAATTCCTTATAAAAATCAACTATGACCTCAATGCTTCAGTGAGCGCCTCGTGAGAACATACGGACATTACGCCTAGTCTCCACTATGCGCAGATTAGAATCTATATATCCATAAGACTATCCCATGAACAACCAATCGAACACACCATATTGCTCATTATATTATTATCAGGAATTAATGAATGAGGATCTAGGAAAACGTATATTTTATCTACGCCATCAAGCATGCGTTAATTATGAATATTACTCCAACATATTATTTTATGTGACGGCAGTAATTTTTCCATTTGGTATTTTGTTCGCGTTTAACTCATAGATGAAAAGGTTTTATCTGAATATCTAGTCGTGGAGTGGGAATTGAATTGATTGCTGATGTCTTGGTGGGTGATATTGCTTATTGAAATATTTATTTAGGTATTGGCCAGCGAAATTTGAATGATAAAAGGAGAGAAGATCTTACGATGAGGTAACAATCGGAGATTCTTCATCAATGTCATCGTAAAAATACGAATAGATGAAGTAGAGTGATTTGAAAGTTATGCGGTAATACATTTTGGGGAGCTGAACGTAACCTGTAAATTATAATTCGGTTATAAGATCACACTTGTTGTCATAAAACAAGTGTGGGCCTTCTATAATCCACATATACAGGAATTTTTCTGTGTGACAAAATGGCGAAGGAGTCGGGTTGATCTACTACATCCCTTTTTAGAATTTTTTAAAAATACTGGGAAAATTGAAAAATTCAAATGTTAACACTCATTAGTTTCTTCGATCCCACTATTTTATCCTCGAAAATTCGAAATTTTCTAGGGTTCTTCAGACTTAGAGGATAGGCTCTGCGCTATTCAATTCTTATTGAATTGATGTAGAATAGAGCTCGTTTAGACCTTCAAATTTACATATATTGGGCTATGTTTGGTTGACTGCAAAAGGGCTAACGGCTCGTTTCATACTGGGTCACTACTTTTTCTCAAATTAAAAATAATTTTTGAAATTCTCGTCCAATTCTGAACAAACTTGACCCCTTGATTCCGCTTTGTCCGGTGCGCATGATTTTCACTTGAAATGCTAAAAATTGTTCAGCTTCAGCTTTTCTTCATTTTGTTTTGAATTTATCTTGACAAAAAATCTCAACAAAATATCTGAAACAGAAACAGGGAATGAAAACCAGCAGGAAGCAGTAAAAAGCATTTGCTCTCTGACCGGGACGGTCTTTTGACCAGGTGCGTTCCTCCAAGCGACCATATTTCAGATCCTCAGATAAACGAAAATCGCTACAGGCCCTTTTATTGGGGAATCATCTCCTATAGATCCATAATTGGTTATTCCATAAAACAAAGTGAAATCATGAAATCAAATATGATAGGAAATGAATGAGAATTTCGAAAAGAATTCTTAATTTGAGAAAAAGCAGTGTCAGGCCATTTATTCCTCAAAAATATTCAATAGAAAGCAATACATTAGTTAAAATAATGAAATTGTTTGTATACCAGGAAATGTAATATTCAGTTTTTTTCTCAGCATGACTCCAAAATCGCTCCCTTGATTATTACCATAACATTATAAGAAACACCCTATACAATCGATCAAGAATTATGCTGTCGCAACCCAGACTATTCAAGTTAGGTCATAATTCCATAATTTCAACATTTTTACGAGCATTTCAGCTTACTTTACTTACTTTCTTCAATTTCAACTTGCAAAGTTCAACAATAAACGAAAATATTCTACATAAATGTTGGCATCTCGATATCGGCCGCGGTTTATGGTTTGGAACATAAAAAGACGATCCCATAAATTTCAGAGATACTTTATGGAAACTCATAAAGATAAACCTGTTGCGATGAATCTTGAACCATTTTTTTAATATTCGTAATTAATTTTCGATTCTGTCTCCTATAATTTTCGTTTTATGTTGTTTCTCGGACTTGGATCATTCTGAATGTCGCCAGTGGAGAATTAATTCATTATTTGAGGTTGTTGTGTTGAGTTTCAGTATTTTCGAAAACTTTGAGGAGAATATCTCTTCATTTACTGGAAATCAATTCTGCATAGACAATATATAATAGTTCTACAAGAAATTTCCAAATTGAGAGCTTATAGTACCTCGAATATAACAGAGTGACTTTTGGAGGCCGCAGAGTGCGTTTTTGCGCGCATGTTCTAGGGGAACAGCGTGCTATCGTTTTGTCCAAATGTCTGTAATTTTGGATGATTGTGCCGAAAATGGTCTCAATCGACTAGGTTGGACTCACTGATGACGAATCCGGTGTCAAAATCGATTCTGTCCGGCCGGCCGGCCGTAGACACGATAACTGTCGACAAAAGCAAGCTAGCTACTTGAAACTTTCAGGATAGGTTGCGCATCAGAATGCCGCGGTTAAGTTCGTTAATGGGCCAAATCGGTCGAATAGTTTCGGAGTTATAGGCACTTGAAGTTTTGAAGTTATTTATTTTTTATTTCAGAAACTACTCAAGCGATTGGATTCAAACTTGGCAGTTTGGTGGAGTATAATGACGCGCAACTTTGAGCCAAATTTCGTCAAGATCATATTGTCAGTAAATTTAAAAAAAAAATTTTTTTTCGGAAACCATTTATCATATCCAAAAAAAATTAAACTCACACTTTGACCTTCTAATTTCACAGCAGTGTACCAAATTTCAGTTCGATACGATCATAAGTTTTGGAGATATCGGGAAAAAATATGTCATATTTCGAGGTTTTCTTCTCGATATCGTTGTTTTTTTCGGTATTACTCGAGAAATACTGATTCAGTCCTGATTAAACTCCACAGCTAGTTTTAAGATGCTGAAAGACAACTTTATGCAAAATTTCGTGATAATCGTGTTATTAGAACAATTTGAAAAAAAAAATTTCTATGATTTTCTCATCATATCATCCTCATTAAATTCTGTGTGAAACTTCGAACTGTTATTTTCGATGAAGTACTGGATTTCAATTCGATCTGATCTGTATTTTTGGAAATATTGGAAAAATAAAATTTTGATTGGGTATCTCTACGGAATCATTGGGTGGATTTTACCCATTCACGAATTCGGCCTTCGTAATTAAGGTCCAAACCTTCTCTACAAATATCGAGTTTCTAAGTTGTTTCTTTCGGAAGTTATGTGTTTACGCAGTCGGCCGTTAGGCTGACCGTAAACACAATAACTTCCGGAAGAAACGACTTAGAAACTCGATATTTGTAGAGTAGGTTTGGGGCTTAATTACGAAGGTCGAATTCGTGAATGGGTAAAATCCGCCCAATGATTCCGTAGATATACCCATTCAAAATATTATTTTTACAATATGTCCAAAAATACAGATATGATCGAATTGAAATCCAGTAATTCATCAGAAAAAAATTTCAAAAAGCACTGCCGTGAAGGCAGCAGCTTTTGTGCGCACGTTCAAATTCGTTGCTTAAGCGGTCATCTACATTGAACATGCGCGCAAAAGTTGCTGCCTTCACGGCAGTGCTTTTTGAAATTTTTTTGAAAGAATTTCTGGGTGCAAATAGTTGAAAAAAAATATATGTAGAAATGCGCAATCTCTTCTATATTCAAGAATTCTCAGGGAAATTGAAATGGGGTGAAAAATGGAAAAATATATAATATTGCGCATTCTCACAAAAGAATTAAGTACATGCCCTTAAAGAAAACTCGTTTTTTTTCCGCATTTCCGTCCCATTAACAGCCATCAATTTATTTTTGCAATTGGCGTCTGAATTTGAGATTGCAGCGCCACGGTGGCCAGTTTTAGAACCTTAGATGCAGACATAGATTTTGTTTTGATAGTCGATTTTGTACTTTTTGTTAGTGTTTGGTTTGATAATTTTTGCTTTCACGATTTATTCAAAGACTTTTCATACTTTTATAGTTGACGAGAGTATTACTGGGAGTACAAATTCCATTCTTATAAGGTAGGTATGTATCATTCTTCAATCTTATTGGCTGAAGCAACTCTAAAATTACGGGGATATCTCCAAGGTCAGACAGTTTTTTAATATTATTTATTTTCAGATGCAAATTTGGCAAGATTGACATTGGTTGAAAAACAGACAGTATTGTCAAACATGCTTTTTGGAATAATACACAAATACTCATAACTTTACTATTTTTATAGCGAAGAACTAAATACTCAATATATTTTGAATTAAATGAATACATTCACATAAAACTAATGCTGCTAGTACCGGGAGCCCTATTAATTATGGATTGACTAATAAATTTTCCAACTCTCATATGATTGGTCTTGAAAAAGCTGTAATAAATAAGCCTTGTACAACTTTTATTTCATCGGCAGAAGCAATTTGAGCGAACAGTATTCATCACCAGATATTTCCTTGTTGAGGCTCTTTTTTTCAATAGTCAGTTCTATCATTAGAACATTTACGTTGTTCCTTAATGATCAGTTCAACAGACAGATTTCTAGAAGGACAAGCATACTTCTTAAGTAAATTTCTCTGCTTGGAGTAGGGGCCTAGAAAAAAATTGTCTTCATGAATGTGATCTAATATTTTATGAGCAATTCGTGCTTACCTCTATAAAAATGATCATCATCGGTAAAATGCAGGTAACAGACTCCCATAAATCTTGTTTGTTGGTTTTTATTGATTCTCAAACACTTTCAGGCTCGACTTGTTAAAGGAAGTTTCTTTCATCCTAACTCGAAATTTTTCACCGGGCTGTGGAAATCTATGGGAAGGGACATTTGAGTTTGCTTTTCTCAGTAGAAGCACTTGTAAATCACACAAACGCCAAGAAAAATACATTAACTTTCTCAATTTCTCGATATTTCTTTCAATTGTCAATGATGATGTCTGTTCCTCGGGATACTCGAATAGCCACCAGAGGGAGTAGCGCTTATCTTCATCTGCCAATAGCGGAAGGATTAGGTTAATGTGATCTGGAAGTAACCTTAGAATAAGAAGGAAGAACCTTGATGTAGACGAGATTGAAATCGAAAATGGCTAATTTAAAAGATATACATCATTAGATTTTTTATGGGTTTTCACTCCCAATATCTGAAACATAACTATAAGAAATTAAATAAAAATTGTTTTTCGTTTCGTGAAAAACGCCCTTGCGTATTGCAGCATCAAACCATTTGTCAAGGGCAGTTTCTTGCACAACAGATTGCCTAATGAACAATACTGGAACGAAACAAACGATAAAGAAAGCGAACTGTGACGTTTCAGAGTACAAATCTGACTCTTTCATCAGACAAATAAGAAAATTTCAATAATTATTTTCTTTCGATTTTTCGATTCGATTTGAGACTTTTGTTAAATTGTTAGTTTTAAGAAAACACAGTAACACAGATTTATTTGGTTTGAAAGTTTTTTAATTCTACCTCTTTTTTAAGTATATTCAGCCAAATAGGATCTATTTCTACCGAACAATGAACAAATTCAAAAACACAACTTTCATTTGATTTTTTATAGTTCTGTTTCAGATATTGCGAGTGAAATCCCATGAAAAACCTAAAAAATGACGCGAAATCTTCACAAAATAAGCTTTAGTCGATACTTAAATATATATGCATTGTTGAAGAATTACAGACTTAATCTATCAGAACATGGTGTTTTAGTGAAGATACTCATTTCGAAAAATTCCCTCTGTCTTATGAAAAGAGAATCTCAAAAAAATGGTAATTCGTGATGTGAAGTCAGCAGCTTTTGTGCGCACGTTCAAGAGAGATGACTACTCTGGCCACGAATTTGAACATGCGCGCAAAAGCGACTGACTTCACGTCAGTGGTTTTCAGGTTTTTCTTAATTGCTCTAATGACAAGATCATCACGAAATTTTTCATAAAGTTCATCGGCATTTTTAAACTAGTTACCAAGTTTAATCATGATAAAATCCCAGGAAGAAACCATCATGAAATTTTACCTATTTTTTCGTAATATCTCCAAAAATTATAGATAATCATATCAAACTAAAATTTGGTACTCGGATGAAGAATGTGAAGCTCAACGCTTGAGCAGATTTTTCTTGAAATATGATGAATATCCCGAAAAAATTTTTTTCTTCTTAAATTTTAAAAAAATTTTTTTCTTCATTTAATCCTCAAGACGATCTGTACGAAATACTGCTCAAAGTTGCACGTCATTGTGCTCCAACTAACTGCCAAGTTTCAATCCAATGGCTCCAGTGTAGTTCCTGAAATATCCGGCCGGCCGCAGCCAATCGATTTTGACACTGGATTCGTCATCAGTGAGTCCGACCTAGTCGTTTGAGACCATCTTCGGGAAAAATTCGAAATTGCAGACATTTGGACAAAACGATAGCACGCTGTTCCACAGAACGTTAATAGGAAATTCTAGAAAAGCACTGACGTGAAGTCAGCAGCTTTTACGCGCTTGGTCACATTGCGAAATGGTTACTTGGAGGTTTCAGTGAAATTTCAATGAAATAAAAAAATAAAAAAAAAAAAATTTCCATTTTCCATGGATAATTCTTCTTATTGACACTGTTCATATTCCAACAAGTTTCATTTCGATCAGATAAATATTTTTCGAGTAATTGAAAAATCAAAATTTCAAATGGCTGTAGCACAAAAACCATTCGGCAGTTTTAGCCCATTAACGAACTTAGCCGAGATATTCAGGATCTCAACCTAACTTGAAAATTCCAAGACTCTAGGTCCTTCCTCTCGAAAGTTACAGCGCACACGGCCGGACGGACAGAATCAATTTTGACCAGGGATTCTTCATCAGTGAGTCCAACCTAGTCGTTAGAAACTAATTTCGGCTCAAGATTCGAAAATTACAGACATCGTGACGAAATGATAAAAATGGGGTTTGTATCTGCAGGTTTCAGTGATTATTTTCGGAAAATTTTTTTTTGGATATACTTAATTTTACGTGACAATGCGCATTGTTAGTTATTTTGCCATTCTTCACTCCATTTCAGTTTTATTTTTGAATATAAAAATTTCAAAAAGCACTGCCGTGAAGGCAGCAACTTTTGCGCGCATGTCCAATGTAGATGACCGCTTCAGCAACGAATTTGAACATGCACGCAAAAGCTGCTGCCTTCACGGCAGTGCTTTTTGAACTTTTTTACTGTTTATAAATTACTGGATTTCAATTCGATCAAATCTGTATTTTTGGAAATATTGGAAAATAAGATTTTGAATGGGTCAGCCTAACGGCTGACTGCGTAAACACAATAACTTCCGAAAGAAACAACTTAGAAACTCGATATTTGTAGAGAAGGTTTGGACCTTAATTACGAAGGCCGAAGTCGTGAATGGGTAAAATCCACGCAATGATTCCGTAGATATACCGAATCAAAATTTTATTTTTCCAACATTTCCAAAAACACAGATCAGATCGAATTCAAATCCAGTACTTCATCGAAAAATAACAGTTCGAAGTTTCTTACAGAATTTAATGAAGAGGATATGATAAGAAAATCAAAGAAATTTTTGTTTTCAAATTGTTCTAATTACACGATTATCACGAAATCTCGCAAAAGTTGTCTTTCAGCATCTCAAAACTAGCTGTGAAGTTTTATCAGGACTGAATCAGTATTTCTCCAGTTATACCGAAAAAACCAACGATATCGAGAAGAAAACCTCGAAATTTGACATATTTTTTCCCGATATCTCCAAAACTTATGATCGTATCGAACTGAAATTTGGAACACTGCTGTGAAGTATGAAGCTCAAGGTGTGAGTGGAATTTTTTTTCGGATATGATGGATGGTTTCCAGAAAAAAAAATTTTTTGGAAAAAAATACCGAAAAAAAATTTTTTTTTAATTTACTGACAACATGATCCTGACGAAATTTGGCTCAAAGTTGCGCGTCGATATACTCCACTTAATTGCCAAGTTTGAATCCAATCGCTCAAGCAGTTTCTGAAATAAAAATAAATAACTTCAAAACTTCGAGTGCCTATAACTCCGAAACTATTCGACCGATTTGGCCCATTAACGAACTTAACCGCGGCATTCTGATGCGCAACCTATTCTGAAAGTTTCAAGTAGCTAGCTTGCTTCTGTCGAAAGTTACCGTGTCTACGGCCGGCCGGACAGAATCGATTTTGACACCGGATTCGTCATCAGTGAGTCCAACCTAGTCGATTGAGACCATTTTCGGCTAAATCATCCAAAATTACAGACATTTGGACAAAACGATAGCCTGCTGTTCCCCTAGAACATGCGCGCAAAAAGCGGTACATTACGCATTGTTACTATACCCATTTTTCAACTATTTGCACCCAAAAAATGTTTTGAAGAAAACAAACTCTGGCCTACAAAAGTAATAAACGAGGTACTGTTAGCCCTCGAGACCATTTTCGGTTGAAAATTCGAAAATTTCAGAGATTAAAGCGAAATGATAACGCGCTGTCACCGAGAGGAGGTGCGACAAATTTATTGTGTTTATGATCGACCAAGAACATTGATTATGTCCGAATGTAGGTACGTAATAATCTCCAAATTCCGAGTAATTACGCAATAGATTCGTACGTTCTTCGTTTCTGAATTGAAAATTCGCAAAAAACCGTCTTGAAACGATTCACAACCGCGCAAAAACCCAAACATAAGAGCCATCATTTACATGCGTTATTGAATTTCTACAACCAGCCCCAGATAACTCACTGTTGCAGAGAATGGCAAAGCGACAAGAATACTGAAACTCTTAAGGAGACAATAAACCCCGTACGAATACAGTGGTTAACTTAAATTCTCATTTTATGGTGGAAGCATTATAATCCACCTAGGTCATTTCAATTCTTCATTGGCGTCCCGCTGGGTGTGCGCCTTATGAGTTTTCGTTTTATATTACTGTCCTGCCCGTGGAAGATCGTATATTATAAACAGGTTGTTAGTGCTGGCCGGATGGCTGGAGATGGTCCAAATACCTGTGACATAAATCCAGAAATAATTACTACAAATTTTCAATAATTCATCCGACCTTGTCAGGCAGAGTTTCTGGTTAGGTTTTTTGAGGCAACGCACAGGTGGGCATCTCTGCTACGGTTGCTGCTGAAATTAAAGTTATATACGTGTTCCCGTTTTTTTTTTTGTTTTTTTTTGGTTCTTGGAGATATAGTGGGCGAAAATGATAATTCGGTGAGATAACCGTTTTGGAATGATTGATTTATTGGTGAAATTATTCATTTGGATTAATGAGGTGAACTTGTTTCCGACAGGATCTAGGTTTATTTGTGAAAAACTTTACGAGCATGTTCAAATTCATGAGCGTTAAACTTTTGATTTTTTTTTGGATTGTTCTGATGAAACGATCATCACGAAATTTTGCAGAAAATTCTGCATCAGCATTTGCCAGTTACTTATTCGAGCTTCATCGTGATTAGCTCAGTATTTTAGTTTTCCTGGAAATAACCACCACTATAACGAAAAAAAACTCGAAATTCGACATATATTTTACCCAATACCCCCTGAAATGAAAGTCGGGTTGGAATTAAATTTGGTGAACTATTTGGAATATCAATTTCAAGGACTGTGCGAAATTTCATAGGAATCCGATAACTAGTTTCTGAAGAATGAAATTTTCCTACAAAATTTGAGAAATTTCTGAATTTGTTTTTTCCATTCAATATCCATACTATCATAACATACCATAACAACCAGTTTCTCGTAGTTATTCTACTGATAACTACGAAGTTTTAATTCGATCGCATCAGTAGTTCCTGAAAGATAAAGGAAATAACCTGAAAATTCATACTAGGCATTTCGGCAAAACAATAGCTGGCTGTTTCCTATAGAAAATGCTCAAAAATACGACCTCATTTGGTGTTGAAATATAATAGAGTGTCTGTACAGGATATGGGATATGTTAAATATTATAAAAGTAATTAAAACAAGTTTTGTAATTTCTATGTTTTTACTGCTAATTGGATATTACAATTTAGGGCTTACATTGTGTAACCTCAATTCAGTTCATATCGCTCAAAAATATGAGTTCGGAAAACTTCTGACTACGCCAATTAATGAATACTACTCAAAAAAACACCGCATAGACTGTACGAATAAATGGGTAAAAATACTTTGCTGACTGAAATAGAATTATACCGTCAATTTCAGACTTCTAGTAAGAATATGAGATTCATAATGCAAACCAAAGATCTATCGAGGATCACCTTCTTGCCACCATATTCAAAATTAAAATCCACCCCAATTTGGGGGTAGTCTATTCTTGTAATTTTTCAAAATAATTTGCTGACCGAAGGTTTCCAGTCAAGATATTTTATTAAAACGCTACATTATGATTGAATATATCAGCAAGGATTTCTGAAAAATCACAAGAATAAACTACCCTTTACCGGGGGCGGATCTGAATTTTTTTTACGGTGGCACAAAAAGTATGCTATATTTGATCATAATATAGCGTTTCGATAAAATATCTCAACTGGAAACCTCCGGTCAGCAAATTATTTTGAAAAATTACAAGAATAGACTACCCCCAATTTGGGGTGGGTTTGAAATTTGAATGGGGTGGCACGAACATCTCAATGTATACAACTCAGTTTTAGAGTTTGGTTCCATTAAATATTCTTTAAGGTCGTGATATAGGGGATTATATTTTGGTCAGCAAATTATCCACACCCCGAATAAATTATTTTCAGAAGTATTTGACCATAGTTGAAAACGCGAAAACTTGAGTACAGGAAAGGGGGTAGAAAATGTTCAATGCATTTGATATTTGATTAGTAATTCATGAGAGCTGAGTATTATCAAACAGAGAATATATATTGACATCATTGAAGTGAAAATTGGATATCAACGATTTCTCAAATATTAAGTGGAGAGATGTAATGAATATTTGACAAAACCAATCAAACAATACAATCAATTTAATCAATATTGCGTATTTTTGGGATATTTGACCGGCTAACACACCTTCTCTATGAAGACTCCGTGGCGCAACGGTAGCGCGTCTGACTCCAGATCAGAAGGTTGCGTGTTCAAATCACGTCGGGGTCAAAAGCTTTTTGAATTTTTTTCAGAGGAAAAAGCTTCGTTCTTCAAGAAATCACCTTTCTGCTCCTCTGAAAATACCAGACGAATATTAACCGCACATTATCAAATTTTTGTAGAAAATTAAGAATCAATACAATTGAAAAGTTCCTCCTCTGAAACGAACCGTTCACCACAAACCTATATGATTTTCATGGAAGAACATACTACACTGAATCCAATACTATATCATATTTGAGTTTCAGATGTTCAGTATTTCTGGAATAAGGATTGAAGTAAGTACAACAACAAGACCTCATAATTAATAAAAAATCGGAGAAAAAAATAAAATGTTGTCAAAAGAGCTTTCGTAAAATTCTCTGAACTACTCTATCACCTATCAACCTTCTGAATGTTATTTTGAATAAATTAAAACAAGTAACATTTTCCTCATTCTTGCTCTTCAACGTCGCATTCCTCCAGGATATTTATGCGCCTTAACTACATTCCTTCCTTACCACGAATATCTCTTCACCGATTGATGAGGATTCCTGCTTCAAACATATCTAATGTCCAATCGGATAAGACATATTAATCAAACAATATTAGGTACACCACGCTGTATTTATTAGTGAAAAGCAACCACAATCAGATGGTAGATTCTCCTCCGTCGTGACCAATAAATAAAGATATAGTTACACATCTTCGCGTTTGCTAACGGCCGCAGATTCGAAAGATTTGTTTTATTGACAATTTAAGATGGTGCATCGGCGAGTGCATTGCCTGTACGCAGGTCACACGTCAGAAAAATTTACCTGTTCAATAACTCACGCTTGTCCGTGCGTCGATTGATCTGAGGCTCATCTCCAAAGGATCAGGACTATAACTTTGTCCGGCCATCTAAGGAACGCTAAATTCTGTTATTGTTTCCGTCGTTATTTTACCTCGGGGTACATCGGCGATTTTATCACGGAAACGATTTTCTGGTTGAAATTGTTTTCGATCGCCTTTCTCTGGTGATTGGTCCGTTAGAATGTGTGGATTGTTATCAAATTGAGGAATGTGAGTGTTTTACTCGCGCTTGATTGAGGTCTAATAGGTACTCACGCTATGATTTTGATGAATATAATTTTTACTTTCTTGTACCATTGAACGAGGGCGATATCCTTCAATCCAATCTATCTCCTCATGGCGTGAAAAGAGTAGGTGAATCAGAAAACATGTAAGGGTGAGTTAAGGTCCAGCCTGCAAAAGTTCAGCCAATTTTAATATACAGATAATGCAAAAGCTATAAATGCTAGTGAAAAGTCACCTTTTATTATTTTGATATTACTGCGGTAGATATACTTTTATCACCACAGTCTCAATGGCACAGGTAACTACCTGAACTGGGGTTGCCTGGTAGAGGCCAGAGTCAGTAAAATGTTGATCTAGATTCTTCTACCACAGGTTCCTGTATCTTCAGAATTTTTGAAACCATTTGTGAACAAGCTCAGACCGATTTTAAGCTGAGCAACAGTATGCTGAGTCGAATCTTGTGAAGTCATGGATTGTGGATTCATATGTAAGAATTGAGGGCATAAATTAGAGTGTTCTGCTTCAAAGAATCTTCCAGAACCCATGAGCTTTGCATTTTTCTTACCACTGGCACATTGATTGTCGTTTGGTGAAGTCTGTATATATAGTAGGTGAATCAGAATCCATATAAGGGTGAGTTAAGATCAAGTCTGCAAAGGTTCAGCCGATTTTAATTTATAGCTAATGCAAAAACTATAAATGCTAGTGTAAAGTTACCTTTTATTCTGATATAACTGCGGTGGATAAACTTTTTATCCCAACAGTCTCAATGGCACAGGTAACTACCGGAACTTGGGTTGCATGCTAGATCCCAGAGTCAGTAAAATGTTGACCTAGGTTCTACTACTACACATTCCTGCTCCTGTATCTTCAGAAGTTCTGAAACCAACAGCGAACGACCTTAGACCGATTTTGAGCAAAACAACAGTATGCTGAGTCCAATCTTGGGAAGTCATGGTTTGTGGATTCATATGTAAGAATTGAGAGCATAAATAGGAGTGTTCTGATAGGTCTCAGTCTGACTCAAAGTAAGGATGGTGCTTGTTCTGTCAACTTCCATAAATGACCCCTGCATTACCACATTCCTCTGTATATGTGCACAATCTAGATATTGGATAAATATGAATATATGAACGAGCTATCAAATGATATCGATTCTGTAAACTAATTTCACGTTGCTTACCTAATAATTTCACTCCTCGGCTACTGTAATACAGTAAACCATCGAATGATAGTATATTAGCCAGGATATTACAATGTATATTGAATTCCCAAAATATATTCCACTGAAAATTATGGTAGAAATTCATACATCCAAATATTTTTTCCTTATATCTTGTCTGATGTCTATTCAGTTCTGACAGTCAGTTGCCTTGACAACCGGTCGTAATTCCCATATAGCAGTGGAAAAACAAATTCTAGCGAATTCCCCAACATTGCCAAAACAAAAGCGCTTCTTTGAATTCACCTTATCTTCTATGCACCTTAGTGTCAAACTCTTAGGGCCGTATTTATAGTTGTTCCTTGAGGCTTCCTTACTGACGGCCGCCTTGATTTTGCTTTTCTATGGAAACAAATACAAGTTTGTTTGCATTGAAACATAGAAAAGCAAATTCAAGGCGGCCTTCAGTAAGGAAGCCTCAAGGAACAACGATAAATACGGCCCTTACACGCGCTTTCACCCACACTTTATTCAAAACGAAATAGTCACGAAACTACCCATGAATTTGTCGAATGTTTGTGCATAGAACAACATTGAAAGCAGTTCTACATATTCTTCTTTCTTTGAAAAATGAAATGCTGTCAAAAATGACTTTCAAAAATCATTAAAACTTCAAGATTTGAAAAACTATTGATGAAGACTTTATAAGCTATTGTTTTATTCTGAATATTTTATTCCAACGAGTCTAATTGACGCAGGTTGCAATTGCGTGTATTGGGAAATATGACTGTGCGATGCCAATTGTTTTTAGAAGAACGTACACTATCGGATCTGTTATTGAAACCTGTAAGAGCTTCGCAGTACCGAGCCATAATTTAGCCAGCAGTTTTATGAGTCCATTAGCACATTTGTTCTTTGCTATTTTACGACTATTTATTTCATGGAATCGAGTACAGTTAGAGAATTATTTCTGGATTGACACCCGTATGAAGCGTACCGATGGGGCATCATGAAAGGCGGTGACTTTATGGCGGATTGTATGCATATGAGGCTTGGCTTGTTTGTCAGTACGAAGTGGTTTCACTATACGGAGAGTTTCTCTGTTTTGTGCCGGTAAACTGCTTTTCTTTCAGAGCGAGAAGAAACTGGCGTACACGTGGCGAATGCGATACAATTCGAGAACAACAGAATCATTTCTAACGAGTGAAAATGTTTCAGCTCGACTTCATTGTATGGCTTTTTGTTATTTCGTGAGAGTATGCATTTGTTCAATGTTTTGTTGGGATCATAACATTGAGGGATTTACTGAAACCAGTAGAATTTTGCATGCATGTTCTAGGGATCAGTACCTATACTTCCCTTTTGCCAAATATCAGTAATTTATGAATTTTTCGCGAGGAATGCAGTCTCACACCGTTAAGAGCAAACACTACCATATATTCGTTAATTACGGCTTCGCCCATTTTGGCAACACAGCCACATTCCATTAAACCTCGTTAATATCTCAAGGTCAGTCACTTTTTCACGGTCTGCATGCTTCAATGTTGCCAATAGCCACGAGACATATTAGAATTCGGAAAAACTTAGTCGATAATTGGTAAAAACGGGGTCTCGTTCTGCAGGCTTCAGTGATTATTTTTTGAAATGTACTTAATTCTTTTGTAAGAATGCTAAATGTTAGTTTTTTCTCTATTTTTAACTCTATTTCAGTTTTCATTGTCCCGAAAATTCTTGATTATAAAAAAAGTGGCAACATTACGCATTCTTACAATTTTTCAACCGTTTGCATCCAAAAATTTTTTGAAAAAACCGAACTCTGGCCTCCGAGCAACATAATGTTATATTCGGGGTATTGTTTGCTCTCAAGGTTTAGCTTCAGGATTGGCAATTTTAGGACGAATTCGGTTACGTACGGTGTTGTCCGATAATCCGGACCGAATATTGAAATTTTCAGACCATGTTTTCTTTCTTAGATTGTTTTTTGAAAATTTGTTAAACCCGCTAATTTTCACGAAAATATTGATTGAATTTTTCTTGCGATGTACGCAGTGTGTTCTCATGAACAAAGAGTCTGCAGTCGAAACTATCTCATATTTAAGAAGATATGGACCCCCCTCAGTTGATGCATTTTCAGGTCTCTTTTTCCACCATAAAAGCGATCACTGGATTCTTCTATACAGGGCCGATGGTCCAAGTAGTTACGTCAATATTTTCTTTTTAGATTCCTCATACCTGGTGGTATCTAAAAACACCCCATATATGTTCAGCGATTTTTTTCGAGTTATAATTTTTTTTTGTGTTTTTCCAATTGATTATGCCAGAGAGGTTCCACAAATTCATATCTGTTTATGTAGTGGGCATTTCGCAGTTTTTTTTTCGTCACATGATCTCCCTGAATGTTGTTTTGAGAACAAAATAACTCAGCTCTCTGAAATAACTCAAAGTTACTCAAATAAGGCTTTAAAGTTAGAACTTGAGTATTCAGTAGATTCACTCAAATATTAAACTTCATTTAAAAAATACAGAAGCGAGTTTATATATCCTCTTGTTGGTTTTGAAAACTTCGCACGGTCCTGAACTACCAAAATCATAAGAGAAGATCATAAGTGCTTTATTCCAATTTTTTTGATGTAATGGGCCTTCGAAGGCAGATGCAGGCTAAAAATTATTGAAACGCGATTGAAGTTATTTTTCTGGTTTTTATCATTCTTATGGTAAATTAAACTCAGAAAAGTGAACATTTCAATCGAAATTCCTGTGAAATAATTGTAGCTCATGTTATTTTCACATTAAGATGGATGGGTCGTGCAGGACCATCGAATGGCCTGCGCGTTCGGCAGACCTAAACCCCATAGATTTTTTTATCTGGGGATTTTACGAAGAGCTGATGTAAGCGACGGAAAGCAACAACGAAACAGAACTGAGAAAAACTTTAACAAACGGAAAAAAATAGAACAAAAAACGTTGACGATTATGCATTCAAAGTGGAGGAAGGGATTCTGAAGATTTTTTGAAGTAAATAGTAATTTTTCAATGATTTGTGCTTTTTAATTCTCACCTAAAAGCAACTAATTTCACAACTACCAATTTTGAATATTATAAAAATTACAATAAAAAGCTAGAATAAATTTCAATTTAAATCAAATTTTTGAGTTTAGTTCACCATAAGAATGATAGAAAGTATAACAATAACTTTATAACGTGATTTTAGCCACGTTTTTTTCTTCGCAAAATTTAACAAGCTCGCCAAAAGGTCTAACACCTTAGTTCATTTGTGAACGAGTGTTCCTGAATATACGTGGCATGATTTTGACATATGATATAGAACAGATGCTATAGATGATTCTAAATCGAAAGATAGAAGAAGAAACACCGTGTCGAGTATTATTTTTCTACAATCAATAAAAATATAGGTTTTTATGTAACACCTTTACATAATATCTTTCGATATCGATATCTCAAGATATACTTCCATTGTCTTCAACGTACTACATATGAATGACAAATTAAATAATTTGATCAACTGACATAACGATTGAAGTGAAAGACTTAAGAAAACGGTAGGTTACATAATAAAATACAATACAAAAATAATACTTTTATTATTATTTTTCTATTTTATATTTGTATTATTTATTGTATTTCATTATGTTACCGTTTTGCCAAGTTTTTGATTTCAATCATTATATGCCAGTTCCCAGTTCATATAATAATTACATTCATCATTCAAGAATTGGTACGTCGAAGACAATAAAATTATATCGTAATATATCAATATTGAAAGATATTATGTGAATTTAAAAAAAAATCTGTTTTTTTAATGATGGCACAAAAGAAGAAAGAATATTCTCACTTGCACCTTTGACATTCACAAAACCACCCCGTACATAAGAGATTTCAACCGAGATACGAATTGGGTACCCGTATTAACAACATCTTTCCATAGCAAGGATGTAAACTAGTAAAAGTTATTGCATCAAAGGTGTAACATATAACGGGAGATAGGCCTCACCGAGAATCTTAAATGAATGAAGCGAGAGAAGATGCGTGGGCACAAAAACACTGGTAAAGTTCCAAAGCTGTAACCTTTTTGCAATTATGTGAAGCCAGGCGACAGCATTCTTTTTAATGAGTATGTTATTTCATATTTTGCGACAACGATGGTATAATGTGTTGAGAAATATAACTTAATTGCGTGATATTTATGACTGTTGCAGGAGCAGTGTTCAATCTGTTGGTTTCACTTTATTGGAATTAACGAGGACTGAAGAGACGAACTATGTTATACAGGGTGAGTCTTTGAGTTGTACATTAATTTTAACCCTAGATTCCTTTCATCAAATAAAACCCTTTTTTCATTTTCCAGTTTTCCTGATTCAGCCGCGGTAAAAAGATACAGTCTGTTGAAGTTTCCAAAAAAAATCAGTATTTCTTTTGTAGCTTTGACATGGTTTCTTCTAATGGAATGATCTTTAGTGTGAAGTTTTCCATAACTATGACACGTCTTCTGCAGCAATCACTTTCATTTTACTTCAAACGGTTTTCTGGTTATAGACTCCCTGATTCATAAAACCATAAGAAATTAGCTTGAATAATGCAGATAAAGTTTACCTTAGGTCATTATAAGAATCTTCAATCATTTTAGAACCCTTATTTATTCATTATTATTTCTCCTCAAACTGACCCTTTCCGAGATATTCAACGATGAATGTTACAAAATCTAATAAAATTCGAGAAATTTCCTTATTTTCTGGATCCGCCCTTGAACTAGTAAAGACTGTGAATTAAGCTACGCTCACCTTTACCCGGAACATAGAATTCACAGAAATATTTATCTATTCCGCATAGACCAATTATTAGGTGTTTGCTATTTCGTGACCAGACCACAGACAAAGTCCATGTCTATGGACCAGGCTTTTCATAGAATTCTAGAGTTAAATTGATGTTTTTACGTAAGTTTAGTGATTTCTTTTGATTCATTTATTAATTTGATGAAAATTATGGAATTTTCAATATAAGAATGGGCAAGATTGAAATTGTGCAGAATCTCATGATGGAAACAACTGGATATTGCACAAATTTCAAGTGGAAGATTAATGTTTCAATGGTAAAGTGTAATGAAATATTTTTCCACAATAATACCTCAAAAAGTACCATATTATAAGGATTAATTGAGTGAATGAGTTTTTCCAATCCTATTTCTTTGAATTTTAAGCAATGGATAGATTATTCTGCAATACAAATCACCGTAAGTGATATCTTTGTTGAAATTGCAAACAAAGTGCAGGAGTGTATTAGCACACTGAGAAATATTTAAATGCTTATAACTTTTCATCAGAGCTAAATCTGGAAAAATGGTGGATGAAATCTAAATTCTATAGTTAAAATTAACGTACAACTTAAAGACTCACCCTGTATATACAGTTTATCAGTTTGAAAAGCCAGAAAGTATGCAAAAATAGGTAAGCTCTGGTTTGCAGGGGAAAATTTTATACGGTTAGTTCCAATCAATTCGTACAAACCCTGTTAGCATGATGACAGCAACCCCTGAAATATTAAATGGGAAAGGAGATTGAATTCGATTATCTTTTCCAAAGTGGGCCTACAATCCTACACGGCATTCACTTTTATAAACTTTCCCGGTTGGTCGTGACATCCTGACACATTTCACCGTGTATAGTTCGAAAATGCTAGGTTATAGTCATTTTCCTGTCAGATAACTACACAACGTTGTCCTCTCTACATAGAGGTCGTAGTAATTACGTATTTTGCAAAATGTGAAAATTTTATGTGAATTCAATAATTCCAAAGACCTGGCGAATGTTGAAGAAACGTTTTTCTCTGTTAACAATGGAAATATTTCACGTACATAAACATGGTTGGAAGATTCAGTTATGCTCTTTTCTTGTACGGAAATCAAGAATCGAGTGTTGAAATTGTACTGAAAAATAATGGTTAGAGTAGTCCGTTACTTTGTGATAGTTCATTCGGAAAAAAATTAAAGTACTTGAATAACCCTGCAGTAAAACTTCTAAACGAACAGACAAACCTATATATGGAATTCCCCACTTCTCGAAATTCTCAAGAAATAAGTCTACAGAAGACATTTGAATACCTTGCTGTACAACTTGAAATACTTCAGTATCAAAAATGGAGTAGTACATTCCCAATTATCAGGATTACTATCAGAAAAAGCAGATTTCAATTCTACATAGCACTTTGCCACTTTCTGATACTTTGTCTCTTCTACTTCAAAACTACTCGCGTCATTTTTAGTTTCCAAGCTTGATGATGATGTTTAGATTGAGAGTAGAAATTGGCGCATTGGCATTTGGCAACGTCTTAGAATTATTTTGACATTGCCGATATTTCACGAGTGTCAACCTGCGTCAGTTTTAAGTGAAAAAAAAACTTGATAGACCCAAATCATGGCCAACCGGGATAGTTTATAAAAGGGAATGGAGTATATGTGTCTTCCATATCCAACATGCTTTCTCATTCAATGTCTATATAATATGATACAAATCAAGATTCACCACCATCTCAAAAATTAATATCCCCCTGTCACGTGGCCAGTACAAAGCAACACATAAATCGGAATATCTCAATTCATCTGAGGTAACCGTGATACAAACACTCGAAGAAGAAATGTATGATTTATGTCAGGTTTTTAATACAAGTCATCAATTTCGCCCGCATGGATATCCCCAGGATGGTAAAGGTCTGATAGTAACGAATTTCTACGTCTGTCTAGTTGACATCTGCTCGTGTTAGAACTCGGCTACATTGTCTGCACATTAACGTCCATGTTCAGAGCACGGGCTGTCGCCAAACGGCTAACACACGATAAATTAGATAACTGAAAATAACAACGAATACATTTTTAAAACGTTATCAGATCTTTAGGATGAATTTATCTTGGTTTACGCTTGGAACGATGGGAAATCTACCGCACTGTTCTATATTTTGTAGAATCGGTTGTCGCTGTAACCGAGGATATTTTGAATTGGAAATGAAAACTGTACTTTTGATACTTACCGATTTTTCGATTATAGAGCTGATTTTTTACGTGGCGATCCGTGTTCAATAGCGCTCAATTAAAAATAATAAAACTTAGAAAAGCAGGCCTAACGGCCTACCGTGAACACAATAACTTCCGGAAGAAACAACTTAAAAACCCGATATTTATAGAATAGCTTCGGACTACCCACTTATTCCACAAGTATACCCATTTAAAATGCTATTTTTCCAATATTTCCAAAAATTCAGATTAGATCTAATTGAAACCCAGTACTTTATCGAAAAATGACAATTCGAAGGTTCATACAGAATTTTATGAGAATAATATGATCAGAAAATCATAGAAGATTGTGAACCTATTAGAAAAAAAAATTATCTTTTTTTCAAATTGTTCTAATAACACGATCATCACGAAATTCTACACAAAATTGCACTTCGGCATTTTCAAACAAGCTGTCAAGTTTCATTATGGTTGAATCAGTATTTTTTGAGTCATTCCGGAAAAAACAACGATATCGAGAAAAAACCACGAAATTTTACAATTTTTTCCCCAATATCTCCAGAAATTATGGAGGTATCGGAATGGAATTTGGTACACTGCTATGAAATATAATGTTCAAGGTATGAGCAGAAGTTTGTTCCGGGCTCAGTGAACAATTTCCGAAAAAACGATTTTTTCGAGAAAAATTTCGAAAAAAATTTCTTCGAAATTTACGGACGGTTTGATCTCAACGGAATCTTGTGAAGAGTAGCTCCAACTAACTGTCAAATTTCAATTCAATCGCTTGAGTAGTTTCTGAAATATCAGGGAATCAATCTCAAAATTTCAAATTACTTTAACTCCGAAACCATTTGACCGATTTGTCCTATTAACGAACTTAACCGCCGCATTTCAATGCGCGACCTAATCTGAAAGTTTAAAATCGCTAGCTCGCTTCGTTCGACAGTTATCGAGTCGTTGGCCGTCCGGACAGAATCGATTTTGACACCGAATTCGTCTTCAGTGTCGAAATTCGGAAATTACAGACATTCCGACGAAACGATAGCACGCTGAACATGCACGCAAAAATTCGAGAATGACAAACGTCAGGAGCCTTTGCACCAACATTATTTAGTCTATGCATGAATATGTCGGCCGTTAGGCCGACCGTAAACACAATAACTTCCGCAAGAAAATATTTAGAAACTCGATATTCGTGAAGTGAGTTTGGACCTTACTTACGAAGGCCGGATTCGAGAATGCCTAAAATCCACCCAATAATTCCGCAAATATAACCATTCGAAATTTTATTTTCCCAATATTTTCAAAAATAAAAATAAAGATAATATCGAATTGAAACCCAGTACTTTATCGAAAAATGCTAGTTCGAAGAATTATATAGAATTGAATGGGGATAAGATGATAAGATCACAGACTATTGAATATTTGAAAAAAAAAAGTTTAAAACCTTTTTCTCAAGTTGTTCTGATGACACGATCATCACGAAATTATGCACAAAGCTGCCCACCGGCATTTTCAAACAGGCTGGCAAGTTTCATTTTGATTGGATTAGTATTTTTTGATATATTTTGGAAAGAACAACGATATCGAGAAGAAAACGACGAAATTTTTTAAATTTTTTCTCAATACCTCCTTAAATTATAGTGGTATCGAATTGAAATTGGGTACACTGCTGCGAAATATTAGGTTCAAGGTATGTGCAGGAATGTTTGCCGGATGTAATGAACAGTTTTTGAAAAAAAAAATTTTCGGAGAAAATTTCGAAAAAAAATGTTTTCAAAATTTACTGACAGTGTGATCTCGAAGAAATTTTGTGAAAAGTTGTGCGCTGTAATGCTTCAAGTAACTGTCAAGTTTCAATTCAATCGCATGAGTATTTCCCGAAATATCAGGAAATAAATCTCGAAAATTTCAAATGACCATAACTCTGAAACCATTCGACCGATTTGTCCCGTTAACGAACTTAACCGTCGCATTCTGATGCGCCACCTAATCTGAAAGTTTTGTTTCGCTAGCTCGCTTCGTTCGGCAGTTATCGAGTCCAATCTAGTCGTTTTAAACCATTTTCGGCTCAAACTTCGAAAATTACAGAAATTTTGACATAACGATAGCACGCTGTTCCCCAGGAACATGCGCTTAAAAATGACTCGAAATCCGACTGAAATCTTTCCCGAACCACATTGTTTCCTGAAAATTCCACTTACTCTCCATTAGCGTTCGTGCGAAAACCTTCTAACGATTACTAATTGATTTCCTGACCTGATCATGATCAATCCTAGATCACTCCCGTCGCACATCACCAGGATGTCGCGAGCTCGCATACGCAATCGTAAAATCGCCTTTTTTGCGGTGAAGAGACCTTAACAAACAATGGCATAACTGTGTTTAAATTTCTCTCAATCCAAGAAGGCTCAGGAACTATCGATAATACCGCAAATAATTCTCGACCGCTCTGACCGGTGCTTA
This sequence comes from Myrrha octodecimguttata, assembly GCA_958510865.1. Classification (NCBI taxonomy): domain Eukaryota; kingdom Metazoa; phylum Arthropoda; class Insecta; order Coleoptera; family Coccinellidae; genus Myrrha; species Myrrha octodecimguttata. The sequence goes on from OY294056.1 coordinate 82,767,895, forward strand.
CCGTATAGAAGAGAAACCGATCGGCATCTAACGCACGAGCCTATCCGGTTTAGCCTGCAACTTTTTTCATCGCATCTCAACATACTTAGCTTGACGAATGGGCATATTCCTATGATAATCTTGTCATGTATGACAAACTTCATGCCGCACTGTTGATATAAATATCACTGCGGACAGATATGCTTTCATGGAATGCTTCTGATAAGTGACTTCTAGTTTTTGCTGACAATATGATTGCACCAGAACATATATCATATGTGCCGGTGCATAGAAATGGCAAATGGCGAACAGTTAATAAATACATTGAATTCTGATCATTTTTTTTTCTTTCTGGTGAAGTAGACAAGTACTGTTCGATCGGTGTGATACGAAGGCAGCCTGAAAATATTTAATGTGCTTTATAACTTTAGTTAATAGAGAGATATTGCAGTGTCAAATTTGTGTGACGTTATTAGCGCAAACGTTATTTTTGACATCTAAGCATGCGCAGATTCAGTTTCAGAATAACGCGACGTTAATAGCGTTAGCGTCTAACGTTATTTACGGAAAATTGCGAGCCGCAATTTACGTTGCGTTATTCTATATCGGAAGGAATCGTTAAGCTTCGGGCTCTTCCGGCTACGATCACTGTCATAAAAAAGCTGTTTGTTAATATGTTTTTCGGAATAAATTACACAACTTCCTCAGATTTTTCAAATCTATTTTAGAATACCTCTTACACACAACTGATATTAGACATTAAGATTTATTAGTGCTACCAAAGCAAATTTTTTTTATAAATAGGTATTTGTTATTTTTTCACGAATTAAGAAATACTTTTGGAAGCAACATGAGATGTTGGAAATTAGAAATAGTTTGAACCATGCTAATTATATTGTGTAATATAACTATTTCCACTTCTTCTGCATTAGCACCACGTGACATTACCGCTTCCGATTCCATTTTCATTTTGTCCAGAATCAAAAAACTAATGCAGAAATGCAAATTATCAAGCTTTAGGAGCTTAAACGTGAGTTTGTAACACAAAAATCTGACGTCTCACATAACCTAACCAAACAAACTGATAACTAACGTAACGGTAACAAAAACGTGTAGCAAGACGTCTACTTCTGGAACGACCGTTAAATCCACGTTAACCACCGAAAGGTTATATATAGCGCACCGTTATAACATAACGCTTGCGCTATTCAAAAGTTGCAATATCTCTCTAATGTTAGTTGTCAGTAGACGACTTCGGTCAGAGTTGCCAACCCACAAATTTCGTCCAAATTTACTATCAATCTGAAAGGAGAATTTTAGAACGAATTCGACATGATGAGGTTCGCGTTATTTATAAATATCCGTAAACGGTGCCACGGCTCCTCAATCAAGAAAATTCCTTCCAAATATAGATTTTTGTTAAGATCATCTCCAGTTGGCTGAAATTTAAGTTGGGATTCCTGATTTTATGTTAATAGTGTCAAGTTTACATATGATATGTTCCGTAAATCAAGTTTGTTAGTTGGGTGGCCGATTTTCCGTTCCGTAAATATGAAATATTCGGTTGGTCCCTGAAAAAGAGGTCAATAACGGATTTTGATTCATGAGAAAGTGACCTTTCCTTCACCAAAAGGACATTCGATGTTCTATGGTAACATATCAATGGCATAGAACAATATTTATTTACCTTATGATCCATAGACCATATTCAGTATTTTTCCTTAAAGGTTGTTGTCCCGTCTATGTTCTATGGATCATAAAGTAAAGAGAGATTGTTTTATGCTATGAATATGTTACAATAGAACATACACTGTCGTTCTGGTGAAAGAAAAATCGCTTTTTCATCAATCGTATTCCATTAATTACCTTTTTCAGGGACCAACCGAATATTTTATATTTACGGAACGGAAAACCGGCAACCGAAATATCCAAGTTGATTTGTGGAACATATCCTATATGAACTTGACACTATTAACATGAGATTATCTTAACGAAAACCTATATTTGGAAGGAAATATCTTGTTTGAGGAGCCGAGGCACCGTTCACGGATATTTATGAATAACGCGAACCTTATCATGTCAAATTTGTTCAGAAATTCCCCTTCCCCAGTAACAGTAAATTTGAACAAAATTTGTGGGTTGTCAACTTGGCCCGAAGTCGTCTATTGTATTTCACAGAGATATGACTATATGAGCACTAGAAGGCACAACGTGTCTATCTCTTGAAAATGGAGGGGTTAGCACAAAAAAATCATAAATCAGGCTTGAAATATCCATTGAAGCTTATTGCGGAAGGATTTTGCATCATTTCTAGTTTTTTCTGGGTTTTCACTCACAATATCTGAAACAGAATTATCAAGAATTAGATAAAATTGTTTTTTATGGAGGAAGCCCTTGCTTATTGCAGGATTGAACTATTTTTGTCTGGGGCAGTTTCTTGGAAAACAGGTTGTCTAATGAACAATACAGAAACAAAACAAACGATAAACAAAGCGAACTTTGATCTCATGGTTTGATGAAATTACATTTGCTCTATTATAAAGGGTTTTAATGATACCTCTTTTTTCATTGAGTTGATCTTTTCTGAGGACACTTGTTTCGAAATAATCCTACTATTTTTCAGCTGAAACATCTCGATATGAAATTTTGTTATTCTTTTCTCTGAGTGATCTGGTGATAAAGGTGGGTCGTGCTTTATGCTGTTGAGAAGGTCTTTTTCTTCTGAACATGACCGTTATTTATTTTGACATTCAATCATTCGTAAACGTAATATTCGACTTTGAAAATGAAATATCACAAAATTTTCTTGCAACATAAGATGGTAACCAACTTCAAATAAACACTGCAAAACGGAAAATTATGTCCAGAAAAACGAGATAGCTAAAATGCTCCAATTAAGCACCGCCAACTTTCATATAATGGTATAAATTGTGCTCAATCACATTCCTATGTGATTCGCTGGTTTATTTTTTCAGCATGATGGAGCCCGCTTTATTTTGCCATTGCTTTCAGACAATTTTCAAATATGAACTCCCCCAACCAATGGATTGGTCGGAGAGATCCTAAAGAATGGCGGACCAGAATTCCAGATCTGCACCCTCTAGACATTTTTCATATTTTCTTCTGAATATTTCAGTTAAATTTATTTTGAGATTTGATCATTCGTTCATGAAATATTCGACCTCTTATATGGAATATCACTTAATTTATCTGGAACATAAAATGATTACCCTAGACAGGCTGAACAAAATCTTATTTTCATTCAATATCGAATAGTTTTCTTTCCACTTGCTTCTACTTGCAGCTTTAAGAGATGGAACACATTTCTGATTTTTTTCCAAATACATCGTGAGTTGAAATGTGAAATTATCTGATTGTCACATATCTTACCGAGTGCGGAGATATAAATTCAATAAACAAACACATCCTTTTATGGCAACGTTTATTGCTATATCTCGAAACCATGACGAAAAAATTTGTCTGAAATAAGAAATCTTCACTTTACAGTCACGTTTCGATGATCTCTCTGCAATGATGGTTGAAGCCCACTGGACTGAATCATAAATATCAGATTCTGCGTTTTGGATTATCTGGATATATTTATTTGAGTAACAGTCTGGTCTAATAATAAGAAAAGAAGCCAACCAAACTTGAACATTGCATTTTCATAAAGAACCATTTCCCTACTTTCTTTGGAATATCCACAAAGTGATTCACATATACCTAACAAAAGTGCCGACTTCAAAAAGGCGTCTATTTCAAGTGAATCTTGCGACGTGACATATAGGTCATATTATACAGTTGGGGAAGAGGTGGATCTTATATCACGAAAAAATTACGTTGATATAGAAATAGAAATAGGATCTCTAAGGATCAACAAAGAAATAATGTCAAAAATGAAGAAATTTTAAATTTCAAACTACTTCGTGTTTGTTCACCCAACAATAATCTGAAAATTCCTGAATTTTATATGGTTCACAGTTAATTACAAATTGAAATAACTTCTTCAAGAATTTTTTTCCATACCTATACTATAAAATTATGCAGGCAAAAAATTTAACAATCTGATGCACATATACTTTGCATTGTTTTGGGTCAAATTTAAATTATGTATTGGGTAATTGAATTTTACAATCTGTCTGGTTTTAGTATTTTTCAATTCTTCGAATAATTCTGGATGAGAAATTTAATGCTATCATAAATATAAAGACAGGCAAAAGTAAGAATATTAATCCCCCGAAAAACACCTCTACAAGTCTGCCTGTACTTCATACCTATCATAGTTCTTAAAGCCATTTTCTGTTTGATCTATGAAGAATCCGAAATTGAACTATTCACCTAGCAGACTATACCATCGATAATATTGATTGAATATTTGCAAAATATACACTTCTCGAAAGGGATACATCAACTGACCTTTTCAGTAAATTTATAGAATAAATGGGAGAGTTGAGTCTTTTCTCCAGAGATTCAATATGAACCTTACATTTCATGATGCAGTCCACATGAACCCCAAGAAATTCGGTGGAGTTACCCACTGGGATACACACACCATCCAGCATTATTTCACATGGCAATCCGTATTCTTACTTGAATTCAAACTAAGGTAATTTCTTGAACACCAATCCTTCACGCCATTAAAGACCTCATTCAATTCAATTGTCACACCTGATCACATTAGTATCATCTACTAGTTGAGATGTGGATCTACCCTGCGCCCAGATCTACCCTTCGCTCATATTCGCCCTTTATGTGGTTGATTTTGAAATAATGATATGACGTCATCGAAATAATTTTTAGTGCAATCGCAAAAAAATGCTCTGTACCCTCGCAAAAAAACGCTCTGTGACCTCTATAGAAATTTCAAGGTTACTCAGAATTATTTATTTTTCAGATACATTTTCTAGAGAAACGGAAATAAATATCGTTGGGGGGTGATCGGAACTGAATAAAGAATCTTTAATCTTCAAAAACTTACCAGAAAAAGAAACCTAGCTCGTACACAACGGTAGGATTCCAGTAAGAAAGATCGTTCTGAACCGGCAAAAATTATGCTGAAATTTTGGAAAAAACTCAAAGTTGGTGGAAAAAAACTCGAAAGGAATGAGTACCAACCATTAATCGATCTATTTCAAAATAATATATCCCACATTTCCGTCGATTCCGTTGAATTTCATGTCAAAATTCCGTATAAGGAGCTCTCGGTCATCGGATAGATTCATGGAATTTCCTGTGAAAAAATCACCAATCGCTTCATTCTTCTGCTTGAAATCGAAGCCCCGTGCCTAGTTTTTGCCATTTCATACAATATTTGCCAGTATTTCGGCGTTTTTCGGTAAATTTTTATTCAATTTCTACCTGACAGCACTGACCCAGGCTGTCAGACCCGGATGTAAACACAGATCGGACTCGATGGTCTGTCAGAATTTTTCGGAGAAATGTGAAAAGTCAAAAAATTTACCAACACTCTAACGTATTTTTCGTACATTTCCGTTGGTTTGTAAAGTATGAGAATTCCACGAGGGTCGGTTCTGTCCTTGATGGTTCTTTTCCCACCCTCGGTCTCGGCCGAGAAGCTTTGCCTTCGGAGGAGATCGAGTTTGCGAGATAGTCCACTCGACGAAATCGAGCAAGTTTGAGATTTTTTTTCGGTATCTTGGAAATTTCGGAGAGGAACGAACGGGGTATCGACGGAAAGAGCGTTCTTTCTTCTTTTAGATCGGGAAATCGCTTCGCTAAAACCTCTCGCAAAAAATGTTTGAAAAATAATCATGCTATTATGGTTTTCCTTATTCTTTCAGTATTATAGGTGATAGGTGACAAATATTATTACATTAAGTGATTGATCAATATATTGAGAAAGATCATTTATATACAGTGTGTCCACGGATGGGGTGCCGGTAAGGTGTAAATGACGGAAAATTTTCGAGTTAGATTCTGATATTCTGGGAATCGCTCCTGCTTGGTCTCAAATTACAAAACACCTTTATTTCAAAAGATATCGAGAAAGTTTATTGAGAAAAGTTAGTTAGAATCAAAAGACACGGCTAAATCTCGAATTTCAGATAAATCGATCAACTTTGATTTTGTAAGTAGGTAATGAAAATATTTGATAATATCCATGGTCACAAATGTCAGACGTGACTTGAAACGTAAATTTTATTCGTCATAAACGAAAATTTTCCTGTTAAAAACATGCTGACCATAGAACAAAGTGTGTTTATTGTGCAGTGCTACGTCTTAGGTGCAGACATTTCGTATCAGGAAGTAATAAGACAATTCCATTGACGCTGGCCAAATGTTGCGGTACCACGTAAACCTGCTGAAAAAATAGTTACAAAATTTAAATTTTTGATCATGACAAAAACCTCATGTATACAAAATGTTCATGACCAACTTATTAAGTCAAGGTAGGCTGATTTATCTGTAACTTGAGTTCCTGCAGCAGCTCGTCATTCCGAACAACTTTTCTCACTAAACTATCTCGATATCTTTTAGAACAATGGTACTTTATTCTTAACAAATTTCATTGAATCAGTTCTCAACCACCCCGTATATAAATTTATTTGGCTCATTTCCTCAACATCTTAGTTCGAGACCAAGCAGTAGCGATTCCCAGAATATCAGAGTCTAACTCGAAAATTTTTCGTGCTGTCTGCACCTAAGCCGTAGCACTGCACAATAAACACACTTTGTTCTATGGTCAGCATGTTTTTAATAGGAAAATTTTCGTTTATGACGAATAAAATTTACGTTTCAAGTCACGTCTGGCATTTGTAACCATGGATATTATCAAATATTTTCATCACCTACTTACAAAATCAAAGTTGATCGATTTATCTGAAATTCGAGATTTAGCCGTGTCTTTTGATTCTAAATAACTTTTCTCAATAAACTTTCTCGATATCTTTTGAAACAAAGGTGTTTTATTCCTAACAATTTTCCTTAAATCAGTTCTAAACCACCCTGTATATTAATTGATTTGGCATCAATTTTACAACATCTTAATTTGAGACCAAGCAGGAGCGATTCCCAGAATATCAGAGTCTAACTCGAAAATTTTTCGTTATTTACACCTTACCGGCACCCAATCCGTGGACACACTGTAGATTGAAAACAAAAGAGTGCCCAATACGCCACCCTGTGGTACTCCACAAGTTATATCTGACGTCACATGAGTGTACACTCTGGCGCCTGGGTTAGAATGATTACCCCCTTTTTTCCGGTAAAAAGGTTAACAAAATATTTCGCATTTGTCGGGAGGAAACCTTGCGCACAGAATACCATAATAAATCCAAACCTGCCCGGACGTTTGATAAATTTAAACTTGCCTGCATCGAGTTCACAACTTCTGGAAGCGTCGCAGGTAAAATCGAGGAATCCATTGAAACATCATGAAGATTATTCTTACCGCTGAATCCTGCCGTGATAATATATCACCTCTTGCCCACTAGCATGAATTTGTGAGATATAATTTCATGTCTAATTGAATTTAAATATAATGTAAGTATAATGAACGTCGCCCCCTGAGAGGCAATCCCATGGTGACTCAGACCTGTAGGTGATATAGTTGTTCATGAGAGGAGGTGTGGGAAACGGAGGACTGAACAATCAGAGGAATAATACAAAAGAGGTTAACTTCTTGAATTAATAAAGCTCCGACTAGACATGACCCACACTTTGGTGATTTCTAATGAGATCTTCGTACTAGGAAATGCCAGACGTGGATCTCGACTGATTGAAGTTTGATGTGGTAGTAGGAGTCCTCACAGAAACTGAAATCAGAAACTTTTTTGACCCAGTTATTGAAACAAATCATTCGCGAATCCACTCGAACACGAACAAAATATTTCATCAAAATCCGTCTTTCTTAGCGGCTGATCATAAACACAATAACATCCGAAAGAAACAGCTAAGAAACTCGATATTTGCAGAGGAGGTTTGGGGCTTAAACACGAGGGCCCAATCCGTGAATCGGTGATATGCACCTAATTATTCCGCAGCCATAACCATACAAGATTTATTTTTCTGAAAATACAGATAAGATGGAATTGAACTCTAGTACTTCATTGAAAAATTACAGCTTGAAGGTTTATTCAAATTTCATGAGGACTAAATATGATAAGAATATCGCTAAATCTTCCCACCAGTTTGGCGGGGTCAATACGTGAAAAGATGACCGACCACTTTGGCATAGAATTTGATTGATATCTAATGAAGAAATTTTGCACAAAATTAAACATCTGCATTTATCAAATAGTTATCAAGTTTTTTTTTATACACTGTTATGAAATACAAGGTCAGTGCAAATTGTCTTCGGAATCCAGGGAAAATTTTTAGAAATAATTTCTCGGAGATAAATTCCGAAAAAATTTTTTTGAAAAATGTTCTAATGACACGAACAAAATGAAATTCTTAACAAAGTTGTGCATCAGTATTTTCAACAAGCTACTGGTATTAACACGATTGGTTAAGTATTTTTTGTGTTATTCCGCAAATAAAAACGATAACGAGGTGAAAACTACAAAAATATCTCCGAAATTTAAATCCTCATCGAACTGAAACTGAGTTTTCTGTTTCGATAAAGAGTTTGACGTCTGAACAAAATTCATCGGAATCCGCTAAATCGATTTTATTTACAGTGCGCGTCAAAATTATGGAACAAATTAATTTTCTCTGAAGAAAAATATTTGGCAACAAAATCCTGAAACAGGTCAATTTTGTTTCACTTTTACCAAATTTGTATGCATTTTTGAATGATTTTTGTTGCACCCTGTGCCATCCCCATCAACCCTCTAAATTTTTTGAATAGGGAAAGTGGGTCATGTGGTACTTTTTTGGCAAGGTCTTTGTATCTTTTTTACAGGCGTGCAGAAATGTACAAGAAAAAAATTTTTTTTTCGAAAAATTAATTATAGTTTAATCCCTTTCAACCCCCTCGCGTGAAAAAAAATTTTTTTCGCCATTAAAGGGTTCGTAGGGGTTGAAAGTTGTGCATGAACAAAACTGTAATGGTCGACTTTCATTCGGTGACAAATTTCATCAGATATCATCGTCTCAAAGTAAATGAGCCATGATAAAGTGCACATACTGAAAACCTTTTTAAAAAAAAAATATTTTTTTGAAAATTTCTGCACGCCTGTGAAGAAGATACAGAAGCTTTGCCAAAAAAAAACACATGAACCACTTTCCCTATTGAAAAAATTTAGAGGGTGATGGGGATGGCACAGAGTGCAACAAAAATCCTTCAAAAATGCATAGAAATTTGAAGTGAAACAAAAATTGACGAGTTTCAGGATTTTGTTGCCAAATATTTTTCTTCTGAGAAAATGAATTTGTTCCATAATTTCAACGCACACTGTAGAAGTAATATTTGGCTTATTCGATCAATTTGTGGACAAATTTGAAATTGTTATGTCGGGTCACAGGAAATCCAATCGAATCGGAATAAGTTCATGTGAACTTCCAACCTAACTTATGAAACACTTCCTGAACAAAAATTCAATCCATTCACCTTGCGAAATATAAGAACTTTTCCGATACGAATCTTAAAAAAAAATATCCCCGGTTTCGTAATCTCTTTACCTTTGACTTGACCTCACGTGCAAGGCGGCGCACCTTTAAGCTCGCTGATCGAATTCTTACCAGGTGAGGCAAATACGATTGAAAACCGAACCATAAATATAATTTCGATAGAATTAATTTTATGGCCGGTTTATTGGGATAAGTTCAATTTCGAGATAAATTGTCCGTCATTTGAATATATACGAAGAAGATAGAGGTGACGGCAAACTGCGTCTAAGGTATCTCGATAATTATTTTATAACAGAAAATCTTCGTGACTCTCGGCCGAATAAAAGGTTTTATTTGAACCCGTTCGAAACTGAATCGAAATAGCGTCTTTCGGAATGGCCTGAATGTGTTCAAGGATGAAATAAATTGCCGGATCATAATGTCATTTCGACTTTGTTCCGACGATGTTTATGCTTATGGTATAACGTTATCCATTTCGTATTCACCTGAAAGTAGAGGGCACGTTTTCTGTCAGGGTCGCCGACGAATGGTTTTCTTCGATTTCGAGTTTTTGGCGCATGTTCTATTGGCGTCTGAATTTAAGATTGCAGCGCCACCGTGGCCAGTTTTAGAACCTTACATACAGACATAGATTTTGTTTTGATAGTCGATTTTGTACTGTTTGTTAGTGTTTGGTTTGATAATTTTCGATTTCACGATGTATTCAAAGACTTTTTAGACTTTTATAGTTGACGAGAGTATTACTGGGAGTACATATTCCATTCTTATAAAGTAGGTATGTAACATTCTTCAATCTTATTGAGTGCAGCAACTCTAAAATTACGTTGATATCTCCAAGGTTAGACAGTATTTTAATATTATTTATTTTCAGATCCAAATGAGAAGATTGACTTTGGTGGATCTCTTAGGCTGTCTTGAAAGTTGAAAAACAGAGTATTGTAAAACATACTTTTTGGAGTAATAGGCAAATACTCATAACTTTACTATTTTTATAGGGAAGGACTAAATACTCAATATTTTGTGAATAAAATGAATACATTCACATAAAACTAATGCTACTTGTATCGTTAGTCTTATTCATTATGGATTGACAAATACATTTTTCAATAACACTCATATGATTGGTCTTGAAAAAGCTGGAATGAAAGAGCTTTATACAGCCTTGAGTTTATCGGCAGAAACACTTTGAGCGAACAGTTTTCATCACCAGATATTTCCTTGTTCAGACTCTTTCGTTTCAATCGGTCAGTTCCATCACTAAAACATTTACGTTGTTCCTTAATGATCAGTTTAACAGGCAGATTTCTGGAAGGCAGAGCATTGCTCTTAAGTAAATTTCTCTGCTTGGATTAAGGGCCTGCAAAAGAATTGTCTTCATGAATGTGACCTAATATTTCATGAGCAATTCTTGCTTACCTCTATAAAAACTATCATCATCGGTAAAATGCAGGTAACACACTTTCATAAATCTTGTTTGTTGGTTTTTATCGATTCTTCAACACTTTCAGGCTCGACTTGGTAAAGGAAGTTTCTTTCACCTAACTCGAAATTTTTCACCGGGCTGTGGGAATCTATGGGAAGGGACATTTGAGTTGGCTTTTACTCAGTAAAAGCACTTGTAAAATCACACAAACGCCAAGAAAAATGCATAAACTTTCTCATTTTCTTAACATTTCTTTTAACTTGTCAATGATAATCTCTGTACCTCGGGTTACTCGGATAGCCACCAGAGGCAGTAGCGTTCATCTTCATTCGCCAATAGATGAACAGCGTGCTATCGTATTGTCTAAATGTCTGTAATTTTCGAATTTTGAGCCGAAAATGGTCTCAAACGATTAGGTTGGACTCACAGATGACGAATCCGGTGTCAAAATCGATTCTGTCCAGCCGCCGGCCGTCCGTACATACGATTACGGAGGTACGGAAAATCCTAACGACTTGAAACTTCTAGGGTAGGTAACAATTTAAAATGCGACGGTTTAGTACGTTAATGGGCGAAATCGGCCGAGAGGTTACGGAGTGCCCTTTAAATTTTTGAGGTTATTTCCGTGATAATTCAGGACCTACTGGAACGATTGGTTGAACCTTGGCAGTTTAAAAAACGACTCGCAATCTCGCGATCATTTTGTTGAGATCGTACTGATAGTAAATTTGAAAACAGTTTTCAAATATTGTTTCTCCAAAACTGTTCATCATATTCAAGGAAAAGTTCTGCTCAGGTCTTGAGATTCATATTTTTCAGTAGTGCACAAATTTCAGTTCGTTTCGATTATTATTCTTGGAGAGATTTGAATAAAATATGTCAAATGTCGTTACTTCTTCCTCGATATCGTTATTTTTTCGGAATTACTCGAAAAATACTAATTCCATCATGACGAAACTTGGCAGCTATATTTGAAATGCTGAAGGACAGCTTTGAGCAAGATTTTCGTGATGATCGTGTTATTAGAGCAATCAAAAAAATTCCAATTTTTTTTTCTGATATTCAATGTTCTGTGATCTTCTGCCTAACCTATTCACGAACGGCCCATTCAAAGTTTTATTTTCCCAATAATACAGATAAGATCGAGTCAAAATCCAGTACTTTATCGAAAAAACTTTGAAAAGCATTGACGTGAAGTCAGCAACTTTTGCGCTTATGATCAAATCACTAAAAGTGAACATGCGCGAAAAAGCTGCTGGATTCTAGTCAGTGTTTTAAGGTTTTTTTATTGAATTTCTGGCTCCTGTGAACTGAGGAATTCCTATCGAATTACACTCGTAGGAAATACTGAAAAAAATTCGAAAAATTTGGTGATATTTGATAGACTCGGTTTAGGTGAAAAGAGCCTGTTCTGAAAATTCAGAAGAAGCATTTTGAAGCTCTAAGATTCTAGATTTTGCGTGCATTTTCTGGTGAACAGCGTGCTATACTTTTGTCCAGTTGCCGGCCGATTGGCAGACGGTACGATAACTGTTGAAACTTTTGGCGACCATAATTTTTGGAGATATTGGGAGAAAATATATAAAATTTTCTCGATATCTTTTTTTTTCCGTAATAACTCAAAAAAACCAATTCAATCATGATGAAACTTGGCAGCATTCATGGAAATATTGGAAAAATAATATTTGCATCGGTATATCTGCGGGATCTTTGGGTGGATTTCACCCATTCATGAATTCATCCTTCGTCATTGAGTTCCAAACCTACTCTACAAATATCGAGTTTCCAATTTGTTTTTTCGGAAGTAATTGTGTTTACGGTCAGCCTAACGGCTGCTATATACAAAATTGTGCAAAATTTCCTGATGATCGTGTATAAATCATTCCTAACGACCGACCGTAAACACAATGACTTTCGGAAAAAATCACTTATGAACTAGAGGTTTCTAGTGTTTGAGGATTAATTATGAAGATCGAATTTGTGAATGGGTTGAATCCGCCAAATGATTTCGGACTGAACTCTATTCAAATTATTTTTGAAAACATTTTTTTTTCAGAAATTATCCATCAGATTTCAATGAACCTTGTATATATATATATTCTTTTGAGAATGAGCATTACATTATTTGATATATCACAGTGTTAGCAGAGGAAATGTAAACGCGGTACCATACATTTTTGCGTATGATACAAGATAAAAACCTCAGGAAAAATTATGTCTCCTTGTATAAGTGTATTAATTTGTTTATAGAAGATGGATGGCATCTTTTTCATTGGAGAATAATTTTTTCGTCATCTTGAATTCATTTCGACAAAATATCTTGACATAATATCTGAAACAGAAAGAGGGACAGAAAACCAGAAGGAAGCAGTAAATAATATCACCTACATTTGCTCATGACCGAGAGGGTCTTTCGACCAGGTTCAGTCCTTCAAGCGATGATTTTCAGATCCTCAGATAAACGAAGAACGCTACAGGCCCCTTTTTTGGGGAAACATCTCCCATAGATCCATAATTTCGAACTAGAAATCTAATAAAACATCGGGAATAAAGTGAAAAACTTGTGACATGTATTATGTCAGGATGACATGATCCTTGTTAAAGGCCGTAAGAGCTTTGCAAAATTTCTTGAGGAACTGACTTCTAATTTGAACAAGGTAGTCAAATCTCCTGACTTCACGATAGCTCTCATAGGATAACTTGAGATCTGCCAGAAGTTCACTGCATAAATAGCGGAAAAAAATCAATCTCGTGTTAATTCAATACCTCCATCTACCTTGAGTCATCACCATTCAGTCCCATAAACGAAATTAAAACTCCACAATCCAATACGCTAATGCATCATCGAAAAAAAAACCTGCTGAAACAGTATCCGCATAAGAGATTCAAAAATGAAAGGAAGATCCATCAGGTGCAAAGCATTCTCTAAACCTATAATTACGGCGTATGAAGACGACCTTCCAAAGATAAGAAGCACGATTCCACCGTTTGGTATTCAATTAAATATTAGAGATTGAAGTTGTGGATGTGCATCGTTCCGAAAAGAATCAAGGTTTCGACATATACGCGAGAAATAGAAAACTAGTACATAATGATAACATTGAACGAATTCGATCTACCGAAATTACTATCCTGATGCATCTCGTATTCAGCTATCCTGCGGCACGAAAAAAATGACTCAATCTGGAACGTTGTCTGAATCCTATACGGCACACGGCAATTAGCGAATATCGTGAAAATCGTAGAGATCAAAATATCATGCAGAGATAAACCTAGAATTATTGTGAGCAGAGGAAAGCCAGCTAGGTGTTGCGGCTTATTTTATAGAAAGTCACAAACGTAGAATTTGCTTAATAACCTTGTTCGGATATGTTTTGATTGTGTATAACCGTCAGAGATTACCTGTACGTGTGCACGTTCGTATCTCCATATCTAGTAAAGCGTGATATGTATAACACAATCCAAAATAATTGCTAATAATAACCGAACACTGGATCGTGTGAACAGGTACTACACTGGGTTGAAATAAATATTCTCTCACGCATAATATGCTTGGGCATTTTCTGCGGGATGAGCTTTTGATGTTGACCTATACTCCATTCACTTTTATAATGTAGCCCGGTTGGCCATGATTTAGGTTTATCAAGTTTTTTCCCTTAAAACTGACGCAGGTTGGCACTCATGAAATATCGGCAATGTCAAAAGACGTTGCCAAATTTCAATTTCTACTATTATCAATATCAATCGATTCTAGATTTCTAAATCTCAGCATAATAACGCTTGCAAACTAATAAAAATGCCGAAGGTAGTTTTGAAGAAGCAGAGGCAAAGTATCAGGAAGTGCTATGTAGAATTGAAATCGGCTTTTTCTGATAGTAACCCTGATAATTCGGAATCAATAATTCAACACAAGCTATGCAAAATTTTCGACGTATGTGAGTGAAAACCAAGGAATTATATTTTATATGAATAGATATTTATTTTTTAGCTGCCCATCAACACAATAAGGAAGATTTTAAGTGAAAGAGACGACAAAGAATATCCTTCTATTGGTGCACCCAAAAAGACTGAACTGAAGACTTTATTTTGAAAAACCCGATTCTTGATTTCCTTACAAGAAAATAGCATAACTAAATCTTTCAACCATGTTTATATACGTGAAATATTTCCAGTATTAACAGAGACAAAAGTTTCTTCAACATTCGCCAGGTCTTTGGAATTATCGAATTCAAATAAAATTTTCTCAACGGAACGTATTCAATCAATGTAGATTGACATTTGAAAAATAAGTAATTACTACGACCTCTATGTAGAGAGGACAACGTTGCATAGTTATCTGACAGGAAAATGACTATAACCTAACATTTTCAAAATATACACGGTGAAATCTGTCACGATGTCATGGCCAACCGGGCTACATTATAAAAGTGAATGGAGTATATGTTGTCTCTTTGTTTTGCGAATTGGAGCCTTCTTATCTGGATGAATTCTGAGCATTGTCGGTCATATTTAGAGTGAATTTTTTGAGCGCATGTTCTAGGGGAACAGCGTGCTATGGTTTTGTCCAATTGTATGTAATTTTCGAATTTTGAGCTGAAACCAGACTCAAACGACCCGGTTGAACTCACCGATGAAGAATCCGGTGCGAAATCCATTACGGGGGTACGCAGGTGGATGATCCTATCGACTTGAAACTTTCAGGGTGGGTTGCATTTCGAAATTCGACGGTTGAGTTCATTAACAGTCAAAATCAGCCAAATGGTTTCGGAGGTATAGTCATTTGCAATTTTGAGGTTATTTCCCAATATTTCAGGAACTACTGAAACGACTGTATTGAAACCTAACAGTCAGCTGAAGCATAATGACACGCAACATCTCGCGAAATTTTTTTGAGATCGTGCTGCCAGTAGATTTTAAAAAAATTATTTTTAAAAATTTTTTGGAATTTTTTTTTAACTATTCTTCATATTCAAAAAAATAATCACTCAGAACTTCATATTTCACAGCATTCTTTAAATTTCAATTCGATACGGTTATTACTTTCAGAAATATTAGGAATGAATATGTCAAATTTCATGGTTTGTTTCTCGATGTCGTCGTTTTTTTCGGAATAACTCAAAAAATGCTGATTAAATCATAATGCAACTTGGGAACTAGTTTGAAAATGCTCATGAACAACTTTGTGCGAAATTTTGTGATGATCGTGTCATTAGAACAATTGAAGACAGCAGCTTTTGCACGCATGTTCAATGGAGATGACAATGATTCCGCAGAAATTTTATTTTCCCAATATTCCCAAAAATACAAATCAGATCGAATTGAAATCCAGTACTTCATCGAAAAATGACAGTTCAGAGGTTCTTACAGAATTTAATGAGGATAATATGATAAGAAGATCACAGATTCTTGAATATCAACACGAAATTTTACACGAAGTTGTCTCTCAGCAGCTTCAAACGACCTGCGAATTTTCATCATAATTGATTCAGTATTTCTTGAGTTACACCAAAAAAACAACGACATCGAGGAGAAAACCACGAAATTTGACATATTTCTTCCCAATAGCTCCACAACTTATGATCGTATTGAACTGAAATTTGGTGCACCTCTGTGAAATCTAATGCTGAGTGCATGAATGGAATTTTTTTTCGAGTATAATGAACGATTTTTGAGAGGAAAATTTTTTTGATAAAAATTTGTTGGAAATTTACTGACAGTACGATCTTGACAAAGTTGCGCGTCCTTTTACTCCAACAAACTGCAAAGTTTCCATCCAATCATTTTGGTAGTTTCTGAAATGAAAGATAAATAACTTCAAAACTTCAAATAGCTGTAACTTCGAACCTGTTCGACCGAGTTGGCCCATTAACAAACTTAACAACCGTATTCTAATGAGCGATCTACCCTAAAAGTTTCAAATTGCCAGCTCACTCCGTTCGACAGTTATCGTGTCCACGGCCGGTCGGCCATTTGGACAAAACAATAGCACGCTGTTCCCCTAGAACATGCGCACAAAAAGCACGAATTTTTTAAATTTTTTCCCGATATCTCCAGAAATTATGGATGTATCGGAATGAAATTTTCAACACTGCTGTAACATATGATTTTCATGGTACAAGCAAAAGTTTTTTTTGGAATCAATAAATAGTTTCCGAAAACTATTTTCTGAATTTACTGTGTGTGATCTCTACATATAGAGAAAAAGGATCTCTTACATCAAATAAAAACATATTCTTGAATGAAATAATCTTCTCCCAAGAATAATAATTTGAAATTGAAAAATATACTTCTATTCTCAACTCATTCCGTTGTTTGCCTGTTTACATGAATTTTCTTGAATCGAATTTAGTTTAACCAAAATATTCGTTCTCTTTACCTTAGGAAACAACTTCAGCTAATCATAGTTCTCTTGGATGAAGAATATCATTCCTTATTTAATGTGTTCTGATGTCGAAAGCACGTACACTTGACCCCCTCGACCAATAAGCGGTATTAGCGCTGAAGACGCGTATGGAATGTAGAGTCGCAGAACATATGGATATTTAGAAAGGAAACAATACCATGGCCGCCATAGTGAAGAAATGCGTTTGTGTTTTTGATGGTGCATTATGAATTTGGTGTATATGGAGAACTACTTATCAACATCAAGGGAGTTTGTCGGGAATAGAGCTTCGAAAGTCAAGAAGAGAAGGTTGGTTTTAAGAATAAGTTTGATTACTTGAGAACAAAGTTTGAATTGAAATAGGTGGGTACAAGCCTACATGCATGTGTGTTACGCACAAACATTGTGACATGTATATCTACATTCGTGAACTCCAGACTACATAATTTTATTTTAGATTGGAGGTCGAGAGTAAACATAGTAACCAAGCAAATTGTTTCAAAAGACTTCTGCTCTTTGAAACCCTGTTCCCAAAAAACTTTCTTGTAAGAAGGTGGTCCTCCACTTGCACCTTATTTATGATTGATATCTTCAAAACTGATCATGAAAGGCTTCTTATTATACCATACATTTTTAGTATTTGAGAGCCGCTAATTGCAGCGAACATATTAAATTATCTTGGTGAAAGAAATTGAAATCTTCTAAAAAAATATTTCAAATACAAAAATGGAAAATCATACATTCGTATCCAAGCCATAGTATTTTCGAATGAAAATATGAAACATATATATAGCAAATATATCCAGTAATTGTTGTAAGGTTTCTCATTTGGACCAAACGTGATTCCGCTTGAATCATTGTTCACATGAGTCAAGAGTATTTCATCGAAAAATCAAACTAATATTTGGTTAGACCTATTCAAGAATACCATTCTCTAGAACGGATGCGGTTACAAATTTATTTAAGAGAACTTTTTTCTCTGTGTATGACTATAACTCCGAAACCGTTCCCCGATTTCGCCCGCTAACGAACTTCGTATTTTGAAATACAACTCATCCTGAAATTTTCAAGTTGATAGAACAATTAATCTTAATCCCCGTTTAAGCCCGTAATCGTAGTGACGGCCGGCCGGACGGAATCGATTTGGACACCGTATTCGTCATCAGCGAGTCCAACCTAGTCGTTTCAGACCATTTTCGGCTCAATCATCGAAAATTACAGATATTTGGACAAAACGATAGCAAGCTGTTTCCCGAAAACATGCGCGCAAAAATTCTTATTTTCATCATCGAGCTTATCGTTAACGCGAGGAAAAATAGCCATAACCACGCCAAAATAACGAGAAGTTTTAGTAGGCTTAAAATCTATCTTATGCCTCCTTCGTTTTAACTCACTTTAAACAACGGAATAATCTATTGTTCTACCCGTATATCTCACTCCTACATTTCCTGTAAACCTAACACCTATCGCGCATGCGTCGGAGCACAAAATATGTATTTGTAAAAGCCGAAACAGTTCGGATACACCTGTAACATGTAATTTCGCCTCATCATTTCAACATCGGACTGGTGAAAAGGTGTTTGCAATTTCCGTAATAATGGTCATCATGCAGGAAAATGCATATAAACACCGAATCGTGAATGAGATGAAATATACAGGCAGTCATGGTGAGTCAATTACCACGGGGCACTCTGATTCGCATCCTATGTGATCTATGAAAGTTCGCAATATAGGACGTGAAAATATGCTCATGACCGCGGTATTCGAGCCGCGTACCTTGACGTTGTTTGAGGAGCATCTTCAAGGAGGAAGCTCTTCAGAATGGGGGTTTTTCCTTCAAACGAAAATGCATTATTTTCATGAAAAACTTTAGGACATCACATTTCAAACATAATAATTTCACTATTATGTTTTTAAAAAAATGTTTGTATCTTTTGATTCTAAACAACTTTTCTCAATAAACTTTCTCGATATCTTTTGAAACAAAGGTGTTTTATTCCTAACAATTTTCCTTGAATCAGTTCTAAACCACCCTGTATATTAATTGATTTGGCTCATTTTCTCAACATCTTAATTTGAAACCAAGCAGAAGCGATTCCCAGAATATCAGAGTCTAACTCGAAAATTTTTCGTCATTTACACCTTACCGGTACCCAATCCGTGGACACACTGTATATTGCAGATATTGAAAACCTATAAAACACCTAAAATAATTATTAAGTCTATTTGTATATTCTTCCGGATGTTATTTTATGCACTATCGGCGGTTGAGCCAGTCATAAACACGAAAACTTCCGAAAGAAACGACTCAAAATATTAGTAAAGTAGGATTTTTGTTCAATTTCGAAGGTTGCGGCGTGAATGGGTGAAATTCGCTCAATTATTCCGTTGGTATCCATTGCTATTTCAATATAGTTTGAGTTTCATATAGAATCATGTGAGGACCATATGAAAAAGAATCGCCAAATATTTCCATCAAGAAGTAAATCTACGCTTGGCGGGGTCAATACAAGAATAGGTGACCACTTTGGCAACCAATTGAACAAGCGCTCAAAATCTGCTGGCCTTACGAGAGTTTTTTTCTAGAATTTTCCTCAGATTTTCCTTCATGACGTTCTGATCTTGAAACAATAGTTTCAATGCAAACATCCAATTATTTGGTGAACATCCCGAGTATTAATCTTCGTTTACATTCCCCTCTATACCTGCGAGTACAAAAATTGAGTATCATGAGATTATAAAATATTCAAATCCACCTTCAGGTAATTCATCTTGTCATAGCTCATACTCTCCAGCGCTGGATTTCTCATTTATCACAGAGAACCAATAAGTCAAGTCTCACAGTCTATAAGATCGAATGATTTCTACATCAATCTTTCTCTTGTTATAGATCATTTTTCTGAGTAATATATACAGGAACCCTTCTGCTCTGTCTTGACTTTCGCATAAAGACCTAAGAAATATGATGTTGCTCTCCAGCATAATATAATTAGATTCGAAAGGTGTCAGCCGTCCTCACGGATGAACTTGTGAGCATTCCACAATCTGTCAATCAGCATTCTTCTATTCTGTTCTCCGCATCGATGAACGATGGATCTGTATCTCTGCTTCATTTCGGTTTGTTAGTCCCGAATGAAGAACTAAATGATTGGAATTCAAAAATAGTTACGAATTTCAAACCATAGTTTATTATTTTTAATAATGCACAGACGTATACTCCATTCACTTTCATGAACAATCCCGGTTGGCTATGATTTAGGTCTATCAAATCTTTTATATTAAAACTGACGCAGGTTAGCACTCGTGAAATATCGGCAATGTCAAAATAATTCTAAGCGACGTTGCCGAATGCCGATGCCAATTTCTACTACTAATCTCAACATAATCTTCACGTTCAGGAAACTGAAAATGCCGAAGGTAGTTTCGAAGAAGCAGAGACAAAGTATCAGGAAGTGCTATGTAGAATTGAAATCTGCTTTTTCTGATAGTAATCCTGATAATTGGGAATGTACTTATACATTTTCATACTGGAGTATTTCAAGTTGTGCAACATGGTATTCAAATATCTTCTGTAGACTTATTTCTTGAGAATTTCGAGAAGTGCGAAATTCCATAGGTTTGTGTGCTCGTTTTGAAGTTTTACTGCAGGGTTATTCGAGTACTTTTAGTTTTTTTCGAATGAACTATCACAAAGTAACGGACTACTCTAACCATTATTTTTCAGTAAAATTTCAACACTCGATTCTTGATTTCCCTTGAAGAAAATAGCATAACTGAATCTTCCAACCATGTTTATGTACGTGAAATATTTCCATTGTTAACAGAGAAAAAATTTTCTTCAACATTCGCCAGGTCTTTGGAATTATTGAGTTCACATAATATTTTCTCAAATTCATTATTTTCCCAAAGTAAATTCACACTTTGAAACCTACCTAATTACTACGACCTCTATGTAGAGAAGACAACGTTGTGTAGTTATCTGACAGGAAAATTACTATAACCTAACATTTTCAAAATATGCACGGTGAAATGTGTCACAATGTCATGGCCAACTGGGATTGTTTGTAAAAGTGAATGGAGTATAGTCAAATCTGGTGAGATGTCAATTGTTTTACATATAGATCTGTAGATGAAGTATTCGTGAAAGGATCTAGAAACTAGATTAATATTTAACTTTTTACTCTCTTGTTCTGCGGAAGAGTGGGTTATCGTTTCTCCCAAATTTCCGTCCGTCCTCATATTTCGTTGGGAAGCTTTTAGCACTTGAAATTTTCATGTTGAGTTCGAACCTAGAGTTTCTCGGTTTAGTGAGTTCCTCAATATCCCAAATTCTTTTAAACTTTTTCGAAAATTTTTCTGATTTCAGTTGGAAAATATTTTTTTTTTCGGGAACCATAGATCAGATTAAGAAATGATCTGCCACAGACTTTGAAGCCAATATTCAACAACTATATTTCAAAATTCAATTCGATCAATATTTATTTTTGGAGATATCAGGAAAAACATATGTAAATTTTCGTTGATAATTAGGAATTTTCAGATCATTTCCTCAATATCTCCAGAAACATCGAAATAATCATAACTAGTTGCAGAATATTGACGCTCAATATAGAACAAAATTTCGTGAAAACGGTATCGGTGAAATAAAAAATAATTTTTTTTCGGAAATATTTCAAATTTTTCTTCAATAATATTTTTTTCGGGAAACAACATATTTACATTGATTTTGATATAATTTCCTCAAAATCTGGAGAACTTACGTATCGATATAAAACTTTATCATTCATTGCAGAATACCTACGCATAACTTCATGAGGAATGTCGTTAGGCTCGAACAGGTAGAACATACAAAAAAACATTTTTCGAGGATTTACCAGATTTTTGTGGAAAAAACTGGCAGTGGCAATGAAGTTTTGCATAGACTTTAAGATCACTGTTTGAAATCACTGTTAAAAATTACAGTTTAAGCGGAATCTTCGGAAATATTGGGAAAAAAAATATCAAAATTCAGTTTTGTTTCGTCGGTTTCATTGTAATATACCAAATAACTCAAAAAAATACTGATCCGATTAATATGAAGCTTGGTAACTTATTGACAAATTATGATGAGCAAACCTGAGCAAAATTTTTCGACGATCGTTTCATTATAGCAATGAAGAAATCATTACTTCTTTTATTTATTTCTTATCATATCGTCCTAACAAAATTCTGCAGATCTTACCTTAATACCGAATGCTTATTTTGGTCGGCACGACGTCTCAAAGTTTACCAAAATTTCGAAATTTTTTCACTATTTCCGCCATAATTTCTAAACGGTTGTCACTGGACGATTTCTAATGACATATTCGTGATCTACGACCTCGATTTAATAGGAAACGATAACAAGGTCGACGATTTTCGAAAAAAAAATTTATTTGGGACTTAAAAAATTTTTCATAAAGAACCGCGAATAAACATCAAAGCGCAGAGGGGTGGGGGGTAAGATTTAGCGATTCCGTGCGAAATTTTATTTTTGAAGCTATGACAATATGCACATCATATATTATGGATTCGAACACGTAGATTACGAATCTGTAATTAGATTTTGCGTAACTGATTCGGTTTGGAAAATATTCCGGATTTGGTGAGAAATTTTCGAAATTTGGGTCAACTTTGGGCCGTCGTACAGATCAAACGCGTAAGGCTGGACAATATCGAATTTTTTTGGTTATATATGGGTCCTTTGTGAGTACGTAGCCAATTATTTTAAAGACGAAGGTCCTCTAGTTGAAAAATTATGATTTTTTTAAAAAAGGTCCAATTTTTTCGATTTTCTTCTGGCCATAAAAAACGAACCAGACTCTCCACTAACATTCTGATTGGATTTTCTTTATCTACGCCCTCGAATTAGTATATGTTTCAAATTTCAGGTCGATCGGAGAACTTTCGATTTTTGGTAAAATTTTAAGGGGTTACCCTTAAGAAAATATCGATTTTCGAAAAATAATTTTCCGACTCCTATCGCCGTGAAATTTGGCACATTTACTAATTCAAGGGCGTAGAACAAGAATATAAGGTCAGATATTTTTTAAAAAAATCGTCCTGGACGTGAGAGGTCCTTGAAGTTCCAAAATTTTGGACCTTTTTTCAAAAAATCATTTTTACCGACTCGATGAAAGTAGGACGATGAAATCTGTTTTATTGCATAGATAAAGAATCGAACTGCACGTGAAACAATTCGACATCACCCAGCTTCATTATTTTGGTCGGCACGACGTCTCAAAGTTGACCAAAATTTCGAAATTTGGGTCAACTTTGGGTCGTCGTACAGATCAAACGCGTGAGGCTGGACAATATCGAATTTTTTTGGTTATATCTGGATCCTTTGTGAGTACGTAGCCACTTATTTTATAGACGTAAGTCTTCTGGTTGAAAAATTATGATTTTTTTAAAAAAGGTCCAATTTTTTGAATGCAGGAAGTAAAGCTGCATTTGGAGGAATCAATATGTGAAAAGATAACCGCTTTGACAACGAACTTGAACGTTCGCGCAGAAGCTGCTGACTTCACGTCAGTGCTTTTCTGGGTTTTTTTCGATAAAATCTGTATTTTTGTAAATATTGGAAAAATATTGGAATTTGAACAGGTGTTCTAGGATCTTGCCCAAACAAGAATATAAAAATTTTAGAGTACCTTGCAGGATAAACTTTGAAAATTCAAGACACACAGAATTCAGAACACATACAATTCTTATGATGATAAAAGTGGAAAAATCTTTCAAAGAAAGCTTCACTGCAATCAAGAAATTTGCGGAAGCAGACAATCGAATATTTTGCTGATATTCGAATTCTGAACGTAACTTAGGTTTCTCGAGTAAAGAACAGAAATCCTCCATCATATTGAGGCTACCTCCTCTCATAGTACGCACATAACCAACCAAGATATCTCGTAAATCTTGATAATTGTTCGTTCTTAGCCATTGCCATGTATACGTCGGCCAGTATTGTTTCTTTTGCTGTTTCAATGGCTGAATGTACACTGGCATTTGAATAACTCATTCGTTTTTGTATTGAGAATTCCTTTCTGCTCGCTACCGGCAATATAATAACCCTGGATAATATTTCGTTACATAAAGACATAAATCTCGAGACTTATTCCTGTAAAGGTGGAGGTACTCCCGCTAATGAAGATATTACACTTAGCGGTGTAATTACATACCCTCCTCCAATTCTTTTGTATTCAAATCAGGCTATTTTCAATCGAAATTTGAAGACAAATGAGACAAATGACAGGGTATGGCTTACCTTAAGTTTTGGTGTCAGAATACCATCTAGTCCATATCTTAAGTGTCTAGAAAACTAGTTGTTTTGCTGATGCGGTTTTATAAAAACTTACAAACTTGACAAGGAGAAAAACCAATCACCCCCCATCAAACATCACAGAAAGAGAAGAGAGATGTAGCTGACTGCTAACTTCCCGTCAGTTCTTTTCTAGAATTTTTCATTTCTTTTACGATCAGGAAGCACCACTCTTGAAACTTGTTGTTTTTCGACTTTCATTAAGGAAACGATACTTCAAACCAAGATGCATAGAGTATAAGGTGTCATGGACAGTTTCCTTCTATTTGCAACAAAATTTTTTGGTACAAAACTCGGAACTATGTTATTTCGGTTGCCGGTTATCCGTTCTGTGAATATGAAATATACGGTTGGTTCCTGAAAAAAAGGTTAATTACGGAATTTGATTGATGAAAAAGCAATCTTTCTGTTACCAGAACATAGACATATTAAGCCTTTGCACCAGAACGACAATCAATGTTTTATGGTAACATATCCATAGCATAGAACAATCTTTATTTACCTTATGATCGATTAACCATACCTAGTAGTTCATTGTTGTCTCTTCTATATTCTATGGATCATAAAGTGAATGCAGATTTTTCTATGCTATGGATATGTTACCATAGAACGTTCTAGTAACAGAAAGAAAATTTTTTCATCAATTAAACTCCGTAATTTACCTTTTTTCAGGAATCAACCGAATATTTCATATTTACGGAATGAAAAACTGGCAACCGAAATAACCAAGTTGATTTGCGGAACATATCCTATACAAATTTGACACTTTTAACATGAAATCAGGAATCACAACTTAAATTTCAGCCAATCAGAGAGGATCTCAACAAAACCCTATATTTGGAAGGAATTATCTTGTTTGAAGAGCTGAGGCATCATTAACGGATATTTAAAAATAACGCGAACCTTATCATGTCGAATTTGTCCTGAAATTCCTGTTCCCCAGTGAAAGTAAATTTGTAAGGAAAATTGTGGGTTGGCAACTTGGGCCGAAGTCGTCTATTGTCAAATATTTTTCTATTTCTCTCTGTGAACAGATGGCCCTAAGGTCGCTTTATCGTGTTTTTACAACTTCGGACCAAGTTGCCAACCCACAAATTTCTTACAAATTTACTATCACTGGGGAAGGGGAATTTCAGAACGAATTCGACATGATAAGGTTTGCGTTATTTATAAATATCCGTAAAAGATGCCTCGGTTTCTTGAACAAGGTAATTCCTTCGAAATATAGGTTTTTGTTAAGATCATCTCCGATTGCCCTAAATTTAAGTTGGGATTCCTGATTTCATGTTGATAGTGTCAAGTTTATACAGGATATGTTCCGCAAATCAATTTGGTTATTTCGGTTGCCAGTGTTTCTTTCCATAATTATGAAATATTCGGTTGGTTCCTGAAAAAAACGTTAATTACGGAATTTGATAAAAAAACAATCTTTCTGTCACCAAAACAACAGTCAATATTCTTTGATAATATAGCACAGAGCAATCTTTATTAACTTTATGATTCATAGAACATAGACGAGACAACAATCAACAATGAAAAAATTACTAAGTATGGTCTATGGATCATAAGGTAAATACAGATTGTTCTATATTTGTTGTCATGGGTATGTTACCACAGAACATTGACTGTCATTCTGATGGTAGAAAGATTGTTTCTTCATCAATCAAATTCCGTATTTGACCTTTTTTTCTGGAACCAACCGAATATCTCGCATATTTACAAAACAGAAAACCGGCAAGCGAAATAACCGTGTATATAACTGTTTCCTACTCGAATTTATTCGATGATATTTACCCGTCATTTTGGAGTAGATTTTTTCTATATCTTTTTCTGAAAAGCTGAATGGATGCATGGAATTATTTTGTATGAGAGTGTGTTGAATTATAGATAATATATAAATATATAAATACTTTCAACCTATTACAATTCTGTAAATTTACTCTATAATATATGATATACATATTATATTATGGCATAGTTATTAATAGATAAAATCTCAAAACTATCCATTACTTAGAAAATATTGAAACGTTTCATATGGCGTCCCTCAAGTTTTATACAAATATTTAAGATAAACGTTACTACATCGACTGCCTGACGGTATTCCAAAAGATATGGCTTATATCTTTCGTGAGTCTGCTGAAGACAAATCTGAAGTCGAAATTATGGGCTACCTATACCACTTGAAAGGTAATGGGCTTCTGAATTTCGAAGATTGTTGCAATGAACAGAATGTTTGTATAATATACTAATAAAATCAGTTGATTGGCGGAAAATATCCTATATAAACTTGATACTATTGACATGAAACCAGGAATCTCAACTCAAATTACAGCCAATAGGAGATGATCTTAACAAAAACCTATATTTGGAAGGAATTATCTTGTTTGAGGATAAATAACGCGAACCTTATCATGTCGAATCTGTTCTGAAATTCACCTTCCTTAGAGAAAGTAAAATTCGACGAAATTTGTGGGTTGGCAACTTGGACATGGTAAGTCATGATAAATTTTCGATTTCTGAAATTCCTCCAGACCTGGTTGAGGCAGTGAATGCTGCTTCATTAGAATTATTCACAAAGAAATCAAGACAAAAGTACGAATATGCATAAGGAAATATCATTTCCTTACACTTGGGGGAAATCTTTCCTTTTAGATATTTTATCTGGAATGTCGAAATTTCCTAGCGATTTGCGGAAAAAGCTATTATTCGAGTAGCTTTGGGATGCGGAAAATATTCACATGGGAGATTTCCCGATGCCGACATATATCGGTGAAACCTGAAGTGGAAGAGCAAAAAGCAAAAATTGTTTCCTTGCCTTGTATTTTATGCATCTACCTATATCAAGAGGAAAAACAATTCTAGTAGAACCATATATCATTACTACCTTTCCTCTAGAAGCAGCATAGGAAGGTCAAGTAAAACATTCAGTTGAAATGATCGTGAATAGGTTGTTGGTACATCAGTTCCTAATACGAATCAGTTGTTATAAATAACGTTATTGGTAGAGCACCGATCTACAAGGTCTGGTACGAACAACAGGACGAACATGAGCGTAGTTTTATCAGTCACATCGGTCCGCCATGAGAGTTCGTGTTCTTGTAATCGGATGTGAAAATATCAAAGTCTACGTAAAAGGACACAGCGGACAGAAATCCGACGATATCATGACTGAAATACGTCCGAGAGACGAGATCTGGGTAGGACTCCGTAAATATTTCGATAGTTGAACCTCTTGGCGTAGATAACGCAGAATTGTTGCATTGGTACTCGGAATCCAACGGTCTGTTCAGATGAGATAGCGGAAATAGTAGGGAAATCATATGGAACTGAGGTATGACGCTAGATTCTATCGGACAGGAGTTCTCATCGGGAGTATGACAAATTGAAATGGAATTTATTGGTTTATTCACAAGGAAATATGGAATTGCCTGTGTCTCCTGGTTTTCTGTAACAAGTTCGGAATCGGGCATACTCTGTTAGGCGAGGATGATGACTCAGAAGGTCAATTCTTGAATCTCGATCAAGAATTGAAGAGTATGTCCACGTCGATTTTTTTAAGTTTAATACAAGAAGACATGACCTGCGCATGGAACCGAATGTCACCCGACAATCGAATGTTATATCTCCTATAGTCCGTACCATTCGTTGCTAAGTCGAAGGAAACGGTGATAATAGAAGGTTATGTTTATAGTCCGATTTGAAAATTCTCGATATCTTGCATCAGTTTATTTCTTGAATATTTTCTTGAAAACAATGTCGAAATGGCGAATAGAACTCTCATGTATTTTGCAGATGCTCGAAAAAACTTAGAAAATCGACATAAATATATGACAATTGTCATAATCATCAATTCTTGATCGAGATTCAAGAATCGGCCCCCAGGCATGCCGAATGTGCGAATATAAACGTATACTCCATTCACTTTTATAAAGTATCCCGGCTGGCCAAGATTTAGATTTATCAAGTTTTTCTACTCAAAACTGACGCACTCGTGAAATATCGGCAATGTTAATATATATATATATATATATATATATATATATATATATATATATATATATATATATATATATATATATATATATATATATATATATATATATATATATATATATATATATATATATATATATATATATATATATATATATATATATATATATATATATATATATATATATATATATATATATTCTTTTGAGAACGAGCATTACATTCTTTGATATATCAGTGTTAGCAGAGGGAATGTAAACGGGGTACCATACATTTTTGCGTATGATACAAGAGCACAGATAAAAACTCCCCGTATAAGTGTAGTAATTTGTTTATAGAACATGGATGGCATCTTTTTCATTGGAAAATAATTTTTTCGTCATCTTGAATTCATTTCGACAAAATATCTTGACATAATATCTGAAACAGAAAGAGGGACAGAAAACCAGAAGGAAGCAGTAAATAATATCACCTACATTTGCTCATGACCGAGAGGGTCTTTCGACCAGGTTCAGTCCTCCAAGCGATGATTTTCAGATCCTCAAATAAGGGGCTACAGGCCCCTTTATTGGGGAATCATCTCCCATAGATCCATAATTGTTCAGTTCGAACTAGAAATCTAAGAAAATATCGGGAATAAAGTGAAAAACTTGTGAAATGTATTATGTCAGGATGACATAATAATGTCAAAATAATTCTCGAAGACGTTGCCAATGCTAATTTCTACTCTAAAAAGTCTCAACCTCAATAATCATAACGCTTGGAAACTAAAAATGGCGAAGGTTGTTCTGAAGAAGCAGAGACAAAGTATCAGGAAATGCTTTGTAGAATTGAAATATGCTTATTATGATAGTGACCTGATAATTTGGAATAAATAATTTATCACAAGCTATCCAACATTTTCATACTGGAGTATTTCAAGTTGTGCAACAAGGTATTTAAATGTGTTCTGTAGGCTTATTTCTTGAGAATTTCGAGAAGTGGGGAATTTCCATAGGTCCGTCTGTTCTTTTAGAAGTTTTATTGCAGGGTTATAAGAGTACTTTTATTTTTTTTTTCCGAAGGGACTATTACAAAGTGACGGACTATTCTGTCTATTATTTTTCGGTAAAATTTCAACACTCGATTCTTGATTTCCGTATAACAAAATAGCACAACTGAAATATTTCCAGTATTAAGAGAGAAAAAAGTTTCTCCAACATTCGCCGGGTCTTTGGAATTATTGAATTCACAAAATATTTTCTCGAATTCATCATTTACGCAAAGTAAATAAACATTTTGAAAAATACGTAATTACTGCGACCCCTATGTGGAAAAGAAAACGTTGCATAGTTATCTTACAGGAAAATATCCTAACATTTTTTAAATATACATGGTGAAATGTGTCAGAATGTCATGGCCAACCGGGATACTTTATAGAAGTGAATGAAGTATAATAACAATTTAACTACTATATCTTGGCCCATTTCGAAATTTCAATTGCTCTGAAAGTAATCATCTATACCCTCCTTTTTTAGACCAAGGGCCCTGATGAATCAACTTGATCGACCATCAGGTGAAGTTTTTATGTTATTCAGTACTCAAAAATGTTTTGTGAAACCCAAATAGTGCGAGAATACGGTGTTGATCGACCGATTAAGTGCTTGATTGCCAGATCAACGGTGATCGAGGCTTTGGGAAACCGGCCGCTGATGTTAAAAAAATCTAGAAAAGCACTGACGTGAAGTCAGCAGCTTTTACGCGCTTATTCACATTGCGAAATGGTGACTTGGAAATTTCAGTGAAATTTCAATGAAATATAAAAATTTTCAAGGAAAAAAAAATTTTCTTCGAATTTTTCCATGGATAATCCTTCTTATTGACACTGTTCATCATCCAACCAAGTTTCATTTCGATCAGATAAATGTTTTTCGAGTTATTGAAAAATCAAAATTTCAAATGGCTGTAGCACAAGAACCATTCGGCCGATTTGGCCCATTAACGTACTTAACCGAGATATTCAGTATCTTAAACTAACCTGAAAATCTCAAGACTCAAAGTCCTTCCTTTCGAAAGTTACAGCGCACACGGCCGGCAGTACGGACAGAAGCAATTTTGACCACGGATTCTGTATCAGTGTAGCTGTTCCCCAGAACAAGCGCGTAACAAGGAAGACACCGAAAAGACTCGAATAGCAAGGTTTAAAGCAATTTTGAGCATATAGAGTCGACCTGCTTCGGTCGGCTTCAAATCGCACGCCACTGATGGACAAAATATACCGGGCTAGGAGAATGAGAGAAATGTATTACAGATCGCGTTCGGTCCGAATATTCACCGGATTCTTGAAATTACAAACTTGCTCTCGGTTGATTTATCACCAAATGTGAACGAAAATATTCCCCGCAGAATGCACAGAACATAAAATTCGAGGTATTATATTGCATGAGGATGAGATTTGTATTCTCGATAACCGCATTTTTCGGGCGTTTTTACGACTCGATTCAATTTATTTCTATTTGAACCGAGTGCCGTCTTCCGATCGTTTTTGAATGATTGATTTCGGTTTGTTTTTATTGGCTAGATATCAGTTCGAAATGAAATCTTTGGAGTCGAATTCCAAAAAAATGAATAAAATGTAGAAACACTAATAGCCGGAGAGCTAATGATATGATTCAAGTTCATATTTTACATGAAGTTATACAGGGTGAGTCTTGAAGCTGTACAGCAGCTGTTGCGCGCATGTTCACTCTTGGCGATATCCTGTGAACATGCTCAAATGCTACTAACTTCAAGTCAAAACGTTTCTAGGTTTTTTTTAATTCAAGCAATTTAAAGCTATCTATACTCGTGCAATGCTAACTCCCCGTAGTACTTTACTGACGAAACTATCAAATAAATAACTCCGTCGTTTTGTTCCATTTCGCGACAGTTTAATTTCATCGTATGCATTTTTGCCCGCGGTCAGCGAAAGACAATTGGAACACAATATGCATTATTCTTTGAACTCTACAATTACTTCCATAATGGCACAAAAATTATTCAAATAAGTCACGATAATTTCCGAACGATAATACGTCTAATCACGGCATATTAGGACTCGGAGGTCGTAAGGAACCGAAGGTCAATCAAAACTCCTTCCCTGTCATTATAAGTCTTGCCGCCATTATTAGGAGCAAATCCAGTAGCTAAATCTAATTTGGTACGTTAATCAAGTTGATTGTTGTTGATATAGACGGCGTAAGAAGTTGATTATTATCATCATCGCGGTCTAAGGAATGTTGTGTTGGAAGAAATGTAGGACATTTTTCAGCAGCTTGATTTCATTTGGCTTTTTAAATAATTTAAGATAACGGGTTGAAACAGGAGAGTTGCATCTTCGCGTTGCTCCAGCAGAAACTACAAAATTACTGGGTTTACTGTGAAGTCGAGAGGGACCCTACGCGTAGTTTTTTTGGATGGAAAAAATGTGGATGGTTTTTTAAATTTTTCTAGTAACACGGTCATCATTAATTTTCACAAAAATTTGCGAATAAGCATTTGCCAATGAGTAACAAAGTGACATCTGTGAAAACCGAAATCGGAACGAATTCAAATTTGGTTCAGTATATTATGTTAATGCTATAAGTGCCAATTGTACCGTTTTCATCTTAAGCTTCAGTTAGTTAAGCGACGATTGACCTATTGACCCCTGGTTTAAATATTCGGCTTGCGCCGATGCTAAATGTAACTAGATTAGAGTTAATATACAAATACGGATACTTTCTTATGAATTGGTACTTGTGACTAGCTTCATGTTGTTTATATTATCCCTTATTAATGAAATATTTGAATTCATAGGATGAAGTACAGGGTGTTTCATCATAAACTGGTCAAACATATATAGCCGTATGAATGGCATTGGAAAGGTAATTTCTGCCTTATGACATATACCCCGTTTTCGAAGCATATGCGAGATACAGGGTGTTTAATGTCAACTTTGAGCAATATTCCGATAACTGTGGTGAGTTATGTGTGACCTTTTAAATAACGGTTTTTGGTCACATCTCAGTAATTTTTGGTGGTCAATTCAGTTGTTGTGTAGAATTCGGGAAAAAATATTTCAAAATATCGGAAAACCTATGAAGTTGAAATTTTTTGTTTTTGATTACCAAATTATTTCAGTATACTCAATTTTCTAAGGTTTTCCGTGAAAAAATTTTTTCAAGATTCAAACTCAACTTTTTTTTTACATGTCTTCAGTGAAAAAAAATTTTACCCAAAATTGTTGAAAGTGTTTTGTTTGAGGTTGAAATTTTCTTCATTCTGAACACTGGTGAAACAGAATGAAAAAATTTCCATTGGTTTTCGTTCTATAGCCTTCCAAACATTCCGCTCGGAGTACTTAAATATTTTTTATTCGAGAAACTGGTGGCCCTACGGAGGCAAAAATTGTGCTAATGGGTCCCCAGACTGACCCAGATAGAAATAAGAATTTATCAAAACAAAAAATTAAAAAAAAAACTTTGATCGGATTCAAACTCGCTTCACTTAGGGCCGCGTATAAATTGGATTTATTCTGATTATGATGACGTCCGTTACCAAGCAACGGTAGTTCATCGAATTTTACGAATGCGATGAGAGTTCGATTTTTACCAAAGTTTTTTTGAAAAATTTTTTCTTTTGGTAAATTTATATTTCTACGCGGGTCATTCTGGGGATCCATTAGCACAATTTTTGTCTCCGTAGGGCCACCAGTTTCTCGAATAAAAATTATTTAAGTACTCCGAGCGGAATGTTTGGAAGACTATAAAACGAAAACCAATGGATATTTCTTCATTCTGTTTTCACACCAGTGTTCAGAATGAAGAAAAGTTCAACCTCAAAAGATTTCAGCAATTTAGGGTGAAAATTTTTTCGCTGTAGCTGAGTTTGAATTTCGGAAAAAATTTTTCACGGAAAATCTTAGAAAATTGAGTCCATTGAAATAATGCTATCCAATTCGGTAATCGAAAACAAAAAATTTCAACTTTGTAGGTTTTCCGCCATTTTGAAATATTTTTTCCCGAATTCTGCACAACAATTGAATTGACCACCAAAAAATACTAAGATGTGACCAAAAACCGTTATTTGAAAGGTCACGCATAACTCACCTCAGTTATCGGAACATTGCTCAAAGTTGACATTAAACACCCTGTATCTCGCTTATGCTTCGAAAACGGGGTATATGTCATGAGGCAAAAATGACTTTTCCAATGTCATCTATACGGCTATATATGTTTGACCAGTTTATGATGAAACACCCTGTATATTTTTATGGGTTACCACTATCATTTACCATATCTCCACAAGTTGTGAAAAACCCACCACAAAATATATCTGACAGACTTTATAGATTTCATAAAAATATTGCATGTAATGTTCCTGCTTATCATTAAGACTAGGGATCTCTTACCATAGATCTGTGCTCTTACTGTATCAGGCTTTTAACCCCATTTAAATTTATAGTTATATATTCAAGAAAACTTATGATATTTTGTAATATTATAAGCTTTAAGCTTCTGCATGGAATTACAATCCTGGCGTTTGAAAAATGAATAAATAGAATGTATTGATTTATCAGGACAAGTTATAGCAAAGTTTGTTATGAATTTTGTCAAAGCAATATTGCTGTCATGTACTTCCATAATCGGTGATTTTAGAGCTGACAACAATGTATTTTGTGACTTTAGAGGAAGAAGATTTCGCATACATAACCTCTATATACGGTTTTCGTTATTCATATAAATATCGGCTTATTCGAAAATGTAACGAAACAAGAAAAACCAATTGAAATCAAAGTGACCAATGACGAATTTCCTGGATAGCAATAGAATATTGGTTACCAGAAATCGAATGCAGCAATTTCATTCAGGCGTTTATAATTCGAAATTCGATGAACTTTTTTGTTAGCAACTCAGAAGGAATGCTGTTGCCTGTATTTTAGTCTAAGAATTTTCCTGAAAATTAGACTTTCTAGAGAATCTTGAACACATTTTCATCAGCACATACTTTTTTTTTCAATATTTTCGAATTGTTGCAAGAAATAATACTGAAACAAATGGATCTGCAATATTTCCTTTCTAACTTATTTTGTTATCAAGCTTAGCAAGTACCATTTTGAGTTCGCTAAGATAGCAATATGGATAGCAAGATTCTCGTTCAAGTGACAGAAAATATTGCTCAGAAACGATGAATACCAATATTTCTGATCTTGTTATGGAAGCAATATCTTTCCTTGGCAATGTTGCTATTTGCAAACAGAATGAACTAAATGTATGGAGAACTGCAAGGAGACATCTTGATCACAAACGAACGCAATTGAGATGAAACTTCCGGGAAGCTTGTCAAATAGTTGTGCTTAGAACAATATTGCCACAGGTTGAAGGTTATTGATACAATCATTAAAAATACAGATTTTTCTTTAATACATTTACATAATATCTCACTTCATTTTCCGTTAACCTTATTTCCCTGAAAAAATCGCTCGCACCGATTCATCTTCCCACCGATTTCCCCCTTTTAAATAAGTGACATTTTTCAGCTTTATCAGAAGCGCAACCGCGATAAACGGAATCGGTATGCAACAGAAACGAGGAGTTTCTTGGGTATCTCGCGAAACGGTCATCGAGATTATCTCGTGGGAGCAAAACTCACAGTAACAAGCTAAAAAAGATAGTCGCTAGCAAAGGCTGCTTATCTTAACGGCGAGAAATTTTTTACTAGAGCACACCTCTTTCCTTACTACCCATAATGTAATGAGTCAATTACAGAAGCCCATCTGATAAGACAATGCAGTGCAGGACACTAGTTAATAATTACCAGGCGTTGAGAGTTGATACTTGGGCATTTACATAAACACGATCCTCAGATTCATTATCGATGCCTTGCCACGTCTATATTGGCGGCACTTATGGTTGCCATGGACTCCACACTATATACTGATTGATTATCATATCATCCAGAGGACAAAAATGGACATTTTTCATTGCAATAGAGAGATAGACGTATTCGGTTGATCACACACTTTATTTTTATTGAACCATCTGATGAACTGGCGATGGTTTCATCCGAATCTTTTTCTGTGATGGAGGAATAGTCTTGTACATGGTATAATACTAATATGAGACCAGTAATTTGTAATATACGGTGTGAATAATGCCTTCCAGTTTTTCATGGTTCAATTCCTATCAACTGATAACAGAAAGTTTGTAGTTAGAATAGAATAGTGTTGAAATTCATTAAATAGCTCCAAGTTTGATCTGAGCTGTCTTCATTCATGTCTATATTACATGCACTTATATGGTTGTAATGGACTCTACACTACATACTGATTGATTATCATATCTTCCGGAGCACAAAAACGGGCAGTTTTCATTCCATTAGAAAGATAGACGTATTCGGTTGATCAAACACTTTATTTTTATTGAACCATCTGATGAACTTACGATGGTATCATCAGTACCTTTTTCTATGATGGAGAAATAGTATTATACATGGTATAATACTGATATGAGATCAGTTATTTGTGAAATACGGTGTGAATCATGCCTCCAACTTTTGCATGGTTCGATTCTTATAAACGCTAAGTTTAAAGCCGGAGTAGAATGGTGTTGAAATTCATAAAATAGCTCCAAATTTGATCTGAGCTTCCTTCAGCTATGTCTATATTACATGCAATTATGTTTGTCATGGATTCTACACTACATACGGATTGATTATCATATCATCCAGAGGACAAAAATTGACATTTTTCATTGCAATAGAGAGATAGACGTATTCGGTTGATCACACACTTTATTTTTATTGAACCATCTGATGAACTGGCGATGGCATCATCAAAACCTTTTTCTTTGATGGAGAAGTAGTCTTGAACATGGTATAATACTAATATGAAACCAGTAATTTGCAATATACGGTGTGAATAATGCCTTCCACTATTTCATGGTTCGATTCCTATGAACTGATAACGAATAGTTTGAAGCCAGAGTAGAATGGTGTTGAAATTCATTAAATAGCTCCAATTTTGATCCGAGCTCCCTTCAGCCATGTCTATATTACAGGCACTTAGCGTTGCTATGTACTATTTTCTAGAGGACAGAAATTGAGATTTTTCATTCCAATAGAGTTATTCGATATTATACTCATCATTTTTAATGTACTGCTGCACTGAAGATGGTATCATCAGTACCTTTTTCTATGATGGAGAAATAGTTTTGCACATGGTATAATACTAATATGAGCCCATGTAATTTTTAATATACGGTGTGAATAATGCCTTCAACTTTTCATGGTTCGATTCCTACGAACTGATAACGAATAGTTTGAAAGTGCCGCGAACATTTCATTGTCTGGAATGGACTTCCCGGTGACGTCCTTAATGCACCCTTGGTAAATACCTTCAAAAACCGACTTGATGCCTGGTTTGATAACAGGTTTCGCATCTGAACAATCTGTTCGAACATTTTATTTGTGCTTGCATTCTTCTATGTTTATTGCTGTTTCTTTTCTTTACTATTGTTTTCCGTATTTGTTGTATGTTCAACGTTTTACCTTTCTTTGAGTATATAGGCTTTTGCCACTACTCTGTAGTTCGTTTCAATAATAATAAAATAATAATTTTGATTGTACCATTTACTGAACTGACGATGGTATCATCAGTTACTCTTTTCATCATTAAGAAATAGCCTCGGCACAATACTTATTTGCAGCTGATAATTTGTAAAGTGAGGTGTGAATAATGCATTCTATCTAATATTTCGTTCTACACCAACTGAAAATACATAGAGTGAAATCAGGTTAGAATGGTATTGGGATCCTAAGGGCTTCAATTTTGGCTTGAGCTATGTCCGTATTAGAGGCATTGATGGTTGCCATGGATTCTACACTACATACTGATCTATGATCATAACTTCCAGAAGACTGAAATATATATTTTATTTACAATAGAGAGATAGACGTATTCTCTTGATTAAATATTATATTCTAAACTTTTATCGTACTATCTGCTTAACTGACGATGGTAACATCAGTAGTTTCATCTATTGGCGTCTTAATTTAAGATTGCAGCGCCACGGTGGCCAGTTTTAGAACCTTACATACAGACATAGATTTTGTTTTGATAGTCGATTTTGTACTGGTTGTTAGCGTTTGGTTCGATAATTTTTGATTTCGCGATTCATTCAAAGACTTTTTAGAGTTTCATAGTTGACGAGAGTTTTACTGGGGGTACATATTCCATTCTTATAAAGTAGGTATGTATCATCCTTCAATCTAATTGAGTGTAGCAACTCTAATATTAAGGGGATAACTCCAAGGTTAGACAGTATTTTAATATTACTTATTTTCAGATCCAAATGGCAAGATTGACTTTGGTGGATTTCTCAGGCTGTCTTAAAAGTTGAAAAACAGATAGTATTGTAAAACATACTTCTTGGAATAATAGACCAATACTCATATATTTACTATTTTTATAGGGAAGGGCTGAATACTCAATATATTGTGAATAGAATGAATACATTCACATGAAAGTAATGTTACTTGTACCGTAAGCCTTATTAATTATGGATTGACAAATAAATTTTTCAACACTCATATGATTGGTCTTGAAAAAACTGTATTAAATAAGCCTTGTACAACTTTGCTTTCATCGGCAGAAGCACTTTGAGCGAAGAGTATTCATCACCAGATATTTCTTGTCGATACTCTTTTTTTTCAATAGTCACTTCTATCACTAGAACATTTACGTTGTTTCTTAATGATCAGTTCAACAGGCAGATTTCTTAAAGGCATAGCATTCCTCTTAAGTAAATTTCTCTGCTTGGACTATGGGCCTGGAAAAAAATTGTCTTCATGAATGTAATCTAATATTTCATAGGCAATTCGTGCTTACCTCTATAAAAATGATCATCATCACCTCTAAAATGCAGGTAACAGACTCTCATAAATCTCCTTTGTTGGTTTTTATCGATTCTTCAACACATTCAGGCCCGACTTGTTAAAGGAAGTTTCTTTCACCCTAACTCCAAATTGTTTACCGGGCTGTGGAAATCTATGGGAAGGACATTTGAGTTTGCTTTTCCTCAGTAGAAGCACTTGTAAAATCACACAAACGCCAAGAAAAATGCATAAGCTGTCTCATTTTCTTAACATTTCTTTTAACTTGTCAATGATAATGTCTGTACCTCGGGTTATTCGGATGGCCACCAGAGGGAGTAGCGCTTATCTTCATTCGCCAATAATATTAATACAACACTAGTGGTTTGTAATTTACGGTGTGAATAATGCCTTGAACTTTTTGTAATTCAATCTGCAGCTACTGTAAACTCTCAGTTTGGAGTCAGAGTAGAATTTAATGGATATAATTCTGAATTGAACTGTCCAGTGTGACAACCTTATCGGAAAAACTTTTCGCTACAAAAGAGAGATCGAAGTTTTTGGTTCATTCGATATTACACTCTTAATTATCAATATATAATATGCTGTTCTTATTGTAGGTTATTTATGGAAACCTTTTCTTTCGATGAAGAGATATACTTATGCAGAAGTCTCACAGATGAATTAGCGTTTCGAATGGGGTGGTATTCCTAATTTTTTCACCATATTTCACTTCACACATTTTGAACCCATCTAAATTATCAGCTCTGTTGCTTGCGGAACCCTCATTTTTGAACATATTGCTCCTACAATTCACCAGCTACATAGATTTCTGAACAGAAAGGAAATCGCTTTCATAGTTCTCGTGCCCCATTTCAATTAATTCACAACTACACGAAGTCGTTAAAGTACAATTCCACCATTTTATTAATATATCCGTATGTACATATCATACATTTGTCGAGTAACAACAGTTTAATAGAAAAGCGACTTCTATTGTGAATCATTCTACACGGACTAATCCAAATAAGGCCTCGATAACAATACGAAATAAACCTTAATAAGATGCAGATAAGGTAGTTAGGTAATGTAAACAAGAGGGCGTTCGAATACATGTACATAATCTACTAATTATAACACACTCCACTTTGGAAAGTACCTATCGTCTTCTTACCGCAAGACGGTGTTAGGATCGCCACACAAAGAAATGTTTCATTCGGTGATATTTTGGGAGGAAATTCGAAATGCACTGAAGGGATATTTTCTGAACCCGTACACTTGCCCGTGTAGTGTAATATTCCTTGAATAAGCAGAAAAAGTATGCAAAAAATTCATTACATCGATGAAATTTTGTACTGCCAACTTTCAATTTGCATTGCCCTACCTCAAAGTCGTCTTTAACTACAGCCCTGTAAAGAATTCGATGTCAAATTCATTCAGTTCGTCCGTCCGTCAGTTTCCACAATAACTTCCGAAGGAAATAATCTCGCGACTTTTTATTCCGAGAAATATTCGCCATATTGCGCCCAAATCTTGCATGCACCTAGTTTGAAATTGCAGGTCGATTTTTCGCATAGTGGATTCAAAAACTCGATAACGGGAAATATGGCTAAGGAAAGAATAAACGTTAAAGGTTTTTTATATACCATTATTGAAAACTGGACGAAACTCAACTATTAAATATGTATATATTTTTTTGAGTTATACAGGATGTTTTTTGTATATTGAATATGAGGAAGAATTCCAAAGATAATTTCGATTCCCTTTTCAAAAATGCCGTGAAACTGACCTTTTTGTCAGTATTTTATTCAGTAGCAGAATTTCCCACGGTCGTAAAAAAACAGAACTTTTATTCTACTTTTGGGCGAATTCAGCCGAAAAAAAGGTGAAATTAAAAAACTCTCAAACCGAATGTATCTGTGTTGCTGTGTTTTCTCGAAAATGTCAATTTGACAGAAGTCTCAACTCATAACGAAAAAACGAAGGAAAATAATTCTAAAAATTTACTCCTTTGTCTGATGAGAAAGTCAGATTTGTACTCTGAAACGTCACAGTTTTCTTTGTTTATCGTTTGTTTTGTTCGTGTTTTGTTCATGAGGCACTCTGTTTTTCAAGAAACAAGAATTTTATTTAATTTTTAATAGTTCTGTTTCAGCTATCGGGGGTCAAAACCCAGAAAAACCCTAAAAATGATTAGAAATTCTCCCTAAATGTGCTTTAATCGATACTATTGCTACAATGAATTGCAAAGATAGAAATACTTTATATGGTTATGGTAGTCACGGAGTCACGGATTACAGACCGTATGGAATAGAACTATGTGAAGGGTTTTCCAATAAGAGGTGTTATCTTGATATTCAAAGAAAAATGCCATTTTTCAATATAAATGATCGGATGTTTATTTCATTATAAAGAAGAAGCTATGCCGTTAATAGTGGAAACTAATATCAGGCAAATTACCACCACGACCACACTTATAGGACGATATCATTTTAATGAAATTTTCCATAACCAAATCTCAAAGTGGCTGCCCTATGTCCTCGATAGCCTCACGAATTCCATCTTTGAGGTCTTGAATCGACGCTGGGCTATTGGCGTAGACCTTCTCTTTCACGTGGCCCCAAAGGAAGAAGTCGCAAGGTGTTGAATCACAAGATCTTGGTGGCCAATTCTGATCACCTCTTCAAGAGTTAACACGGTCCGGAGACTATTCGCACAAAAGATCAATGGTTTCGTTGTCCAGATCAATACCATCCAATTCCGGTCTTAAAGAATCATTAATCATCTCTCGATAACGCCATCCATTGACCGTAACTGTTGCTCCAGCCTCATTTTCGAAAAAGTAAGGTCCAATGACTCCGCCGGACCATAAACCTTACCAAGTAGACACACGTCGGGGAAAGAGAGGCTTTTCAACAATAACTCTCGGGTTTTCCGAGCCCCAGATGCGACAATTTTGCTTGTTGACGAAGCCATCGAGGTGGAAATGGGCCTCATCACTCAAGACGATTTTTGGAAGGAATTCCGGATCATTGTCATGCATTTCAACGACCCAATCAGCAAAGACACGACGTTGTTGATGATCGGCCGGCTTGAGTTCTTGTGTGAACTGAACTTTATAAGCCTTAAGACCCAAATCTTTATGCAAAATACGGTGCAATGGCGTTTGTGGAATGCCTTATTTCAAAGAACGACGAGGAATGGACAAACCTGGGTTTTCTTCAACACTTTCGGCTACAGAAGCAATATTCTCGGCTGTTCTTGAGCGACGTGCACGGGTTTTATTCTTCACATCACTAACTTGTCCCAACAGCTCGAATTTTCTCACCAATTTCTTCATTGCGGTCCGACAAGGTGCTTCACGACGACCCAAAAATGTTCGAGTTTTACGAATCGTCTCTGCCAAATTTTCACCATTTTTATAGTGGATTTTAATAATTTCAATGCGTCGTTGAAGCGTGTATCGTTCCATTTTCATTAATGGCGTGGTTTCTACTGGTCAAATGTCAAAAAATGACAGCTTTAAAATTGACATCTACCGAAATAGCGGGCTATTCAAAATAACACCTCTTATTGGAAAACCCTTTATAATCAGTTAGACGTTATAACAACCATTTTCGTCCCAAATTTTGAAAAATTCAAATGGCATTAATCGTTTTCACCTTTAGAATACCGCCAATATTAGAATCGTTTCCTCGAATTAATTCTAAGTTCCAGCCTTGTATGAAGAAGAGAAGACTTTTCTCTATACGCTCAATAACAACCATCATCCAGGAATTCTGAAAATTGAAATTTTCTCGCAAAATCAACTTGCTCGTAAGATGCCCTTCTGAATCAAATCACCATTGACAATCAGTATTATTGCCTTTCGATTAAAGATAACTCGAATCTAATACCATCAGAACTTCTTTCTGTTCCATCCGGTATGATCGATTCACAATCTAAGCGATTTCTGTTACAACACGAAGGACGCTCAGTCTGTGATCTCATTTACCTACTATGAAATTCATGAAAGGATCATCCTCCGTGTACACTCCTGTGTAATTATAAACTAGATCTGTAAAAATATGGTGATCTTGGCTTATTGAATAATAGTTAAGTGTTCGAACGGTATCATCCTCAATAAAGAGAATTGCCAAGGTTGAACTAACAAGATCGTTCGTGATTACTTCTTGGATTTGTATCCGTGAATTAGACCTTCGATTTTGCATCTCTAATTTGAGATGAATAATTATGAGAATGGAAATTTTCGGTCAAGTCAGTTGAGGTGACGATCTAAAAATTGACGGAAAGTAAGCAGATTTGCGCGGATGTTCTAGGGAAACAGCGTGCTATCGTTTTGTTCAAATGTCTGTAATTTTCAATGATTGAGCCAAAAATGGTATCAAATGACTAGGTTGGACTCACTGATGACGAATCCGGTGTCAAAACGGATTCTGTCCGGCCGGCCGTGGACACGATAACTGTTGAACGGAGCCAGCTAGCGGCTTGAAGCAGGGTAGTTCGTGCATCGAAATGTCGCGGTTGAGTTCGTTAATGGACCAAATCGGCCTAACAGTTTCGGAGATATAGCCATTTGAAATTTTGAGGTTATTTCCCTCATATTTCAGGAACTACTGGAGCGATTGAATTGAAACTCGTCAGTTGGTGGAAGAATAACGACACGCAACTTTTTGCAAAATTTCGTTGAATTTGTATGGTCACTCCGTTCAAAAAAAATTTTTTTCAAAATTTTTTTCGAAAAATATTTTCTTTTCGAAAACTATTGTTTATATTCGAAAACAATTTCAGTTGAACCTTGAAATTCATATTTCACAGCAGTGCACCAAATTCCAGTTCGATACGGTCATTAGTTTTGGAGATGTTGTGAAAAAATATGTAGAATTTCGTGGTTTTCTTCTCGATATCGTTGTTTTTTTCGGTATTACTCGAGAAATACTGATTCAATCGTGATAAACTTCGCAGTTCGAAGATGTTGATGGATTGTGCAAAATTTCGTGATGTTCGCGTCATTAGAACACTTCGAAGAAAAATTTCAAATTTTTTTTTCAAATATTCAATATTCTGTAATCTCCTCATCATAATATCCTCACTATATTCTGTATGAACCTTCAAACTGTCATTTTTCGATGAAGTACTGGATTTCAATTCGATCCAATCTGTATTTTTGGAAATATTAGGAAAATAAAATTTTGAACGGGTATTTCTGCGGAACCGCAAATATTCTGAAGTACAAATATATTAAATTCTGCTCAGGGATTTTCACATCTGTAACAATACTCAAAACTCAATGACATACAAATCAAAAAGTTTAGGTTTATAAGTAATTTCAATTATCATCATAGCTTTGAATAATATTTCTGTTTTGAGGATTTGAATTTGAAGCCAGTCTCTGTGCTTCATTGCAGTTCTTGAAAGATTATGTAACATCAGGTGGATTCTGATCGATGAAAGTCTTCAGAGGAACTTTTAAAATATCAGTCTTTCCTGAAAAACAAAATGGTCAATATAAGACTCGATCCTGCATATCTTAATATAATATAGTAATATAAGTTGGTTTCCCGTTTCCCATATTTATGTAAATGATATGTGTCTCAAGTTAATGAAATTAAGGATAAAAGTATAAAATTCGCCCATACACTGAACTCAATGAGAAAAAAAGACTAATCTCAACTTACTAACAAAAATTTCACAATAAAAAATAAAAAAATACAAAATGCTCCTTATTATTGAATTGAATAATTAACATAAATCAATGACTCTCTATGCTCACACATGATACAAATTGATAATGCAAATTATCCATTTTATCCAAAATACAAGGAAATCTAGATGTGAAAAATCTCAAGTAAAACAAATTACAATCACATTATTTTTTTTGCATCTCATTGAACAATCTATTCATTTAATGCATTCTTTCGTAATCAACTCAAATATATGACATACGATAAGGATATCTATAAGTCCTAATTGATTTTCTTGGAGTCCATTAAAACATCTTTGAATGA
Source organism: Myrrha octodecimguttata (assembly GCA_958510865.1). Taxonomy (NCBI): domain Eukaryota; kingdom Metazoa; phylum Arthropoda; class Insecta; order Coleoptera; family Coccinellidae; genus Myrrha; species Myrrha octodecimguttata. Next base: position 82,812,423 of record OY294056.1, read on the forward strand.
ATTAATTATCCAAACAATGCTGTTTAGCACTATTGAAATTCAACACAAGGAGCGAAGTGAAAATTATTTTCAGAGTGGACAGTAAAATTATCTCATGCAAAAAATTATACTCTCTTCACCAACTTTCTCCATATTTTTGAATTGAACTCTTCGAAAGCAAATAAAAGATTCTTCTGGAGGAATTTCTAGAAAGAATTTGTATACCTATGCTAATTCTATCGGTTCGAAGAGCATATAAGTAGTCTTTCGTATTCCCTGGTACCAGACTTCCCTGGTAACACTTGCAAAATTTTGTCAGGATCGTATGGTTAAAAAACCAGAAACAATCTAATTTTTTTCTGGAAAACTTGAATCAGCTTAGCAGGGATTTCAAAGTTTATATTTCACAACAATGTACCAAATTCCAATTTTTTACGGTTTCAATTTTAGGAGAGATTGGAAAAAAATTTGTCGAATTTCTTGGATTCCATCTAAAACATGTTTCATATTCCAGATTAGCTGGAAATTAAGTTGGGATTCCTGATCTCTTGTCAATAGTGTCAAGTTCGCATAGGATTTGTTCCGCAAATCAACTTGGTTCTTTCGGTTGCCGATTTTCCGTTCCGTAACTATATTAATATTCGGTTGGTTCCTGAAAAAAAGTTAATTACGGAATTTGATTAATGAAAAAGTAATCCTTCTGTCACCAGAACGACAGTCAATGTTCTATGGTACCATATTCATAGCATAGAACAAACTTCATTCACTTTATGATCCATAGAACATAGACGAAAAAATAATCAACAATGAAAAAATGACAAGGTATGGTCTATATGGATCATAAAGTAATCATAGAACATTGACTGTCGTTCTGGTGACAGAAAGACCTAGGCTAAGATTTCATATTTACGGAACGAAAACCGGCCACTGAAAACCATGTTGAATCGCGAAACATATCCTACGTAATTTTATTTATTTTTACTCCCACATAAATACCCTATGTAAACTTGACACTATTGGCAAGAAATCAGGAATTCCAACTTAATTTCTAGCCAATCAGAGATGATGTCAACAAAATTCTTTATCTGAAAGGAATTTCTTTTTTTGAGGAGCCGAGGCACCTTATTAATAAATAACTCTAACCGCGAATTTGTTCTGAAATTTCCCTTCTCCAGTGATAGTAAATTTCGACGAAATTTATAGGTTGGCAACTTGGGCCGATGTCGTCTATTCTTACATCTTTTAATCAATAACTCTGTGGTTCGGTTCACGTTCATACAAATGTACTAGGATATTCGTGTAGAACGGGCAAAGCCGCTTATTAGTTATCTCTGGACTGTGTCGAACTTTCATTGAACTCACCTTTGTAATAATCCAGTAAATCCTTAATAGTCTTAAAATACAGATTCCATCCTAACGTAAAGTATCCATTTTCGTCTCTGCGTATTCTGTAGTGATAATTTTCTTTTTCGCATGTTCCATCTGGAGGCTTATGTTTCACAGATATAATATAAGGATACTCAGATTTTGGGTCTGAGGACTGCCTAACTAGAAAAGTACCATCCATTTCGAATCTTAAAAGTTCATGCGCATGCATTCGAGAGATTATTCCGAAATACCAGCTATAAAGACAGAGTAAAATCAAGATGAAATAATATCCTATTAAATCAAATAGAAGCATGGAAAAAACTATTTGTTTCAAGGCGAACAAACATTCTTTTCTAGCGATGTGAAGAAATGTTTCAGAAGTCTTCGAATCTGTGCCTATTTTAAAACTTTATTGTAACCGAAAAAAATAATTTCAAATGGCCATAACTTCGAAACAAGTGGGTCATTTCAATGTCGTTTGCCGGACGGTCTTTTCTGTAAAACTAAGAGCACATAACATAGAATCGAGTTGACCATGACAAAATTCGAAAATCCTATACATATACATTCGGGCAAAATGATAAAGCTATTGTTACTAAAAGCAAGCCTGTATTTAGGATGACTAATTTCAAAAAAGATTTTTGTTTTTCGGCGGCCACCACGAATATTTTCTCTATGAACTCACTTGTAAGTTGTAAGAGGATCACTACAATCGGATGGATAAGTTGTTGGGTTTTCTTCTGAGTATTGCAATGAGTAGCTTGTTGTGTATGTACTATCTCTATTTTTCATTGTTTCACCATTGGAGTTATACCCTTCACCATTTTTGAGTGAAGTCGTTTCGACTGTTCCTTTTCGACCTGAAAAACAATTTATTCAAATATTTCTCTGGAAATCATAGGTGGGTTTTTATGTACCAATATTTTTCAGTTTTTCGCAAAACAACTTCGAAATGGCAAGCAAATATTTTACACATGAAAAACGTATATAGAACTGTATCATGAAATTTTTGAATACACGCAAATTTATCAACGACATCAACTCCGGTATGGTCTAGTGGCTAGGATACCTGGCTTTCACCCAGGAGGCTCGGGTTCGATTCCCGGTACCGGAAAACTTTTTATTTTTTTTGCCCTTGTTAATTTGAGAGAAAATTAATTCATTCATATTCATGGTTGTTGAGAAAAATAACAAATAACAGCTGAAATACTCTTCACTATGGACTCCTTTTATGTACAAAAAGTTGATTTGTGGTCGTAGTAAAATCCGAAACTCCAAATCATAATTCCACCGTCCATTCGCTGAATCACTCACTGCAGAAGTATTCTATAATTTCTCGATAAGAAAATCGATTTGAACGTCACAATCTCACCACCCACCTTTTTTTGGCCGACAAAAACAGCAACACAAGTCCATTCTAATCACCCATCACATTAGTATCATTCCTTAGATAGAACTGTATATAGATCAGCTGAGAAAATTGTTACGACTTCGTTTAATGTTTTATGTTTACCAAATGAACAAGGAATACAAAATGAGAGATAAGATATCTTCCATGTACAGATTATAGATATTTCATATCGCACAAAATGCAGTTCGAATTTGAACCCATTAGGATTGCTGAATTATTGAATGAATAGATCTCTGATTGAAATAGGTCAAGAAGGCGTGATGATTTCGCTCACTGTATACTCCATTCACTTTTATAAAGTATCCCGGTTTGCCATGACATCCTGACAGATTTCACCGTGTATATTTTGAAAATGGTAGGTTATAGTCATTTTCCTGTCAGATAACTACACAGCGTTGTCTCCTCTACAAAGAGGTCGTAGTAATTACTTATTTTTCAAAATGTCATTCTATATTTCAAAAGTAATGAATTTGAGAAAATATTATGTGAATTCAATAATTCTAAAGACCTGGCGAATGTTGAAGAAATTTTTTTCTCTGTTAATATTGGAAATATTTCACGGATGTAAACATGGTTGGGAGATTCAGTAATGCTTTTTTCTTGTACGGAAATCAAGAATCGAGTGTTTTGGAATTTTACTGAAAAATGATGAATAGAGTAGTCCGTTACTTGGAATTCCCTACTTTTCTAAATTCTCAAGAAATAAGCCTACAGAAGTCATTTAAACACCTTGTTGCACAACTTGAAATATTCCAGTATGAAAATGTAGTAGTACTTCGAAACCTGTGTCACAGTTAACCTCAAAAGAACTAACTTCATTTACAAAGGTCTTGGGAATCTACGTGAATGATACATACACTGGATTGTGATCAACATATTTCTAAACTGGGATGCAGCTTAGCTTCAGTCTGTTATCTTTGGGTGTAATGACAAGATATCTGGATAAATTCTCCATGAAAACTACCTATCATGCAGTACCCGAGTCAAAAGCAAGATATGGAATTATGTTTTATGGACATACTTTGAAGTCGACTCAAATATTCAATTGCCAGAAAAAAGCAATCTCTAAAATATAAAAAAAAATAGCATTGAATGAGATATTGTATAATTCATGTTATTTTCGTGCATAAAAATTCAATGTTCCTCCAACATAGGATATACCAAGTTCATTTTCAATGTACTACTTCCTATCGAGACAATTCCACGAAATATATAACTTTTGAAATTATTCGTTAAGGAATTTGTTCAATTCAAACATGACTTCCTACTTAAGGCTCAATACAATACAATCAAAGCGAAATGTAATTTATTAGTTCATTATGGCTGAAGCTGAATTGTTATTTGTTATTGAAAGATAGTAGAAATTGGCAACCTCGCGTCGAATTATTTTGACATTGTCGATATTTCAGGAGCGCCAACCTGCCTTGGTTTTAGTTACAAAAACATGATAGACCTAAATCATGGCCAACCGAGATACTTTGTAAAAGTGAATGGAGTATAGGTTCCACAGTACTGTGCTAGACAAACTGGAAATGAAAAAAAAATTCTTGAGGAGTATTGCCGTGAAATCAGCGCGTTGAGTTCATTTTTGCGCGCATCTTCTGGGAAACAGCGAGCTATAGTTTTGTCCAATTGTGTGTAATTTTCGAATTTTTTCCCGAAATTCCCGGAACATTCTATCGACTTGGAAATTTCAGGGTTGGCTGCATTTCAAAATGAGGAAGTTAGGTTTGTTTATGGGCACAATCGGTCGAATGGTTTCGGAGTTATAGCAATTTGAAGTTAATTCCCTGATATTTCGAGAACTACAATTGAATTGAAACTTGGCAGTTACTTGGAGCATAAGGACTTGCAAATTCTTGCAGGATTTTGTTGAAATGGTGCTGTCATTGAATTCTGAAAAAATTTTTTTCGAAATGCTTTCGAAAAAAAATTCTTTCGGAAACTATTCATAACATAAGAGAAAAAATTTGGTTCATTCCTTCAGCTTCATATTTCACAGTAGTGTACCAAATTTCAGTTTGATACAATTATAATTTTGGAGGTATTGGAAAAAATTGGTAAAACGTGGTTTTTTCATCGGTATCGAAGTGTTTTTCAGAAGAACTCAGAGAAAAACCTAAAAAGCACTGACGTGAAGACAACAGCATTTGCTTGCATCTTATAATTCGTTGACAAAGTGGTCATCTCCTTTGAACATGCTCGCAAAAGCTGCTGCTGGTCAGATGTTGTATGAGAGTAAAATGAGTAAAAAAACCTGAAAAATAATGCGAAATCCTTTATATATATCCTTTAATCGATATTCTTCAGAACATGTTTGTCATATTCTACGAATTCACAAGGAAAGGCACAGTTCTTGTCGTTTGTATTCGCGTGGGACACTATACAGGGTGAGTCTTCAAGTTGTACATTAATTTCAACCATAGATTCCTCTAATCAAATAAAACACTTTTTTCATTTGCCATTTTTCCAGATTCGGCTCAGGTAAAAAGTTATAAGCATTTGAATATTTCTTAAAGTGCTAATACACTCCGGCGCTTTGTTTGGAAGTTCACCACATATATTTCTTACGGTGATCTCTTTTGGAGAAAAACCAATCCAAGGTTTGAAATTCAAAAAAACAAGATTGAGAAAACTTATAATTATACTTTTTTCACGAAATTTATAAATGAATTATATGAAATCAATCAACTAACCTAATATTTTTCTTCAGAATGTTATCATAGACTTAGAATACATTGTTATTCTATGTCTATGAATGTTTTGGAAAGTCTAGTCCACAAACAGGGACTAGGTCTGTGGCCTGGTCACGAAATAACATATATTTTTTTTTTTTTTTTCCTTTATATGTGCCGGGATACTATGTCCATCTACACATTCTCAAGTATGTACTTTTAGATTCTTACTAAATCACCACCACCTATACACTTTACAACATCCATGACCTCGCCGGGATTCGAACCCGGTACCTTCAGCATCCTAGAACATGTTTCTACCCTCTAGTCTACCGAGGTAGTCGAAATAACATATACTTAATATTAGTTCTATGCGAAATAGATGAATATTTCTGTGTATTCTATGGTCCAGATATAGGTGAACCTAGCTTAATTTACTTCCTTTACTAGATCAGGGACGGATCCATAATTATGAGGAAATTTTTCGAACTTTTATCTGATTTTATAATGTTCAACGTTGAATATCTGCAAAACGGTGCATTTAAGGAGAAATTATAAGGAATAATCAAATATTTTAAAATGGTTGAAGATGTTAATGATGACATAAGATAAACTTTATCTGCATTCGTCATGCTTATTTCGTATAGTTTTATGAATCGGCGAGTCTATAAAGCGGAAACTGTTTGAAGTAGGATGAAAGTGATTACTGAAGAATATGTGTCATAGTTATAGAAAATTTCACACCAAAATTCATTTTATTCGGAGTTACCATATCAAAGCTACAAAAAAAAATGATTTTTATTTGGATAATCTTTTTGCTGGAGCCGAATCTGGAAAAGAAAAATGTTCATTTGATGAGAGGAATATATGGTTAAAATTAATGTATAACTTAAAGACTTATCATGTATGTAGACATCAACATAGAAGAATACAAGTTTGAAAATTGCTACGATCCACCAAAAATAGATTCAGACATGAATTCAAACAAATTCTCATATCATAATAACTTAATCTACATAAGGCAATAGTGCAATTTTATCTAGAATCTCGCAATCTATTACAATACCAGTTTTGTTCCCACCAATCCAAAAAACGAAGATATAGTCACACCTTTCATTAACAACCTTTCTGATAAAATAAAGAATCAATCACTTCGGATCCAAAAATGTCTTATTTTTATGACACCACAGTCGTTGGTGAAACTCTAATGCCTTCCGTACAAGGCATAGTTTTTTTGTAATTCCGTATTCTAGATTCCAAAAATAAACCACTCAAGCGCTCCATCAGGAACATAGAGCTACTCCGGCAATTCAAACCATGAGATTTTATGATACGACATCCAATAATTATTCGAAGAAGCAATTTTAAGCGAAGACGAGCTGCAATATACCGTCGTAAAATTCATTTTATGATAACTTCACACATGGTAATATAAACGAATGGTTGGATCGTCCGCATGAAACGATTATTCACACAACAATGGATGTGGTATCACTGGATTGTTGAATTTGACCGTGTCTAATAAAGTGTTGCTCTGATAAATATTCAGAGGCCTTATAAGTTACCGCAGGTACCTGCGAAAATTGCGTTAGTGTTGCCACTTCAAGGCATGTGACACCTTTCTGAGAAAGGGAAAATCGCAATGTTTTTCTCGATTGACATTTGTTCCAGAACTTGAAGAATTACATCGCCCATTTGATCTGTCCAATTTTGGTTTATTATTTGATAAAATAAAATAAAATTTTATTATTTGATAAAATCGAATAATAAACCTTAGTGATCAACAAAAAAAAAATTAAAATTACCCCCCCTGAACAATTCACAGTTTACATTTTGAAGCACTGAAGTACAGGGTGGGCAAAATTCGTTGTCTACTGAAGGGATCTCGAGAACTATAGCAGCTTGAAGAAAACTGATAACACATTCTCGAGCTCTTTTTTTCCTGACTAATCCGAATCTGAAAACAGATCCAGCTTATCGCGCATAGAACTTGAGTTATGAGCGAAAATTGAGAAATTGTCATTTTCAATAATGCTGAATAACTCGCTTGTTTGAACTCGTATTCGAAATCTGTTGATACATTCTACAGGCACCTTCTTAGGAGTAATTCAAATATAATATGACTGAATTCTTTAATCCAACCATTTTCGAGAAATGAGAAGGATTTTGGATTTTTCAAATATAAACTATAGTCGAAAGTTCTCTTATCTTGCTTCAAAATTTTTGCTGATGTCAAAAATGTATCATATGTCGATATTCACATGAATATAACATGAGAAAAAGTTCAATACTTTTTTCCCGCTTTTCTATTCACTGTTGAATTATTGTAAGTAGGCTGGCGTTACCATAGCGACCATAGAATATGCATTACATTCATTATTATGTATGTCGTTCTGGATATTTCTCGAAAAGACCCTTACACCTCGGCTATTTCCATTCGCTTGAATATAGCATACCAACAAATCGAATTTTCTGTAATTTGGAATATTTCGGTCCATTAGGGATAACAAACAGATTTGCTATGGCTAATCTTATAAACTATGACAAATTAACCATAAAAATTTTTATTCAGCAATCATAGAGGCGCAAGCTCACACAAAGATAATGCATATTCAATCGTCGCTATGGTAACGCCAGCCTACCCATAATTCAACAGTGAAAAGAAAAGCAGGAAAAAAGTATTGACAATTTTCTAAAGTAATATTCATGTGAATAGCAACATATGATACATTTTGAAATCAGCAAAAAAACTTGTAGCAAGATAAGAGAACTTTCGACTATAGTTTACATTCGAAAAATTTAAAATCCTTCTCATTTCTCGAAAATGGCTGGATTAAAAAATTCAGTAATATTATATTTGAATTACTCCTAGAAAAGTGCCTGTAGAATGTATCAACAGATTTCGAATACGAGTTCAAACAAGCGAGTTATTCAGCATTATTGAAAATGACAATTTCTCAATTTTTGCTCATAACTCAAGTCCTATGCACGATAAGCTGGATCTGTTTTCAGATTCAGATTAGTCAGGAAAAATGAGCTCGAGAATGTGTTATCATTTTTCTTCTAGCTGCTATAGTTCTCGAGATCCCTTCAGTAGACAACGAATTTTGCCGACCCTGTACATTGAAAGTACTGCACCGAAATCCGTGAAACTCGGTAAAAAAATCGTGTGTCGTTCGAGATTGATCCTCCTAGCTCTTCAGCAGGATCGGTGTTCTCTAAGGGCTCAAACTGCGGGTAGCGTGCAAAAAATGTTTTAAACTTCCCACCGAATTTTCATGAAACTCTCAACGTTGATTACTGTTGCATAACTCAGCCTGAAAATTTTCTCCCGGATGATTTCCGACCAGTGGTTTCTGAGTTACGGAGAAAAAAGCTGAAAATTGTGTTTTGAAAAATCTAGAATAGCACTGACGTGAAGTCAGCAGCTTGTACGCGCTTGTTCACATCGCGAAATGATGACTTGGAAATTTCAATGAAATATAAAAATTTTCGAAAAAAATTTTCAGAAAAAAAAGATTTTTTTTTTCGAATTTTTCCATGGATAATTCTTCTTATTGACACTGCTAATATTCCAACCAAGTTTCAAATCGATCAGATAAATATTTTTCGAGTTATTGAAAAATCAAAATTTTAAATGGCTGTAGCACAAAAATCATTTGGCCGATTCGGCCCATTAACGAACTCAACCAAGATATTCACGATCTTAACCTAACCTGAAAATTTCAGGAACTAGGTCTCTCCTTTCGAGAGTTACAGCGCTCACGGACGGTCGGTCAGAATCAATTTTGACCACGGATTCTTCATCAGTGAGTTCTCTGAGAAAATAATTGACCCTTGTGTAAAATTAGCAGCGTTTTTCACTACCTTTTCCGACGAATTTGGCAGTATGGCGTCAATGATGGCTTGAATATCGCCTTCCAATGCTTCAAGAGTAGCTGAATTGTCGGCATAAACCAATGACATTACATAGCCCTATGAACATTAATCGAGAGACACGAACGAGGGGTCCAGTTAACAGGACCGCTTTTGGAAATCAAGTTGCCACCAAATTGATTGTGCAATGAATCGATGGCTTAGCGCGTTGTATGGCAAGTTGCGCCGTCTTGTTGAAACCAAATGTCGTCGACGATTACCTGATTGATTTTTTAATTTGATCGTGTCTAAAAGAGTGTTGCTCTGATGAATTTTCAGCGACCCTAAAAGTTAGCGCTGTTAGTGACCTCACAACAATGATGTATATATATATATGGGATGGTGGTCAAAAAGTCTGGTTCGCGGGAATAAAACTTTCATCTTAGCCTAAGTTTCGGGATTATGTTCCCATTATCAGGGCACTCGATGTCGTGCATACAACTCATTGTGAGACATTGAGTTTCTTCGATGAGGGAACCAAAATTGATAATTTAATCTTGAAAATTAGTGAAATTACAATAATGATGTATACCAGGTCACCCCTGCGAAAATCTTCATTTCACAAGACATGGCATTGAAAATTTGGTCATCGATAGTTGATATATATATTCTTTTGAGAACGAGCATTACAATTCTAAGATATATCACAGTGTTAGCAGAGGAAATGTAAACGGGGTACCATACATATTTGCGTATGATACAAGAGCACAGATAAAAACCTCAGGAAAAAATTCTGTCTCCCCGCATAAGTGTAGTAATTTGTTTATAGAAGATGGATGGCATCTTTTTCATTTGAAAATAATTTTTTCGTCATCTTGAATTCATTTCGACAAAATATCTTGACATAATATCTGAAACAGAAAGAGGGACAGAAAACCAGAAAGAAGCAGTAAATAATATCACCTACATTTGCTCACGACCGAGAGGGTCTTTCGACCAGGTTCAGTCCTCCAAGCGATGATTTTCAGATCCTCAGATAAACGAAGAACGCTACAGGCCCCTTTATTGGGGAATCATCTCCCATAGATCCATAATTGTTCATTTCGAACTAGAAATCTAATAAAATATCGGGAATAAAGTGAAAAACTTGTGACAAGTTGAACAAGGCTTGTCTGTGGTTTTCGGTTCAATGGGCGAAACTTTCGATTATTATTCTACATATTAAAATTATGAAAAATATCGTCAAAACGAAAATAATTGAAAAAATTTATTTTGGTTTTGGATCGATTTAAATTCTGAATCTATTAATTCTCACGGTTTTTACATATTTTGGATGATTTTTCTATGCAAAATCGACCAGGAATTATTCAGAACTTACAGGAATTTTTTTTCGGTCTCTCGCGACGGTTCAGACTTCTGCTCTAACACTATGCGATTTCAAGCGATGGACCAAAAGCTCCGGTTATAGTTACGGTTATCCAAATTGACAGATTACCCTTTGCCTATATGTCAGTTTGGACAACCGTAACGATAACCAGAGGTTTTGGTCCATCGCTTGAAATTGATTTCTAATAACACTATAGAAAGTGTTACACTTTCTATGCGAACGAAAGGACCTTGTGTGTTTATAAAATTTTGCACACATGATCTTCGATCATGCAGTAATTGGTTAGGGTTATAATTCTAGTCTATCTCTATTGAAATATGGAGAAAAGGTCCTGTATAATATTGCTCTATGATTGGAGAATGGAGAATTAATTTAATTATCTTTCCAGATACTGAACGATCGAAAAATATGTGTGCAAAATTTTATTAACCTAGATTCAATATAATTAGAGTTAGAGCAGAAGGTTCACCCCACGCATGGAACTGAAACAAAATCTGTGTTACTTCTGCCCAAGTAGTCAATTCCTAGTGGAAAAGTATTTTTATAGTTTTAATAACGTCAAAAAATCACAGATCATGCATTAATATCGGTCCGGAGTAAAAAACAAACAAAAATTTTTCATTGCATTTTTTTTTCTTCATTCATTTACTCTTTTATTATTTCACGGAAAATTCAACGGTTGGCCTGGAAGTCCAAGAAACATATAAATTACTTCAGTTGATGGGAATAAACCTGTAGTATCAATATCCAAAATTCTAATTCGATATCTTGAAAAATGTAGATAATGGTGTAAATATTAAATCTTCAGTTTTGGTTATTTGGAATCGCGTGTCATGATGATGGAAATATAATTCCCGAAACGTTGTCTTAGATGGATGTTTCATTCCGGTAAAACGGATTTTTCCACCACCATCTCATATATGTACATCATTGTCAGGTCACTAATTTTCAAGATTAAATCATCAATTTTGGTTCACTCATCGACGCAATTTACTATCTTACAGTGAGTTTTATACACGACATTGATCAGTATTACATATGATGAAAAAGAATACTTGCAAGGACCTATTTCTGTAATGCTTGAGATCTATCGATCAAAACAATTTATACATCGTTTCTTGTATACCGTTTCCTAGCACAAGGTGACCATGCTCTTCCAGTTCTAACGTTCAGAATGAGTCATAGTCAGAGATGAACGAACAGACCGCAATTTGTTCGTTAGTGGGTATACACCATTAGAATTGAACAGCCGGTGGGTGCATAATGTATGGACAATAATTGTGCTATTGATTGATAGGCAGCTCTGATTGTATTATTCATAAATAGATTTATCTAACTCGAACGTGCAAAATTGGGAACGACAACTCTTTTATTCGTGGATGTCTTATTTGAGATTAAAACATATGTTAAATATTTTTGAGGTTTCATGTCTTTACATCCTGCTCGAGTATTCTCGGAATTGATGATAAGTAAAATAATCTGGGGACATGCGGTTCCGTTATTCACTCATATTCTATGTTTACGAGCTTATTCTGGAAACCGCGCGTTATTGTTTCATCACAATGTCTGTAATTTTCGAATTTTGAGCCAAAAAATTCTGTCTGTCCGTCCTTATGTGCTCTAACTTTCGAAGGGATGCAATTGTAGTTACTTGTAATTTTCAGTGTAGGTTCGGAGCCTGAAAAACTCGGTTGAGTTCGTTAATCGGTAAAATCAGCTGAACGACTTCAGAGTTATGCTCGTTTGAAATGTCGAAGTTAGTTCCTCTATATCTCAAGAAGTAATGGTGAGATCAGATACAACTTCAACAGAATTTGGTGTGGATTTAATCGTTAGAATATTTTAAACAAATTTGTTTTCGGAAATTAACAAAATTTTTGGTAACATTTTTCTTCCCGGAGTCTCTTAATCAGCGTGTAAAAGGTAATAGCCTCACCTCAGTGGCAATATTTTTTTTGGAAGACCCAATTTGTGCGTTGCAACTATCATACTAGACAATAGAAAATATAACCCTGAAACCCTCTTCTAAGTAACAAATTTTTCAGAAAAAAAATTCTAAAAAATTTCTGCACGCCTGTAAAGAAGATACAAAGTACCACATGACCTTCTTTCCCTATTCAAAAAATTTAGAGGGTTGATGGGGATGGCACGGGGTTCAAAAAAATCCTTCCAAATTGCATATTAATATGGTGAAAGTTAAACAAAAATTGACTTGTTTCAGGATTTTCTTGCCAAATATTTTTCTTCTGAGAAAATGAATTTGTTCCATAATTTGACGCGCACTGTATATACTGTATATTGAAACGAAAAACTCATCGGAATTTCTTTCTGGATACATCCATCAGATTTGATGGAAATTGAAAATTGGTACACTGTTATGGAATATAGGGTCCTATGTCAGAGCAAATTTTCGTTCAAATCTGATGAACAGTTTCCGAAAAACAAATTTTTTCAAGAGAAATTTTGAGAATTTTTTCAAAATTGCTCCCAAGTCAGATAATTCAGCAATTAATTGAGCATCAGCATTATTCATTGAGTTTCATCATGTTCGAATCAGTATTTTCGAGTTGATCTTGACAAACAACGATACCGAGGAAAAAAATTAATTTGACGTATTTTTTTTATGAGAACTCCAAATTTCGTCGGGATCTGATGAATATTTCTTCGGAAAAGCAACACGAAAAAGTGTTTTTTTTTAATTAACGAATCCTACGATCCCAATAAAATTTTGCTATCAGTTGTACATAAGTACGCTCCAACTAACTATCAAGATTTATTTCGGTCGCTCAGCATTTTCTGAGATATTGAAGATATAATCTGGGTTCAGATGACTATAACTTCGAAACCATTCGACCGGTTTGTCCCATTAACGAACTCAACCGCTACATTTTGATGGGGAACATATCCTGGAACTTTCAAATTGCTTGCTAGCTCCTTTCGGCAGTTATCGTATCCCCTGACGGCAGGTCAGCCAGACAGTCGTTTGAGACCATTTTCGAATTCGAAAATTCGAAAAATACAGACATTCGGACGAAACAACAGAACGCCATTGCCCAGAACATGTGCGAAAAGGCATTGTGTAATAATTATAATGCGTATTGTTTCAACAAGTATGAATTTTATGTCTTCCGGCTTTAATTCTCCGAACTGAACATCTTGCAAGGTGCAGGTTAATAAACGGAGACCCCCGTATGAACCAATAATCATACTTCACCTGGGTACCATTGTGGTTATCTGCGTATGCGAGTATTTGCTGAGACGAATTCTATGATGCACCGTTTTATAGAGTTAGCGTCATTAACGGGTGAAATACCGTAATTCGAACAAGCATATAATTTCTAACGTTGTTTTCTGCAACTCTGTTGCAACATATGGTTGCCCCACACCTCCATAAATGTCTCGTGAATAATTTTGAAAGAAGTGATGATATTTTCACCCTAATTATAGGTACTTTGGGACGAATCGTTGCGCAGAGGTTACTCGTCATAAACTGAAGCAATTTTAATTCGCTCAGCTGTAGATATGTGGTTCTCAAAGTGATTGTTATGATGAATTATTTGAAGGAACAATATTTCACACGAAAAGGATGTCAGGAGTTTATATCGTCAAATAGGGTTTTTTTGCGCGCATGTTCTAGGGGAACAGCGTGCTATCGTTTTGTCCAAATGTCTGTAATTTTGGATGATTGAGCCGAAAATGGTCTCAATCGACTAGGTTGGACTCACTGATGACGAATCCGGTGTCAAAATCGATTCTGTCCGGCCGACCGTCCGAGGACACGATAACTGTCGAACGAAGTGAGCTAGCAATTTGAAACTTTCAGGGTGGGTCGCGCATTGGAATGCCGCGGTTGAGTTCGTTAATGGGCCAAATCGGCCGAATAGTTTCAGAGTTGTAGCCACTTGAAGTTTTGAAGTTATTTATTTTTCATTTCAGAAACTACTCGAGCGATTGGATTCAAACTTGGCAGTTAGGTGGAGTATAACGACGCACTACTTTGAGCGGAATTTTGCCAGGATCATAGCCTCAGTTGATTGAAAAAAATTTTTTTTCAAAATTTTTCACAAAAAATTTTTTTTTCGAGAACCGTTCATCATATCCAAAAAAAAATTCCACTCAGACTTTGAGCTGCATATTTCACAGCAGTATACCAAATTTCAGTTCGATACGATTATGAGTTTTGGAGTTATCGGGAAAAAATATGTCAAATTTCGAGGATTTTTTATCGGTATCGTTGTTTTTTCAGTATAACTCGAGAAATACTGATTCAATCCTAACGAAACTTCACAGCTAGTTTGAAGATGCTGAAAGACAACTTTATGCAACATTTCGTGATGATCGTGTCATTAGAACAATTTGAAAAAAAACATTTCTGTGATTTTCTTATCATATCATCCTCATTATATTTCGTATGAACCTTCGAACTGTAATTTTTCGATGAAGTACTGGATTTCAATTCGATCTGATCTGTATTTTTGGAAATATTGGGAAAATAAAATTTTGAATGGGTATATCTGCGGAATTATTGAACGGAACTTACCCATTCACGAATTCGACCTTCTTAATTAAGCCCCAAATCTTCTCTAAAATATCGAGTTTCTAAATTGTTTCTCTCGGAAGTTATTTTGTTTACGCAGTCGGCCGTTAGTCCGACCGTAAACACAATTACCTCCGGAAGAAACGACTTAGAAACTCGATATTTGTAGAGTAGGTTTGGGGCTTAATTACGAAGGTCGAATTCGTGAATGGGTAAAATCCGCCCAATGATTCCGTAGATATACCCATTCGAAATTTCGTTTTTCCAATATTTCCAAAAATACAGATTAGATCGAATTGAAATCCAGTAATTTATCAAAACAAAATTTGAAGAGCACTGCCGTGAAGGCGGCAGCTTTTGCGTGCTTGTTCAAATTCGTTGCTGAAGTGGTCATCTACATTGAACAAGCGCGCAAAAGCTGCTGCCTTCACGACAGTGCTTTTATAGTTTTTTCATTCTGACGAGTAGAGATTAAGTTAGGTTCATAAAAGATTTAGACTGTGTTTTAAAAGGTTTTCGAATTTTTTCTTTCAAGTTTTTAACAGAAAGGTTATATTTCCATCGAAAATAAAAAGACAGCAAAAACAACGTTCAAAGGAATTGCAAAACGAAAATTAATATCACCATGAAATACATGTTAGTTGCCGGTTCTGACAAAAGTGTATTTGAAAATTTAAAGGGTGTTTCAAATTGCGCGTTTTTTCAAGAATAAATGAAGCACATTATTTGCATTCATTTTCGAAAACTTGTTATTGAAGTATGAATTACGAAACGCAAAATCTAATTACAGATTCGTAATCTACGTGTTCGAATCCATAATATATGATGTGCATATTGTCATAGCTTCAAAAATAAAATTTCGCACGGAATCGCTAAATCTTACCCCCCACCCCTCTGCGCTTTGATGTTTATTCGCGGTTCTTTATGAAAAATTTTTCAAGTCCCAAATAAATTTTTTTTTTTCGAAAATCGTCGACCTTGTTATCGTTTCCTATTGAATCGAGGTCGTAGATCACGAATATGTCATTAGAAATCGTCCAGTGACAACCGTTTAGAAATTATGGCAGGAATAGTGAAAAAATTTCGAAATTTTGGTCAACTTTGAGACGTCGTGCCGACCAAAATAATGAAGCTGGGTGATGTCGAATTTTTTACGTGCAGTTCGATCCTTTATCCATGAATTAAAATAGATTTCATCGTCCTACTCTTATCGAGTCGGTAAAAATGATTTTTTGAAAAAAGGTCCAAAATTTTGGAACTTCAAGGACCTCTCACGTCCAGGACGATTTTTTTTTTAAATATCTGACCTTATATTCTTGTTCTACGCCCTCGAATCAGTAAGTGTCCCAAATTTCACGGCGATAGGAGTCGGAAAATTATTTTTCGAAAATTGAGATTTTCTTAAGGGCAACCCCTTAAAATTTTACCAAAAATCGAAAGTTCTCCGATCGACCTGAAATTTGAAACATATACTAATTCGAGGGCGTAGATTAAGAAAATCCAATCAGAATGTTAGTGGAGAGTCTGGTTCGTTTTTTATGGCCCGAGGAAAATCGAAAAAATTGGACCTTTTTTGAAAAAATCATAATTTTTCAACCAGAAGACTTACGTCTATAAAATGAAAGGCTACGTACTTACAAAGGATCCAGATATAACCAAAAAAATTCGATGTTGTCCAGCCTCACGCGTTTGATCTGTACGACGACCCAAAGTTGACCCAAATTTCGAAATTTTGGTCAACTTTGAGACGTCGTGCCGACCAAAATAATGAAGCTGGGTGATGTCGAATTTTTTCACGTGCAGTTCGATCCTTTATCTATGCAATAAATTAGATTTCATCGTCCTACTTTCATCGAGTCGGTAATAATGATTTTTTGAAAAAAGGTCCAAAATTTTGGAACTTCAAGGACCTCTCACGTCCAGGACGATTTTTTTTAAAAATATCTGACCTTATATTCTTGTTCTACGCCCTCGAATTAGTAAGTGTCCCAAATGTCACGGCGATAGGAGTCGGAAAATTATTTTTCGAAAATCGATATTTTCTTAAGGGTAACCCCTTAAAATTTTACCAAAAATCGAAAGTTCTCCGATCGACCTGAAATTTGAAACATATACTAATTCGAGGGCGTAGATTAAGAAAATCCAATCAGAATGTTAGTGGAGAGTCTAGTTCGTTTTTTATGGCCAGAAGAAAATCGAAAAAATTGGACCTTTTTTAAAAAAATCATAATTTTCCAACTAGAGGACCTTCGTCTATAAAATAATTGGCTACGTACTCACAAAGGACCCAGATATAACCAAAAAATTCGATATTGTCCAGCCTTACGCGTTTGATCTGTACGACGGCCCAAAGTTGACCCAAATTTCGAAAATTTCTCACCAAATCCGGAATATTTTCCAAACCGAATCAGTTACGCAAAATCTAATTACAGATTCGTAATCTACGTGTTCGAATCCATAATATATGATGTGCATATTGTCATAGCTTCAAAAATAAAATTTCGCACGGAATCGCTAAATCTTACCCCTCACCCCTCTGCGCTTTGATGTTTATTCGCGGTTCTTTATGAAAAATTTCCCAAATAAATTTTTTTCTTCGAAAATCGTCGACCTTGTTATCGTTTCCTATTAAATCGAGGTCGTAGATCACGAATATGTCATTAGAAATCGTCCAGTGACAACCGTTTAGAAATTATGGCGAAATTTTGGTCAACTTTGAGACGTCGTGCCGACCAAAATAATGAAGCTGGGTGATGTCGAATTTTTTACGTGCAGTTCGATCCTTTATCTATGAATTAAAACAGATTTCATCGTCCTACTCTCATCGAGTCGGTAATAATGATTTTTTGAAAAAAGGTCCAAAATTTGTCGAATGGCCTCTTCTTGCAGCTCTACAGACGTCTACACTTTTGTGAAAATATTCAATGACATTTTGACATAATTGAGGCTCTATGTCACTAATGACATGAATAATTTCAACATTTAGTTCAGGAATCGATTGGGGATTGTTATTATAGACCTGGCTTTTCACAACCCCAAAGAAAATAGTCCATCGGTGTCAAATCAGTTGATATTGGTGGCCAATTGACATCACCGTTTCTGGGGATTATTCGTCCAGGAAATTTTGTCTCAATAACTAAATTCAATTGTCATTTGCAGAGTGAGGTGTAGCGCCATCCTGTTGAAACCAAATGTCCTCTAGATCAATATTCATTAATTCAGGCCACAAAAATTCGATTATCATCGGACGATATCGATCACCATTGACGGTTACAGCTTCACCAGCAGCATTTTCAAATTCGTTTCGGATGCATATAGGTTTCTCATGAATAATTTTCCACACCCCAGATACGACAATTTTGTTTATTAACAAAGCCACCAAGTTGAAAATGTATCTCATCGGAAAACATGATTTTTGAGAAAAATCAGCTGGTTGATCATTGATGAAATTGACAAATGAACGACGTCCTAAAATGATATAATGACTTTAGTTCCTGTATTAATTGAAGCTTATATGCTTTCAGAGCTGAATCCTTGTGAAATATACGCCATGATGTGGGCCCACTAAGCTCAACTTGTTGTGAACGTCGTCTAATGGACATTCCAGGGTATTCAGCAACAGTTTCACGAACCAAATCAATATTTTCTTGTGGAGGAACGCTACGACTATATTTTTCACTTTTTTGATCTTCCACCGTACCGGTCTGTTGAAATGTTTTAATAATTCGGCCAATAGTGCTTTTAGATGGACGATTATGTAAACCATGAAATTCACGTTATTTTCTAGAAACATTTTTCACAGAACGCCGATTTTGATAAAATAATTCAACAATTTGAACGCGTTGTTGTATTGTGTACGAAGCCATTTTTATAAATGTCATACATCAAACTTCTTAAATGTCAAAATAACCAGACGGATTCAGTGCGCCATCTATATTTCATTTATTCTTAAAAAAACGCGCACTTTGAATCACCCTTCATATTCATTTGTAAATCGATATATAAGCAGTTACAGTAAACATGGGTTTTGTTTGACCATATATTCATTTCGATTCATTTATATTTTTTACCCAAAACATTATACTTTTTCTGAAATGTAAAATTGTTAGATTCAATATATTCGATATATCTGATTTAGCCAATTTCTGCAAGTGTGCATGGTTAGTATAGAAACGAGACAACTAACAAATATCCCATAATGTTCAATTAAAAAAAACTTCATTCAGTTTGTGGCCAAAGAAATCTTTCACCAGCATAAAAAATTAACTTAACCGAAGTTGAAGCATTATAGTTTATCTATCTCGAAAACAATTGAGCGTATGGAAAAATATTCGGAATCGAATTTACGCAGACAAAAAAACCATTCCATAATAGGTGTGAACTTAATCAAAGCTATAGAGGCTGAGACTATCGCAAAACACTGATTTTTATCACATTTGATCTTCAAGAACTCACGACGTAGACACGAGATTCGTTGTCACTTTTGACTTTAATATTTAAATTCCATGATGAAGATTTACACAAGTTTTCAGCTGATTATCTCTCTTTGTGATATTTAACGCTGGATTGAATATATTTCAGGAAGAATAAGAATAGTTGATTGACCTTTTTGGATATTTCAACAATGTATAACAAACGTCAATATAGAAATCAAAAGGTGATCCAAAATAAAAGAAATGAGTAACAACGGGACAGTTACAGACAAATTTAGAATAAACAACAACAGTTAAAGAGAACAAATGAATTAACAAAGTTGACAAATTAACAAATTTTGTCAGACAAACATTCTCCTACACTAAAGTAGCACTGAAGTTGAATAACATCAATATGATCTCTGTTTTGAATTGTTTTCCAACAATTTTCTCAGATTTTCTGAGCGAATTATTGTGAAATTCAAACCAGTTAAAGTTGGTGATGCTTCGTTTTAAGTAGAATTGTGCCTAGGAAAACATAGGACATCGGCACATTATTTTGAAAATATTTATATTTTGGTTTACATACAGCAAACAGTTGAGAATAAAAATTTACGGAAAAGTTAGAATTCTAAATACTTTGAATGGGTTCACAAGAATCTTGAGGCTTTCTTTAATGATGCACAGAGGATTTCTGCCGAAGAGTTCAATCTCAGGAGGACTTTTACTCCCTTACCGTGGCTGAGTTCGGTTTTGAGGTAAAAAAATTTTTTAGGTTTTTAATGGGTTTTCACTCCCAGTATCCGAAACAGAACCATTAAAAATGGAAAAAAAATGTTTTTTTTATAAGAACGCCCTTGCGGATTGCAGTATCAAACTATTTGTCAAGGGCAGTATCTTGCGAAACAGATTGCCTAATGAACAAAACAGGAACAATACAAACGATAAAGAGAGCGAACTGTGACGTTTCAGAGTACAAATCTAATTCTTTCATCAGACAAAGCAGAAAATTCCAAGAACTTTTTTTTTTCGATTTTTCGTTTCGGATTGAGACTTTCGACAAAAGCCCTTAAATCTGATCCATTTCGAATTCACCAATAATGAACAACGAGCTTCAATCTATATGTTTCACTCACATTTCCGTCGGATACTTCTCCATAAAAGCTTGCGGGCGCGACAAATCCAAACCAATCGACAGCCGATTCCGCAACTCGAATGCACTCGAATACGCCCGCTTAAATTCGCCGCCAGTGGACGAGGCTACCTATACTCCATTCAGTTTTATAAAGTATCCCGGTTGGCCATGATTTAGGTCTATCATGTTTTTGTAACTAAAACCAAGGCAGGTTGGCGCTCCTGATATATCGACAATGTCAAACTAATTCGACGCGAGGTTGCCAATTTCTACTCTCTTTCAATTCAATAACAAATAACAATTCAGCTTCAGCCATAATAAACTATAATAATAAATTAACATTTCGCTTTGATTGTATTGTATTGAGCCTCAAGTAGGTAGTCATGTTTGAATTGAACAAATTCCTTAACGAACAATTTCAAAAGTTATATATTTCGTGTAATTGTTTCGATAGGAAGTAGTACATTGAAAATGAACTTGGTATATCCTATGTTGGCAGAACATTGAATTTTTATGCACGAAAAAAACATGAATTTTACAATGTCTTGATATGAATATTTGAGTATGTCCATAAAACATTATTCCATATCTTGCTTTTGACTCGAATACTACATGATAGATAGTTTTCATGGAGAATTCATCCAGATATCTTGTCATTACACCCAAAAATAACAGACTGAAGCTGAGCTGCATCCCAGTTTGGAAATATGTTGATCCCAATCCAGTGTATGTATCATTCACGTAGATTCCCAAGATCTTTGTAAATGGAGTTAGTTCTTTTGAGGTTAACTGTGACACAGGATTCGAAGTACTACTACATTTTCATACTGGAATATTTCAAGTTGTGCATCAAGGTATTTAAATGACTTCTGTAGGCTAATTTCTTGAGAATTTAGAAAAGTAGGGAATTCGAAGTAACGGACTACTCTATCCATCATTTTTCAGCAAAATTCCAAAACACTCGAATCTTGATTTTCGTACAAGAAAAAGGCATCACTGAATCTCCCAACCATGTTTACATACGTGAAATATTTCCAATATTAACAGAGAAAAAAGTTTCTTCAACATTCGCCAGGTCTTTGGAATTATTGAATTCACATAATATTTTCTCAAATTCATTACTTTCCAAATATAGATTGACATTTTGAAAAATAAGTAATTACTACGACCTCTTTGTAGAGAGGACAACGTTGTGTAGTTATCTGACAGGAAAATGACTATAACCTTACATTTTCAAAATATACACGGTGAAATCTGTCAGGATGTCATGGCAAACCGGGATACTTTATAAAAGTGAATGGAGTATAGAATTCTATTCTTTTGGATCTGTCGCGCACGATCCTATCGTACCTCTCGATATCGCGTCCTGTGTACGACACGATCGCCCTAAGGGATATCACATGAAAGTAGACTTCACAGCTGTCCCGGCTGGTCAAAGAACCTCCAACACTAAAACAAACCACAAATTAGTAGAAGGATCCATTAGCCAATATATTTATCTATGAATGTTTCCCAAAATGGGGCTCTATCAGTGAGTCCGATATGTCCTGATAGATTTATTCTAATAACGTTCCACTCTGAAGCTGTCGAAAATAACATAATTTGTATTTGATATGTAGATGCAAATGAGTGGCACTCGGTCGTTTAATTGATACCTTATCCGATATTTATTCAGGAACCTGAAAAGAATGCTATTAGAATAATAATTAGAATATAACTTTTTTCGAAGAATTCCCACAATTTCCGGGTTGTATAGAAAAGAACTGAGCAGTTATTTTCATCTGTTGAATTCTAGATCGAAATAACTGATTCCTTTAGTCCATTCCGAATTATGTTTCTTAGAGCAATGAACAATATTTACTACCTGAACTAAACTCAATATATTGTTTGTCGTAAGCTAAGTAAAACTCCAAAAGATCTACAAAAGTTGATTATTATGCCAAAATAAGGAACAAGGTTTCGAGAAAAATATAGATTTTCCGCTTGATCAATGAAGCCGTTCTTCTTTTGAAGAATGCTTGTGGGAAAATATCGGCTCTTTTATCCAAATGCGACGGTTAATCTTATCAGTACACTAATTTGAAATCTTAAGGTTATTTCCTCCATATGCCCAATAGGGGTTTTTCCTTTGAACGAAAATGCAGTAATTTTCATGAAAAACCTTTAGAACAACACATTTCTTACATATAATATCAATATTATATTTTTTTAAAAATGTTTGATCACCTGAAAAAGAAAAATAAAAATGGGGATTGGCATTTAAAGGGATTTGTCTTGAGTGCACGATATGGCAACGTCGAATTCAGATTTCTCGGAAAGAAAAGGACGTCAAATGTGTTACTTTGCTTAGGAAAACAGAGATAGCTATACTTAGATCTGGTTAGAGTAGAAGTCAACGACCAAGGAATAGAAAAAGAAGAGCAAAGACTGTCATATTACTGACAAATCGCAAACGGAAATTGAATAGGAATGAATATTTCATTATTCTATAGAAGAAAAAGCTATTCTACTAAACACCGTTGTCACTTCGTGCATGCCTGGCAATGGAGGTAATTACCACCTCCCCCCCCATGAGAATCGAAAACCTTAAAAAAATTTACGCAACGTGGTGCACATAAAATATCCCAATAATTTTGAATTGGTAATTTCCCAAATATTGCAATCAATGACAATGAGGTGATTAAATATTGTGTACCTGATTTATTGGTTCTCAATCGTTTATTACAACCCCTCTCCCCCAGGAAAAATAACTATATCCGCCCTTGAGTTTGTTTTATTTTTTCGGAAAAAAATCCATAGGATTTCCAGAAAATTTGGCACAGACAGAGTCGCTACTCCAGTAGAAAATTTCACTAATTGTAGATAATGCAACTCAACATGTGCTTTTTGCGCGCATGTTCTAGGGGAACAGCGTGCTATCGTTTTGTCCAAATGTCTGTAATTTTGGATGATTGAGCCAAAAATGGTCTCAATCGACTAGGTTGGACCCACTGATGACGAATCCGGTGTCAAAATCGATTCTGTCCGTCCGGCCGTACGCACGATAATGGGCTTGCGAAGGGATCTATCGACTTGAAAAATTTATGGGTTGGTTGCATATCAAAATGCAAAGGTTAAGTCATTTGAAGTTTTGAGGTTATTTCCAGGATATTTCGGGAACAACTGGAGCGATTGAATTGGAATTTGCCAGTTAGTTGAACCGCAAAGACTTGCAACTTTTTGCGAAATATTGTTGAGATCGTCCTTGCAGTCAATTTTGGAAAAAATTTTTTCGAAAAATTTTGTTTCTCGAAAAACGTTCATTACGTTTGGAGAAAATTCCAAGCTCGTTTCGAGCTTTTCACAGCAATGTACCAAATTTCAGTTCGATAAAACCATAATTTTTGAAGATATTGTGAAAAAATATGTAAAACTTCGTGTTTTTTTTCAAGATATCGTTATTTTTTCGCGAATAACTCAAAAAATACTTTTTCAAGCATGATGAAACTTGACAGCTAGTATGGTAATGCTGATGGACAACTTTGTGCAAAATTTCGTGATGATCGTGCCATTAAAACAATTTGAAAAAAGTTTAAATTTTATTTTTCAAATAGTCAATATTTTGTGATCTTCTGATCATAATATATTCATGAATTTCTGCATGAACATTCAAACTGTCATTTTTCGATAAAATACTGGATTTCAATTCGATCTGATGTGTATTTTTGGAAATATTGGAAAAATAAAATATTTGAATGGGTATATCTGCGGAATCTTTGGCCTTCAAATTTTATGGTCCAAATCTTCTCTACAAATATCGAGTTTCTACGTTGCCTCTTTCGGAAGTTATTGTGTTAACGGTCGGCTGTTAGGCTGGGGCTTAATTACGATGGTTGTATTCGTGAATGAGTAAGATCCTCCCAATGATTCCGTAGATATACCTATTCAAAATTTTATTTTCCCAATATTTCCAAGAATATAGATCAGATCGAAAAATCCAGTACTTCATCTAATAAAAGCTATAGAAGCAGTGCCCTGAACGCAGCAGTTATTGCCCCCATTTGTTCAAATTCGTTTTTAAAGTGGCCATCTCCATTGAAGATGCGCGCAAAAGCTGCTGCCTTCGCGGCAGTGCTTTCCTAGGTTTTAATAATAAAGTTTTGTAGATGTCACAAATGTTTTTCACCCTGTATCTTTGAAACTAAGCAGTTTAGCATAAATAATCACAGTACAAAATATCCTTGATATAGTTCGAAGAAAAACTCTCTAAATTTTTGAGGCATATTCATCAAATAATCTGTGAAGTTCCTTTGAAGTTTTGTGATTTCTGTATAAAAATCTAGAAAAGCACTGCCGTGAAGTCAGCAGCTTTTGCACGCATCTTCAATGTAGATGACCGCTTAGGCAATGAATTCGAACATGCCCGCAAAAGCTGCTGCCTTCACGGCAGTGCTTTTCTAGATTTTTCTCGATAAATTACTGGATTTCAATTCGATCAATTTTATATACCCACTCAAAATTTTATTTTCCCTATATTTCCAAAAATACAGATTAGATCGAATCGAAATCCAGTACTTCATCGAAAAATTACAGTTCGAAGGTTCATACAGAATTTAATGAGGATGATATGATAAGAAAATCACAGAATTTTTTTTTTCAAATTGTTCTAATTACACGATCATCACGAAATTCTGCATAAAGTTGTCTTTCAGCATCTTCAAACTAGCTGCAAAGTTTTATGAGGACTGAATTAGTATTTCTTGAGTTGTACCTAAAAAACAACGATATCGCGAAAAAAACCTCGAAAATTGACATATTTTTTCCCAATATCTCCGAAGGTCATAATCGTATCGGACTGAAATTCAGTTCACTGCTCTGAAATATAAAGCTCAAAGTCCAAGTGGAATGTTTCTTTCAATATGATGAACGTTTTCGGAAAAAAAAATTTTTTGGAAAAAATATTTGTTCTCAAATTTACTGACTGTATGATCCTGACAAAATTTGGCTCAAAATTGTGAATCGTTATACTCCACCTAGTTGCCAAGTTTGAATCTGGTCGCTCAAGAAGTTTCTGAAATAAAAAATGAATAACTTCAAAATTTCAAGTGGCTATAACTTCGAAACTGTTCGAACGATTTGGCCCATTAACGAACTTAATCGCGGCATTCTAATGCGCGACTTACCCTGAAAGTTTCAAGTCGCTAGCTCACTCCGTTCGACAGTTATCGTGTCCACGGCCGGCCGGACGACCGGACAGAATCGATTTTGACACCGGATTCGTCATCAGTGAGCCCAACCTAGTCGTTCAGGACCCGTTTCAGCTCAATCATCGAAAATTACAGACATTTGGACAAAAAGATAGCACGCTGTTCCCCTGAAACATGCGCGCAAAAAGGTTCACAAGCTAATGATAACTAATATGAATAGCCATAATTACAACCACTCGAACCATTCAATTGCTCAATTAGATTATCATCTGAATCTAAGCTGAATTCAAAATCGAATCAGTTCCCTCTTATTTCTATACGTGCTCGAAGAAAATGTAAGATGTTCTCGACTAGTACGGCATTTATATTTCTACTCGTATGTCTGGGTGTGTTTATGGAAGTTAATGTGCCATTAATGAAAAGTTGAGAATCACTAATTGTTACATTTATTACATTATACGAACTTGTTATTCTTGGAAGGTATATGAGTAAGAAACGATAGTTTAGTTTTATGTACAATACATAAAGGTGCGATCGGCATGAAAAAGCCACCATTTTGCAATGATAAATGCCGACAGGTTTCGGTATGCGTACCGAGTCCATTATTGGAATCTGGAACTGGATCATCTACCTCTTCAATTTGTGAAGACAGAAAAACTTCGAGGCACGGGCAGTACAAACAGGTGTTGGATTGAGTCCACTGTTTTTCTGGGGAACACAGGAAATCACGGACAATTCGAATTCTCCGCTAATTATTCCGTATATCACCTGAATATCGATTGGTTTCGAGAAATGGATGAATCGATCCAGTGGTTTCAGTGTACAGGTTGTCCCGACGAAAATAATACAGATTGCATTACCACGAAACTAGTTTCACTAAAAAGCATGCAATACGCCGAATTAGTTTGAGTTTGATTTTTTCTGGCTTGACTGTACTGGGGAAGGGGAATTTCAGAACAAATTCGCGTTATTTATAAATATCCGTAAACAGTGCGTCAGCTCCTTAAACAGGGTAATTACTTCCAAATATAAGTTTTTGTTAAGAAAATCTCCGATTGGCTGAAATTCAAGTTGAGATTCCTGATTTCATGTTTGTCAATAGTAAATAGACAAGTTTATATAGGATGTGTTCCGTAAATCAACTTGGCTATTTCGGTTGCCGGTTTTCCGTTCTGTAAATATGAAATATTCGGTTGGTTCCTGAAAAAAGGTGAATTAAGGAATTTCATTGGTGAAAAACAGATCTTTCTGTCAGTATAAAGACAGTGAATTTTCTATGGTAACATATTCATAGCCTAGAAAAATCTATATTCACTTTAATATCCATAGAACATAGCAGAGACAAAAATCAACAATTAAAAATTAACTATGGTCTATGTATCATACAGTAAATAACATGGAGGTAAAAGAAATGGAGGGATCATTTCCTATATTTCCCTTGTACCAAAAGTGTCACACTCTATTGAGAACCTTCTGTGGATTTTCCCATACCAATATGGCCGACAACTACAAGGTGTATATTTGTATTCTGTGGTGTACAGCAAATGGGACAAAAATATTCATTTCAAAGTCGGCCATATTGGTATGGGTAAATCCACAGAGGGTTCTCGAAAAAGTGTGACACATTTCAAATGATATGCCCCCCCCACTTTTTTCCTACCTCTCTGGTAAATATAGATTAATCTATGCCATGGATATGTTACCATAGAACGTTGACTCTTTTTCTAGTGACAAAAAGATTGCTTTTTCGTCAATCAAATTCCTTAATTCATCCTTTATTCAGAGACCAACCGAATATTTCATATTTACGGCAACCGGAATAACCAAGTTGATTTCTGCAACATATTCTACATAAACTTGAGACTATTGACTTGAAATCAGGAATCCCAACTTAAATTTCAGCCAATCGGAGATGATCTTAACAAAAACCCATATTTGGAAGGAACTATCTTGTTTGAGGAGCCGAGGCACCGTTTACGGATATTTATGAATAACCATGAACACCACTGATAGTAATTATGGACGAAATTTGTGGCTTGACATCTTGACCCGAAGTCGTATATTGTCTACTTTGTTCCTACGTTCATAACATGATGTAAAAAACATCTGGTGTGCTTATCTGGAAAAAAAAGTGACGTCAGCAAGAGTAAAATACAAGGAAATTATATTCTGTGCTTTGAATTTGAATGAAAAAAGTAACGTCATCATTAGTAAATACGATCACAGATGAGCAGATGAGCTCACCTTGTCTTACTTACATCATGGTTCATGGCTGTATCAACGTTTAGTTGAATTTTGCTTTTTTTTTCTATTTGACTTATCCTATGCATGTATGAATGTGTCACAAAGGATCAATATAATATTATTATTATTATTATTATTATGCTTTATTTGGAAGATCAATTTTTTTTTCAGTGACTGTTTCAGAAAAACTTTCCGAAAAAATACCATAACCATAAACTAATGGTAGCGAAAACAAAAGAAGCATAGAATTCTGTCATCTTCGATTTGCACAAAATCATAGAACAAATTGAACTACACCAACTACATTTATTCTGTTTTCTATGATTACTATTAACTACACTCAACTGCACCGCGAATTGGAAGTGTACAATAAATTTTTCAAGTAGGTACAAAGAACAAACCAATAAATATGAATGATGAAAGAAATAAAGATACTTTCATGACAAATTATCAGAGGTAGGAATGGAAAAAAAATGTGGAAAAATAAGTTCTTTCACGAGGAAGGAAAGTAATTCTATCGAAAATTCTTCCACCTCTCAAGCGACAGCAATTCATTCTTCTCGTATACGACAAAGAACCTGTCAAGTATTCGCTATTCGACGAAGGAGAAGAGCGATATTGTGATAATTAAATGAGTACACTTTTTCCGGTTTGGAATCTTTACCAACTTGAAGCACACGAACGTTTTTTCCACTGATTGCTCGGATCAATTTCTGGAAAACCAAGAACGTACGCTGGATCAGCTCGCGCAAGAAATGGTAGCTCACCAAAGCACACCTCGTGAAATTCACATATGACTTCTGTGGTTTTGTCGTGCAGATATCTCACGATTGTTTGTCTTGGATGCTTTCGATAATGAGGAATAATTTTTGGAACGTGACATCATCTTAATTGGGTTCAGCACAATTACCTTTCTTAATCAGCTTTTCTGAAAAAAGCGAAATTTATTACAGTTTGTTAATTACTTTCTATTGATAGCATTCGGGATGGTTTAAGGCATGAACGTTTAGATATTTTAAGAATTAACCTCTCTTCGATAACATTCCAATTTGGAGAATGCTGATGTCGCTGAAATATATTTAGGTAGTTGGTTGCATTCGGCATGAAGCCAATTAAGATGCGACAATGAAGAATCTCTCGTTAAGCCTTTCTTGCGATTTATTGAAAAACAAGGACACTTGCTCATGCGACTGTGATAAATATCTGAACCAATTAGTACGTAGCTTCTTGAACTTTCACAGAAGTAAGTAACTCGACAATCAACCCTTGTTCGGAACTGATCTAGTTCTATGGGAAACTCTGTGTTCAGGTTTGGTCACGTCAGTTGTCTTGTTATATATGTCAGTTGTCACAATGTGATTCATAAATGACTTCGTTCCAAGTTGGCAACCAAAAAATTTGGAAATTTTCTAGCAATTACGAAGGGGAGTTCCAGAACGAATTCGATAGGTTGGGGTTCAGGTAATTTATTTGTATCCTTGAACTGTCCCTTGGCTCTTCAAACCAGATTTCTGAATCCAAATATGAGTATTTGTTAAGATCATTTTCGATTGGCTAACTATTTGGTTAGGGTTCCTGATTTTACGTCCTTTCTTGCGATTTATTGAGAAACAGGGACACTTGCTCATGCGACCGTGATGAATATCCTAACCAATTAGTACGTAGCTTCTTGAACTTTCACAGAAGTAAGTAAGGCGACAATCAACCCTTGTTCGGGACGGATCTAGTTCTGTTGGAAACTCTGTGTTCAGGTTTGGTCAGTTATCTTGTCATATATGTCAGTACTCACATTGCGATGCATAGGAAACTTCGATCCAAGTTGGCAACCTAAAAATTTGAAAAGTTTCTAGCAATTTGGAAGGGAAATTTCAGAACGAATTTGATAGGTTGGGGTTCAGGTTATTTATTTATATCCTTGAACTGTCCCTTGGCTCTTCAAACCAGATATCTGGATGCAAATATGAGTATTTGTTAAGATCATCTTTGATTGGCTGAAAATTTAGTTTGGGTTCCTGATTTTACTTAAAAAATGTCAATATCATTTGCATAAGATATGTACTGTCACCAGAACGACACTCGATTTTGTATGGTGACATATCTGTAGACTATAGTTAGTATTTGTCTTTTTTCTGACTGAATCAAGGTTCTTAGATCAGGAACCCAAATGACCAAGTTGATTTATGGAACATGTCCTATAATAATCCGTCCGTCGGTCCGTCCATCCGTCCGTATGTGATCTAACATTCGAAGGAAAAGACTTAGTGACTTAATATTGTCAAATTAGGTTTGGAGTACAAATATCTCGGTTGAGTTTGTCAATGAGTAGAATCGGTTGGATAATTTCGGAGTTGGGCCCATTTGAAATTTTGAGGTCAAATCCTCGATATCTCATGAAGTATTTACTGGATGAAATTGAAATTTCGTGGACAGTTTTGGAATACCAACGCGCAAGTTCGAGCAGAATTTCGTGTGGATCCAGTTATTAGAAAATTATTGAACAATTTTTATTCGAAAATTTTCAAAATTTTTGATAAATTTTTTTTCTTCTATGAAAATATTGATTATATTTCAATAGAGCTTAGAGCCAGTATTTAACAACAATATTTCAAATTCAAATTTGATTTACTTTTGGAGATAAGGAAAAAATGTGCCAAATTTGTTATTTTTAATTTTAACGTTATTTCCGCAATATCTCAGGAAGTACAAATGCAGTCAGATTGAAACTTAGTAATCAGGTGGAGATTACCAACACGCAACTATGTTCAAAATTTCGTATTGATCAAATTGTTAGAATCGCATAAAAGCTCCTGGCCTCACGTCAGTGCTTTGTCTTTTTTTTCATTTATTTATTCCTAACTTCTTTACTCAATATTTCCCCTTGGAGCTCCCAGGAACCCTATTCTTGAATGCGATGGTCTGAACGTTCTCTACCGTTCCATCAAAAATGCACCGCGTTTCCTTGACCACAGCGTCGACACGCCTATTTTCTTCCATCTCCAATTCAAGAAAAGGAACCTGGTGTGTTACACCTGTATTTAAGTATAAATCAATAAAGTATGTTCTATATTAAATATCACATGGAACTCCATACCCTGATCATTTTATTTGAGTGAATCATCTCCATTATGAAAGCTTCAATATTCATATCAGCTGAAAAGATCTCCATCGTGAGTATCAATCGATAATCGACCTAGATACTTATACCCTTCTAGAGAGTCTCATCTAAGAACAACGACCATGTTATGATTATGTAGCTCTAATAGACATAACCACGATGTTTCTGTTTATCGCTTTCTTGTGACAACCTAGTAGGTGTAGATTACTTAGAGTGGTATTTAGAACATTTATTCCCACAGTTATAAATAACCACCATAATTATTCGACTGATGTGTACTCTTGAGAAACCATCATGCAAATTGATGTGATAGCATTCATTGTCAATATTTACTCATAATTACAATTCACTTCTAAAGTTCAACGCAAATGAGATGTATATATGTTACAGTTATTTATCGATGTGATAATTGCTTCTGGACTTGCAGCAAATGGTACGAGCGTTCGTTTGTTGTTTGTACTCCAATAAACGGAATAGAGAATTGAGTTCAGGACGTGAAGATTGAGAAATTGATTCCGTCACGAGAGGCTATGTAAATTTGGAGTATATGGACCAGGAGGTCAATTCTTGAATCTCGATCAAGAATTGAAGAGTATGACAATTAATTGTCATATGTTTCTGTGGATTTTCTCAGTTTTCTCGAGCATCTGCAAAATTTGTGAGAGTTCTTTTGGCCATTTCGACTATTTTTCCAAGCAAATATTCAAGGAATAAAGTGAATGCAAGATATCGAGAAATTCCAAATCTGAATATAAACATAACCTTATCACCGTTTCCTTCGACTTACCAACGAGTGGTACGGAGTATAGTAGTATATTCGGTTCCATGCGCAGGTCATATCTACTTGTTGTTTATATTTAACTTAGAAACTCGACGCAAACATATGGCAATTGTCATATTCTTCGATTCTTGGTCGAGATTCAAGAATCGGCCTCCAGTTGACTTTTTCTTGGCGATATCCAGATGCACTTATTCAATTTCGAGTTGCAGTTCCATAGATCTCGTTCAAAATCGACGATTTTCATCGCCAGTGCGAAACACTTCGTAAAAATCGTAGTCTATGAGGATTTACTGATGTGATGATTGAAAGTCGGTCAAAATTTCCGTTTATCTCGACTTTTTGAACGATGTTCCAAACCGTAGGTGTTTTAGGTGTTTCGAATTTTATCTTGAATCTATGTGTATAAAATAATGCTTTCGAAGAATACCTTTTCAAGAAGAAAAATGTCCGAAATGAATATCTGTTGCTGGTTTTTCATTCCGTGAATATGAAATGTTCGTTTAGTTCATGTTAAAAGGAAATTCACGGAATTTTATTGATGACAAAGAGATCTATTTTCTGTCACCAGAACAATAGTTGGTTTTCTATGATCAGACAACAACCAACAACGAAAACCTCCAACTATATTCTAAAGATCATAAAGTTTTTTTTTTTTTTTTTCCTTTATATGTGCCGGGATACTATGTCCATCTACACATTCTCAAGTATTTTATTTTTAAGATTCTTACTAAATCACCACCACCTATACACTTTACAACATCCATGACCTCGCCGGGATTCGAACCCGGTACCTTCAGCATCCTAGAACATGTTTCCACCCTCTAGTCTACCGAGGTAGTCTAGATCATAAAGTAAATATTGATTGTTCTATGCTTTGAATATGTTACCATAGACGACAGTAAATCGATCGCTTTTGCATCAATCACATTTCATAAATAACCTTTTTTCATGCACCAGCAAACGAAATAACGATGTTGATTTACGGAACATATCCTATGAAAACTTGACGTGAAATAAAGATGCATAGAAATAAGC
Organism: Myrrha octodecimguttata; assembly: GCA_958510865.1. Lineage (NCBI taxonomy): Eukaryota > Metazoa > Arthropoda > Insecta > Coleoptera > Coccinellidae > Myrrha > Myrrha octodecimguttata. The sequence goes on from OY294056.1 coordinate 82,845,543, forward strand.
TGAATTCAAAGATACGCTTTTGTTTCGCCAATGATGAGGATATAGCTAGAATTCGTTTTTTCCACTGAAGGTGGCGCTACTTAGAAATTACAACTAGTCGTCAAGGCAACTCTTTGCTTGTATTGGCATTTCGTGCTCCAACAATAAGCAAAATTACAATTGCTGAATTACCATCAACGTTGTCATGCACTCTGATTGCCCTGATTGGTCGATAGGTGGCGTGTGCGTCGGTGGAGATAGTCTGAAATACATCTAGTATTCCCCAGTTTGGTCTAATGATTCAGTAGGAAAACTAATGGAAGTGAAAGCACTTTTTTTCTTTTCATCTCACGTGAGATCATGAAGCACAACTTTGTGAAGTTGGCATCAATATAGAATTTTTTGTTCTAAATAATTTCGTCGTTGATTGTCCGTTATAAATATTTCATTCAACTATAAAACACCTGGCATCCTTTTTGGAAACTTTTACAAACCTGAGAAAGCATAAAACTGTGTGTCCACACAACATAGAAGACACTTACCTACTAATAGTACCTGAATTCAAGCAACAATATCTGAAATAGCTTCATGGCGAAATTAATTTATGTATTACCAGGCGTTAATCCTGCCTCGTTCTGCTCACGTACGAGAAGTGTTATTTTATGACTCGACGGAGCTGGTCGTAAAGTGTTTTATTCAATTGAATATTTGAATTTGCTCGCTGGTTCTGTATCCTTTTGTACACTTAATACGGCTTAACTGGTGTGTCTTGCTCTCGACAGCGACATCTAGCATTTAACCAGGTCTTTCACGTGAACAGACCTACCTGGTGAATGAAGCGTTTGGATGTCCAATTTGAACCAGTAGTTCATAAACGGTGGCCATACTTCGAGTCATTTTGGTATTTCATACATTAATATTTAAATAACTGTTACCCTAGCAACACAACACCAAACAAGAGAGTTCTATACAGAGCGAGTCTTCAAGTTGTACATTAATTTTAACCATAGATTCCTCTTATCAGATAAAACGCTTTTTAATTTGCCATCTTTCCAGATTCGGCACAGGTAAAAAGTTATAAGCATTGAAATATTTCTCAATGTGCTAATACACTCCTGCGCTTTGTTCGCGAGTTCACCAAGGATATCTCTTACGGTGATCTCTTTTAAAGAATAACTAATCCAATGTTTGAAATTAAAAGGAACAAGATCGAGAAAACTCATTCACTCACTTAATTCTTACGATTTACCCAAAAAACACAAAATACAGCAATAGAGTACTAGCAGGTGACGTCACAACATGGCCGCTGGGGGGACAAACAAAGAGTTTGTTATTGTTATTGTAAACTGACATTTGATATGCTGCTGCAGATTATTGTCCATTTTAAGAGTGTGGGTTGATTGCCTGTGAAATTTAAGTTGTTGGCAAACTTTGGAGGCTTGAGATTAACATAATCCAGGAGGATAGATGATTTCACATCTTCAAGTAGTGAATTTTGATTAAACACAATTTGTTGTTGAGAGTTCTATATTCGAATAATAACATGAGATGAATATGTATTTATTTTCACAATGGTTGTAATACAATAAAAGGAACTCTAGTCAATATTTTCATTCATTAAAGTCTGTTTCATGCTTAACTGATTGTTTGAGACTTTGCCGATATCAATCTTTTGGCATCAACTTGCAGTATGAGGCAATATCCTACTATGATTGGTCTGTATTTTCACAAACTTTTAAGGTATAGGATCCTCCTAGAGGATACTGGAATTATATTAGGATTTCTAGATTCAACGTGAGCTTCCTGTCGGAAGACATATTCTCATCAAGAAAATAATGCCACAAAAATGTTCACAGTTGTGTCTTTTACTTCTATTACCATCTATCTTCTGTTTATGATTTCAGAATGCCATGCTAATGGTAACTATATAAATTTATAATTGATATTGTATCTTGAATATCATTCCAATGCCAAGTTCGTTGTCCTGAAATGATTTTTATCCATAAATATGTTAAGTAACCTTGTTAGTCCATTAACTGTTAAAGATAATGCAGAAAATAAAAGAATTTTTCACTTTAGAATCGGGGAAGTCATCCCAATGTAGAGATAAAAGCAAGCGTACTTCCCCTTTCCACCTTGGCAGGTTCTACCTGATTCTATTTAGTTTTCAAAAACAAAAATCTAAAAAAAATGGGTGTGATTATCACTATTGGACCGATGACTACAGAGCACAGTTGAAAAAAATTCCATAGTTGAATTTAATCCGAAAAAGGAGACATAACAATGTATGTAACAAACAGGAGTAGGTATATTTAAAACGGAAAAAACCTTTATTCAAATCACCTTTGCAAAGTATTCTCTTATCTGAAGGTATTCAAAAAGGTTCAATGATCAAAATTAACTGAAAAAAACAGTCTCAAAATGTTTTTCCACTCAGATAATACACCAAACGTTAACATTAGCTCTTATGGAAAATCGCTTTGTTTGTCCCCCCAGCAGCTGATTTTGACGTCTCATCTTGCTGAACCATAGAGTGCTGCTAGTGCTCTATTGTGCAGTTATTGCATTACAAGTGCCACCGGAATGCAGTACATAAAATGTTGTATTGAAACTGCACAATCTCTGCATAGGTCATACTGCTTTCCTAAAAATGCAGTCTCTTAAATACAGCTGCTGTACAGCTTTTGTACAACAAAATCGAAATGCTGTATGAGACAACGCTGTCTCTGTCTTTGATGCTATACCATAGACCTACTGTGCCGGTTGAGCCGTTGTCAATCGTCGTCGTCGGCCATGCTGTTTTGTAACGGAAATTTGTTCTTTGTGTCGTTTTTGATTCAAGCTATTTGAACTGACTGTTTGTTTCAAGTTGACTGTGTTGCAAGTGCGAAAAACAAGTGTATCGACATGATAAATTCCCGAAAAACCGAAATAAGGCAAATTAGGTGTGTGGCTAAGTCAGTTTAGATGATGCCGTTTTTTTCGGAACTGGAATAAATAGACAATAGTAGAAAACACCTGGGTCTCTACCTGAACTGGATAGGGCTAATTAAGAAACAGAATTTCGTAGTAGTAACATCAATGAAGGAATTTAAGGTATTTCATTCACACAATGTAGAACTTTTTTTGTTTATTAACTCATTTTTCTTCCCTTTAAGTTGCTGTACGTGAAAACAAAGGGAGCAAAAATGATTCACCAACCGATATTGAAACAACCATCACGGTATGATTGAGAAATATGTACTCATTTCAGAGGAATTAGAAAAGAACGAGAGAGAGTCACCCAATAATATATTATATTTATAATGTTTGATATCGCCGGTATTTCTGTAAATTCTAGTTTTTTCTATTAAAGTCATGTTCCTAGTGCAATTTTTCTTTTATTTAGTTGAATTTGCTATGAATTACATTCCGTAATATGCTCAACATGAACTAACCTAGTTCATGTTTTTTTCGAAAATCGTCGACCTTGTTATCGTTTCCTATTAAATCGAGGTCGTAGATCACGAATATGTCATTAGAAATCGTCCAATGACAACCGTTTAGAAATTATGGCGGAAATAGTGAAAAAATTTCGAAATTTTGGTCAACTTTGAGACGTCGTGCCGACCAAAATAATGAAGCTGGGTGATGTCGAATTTTTTACGTGCAGTTCGATCCTTTATCTATGAATTAAATCAGATTTCATCGTCCTACTCTCATCGAGTCGGTAATAATGATTTTTTGAAAAAAGGTCCAAAATTTTGGAACTTCAAGGACCTCTCACGTCCAGGACGATTTTTTTTTAAAATATCTGACCTTATATTCTTGTTCTACGCCCTCGAATTAGTAAGTGTGCCAAATTTCACGGCGATAGGAGTCGGAAAATTATTTTTCGAAAATTGAGATTTTCTTAAGGGTAACCCCTTAAAATTTTACCAAAAATCGAAAAATCTCCGATCGACCTGAAATTTGAAACATATACTAATTCGAGGGCGTAGATTAAGAAAATCTAATCAGAATGTTAGTGGAGAGTCTGGTTCGTTTTTTATGGCCCGAGGAAAATCGAAAAAATTGGATCTTTTTTAAAAAAATCATAATTTTTCAACCAGAAGACTAACGTCTATAAAATAAGTGGCGACGTACTTACAAAGGATCCAGATATAACCAAAAAATTCGATATTGTCCAGCCTCACGCGTTTGATCTGTACGACGACCCAAAGTTGACCCAAATTTCGAAATGTTGGTCAACTTTGAGACGTCGTGCCGACCAAAATAATGAAGCTGGGTGATGTCGAATTTTTCACGTGCAGTTCGATCCTTTATCCATGCAATAAAACAGATTTCATCGTCCTACTTTTATCGAGTCGGTAATAATGATTTTTTGAAAAAAGGTCCAAAATTTTGGAACTTCAAGGACCTCTCACGTCCAGGATGATTTTTTTAAAAAATATCTGACCTTATATTCTTGTTCTACGCCCTCGAATTAGTAAGTGTGCCAAATTTCACGGCGATAGGAGTCGGAAAATTATTTTTCGAAAATTGAGATTTTCTTAAGGGTAAGTAACCCCTTAAAATTTTACCAAAAATCGAAAGTTCTCCGATCGACCTGAAATTTGAAACATATACTAATTCGAGGGCGTAGATTAAGAAAATCTAATCAGAATGTTAGTGGAGAGTCTGGTTCGTTTTTTATGGCCAGAAGAAAATCGAAAAAATTGGACCTTTTTTAAAAAAATCATAATTTTTCAACTAGAGGACCTTCGTCTTTAAAATAATTGGCTACGTACTCACAAAGGACCCAGATATAACCAAAAAAATTCGATATTGTCCAGCCTTACGCGTTTGATCTGTACGACGGCCCAAAGTTGACCCAAATTTCGAAAATTTCTCACCAAATCCGGAATATTTTCCAAACCGAATCAGTTACGCAAAATCTAATTACAGATTCGTAATCTACGTGTTCGAATCCATAATATATGATGTGCATATTGTCATAGCTTCAAAAATAAAATTTCGCAAGGAATCGCTAAATCTTACCCCCCACCCCTCTGCGCTTTGATGTTTATTCGCGGTTCTTTTTAAAAAAGTCCCAAATAAATTTTTTTTTTCGAAAATCGTCGACCTTGTTATCGTTTCCTATTAAATCGAGGTCGTAGATCACGAATATGTCATTAGAAATCGTCCAGTGACAAACGTTTAGAAATTATGGCGGAAATAGTGGAAAAATTTCGAAATTTTGGTCAACTTTGAGACGTCGTGCCGACCAAAATAATGAAGCTGGGTGATGTCGAATTTTTTTACGTGCAGTTCGATCCTTTATCTATGAATTAAAACAGATTTCATCGTCCTACTCTCATCGACCCGACTCCTAAGACAGCCAGTATGTTTCAGGAATCAGGCTCACCTCCGAAAAACCTATATTTTTCAAGTAATCGCATTGGAATTCTAAACATGCATACTACAGACTGTCTTTCATCGACTGAGGGCAAATAGAAAATTTTATTCGCTTCAACCGGAAATGGCCGAACGATTTTTTCAAAGAATGTTGTGTATATTTTTATATATTGGAATTCCATGCTGAGTTTTTGGTGAAATGTCGTGAAAAATTAAATAGTTTGAATATTTTGTTGTAAAGTAATCAATATTTAGATACAGAAAAAATTGCAGAATGTTTTCTACCGTAAATCATAGATGTCGAATATGCAAAAATATATACTTCACATCATATAAGAAAATCAAAATTATTCGGCAATTTCCGAATAAACTGGAAGTCATAGACCCTCTTTTTTCACATCTGTCGATGGTAAATAATTAAGTATCAATGTGCAAAGTTTCAATTCAATCTCTTAAAAAATAATTATTTTTTCGGCAGTGACTCTTATTCCTGTGAGTCTCGGTATACAGCCGAGCTTCTGCTGCATTGTTGCTGCTTAGAAACTTCATATCGAAGTAGCACAGTTGGTGCCTTATTACTACGTACAAACTGCATTACAACCTGCATAGCTCCTCCACAACTGCTGTATAGTGGCTGTACTTCGAACGCAGTTTGAGCTGTACAGTTTCGATGCAATTCGGCGGGACATATACGGTCCGTTTTGATACAGTTACTGCACCACTATCGCTGCACTTCAAGTGCAGCAACGCTGTACAGTTTTTGTACTCTTGCTGCGTTTTAGTGTTTGCTGGGTAGTGCTTTTTGCGATATTATCGCAAGGAAACATTTCACCTCACTGGACTTTGAACACTGATCTTCAACTTGATGTTCATGCAATATCCATTTCAATCCACTATGAGATTATACAGAATTCAATCCTGGACCATTCTCATATTGAAAGCTGGTGAAAAATGGAAAAATAACATACATCGCGAATTCTCAAAAAATAATAAGGTACATCCCAAAAAGATATTTTCCAAATATACCCACTGAAGACTGCAGAAAGACACCCCTTTTTCTTCTATAAATGTCGAAATTTCTCCGAATTCTAAGATTTCACGCGGCTATTGGCAACGTAAATGCATGTACACCGCGATGCAGGTGCCCGACCTTAAGATATTAACGAGGTTTAATGAAACTTGAATGTGGCTGTGTTGCCTAGTAACCTCGTGATATTGTTTGCTCTTAAGTGTGAAAAAGGCTGTTTGCGTTAAAAGAAATCGAATATGAAGTAAGAATATCTCTAACTGAATCAGAACACGATATATTACAAAATAATTCAAAAGAGAGAAACCGGGTTTCTTGATTGAGGATATAACCATATTAGTCAAAATTATACACAGTGAATCCCATACCTCAAATCCCACTGAAACATATCCGATCAAATGTAAACCACCAACTTGTAACTTACGAGTGTTATCTAGTTTGATAGCCCCTCACATAAAAACTAATTACCACACCGTAAACATACCAACATACATATATAATTTCACCATAGATGTGAAAGTTTTATTAGTATTACCTGAAACCGAAACATCTCTAATTAAATATTTGTGCCGCACTGAATATATTCGTGAATTATGACAGACATTACCGGCAGGCGACATTATTTTCAATCATTCATTTGAAATCCCGTCCCACGCAGGTATGAGGAAACGAAATATTGAAATTAATTCATGCAAGTTTGAGATGACACGGCGTACTGAATTTATTGATCATTAATAAAACTAATTGATACAGAAGCAACGGATCGGGTTTAATGCAAATTCGAACTGATATGGAGGTTAGGTTATGGGTGTTCGTTAGTTGACGTTTCTCAATACTGGAAGGCGGAATTCCCACAATGTTACTTACTTCTAATCTTGCTCCTACACGTTCACCATCCTTTGTATAAAGATATCGGTCATTTTGGGAGGAACGATTTTTCAGTCTTTAAGTTGTACATTAATTTCATCCATAGATCAAATGAAACACTTTTTTCATTGGCCATTTTTCCAGATTCGGCTCAGGAGAGAATTTAAAAGCTTTGAAATATTTATCAATGTGCTGATACACTCCTGCGCTTTGTATGTGAGTTCACTACAGATATCCCTTACGGTGATTTCTGTTCGAGAAAAACCAATCCAGTGTTTGAAATTCAAAGAAACAAGATTGAGAAAACTCATTTACTCACTTGATTCTTATGATTTGGTGCTTTTTGCGATATTATCGCAAGAAAAACATTTCACCTCACTGTACTTGAAACACTGGTCTTCAACTTGATGTACATGCATTATCCAATTTCATTCCACTATAAGATTATACAGAATTCCGTCCTCGTCCATACTCGTACCAATTGAAAACTACATAATTATCGTTATTTTCACAATATTTATAAATGAATTATATGAACTCAATCAACTGACTTAAACACATTAATTGAACTTTATGAAAGTCTGGTCCATAGACATGAAGACATAGCCATAGCCCCCATATCTGTGATGCATAGTCCTAATAAGAGTATATTAGTTCTATGCGAAATAGATGAATATTTCTGTGTATTGTATGGTCCGGATGAACGTGAACGGAGCTTAATTGATGTAATTTACTATATCAGGGGCGGATCCATAAAAATGAGGTAATTTCTCGAATTTATCCGATTTTATAACATTCAAAACTGAAAATCCTCAAGAAGGTGCGTTTAAGGATGAATTATAAGGAATAATTAAGTATTTGAAATGATTGAGAATCCTCATGGTGACATAAGATAAAGTTTTTCTGCATTCTTGATGCTAATTTCGAATAGTTTTATGAATCGGCGAGTCTACTCGAAAACTTTTTGAAGTAGGATGAAAGTGATTACTGAAGAATATCTGTCATAGCTACAGCAAACTTCTCACCAAAATTCAACTCATTCGGAGTTACCATATCAAAACTATAAAAAAAACTCATTTTCTTGGAAAATTAAACAGCCTGTAACTTTTTACTGCGGCCGAATCTGGAAAAAAAAAGGGTTTCATTTGATGGGTGGAATCTACAGTTAAAATTAATGTACAACTCAAAGACTCACCCTATATATTGGTTGCAGCGATATATTTTTGTGACTAAATATTTTTTTATTATCGAAACTGGTGGAAGCTGTACTTCCGGCACGCCATCTCTTGATATTGTTTCATAGGTTTTTTTCCTCTCGACAGTTATTGTAGCCAGAGCCGGTCGGACAGAATGGATTTTGACACCGAATTCGTCACCAGTGAGTCCAACCTAGTAGTTTAGAGTCATTTTCGGCTCAAAAATCGAAAATTACAGAGAGTTGGACAAAACAATAGCATGCTATTTCCTAGAACACGGAAAAACGTCGAAAATGGTCATCCTTGACGTTCAGATAGTACTCCTATCCTAAGAATAAAGGGTATCAAACTATGGCGGCGATAACCGGCTTAATCCGGCTCACCCCGCGGAAGTTGGTACGGAGCTTGATAAAATGATATTTGCTGCAGCAATTGCTTCCTCGCGAACAATTCAAGGAGCTCCACCATACTCACATAAAACCATTTCAAGAAACTGTCTCATTTTTTAGTGAACCAGCAAACAAGCTTCTATAACAAGCCAAGAAGAAGAAACGCCATTAATAAAACTAATTAATTAAATTACACGAAAGCAGCTACCGGAATGTAGGAATCCGTATTGCCGTCAATTTGTACAGATGCCGACTACAAATTTGCTGTTTGAAAGTCGATGACAGGTATTGGAGTTACTACTTATGTGCGGTATTAATTTTGCCGTAGTTAAATTTGTATCGATGCGCCGTAAATTTCTCCTATCAGTCCAGTCCTTTCACCTAGGACTGAACAGATCGACAGATGGGTTGCAGAAGAATTCAGATGAACACGTCTAATATGAGAATTGTACGTACGGCGGGTTAGACATCATGAATATAGGGAATACCTGTAGAAATTACTCAATTGGTTATTTCCTCTCTAAGAAGCGGTCGGCGCTGTTGTAGCAAGGCCTTCTAACACTTATTTATGGGTAGTGATCTCTCGCATGGAGTGTAGCGATAGATTAGATAAGAAATTGTTGAAGCGGCCGATGCTGAACTCACACAAATGCCGATGACAGAAATCTATTCAAATAAATTGCTGCGGTATCATGTATTATAGAGTTAGTTAGGAGATAACCGAGATGTGATATTCCTTGCTACATAATCTTTCATTTAAAAAACTGAAAAGGAGTGAGGTATTTTATTATTCTTGGATTTTTTCAGTTCCGCATATCTAATGAGGTACTGAATAATGATGAGGCTGATATTGCTCACTGGTTCAAGTGAATCGTCGCTTGTAAAGCTACCTTTTGTGCGAGGGAGATTCGGGTATTTGGGTACTCGGAGATTCTTCCCTACAGGGCTGGGCAGTATTTCAATTACTTGTAATTGAAATACAAATACGTATTTTGTATTTGTATTTCAATTTCTTCTTGAAAATGTATTTTGTAATTGGTATTTCAATTACCTGACGCTGATGTATTTTGTATTTCGATACTTTTGTCTTCGAAATACTTTCGAACAAATACATTTAGCGCTGAGCGCTCTACAGAAAATAGTCCCTGAATCTCCCTTCAGATGGCGCGACCTTCATCTGCTTCATCTAGTTGTCTTGCTAGCAATCATATTTTTGGAAAATGGAAAGGAAGAAAAGGTCCTGCGCAATGGTCATTTCATCATGGAGTTACAGTTAGTCAACTTCTAAAAACGATAAGAGCAAAGAGCTCACCTTCCTTGAACATTATACTAACATAAAAAATCTAGGAAAGCACTGACGTGAAGTCAGCAGCTTTTACGCGCTTGTTCACATTGCGAAATGGTGACTTGGAAATTTCAATGATATAGGAAAATTTTAAAAATAAATTTTCAAAAAAAAAAATTTTTTTTCGAATATTTCCATTGATAATTCTTCTTATTGACACTGTCCATATTCCAACCAAGTTTCATTTCGATCAGATGAATATTTTTCGAGGTATTGAAAAATCAAAATTTCAAATGGCTGTAGCACAAAAACCATTTGGCAGATTTGGCTCATTAACGAACTCAACCGAGATATTCAGGATCTTAACCTAATCTGAAAATTTCAAGACTCTAGGTACTTCCTTTCGAAAGTTACAGGGCACACGGACGGAAGGACAGAATCAATTTTGATCACGGATTCTCTATCAGTGAGTCCAACCTAGTCGTTTGAGACCAATTTCGGCTCAAAATTCGAAAGTTACATACATTGTGATGAAATGATAAAGCGCTGTTCCCCAGAACAAGCGCGTAAAAATTTGTTCATACAATATAACACGAGGTTATGCCCATGAGGACCTGTAGAAAGATTGTTTTCTTTAGCAGGTTTTATTCATTCCCCAACAAGAGGCTGTTTTTCTGATACTACATTCAAAAATCTTGTGTTTTTGAAGGGAAATTCTTTATTTAGCGATAAAATAGCTGAGCTGAATTAGTTGTAAACTTTTCATAATTTACGTAACACCTGAATGTATTTTGTAATTTGTATTTCAAATACAAATAGTTAAAATACTGTATTTTGTATTTTATATTTCAAATACTCGACTTGAAAGTATTTTGTATTTTGTATTTCAAATACCTGCGAGGAAGTATTTTGTAATTTGTATTTCAATTAAGCCAAGCCTGTATTTTGCCCAGCCCTGCTTCCCTATTGGCTGACGACGATCACGCGATCGTCGTCAGCCAATAGAGTGAATCTCCGATTCTCCAAATACCCAATTCTCCGTCGCACAAAAGGTACCTTAAAGTGTTTGTTTTAGAGGTACAGAACTCTAAGTTGGCAACACTGTTTTAACTGGCGGCCATTTTGTCAGATGTCAAGGGATTCGTGTTTAGTTTGGTCTGGCATTTTAACATTAATAGACTGACGCCTGAACAACCGTTCCAAATTGTGCAAATTTATTTTGAAAATAATAGTCGATGAACAAAACTACCGTATTTGGAGTGAAAATAATCCTCAAGAGAATATTGAGACACCGTTACATCCAGAGAAACTGACTGTTTGGTGTGCTTTATGAGTTGGTGGAATCATTGGCCCGCACATCTTTGAAGACGATGCTGGCCAGAACGTTACAGTCAATGGTGACCGCTAGCCATGATTACTGACTTTTTCGTTTCTCAAATTAAAAAACCATGATGTGCAGCAGCTGTGGTTTCAACAAGACGGTGCAACATATCACACAGCTCGTGCCACATTTGATTTACTGAAGAAACATTTGATAACCGTATAATTTCACGTTCCGAGCCCGTGAAATGGGTCTCAAACGACTAGATTGGACGCACTGATGACGAATTCAGTGTCAAACTTGATTCTGTTTGTCCGGTCGGCCGTAGTTACGATAAGTGTCAAACGGAGTGAGCTAGCGACTTGAAACTTTTAGGGTAGGAAGCGCATTGGAATTCCGTGGTTGGGTTCATTAATGGGCCACATCGGCCGAACAGTTTCGGAGTTATAACCATTTGAAATTTCAAAGTTTTTTCCTTTTATTTCAAAAAAAACTATAGCGATTGGATTGAAACTTGGCGGTTAGTTGGAAAATAACGATGCGAAATTTGGCGCGAAATTTTGTTGGGACGATACTGTCAGTAATTTTTTTTTCGGAAACTTCATAATTTGTTCTAGGTTTTCACTCCAAATATCTGAAAAAGAACTATTTAAAATTTAATGAGAATTGTTATTTAAAGATAACGCCTTGCAGGTTGCAGGATTGAAACTATTAGTCGAGGGAAGTTTCTAGGAAAAAAGTAACCTAACAAACAAGATTGCAACAATGTAAACTATAAAAAAAGTGAATCGTAACTTTTCAGAGTCTAACTGTGACTCGTTCATCAGACAAACGAGAAAATTTGCAGAACTATTTTCTTTCGATAATTTTCGTTTTTTAAGACTTTGTCAAAATTGACATTCTCGAAAAACCCCGGCAACACAGTTTCACCTGATATCAATTTTTGCACGCATGTTCTAGGGGAACAGCGTACTATCGTTTTGTCCAAATGTCTGTAATTTTGGATGATTGAGCCGAAAATGGTCTCAATCGACTAGGTTGGACTCACTGATGACGAATCCGGTGTCAAAATCGATCCTGTCCGGCCGGCCGGCCGTAGACACGGTAACTCTCGACAGAAGCGAGCTAGCAACTTTAAACTTTCAGGATAGGTTGCGCATCAGAATGCCGCGGTTAAGTTCGTTAATGGGCCAAATCGGTCGAATAGTTTCGGAGTTATGGGCACTCGAAATTTTGAAGTTATTTATTTTTTATTTCAGGAACTACTCGACCGATTGGATTTAAACTTGGCAGTTAGGTGGAGTAGGTTGACGCGCAACTTTGAGCAAAATTTTGTCAGGATCATGTTGTCAGTAAATTAAACATTTTTTTTTTCTAGAAACCATTCATCATATCAAACGAAAAATTCCACTGACAATTTGAGCTTTATATTTCACAGCAGTGTTCCAAATTTCAGTTCGATATGATCATAAGTTTTGGAGATATCGGGAAAAAATATGTCAAATTTCGAGGTTTTCTTCTCGATATCGTTGATTTTTTCGGTATAACTCGAGAAATACTGATTCAGTCCTGATAAAACTTCACAGCTAGTTTTGAGATGCTGAAAGACAACTTTTCTATGGTTTCCTTATCATATCATTCTCATTAAATTCTGTAAGAAACTTCGAACTGTTATTTTTCGATGAATTACTGGATTTCAATTCGATCTGATCTGTATTCTTGGAAATATTGGAGAAATAAAATTTTGATTGGGTATATCTACGGAATCATTGGGTGGATTTTACCCATTCACGAATTCGGCCTTCGTAATTAAGCTCCAAACCTTCTCTACAAATATCGAGCTTCTAAGTTGTTTCTTTCGAAACTTATTGTGTTTACGCAGTCGGCCGTTAGGCTGACCGTAAACACAATAACTTCCGGAAGAAACTCGATATTTGTAGAGTAGGTTTAGGGCTTAATTACGAAGGTCGAATTCGTGCATGGGTAAAATCCGCCTAATGATTCCGTAGATATACCCATTCAAAATTTTATTTTCCAATATTTCCAAAAATACAGATTTGATTGAATTGAAATCCAGAAATTTATCAGTGAAAAATTTCAAAAAGCACTGCCGTGAAGGCAGCAGCTTTTGCGTGCATGTTCAAATTCGTTGCTGAAGCGGTCATCTACATTGAACATGCGCGCAAAAGTTGCTGCCATCAAGGCAGTGCTTTTTGAAATTTTTTAATTTAACATCTTTTTTCTGTAAATTCAGCCAAATATGATCCATTTCTATAGAACAATGGGCGAAATTACGGCAGAATTTTCCAATTTCCTTTTTTAGATTATCTGGTTCCGACAGCTGAAAATAATGTGCATATTGAAAACTGTAACTTGGAGAAAAGAGTACACACTCCTTTAGGTTGTTAAACTACTAACCAGGACATCCTGTAAAAACATAAACGGTAAAGAACTATCTTACAATAGTATTTCTTCAGAATCAGTCCATGCATTTCATCCTAGAATTCAAAGCACAACTCGATTTCGCTAAGAACCGCCAGGCAGTGTAGTATTCGTTTCACGTATTCATAAATGTCAATTTTATTTATGTCCGACTCGTAATCAGTAATCGGATCTGAAATCAGCAGTCACAAACTAATCATCCCTACTTTATTCGAACGCCTATCAGTAGCAGGAAATGCTCAATTACTAACTCTGTGGACAAATTAATTGGTGACTGGATGTATGCGTTCCAACAATAAATATCTAAGCAAGCGACGAACTAGCTCTTAAGTGGAGACATTCGATCCCGATTTATGTGTCCAGTGTTTTTGCGCACATGCCATCGGTCGTTTTATTTTTCTTACAAATCGGAGAACATCCTGGGGATATTCGAATTCAATTTCCGAGGTTTATCACGAAATGTTTTGATTAATTTCACTTTTTTTTGGTTTTTCGTTTCTATGGTTTACTCTCAGGATATTTGCAGCAATTGGCGAATGAAGATTAGCGCTACTCCCTCTGGTGGCTATCCGAGTAACCCGAGGTACAGACATTATCATTGACAAGTTAAAAGAAATGTTAAGAAAATGAGAAAGTTTATTCATTTTTCTTGGCGTTTGTGTAATTTTACAAGGGCTTCTACTGAGGAAAAGCAAACTCATATGTCCCTTCCCATAGATTTCTACAGCAAGGTAAAAAATTTGGAGTTAGTGTGAAAGAAACTTCCTTTAACAAGTCGGGTCTGAAAGTGTTGAAGAATCGATAAAAAACCAACAAACAAGATTTATGAGAGTCTGTTACCTGCATTTTACCGATGACGATCTTTTTTATAGAGGTAAGCACGAATTGCTCATGAAATATTAGATCACAATCATGAAGACAATTTTTTTCCAGGCCCATAATCCAAACAGAGAAATTTATTTAAGAGAAAAGCTATGCCTTCCAGAAATCTGCCTGTTGAACTGATCATTAAGGAACAACGTAAATGTTCTAGTGATAGAACTGACTATTGAAAAAAAAGAGTGTCAACAAGGAAATATCTGGTGATGAATACTCTTCGCTCAAAGTGCTTCTGCCAATGAAAGCAAAGTTGTACAAAGCTTATTTATTACAGCTTTTTCCAGACCAATCATATGAGTGTTGGAAAATTTATTTGTCAATCCATAATGAATAAGGCTTACGGTACGAGTAGCATTAGTTTCATGTGAATGTATTTATTTTATTCACATTAATATATTTAGTATTTAGTCATTCCTTATAAAATAGTGAAATTATGAGTATTCGTCTATTATTCCAAAACGTATGTTTTACAAAGTCAATCTTGCCATTTGGATCTGAAAATAAATAATATTAAAATACTGTCTAATTTTGGAGATATCCCCGTAATTTTAGAGTTGCCACACTCAATTAGATTGAAGGATGATACATACCTTCTTTATAAGAATGGAATATGTTCTCCCAGTGATACTCTCGTCAACTATAAGAGTCTAAAAAGTCTTTGAATAAATCGTGAAATTAAAAATTATCAAACAAAACAATAACAAACAGTACAAAATCGACTATCAAAACAAAATCTATGATTATATCTAAGGTTCTAAAACTGGGCACCATGGCGCTGCAATCTGAAATTCAGACGCCAATCGAAAGAGTTCAAATGAGCCCACAATACTGAAAAACACAGAATAAAATAATCAGTTTAAATCTGCTTAAAAACAGAGTAGAATTCGTATAAAGTTTTCCTGAATCAGGTTCATACGAAAATGGATTATAACTCAGATTATATTATATGGAGAAAATCTAGAAAAGCACTGACGTGAAGTCAGCAGCAGTCATCTTTTCACGTATTGACCCCACTAAAAGCTCTTTTGATGATCCCCAAATCATATTATCCTCACGAAATTCTGCATGAGCCTTCAAGCTGCCATTTTCCAATCGAGTACTAGATTTCAATTCGATCCATTCTTTATTTTGGAAATATTAGGGAAATAAAATTTTGAATGTGTGTATCTACACAATCATTGGTCGGATTTTACTCTTTCACAAATTTTACCTTCGTAATCAAGCCCCTAAGCTACTCTACAAATACCGAGTTTCTAAGTCGTTTCTTCCGTAAGTTATATCGAATTGTAATCCAGTACTTCATCGAAAAATGACAGATTATAGGTTCATACAGAATTTTATGAGGATAGTATAATCATAAGATATTGATATATCTTAAATATTTTTTTTTGTTCTAATGACACGGGCATCACAAAATTTAGCATAAAGTTGAATATCAGCATATTTTAACTAGTTACCAAGTTTGGTTATGATTGAATTATCATTTTTCGAGTTATTTCGTATCAAACTGAAATTCGATACACTGCTATGAAATATGGAGCTCAGGGTATGAGGACATGTTTTCTCAAATATGACAGATTTTTTTCGAAAAGAAATAATTTTTGTCTAACCTAGAAGGTTATTGTTCACTTGATGAAGTGAGGCTTCCATTCCTGATATACAAATTCACATATACATACACTTTTTGCTCATATCTACAGTGTGTCCACGGATAAGGTGCCGGTAAGGTGTAAATGACGAAAAATTTTCGAGTTAGGCTCTGATATTTTGGGAATCGCTCCTGCTTGGTCTCAAACTAAGATATTGAGAAAATGAGCCAAATCAATTAATATACAGGGTGGTTTACAACTGATTTAATGAAAATTGTTAAGAATAAAGTGCCTTTGTTTTGAAAGATATCGAGAAATTTTATTGAGAAAAGTTGTTTAGATTCAAAAGACACGGCTAAATCTCGATTCTCAGATAAACGATCAACTTTGATTTTGTAAATAGGTTATGAAAATATTTGATAATATCAATGGTTACAAATGCCAGACGTGACTTGAAACGTAAATTTTATTCGTCATAAACGAAAATTTTCCAGTTAAAAATATGTTGACCATAGAACAAAGAGTGTTTATAGTGGAGTGCTACTGTTAAGGTGCAGTCATTTCGTATCAGGGAGTAATAAGACAATTCCATGAATAGTCAAAATTTGAATTTTTGATCATGACAAAATATCTCGCGTATCGGATTAAAAATATTCATGAACTTATAAGTCAAGATAGGCTGATTTACCAGAAAATTGAGTTCCTGCAGCAACTCGTCATTCCAAACAACTTTTCTCAATAAACTTTCTCGATATCTTTCAAAACAAAGACACTTTATTCTCAACAATTTTCATTAAATCAGTTCTAAACCACCCTGTATATTAATTTATTTGGCTCATTTTCTCAACATCTCAGTTTGAGACCAAGCAGGAGCGATTTCCAGAATATCAGAGTCTAACGCGAAAATTTTTCGTCATTTACACCTTACCGGCACCCAATCCGTGGACACACTGTATGTCCTATGACGAATAGACGACTTCGGTCCAAGTTGCCAACCCACGAATTTTGTCCAAAAATTACTTATCACTGGGGAAGGGGAATTTAAGAACAAATTCGACATGATAAGATTCGCATTATTTATAAATATCCTTAAACGCTGCCTCGGCTCCTCAAACAAGATAATTCCTTCCAAATATAGGTTTTTGTTAAAATCATGTCCGATTGGCTGAAATTTAAGTTGGGATTCCTGATTTCATGTCGATAGTGTCAAGTTTACCTAGGATATGTTCTGCAAATCAACTTGGTTATTCTGCTTGCCGGTTTTCTGTTCCGTAAATATGAAATATTCGGTTGGCTCCTGAAAAAAAGGTTAACTACGGAATTTGATTGGTTCTGTTAATAGGAAATATTCGGTTGGTTCCTGAAAAATGGTTAATTAAGGAATTTGATTGACGAAAAAGCCATCTTTTTGCCACCAGAACTATGGTGTTCTATGGAAACATATCCATGGCAAGAAACAATCTATATTTACCTCATGATCCATAGAACATACTTAATTTTTTCATAGTTGATTGTTGTCTCCTCTATGTTCTATGGATCATAAAGTAAATTATGATTGTTCTATGCTATTGATATGTTGATTAAACTGTCGTTCTGGTGACAGAAAGATCGCTTTATCATCAATCAAATTCCTTAATTAACCTTTTTTTAGGACCCAACCGAATATTTCATATTCACAGAACAGAAAACCGGCAAGCGAAATAACCAAGTTGATTTGCGGAACATATCCAATGTAAACTTGACACTATCAACATGAAATCAGGAATCCCAACTTAAATGCCAGCCAATGGGAGATGCTCTTAACAAAAACCTATATTTGCGAGGAATTATCTTGTTTGAGGAGCCGAGGCACCGTTTACGGATATTTATAAACAGAGCGACACTTATCATGTCGAATTTGTTCTGAAAATCCTCTTCCGTAGTGATAGTAATTTTGGACGGAATTTTGTGGGTTGGCAACTTGGACCGAAGTCGTTTATTACAAAGAAATGTCAATTTGTACAAGCGTTGATGTCCCATTATTTTTAGTATAATAGTTGAGTTCCAATATTACCAATCAGTACTGGCCAGTATCAGTAATTCCGAAACGCTTCGTACTGATACGAACAATTACCAAAGCAGTGCCAGTAAAATCGACTGTCAAAATTTACTGACAAGTACTGGACAGGAATATCGGAACTCAACTATTGCATATTGATTATTGCAGTCTGATATTTATTGTGGTAGGCTCGCTAAAAGTATTTTGAAACTCTTGATTCATCTCAAAAAACGAGTGAAATTTCAGGATTCTTGTAAGTCAACCATAGAAATAAATTAATTTTCGTCTGAACTTGTTCAGTCTACATTTTTGTCATGTAGCCGGATTTAGCAAACGTTGAAATAACAATTTTTCTCACGATATTGCAAGAGTAACCCAATTTATTAGCTTATAGTACATTCACATTGTGCATTTCAAAAAATTTGAGGATCTACGAGTCTTCAAGTCGAAGAACTTCTAACATATGTTACGTTTTCGACTGTGTTGAAAGTCCTTCATTTTTTCACTTTAACGGGTTTCGAATTAGAGATGATTCACTGTGAGAAAACTCTCCTTGAGTGCACTACATTTTAAAATAATTATATGGCCAACTCTTGTTTTGGAAATTGTTGCTTCTTTAATAAATAATAACAATACTCTGATGTAATGGCCCGAATAAAGCAAAGGAAATGGACACAAATTATCATGATGGGTATTCCATTATATGGAGCAATCTAATAACCATGATGAGCCGAAATGTGCTCTATTTCATGACAACTCAATATTAGGAATTGATTCTTGATCAATTATCGTTCAGGTAAAAAGTGGAATGTTTATGAGTACAATCCACATACCTAATGGTGCTTCAAAATGATGCGTAATGAAAATTTTTCGATGATTAGAAGAGTTGATCAATTTAAAATTCACATTATCGGCTTATTGCTCATTAAAGCTTGAATTAATTGGCCATTTACACAGTGCGCGTCAAAATTATGGAACAAATTTATTTTCTCAGGAGAAAAATATTTGGCAACAAAATCCTGAAACAGGTCAATTTTTGTTTCACTTTTACCAAATCTTATGCATTTTTTAAGGATTTTTGTTGCACCCTGTGCCATCCCCATCAACCCTCTGAATTTTTTGAATAGGGAAATTGGGTCATGTGGTACTTTTTTGTCAAAGTTTTTGTATTTTCTTCACAGGCGTGCAGAAATTTTCAGGAAAAAAATATTTTTTTGAAGAATTAGTCACTTCAAAGAGGTTCTCAGTGTGTGCACTCTGTCATGGCTAATTTACTTTGAGACGATGGTACCTGATGAAATTTGTCACCGAATGAAAGTCGACCATTCCAGTTTTGTTCATGCACAACTTTCAACCCCTACGAATACTTTAATGGAGAAAAAAAAATTTTTTCCACGTGAGGAGGTTGAAAGGGGTTGAAAATTGTGCATGGAGAAAACTGTAATGGTCGACTTTCATTCGGTGCCAATTTCATCAGGTACCATCGTCTCAAAGTAAATGAGCTATGATAAAGTGCACATACTTAAAACCTCTTTGAACTAACAAATTTTTCAAAAAAAAATTTTTTCTTGAAAATTTCTGCACGTCTGTAAAGAAGATACAAACCTTGCCAAAAAAGTTCTACATGACCTACTTTCCCTATTCAAAAAATTTAGAGGGTTGATGGGCATGGCACAGGGTGCAACAAGTCCTTCAAAAATGCATTTTTTTCAGGATTTTGAATTTCTTTTTTTCTTCTGAAAAAATAAATTTATTCCATAATCTCGACGCGCACTGTATAAGGTAATCTTTAATTTCAGGTACAAATGGAGAAAAAAGATTCCTCGCGTAATTTTAAGGAGATAGACTTATTTCTGGTATACAGTGTTGCTTGAGCTCGAATTTTCTTCAAGTTTTTCCTCATTGTATCTGAACTTCACAAAATGATTTCACGAGTTTATAAAATCTTTATAAATCAATGCTATAACATTGAGAATCTAGAAAATCACCGACAATATTATTTTCGTCTTTTCGACACGAAATTCTTCATGTACCTTCAAGCTATCATTCAGGTACTTCAATACTATCGATCCGATCTGTACTTCTGAAAATATTAGGAAAATAGAAATTTCAATGAGTATGTCTTCGAAACATTGGATTTCACCCGAACCCTGCTTCGTAATTAAGCCTCGAACCTACTCTTATCTATAAATATCGGATATCTCGGAAATAACGTTAAAATTCCAAAAACAACGAAATTTGGCACATTTTTTTCCTGATATCTTAGAAAGTAAATATCGGATCGAATTTGAATTCGAAACATCCTTGTTAAATACTGACTCTGTGGTTTGTGCCGAATTTCATTGAAATCTAATCGATATTTTCAGAGAAAAAAAAATTTTCATTAAAAATTCTGAAAATTTTCGAATGAATTTTTTTTTATTTTCTAACTACTGAATCCACACGAAATTTTGCTCCAAGTTGATATTCCAAAACTGCCCACGAAGTTTCAATTCGATCGAGTCAATATTTCATGAGATATCGAGAAATTAACCTCAAAATTTCGAATGGACCTAACTCCTAACTATCCAACCGATTCCACCCAACTCAACCGAGATGTTTGGACTCCAAACCTAATCTGACAATTTCAAGTCGCTAAGTCTTCTCCTTCGAAAGTTAGAGCACATACGGACGGACGGGCAGAATTGTATTTGACCACGGATTCTTCTTCAGGGAGTTCAACCCAATCGCGTTCAACACCATTTTTGGCTCAGAATTCTAAAGTAACAAACATCGTGACGAAATGATAACTTGCTGTCACCTTGAACAAACGCAAGGGCGTCGCCAGGGGGGGGCAGGTAGGGGCAGCTGCCCCCCCCTAGAGAAACCAACAAATTTTCCCAAATGTCCCTTAGGTCCAAGCTCTCGACTTTCCTACATGTCGAAACTCGAATGAATTCACTAATTCCCTTCCAATTTCATAACATTTATACCCATGTTGTTACTCATAGTTTATCCGTCTACAAGTGGAGCTTTCGCTTGTTGGGGTTCCAATTATCCAAAAAATAAATAAACATCCGCTAGCGCTGTCGCCTGCCTTGTTTATATTAAAGCGATGTGAGTGACGAGTGTGGAGGCAATACTGCCTTGGTTTCAAATTTTTCACCAATTTATTTATGAACCCCACAACCTTATCGTCTGTTTTTTGCGCGGCATAACACATAAGATAGGATCAAATTTTTGTTATTCGTTCCGTTCGTAGAGGATAGGGAATAATGACAAGTGATTAATAAGTTCTCAGTTTAGACAGTTAATAGGTCCACATTCATCAATATGGACATCATAAAGTTTTTTGGTGAGTTTTTAGCGTTTTACTTTCGTAAGTTCCCTGGAATGAGGTAAATTGTTTTTTGTGAAATATAAATAACTGAGCAAATCAACTACAAAGGTACAATATGGAATCAATATGGGATATCGAAATGAATTCATCGTAAATCGATTTAGGTGCAGTTTTTTATATTGACACAATGAATTTTAATTAGTCACGACCGTTGGGGGTCCATTCCTCAAAAAAGCGCCCTAGAAAACTTTCAACACAAAATACTTATGGGTCAGTGAAATTAAAATAATGTCGCATAGTTCGTAGTCAACCTCGGTTTTGTGGTCTTAGCTTCACATTATTGGTTGGATCACATACAGTTATAAGATGTTTTAAGGTATGTTTGGGATAAACCTACCTTGAATCTTTGTCCGTGATCTGAATGAAGGAGGGCGATAGGGCGTTACTTTGAAACTTTCATATGGGGGATTTTTTGTGAAATGGTTTATTCAAATAGGTTCTACAAAATTCTGCTAAAAGAAAATATCCACCTTTGAAAACACCATGTATTTACCTACCTATCTTAAATAAATCATTCATAAATTATTTTATTGACATTTTCATCGACTATTCACATACACTTGAATCTCTAATTAGAAATATCGCAGCACTACTGAAAGGTTACAAGGTACATAAATACGTGTCTTTCGAGCAATGCCAAGAAAAAACTGTAAATTTTTGCAGTGGATAGTTTCGCTCTTTTTGAAGGATTTAAATTCAAATAAGTAATTGAGAATTGAAATTGAACACCCTTTTATTGTGTATGTTTTTTGACAAGCCTCGAATACGTTTGTAGAAAGCTTTTGCGCAGAGACGTGAAAATGTGAAACTGTACTTATTACATTTGATAGACTGTTAGAGTTGAGAAATTTATAATAATAGTTGTTAGTTTTGATGAATAACGAAAAGCGAAGAAGAATAGACCAGTGACGATGGTTGAGGAGTACTATGTCGGAAGATCACCTCAATGGTCTGGCCATGATGAGTGTCCATAGAGCACTTATTAACGAAAACTTGCAGGATTTTCGTGATAGTGTGGTCGAAAAATTCACGAAAAACCCCCGAAAATTATGTTTCAATTAACTTTCATGTATTGAATACATTAAATAAACTTTCTCTAATAAATGCAATAGTTTAGTTTACGTTTTATTTTTGGTACAGTAAAGATACTCTTGACTGTTCCCACAATGTATACTTCCCCATCTTTCATTCATATCAACCTGCCCCCCCCCTAGGCCATCGGCTGGCGACGCCCTTGAACAAACGCATTGTGAATTGACTATTTAAGCCTTCAAAAAGGCACAATTTTGTCATCAAAACGTTGGCGGAAGGAATTATCAAAGAGGAAGAATAAAGTCTGATTCCTGATATCTTGTTTGTTATTGAATTTTTAAGTTCACCCACATGGTGTACAGGGTGGACAAAATTCGTTGTCTACTGAAGGGATCTCGAGAACTATAGCAGCTAGAAGAAAACTGATAACACATTCTCTAGCTCTTTTTTCCTGACTAATCCGAATCTGAAAACAGATCCAGCTTATCGTTCATAGAACTTGAGCTATGAGCGAAAATTGAGAAATTGTCATTTTCAATAATGCTGAATAACCTGCTTGTTTGAACTCGTATTCGAAATCTGTTGATACATTCTACAGGCACTTTTTTAGGAGTAATTCAAATATAATGTGACTGAATTTTGCAATCCAGCGATTTTCGAGAAATGAGAAAGATTTTGGATTTTTCAAATGTGAACTATAGTCGAAAAATCTCTTATCTTGCTACAAATTTTTTGCTGATTTCAAAATTGTATCATATGTCACTATTCACATGAATATTACATGAGAAAATTGTCAATACTTTTTTCCTGCTGTTCTTTTCACTGTTGAATTATGAGTAGGTTGACATTGCCATAGCGACGATTGAATATGCATACTCTTTGTGTGAACTTGCGCCTCTATGATTGGAATCAGCGATTGCTGAATAAATATTTCTATGGTTAATTTGTCATAGTTCTTAAGATTAGCAATAGAAAATTTGTTCATTATCCCTAATGACCCGAAATATTGCTGATCTTAAGAACTATGACAAATTAACCATAGAAATATTTATTCAACAATCGCTGATTCCAATCATAGGGGCGCAAGTTCACACAAAGTTAATGCATATTGAATCGTCGCTATAGTAACGTCAGCCTACTCAAAATTCAACAGTGAATAGAAAAGCAGGAAAAAAGTAATGAATATTTTCTCATGTAATGTTCATGTGAATAGCGACATATGATACATTCTTGAAATCCGCAAAAATTTTGTAGCAAGATAAGAGATCTTTTGACCATAGTTTACATTTAAAAAATCCAAAGTCATTTCCCGAAAATGGCTGGATTGAAAAATTCAGTCATATTATATTTGAATTACTCCTAAAAAAGTGCATGTAGAATGTATCAACAGATTTCCAATGCGAGTTTAAACAAGCGAGTTATTCAGCATTATTGAAAATGACAATTTCTCAATTTTCGCTCATAACTCAAGTTCTATGAACGATAAGCTGGATCTGTTTTCAGATTCAGATTAGTCAGGAAAAAAGAGCTCGAGAATGTGTTATCAGTTTTCTTCTAGCTGTTATAGTTCTCGAGATGCCTTCAGTAGACAACGAATTTTGCCCACCCTGTACTTCAAGAACTCCTGAATGAGTCGAAATAATGCGACCTGAGCATAATGAATCATGGCGACTACTTGGCAAATAGGGATGCTCTAATTTCTGAAAAATTTCGTGATGATGCATAGGAAACTTTGCTGACTCCACTTTTCTGCTTCCACAGGTTTTTTCGAATTTCTCGAACTCTCCTATGTCGCTTTGAACTTCATTGAATTATATACCTCAACGTAACGTGACATGTAAGTTGGCAATAATTTCTTTCTGTATTGCCATCCTGCCCGGTATATTAGTGAAACCAAGAAATCTCGCATCACACCATTACGTCTGACTCGGTACTTGGCTTTTTCAAACAGATCCCTAATAGGAAAAAGTATCATCAGAACAGCGAACTCATGGGATTCTCTCAAGAAATATTGCGTACCCAATGTTATTGCCTGTAATTGAAAAGTAGTAAATCTGTCAATAAATAGCAATATCTGAAGATTTATTGAAGCCACCGGGCTTAAAAACGACTTGAGAGTACGTAAAAAAGAAGAACAACGATTCCATTGAAATTAATCTAGTTTCTACTTCATGTCACACAAAATACCGAATAACGACACTATCTATCTCAGATGGATTCTAAACGGTTGCAGAAGAACTATGGCAAGATTTATGCCCTGGACTCATTGACTATTTATTACTTTTACAATGAGGGTTTTTCCTTCGATCGAAAATGCAGTAATTTTCATGAAAAACCTTGAGAACATCACATTTAAAACATATAATTTCAATATTATATTTTTAAAAAATGTTTGATCACTTAAAACTGAAAAATAAATATGGGAATTTGCATTTAAAGGGATTTGTCTTGAGTGCCCGATATGGCAACGTGGAATTCAGCTTTCTCAGAAAGAAAAGGACGTCAAATGTGTTACTTCGCTTAGGAAAACAGAGATAAAGCTATACTTCGATCTGGTTAGAGTAGAAGACAACGACCAAGGAATAGAAAAACAAGAGCACAGACTATCATACTGTTATATTACTGACAAATCGCAAATGGAAATTAGTTGGTTATATTGACAAAGAACACGTGTGTACCACAGAATAGGAATAAATATTTCATTATTCTATAGCAGAAAAATTCTACTAAACACCGTTGACACTTCGTGCATGCCTGGCAAATCCCAAACCCCAATTTTGAAATCTGATTTTGAATACTTTCTGAAGGTAATTTGGGAAAATGATGAATCAAACCCATAATAATTATGTTCAAATTTGCATTTGCAGTAATATCCCAAATTCAGGAAAAACCCCCATTACTAGTGAGTGCCGAATGATTAAAACTGCCGGTTTACAGTGTGTCAATGTTAAGGGGTTGTGCCTTCAATACATCGGCCCCCATGTAAAATCAGAAAAAATGCGAAATGAGTTAATATTAGATTGATTCAGTCTCTACTTGACGGAAATTCATATTGAATTGAGAAATGAAACAATTTTCAGCCATAAAAATAGCGGAAATTGTTTCATTTCTTAGTTAGAAATGAGGTAAGTTTGGTTCGTAGGGGGAGATTTCATTCGGTTGGTTACAATCAATTTTTATTAACCCTGTGATCGTGATGAGAGCAACCCCTAAATCTTGAATTGGAGGAAGAGGTGAGTGACACCTTGTTTTGAAGGTAATTCGATTTCCTTTTCAGAAATGTCCTACTTTTGACCTCTTTAATTCATCAATAGTGTGTTAGAAATCTTCATCATGACAACTAGAACTTTTTTTTTCACACGTGGTATTGGCTGGTATTCTTGGAATCGCTATTACTGTTATAGTAAAATTTTCATCTTCTTGTTTCATTGCAACCCATGCAACGTCCCCGAGACTAATAGTAAACACAATAACTTCCGAAAAGACATACACATTTTCGTGAGGACAATATGAGCAGAAGAAAAATTGAAATTTTTTCTCAAATTCTCCTAATGACATGATTCACATGAGAAAAAAGAATTTTTGCAGGGCCGTTCAACGCAGAAAGCAATTTTTGGTTTGTGCAGTATATCCTGCAATACTTTTAGGATGCAATATTGCTTTGGGTATATAATAGGACCTGTCAAATCTCAATTGATAAAGGATTTCTCATAGAAAAACCGGAGTGCTATGGCGAGACGGAAATGTTATTAACTTTGTAAATTTTGAATCAATACTCAAATATGGAATGATTTCCCCTGGGAAATAATGGTAATCTTAGAATATTTTCGATACAGAACCATTCGAAAAATTCTCTGGTTAAATTTTAGAGAATCTTGTTGAGGAAAATTTAAAAGATTTACATTTTTCACTGTCATTGGTCTTGATTCGTTTGAATGTTTATTGTTCTTGTATGAAAATAGGCCCAAATTCATTGTAGAAATTGTTAAGGTATATAACACAAGATCATTTGATATGACAAAAGGATGAACGTCATGCACATCGATTAAAGTATTCTGCACTCGAAGGTAGGATTCGCAAGATGCTCCTGAAAGATGGCGCGCTGTACGTAGTTATACTGCAGCCATCCATCTGAAAGGTGATAAGATTCCCTACTCAGCGGTTTTATCCAAGGAAAGATAGCCTGACGATCAGTTACAACTGTGAAACAACTGTAATAATTCTCCTGTGGTCCGCTTCTTTGGTGTAGATGTTTTGGATGATTAGCTCTGATCCAGGTGGAAAATTTGTTGATTCATCGACATATATCCGTCCTTGTGTGTTAGTTTATTTGACATAACTTTCCCAGCACATAGGCTCTCCTCAACAGAAAAGTGTCCTGCATGTATGAGCATAAGAGCTTTCAATAAATTGCGATATGAACATATAAATGCATAGTAGAACACAACATTTTCAGGAAAAAAATCTATTATTATTCTGAAAGCCATATAGATTGGCAAAATATTTTGGAAGGGCTTTATGAGTACCTTCTTTTTCTGCTACGTCATTTCATTTAAATTGTGCATTGATTTTAAAATTTGTGTCTGTTTATTCGCAATGAAGAAATATTATCATTATTATTATTATTATCTTGCTCAAAGTTGTTCATCAGCATTTTCGAACTTGTTACTTACTTTGCATGGTCATGATTGACTCAGCAGTTTTTGAGTATTTCCGAAAAAACAACGAAATTGAGAAGGAAACCGCGAAAATATACCTATTTTTTCCCAATATCCCCTGAAATTATAATCGTATCAATCTGAAATTTGGTACATTGCTGTTAAATATAAAGTTCAAGGTCTAACTGACATTTTTTCAGATATTATTTTCAGAGTAAAAACTTACTTACAATACTCTCCACAAAATTTTTTAGAAAGTTTCGCGTAA
This sequence comes from Myrrha octodecimguttata, assembly GCA_958510865.1. Taxonomy (NCBI): domain Eukaryota; kingdom Metazoa; phylum Arthropoda; class Insecta; order Coleoptera; family Coccinellidae; genus Myrrha; species Myrrha octodecimguttata. Next base: position 82,873,268 of record OY294056.1, read on the forward strand.
TTATAGTTCAGATATCTGCCTAGTTTCAATCCAATCACCCGGGTAGTTCCGAATATATCCTAGAAATAACCCCTCAGAAATTCAAATAAATACCTATAAATCTGTGCCTGCGGACGGCCTGCCGGCCGGATAGCGGATTCGTCATCAGTGAGTCCAACCTAGTCGTTCGAGACCATTTTCTTTCTATATCTTCAGGATCGTTGTTATCTACTCAGAAACTCGAAAAAACAGCGTGCTATCGTTTTGTCCAAATGTCTGTAATTTTGGATGATTGAGCCGAAAATGGTCTCAATCGACTAGGTTGGACTCACTGATGACGAATCCGGTGTCAAAATCGATTCTGTCCGGCCAGTCGGCCCGCCGAGGATACGATAACTGTCGGCAGAAGCAAGTTTCAGAGTTAAAGGCACTTGAAATTTTGAAGTTATTTTTTTTTTATTCAGAAACTACTCGAGCGATTGGATTCAAACTTGGCAGTTAGGTGGAGTATAGCAACGCGCAACTCTGAGCCAAATTAGCCAAATTTCGTCAGGATCATATTGTCAGTAAATTTAAAAAATTTTATTTTTTTTAATTTTTTTCCAAAAAATTTTTTTTTCGGAAACAATTCATCATATCCAAAAAAAAATTCGACTCACACTTTGAGCCCCATATTTCACAGCAGTGTAACGAATTTCAGTTCGATGCGATCATAAATTTTGGAGATATCGGGAAAAAATATGTCAAATTTCGAGGTTTTCTTCTCGATATCGTTGTTTTTTCCGGTATAACTGGAGAAATATTGATTCAGTCCTGATAAAACTTCGCAGCTATTTTGAAGATGCTGAAAGACAACTTTATGCGAAATTTCGTGATAATCGTGTCATTAGAACAATTTGAAAAAAAAAATTCTGTGATTTCCTTATCATATCATCCTCATTAAATTGTGTATGAACCTTCAAACTGTAATTTTTCGATGAAGTACTGGATTTCAATTCAATCTGATCTGTATTTTTGGAAATATTAGAAAAATAAAATTTTGAATGGGTACATCTGCGGAATCATTGGGTGGATTTTACCCATTCACGAATTCGGCCTTCGTAATTGAGTTCCAAACCTTCTCTACTAATATCGAGTTTCTAAGTTGTTTCTTTCGGAAGATATTGTGTTTACGCAATAGGCTGTAAACCTAATAACTTCCGGAAGAAACGACTCAGAAACTCGATATTTGTAGAGTAGATTTGGGGCTTAATTACGAAGGTCGAATTCGTGAATGGGTGAAATCCGCCCAATGATTCCGTAGATATACCCATTCAAAATTTTATCTTTCCAATTTTCCAAAAATACAGATTAGATCGAATTAAAATCCAGTAAATTATCAAAAAAAATATTCAAAAAGCACTGCCGTGAAGGCAGCAGCTTTTGCGTGCATGTTCAAATTCGTTGCTGAAGCGGTCATCTACAATGAACATGCGCGCAAAAGCTGCTGCCTTCATGGGAGTGCTTTTTGAAATTTTTGACAACAAATTTGAGTCGTGTTGAAGCTCCCGACCTCACGTCAGTGCTCTCTCGTAGAATTTTTTATCGGACCACTTCAGTCTCCGCCGAAGTCACCGATAAGCTGAGCTGAACTTCACCCAAACAATGAATGCCCTCAGGAAGGCGATGTGAGAATTATATGTCAGATTTAATTATGGCGAGACCTTCAAAGCGGAACTCGACTAATCTATGTTCGAGTTGCCGCTAAGTCGGTGCTTAGTATTCAACCATATTTGGCGAGTACGTGGTCCCTGCTTGCGACGTTTGTTTTTGTCACATAATCCCCGCTGTTGACAAATACCTAACTCCCTGTTGAATTCAGTCAAGACAGTTTTACTCAATTAATGAGGTATTGAAAATCGTTTGCCGATATCACGTCGATTCGTTTATATTTAGATGGCAACCCTGATAAAACTGATGCAGGACCGTACAAAATTGTTATCCTGGGGACACAGGTAGTAAAGGGTTTTCCAATGAGAGGTGTTATTTTGAATAGATGTCACTTTTGAAGCTGTCATTTTTTGACATTTGACAGGTATAAACTACGCCATTAATAAAAATGGAACGATACACACTTCAAAAACGCATTGAAATCATTGAAATTCACTATAAAAATGGTGAAAATTTGGCTGAGACGGTTCGTGAAACCCGAACATTTTTGGGTTGTCGTGAAGCACCTTGTCGGACCGCAATAAATAAATTGGTGGAACAATTCGAGCTGTTGGGACAAGTTAGTGATGTGAAGAATAAAACCCGTGCACGTCGCTCAAAAACAGCTCAGAATATTGCAGATGTAGCCGAAAGTGTTGAAGAAAACCCAGGTTTGTCCATTCCTCGTCGTTTTTTGGAATTAGGCATTCTACAAACGTCAATACACCGTATTTTGCATAAAGATTTGGGTCTTGAGGCTTATAAAGTTCAGTTAACACAAGAACTCAAGCCGGCCGATCATCAACAACGTCGTGTCTTTGCTGATTAGGTCGTTGAAATGCATGAAAATGATCCGGAATTCCATCGAAAAATCATCTTGAGTGATGAGGCCCATTTCCACCTCGGTGGCTTCGTCAACAAGCAAAATTGTCGTATCTGGGGCTCGGAAAACCCGAGAGTTATTGTTGAAAAGCCTCTCTATCCTCAACGTGTGACTGTTTGGTGCGGTTTATGGTCCGGTGGAGTCATTGGACCTTACTTTTTCGAAAATGAGGCTGGAGCAACAGTTACGGTGAATGGATTGCGCTTTCGAGAGATGATTAATGATTTTTTATGGCCGGAATTGGATGGTATTGATCTGGACAACGTTTACTTTCAACAAGACGAAACCTTTGATCTTTGGGGCCACGTGAAAGAGAAGGTCTACGCCAATAGCCCAGCGTCGATTCAAGACCTCAAAGACAGAATTCGTGAGGCTATCGAGGACATAGGCAGCCACTTTGCGATTTGGTTATGGAAAATTTCATTAAAAGGATATAGTCCTGTGAGCGTAGTCGTCGTGGTCATTTGCCTGATGTTATTTTCCACTATTAACGGCATAGCTTCTTCTTTATAATGAAATAAACATCCGACCATTTATATTGAAAAATGGCATTTTTAAAGTTTATCTTATGTCATCATAAGAATCTTCAATCATTTCAGAGTATTTGATGATTCCTTATGATTTTTCCTAAACGCACCGTTTTACATATATTCAACGTTAACTATTATAAAATCGGATAAAAATTCTAGAAATTACCTTATTTTCATGGATCCGCCCCTGATCTATTAAAGGAAGTAAATTAAGCTGGGATCACGTTTATCCGAACCAAAGAATACAGGAAAATATTCGTCTATATCGCATAGAACTAATATTAGGTACATGCATAGATATAACATTAAGTTATAATTTCTATGGGTTTATGCTATTTCGTGACCACACCACAGACATAATCCGTGTCTATGGACTAGACTCTCCATAACCATAAAATTCTAGAGAATGTTTTTAGGTTATTTGATTGATTTCATACAATTCATTCATAAATTTCGTGAGTAAAAGTACACGAGAAGAGGGAGAGAGTGGATATATACCGGTACTTCACGGAAGCCGCGAAGTTTCGTCCGACATGAGGAGACAAATTTAAAAGATCATTTTCTCCTTGAAAATTGAAATTCTTGTCGGTGGTTAAAGTTTTTCAGTAATCTTACGGATAGAATATTGCATTCTAATGATAAAATAAAGTTCGTGCTAGAGATGACCTATTCCAAAACTTGCATAACATGAAACTATATTTGCTATATAATGGAATAAATAAAGTATAACAGCGTATGGTTGGGCCGTCCCTTGAGAACATGGAAAATTCTTTCCAGGTCAAGGCTTGAACCCCAGACCTTACGATCATGAGGCATGAGTTCTAAACAATGAACAACCGTAGATGAATCAGCAGAAGTTTAGTCATTAAAATTATGTTCTTAATGCATATTCTATTAAATATGAAAAATTTTTCGAACTACCAAATCTCCATTCGATTGGATGGACTATCAAAAAAAAAATTTATTAAGGTTGATCGGGAATCGAGCCTGGCTCTCTCAGCAGATATTTTATTTTCAGAATTATTCCATGAAGACTCGCCTGATCAAGCTGAAATTTAGTATTTCATTGAATAATAGCAGCTTTTTAGTCTCTGCGAAATTTGAACGGAATCTGATTGATAATATTCAGAATAAAATAAATCTTACAGTTCTGTTTTTCCATTTTTCTACAATCCTCACGAAATTAACTCTGAGCAGCCTGTACATAAAGCAAATATTCTTTTACAACTCCACTTTCCTCATCAGAATCACCTATATATGCGCCATCAACATTCGAATATATTATCGCCAGAAATTTATGGTTCTGTATCATGTAAAAAATCGATAAAATGTTTTGGATCTGTTAAGCACCCGGTGAGAAATATAATTCTCTTGTTCATCACATTCATCATTGCCTGATGCTCAAAGTGAATTCCTCCAACTAGATTTATTTAACACGATCCAAAATGTCCGAGCAAGATTATGATATATTGTCGAATGTCTAACTCATATCCATCAAATTGACAACTCAATTCTCTTCTCTGATGCTGAACAATGAATGGTTTGACCTACTCTTTAACATTTTTAACTCAAAGTTTCCAATTAACTTATAGTTTATGCCTCGACTTATCACTTTTACCCGACATGACAGATAATTTATATCTATCAGTTTCATACCTCACAATTACAATATTAAAATCTATTAAGATGAAGAATATACATACTGATATAGCTACCATTGTTTGAAATTAGGGAGCTCTGATGTTGTTCAACCCGAAGTGACCTAGAAAGTTTCTTCGAGAAGATGAGAACATGTCTTTTTGCGTGATAGTATCAAGGCTTGTCTGAGTGTCTTCATTATGCGAACCCAACCTGTATTTTTGCCCTAGGAGCAGTAGTTGAATGAATTGAATTATATTTAATCATTTCCTGAAGAAAATTAGTATCCAAAAAAATTTTTGAATGAAACCATTTCAACTTTAGACAAAAAACTTTTTATCCTTAAATCATCAAGAATAGCAACTAATAAAACCATAATGAACAACCAAATTTTTTGTTATTCCTTATGTACAGGGTGGGCAAAATTCGTTGTCTACTGAAGGGATCTCGAGAACTATAGCAGCTAGAAGAAAACTGATAACACATTCTCGAGCTCTTTTTTCCTGATTAATCTGAATCTGAAAACAGATCCAGCTTATCGTTCATAAGAACTTGAGTTATGAGCGAAAATTGAGAAATTGTCATTTTCAATAATGCTGAATTACTCGCTTGTTTGAACTAGTATTGAAAATCTGTTGATACAATCTACAGGCACTTTTTTAGGAGTAATTCAAATATAATATGACTGAATTTTTCAATCCAGCCATTTTCGAGAAATGAGAAGGATTTTGGATTTTTTGAATAAAAACTAAAGTCAAAAGCTCTCTTATATTGCTAAGAAATTTTTGCTGATTTCAAAAATGTATCATATGTCGCTATTCACATGAATAATCCATGAGAAAATATTCATTACTTTTTTCCTGCTTTTCTATTCACTGTTGAATTATGAGTAGGCTGACGTTACCATAGCGACGATTCAATATGCATCAACTTTGTGTGAACTTGCGCCTCTATGATTGGAATCAGCGATAGCTGAATGAATATTTCTATGGTTAATTGGTCATAGTTCTTAAGATCAGCAATATTTCGGGTCATTAGGGATAATGAACAGATTTTCTATTGCTAATCTTAAGAACTATGACAAATTAACCATAGGAATATTTATTCAGCAATCGCTGATTCCAATCATAGAGGCGCAAGTTCACACAAAGATAATGCATATTCAATAGTCGTTATGGAAACGTCAACCTACTCATAATTCAACAGTGAAAAGAACAGCAGGAAAAAAGTATTGACAATTTTCTCATGTAATATTCATGTGAATAGCGACATATGATACATTTTTGAAATCAGCAAAAATTTTGTAGTAAGATAAGAGATCTTTCGACTCTAGTTTACATTTGAAAAATCCAAAATCTTTCTCAGTTCTCGAAAATGGCTGAATTGAAAAATTCAGTCATATTATATTTGAAATACCCCTAAAAAAGTGCATGCAGAATCTATCAACATATTTCGAATACAGGTTCAAACAAGGGAGTTATTCAGCATTATTGAAAATGACATTTCTCAATTTTCGCTCATAACTCAAGTTCTATACGCGATAAGCTGGATCTGTTTTCAGATTTGGATTAGTCAGGAAAAAAGAGCTCGAGAATGTGTTATCAGATTTCTTCTTGCTGCTATAGTTCTCGAGATTCCTTCAGTAGACAACGAATTTTGCCCACCATGTACATGGCATTTCAGACAAAATCTAGAAGAATTGGTGCTTCATTCAATATGAGAACAGTTTTCGAAACTGAAATTGAGATCTATACTCACTAAAACTAAACTTATTAACGAGAAACATAAATTGAAGAATTGTGTTTGAAATATTCCCTGTATTGTGTTAAGGCATATACAGGTAACTATTTCCCTCGTCGTGATTTCCACCAATCAGAAAGGCGCAATTTTGAATTACAAATGGTTTCTGGGTGGAAAAACTATTTGGCAGGAGCTGTCAGCAGTTTATTCGAGTTTACCCGCGGCAAAACTTGACAGGTGTCACCAAAAATTACAATACCCCTACCGTGTACCAAAATTGCAATTCATATTTTAATTGTACCATAAATAATTAAGTTTGTAGAATTTTTGATGAAATGAATTAGGTACCTGTTTTTTAGTTTTCGAATTAATACCTATATATATAATAATACATATATAACGCATGCAGAATAATCTATTACTCATGAAATAGTCTTTTCAAATACCATTCGAGCATCTAATTTTTCCTGTGAAAAATATCGAAAAAACACATTGCTAAGTAATATTTTTTAACAAAAAGCATTCTTGCAGGTGCAAAAATCCTCCTCTTCGACTCGGATTTTTGTTGCCACCATCACTCATGCTTATTGTTAAAATATTACTGAGCAACTTGTTTTTTCTTTTTTTTTCGGAAAAATTAGATATTTCTATAATCAGCAATTTCATTGAATTTTTAATAGTTTTTTTCGAGATATAGGTAAAAAAATCTGATGAATAATGTAGAACACTCCCAAAAAAACATCCTCCCCTTCGAATATCATTTTTCTGGCAAAAATGGTCTCAAAAAATTAGGTTGAAAGACTCTTAGTCGCATTCAATTCTAACGACAAATTTTTGCTAAAACATTCAACATGTCATTCTTAAATTCTATATTTCGATTTTTCTAGATTTTAGTTTCAGAAATATCGACTGGATATATCTGCGGAATCATTTTGCGAATTTTACCCATTCAAAATTTGGGTTTCATGTTAATGCCCCCAATATCGAGTCTCAAAACCGTTCCTCCATTACTGAATGGTAACCATCTGCTATCTACCATGGTAGATAGGAGCCAATTCTGTGATAACCATTTTGAAACTAATTCTCCAATACTGAAACTGAAATGGAACTATCAAACTATGATGAGTCGTGAAAATTTTGAACGACATAGCTCTCTCCTTTTATCACCGGTTTCCAGCTTCATATACTAGCCGAACAATCAGGTGTAATAGCCAATAAAGGTTGAGGATTGCTCTTCATTTTGTATAGATTTTCGAGTTACGTAATAAATTGTTGTTCATTGTAGCGGGGTAAAAATTTAAGTGGGGTCGCTCAAAAAACTAATGATTTGCAAAGGGGTATAATGAGCAAAAAGGTAAGATTCTCCTCGGGTAAAGTGCTTCTACGACATATTTATCGAAAGATTTACTGTTATAGTCGTTAATGAACGATTTCGAGTTGTAAGTACCAAGTATGATCACAGTCGGTCAGCTCATCTGACATTTGTGAGCTATATTATTTATTGCTCTTTTCTTTATGAGCGTTATTCGGAATGCAAAACAGATAACGCTGTATTGTTATAATTTTTATATTATACGAGCTCATGCTCGCACATGAGTTTTAATATTTTATATGTTCGATTTAATTATTTCAGTTTTTTCGCGCATGTTCTTGAGGAACAGCTTGCTATCGACTATCGTTTTGTCCAAATGTCTGTAGTTTTCGATGGTTGAGCCGATAATGGTCTCAAACGACTAGGTTAGACTCACTGATGACGAGTCCGGTGTCAAAATCGATTCTGCCCGGCCGGCCGTGGACACGATAACTGTCGAACAGAGCCAGTAAACGACTTGAAACTTGTAGGGTAGTTCGCGCAACCGACTGCCATGTTTGAGTTCGTTAGTGGGCCAAATCGGCCAAACAGTTTCAGAGTTATAGCAATTTGAAGTTTTGAGGTTTATTTCCTCATATTTCAAAAACTACTAGAGAGATTGGATTGCAACTCGGCAGTTAGTTGAAGCATAACGACGTGAAATTTTGAGCAAAATTTTGTTGAAATCTTATGGTCACTCAATTTTTTCAAAATTTTTTTCGAAAAAAATTTTTTTTCTGACACTTTTGTTCATATTCGAAAACCATCCTAGTGATACCTAGGGCTTCATATTTCACAGTGGTATACCAATTTTCAGTTCGATACAGCTGTTAGTTTTGGAGATATTGGGAAAAAATATGTAGAATTTAGTGGTTTTCTTCTCGATATCGTTGTTTTTTTCGGTATAACTCAAGAAATACTAAAACAATCGTGATGAAACTTTGCAGCTACTTCAAAGATGCTGAAGGATAACATTGTGCAAAATTTCGTGATGATCGTGTCATTAGAACGATCTGAAAAAAAATTTCAAATTTTTCTTTCCAAATATTCAATATTCTTTGATCTTCTCTTCATGCTATCCCCATTTAATTCTGTATGAACCTTCAAACTGTCATTTTTCGATAAAGTACTGGATTTCAATTCAATCTTATCTGTATTTTTGGCCTGACCGTAAACACAATAACTTCCGAAAGAAACAACGTAGAAACTCGATATTTGTAGAGAAGGTTTGGACCTTAATTACGAAGGCCGAATTCGTGAATGGGCAAAATCCACCTAATGATTCAGTAGATATAACCATTCAAGATTTTTTTTCCAACATTTTCAAAAATACAGATTAGATCGAATTGAAATCCATTAATTTATCGAAAAAAAATCTAGAAAAGCACTGTCGTGAATGCAGCAGCTTTTGCACGCATGTTCAAATTCGTTGCCGAAGCGGTCATCTACATTGAACATGCGCGCTAAAGCTGCTGCCTTCACGGCAGTGCTTTTCTAGAATTTTTCGTTTTAGTTTGTTTCTCTTGTGGTTAATTATTATTTCTCTTCTTAAGATAGTTTTATATTTCAAATATAGAATAACGACAAATCAACTCCTGTACCCTAAAAGTAAAGAGATTTTTACTGAATAATCCCAAATATGGAGCGACAGCACCCATGCTGCATAAGCTGAATTCTCTTTTGAAACCCATCCAAACATGGTCCATAAATAAAATAACAATAATTAATAATTGACAGAATCATCTGCTCTGGCAAATTCTTCCTCAACTGAAAGGTCAAATCCTTACGAGAGGAATAGATCATCCACAACCTATAAAATGCAGACCTTAGTATTGCCACGTGTTTATTAAATATGAGGTCTTCATCAAATTGAACACCGAGGTTTCTGGAGCTATCGCTTATCACTATCCTGGCACAATTGATGATACAACAATTTCTGAAATTTCTTTCTCAGTCGGTGGAACAAATGGGGGTTTTCCTTTAAACGAAAATGCAGTGATTTTCATGAAAAACCTTTAGAACATCACCTTTCAAACATATAATTTCAATATTATATTTAAAAAAAAATGTTTGATCACCTAAAATTGAAAAATAAAAATGGGGATTTGCATTTAAAGGGATTTGTCTTGAGTGCACGATATGGTAACGTCGAATTCAGCTTTCTCGGAATGAAAAGGACGTCAAATGTGTTACTTTGCTTAGGAAAACAGAGATAGCTATACTTCGTTCTGGTTAGGGTAGAAGACAACTACCAAGGAATAGAAAAAGAAGAGCACAGACTGTCGTACTGTCATATTACTGACAAATCGCAAACGGAAATTGTTTGGTTATATTGACGAAGAACACGTGTGTACCACAGAATAGGAATAAATATATCATTATTCTATAGCAGAAAAAGCTATTCTAAAAAACAGCGTTGTCACTTCGTGCATGCCTGGCAAATCCCAAACCCCAATTTCGAAATCTGATTTTGAATACTTTCTGAGGTAATTTGGAAAAATGATTAATCAAATCCATAATAATCATTTTTCAAATTTGCATTTGCAGTAATAACCCAAATTCAGGAAAAACCCCCATTGCTCCTGTGAATTTCAACATCCTTCAAAACATCTTGTACGTTTTCATGTGAATCTAATGAGTTCTTTACTTTCCAGCTTTCTGTACACAGTCTCACAATAAAATCAGTTCAGTTCTCTTGAGTAGGTACTCGATTAGAAATAAATGCCTAATAAATCGGCATGTCTCTTAAATGATAAAATCATCGGATAGTAGGACAACTGTTACCCGCCTATATGGTTCTCACAACAGGAGCATCATAAAAATCTTTTCCGATATCATCCTACCTAACTCTCGGAGATTTTTATCTACTTTCATTCATCCCAACTACATATTTGCAACTCGATCTAGCCTCGTTTCTTGGGCAAGACCATTTCAACCATAAAGTACGTTCTGAGAAAAAAGTAGGATCATCATCCTAATGTAAACATCATCATTAACCACACGATAATCTAGATAGTTGCATGTAGCGTACCGATAAAGTGACTAACCCAGATTATATTAAGATAGAAAGCACGAAAAATCTGCATCTTCGGAATTCCCACGCTTCAAGGGACGTACCTCATACTCTTATTATTTGCATGCAACCATAAAAATCGTCGTAAAGTTTTCCACGACTTATTTATCGTTTTGGAAGATGGTACCTGAAATTTATTTTAGACCAGATCCGTACTTACGGTTACAATGGGGGTTTTTCCTAAATTTGGGTTATTACTGCAAATGCAAATTTGAACATAATTATTATGGGTTTGATTCATCATTTTCCCAAATTTCCTCCGGAAAGTATTCAAAATCAGGTTTCAAAATTGGGGTTTGGGATTTGCCAGGCATGCATGAAGTGACAACGGTGTTTAGTAGAATAGCTTCTTCTGCTATAGAATAACGAAATATTTATTCCTATTCTGTGGTACACACGTGTTCTTTGGTTTGAATAAAGAACAACAGGAAGGAGCATAACGCTTTTCTACTTCGTATAAATGTGGGGCATAGGCCCTCATATTGAACCTCCAGGTATGACTCATGTTAGTTAGTTTCTTCAGACAAAGAAGTCTCGGAACAAGTTGTTCTCTCTTCAAAGTGAAAGGAAAGTCGGCCATATGCAACATCCATCCCGGACCCACTTTGTGAGGCATTATGCTCTCTCCTTATGTTCTTTATTCAGAGATTCTTTGTCAATATAAAGCAAACAATTTCCGTTTGCGATTTGTCAGTAATATGACAGTATGACAGTATGTGCTCTTCTTTTTCTTGGTCGTTGTCTTCTACTCTAACCAGATCGAAGTATAGCTATCTCTGTTTCCCTAAGCAAAGTAACACATTTGACGTCCTTTTCTTTCTGAGAGCTGAATTCGACGTTGCCATATCGTGCACTCATGACAAATCCCTTTAAATGCAAATCCCCTTTTTTATTTTTCAGTTTTAGGTGATCAAAAATTTTTTCAAAATATAATATTGAAATTATATGTTTGAATTGTGATGTTCTGAAGGTTTTTCATGGAAATAACAGCATTTTCGTTTAAAGGAAAAAACCCCATTACGAGTTACATGCTGGAACCTTCCATATCCTTATATAAATTTACATATACTCCATTCAGTTTTTCAGGGTCAGTCGGGGTAGGCCTTGGAATATCAAGATGTTGTAACTAGAACTGAGCCAATAGTTGACACTAGTGAAATTTCATCAAAGTCAAAATAATTCTGCCGGACGTTGTCAATTCTTATATATTTTCATCAATGATTGTGTGGTTTGGTTTGTTTGCCAACGTATTTATTACGAGCTATGTGTGAAATAGACAACGCCGCGAAGTCATCTGAAAAATTCGGTCGGCGTAAACACAATGACTTACGGAAGAAACAACTTAGAAACTCTATATTTGTAGCGTAGATTTGGGGCTTAATTACGAAGGGCGAATTCGTGAATGGGTAAAATCCGCCCAAAGATTCCGTAGATATACCCATTCGAAATTTTATTTTTTAATATTTCAAAAAATAGAGATTAGATCGAATTGAGATCCAGTATTTCATCGAAATATGATAGTTTGACGGCTTATACAGAATATCATGGGGATATTATGAGCAGAAGATCACAGAATTTGTGAAAACAAATTTGAAAAAATTTGAATTTTTTTTGCAAATTGTTCTAATGGCAGTATCATCACGAAATTTCGCACAAAGTTGCCTATCGGCATTTCCAAACAAGCTGCTAAGTTTCATTCCGATTGAATTAGTGTTCTTTGAGTTATGCCGCAAAAAACAACGATATCGAGAAAAACTACGAAATTTTAAATATTTTTTCCCAATATCCTCAGAAATTATGATCGTATCAGAATGAAATTTGCTGCACTGCTGTAAAATAAGATGTTTAAGGTATGAGCAGATGTTATTTCTGAATTCAATGAAAATTTTCGAAAGAAAGTTCGAAAATTTTTTTCAAAATTTACTGATAGTGTGCTCTCAACGAAATTTCTTGAGAAGTTGTGCGTTGTTATGCTCCAAGTAAATGTCAAGTTTCAGTTCAATCGCATAAATATCAGGGAATTAATCTCAATATTTCAAATGACTATAACTTTCAAGTCGCTAGGTTGCTTTTGACACCGGATTCGTCACAAGTGAGTCCAACCTAGTAGTTTGAGACCATTTTCAGGAACCAATTCGAAAATTACAGACATTTAAACACAAAGATTGCACGATGTTCCCCAGAAGATGCGCGCAAAAAGATATAAACTTCTCACGTCGTATGCTGTGTACATTGAAGAAGGCTCAAATTCTGTTTTCCGGAACACCTTTTCGAAAAAAAATTAAGTCAAAGCAAATATAAAACAAGACATCGACAGCACATATAACCTTAACATCAACTCACAGTAACAGAGAAAAATTGGCAATACTCATGTCTAAGGATTTTATGAACTACCTAATCACATCAAGGGAGAATCTGGGTTGAAAGGCGTTATATAAATTATTGATGGAATTGACCCTCTATTATTGAAGAGTTTTGTAGCGAGCGCCCTCTCTCAGCCCTTACTTAGGTCGCGCGCGCAGTACCATCCCTTGCGTCTTAAGTACCTACGTTACCTGCCTGTAACGCTTGGCCACATCATCGGTCAACGTACAGGGGGCGCTAGCGCGCACGCTGTCCCTGGGAGATCCTCCCAAGATCTCGGAAATACACTCATCCCTAACGGTCTGGTACACTTCCTTGTGATCCACACAAGGGGTGTCCGCTCACGTAGGCATGTAAACGGCTTAGTTTGGTGCATGCCCTGACGAGTTCCCCCAAACTAAGCCGGGACGAAACGTGACCCTTCCCCAAAAAGATTGAAGCTACCTCACAAATCTTCAAAAGCTTCAGTTTAATAATGTGTAAATTGCTGTTCGACACTATTTCTTTCTTCTTTTGTAGTATTTGATTCGATTTGATTTGATTAAGAAATAAGAATCTATTCTATTTTTTTTACTTCATTCTTCAGATGTGTAAAGTATGGATAAACGAATGAGCATCCACGCAAAATCTCCTAACTTCACGTCAGTGCTTTTCCAGATTTTTTTTAATTCATTTCAATCGCCTTATAAACTCTACTCGGAAAAGTATAAATTTCGAAATTCACCTCTAAGTACATTCACACTTCCATTTGTACCAACATAAATAGATAGTATCAAGGCGGCCAGACCCTCTTCACTTGTGATTAATTGTTGCAGTACTTTCGTCATTCTCTTATCTCGACGAGTAACTCTTACGATTGTCGGCGAATTCCACCATTACAGAAATGTAGTTTACATATTTCAGCTAGTGTATAGCAAGAAGAAATGTCAATTAATGAATCGTGGCGATCCACTTATAAAGCGAAGGAACAAGTGTACAGATCGCTATCTACCAAATATCAGTTTGATCTGATATTTGTTTACGTAAAAATGTGGTATCGTGATCACGTTTTCATCTCGCCATATCGGGCTGGTCGAGTAAGAAAACGTAAAGCCCAAATAATTGGTTGTAGTTGAGGTTTTTCAATGATATCGTGTGAAACCGTCGATGAATACTGGAGCGAAGATGATTCGTTCTCACGAGATTTCAACTGATCTGTTTCGATCATTATCTGGTGCAGTTGTGAAATTTTGCAAACGGGGCAACAAACAGGGAACCAATTTTAGAATCTCGATCAAGAATTGAAGAGTTTGACAATTGTCATATGTTTATGTTGATTTTCTAAGTTTTCTCCATCATCTGCGAAATTTGTGAGAGTTGTATTCGCCATTTCGACTTGATTTGCAAGCAAATATTCGAGAAATAAACTGAATGCAAGATATCGAGAAATTTCAAATCGGAATATAAACATAACCTTATCACCGTTTCCTTCGACTTAGCAACGAGAGGTACGGAGTATTGGGAACTTCTGCGAAGATGCCAGCGCCCTAACGGTTAAATTTGGAACCTGACCAAGCTAGTAGTTTTATGTAAACGAAGCCTAGAAATGTGGTGGAGAACGAATGTTTATTAAGCAGAGCTAGGATATTTGAAGAAATTATTATAAATTTGTGTAAGCTTTTTTGAGAAGGGTCTTTTCGTTTGGATCACGATATAAAATCGCGCTTTAAATCGATGTTATTTAAGTGTCTGTGCTTGGTGGATCAAAATGATTCAATATCTAAGTTAACTTGAATTTCTGGAAAAATAGGCACCTCAATAAGTAATTCAAGGACTCTTAATTATGTGAAAAAGTACTGAATGCAGGCCATATTAGTGGTAAATCTAGAATCAGTCCAAATAATATGACTTGGTTTCAAACGAGTGAATCAATAAAATGAAAAGAAAGCTTTTCTGCTTTAGTTCTTTTGCGTCGTATTTCGAAAGAAAAGGAAACAGATAGACATATAATTGATTTTACTTTCATATCTCAGCAGCTCAAGACACACATACAAAATGAAAAATGTCACAGCTGATTCAACCTGCCTATATAGAAATGAAAAATATTAATGTTTTTATATGAATAATTTCAGCTATTATCAACTTTAACAGTATATATTGTTTTTGTCAGGTTTTCAACCAGATCACTTCCTTTGAATATGATTTCTCGTAGTATGTGAAGTAGGCAGCTGCAGAAGTGCTCAGTAGTTTCTCTGCGGGAATAGCATTTTCCATCAAAATTCTCTTATTTTAATTTACACCTAAAAATATCTAGACATGAAGTGGTTTCGAAATGAATATATTCAAATTTACCTTGATGAGAATAAACATCTTCAGAGAAATGCAGTGAACATACTTTTATGTATATCGTGACCTGTTATCCAATCGTCAATTTCAAAATCCAGGCTTTTCTTCTATCATTGAGTTTTCTGCTGTTTCCAAATTAACTTTACTTTCATTTGGCGTCGGAAAAAATGAAAACTTGAGGCAGTAGATGATCCTTTCTTCTTTGACCATGAAAAAAATTGAGTTGAGGCACACAACAATGGTTATTTCTGGAGGATGCCATTTCGAATTGATACAATCGAAAATTTTTATCGGAAAGAAAGGAATCGATTGATGAATATTATAAACACTTTCGGTATACCAAAATTTCAACTCGGAGAACATCACAAAAGCTCTAAAATGAACTCTAAAAGTAAGCTGAATACGTTAGAAAAACAAGCACGTCGAAAAACTACTAGTTTCGAAGGGTTCGAATTTCTATCACCAGAGGGCGTATCGTTTAGCAGAAGTTGCGAATAGGAGACATTCGATTGTCGAGTGACATTCGGTTCAATGCGCAGGTCTTGTTGTTTATATTTGACTTAGAGAATCGACGCAAACATATGAGAATTTTCATACTCTCCAATTCTTGATCGAGATTCAAGAATCGCCGCCCAGGCTGAATAGATGACAGCCAATGGGGGTTGTTCCTTTAAACGAAAATGCAGTTATTTTCATGAAAAACCTTCAGAACATCACATTTCAAATATATAAATCAAAATTAATTAATATTATATTTTAAAAAAAATGTTTGATCACCTAAAACTGAAA
This sequence comes from Myrrha octodecimguttata, assembly GCA_958510865.1. NCBI lineage: Eukaryota > Metazoa > Arthropoda > Insecta > Coleoptera > Coccinellidae > Myrrha > Myrrha octodecimguttata. The sequence goes on from OY294056.1 coordinate 82,889,629, forward strand.
AATAAAAATGGGGATTTGCTTTTAAAGGGATTTGTCATGAGTGCACGATATGGCAACGTCGAATTCAGCTTTCTCGGAAAGAAAAGGACGTCAAATGTGTTATTTTGCTTAAGAATACAGAGATAGCTATACTTCGATCTGGTTAGAGTAGAAGAAAACGACCAAGGAATAGAAGAAGAAGAGCACAGACTGTCATATTGTCATATTACTGACAAACCGCAAACGGAAATTGTTTGGTTATATTGACAAAGAACACGTGTGTACCACAGAATAGGAATAAATATTTCGTTATTCTATAGCAGAAAAAGCAATTCTAATAAACAACGTTGTCACTTCGTTCATGACTTGCAAATCCCAAACCCCAATTTTGAAGTCTGATTTCGAATACTTTCTGAAGGTAATTTTGAAAAATGATTAATCAAACCCATAATAATTATGTTCAAATTTGCATTTGCAGTAATAACCCAAATTCAGGAAAAACCGCCATTCGACAGTGAATTAACATCGGTGCTTTTCAGGATCTTTGTTCTAACCATTTGCCAATGCAATTCCCATTCATACAAGAAAATAAAACCCGTTCCATTCATTTCTTCCATACCGGACACCTTATTAGACTTGACGACCTCATTTAAATCGACTTCTAATGCGAATCGAAATCAAATCATCCTTCTTCAGGATGATTGCGAAGAGAATCAAAGGAAGTCGATTATTATTTGAATGAAAAATGTCGATTCACAACAAATAATCCAGTTCCAAGATTTCACAGGATGATTTGCAATCATATTACTGTTTTTGTCCATCCTAGAATGGAGTAACTATTTATAATATGAAGCACAATAAATTTGAAATATAATAAACTGGAATACGTGTGTGGCTTCAGCTCATAATATCAGTTTTTCAAACTGGATACCCTTAATAGCAATAATAACAGGAAGAAACATAATGGTTCATCTCTTTTTATGCGTAGATGGAAGCTCTGATTTTGTACATTAGTTGAATTGTTCGACATACAATTCAGTTTCTGAAGCAATGTTACTTTCACAATATCATTAAATTTGTTACACCTACCGCGGTGCTCTGGTGGAAAAGTACAGCTCATCAAACTGTAACATTACTTAAGTGTAAAATGTGAACTACCTATTATGTTTTGATTGTTCTCGGATAAAAATCAATCACCTTATGCCATTTTTGAACAGTTTCGGTCAAATGAAAGACGATTATTATGTAAGGTAACACCATCTAATAGAAAAAAATTAATTCGTTCTGTGATCTCAGGTGTGGTCATAGAATATAGAGTGTTTTCTTGGAAAATGAGAATTAATCATTGTTTGATGATGTGAAAGGACAGACGAGGAAACTTATACGTGTTAGGTAATGTATTTGATTTCAAGAATTACAGATATTTGGACGATATAATAATCTTTCCGTGATGAGTGCGTGATTTCAAATTGCCAAAATCGAAAGATAATCCTGATCTTCTGCACTTAATATGTAACTGTAGCAAAATCAAAGAAACTACTCTACACTCTCTCACAAAATTTCGAAATTTGAAGATCGAAAAAATCATTTTCGTTTTCGAACCTAAATACGATTTCCAAGCTTTCTCCAAAGATTATAGAAAAATTTATTCTCCAAGTTCAGAAACTTCACATGAAGAAAGTTACAAAATTGTACCATTCAACGAAAAAATGTCTTCACATTACTTACTGGTCCCATTTGGAGAGACAATAATTACGTTATTTGTATGTGTGACGCTATTGGATCTTCTGCAGTTAATCACACGTTTCAGCAAAATGAAAAACAAATATTTCACACTCTCCAGAAGATCTGGAAGTTTTTAGATTCAAGACATCACATTTGATTTTGAGTCTACGATAACATAAAACAAGCTTTCTCTAAAAATCATAGAAAAATTGAATTGTAAAAGCTGGGATTCAATGTAAGCTACTCATGTTCAGTATTCGTAACAAATAACCAATATGAATCGTTACATAAAAAAACCTAGAAAAGCACTGCTGCGAAGGCAGCAGCTTTTGCGCGCCTGTTCGAATTCGTTGCCAATAAAGCGATCATCTCCATTGAACATAAGCTTCTGCCTTCACAGCAGTTCTTTTCTATGGTTTTTTCAGTTTTTCTGAAAAAAACTTCGATAACGAGGACTTTTTTTTACAATATCTCCAAAACCTATTATCGTATCAAACTGAATTTTGATACATTGCTGTGAAATATGAAGCTCAAAAAATGACCAAAACTTGCTCCAAAGGTGCTGAATGGTTTCAGAAAAATAATTTTTTTCGAAAAAAATTTTGAAAAATTCACTTACCTCTTAAAAACAAACACGGAGCAAAAAGTTGGAAGAAAATTACCAAACTGAACCATTAAACCATAAAATGGAAGTTTGTAGATCCAAAACATCACATTTGTTTTTGAGTCTACGATAATATAAAACAAGCTCTCTCTAAAAATCATAGAAGATTGAATTGTAAAAAGCTCAGTGTGGGATTCAATGTAAGCTACTCATGTTTAGTATTCGTTACAAATCCAATAAATATATGAAATATGAATCGTACATAAAAAAACCAAGAAAAACGCTGCAAATTTTGGGGTGAAGAACTAATGAGTTATGAATAGTATACAGGGTCTTTCACGAGGAACCTCACCCATATTTATACGGGAAACTACTGAACGTATTTTCATGAAATTCAGCACTTATAAGTATTTCACGATGCTGATGAAATCCAAAATATTTTCAAGGCATGAGCACCTCCGGTTTCTCCGGAAATGACGTCAACTTCCGTTTTTCAAATTAGAACACCATTTTTATATTACAGAAATAGATTCCTTAGAAAATTTCAATTTATTTTGATGTGACATTTTTCAGTTTTGGTTGGAAAATTCTCTCTGAGCGGGAAAATTCGAAAAAAAAATCGAAAATAGAGCTCCGCTGAAACAAGAATAACTTCGAGGTTTTTGGATGGAAAATTTTCATTTTTGGGATTTTTCAAGATGTAAGATTGATGTATCCACTTTGAGAATCGAAATCGCGATTCATGATACAGGGGGTGAAAAAATTGCTTTCAAAGTTAGGGATGACAAAATCGTGAAAAATCAATTTTTTCAAATTAGAACCCCATTTTTTTATGGCAGATATTGAATCTACGTTAAAAAATAATGTGAGTGTATGCATCACACCCTTGCCCTAAAGTGGATATTTTCTGAGTTATTCACAAAAAACTGTTTTTCGTCTTGAATTTTCAGCTATTTCTTTTCCCTTCACGCCAAAAAGATGACATTTTCAGGAACTGTTACTTAAACCATGTTTTAGATTTTACTACCCTAATATGCAAGAGAAAAAAGTTACAGGTTGTTCCTAAATAGATGGCGAATTTGGATTAGAATTTGTATCGGAAACCTCTTTATTTCAACTAATCGGCCATCGGTTTTCTCTCCAGTGATAAATAAATAATTCCTTATGAACCATATGCAAAAACTTACCATGTTTTACATTATTTTTTTTTTAATGATAGATATCATTAATTACATCTGCCAAATTCCTCTTTATTCAGTAGCATTTTGTGTTTACTATTAATTTGGTGTATTAAGTTATAAAATCGTATGCATGGTAAGTTTTGGCATATGGTTCATAAGGAATTATTTATTTATCACTGGAGAGAAAACCGATGGCCGATTAGTTGAAATAAAGAGGTTTCCGATACAAATTCTAATCCAAATTCGCCATCTATTTAGGAACAACCTGTAACTTTTTTCTCTTGCATATTAGGGTAGTAAAATCTAAAACATGGTTTAAGTAACAGTTCCTGAAAATTTCATCTTTTTGGCGTGAAGGGAAAAGAAATAGCTGAAAATTCAAGACGAAAAACAGTTTTTTGTGAATAACTCAGAAAATATCCATTTTAGGGCAAGGGTGTGATGCATACACTCACATTATTTTTTAACGTAGATTCAATATCTGCCATAAAAAAATGGGGTTCTAATTTGAGAAAATTGATTTTTCACGATTTTGTCATCCCTAACTTTGAAAGCGATTTTTTCACCCCCTGTATCATGAATCGCGATTTCGATTTTTAAAGTGGATACATCAATCTTACATCTTGAAAAATCCCAAAAATGAAAATTTTCCATCCAAAAACCTCGAAGTTATTCTTGTTTCAGCGGAGCTCTATTTTCGATTTTTTTTTCGAATTTTTCCGCTCAGAGAGAATTTTCCAACCAAAACTGAAAAATGTTACATCAAAATAAATTGAAATTTTCTAAGGAATCTATTTCTGCAATAAAAAAATGGTGTTCTAATTTGAAAAACGGAAGTTGACGTCATTTCCGGAAAAACCGGAGGTGCTCATGCCTTGAAAATATTTTAGATTTCATCAGCATCGTGAAATACTTATAAGTGCTGAATTTCATGAAAATACGTTCGGTAGTTTCCCGTATAAATATGGGTGAGGTTCCTCGTGAAAGACCCTGTATAAGTTTTATTTAAGATCTCAATATGGTATTTGCTGAGAAAATAATGAACCCTTGTGTAAAATTTGCAGCGTTTTTTCCGTGTTATGGAAGTTTTTTTCAGAATAACTCAAAAAAACTAGAAAAGCACTTCCGTGAAGGCAGCAGCTTTTGCGCGCATGTTAAAATTCGTTGCCAAAAAAGCGGTAATTTCCATTAATCATGCGCGCGAAAGCTGCTACCTTCACGGCAGTGCTTTTCTAGATTTTTTTGGATTATTCTGAAGAAAACTTCCATAACGAGGAGAACACGCTACAAATTTTACACAAGGTTTATTTTATCAGTTATATATAAATAATCCAGTACCATTGATATCTTAGATAAAATTATATACTATTCATAATTCATTGGTTTTTCACCCCAAAATTTGCATCGTTTTTCTTTATAACTCAGAGACCACTAGTCGGAAATCATCCGGGTGAAAATTTTTAGGATGAGTTATGCAACAGTAATGAACGTTCAGAGTTTCATAAAAATCCGCTGGTAAGTTTTCCAGAAATAATTTTTTCCCTTTCCAACCCCGAATTTTAAGCCCTTAAGTTTCACCGATCCTGCCGAAAATATTGAAAGATCAATTTCGAGCGATACACAATTTTTCTATCAAGTTTCACGGATTTTGGTTCAGTATTTTCAGGAAAAAGCCCCGGTCAACGGACGGCGGACGGACGGATTTTTTTTTCATTAGTTTTATTAGTTATTAGTTAGTTATACTGAACTGTGAGTTTTTCGAGGGTAGTTATTTTTCCTTTTTTTGGTCGATCACTAACCACCAAACCCCAAATCCACCAAAACCATAAAATTTGACATATTTTTCACAAGATCTCCAGAACTTATTATCGTATCAAACTGAATTTTGGTTCACTGCTGTGAAATATGAAGCTCAAAAAATGACCAAAATTTGTTTCAATTGTAACGAACGGTTCCACAAAAAAAAAAATTTCCAGAATTTTTTTTTAATTCACTGACAGCATGATTCCGCAAAAAGTTGCAAATCTTTATGTCCTAACTAGTTGCCAAGTTACAACTCAATCGCTTCTGTAGTTCTCGAAATATCAGGGAAATAACCTCAAAACTTCAAATGGCTATAACTCCGAAACCGTTCAACCGATTTTGCTCATTAACGAACTCAACCTTTGCATATTGAAATGCAAACAACCCTCCGAGTCCCAAATAAATTTTTTTCTTCGAAAATCGTCGACCTTATTATCGTTTCCTATTAAATCGAGGTCGTAGATCACGAATATGTCATTAGAAATCGTTCAGTGACAACTGTTTAGAAATTATGGCGGAAATAGTGAAAAAATTTCAAAATTTTGGTCAACTTTGAGACGTCGTGCCGACCAAAATAATGAAGCTGGGTGATGTCGAATTTTTTCACGTGCAGTTTGATCCTTTATCTATGCAATAAAACAGATTTCATCGTCCTACTTTCATCAAGTCGGTAATAATGATTTTTTGAAAAAAGGTCCAAAATTTTGGAACTTCAAGGACCTCTCACGTCCAGGACCATTTGTTTTAAAAATATCTGACCTTATATTCTTGTTCTACGCCCTCGAATTAGTAAGTGTGCCAAATTTCACGGCGATAGGAGTCGGAAAATTATTTTTCGAAAATCGATATTTTCTTAAGGGTAACCCCTTAAAATTTTACCAAAAATCGAAAGTTCTCCGATCGACCTGAAATTTGAAGTATATACTAATTCGAGGGCGTAGATTAAGAAAATCCAATCAGAATGTTAGTGGAAAGTCTGGTTCGTTTTTTATGGCCAGAAGAAAATCGAAAAAATTGGACCTTTTTTAAAAAAATCATAATTTTCCAACTAGAGGACCTTTGTCTATAAAATAATTGGCTACGTACTCACAAAGGACCCAGATATAACCAAAAAATTCGATATTGTCCAGCCTTACGCGTTTGATCTGTACGACGAAAGTTGACCCAAATTTCGAAAATTTCTCACCAAATCCGGAATATTTTCCAAACCGAATCAGTTACGCAAAATCTAATTACAGATTCGTAATCTACGTGTTCGAATCCATAATATATGATGTGCATATTGTCATAGCTTCAAAAATAAAATTTCGCACGGAATCGCTAAATCTTACCCCCCACCCCTCTGCGCTTTGATGTTTATTCGCGGTTCTTTATGAAAAATAAATAAATAAATTTTTTTCTTCGAAAATCGTCGACCTTTCGAGTCCTTTCGAGTCGCGCAAAATCTTGAAGCAAAAGTTGGAAGAAAATTACAAAATTGTACCATTCAACCATAAAATGTTGTATTACTTATTGGTCCCACAGAGATACAATTACGTAATTTTATGTTTAACACTACTGATTTTCTGCAGGAAATCTATCACTGTCGCAAAATGAAAGAAACTATTTCACACTTGCTCAGAAAATTTTTGAAAATTGTAGATCGACGAAATCATTTTAGTTTTCGAATCAATTCACGATAATTTGAAGCAAGCTCCCTCCAAAAATCATAGAAAAATTCAGTTCTTCAAGCTCAGTATTGGATTTTATTATACCTTCTCGTGTTTAGTATTCGTAACAAATCCACCGATATGAAACGTTACATAAAAACAAACCCGAAGCAAAAAGTTTGAAGAAATTACAAAACTGTACCATTCAACCATAAAATGTTGTCTTCACATTACTTACTGGTCCCATAGATAGACAATTACGTAATTTGTATGTGTAACACTAGAGGATCTTCTGCAGTTAATCTATCGCTTCAGCAAAATGAAAGAAACTATTTCACACTCGCCTGGAGGATTGAGACAGTTGTAGATCTAAAATAACATCCGCGCTTTCCAAGAAGTCCGAGACGTGTTTGTAATTCATTCCGTTTTTTCCGTTTGCATTCTCCACCATTTCCATCTCGATATTGTGCCGAGTCCTTTTTAATTACTCGTCTTGAGACCATCAATGTCTCTGTTCCCGAATAGGAACTTCGCCATTAATTTTCATTATATCGGTGTGGTAGCTGAAAAGGACTGAGTTACACTTTCGTAGAAAAACTGTCGCTTTCGTCGAAAATAAAAATTACAGGAAGAGTTCACACGCTCCGAAAAAGCAAGGTTGAAATGTGAAAGAAAATAGGTTTGTTCCTTGTACCTGCATGAACTCAACTAACTACACTAACTCCACTGACTTAAAATTCTCAGAGCAGCTGAGTGTAGTCACAGATAATTGAATGAATGGATTCAGTGTTGTTCAATCCGTTCTATGATTGTCACAGAATACAAATATCTGATAGATGATTTCACGCAAATCCAAGATGCCAGAATTCTATGTTTCTTTTGTTTTCGCCACCAATAGACGACTTCGGCCCAAGTTGCCAACCCACAATTTTCTTCACAAACTTATTATACTATCACTAGGAAATGAGAATTTTAGGACAAATTCGACATGATTAGGTTTGGATTATTTATAAATATCCGTAAAAGATGCCTCGGCTCTTCAAACAGGATAATTCCTTTCAAATATAGGTTTTTGTTAGGCTGTAATTTGAGTTGGGATTCCTGATTTCATGTTAATAAAAGTTTAGTTCCGATATTCGTGGCCAGTACTTGTCAGTAAATTTTGACAGTCGATTTTACTGGCACTGCTTTTGTAATTCTTCGTATCAGTACGAAGCGTTTCAAAATTACTGATACTGGCCAGTACTGATTGGAAATATCGTAACGCAACAATAATGTCAAGTTTAAAAAGGATATGTTCCGCAAATCAACTTAGTTACTTCGGTTTCCGGTTTTACGTTCTGTAAATATGAAATACTCGGTTGGTTCCTGAAAAAAAAAGAACAATCTTTATTAATCTTATGATCCATAGACCATACCTAGTAATTTTTCCATTGTTGATTGTTGTCTCTTCTATGTTCTTAGGATCATAAAGTAAATAAAGATTGTTCTATGCTATGGATATAGAACCATAGAACTTTGACTATCGTTCCGGTGACAGAAAGAACGTTTTTCCATCAATCAAATTCCGTAATTAACCTCTTTTTCAGGAACCAACCGAATATTTCATATTTACGGAATGGAAAACCGGCACCCGAAATAACGAAGTTGAGTTGCGGAACATATCCTATATAAATTTGACACTATTAACATGAAATCAGGAATCCAAACTTAAATTTCAGCCAATCAGTAATGATCTCAACAAAACCCTATATTTGGAAGGAATTATCTTGTTCGAGGAGCCGAGGCATCTTTTATGGATGTTTATAAATAACGCGAGCCTTATCAAGTCGAATTCGTCCTGAAATTCTCGTTCCCCAGTGATAGTAAATTTATGAAGAAAATTGTGGGTTGGCAACTTGGGCCGAAGTCGTCTATTCTAGATTATGTGGTAATGTTCATTCATTCATATGATAGATGATTCTACGCAAATTCAAGATGACAGAATTATATGCTTTTTTTCGCTATCATTTTGAGGTGATATTGATTTTCTTTGAGTATTTACGGAAAAAAAATTTATTTTCAATAACGATATGATGAAAATTGATTTCGTCCAAAAATAACCATACGTAAAGAACAAAACACGTCCAACCAGGAACCAGAGACAACAGATCATTTTAAGTATCGATTAAAGGTGATGTTGGGAGGATTTCACATGATTTTTTAGATTTTTTCTGGGGTTTCACTCCCAATTTCTGAAACAGAACTATTGAAAAATTAAATCAAAAATTGTTTTTTCATGGAAAACGCCCTTACGGTTTGCAGACTTGAACAATTTGTCAATGGCAGTTTCTTGGAGAACAGGTTTCCTCTGATCACTATCGGAACGATACAAACGATTAACTAAGCGAACTGTGACTTTTCAGAGTACAAATCTGACTGTTTCATCAGACAAAGGAGAAAATTTTTAGAATTATTTTTTAGATTTTTCGTTTTGAGTTGAGACTTTTGTCAAACTGATATTCCTGAGGAATCACAGCCACACAGATTCATTCGGTTCGAAAGTAGAATTCAAAAAACAATCAAACCAAATGAATCTGTACTGCTGAGATCTCTCAAAAATGTCAATTTGACAAAAGTCTCAACTCAAAACGAAAAATCGAAAGAAAATAATTCTGAAAATTGTCTAATCAATGATTAGACCTGCAATCCGCAAGGGCTTTTTCCAAGAAAAAACAATTTTTATTTAATTTTTAATAATTCTGTTTCAGAGATTGGGATTGAAAACCTTCAAAAAACCTAAAAAACGCTGCAAATTTGACACATTTATTATTTTCTAATTCTAATTGCCTAACAAATTCTTTTTCAGCCACTCAATATGCAATGGAATGTACTTCCATTTGATATATCACAATCCATATATTACTATTTGAAAAAAAAAACAGTATGGGGGTATGGAGGGTAAAGGGTGGGAGATTTCGAATTCAAAAAAGCATAGGAAGACCTTTCGGAATTACAAATCCTTAGATCCGTGGATCTTCCTTAATAATAATTATTAAAAGAATAATGGTCTGATTGCAGTACTCTCCAATCACAAATTGTAAATTAGTTTCTGATTTTTTATTGAAAAACGGCACGACAAATTCTTTTTTTAGTCGAATCGCTGATTAGGTAATCGAATTACCTTTTATTTGATGTATCAAAACCCATATATTCCAATTTGAAAAAATAAAGTAGTGCGAAATTTTATTTTTGAAGCTATGACAATATGCACATCATATATTATGGATTCGAACACGTAGATTACGAATCTATAATTAGATTTTGCGTAACTGATTCCGTTTGGAAAATATTCCGGATTTGGTGAGAAATTTTCGAAATTTGGGTCAACTTTGGGCCGTCGTACAGATCAAACGCGTAAGGCTGGACAATATTTTTTTGGTTATATCTGGGTCCTTTGTGAGTACGTAGCCAATTATTTTATAGACGAAGGTCCTCTAGTTGGAAAATTATGATTTTTTTAAAAAAGGTCCAATTTTTTCGATTTTCTTCTGGCCATAAAAAACGAACCAGACTCTCCACTAACATTCTGATTGGATTTTCTTAATCTACGCCCTCGAATTAGTATATGTTTCAAATTTCAGGTCGATCGTAGAACTTTCGATTTTTGGTAAAATTTTAAGGGGTTACCCTTAAGAAAATCTCAATTTTCGAAAAATAATTTTCCGACTCCTATCGCCGTGAAATTTGGCACACTTACTAATTCGAGGGCGTAGAACAAGAATAAAAGGTCAGATATTTTTTAAAAAAATCGTCCTGGACGTGAGAGGTCCTTGAAGTTCCAAAATTTTGGACCTTTTTTCAAAAAATCATTATTACCGACTCGATGAGAGTAGGACGATGAAATCTGTTTAAATTCATAGATAAAGGATCGAACTGCACGTAAAAAAATTCGACATCACCCAGCTTCATTATTTTGGTCGGCACGACGTCTCAAAGTTGACCAAAATTTCGAAATTTTTTCACTATTTCTGCCATAATTTCTAAACGGTTGTCACTGGACGATTTCTACATATTCGTGATCTACGACCTCGATTTAATAGGAAACGATAACAAGGTCGACGATTTTCGAAGAAAAAAATTTATTTGGGAATTTTTCATAAAGAACCGCGAATAAACACCAAAGCGCAGAGGGGTGGGGGTAAGATTTAGCGATTCCGTGCGAAATTTTATTTTTGAAGCTATGACAATATGCACATCATATATTATGGATTCGAACACGTAGATTACGAATCTATAATCTATAAATAAGTGGGATGAGAAATATAGAATTCAAAGAAACACAGGATAAATTGCATTCGGAATTCAAAATCAACAGGTGCGAGGATTTTCCTTAGTAATCTTCATTCAAAAGTTATTGACGAGTTACGTTACTTCTTTGGCACGCTGTATACTATTCATATCCCATTGGTTTTTCCCCCCAAAATTTGCTGTGTTTTTCTTTATACCTCAGGAACCACTGGTCGGAAATCATTCGGGTAAAAATTTTTTGGTTGTGTTATGCAGCAATAATAAGTGTTGAAAGTTTCATGAAAATTCGGTAGTAAGTTTCTAAAAAATATTTTTTTTCCCTCCAACCCCAAATTTTGAGCCCTTAGGGTTCACCGATCCTGCTGAAAAGCTTGGAGTGACACACAATTTTCCTACCAAGTTTTGCGGATTTCGGTGTAGTACTTTCCGAGAAAAGCCCCGGACAACGGACGGCGGACGGATTTTTTTTATTCGTTTATTCAAATCTACATGCTCCAAACCGTAAACTGTGAAATTTTCAGGGGGGGTTGAAATTTTTTTTTGTTGGTCGATCACTAAGGTTTATTATTTGATTTTATCAAATAATAAACCAAAACAACACTTTTTTTTCATCCTTTTATATTTGGTTAAGTTGGCTGTACTCAATTTTTCTATAGATGTTTCAGAAAATCATACTTCTGAATCATCTATATTTTCCAATCGATCCTCGTATGTTAGCCAATCGTTATTCGCTAGACGTTTGAACTGAAAAATGGCAGAAGATTCAATTAACAGAAATAATGCTCGCTTTATATTACAGTTCTTTGTGTGCCGTCTCCGCCGTCAGTTTATTATTATCGTGATCTCTCTTCAAATTGAGAAATTAATGAACCCTTATGATGTCCAACAAAGCGATGTGCAACATGAATCGCAATGTATAACGATGGAAAGAACGTGGATGTTGCCTATCCTTTGAGAACTTGGACACACTCATGAATGTTTCATTGAATAAGATTCTATTCTATTCAGTTTTTACAGCCATTTGTTCGTTTGATGTGAAAAAGTCTGTAAAGTGTTCGATGAAATGCTGAGCAAGAGTCATGACAATTTTTTCTTTAGAAATATTATCGGTTTGAATGAAAAGAGTTAGCTTTACGTGTCTGAAGAAATCGCAATTTTTAGACGATTATTGCGGAATAATGAATGACAGTTAGTTTCCTTGCTCAGCAACCTTGTGTTCTTTTTACTCTAAGTTTCCATAAATGGGACAAGTGTGATTCTCATTCCTAACGCCAGTCATTCATCAACTTCGAGATATTTCAAAATTGGGGATATGTATTGACGTAAAGGTACACTCCCCAAATGAAATCAATCTTGCGCTCTTTTAATGATTTAACAACATTTTTCGACGCAGTACTAAATTTCGACTAGATTTGACCAAAATTTCTCCACGAATATCGAGTCCCTAAGTTGTATCTTTTAAGATTCATTAAGTTTACGATTGGCCTGTTTGACTCGATATTCATAGAGTATGATTGGTGCTTTATTCGGAAGGTTCAATTCGTGGGTAAAATTCACCCAAAGTATTCGGGGATATAACAAATTCTGCGATATCTGACAGATAGTTTTTGAGATACAAAATTTTGGAATATTTACAGGGGAAATTCATAATGCTGTCGAATGCTTTCCTTTATCTCCTTTTGTTTTTGAGTTATAAGCTAAAATTGACATTTGGTACATATCAACTTTAATCCGTACCTGCGTACCTACGTAAAAATGTATGCTAGACATTTTCACGTATGATGAGGACTGAGCCTGGTCGAAAGACCCTCTCGGTCATGTGCAAATGTAGGTGATCTTATTTACTGCTTCCTTCTGGTTTTCTGTCCCTCTTTCTGTTTCAGATATTATGTCAAGATATTTTGTCGAAATGAATTCAAGATGACGAAAAAATTATTTTCAAATGAAAAAGATGCCATCCATCTTCTATAAACAAATAACTACACTTATGCGGGGAGACAGAATTTTTCCTGAGGTTTTTATCTGTGCTCTTGTATCATACGCAAATATGTATGGTACCCCGTTTACATTTCCTCTGCTAACACTGTGATATATCTTAGAATGTGATGCTCATTCTCAAAAGAATATATATACGTATGATGAAAGAGCTCAGAAGCAAACCTCAGAAAAAACTCTGTCTCCCCGTACAAGTAAAGTGAAATTGGAATTTGTTTCAAGAATAAGCTGGCATATTCATAATAGATGGCATTGCATTATACAAACACTTTTATATCACTCTAGTGGCTGTTTCAAAAATATATAATAATGGACTATTGTTTTCACAAGAAGAAATACAATTTCATCATTTTCCCAAATTACCTTCAGAAAGTATTCAAAATCAGATTTCAGAATTGGGGTTCGGGATTTGCCAGGCATGCACGAAGTGACAACGGTGTTTAGTAGAATAGTTCTTTCTGCTATAGAATAATGAATTATTTATTCCTATTCTGTAGTACACACGTGTTCTTTGTCAATATAACCAAACAATTTCCGTTTTCGATTTGTCTGTAATATGACAGTATGGCAGTCTGTGCTCTTGTTTTTCCATTCCTTGGTCGTAGTCTTCTACTAACCAGATCGAAGTATAGCTATCTCTGTTTTCCTAAGCAAAGTAACACAGTTGACGTCCTTTTCTTTCCGAGAAAGCTGAATTCGATGTATGCCACTCAAGACAAATCCCTTTGAATGCAAATCCCCATTTTTATTTTTCAGTTTTAGGTGATCAAACATTTTTTTAAAAATATAATATTGAAATTATATGTTGGAAATGTGATGTTTTAAAGGTTTTTCATGAAAATTACTGCATTTTCGTTTGAAGGAAACCCCCATTATAATACGAATTTAATACATTGTTTCGTTTTCAAATAGGAAACCATTCAGTGATATCTGATGATGGGCACAGGACCAATTTTGAATTGAAAAACAAATTGATCGAAGTGAACCTATTGTTTGCATCATCTTGAATGATGATAATCTGCTCAATTCTGAACGAATTCCTGCTCTATGGGTGAATATACTCTGTAGTTTCGCTTGACACTGAATTCGATGGAATAAAGATAATTCTTCAAACAACTCAATTTCAACTTCCCCAGATGAAAATGGGTAGGCATTTACCAGCTTTGAATTAATGCTCGAGCTGCCTTTTCAGATGGAACTTAATACCAGTTGAAATATCATCCAAATCGGCTTAGCCGTTTCAAAGCAATGACTTATTCGTGAAATACAATACACGCAAATAGCTCAAGGAGCTGCACAAGCTATTTCAATTGCGATTTTATCACTTTTTCGCATGCCTGCTGAATAACATCCGTGTAAATAATAATTTCATTTGCTACAACATTATGAGATATTCCTCAATAAATATTGCTCTGAATAAGAAACTAGGCAGGCATGTTGAATTATTTTTATTGAATGGAGTCACGTTCCATGTAATGTTGACGTTATAATTGAAATTGATGTTGAATTCATTCATTATAAATTTCGGGAATTCAGTGATATTTCATACCCATGTAGTTTTAACATAAGAAAGGATAAGGTTAGCGGAACAAGTTTTTCAAAGAATGAAATCGAAAAAAACCTTAAAAAAGCACTGACTTGAAGACAGCAGCTTTTTGCGGTTCCAAGGAAATTACCACTTTGACAACGAACCTAAAGAAACGAGGTTTTCTTTGAGTTATTTCGGAAAAAAAAAGATACCGAGGAAAAACTACGAAATTTGAAATATTTCCCTAATATTTCCGAAAATTATGAACGTATCGAACTGAAATTCAATAAACGGTTGTAAAATATTGAGCTCAAAGTCTACGTTAATTTTTTTCCGAAATATGATGAAGTTTTCTGAAGAAAAAACTTTTTGGAAACATTTTCAATTCAAGATTCACTGACAGTATGATCTCAACAAAAGTTCGCAAAAGGTTGCGTGCCATTATTCTCCAACTAACTGCCAAGTTTCAATAGAATAGTTTCAGTAGTTTCCGAATTATCACGGAAATAACCTCAGAATTTCAAAAGGCTCTAACTCCGAGACCGTTTGGCCGATATAGCCCATTAACGAACTTAAACCTACACTGCAAGGTTCATTGTCGATAGGATTCTCCGTACGACTGTAATCGTGCATACTGCCGGCCGGACAGAATCGATTTTGATTCCGGTTTCTTCATTAGTGAGTCCAACCTATTCGTTTGAGACCATTTGCGGTTCAAAATTAGAAAATTACAGACATTTGGCCAAAAAAAACGTAAAGAAAAAAAGCCCGTTCATATTTTAAAGTTCTGTTTCCCATAAGTTACTCAATAGTGAAAAGAATGGGTTACTTGATTTCAGTTTAATTATCTGTTTGCGCGACTGTTCTGGGAAAATTTCCAAATATCTACGATTTTCGATTTTTTTCCCGAAAATGGTTTCAAACGACAAGGTTGGACGCACTGTAGATAGCTGGTCGGCAGGGGACACGATTACTATCGGAAAGAACAGCATAGCTTTTCGAAACTTTCAGGTTATAGGTCACTCATCGAATGCGACGGTTAAGTTTGTTAACGGGCCAAACGGTTTTTGAGCTATATAGTCATTTGAATGTTTCAGGTTATTTCCTCAATATCTCATTTTTCATTTTTTCGGGAACTATTCATCAGACTAGTGCACTAAATTCCAGTTTTAGTCCATATCCATTTTTGGAGATATAAGAAAAAAAATATATCGAATTTCGTGATTTTTTTCCTCGGTCTCGTTGATATTTCCAGAATAACTCAAGAAATACTGATCCGATTATGATGAAACTTGGTGAATAGTTGAAAAATGGTCGTTTTTCATTGAAGGGCGGGAAACTGAAATTTTGGAAAAGTATATCTGCGGAATTATTCGATAGTTTTTACTAACTCGCCAATTCGGCATTCGTAATTAAACTCAACACTCACTTTACAATGGCGGTTTTTCCTGAATTTGGATGATTACTACAAATGCAAATTTGGACATAATTATTTTGGGTTTGATTCATCATTTTCCCAAATCACCTTCAGAAAGTATTCAAAATCAGATTTCAAAATTGGGGTTTGGGATTTGCCAGGCATGCACGAAGTGACAACGGTGTTTAGTAGAATAGCTCTTTCTGCTATAGAATAATGAAATATTTATTCCTATTCTCTGGTACACACGTGTTCTTTGTCAATAAAACCGAACAATTTCCGTTTGCGATTTGACAGTATGACAGTCTGTGCTCTTCTTTTTCTATTTCTTGGTCGTTGTCTTCTACTCTTACCAGATCGAAGTATCTGAGATAGCTGAATTCGACGTTGCCACATCGTGCACTCAAGACAAATCCCTTCAAATGCAAATCCCCTTTTTTATTTTTCAGTTTTAGATGATCAAAAATTTTTTTTAAAATATAATATTCAAATTATATGTTTGAAATATGATGTTCTAAAGGTTTTTCATGAAAATTACTTCATTTTCATTTAAAGGAAAAACCCCCATTATTAAGCTACTGCGTAGATTCCTCCGGAAGTTATGTCGTTCACTATCAGTGGTTAGGCCGGCCGAAAACATATTAACTTTAGGAAGAATCGACATAGGGAATATATTTGTAGAGTAGGTTTTCAGTTTAATAAAGATAATAATGGGTTGAATTCGCCAATTATTCTTAAGATAGTTATACCCATTCAAAATTTTGGATCAAAGTGCAATCTAGTACATGATCGAAAATTATAGCTTGAGATTCAAGCAGAATTTCGTGAGGCCCATATGAAAAAAAAAATCTGCTTCTGGCAGGGTCAATATTTGTATAGATGATCGCTTTGGCAACGGAACAAGCCCGTAGAGGCTCCTGACCTCACGTCAATGCTTTTCTAGGTTTTTTATTCTTGGAACTATTGGGAAAGTAAAATGTTGAATGGGTTTATCTGTGGTACTCATTCGGCTGATTTCACCCATTAACAAATTCAGACTTCGTTATTGAGGTCCAAATCTACTTCAGTTTTTTTCGGGAGTTATTGTATTTACTGATCTGCACTTTTCTCTTGTTTGTTGCTAATAAGTGGTGCAGTTTTAAATCATTAACTAATCGTAATTTTGTCCTACTTTTTTCCCGGAAAATATTATTTATTTCACCTTGAACGACGAAAAACGACAAAACTCCTACTAGTTTTTTCTTTCAAAAATCACAAGTTACTCAGCTTAAGTGACAGCTTGGGTTAGTTATAGGAAGAGAAGAACTGAATGATGAATTCTTCCCTGTTAATGAACGACAAAAAAACGACTTCACGTGGAGATTTCGGGAATCACGCTGATTTGAATTATTGAACAATTATTCACGTTATTCGATACCCACGTGCGCAAATATGCGAGCAAAAACAAGAGATAAAACGAACAACAAGGAATTTCGTTATAAAAGAATTCTGGAACTGGCTCCTTATCCGCGATACCACCAAAAGGTGTTATATACAACGCTCTCGACTCTGAATTGAACCAGTTCTACCACACCTCGAAGCCATATCGGCCAGAAACGGAATTGGTGCTATTTAAAGTGATTCAAGTCACTAAAAGTGGGCAATAACCATAAGAGCATCCATATCATACTCCTGCTGGTCTGGTTGACGAGGCGGACCACCATCGTGGCCCCCTGTGTCCCCTGACCCCGATCCTATTACAAATATTCTCGCATATCTCACGCCGTTATGTTGGGCTCGCTGTCACCTAGTGCGCTATCAAATTCTTTGCAATTGTGTCTCAGAATGCCATAAAGCCTCGCCTACACTTTGAAGATGAAAGGATCCCGGAATTCTCATTTGATTCAGTTTATGTGTTCGCGACTCGAAATATGATCAATAATACACGACATGATGAACATAAATTTTCCGTAGTTTTATCTCCAATCAATAAATGTTCATACACTTTCTAGCCATCTAGTTTTCGGTACTGCTCGGTTCGTTTTATGGGCTTTCTGAGAAATCACAGAATAGAGAGTGAGTGCTATTAGCGTACCGAAATTAATGTCTTCTTGTAATTATTGCTGGTGTCAAGGAGAACATTGAAATGATTAGTAGGTATTTATTAGAAGGGTTTTTTATAAGAGTCCATTCATGAGGGACATTGATTCCTGAATCAACGTGGGTATCACAGAATTTTGAGGAATATATACGGGTTGAATATTTAAGTTTTACATTAATTTTAACCATAGATTCCTGTCATCAAATGAAACACTTTTTTCATTCTTCATTTTTCCAGATCCGGCTCCGGCAAATAGATACAGGCTGTTTAGTGTGAAGTTTTATAAAATATATCTTACTTCGAACAGTTTCCGAGTTATAGACTCGCCGCTTCATAAAACTATACGAAATTAGCATGAAGAATGCAGATAAAGTTTACCTTATGTCATCATAAAAATCTTCAATCATTTTAAATTATTTGATTACTTTTTATGATTTCTCCTTAAATGCAACGTTTTGCAGATATTCAACGTTGAATATTTTAAAATCGGATAAAAATTATAAAAATATTCTTATATTTATGGATCCGCCCCTGATCTAGCAAAGGAAGTGAATGAAGCTGAGTTCACGTTTATGCGGACCATAGAATACACAGAACTATTCATCTACACTGCGCAAAAAAATTAACGCACATTCTGAAAATCTCAATTTTAATGAAAGTTAACTCTACATTGACCATATAACTTATTTTTTATGTTCTCTCGGGAAGGTTTTGAACGAAACAAGACACATTAAATGAAAGAAAAATTCAGGATTTCACCGAATCTTATGTGAAAGAAGAGAAATGAACAATTTTCAAAATACTGAAATGCTGATAAGTGATTTAATACTTGGTATTTCCACCCCTTGCGTTAATTACAGCTCGGCAACGACGGTTCATACTCAAAATGAGTGATCTTAAAATGTTCTGATCTAATCCTTCCCAGATTTCTCCGAGTTGGATTCCTAAATCATTAAGAGTAGCTGGATGATTTTCTGAACTTCTCAGCCTTCTATTGAGGTTGTCCCAAACCTGCTCAATCGGATTGAGATCTGGACTTCTTGCTGGCCATTCCATTCGAGAGACTTCAACCTCTTCAGTTGTAGAATAAATTTGAGATTTCCATAATGTGCGTTAATTTTTTTGCCTAGTGTATTTCGCATAGAACTAATATCAGATATATGCATAGATATAACATTAAGTTATAATTTCTATGGGTATATATGCTATTTCGTGACCACACCACAGACATAGTCCCTGTCTATGGACTAGACTTTCCATAACCATAACATTCTAGAGAATGTTTTTAGGTTTGTTGATTGATTTCATATAATTCATTTATAAATTCAGTGAAAAAAGTATAATTATGGAGTTTTCAATATGAGAATGGGCGAGGATTGAATTGTGTTTAATCTTATAGTGGAATGAAATTGGATATTGCATGAACACCAAGTTGAAGATCAATGTTTCAAGTACAGTGTAGTGAAGTGTTTTCCTTGCGATAATATCGCAAAAAGCACAAAATCATAAGAATTCAGTGAGTAAATGAGTTTTCCCATTCATGTTTCTTTGAATTTCAAACCTTGGTCCTGTTATTCTCCATTAGAGTTCACTGTAGAGGATATCTGTGGTGAACTTGCAAACGAAGCGCAGGAGTGTATTAGCAGAATGAGAAATATTTAAATGCTTATAACTTTTTACCTGAGCCGAGTCTGGAAAAATGGCAAATGAAAAAAGTGTTTTATTTGATGAGAGGAATCTATGGTTGAAATTAATATACAACATAAACACTCGTCCTGGATACTGTTGTTTAAAATTATTTTTTTTCGATGGTTGTTATCTATGATTTGACAGTTGAGGAATAGATACATGGAATACATGATACGGACACTTTGACATATTTGGAGTCCTAAATGCTGTCCCAATGTTGTCAAAATACGGCTTTAGTGTCCCATTTCAGTTCTAGCCGATAAGTGGGGTCATCGAGAAACCTTCCATATATTATTTTCAAGAATTTGTAAAAATAAATTCATTTAGACAATTTCAAGTTATGACTATTCGTTTCATTCAGAGTGGTGAAAATCCTTCAAAAATGCATATAAATTTGGTAAAAGTGAAACAAAAATTTGTTCCATAATTTTGACGTGCACTATACAGGGTGATTCCGGAGGAGACCGTCAGATTTTGGGATAAGTTTACACTAGTCAAGACAGTCACGAAACAATGTTTGGTTTATGGTTGGGGTCTCTATTGAGAATATACAGGGTGATTTGTCCGATTCGACCTATTTTACTTTTAGTGATAACTTTGGTATGCCTCATTCGATTTCAATGAAATTTTCAGCGAAGTACAATATGGATAACAACATTCATTAATTCCAAAAAAATTTTTTCAAAATGAGCGGTTGTTATTTTGATCATTCCAGATTAATTGTGCAGGTTGAAAAAACACCCTATACATCGCGTTTCCAATACTTCTCTATCTGTTTACGATTCTACTATAATAAATCATTGATTAGGAGTTTCTGATTTTCTTGGCACACTTCTAGCGAGGGGGAAACCACTAGAGATATTTCGTGACAAAAGATTGCCTCCCCTCAGGATCTCCTCAAGATCTCCTCGGATCTCCCCGGGATCTCCCCGGATCTCCTCGGATCTCCCCGGGATCTCCTCGGATCTACTTGAATCTCCCTGGGATCTCCTCGGATCTCCCTGGGATCTCCTCGGATCTCCCTAGGATCTCCATGGATCTCCCCAGGATCTCCTCGGATCTCTTTAGATCTCCCTGGGATCTCCTCCTTATTTACACGGATCTCCTCGTATCTCCTATGGATTTACTCGGATTTATTCGGATCAATTCACACGAAGTGCTATATTTCAGTACGTCTAGAATATTCTGAGGAATTCAAGCTAGACCCGGTATTTCTTTGTGGACCTTCCTAAGTTATTCTTCGAGATTAAAATTGAAAAATCTGGTGTGAAGACGATTCTCTTTTCCGGTCTCTCCTAACGGTTGATCTTAAACACAATATCTTATGAAAGAAACCAATTTGAAACTCAAAATTTGTAGAGTATGTTTGGACCTTAACTACGAATGCCTAATTCGTGAATGGGATTAGCCACCTAATAATTCCGCAGATATACCCGTTCAAAATTCTATTTTCCCAATAAGTCCAGAAATACATACATTGATTGGATCGAACTGAAATTCCGTTATTCATCGAAAAATGACATCCTAAAGGTTTATACAGAATTTCATGAGGATAAAATGATCAGGAAATCGCAAAATATTGATTCTTTGTATGAAAAAAATTGAATTTTTTCTTGAAAATGCTCTAATCAAAAAATTTCGCATAAAGTGGAATATCAGCATTTTCAAACTGAGTAGCAAGTTTCATTATGATTCAATAAATATTTTTGAGTAGTTCCGGAAGGAACAATGATATCGAGGAATTCGACATGTTCTTTTCCCAATAGATATCTTCAAAAATTATAATCGTATCAAACTAAAATTCGGCACTGCTGTAAAATATGGAGCAAAAAATTTTTTTCTCTAAAAGCACTTCTTCCAAAATTTACTGACTGTACGATCGTAACAAAATTTCGTTTAAATTTGCGCGTCGTTATATTCCAACTAACTGACTATAACACAGAAACCATTTGCCCGATTTGGCTTATTTAACAAACTCAACAGCCGCATTATGATGAGCGACCCACCTTGAAAGTTTCATGTCGCTAGCTTGATTTGTTCTACAGTTATCGTGTCGTCGGCCAGAATCGATTTTGTCAACGGATTCGTTATCAGTGAATCCAACCTAGTCGTTTGAGGCCGTTTCCGGGAAAAAATTCGAAAATTGCAAACATTTGAATAAAACGATAGCAGAAAATGCGCGCAAAAAACAGAAATGAAAATATTGTGTTTTTAGTATTCCCTGTATTTGTGGAAAGACATAAATAACATCATCATCTCGGCCGTTAGATATAGGACAGCGAGAACATAAAAACAACACAAGGAATAGAGACCTACAAAGATCCTCAATAGCGAACCATGAAAGTTCGATCATTGGGAATCACATGATAGATTGGGATAATACATGAATACTGATGTCGAAACCAGACAATCTGAAAAAAAAATTGAAGAATTCTTCTGCATTTTTTTAAATGGAGGGAGTATTTTAAGTCATCGTTTTTAAGAAATGGACCATATTTGGCTGAATTCACTAAAAAAGAGGTAGAATCAAAACACTTTCATACCAGGTGAATCTGTGTTGCTATGATTTTTTAAAAATATAAATTTCACGAAAGTTTCAAAAAACGAAAAATCAAAAGAAAATATTCCTGACAATATTCTCTTTTGTCTGATGAAGGAGTCGCATTTGTGCTCTGAAACGTTACAGTTCTCCTTGTAGATCATTTGCATGGTTCCTGTATTGTTAATTTGGCAAAACTTCAATCCAAAAGGCCAAAATAAGCATTAATTTAAAATCAAGAAGTTAATGGTTCGAAGTTCAGCCCTCGAACCCTTGTAAAGTCCAAAACTTTTTTTCGATAATGCATAATGATATGCTAAAGAATATTTTTTTCGATTTTCGTGATGCAGGTATTATGTTTTCCTATCGAAAAACGAACCCAAAAGTTGACGGTTGAAAGTTCAATCCCTAAATCCCATTCGAAGTGAAAATTTTCTTCGATAATTTATAAATCTATCGAATATATAAAATCTTCATTTCGCACTGATTGATCCCCTTTCCTCTCATCAAACATCGATTTTGTATGATAAAACTGAATCGATGTGGACGCCTCTGGTTTCGGATGTTCCTGAAGTCTGCACCTTTGGCCGGTCACTCAACACCGGTCGTATGAATTTTCGCCCCGAGTTTTCAACCAACGGTCGAAAATAACCTAAAAATGTCGCAATCGACCTACTGAAATATAGACATTCCCTACCACCAATATTTCCGATGCAGACGCGGAAAGAGTGAGAGGGACGATGATCAGCACATTTGCGCATGCGCAAACAACACACAAATCTTGGATCTCCTCGGGATTTCCTCGGATCTCCTCCGGATCTCCTCGGATCTCCTCCGGATTTCCTCGAATCTCCTCCAGATCTCCTTGGATCTCCCCGGATCTCCCCGGATCTCCTCGGATCTCCTTGGATCTCCCCGGGATCTCCTCGGATCTCCTTCCACTGCGACATAAAATCTCCTCCGTGGTTTCCCCCTCGACTTCTAGTTTTTCAAGAAATTCTTATCAAAAAAAGAAAATGTCGGAATTTCGCTCCAATCGATTCTCCTTTCATTAATAACTTTGGTATGGCTCATTAAATTTTGATGAAATTTGCAGTGTAGAACAATCTGACTGAGTACATTCAATAATTGTAACAACCTATCAAAATACAGGGTTGTATTCACGATAATTTCAGAATTTCAGTTTAATATTGCAGTTGGAAAAAAACACCCTTTACATTGTTTCTCCCAACTTTTTCATTCGTTTCAGATTCTACCATAATATGTTATTATTGAGAGTTTTTAAATTTCTTTGGCACACCTTCGGTTTTCCTAGAAAACATTTTTGAAAAAGAGCATAATCGAAATTTGGCTCACTAGCAGTGAGAGTATTCCGCACTAGGTAGGAAAGCTGTATTATCCAGGGATGCAAAGTTGTTCGTCACTTCTAAGTATTCTATTCGAATTCGAAATTTATTTTTAATTGCTCATTTTCTGTATAAAATCATTCCATTCAGAAAATTACTTAATTTAATTTTTTGCAAACCTCCGCTCTTCAATAAAAGGGTAATTTCTATGAAGCAGTGACGTTATGTGATTTCATTCAATACTGTCGATTGGAAATTCAAAGAAATATGAATTCGAAAAAAAGGAAACCATTTCGAAAATTCAATGTGAATTTTCTGTTGATCTTAAAGTCCACTTGTCATTATTTGTTTCGTATGTTAGTTCGAAATTTGTTTCCATGTGAGTAGATTTGTTTGGTTTATGCACATAAACATATGCACATATGAAGTAATATTATGAATTTAATGATTTCATACAGAATATGAGCAATCAAATATGAATTTGGAATTTGAAAAGAATAGTTTAGAACTTAAGAACTGCTTTGCATCCTTGGAATATAGAGCTCTACGACCTAGTGTAGAATATTCTCACTGCTTTTGCGCCAAACTTCGATTATGCACTTCTTCAAACATTTTTTCTCGAAAAACCGGAGGTGTGCAAAAAAAATTAAAAACCTCTGAATAACAACATATTATTTTAGAATCTGAAACGAATCAGAAACTTTTGGAAAAGTAATGTACAGGGTGTTTTTCTTTCAACTAGTGTGAAATTATCACACTAACAACCCCGCATTTTGAGAGATTATTGAAATTATTGAATGTACTCATTCAGATCGTTCTACACTGCATATTTCATCAAAATTGGATGAGCCATACCAAAGTTATCAATAAAAGTAGAATCGATTGGAGCGAAATTTCGACATTGTCTTTTTTTAACAAAAATTTTTCGGAAAACTAGAAGTGTGCTAAGAAAATTTAAAACTTTTAAATAATGACTTATTATAGTAGAATCGCAACCAGATAGTGAGGTTTTGGAAACGCGATGTACAGGGTGTTTTATCAACCTGCACAATCAATCTGGAATTATCCAAATACGGTTATTTTGCAAAATATTTTGGAAATAATGAATGTTTTAATCAATATCGTACTTCACTGAAAATTTCATGAAAATCGAATAAGGCATACCAAAGTTATCAATAAATCTATAACGGGTTGAATCGCACGAATCGCCCTGTATATTCTCAATAGAGGCCAAACCATAAACCAAACATTGTTTCGAGACTGTCTTGACTAGTGTGAACTTATCCTTCAATCTGACGGTCTCCTCCGGAATCACCCTGTATAGTGCACGTCAAAATTATGGAACAAATTTTTGTTTCACTTTTACAAAATTTATATGCATTTTTGAAGGATTTTCGTTGCACCCTGTGCCATTCCCATCAACCCTCTAAATTTTTTGAATAGGGAAAGTGGATCATGTGGTACTTTTTTGCCAAGGTCTTTGTATCTTCTCTAAATGCATGCAGAAATGTTCAAAATTGTCATAGTTGACAACTTTGTCCGTTTGGGTGATTTCTGGCGCTCTTTCAAATTTGAATATCTCGACCAATTACAATGATTCAGGCGAATTCATCTCAAAGAGTAATAAAATTGCCTCATTTTCCCTCTATTTTCGACTTTCAAACTCATCAAACCCCTAAAATCCAAATCACACACTGCTCGGTATGCGCTTAGAGCCGCTCAATGTTAAATTTCAACGCGACGCACATAAAAACAAACGTTAAAACTACTCACAAAGGAAGCAGACATAGATCTCCAGTCTCATGTCGAACTGAACTTTTTTTTTTTTCGTTTTATCATCTGAATACTAGCGAGAAAGTTTTTATACCGTCCAAAAACGGAGCTTACTTTGACTGACATGGTCTTGCGTTTCATTTCACGTCATTCACGAGCATCTTCTTAGCATGTTTTACCAATAACTGGTTTTCGCCTTTGCCGTATCTACTTTTCTGCCTGTATTACGCGATTTGAATGGATTTGTGTTAATTTATTGCTAAACGAATCGTACAGGATCGGAAAAAAGTAAACTGGTTGAAATTCTAAATCAATTGATCCTCTTCGTTGTGGTATACTTCCTTAGATGTTTCTTCTATTTTTTTGCCATAGCTGGACAAGCTTCCAACAGGTGTTTCAAAGACCGAGTCTGTTGAAGAATTTTCATTGCTCTTATCTCCTCTTGAAATACAACGGATGAGAAATTCATCGGGTTTCCTATGGAAATGCTAGTGCTGCGCTGGGTCCTCTTAGGGCCGGTATTATAAAACTTAACTGAAAGTTATCTTTAACTTACACTGACAGTTAAACTTTTGCTCAAAAATGTCGGAATTAAAAAAGTCTCATTTCTATCATAGACAAGAAATACTGTGATGTTTTTTATGAAAAGGAGAAGGAAATAATTTAAGATTCTGTAATAAATCTAACCACCAATTTCTGGGTTGTAAAAGCTGGACTTTGGAAAAATACCCCCTTTCAAAATATGATAGGAATAATCAAATCCTTTATTGACAAATATTCGCACTATGTATCAGGGAGCTTAATGGGTTGCGGTTTCCATAAAAATAGAATTACTGATTTGAGGGAGAGTTGCAATGATCAGTTTTGAATTCTTATACTTTATGCAATATGCAAGGGATGTTTGGGTATTCATTCGGTAACCTAACTAAAAAAACTACTTCCACTAATGAATATATTGGAAATGAAAGCTTAAAAGGAAAAACTTTGGCAATAATGAGA
The DNA here is from genome assembly GCA_958510865.1 of Myrrha octodecimguttata. NCBI lineage: Eukaryota > Metazoa > Arthropoda > Insecta > Coleoptera > Coccinellidae > Myrrha > Myrrha octodecimguttata. The sequence goes on from OY294056.1 coordinate 82,916,226, forward strand.
TATATTAAATTCAGGAATTATTGAACAATTACAATAAAATTTGTCCAAACCCAATTAGGTACAGAATTTTTTTTACAAATACTTCACTCTTCACCTACGGGCAAGTACTTTCAACTGACACTGGGAGTGGTAATAATCTCTACACTAAATTTGCAAAAATTGTCATTCAATTAAAACATATGGTAATGTTTTGTGTGGCTCCGGGTTATCGAGCCCTGATATCTAGAATTTGTACACGGCAACCAGTTTGGCCATTATTATAAGAAAAGTATCCATTGCAATTGTGATGATTTCCTTTCATCTTAAAAGTTAAATAATGTGTATAAATTATTATGCTTCATTACGCCTTTACAACTTTTATCTGTTATATTAGGCACCGAAAAGAATAAATGCCAAAGATTTTTTTCATTTACATCTTATAATAGTTGAACAGAAAGCGTAACTGATATTTTCATTTCAATAATATGCCATGATGAACCCTCGAGATTGGATTATTACTAAAGTGAGGTTTATAGCAGGCATTTTGATGCAAATAGATAATAAGTATGCAATTTTCCATGGGACATTTCTGATAATACAATCAGTATAGTTGATTTGTGAAAACCCCTAAAATCTTCAGGAACTATCAAGAAAGAACAAGATGCATAAACTCTGCGTGTAGCAATACATTTGCATCATTATGAATAAGTATTCCATTACAGGCGTACAGTGTCCAGATAAGCGAAATCGGTTTTTGAATTCTGTTTGTTCCCATAAGTTCAAATGGTTCAGCCGATTTCTAAATATCCCTTCTCAACAAGGATATTCAATAACTTTCATGGCATTATCGTCATAGTCACTTAAAAGTTCTTCAAAAATGAAGTGAATATCTCTCAACGAGGATGTTCCATAATATTCATGTCATCTTCGTCATCGTGAATTAAAAGTCCTTTAAAAATTAAGTAAATATATATCTTGCCAACATGTTTCCGAAAATATCATAACAACAAAGAAATCGAGGTAATATTCCCCTTATGTCAGCCGAAAAGACAGAGAATCTGTGAAAAAAAACGATTTAACTTTAACTGGAAATTACTGCTCAATTTTCAGTTAAAGTTAAAGATAACTTTCAGTTAAGTTTTATAATACCGGCCCTAGCCTATCAAGTTGGTAATGATATATTTTCCAAGCAAACCGTCCTACAAAAAAATGGTAAAATCGATTTCAACTTGTTTTATTCCTGTTCATTACAGCTTTCGAATTACCAAGGAAAAATAATATTTATCATATTCGAAACGTGCCTGAAAAGTCCCGGCACATTATTGTCTGAAATGTTCAAGTCATTTCAAAGAGTGTGAAGGAAGTTACATATTTCTATAGGAATATTTCAAAGTCGGTATACTTCGTTCTCAATGTATTAACAAAAACTTTACTTGAGTTCCAAAACATACAGTGTGAGGGAATTAAAAAACCTACTCGAAAGATTTGAATACGATATATATTCAGGGTAATATGCAAATAGTTAAGGGTTCTCGGAGTTATTTAAAGAAAAAAACTTTACATGAACATATGTCATAAGAGAACTAATTCTCGAGATACAGGGTGGTGAAGTTTCAGTAAAAATCTTTTGTGCGCGCATGTTCTAGGGAAAAGCATGCTATCGTTTTGTCCAAATATCTGTAATTTTCTCGAACAACTAGGTTGGACTCACTGATGGCGAATTCGGTGTCAAAATCGATTCTGTCCGGCCAGCCGACGACATGATAACTGCCGAAAGGAGCAAACTAGCCACTTGAAACTTTCAGATTAGGCCCCGAATGGAAATGCGGCGGTAGAGTTCGTTGATGCGACAAATCGGTAGAACGGCTTAGGAGTCATAGTCATTTGAAATGTTGAGATTAATTCCCTGATATTAAAGGAAATACTCATGCGATTGAATTGAAACTTGAAAGTGAATTCTAGCATAACAACGCACAACTTTTCATGAAATTTCGTTGCCATTTCACTGTCAGTAAATTTTTAAAAAAAAATTCATTCGAAATTTTTTTCGAAACAATTTTTTTTCCGGAAACTAATCATTAAATCTGAGAAAAACTAGTTTTCATTATTCGAACATCTTATTTCATAGCAATGTACCAAATTTTATTCTGATATGACCATAATTTCTGGAGATATTGGGAAAAATATGTGAAATTTCTTGGTTTTTTCTCCATATCTTTGCTTTTTCGGAATACCTCTAAAAATACCTCGAAATGAAACCGGGCAGCTAGTTCGAAAATGCTGATGGACCACTTTGTGCAGAATTTCGTGGTAATCGTGCCATCAGAACAATTTGGAAAAAAATTTCAAATTTTTTCTTTTTCGAGCCTTCAATATTCTGGGATCTTCTGATCACATAATGATAAGCTGTATGAATCTTCGAACACTCGTTTTTCAATGAAGTTCTGAATTTCAATTCGATCTAAATTATATTTTTGGAAATATTAGAAAAATAAAATTTTGAATGGGTATATCTGCGGAACCATTGGGTGGATTTTACCCATTCACGAATTCGGCCTTTGTTATTAAGGTCCAAACCTACTCTACTAATACTAATGAGTTTACCGTCGGCAGTTAGGCCGACCGTAGACAATAAACAAAAATTGAAAATAATTGGTAGAAATCTTCTGGGCCGGTATTTGTCATCATAAACGTAGTCGTCCGAAATCCTAGTACAACTAGATATAATTTTTTCTACTCACTGAGAACAATAGTATATTTGATTATTCGAGCTACTTGATTTATTGTTCTTCAGAAGTTACCAGGACTCATCTTCGATTGTTTCTCTCACCCACAGAGTAACTGTTAATATTTCGTATTGTTCCACGAGAATGAAAATTGAACTGAAATCCTTTTTGTTCACTCGTTCCAGGTTACAATCATTCCATAGATATGCCTGCATTCAACTAATTCAATATTTTTTGCCAAAATCTACTCCCTAATTCTCACAGATGATGAACTCCATTCACTTTCGTAAACTCAGTCGTTAGGCCAAGAAAGTTTGAGACATTCCACTCTGTCTATTTAAAAAATGTTAGGTTATAGTAATTTTTCTGTCAGATAACTTCGGGACGTTGTCAATTCTACACGGAGGTCGTAGTATTTACTTGTGTACATAAACCATAGAATCCTGGATAAGAATATAAAGATAGTGACAAGGTCTCAACATATAATTTTGACCTTGAAGACATCTAGCATGTGCCAACCTGATTCTAGAAACAAAAACTGGATAGACCTATTGAACAGCCTAACGACTGACTTCATAAGAGTGAATATACATAATATGTATATTCACATGTTATATGCAAAATATACTCCACTCCTTCCATGCTATCATAGTTGGCTCACCAGAAGCATAGAAAAATGTATCTCAAGAGCGTCATTATCTAGAGGACAATCCACAATAATCTGATGAAAATTCATATCAGGACATATACAAACGTTGCATTATTCAATAATATCAGCATAGCTTCTAGAAAAGAAAAATGGATGAGTATAATTCGATCAAACTGATTATGATTCTATATTTTTTCTCTGATTATGGTGCACGGAATTTTATACAAAAAAATATGACAGTTGACTGTAAGAAAAATAGTGACAGGTTTCACATCAAACGCTAAATGCATGAAAACCAAGTGTGCTCATCGGAAAAAAAGTGACGTCAGCAAGATTAAAATACAAGGAAATATATATTCTGTGCTTTGAATTTGAGTGAAAAAAGTGACATTGGTAAAACGATCACAGATGAGCAGATGAGCACACCATGTTTTGCCTACATCATGGCTAAATGCCTTAAGTGTGAAAAAGAGATTGTTTTATTGAAATAGAAAAGATGCACTTCCACATTTCAGTTTCAGACAGTACTTGTAGATATGTTCAGAATTCATTGTATGAATTTTTCATCTAAACACTGGTTTAAACCACAAATATACGGATGTTTGTTTTACAAACTGTGACCTCATCTGAGTTTCCACGTAGAAATGTTGATTGATCAAATGTCAAATGAAATTGGGTTATGTTGTATTCACTGAAATCATTCTGTACGAGTTTTATTCACTTATAGACAGGGCTGGGCAAAATACATGCTTGGCTTATTTGAAATGCAAATTACAAAATACTTTCTCGCAGGTATTTGAAATACAAAATACTTTCAAGTCGGGTATTTGAAATATAAAATACAAAATACAGTATTTTAACTATTTGTATTTGAAATACAAATCACAAAATACATTCAGGTGTTACGTAAAATGTGAAAAAAGTACAACTAATTCAGCTCAGCTATTTTATCGCTAAATAAAGAATTTCCTTTCAGAAACAAGATTTTTAAATGTAGTATCAGACAAACAGCCTCTTGTTGGAGAATGAATAAAACCTGCTAAAGAAAACAATCTTTCTACAGGTCCTGATGGGCAGAAACTTGTGTTATATTGTATGAACACATTTTTTATGTTAGGATAGTGTTCAAGGATGGTAAGCTCTTTGCTCTTATCGTTTTTAGAAGTTGACTAACTCTAACTCCATGATGAAATGACCATTGCACAGGACCTGTTCTTCCTTTCCATTTGCCGAAAATATGATTGCTAGCAAAAGAACTAGATGAAGCAGATGAACCTCACCATCTGAAGGGAGATTCAGGGTCTATTTTCTGTAGAGCGCTCAGCGCTGAATGTATTTGTCGAAAGTATTTCGAAGACAAAAGTATCGAAATACAAAATACAAAATACTTCATCATCAGGTATTTGAAATACCAATTACAAAATACATTTTCGAGAAGTAATTGAAATACAAATACAAAATACGTATTTGTATTTCAAATACGTATTTCAATTACAAGTAATTGAAATACTGCCCAGCCCTGCTTATAGAATATAGAAACTACTAGGAAACTTCTATGCCTTCAAAATAGTTTTCTAAGAGAGATGTTCGCGGTTATGGAAAAATACGAATATAGTTATATACCCCATCTCTATTGCAACCTCTACATCCATCTTGCCTCGGGTACAATAAGAAGAAAGTAATCGCGAAATGAAAAAATGCAATTCCGGATCGAGTCGAGAAAACTTCAAGTGATATATTTCACTACCTTTCGAATAACTCAGTAGCATCATCTCCCACATTGTTGCATGCCAAGGCACGTGAAATATATTGAGCATTCATGAACTGATTACTAATGCTGATCACATAGATAGCTGCGTAAGAATAATAAAATGGAGAGAGTTAAATTTCAAGTTTCCAAATAATGCAATCTGAGTTGAATGGTACCAGTTCTGGTATAAAGTACAGCTGAATGATTATCTTTTATTGGTTTATGAATGCGGTAATATTTTACAATCAATGCGATGTGTGTATGTGAGAAGGGACAGAACACAGCATACCATTGACTCTATGTCAATCGAGATCTATCTCGGCGAGCCGCAAAGCTAAGAAACTGGCCACGCACAGGTTAAAGCCAATATCCATGTATTACGTTGCACAAAAGGGCACATGCACAATCATGCATTATTCTTGTTGGAAAATATGTTATCCGATTTAATTACTACATCGAGAAAGAAGTCTTTATTACTGGTCTATTTGATGGGTTCTTTGTCCGCCTTTGTGTTTCGTTGTACGTGATATCTGATTGAACTTGCACTCCGGCAATTCTAGGAATTTTAAAACTATTTTCGTTGTCATCTTAGTTATCAATCATAGATTTGATTCGTATGAAGCCGCACGTTGGGCGCCAATTTATTGTTATATTTAAGTTTCGACATTTTTGTAGATGTTCTATTGGATATATTTCCATCATTCGAAAAATCTATACAAATTTACTGCATTCGTTAAATAGAATGGTTCAGAAAGGATCAACTATTGCCAATGAAAACTGCTGCTTACATTGACTTCCCCCCTACAGAGAGCAAGAAATCTTGGAAACAGGATACACACAGGCCAATATCCATGTATTACGTTGTAGAAAAGGGTGCATGAACAATTATACATTATTCCTATTGGAAAATATTTATCCGATTTAATCACAACATCGAGAAAGAAGTATTTATGATTAGTGTATTTGATGGGTTCTTCGTCCGCATTTGTGTTCCGTTGTACGTGGTATCTGATTGAACGAAATCTTTTCAACAAAAGCAATATTCAGCACAGTATTTCAAGATTCTTTATTCGAAAGGGAAGTAGAATGTCCGGCAATTTCACTTCCGAAATTCCAGGGATTTCAGAACTATTTTTGTTGTCCTGTTTTCGTAATTTTAACTCATAGTTTTGATTCATATGAAGCTGCACTTACGTTTGGACATTTTTGAAGATGTTCTACTGATACTTCGATTATTGGGGAAAATATTTACGCCTTCGCTGTGTTTCTGTATTGTGAATTGTGAAAAAAGTCATTATCTATCGAAAACGAAAAAATTTGGCTTATTCTACGATTCACCGTTCGATACAGCCGACGCTGTCTATTGGCTTGCTAGAGAGAAAAGTACACGAGAAGAGGGAGAGAGTGGATATATCCCGGTACGTCATGGAAGCCGCGAAGTTTCGTCCGTTCAAACAGTCGATACGTGGAGTCAAATTTAAAAGATAGTTTTCTTGTTGAAAAGTGAAATTTTTGACGGCGTTGAAGTTTTTCAGTAGTGTTACGGCTAGAATATTCGATTCCAATGATAAATGAATTTTTCACTCTAGAATCAGGCAAATCATCCCTTTGAAGTGATTGAATCAAACATGTTCGTCTTTCCACCCTAACTGGTTCGATCAACCTCTATCTAATTTTTGGGGACGGAAATCTAAAAGAATTGGTGTGCTCATCACTATTGGACCGATAGCTTTAGCTCAAAACTGAACGAAATTTCATATTTGACTTTGATCTGCAAATGAAGACATATCAATTTATGTAACAAGCAGGAGTCAGTATATTTAACCTGGAAAATCTCTGTTCGAATCACTCTTGCAAACTATTCTTTTACCTGTTGGTATTTACAAAGGTTAAGTAATCGAAATTAACTAAAAATAACAGTTCCAAATCGTTTATTCACTGAGATAATACACAAAACATTAAAATTGGTTCTTATAGGGAATCTCTCTGATTTTCCCCCCATCAGCTGCTGTTTAAGTCTCATTTTGCTGAACCATAATGTGCTGACAGTGCTCAATAGACGACTTCGGCCCAAGTTGCCAACCCACAATTTTCTTGACAAATTTACTACACTGGAGAACGGGAATTTCAGGCAAAATTCGACATGATAAGGTTCGCGTTATTTATAAATATCCGTAAAATGTTTGTTAGGCTGAAATTTAAGTTGGGATTCCTGATTTCATGTTGATAGTGTCAAGTATATGAAGGATAGGTTCCGCCAATCAACTTAGTTATTTTGGTTGCTGGATTTACGTTCTGTAAATATGAAATATTCGGTTGGTTCCTGAAAAAAGGTTAATTACGGAATTTGATCGATGAAAAAGAAATCTTTCTGTCATCAGAACATAGACATATTGAGTCTATGCACCAGAACGACAATCAATATTTTATGGTTACATATCCATAGCATAGAACAATCTTTATTTACCTTACGATCCATAGACCATACCTTGTAATTTTTCCATTGTTGATTGTTGTCTCTTCTATGTTCTATGGAACATAAAATAAATAAAGATTGTTCTATGCCATGGATGTGTTATCATAGAATATTGACTAGTGTTCTGGTGACAGAAAGAGCGTTCTTTCATCAATCAAATTCCGTAATTAACTTTTTTTTCAGGAACCAACCGAATATTTCATATTTACGGAATGGAAAACCTACAACCGAAATAACCAAATCGATTTTCGGAACATATCCTATATAAATTTGACACTATTCACATGAAATTAGGAGTCCCAACTCAAATTTCCACCAATCGCAGATTATCTCAACAAAACCCTATATTTGGTAGGAATTGTCTTGTTTGAGGAGCCGAGGCATTTTTAACGGATATTTATAAATAACGTGAACCTTATCAAGTCAAATTTGTCCAGAAATTCCCGTTCCCCAGTGACAGTAAATTTGTGAAGAAAATTGTGGGTTGGCAACTTGGGCCGAAGTCGTCTATTGAGTTAATATATCGAACGTTTGTTGTTTCGTTCAGAATTGAAATCTTATAATTCCTAATGAAAGATCTTATATACAGTTCTCATCAGTATTCTAAGCAGTTAACCTAACCCAAATATCACCACCCACAATCCTAAGACACCTCCATCCTGACCTTTTTTTCAATGTCGCAAAAAAACTCGTACCGTGATCCTAAAACGCACTGTTTGAGACCACCATCGAGTTTCCCATAACGAACCGACGTCGGTAATGTCCCCTGATGCCTCTAAAAGAGCCCAGCACGTTTGAAATCTTCTCGACCCGAGCAAAGACACGTGCAATGAATTATTTACCAATGCCCGATCGGCGGCAAGAAAAATACACAATTAAAAAAAGATGTCGTTATTATTCACGATCGTTTTTATTGTTAATCTATGCACCATAAGCTGTTAGTATCCATGTATTAGAGTCCGCTCGTAATAGTCTAGATACCGGGAGGACATAAAATTCTACTATGTCGCACTCTTAAAATAGTTACGGTGAGATATGGAGCTCGAGGAAATGACCATACTGACCTGGGAATGCCACAATCTATGGCGATATTTTGAAATTTTATGAAATGGATCAATTACGTTGACCATAAGTATGAACCAGAACGCTTGGATTGGCGTCTGAATTTAAGATCGCAACGCCACGGTGGCCAGTTTCAGAACCTTACAAACAGACATAGATTTTGTTTTGATAGTCGATTTTGTACTGTTCGTTAGTGTTTGGTTTGGTAATTTTTGATTTCGTGATTCATTCAAAGACTTTCTAGACTTTTATAGTTGACGAGAGTATTTCTGGGAGTCAATATTCCATTCTTATAAAGTAGGTATGTATCATTCTTCAATCTTATTGAGTGTAGCAACTCTAAAATTACGGGGATATCTCCAAGGTTAGACAGTATTTTGATATTATTTATTTTCAGATCCAAATGGGAAGATTGACTTCGGTGGATTTCTTAGGTTGTCTTGAAAGTTGAAAAACAGATAGTATTGTAGAACATACTTTTTGGAATAATAGACAAATACTTATAGCTTTAATATTTTTACAGCGAAGGACTAAATACTCAGTATATTGTGAATAAAATGAATGCATTCACATAACACTAATGCTAGTTGTATCGTAAGTCTTATTCATTATGGATTGACAAATAGATTTCCAACACTCATATGATTGGTCTTGAAAAAGCTGTAATAAATGAGCCTTTTACAACTTTGCTCTCATCTGCAGAAGCACTTTGAGCGAAGAGTATTCATCACCACATATTTCTTTGTTGAGACTCTTTTATTTCAATTGTCAGTTCTATCACTATAACATTTACGTTGTTCCTTAATGATCAGTTCAACGGGCGGATTTCTGGAAGGCAGAGCATTCCTCTTAATTAAATTTCTCTGCTTGGATTAGGGGCCTGGAAAAAAATTATCTTCCTGAATGTGATCTTATATTTCATGCTTACCTCTATGAAAATGATCATCATCGGTAAAAGGCAGGTAACAGACTCATAAATCTTGTTTGTTGGTTTTTATCGATTCTTCAACACTTGCAGGCACGAAAGTTTTTTTTACACTAACTCGAAATTTTTCAACGGGCTGTGAAAATGTATGGGAAGGGACATTTGAGTTTGCTTTTCCTCAGTAGAAGTACTTGTAAAATCACACAAACGCCAAAAAAAAGTATAAACTTTCTCATTTTCTTAACATTTCTTTCAACTTGTCAATGATTATGTCTGTACCTCGGGTTACTCGGATAGCCACTACAGGGAGTAGCGCTTATCTTCATTCGCCGATTCAATCAGTTTTGTTTCGAGGATGTTCGACTGATTCTATTTTATCTTTAATCCCTAGAAATACTCTTTCATTCGAGCAGCAGTATGAGCCCTAGCGTTAGATTGATGTTAAAACATCCTTGCACTTGGACGATTTTCGCGAACCTCAATTCTGTTATGTTTGATTCAGAATCAACAGAAGGTTCATCCTCCAGTTCTACAATAGGGACATATACATTGAATGGTTACTTCATTCACTCATTCATTCATCCATCGCTTTAACGTGTCCGGCTTAACCATGTACACAGAACTGCAGCCTTCACGGCAGTGCTTTTCAAGGTTTATTCGATAAACTACTAGATTTCAATTCGATTCGATCTGTATTTTTGGTAATATTGGAAAAATAAAATTTTGAATGGGTATATCTACGGAACCATTGGCGGATTTTACCCATTCACGAATTCGACCTTCGTTATTAAGCCCCAGGCCTGCTCTACAAATATCGAGTTTCTAAGTTGTTTCTTCCGGAAGTTATTGTGTTAACGGTCAGCCGTGATATACCCATTCAAAATTTTATTTTTACAATATTTCCAAAAATATAAATGAGATCAAATAAATATTCAGTAATTCATCGGAAAATTACAGGTTCCTACAGAATTTAATGACGATAATATGATCGAAGATCACAGAATATTGAATATTTAAAAAAAAATTTGGAATTTTTTTTTTGAATTATTCGTGTCATTACACGATCATCACGAAATTTCGCGCAAAGCTTTCCATCAGCGTTTTCAAACTAGATACCATTCTTTCTTTATGATTGAATAAGCAGTTTTTGAGTTATTCCGAAAAAACGAAACGAAATTTTACATATTTTTCCCCGATATCTCCGAAAGTAATAACCGTATCGAATTGAAATTTGCAACACTACTGTAAAATATAGAGCTCGAAGTATACCCGAAATTTTCACCAAATGCAATGAAAAAAGTACCAAAAAAATTTTTTGTTCCTGTTACTGTCTCAACGAAATTACGCGAAAAGTTATAAGTCCTTATGGTCAAACCATCTGCCAAGTTTCAATCCAATCGCTTCAGAATTTCTCGAAATATCAGGGAAATAACCTCAAAACTTCAAATGGCTATAACTCCGAAACGGTTCGACCGATTTCGCCCCCTAACGAAATTAACCTTCGCATTCTGAAATGAATTCTACTCTGAAACTTTCGAGTTGATAGAATTTTCCGTACGCCAGTAATCTTGGTGACAACCAGAACAGATTTTGACACCTGATTTGTCATCAGTGAGTCCAACCTAATCGTTTGGAACCATTTTCGGCTCAAAATTCGAACACTACCGACATTTGGACAAAACGATAGCACGCTGTTCCCATAGAACAAACGCGCAAAAAGTGTTTTATTTGATGAAAGGAATCTATGGTTAAAATTAATGTACAACTTAAAGACTCATCCTGTATAATGTCCTCCTACAAAATGTTTACTTTTTCTGCACTTTTTCCAATTGGGAAATTTCATATTGATCTCCTAAGAACCACTTGAAATATCAGGAAAATAAACTCAAAATTCATAATAAATATATATTCGAAGCCATTTGGCCAATCAAAAGAGTTAACTTTTTTTGCAGAACTATCAGCGTGTAAAAGATATGCCTGCTTCTGTTTTCGAATCTAGCTGTCAAATCAGAAACTTTAGCTGCTACACCCTGTATATTCCCCCAAAGAATAAAATTCTTTCATGTCGCCTCTGTAAATTGCTACACTGAGATACGGAGCTAGGGAAAATGACAGTACAAAACGAGAAATGCAACAATTGATATTTTAATATTAGATGAAATGGATCAATTACATCGACCGGGACGATAAACCAGAACACTTAAATTTAATAAGGTTCGTAATGACGATACTCGTCTAATTAAGAGTAAATCACCTTATCGACTCGATCTTCAATCATTTTTTGTTGTTTTAATTGCTAAAAAGCGGGATCATATATGTTTACTCGGAGTAAGTTGCCAGTGAATCGTCTTCACTTCTTAGGAAATCGCTGATTTGAAATGTAATAGAATCTGAAATAACCCATCTAGTACAAGCTTGGAATGCGGGCGATCGCTATTCAACTCAGTCAACAAAACCTCTCTTTTCTCAATATGTTTTTTATTATAATTAAGGATTCCAGTGCGGTATTGAGGATAATTTCATGTTGAAACACATTACTGCTCTATGGTCAGATTTGATCCAACTGCCGATCAAAAACACAATTACTTTCGAAAAATTCGTGTTCGAAGAAGAGTTAAATCCATCCGATTCCGCAGATATATACCATTGTATAAAGACAAGTGTTGTATTTATACAATTCAAATTCATTCAAAATTTTATTCTCGCAATATTTGCAAAATACAGATCGGATCGAATAGACGACTTTGCCCCAAGTTGCCAACCCACAATTTTCATCACAGATTCACTATTACTGGGGAACGGGAATTTTAGGACAAATTCGACATGATAAGGTTCGCGTTATTTATAAATATCCGTAATAGATGCCTCGGATCTTCAAACAAGATGATTCCTTTCAAATATAGGTTTTTGTTAGGCTGAAATTTAAGTTGGGATTCCTGATTTCATGTCGAGTTTATGAAGGATTCGTTCAGCAAATCAACTTGGTAATTTTGGTTACCGATTTTCCGTTCTGAAAATATGAAATATTCGGTTGGTTCCTACAAAAAAGGTTAATTACGGAATATTATTGATGAAAAAGCGGTCTTTCTGTCACCAGAACATAGTCATATCAAGTCCATAATGTAAGTAAAACATGGTGTGCTCATCTGCACAGAATATATATTTCCTTGTATTTTAATCTTGCTGACATTTTATTTTCAGATGACCACACCATGTTCTTTACATCATGTATTAAGTCTATGCACCAGAACGACAATCAATGTTTTATAGTAACATATCCCTAGCATAGAACAATCTTTCATTCATTCCTACTTAGTGGGTTCAACCACAGCCGTCTCTAGAAATAGCCTGGAACACAGTCTGACAACGCCGCATGAAACCGAAACAGAGAGGCCGGCCGCTTGAACGCGTAGTATGTGAATATGAATGCAAAGCTGCACTTTTCACTTCGTCAAACTAATTTAATGACTTTATTTTCGAAAAATACCTGAAACAATAATATAATTATGCCCTACTTGGTCAATAAATCGAATAGCATCGTTCATTTCTTCTCAACATTCGTGACATGACGTTGAAACTCGAGTAATGACATTGAAGTTGTTATTCAATTTATTGTTCAGCAAGAACCACGGGAAGGTGTAGGGCCATCTCTCACCAAAATAACATAAACTTAAATAAAATTCTCAAAACTAAAATATATTCTAAAACTTAACAATAGATATTTGTTCGACTAGGGCGAATGAAACGTTGTTATCATCGAATTAAGGTTTCTAACTTTTTGTTCTTCATCAGTGGCGAATTTTTACTATCTCCCAGATTTTTCCGCTTTTTATTTTTTTCAGCAATAACGTTATTATTTCTATTTTTGGACCTTTTTTCAAAAAATCATTATTACCGACTTGATGAAAGTAGGACGATGAAATGTGTTTTATTGCATAGATAAAGGATCGAACTGCACGTAAAAAAATTCGACATCACCCAGCTTCATTATTTTGGTCGGCACGACGTCTCAAAGTTGACCAAAATTTCGAAATTTTTTCACTATTTCCGCCATAATTTCTAAACGGTTGTCACTGGACGATTTCTAATGACATATTCGTGATCTACGACCCCGATTTAATAGGAAACGATAACAAGGTCGACGATTTTCGAAAAAAAAAATTTATTTTTCATAAAGAACCGCGAATAAACATCAAAGCGCAGAGGGGTGGGGGTAAGATTTAGCGATTCCGTGCGAAATTTTATTTTTGAAGCTATGACAATATGCACATCATATATTATGGATTCGAACACGTAGATTACGAATCTGTAATTAGATTTTGCGTAACTGATTCGGTTTGGAAAATATTCCGGATTTGGTGAGAAATTTTCGAAATTTGGGTCAACTTTGGGCCGTCGTACAGATCAAACGCGTAAGGCTGCACAATATCGAATTTTTTGGTCATATCTGGGTCCTTTGTAAGTACGTAGCCAATTATTTTATAGACGAAGGTCCTCTGGTTGAAAAATTATGATTTTTTTAAAGAAGGTCCAATTTTTTCGATTTTCTTCTGGCCATAAAAAACGAACCAGACTCTCCACTAACATTCTGATTGGATTTTCTTCATCTACGCCCTCGAATTAGTATATGTTTCAAATTTCAGGTCGATCGGAGAACTTTCGATTTTTGGTAAAATTTTAAGGGGTTACCCTTAAGAAAATCTCGATTTTCGAAAAATAATTTTCCGACTCCTATCGCCGGGAAATTTGGCACACTTACTAATTTGAGGGCGTAGAACAAGAATATAAGGTCAGATATTTTTTAAAAAAATCGTCCTGGACGTGAGAGGTCCTTGAAGTTCCAAAATTTTGGACCTTTTTTCAAAAAATCATTATTACCGACTCGATGAGAGCAGGACGATGAAATCTGTTTTAATTCATAGATAAAGGATCGAACTGCACGTAAAAAATTCGACATCACCCAGCTTCATTATTTTGGTCGGCACGACGTCTCAAAGTTGACCAAAATTTCGAAATTTGGGTGCATTAAAGACGGCTGTGGTTCAACCTGTGGTTATGTCCCCAGTCACGAAATCTTAATATATTTTTACACTAACAATCATTCATATTCATACCTTACTAAGAGACATTTTTTATTATTAAGACGCACAAACATATACCTACACCCCAAACTTACACAACATCCATGACCTCACCGGGATTCGAACCCAGTACCTTCAGCATCCTAGAACATGTCTCCATCCTCTAGGCTACCGAGGTATCCCCTAGAGCAATCTTTATTTACCTTATGATCCATAGACCATACCTAGTAATTTTTCCATTGTTGATTGTTGTCTCTTTTATGTTCTATGGATCATAAAGTAAATAAAGATTTTTCTTTGCTATGGATATGTTACCATAGAACATTGACTGTCGTTCTGGTAACAGAAAGAAAGTTTTTTCATCAATAAATTCCGTGATTAACCTTTTTTCAGGAACCAACCGAATATTTCATATTTGCGGAATGGAAAACCGGCAACCGAAATATCCAACTTGATTTGTGGAACATATCCTATATAAATTTGACACTATTAACATGAAATCAGGAATCCCAACTTAAATTTCAGCCAACCAGAGATGATCTTAACAAAACCCTATATTTGGAGGGAATAATCTTGTTTGAGGAGCCGAGGCATCTTTTACGGATATTCATAAATAACGCGAACCTTATCATGTAGAATTTGTCCTGAAATTCCCCTTCACCAGTGATAGTAAATTTGTGATGAAAATTGTGGGTTGGCAACTTGGGCCGAAGTCGTCTATTGAATTCCAATACTTTGTTTAAAATGGCAGTTTGTCAAATTGACAAAAGTCTCAACTCAAAAAGCAAAATCGAAAGAAAATTATTCTAAAAATGTTCTCCTTTGTCTGATGAAAGAGTCAGATTTGTACTCTGAAACGTCACAGTCCGCTTTGTTTATCGTTTTTATTGTTCCTGTATTGTTCATTGGACAATCTGTTCTCCACGAAACTGTCCTGCTTGACTGATAGTTTAATCCGCAAGGGCGTTTTTCAAGGAAAAACAATTTTTATTCAATTTTAATAGTTCTGTTTTGGATATTGGGAGTGAAAACCCAAAAAAACCTAAAAAATGATATAAAATGTATGGCTCTTGTGAAAATACCAAAATAGTAAAAATAGTCGACCTGAAATATAATAGTAATATTCAATCTTATGTATCAAAAATCCTAACAGAACCATTCTAATTAATATATTCAGAATCATTCAACGTATTGGTTATAGGTTGAAAATGCGCGCAAAAGCCAAGAATCAATCTGATCACATCGGTACCCCAAACATTCAAATTAGTATGACTCCAAAAAATGTTGCGGGGATATAGCCCATTAAAGTTTGGTTCGAAGGTTAAGGTGGCTCCGGATAGAATTAAATTCAACATCGGTGAGTCAAACCTATTTTCTGCAAAAAAATTCGAGAATCACAGACATTTGGGTAGGATGATATCGCGCTGCTTTGGGAGAACAAACGCTCAGAAGTCAAGATGAATGAAAATTGTGTGTTTCATTCCACAAATCTCAATAGAAAGAGAGAAACCAACACCCAACTAACGAACTTGAGCGAAAACTGCACAGCTTTCGCAAAAAATCCTCAACTCTCACAACCATCTGCGAAATCGATCGAAATAATTGGAATTATATCGGACTCGCGAGGATTCAACTGCTCCTTCATGGCCTTAACTCCGGGCATTCTTGGCCAGAACATCGCGTGTGAACCGAGATAACATGTAACCGATATGGATGACATGCTAGTCTATGGTTTGCGTAGGAGGTGGGCAACTATAACATTGTATCCGGTGAACCACCCAGAATACTCTGAAATTAGTGGTACACCGGTATTGACGAACACAAAAAATGAATATTTCATAGACACACAAACGTATAATTATATGTTACATAGGAGTAGTATAACAAAACAAATGGGACAAGAACGCAGATGTAAGCTTTAATAGATTCGATTGTTATGGTTCGATCGCAGTTTGGTTTTCAGTAAAACCGTCTCTAATGAATAATTGTAGTTTACTGAAAATTGACTCCCGGTCAATCGAAATGCATGAATAAAATATGGGACAAGTTATTCGCCACACTACCGTAACCTTTTGCTGTGTGAAAACGCCTTCAGTTGGTTATTAGGCCTAATTTATGCGAAATTAAATGAAAGTAAAAATTCTCGGAAAGAAGCAACGAAGGTAAAAATTTGGTTCATTCATGTCAAATTGAAAAATGTGATGAAATTCAAGGAGCCTGCAGTAGGATTGCGAAAAATATTTAATTTGACTCGGGACTCATCTTTGCCCTGAAGATAGAGAAGATAGATCGTCGGTTTCACAAAACTTTGACGGCTGATCTAGTTGATTAACGGCCGGTTGCACAAAACTTTGATTGCCAGATCAAGGGCTTGATTGTCAGTCAGCAGTAAATTCTGTGCTCGATTTTAGTTCATTTTCAACCCAACCATCGAATGCAAACTTTAATCAACGAGTTGATAGGACGTCAAAAGTTTTGTGAAACCGACGTTAAGATTCACATTCGATGGTTGGGCTGAAAATGAACTGAAATCGGGCACAGAATTCAGTGTTCATTGACAATCAGGCCATTGATCGGGCAATCAAAGTTATGTGAAACCTATTCTGTTTGCAAATAGCAATATTGCTTCAATAAAAGATAAAGAAAAATATTTGATTTCATAACAAGATCAGAAATATTGGTATTCTGATCAACGATTTTGAGCAATATGATCTGTCACTTTAACAAAGATCTTGCTGTCAATATCGCTATCTTAGCAACCTCAAAATAGTACTTGCTATGCTTGATAAAAAGATAAATTAGAAACGGAATATTGCAGAGATCCATTTGTTTCATTATTATTTCTTCCAAAAATTCGAAAATATTGATCTAGATTATTTAATTTTAAGGAAAGTTCTCAGACTAAAATATCGGCTTAGTAGACAACAGCTGAGATGATTATTCTAATTATCTCAACAACAACCCTTCGAGTTGCCAACAGTAAAGTTCGAATTTCGAATTATTTACGCCTGAATAAAATTGCTACATTTGATCTCTGGTATCTCAATATTCTATTTGTATCCAGGAAATTTGGTTATTGGTCAATTTGACTTTAATTGGTTTTTTCTGTTTCGTAACATTTTTGTCGATGTTCACATGTTTCGAAAGCTTACATAGAGGTTCTACTATGAGGTTATGTATGCGAAATCATTGAAAACTCACGAAATGTTTATGAAGTAGGGTTATATTCTTCTTCTTCTTCCTTGTATCTCTAAAGTCACAAAATACAGTGTTGTCAGCTCTAAACTATCCGATTGTGAAAGTCCTACAATATTGCTATGACAAAATTCATAACAAACAATGCTAAAACACTCGAAACAGAAAACGTAATATGGCCATATTGCTATGAATTAGAAACAGCAGTATGACTTGAATAGCGAGGTTTAAAGCAATACGCATACTGAATAGACCTGAATATTTTCAGTATACACAGGAAATCAATGTTGAATTTTGAGCAGACAAAGGAAATTTAGGCATGTGAAATGTTTATAATCCATCTTTTTGCAATTCAAGAATTTTTTCCGAAAATGCTTTTAACGACTAAGTTGGAAAATCCTATAGCAGTATCAATTATATCCGGCCTGCTGTCCTCCGCTACCATAACTTGAGAACCAGAAGAGATAGCGACTTAAAACTCTCAAGGAAGGTTGGATACCAGAATGTTCAGTCTAAGCTCGTTTATAAGCCAAATCGGGCGAACAGCTTTCGAGTTATTCTAATTTTTGAGCTTATTTCCTCAGTATTTCAGAAACTATTCATACGTTCGAATTGTAACTTCATTATAATTTTAAGAACACTGACACCCACCTGCTTGCAAAATTGAAATTGTGTTTTTAGTAAATTGAAATAGGAGAACAATCTCGAAAATTTTCCAGAGTTTTCGTCGAGAATTGCATACTGCAACGATTCTAATAACAGCGAGATAAATTCGAATACCTGGAACTTCATAAATCTCGACGTTAAGAAGAGAAAACGGGGTGTCGTTTTACAGGGCTCAGTAATTATATTTTGAATTTTTTTGGAATGTACTGAATTCTTTTGCGAGAATACGCAATACGGTTCTTTTCATTTTTCACTCAATTTCAGGTTCTATTTTCCCATAAATTCTTGAAAGAAGCTTCTTGAAAGTAGCAACATTGCACATTCTTAATATATTTTTCATTTCCATTCAATTAAAAAAAAATTGATACGAACGAACTGTGGCCTTCAAATTTTTCCCCATTACATTCGAAGTACTGTATTCTGTTAAGTAGATGAGCTGTCATTTGGATTCCCTATCAGTGTTCAAGACTATTTTTGTGTCAAAAGTCGAAAATTCCAGCTCTTTTTCCTCAGGATCGTAGATATGTTCCCCATTAAAACCATAAAAAAAAATGATTGACATCTTTCCTTCGAATGTAGTTTCCGTCTTCTTCAAGGGTTGATATTTCTATCCCCGCAATTTTCCAAAATATCATTCATCCTACTGAGAATTACTGTTTTATCTTCTGTTCAAGAGCTTATATGTATAATCACTCCACAAAATCAGTTTATTCATTTCACGCAACGTATTTACGATAAGAAAACACAACTAGATTCAACAAAACATTTTATTATAGCAAAATATAAAAAATCAATAACATAAGGCACGTTTCTTACTGGCCGTAATCTTATATAAACTTCATATAAAAAAATAATCTTTCATTTACATACATAATATATAAACATTTAATTCACTGCATTTCTGACCCAAAACTGACCATCGTATATAAATATTTATCTATAAATAATATTGAAGAAGAATAGGGATACAATGATGAAAAACAAAAGTTGTCATTTTTATCAGGTACTGATAATTATTACTCTCGTTCGAAAAGGCCTTATCCATTCTGATGTTCTCCGAATAGTTGTGGAGATATTTTATGTACATGAACATCAAACAAATTCATTGAGAATATAGGTAAATTGAACTTTTGCTTTTTATCAAGAAGATCACAATAGATATAGAATAAGTGACCTACGCTCCATCGTAGTTTGACTTTTGTTCGAAATATCACCAAATGATTTTTATTAATCAAGATATCTAAAACACTGGTGGATTTAAATTTCAGTATGACTGATGACATTTTCATTTGTGAGATTTCAAAAGATAGGCACTAGTTGCGTTGATTTCTTCGTCGTTTCTTTTTTCCATATTTATCGTGCTTATATATCTTCTCAACTCAAGTCAAATACAATTTTGTGATTGAACTAAAGTCAGAACAATGAACATAGAACCGTCTTTTCTTCAGGTCTGTGATCGAAAAGCAATACCAGTATGGAAGAGGAGGCTATCTGCCCCTCAGGTAGATAGAAGAAAGAAAATTATGAAGTACCAACATCTCTCATCTCTATATATGATGATTCATATACCTATATATGGTCTATGATGAAGGGGAGATAAGTTTACATCTCTCTAGATGTTCCTCATTTTTTGAGGTTATATCTCAGTCCTTGTCCTTTGCATATGGTCAGAACAAAGTCCAACTTCAAATAAAATTTCGCTCGCCCTCTACAGGAATAAAAAGAATTAGCACCTATCCTTTTATTTCCATCACATTAGTGAAACCACCAGTATTCTAGATATACACACCTTGATTATTTCTAACTTAATTTTCCACAGATAACATGAAACATTATAGATCAAAGCAGACATTAAGACTGACGATTGCTGTAAATATACAAGGAACATTATAAATTCAACAATTAGTAACATCTGTCGTTTGTCGATTCAAGGTAAGATCTAAAGGCGCCGATTTTAAGAGTCCTTCGTTCGTTGCACCCCTATTTTCACTATCCGAATTGACACAACATAAAGGAGTTGTCTTTACCGATAAGTCCATCGGCTGATCTTGACATATAGATGGCGTGGGTGCGAGTGGTGCAAAAGGAATCTTCACCCAGTAGTCCTTCCAAGTGGACGGATCACTGAAAACTGATAAGGGTGGCAACCACTTAGACAACATTCCGTTTGGTGGAAGGGAAGTTGGAGAAGGAGAGGGTATAGGGCAGTGGATCATCCTTCTCCTCGCGAAATACTCGCTATCACTAGATGAGGAGGGCTGTTTTTTCGAAGATTTATCAGAAACGCACTCACGATCACTAGGCGGAGATGAACAAGGTTTAGAGCTGTCGCGGAAGAGTGATTTAGCATCTTCCTCCACGTCTATTGAAGAAGCTCCGCTATCTGATTCCGAACTCCTGGTTTCTCTTGTTGTCGTAGCTGGTGGTGGACGCATGAAGGGCGTCAGGTAAGGGTGGGGTCGTAGCAAGGCTGCCGCCATGTTCATGTTCTGACCATTGGATTGTTGCTCCTGAAGAAGACAGTGGATCTTGAACCAGTTGGAGCGTCTGCCGTATCTGGATCCGCTTTTGGACATCCCTACCAAGAGGCATTTCCTGAGTCGACAGGCTTTGCAAGCTGTGCGATTCTTCTTGTTGATGACACATTCTCCGTTGTTCTTGCACTCGGATATGGAACTCAGGTTGTTGTAGGTTCGACCGAAGAAAGACTGTAATAAAAAAGAGCGGTTAGTCATATCAAAAATTGGAAGAACATTTCGGATGTTCGTATAAAGTGATAGATTGTTGAATTTGCTGCAGAACAAAATTATTTTACAGGAAAGTAAATAATATGTGGATAATGTTTTTTTTCTGGTAAAAATGATTTCACTTTTTCACCTCATTTAACCAAATTTTTCGAGAAAAAGGTGTTTCAAGATTGCATTTCCCGAAATATAATATTTCGAAAAAGTAACTATTACCACTTATTTCATAAAAGACTTAAGGCTTTGTGGTGATATATTGGACATTAGGTTTAAGAGTGTAAGAGTAATTCTTGGAATGCATTAACGTTCAAAAACACACAATAAACTAAAAAAAGAGTTACAATAGGAGAATAATTTGATTTCGTGGAATGAAACAATTGATTATTTCAACTATTTTCAGTTTGATGTGAGAATAGTTTTCGGAATAAAAATAAGTTGAGATATTTTTTGAATAAAACTTAACTGATTAGGAGAATGCAGAAATCGAAGATTTCAGTGCGCGTCAAAATTATGGAAAAAATTCATTTTCTCAGGAGAAAAATATTTGGCAACAAAATCCTGAAACAGGTCAATTTTGTTTAACCTTTACCAAATTTATATGCACTTTTGAAGGATTTTTGTTGCACCCTGTGCCATCCCCATCAAACCTCTAAATTTTTTGAATAGGGAAAGTAGGTCATGTGGTACTTTTTTGGCAAGTTCTTTGTATCTTCTTCACAGGCGTGCAGACATTTTCAGGAAAAAATTTTTTTTTTCGAAAAATTAGTTAGTTCAAAGAGGTTTCAGTATTTGCACTTTGTCATGGCTCATTTACTATTTCCAATGTCACTCCATTTTTTTCTTCATTAAAGGGTTCGTAGGAGTTGAAAATTGTGCATGAACAAAACTGTAATGGTCGACTTCTATTCGGTGACAAATTTAATCAGGTACCATCGTCTCAAAGTAAATGAGCCATGACAAAGTGCACATACTGAAAACCTCTCTGAAGTAACTAATTTAAAAAAAAAAATTTTCTCGAAAATTTCTGCACGCCTGTAAAGAAGATACAAAGACCTTGCCAAAAAACTACCACATGACCTGCTTTCGCTATTCAAAAAATTTAGGGGGTTGATGAGGATGTCACAGGGTGCAACAAAAATCCTTCAAAATGCATAAAAATCTGGTAAAAGTGAAACAAAAATTGACATGTTTCTGGATTTTGTTGCCGAATATTTTTCATCTGAGAAAATGAATTTGTTTTATAATTTTGACGCGCACTGTTTATCGCGGTTATTGGCAATGTTGAAGCATGCAGGTAGTGTTTGCTCTTAAGACAAGAAGAACAAACAGAATAAAGCCACACATAATTGTAGATCCCAAATATAGGGAATCATGTATTTTCAACCAATATAAATCACATGATAAATTGAAATGAAACAGCAATACCGATCGCGAGGCTTGTTAATTGTGAAGTGATGAAGTAAATAAACTATATTTGTCTAAGTTTGTTGAAAAACAATTTCAATTTGTGAATCTCCATGTGAAGTCAATTTCCGTTTCTGATTTGCAGCACAACAGAAATAACCCCTTACAAATAGATTATAACTTCTGAAGCAAGAGCAATTTCTTGATATTGTTTGAGTATCTTTGAACAATATTTTTTATTTTTATGAATTCTTTTTAAGAATTGATAAAGAATACCTACTCAAATTCAAAAGGAAACGCAACCTCCGTCTATCATTGTGTAAAACAGTGGTATACTACCATTTTATGATTTGAAATGTGAATTGTTTGAATTCAAGACTTTATGAACCCATCTTGATTCCCTAATTAAAAAATTATTGCTATTTCACCGAAGAAACCCGAATGTACATCACATGCACATAGTTCACGCTAATATCCATCAAGATAACTATCTCATCGATGTATTTTACTGACCCCGATAAAGTACCGGACGAGTAGGTGTTAAAAGATCTTCCCATAGAGTAAAAGATAAGCGTAAACTTTTTGAAATGCTAACAGATGCCGTTATGTTAACACTTGTAGTTTGTTCCGAAGATGTTTCAAGAAGGCGACACAACTTCCTTCACACACACCTTAAATATTCCGACTAGGAACATGACCTTTAAGACCTCCGTTGCCTATCCACCTGTCTCACAGGTTATTTTAAGATTCGAGAAATTTGCTAGTCCAAACAGTATGGAACATAATATAATTAGAGAATGGGCCGCTTAGAGCTACGCACAACACCGTGATTTTTCAGGCGTATCAAGTTGGCAGAGTATCTGAGACTTAACTTCGAATAGCATTAACTTTGGCATTGTTTTCGGGGATAACAAGTCATTAGGAGATGGGTTTTGAAGTTGGAAGGGAATTTTTGCGCGCATGTTCTAGGGAAACAGCGTGCTATCGTTTTGTCCAAATGTCTGTAATTTTCGATGATTGAGCCGAAAATGGTCTCAATCGACTAGGTTGGACTCACTGATGACGAATCCGGTGTCAAAATCGATTCTGTCCGGCCGGCCGTGGACACGATAACTGTCGAACGGAGTGAGCTAGCAACTTGAAACTTTCAGGGTAGGTCGCGCATTGGAATGCCGCAATTAAGTTCGTTAATTGGCCAAACCGTTCGAATGGTTTCGGAGTTATAGCCACTTGACATTTTGAAGTTATTTATTTTTTATATCAGAAACTACTCAAGCGATTGAATTCAAAATTGGCAAATAGGTGGAGTATAACAACCCGCAACTTTGAGCCAAATTTTGTCAGGACAATACTGTCAGAAAATTTAGAAAAGATGTTTCTTCAAAATTTTTTTTTCGAAAACCGTCTATCATATCCAGGAAAAAATTCCACTCGGACTTTGATCGCCATATTTCACAGCAGCGTACCAAATTTCAGTTGGATACGATTATAAGTTTTGGAGTTATCGGGAAAAAATATGTCAAATTTCGAGGTTTTTTTCTCGATATCGTTGCTTTTTTCAGTAAAACTCGAGAAATACTGATTCAATCCTAATAAAACTTCGCAGCTAGTTTGAAGATGCTGAAATACAACTTTACGCAAAATTTCGTGATGATCGTGTCATTAGAACAATCTGAGAAAAAATTTCTGTGATTTTCTTATCATATCATCCTCATTAAATTCTGTATGAACCTTCGAACTGTAATTTTCCGATGAAGTACCGGATTTCAATTCGATCTGATCTGTATTATTGGAAATATTGGGAAAATAAAATTTTTAATGGGTATATCTGCGGAATCATTGGGTGGATTTTACCCATTCTCGATTACGGCCGACTGCGTAAACACAATAACTTCCGAAAAAAACAACTTAGAAACTCGATATTTGTAGAGAAGGTTTGGACCTCAATTACGAAGATCGAATTCGTGAATGGGTGAAATCCGCCCAATGATTCCGTAGATATACCCATTAAAAATTTTATTTTTCCAATATTTCCAAAAATACAGTTTAGATCGAATTGAAATCCAGTAATTTATCGAAAAAAAATCTAGAAAAGCACTTCCGTGAAGGCAGCAGCTTTCGCGCGCAAGTTCAAATTCGTTGCCGAAGCGGTCATTGAACATGAGCGCAAAAGTGCTGCCTTCACGGCAGTGCTTTTCTAGATTTTCTTGTTCATTTTTGCCACTGAGCAGCCGTGAAAGAATCATTTCGTTTCTTAGAAAACATTTCAGATTCGATTAAAGAACCAAAAAACATCCATGTTTTGCTGAAAGACTGAATAGGGAGCAGTACTAACTTAAGAGCAAACAATACCTCGAATAAAACTGACCTTAAGAGGCCAGAGTTCGTTTTTTTCGAAAAATTTTTCGGTGCAAATGGTTGAAAAAAATTGTAAGAATGCGCAATCTTGCCACCTTTATATTCAAGAATTTCTGGCAAAATAAAAACTGAAATGCAGTGAAAAATGGAGAAATAACTAACATTATGCATAATCATTATTGAAGGATTAAGTACATCCCAAAAAAAAAATTTTCAAAAAATAATTACTGAAGCTTGCAGAACGATATACCGTTTCTTCCTAAATTTCGCGCATTTCCAATATTTCTCGAGGTTGTTGGCAATGTTTAATAAGGCAAACAGCGGGAAGGTACATTGACCTTGGGATATTGACGAGGTTTGATGATACTTGAATGTGGCTGTGTTGCCGAGCACTAATTTACCAACAAATGGTAATGTTTCCTCTTAATGCCAAAAAAGGTTTGATGAGCGAAAGTGGCAAAAAGTTTGGAAATCTAAACAGTGACAGATGGGTAATTGTTCACGAAAACGATAACTTCATATGCAATGTTGACAGAACATCAATTTTTTTCCACAAGACAAAAGCAGATTCACTTTCTTTACGGCTCATCCGGCAAAATATGCATCAGTTTTGCGTCTCGAAATTTCGATTTTCTGATTAGTGGCTCTGCTGATTTGATGTAAAATCAGCAGAACGTAAAATATCTTCCATCAACTAATGTGAAAAAATATTTTTAAGGTCCAATCAACGGCAAAAAACATCGGCATTTAGGCCATGTTTTCTTCGAGAGAAGGAATTCCAGAGAAGATGCTATAAGTTGAGTGAAACTGAGTTCTTGAAGAAGATGTTCTTCTAACTTGATTTTGAGAATGTAAAATATAAAATATTTCCTATTGATAAGAGTAAAAAAATTCTTTCCTTCAAGGATAATCAATGGCGAATAAACTAGGGAATACTGACAACATTTTTCCAAAGAAATATTGCTCTTCTAACAAATTAGCAGAAATTCAAATATTTTTCAAGAGAAAAAAGCTGAAAATCATGGCAAAAAAAATGACGAAAAAGGTTCTAATTGTTTTTTGAATGAATTGTATGTCAAAAAATTACTCTGCTGACTTAACACGAACAAGAGCGGAAAAATTCATGGTTTTTCAAACCTCGAAAACATTGATTTTTGTGGTTTATCTAACTCTTGTGAATTTAGTCTGGCTTCATCAGGTTAAGAAAATCAACTTTTCATCTCATGTGAAAAAATTCTCATCGAAACACCGATTATCTGCTTCTTGAAACCGATCATCTTCTGAAACGACCAAACACTATTGAAATTACATCGAATAACAGATGAGAAACGAAAATCTTGTTTGTGAAATGTCCAAACTTTCAGCACATTCAATAAATTCAACGATCAGAGAAACTCAACCCGAATATAGCGGAAAATGACACTAATTCCGGCGATAAAAGAAGAAGAACAATGTAATAATGTCCGCGATGTAGGTTCGGGAACACAAGAAACTGAAGCATATAATCTTATCGGCCTTGTTTATGACATCGTTTAACATCTCGATATCAGGCCAAAAGTTGCATTTTAATCACCGTAATTTGGATAAGAGGAGTCGATAGCCTGAAGTAAGAATTGAATAAATGGAGTTTTTTTCTTCCTTACTACTCGACCAGCCTATTGAAATTTGGAGTACGAACAGGTGAAGATTGTGACTAAAATATTCAAGGTTACATTGATCGGATTTTGAAAAAACTTGGCTACAGAGCTGCGGATATTCAGCAACATTGTGCAAAGGATGGAGGTATGTCAAATTTCTTGATTACTTACTTCATCTGTATCGTTTGTGTTTTTCGGAATAACTCGATAACTACTGATTCGAACTTGAAATTTTTTAGGTTACCTGTTGGCAAATATTGAAGAGCAAAGTTGCGCGAAGTTTCGCGATGATCACTCCATTAGAAACATTCGAACAAGAATTCAAACTTTTTTCCCATATTTCAAATTTCGTGACCTTCTACTCATATATTCCTCACGTAATTCCACATGGGCTTTCAAACTGTCGTTTTGAAAAAAGTACTGGATAATTCGATTCTATATCGGTATTATAAATATTGAGGAAATATTTTTGCCCGTTCACGAATTCGGCTTTCGTAGTCAAGATCAAAACCTACTCTGCAAATATCGATTTTCTTAGTTGTACATTTTGAAAATTATGGTTCATTGCCGATCGTAAGTACAATAACTTCCGAAAGAAACAACTTAGAAAGTCGATATTTGGAGTGCAGGTTTGGACCTTAGTAACGAAGGTCTAATTCGTGAATGGGTAAAATCCACCCAATGGTTCGGCAGATGTACTCATTTGAATTCCCGAAAAATACAGATTAATTCAGATTGAAATCTAATTCATTGAAAAATGCTAGCTTGGTGGTTCATACAGAATTTCGTGTGAAAAATATGATCAGAAGATCGCAGAATATTGAATATTTGAAAAAAAATTACTTTTTTTTTCTAGGGTTTGTACTAATGACAAGATCATCATAACATTTTGCAAAAAGTTGTTCATCATTATTTTCAAACTAGTAACTGAGTTTCATCATGATTTTATCAGTATTCCTGAGTGAAATATGAAGATCAAGATCAGAGCGAAATATTTTTCGAATATGAGTTTCCGAAAAAAAAATTCCGATAAAATTCAGAAATTTTTTTCTGAATTTCCTGAAATAACGATCTCGAAAAGTTTTGCAAAAAGTTGCGTTTTGTCACATTTATATATTTATATATAGTATGTGGAAAACTTCTTTACCTCCGAAATGAATCATCAATTGAACAAATCTGCCGATTGTTGAAAATAATACAGTTGTCCATTTAGAAATACTTTTTCTCCAAAAATTATGATCGTATCGAATTGAAATTTGAAACACTACTGTGAAACATGAAGATCACGATAAAAATGAAATATTTTTCGACTATGGTCAATAGTTCCCGAAAAAAAAATTTCGATAAAAATGTCGAACAATTTTTTTTTTATTTTACTGAAATAACTATCTTGAAAAATTTCGTAAAAAGTTAACTTCAAGTTCCTGATAACTTCCAATCCAATCGCTGAAGTAGTTCCTAAAATATCGTACGATGACGAAAAATGCTACATGAATGCGAATATTCTGCCACACTATCTTGATGAGCGAAATATCTTCACCTTCGAATTGAATCATCTTACTGCGAACAAATCTGCCACTTATTCAAAATAATAATACAGTTGTCCCATTTTGACAGTAGGAGTTGTTTGGTATATTTCTCTAACAAAACCCATTTGTTCTTCATGCAAACCTTGAAATTGAACCTTCACACATTCACCAGGTTTGAATATAATTTAAATGAAGAATTCATTTAATGATACTACTACGCTTCTTCTACAATAAATATCGGTTAAAAAGAACTCGTTGATTATTATATCAATAAATTAATTTGACGAGAATGAATACTATACCTAATTATTAACACGCTTAAATCATTTCAACTTAATGACTTGGAGATTTGAATTGATAGGATAAGGACACATACTAGGATAATCCTTCTGATGTCAGTCTTGAAAAAGTATGATTCATCTTGAATAGAACAGGATCTTTTTATAACGTTGAGCTTTCTTGTTTGCGAATGATATAATAGATCCGGTGGTATCAGCGAGATGATTTCATTTATTGTTTTCAGGTCGGTTCAAGTGTTGATGAAAAGAAAGGGTTATACAGGGTGATTCAACGCGATTGCCTACTACTCTCTTATTTACGGTCGGACCGTAAACGCAATAACTTCCGAAAGAAACAACTTGGAAACTCGATATTTTAGAGAAGGTTTGGACCTTAATTTCTCAGGCCGAATTCGTGAATGGGTAAAATCAACCCAATGATTCCGCAGATATACCCATTCAAAATTTATTTTCCAAATATTTCCAAAAAACAGATTAGATCAAATCGAACCCCAGTAATTTATCGAAAAATGATAGTTTGAAGGTTTATACAGAATTTAATGAGGATAAAATGATGAGAAGATCACAGAATATTGAATATTTCAAAAAAAAAATTTGAAATTTTTTTTTTCAAATTGTTCTTATGTCACGATCGTCACGAAATTTTGCATAATCTTATCCATCAGCATCTATGAACTAGCTGCAAAGTTTCATCAGGATTTAATCAGTATTTCTTGAGTTATACCGAAAAAAACAACGATATCGAGAAGAAAACCACGAAATTCTACATATTTTTTTCCAATATCTCCAAAACTAATGGCCGTATCGAATTGAAATTTGGTACACTGCTATGAAATATGGTGCTCAAGGTATGATCAAGGTATGACTTGAATTGTTCTTGAATATGAAAAATGGTTCCAGAAAAGAAAATTTTGTTTGGAAAAAAATTTGAAAAAAAAAATTTTTTAATTCAGTAACCATGAGATTTCAACGACATTCTGCTCAAAGTTGCGCGTCGTTATGCTCCAACTGACTGCCAAGTTTTAATCCAATCGCTCGTGTAATTTCTGAAATATGAGGGAGGGGAGTTGAGTAGTTGAGATTGTTGAGAATCATGAATGAGGTTTTTCTTGCTAACTACTGTTTGCTTACGTAATCCCCACCCTTCATTACGTAGAAGGTACTTGAATTTCGAAAAATATAGGTTCTAACTTTTGAAAGCTTAGTTTTAATGGATTTGGTTCGTCCAAGTTGATGATCATCTCATCAAAAAAAAATTTCATTGTTATAATACTGACATTGACAAAATTGAAAATAAAATACATTTCTACTACAGAAATATTCTAAAAAACTGTGAGCCATTTTAAATAAGAAAGTAGTAGTAACCGGAAATTGCACGTGGAATTCATGAATGGGTCAAATATGTCCAATTATTCTTCAGCTATGATTATCACGATCTCTGCATGAACCTTCACGCCGTCATTTTTCTGACGAGTACTAGATAACATAACATCCAAAAGAAACAACTCAGAGACTCGAAAGAGAAATGAGAAGGACCTAAATTTACATCAGCTCAAATCTCACTTTGCTATATTTGTGAAAGCTTCTTCTTTCTTTATGCCACCACATTTACTCTAAATTGCTTATTATTGATGCTAAATTCACTCCAGTTTCAGAATCGATCGCCAATTTCACTGCTGATGAAACATTTCATCAGCAGACGGAGTAGTCCTAATTCCAATCGTTTCCAAACAAAATTCTCGAACTCTCAACTGTGAACTGGTCTCTCTTAAATTTAATGGCGTTTCCTTTCTGTATTTTTCAGTCATTAAGTCCATAATGGTATCGAAATGTCACAGGATTTCGGTACAGTTTTGATACCGAATATCAATCACTCGAAATAAATGACCGCGATTAGTCTCCTTCGTGTTAGCAATAAGGATAACGGTTCACATCAATATAACCATATTTTATGTTTATTGATTTCATTATCGATAATTTCTTTTCATAAACTTTTATAGCCCTTGCCGCGTGCTTTAATTTGCATATTGAGGATCAATGCGAATGGATATCAATAAAAATACGCATATAATTGGAAATTTTCCTTTTCACTGGAATGAACTAGATGAGTTTTATCTGAATCTATGGTAAACAGTTGATGGGATAGAAGAATTTGAATAAAATATATTTGTTTCTTCTTTGTGATCATAAATCGTGATCAAGAAGATATTTTATTATATTACCTCAGACAGGTTAAATTTGTTTTTAAGTTTCGACATTCCAGAGAAAAATTCATTAAATTATCATTTTGATCACAAATCATATTTTGAAATGACAATCTTTATTAATTTCGAAACTTCGTGTTTTCAACATCATCACTGTCTTCCTAGGAATGTTAGATCTGAGCAGTTTATTCAATTTTTGATTCGGATCCTGTTAGTTTTATTCTATCCTTAATGAATTCAAATTGTATAAACTTTTTACTGATATTATTATTTCATTTTTGTTACCCTTCACGTTTAAATGCTTCAATTGAACTTGAATTCAGAACACACAAACTTATATTCTACTGAATATACCTCGATAAAGAAGTGATTATGTTTATGTAAATTTAATTTTTAATATCCATAAACACTTTTCTTCTTTCAAGGATTGAACCGGTCTCGAAAAAATTGGTAGTGCTGCTGAAAACTTTTTCATTCAGTGGTCAAAACGTAGAATACTAATGACTCAACAAAGCAAGAACTCAGCATCTGTGAAGCATCAGAACAATTTTGATAGACTGAAGTATGCCAATAAATGAATAGTTTGAAAGTTTCCCTTCATAAGTGTTTCATATGTTACTTTCCTATCTTACGGCTCCTGCATGTACCATTTTCTGCTTTAATATCGGTTCAACCTTTTGAGACATTAAACCAGAATATAGTAGGAAGGATCTGTAAGAAAGTAAATACACTGCGCAAAATAATTAACGCACATTCTGAAAATCTCAATTTTAATGAAAGTTAACTCTACATTGACCTTATAACTTATTTTTTATGTTCTCATGGAAGGTTTTGAACGAAACAAGACACATCAAATGGAAGAAAAATTCAGGATTTCACCGAATCTTATGTGAAAGAAGAGAAATGAACAATTTTCAAAATACTGAAATGCTGATAAGTGATTTAATACTTGGTATTTCCACCCCTTGCGTTAATTACAGCTCGACAACGACGGTTCATACTCAAAATGAGTGATCTTAAAATTTTCTGATCTAACCCTTGCCAGATTTCTCCGAGTTGGATTCCTAAGTCATTAAGAGTAGCTGGATGATTTTCTGAACTTCTCAGCCTTCTATTGAGGTTATCCCAAACCTGCTCAATCGGATTGAGATCTGGACTTCTCGCTGGCCATTCCATTCGAGAGACTTCAACGTCTTCAGTTGTAGAATAAATTTGAGATTTCCATAATGTGCGTTAATTTTTTTGCGCAGTGTATATCCTGAACAACTTGTGGGGCGAAATTTTCGACGTCCTTATAGAGTATTTTGCTTTTCGTCCTGGCAGAATGCTCAGAGCTATCCAGGATAACTCTGATTGTGCTATTATAGTTATCTATGTAATGATGATACCCCTTTTAGGAACCATGGGAAAATTCGAGAAAGGTTACCATGGATCCTTTGTATTAATATGCGGACTATAACTACTTTATACAACTACTACTACTTCAACCCATTTTTCTTTCGATATTTACTGGAGAGAGTCACTTCGTATCCTTCGTCACGTCTACCTAAGTTATGCTTTTTCGCTAGTACTGTTCAATTTGGTTTCTCCAATATACATACCATTTTTTCATTTAAAAGTTATTCAGGATTTTTGAGTTTGTTTGTTCTTTACTCCTTTTATATCCCCAAATTCAAGTCTTCTCTGATATGATTGCTGATGTACCATTGGGCATCGATTGCTATCCCCACAACCTTATTTGGTGCAACGTTTCAACCTGAACCAAAAGTAACCTGAGTTGGTGGAATGACAAGTGGATTCAAGTGGCTTGGTTCATTTTGTTTTCCTTTAACTCTTTGTTGGATATAAACTTTCCATCCAAAATATTTCAATTTTTTTTCAGTGTTTGATGTCGAATCAAAGCGATTCCTCCTTGCTTTTTTCACTTTTCTGCTCCTCCTGAATAGACCTCGTTCACTCTATTTTTTGGGATTCAGTTAAATTCTCCAAGTGTTGAGCTATGGAAAGTAAACGACTCTTTTATTTCTGGAATAGACCTATCAAAGTATTTCTAATTCTATTCCAACTAAAATAAGCAATAGCATCTGCAAGCTGAGCTTCCTCGTGTATCTTACCATTTTAGACATGTCCAACATGGGTTCATTCAACCGAAGCAGTCTTAGAACTGATCTGTGGGGTATACCAACTTCAACTTTCCTTGTAGGCAAACTCGTTCCCATACATTTAACTCTTAATTTTCTTTTTTTTCAGACGATACAATAGTGTATTAGTTATCAGACTATATTAGCTCTTGGGTCATCCTAGTACATGTTAGGTAAGAGGAGAGTAACTTTCAGAAGAGTTTTTTCTTTCGGGTGGTGAAAGTAATGCAGAAACATCGAATTGATAATGTATTTGATAACCGAAAGCTTCTACCTAGTGCGTCGATTTCCGCCAAAAAGATTTCCAGGTTGGATCCAATCGAACAAACGTGTTTGACAACGAAACATTGGATAGTGAATAGGCACCTGGATATAACAAAAATGAAAATGGGACATACCAGCAAGTGAAACATCTCTTTCGGTCCCATGGTCGAGATAGAGCATGAAATCCGCCGCTCGATGTGTGACCAAGTTCATTTAGCGTAATCGCTATGTTCCTGTTCAAAACCAGGTGTGCTGGTAATCTCATGTTTCGGCGATGTCATATAGGCAGCAGCATGTTATTTGCAACGATTTTGCGTGCTGTTGCTCGGAACAGCAGGCAGACGAGCACAAAGCACGACAAGTCTATGATATATCCGAGCATCGTTGCTGAATGTCGCAATCACGACTCATATGAAATCCGAGTCATTGCTGTTACATTTTGACACATTAAAGCCTTCCTGTTTCTACTTGAACCAGCAATAGCATCCGTTAGCTGAGCTTTCTCAAGCAACTCATCATTTTAGGCATGTCTAACGCGAGAATATCCAACGAAAGTGGCCCTAGAACAGATTCGTGGGGTATACCGACTCCAATTGTCCTGGTAGTTAAACTGGTTCCTACATCGTTAACTTTGATTTCTCTATTTTCCAAAAATACTGTGTTAGTTATTTGACTGTATCAGAAATTAGCTCTTGGGTCATCCCAGTACACGTTAGATAGGAAAAGTTTTTCCTCCAGAAGAGCTTATCTTGACTGGTGGTGGTTATGCAGGGAAACGTCAAACTGAGAATGTCCTTGGACACTGAAAGCTTCTTTCTAGTGCATTGATATCTTCAAGAAGATGTTGAGGTAGGATCCAATCGATCCAACGAGCTTCAGAACGAAATATTGAGTAGTGAATACGCCCCTGGATATATTAAAAATGAAAATGGGACATACCAGCAAGTGAAACATCTCTTTCGGTCGCATGGTCGAGATAGATCATGAATACCACCGCTCGATTTGTGGCCAAGTTCATTTGGCGTGATCGTTATGTTCCTGTAACTCAGCACCACCAGGTGCGCTAGTGTTCTCATGTTTCGGCCCTGTCATACAGGCAGCAACTTGTTGTTTGCAACGATTTCGTGTTCCGTTGGTCGGAACGGCAGGAAGGCGAGCACAGAACACGACAAATCTATGATATATCCGTGCATCGTTGCTGGATCTCGCAATCACGAGTCATGAGAAACCCGAGTCCTTGCTATTGCATTTCGAACGTGAATTATTACACATGCAACACCCGCCTATTAATCATTCGTTAACGGCTCTTCGATAATTTATAACCTGCCATAATTTCTTCACCGTGTGTCTATGGTTCGGCTAACTGACGTAAACGGAACAGGTTGTAATTCAATTTGCTCGGCGCGCATTTAGGTATGTGTGTTCTGAATTATCGCCAGAGTGAACTCGATTCTAATTTATCTCTGCGAATACGATACGAAATTTCAGTAGAACACGATCGAGGTGATGGCTCTGCAAAAAATACGCTAAATGGCGTGGAGGCGCTTGTAACTGTCTAAGATGAGATTGTGATGGGATATACAGGTTGTGTAACGTTGCGTGCAGGAGTCTTCTAAACTGGTTGAGATCCGATATAAGAGGGGTTATTTTTGGTGAGGTGACGAGCACATGGCACAAGAGAATAGTTTCCCTGTGATTATAAGCCCATAAGACAGCAACTCATAGTAAGTTATTTGGACTTTTTTTCACAATCATGAAGCGTGAAGTGACTTTATTGTTTTGGAAAATATTCTCCATAGGGTACCAAATGCACGCCAGATGATCCATCTGATGTTTTGACAAGTCAATAAAGTTTGTGTTCGAGCTGATGTGTGAAAAACTGCTACGGGCTGTTAGACTCAACACAATAAACTTCGAAAGAATCGAAGGATAGACTCGATATTTGTAGAGTAGAATTATTCATTCATTTATGATTCCGTAGATATACATGGCGAGTCTTTAGGTTGTACATTAATTTTAACCATAGATTCCTCTCATCAAATAAAACACTTTTTTCCTTTGTCATTTTTCCAGATTCGGCTCAGGTAAAAATTCATAAGAAATTAAATATTTCCCAATGTGCTAATACACTCCTGCACTTTGTCCGCAAATTTACCACAGATATCCCTTACGGTGATCTCTTTTTGAGAATAAACAATCCAAAGTTTGAAATTCAAAGAAACAACATTGAGAAAACTCATTTACTCACTTAATTCTCATGATTTGGTGCTTTTTGCGATATTATCGCAAGGAAAACATTTCACTTCACTGGACTTGAAACAATGATCTTCAACTTGATGTTCATGCAATATCCAATTTCATTCCACTATAAGATTATACACAATTACATCTTCGCTTATTCTCACATTGAAAACTACATAATTATACTTTTGTCACGAAATTTATAAATGAATTATATGAAATCAATCAACCAACCCATAAGCGTTCTCTAGAATGTTGGGTTATGGAAAGTCTGTTCCATAGACAGGGACTTTGTCTATGGTGTGGTCACGAAATAGCATATACCCATAGAGATTATAACTCAATGTTACATCTACCTGCATATACCTAATATTAGTTCCATGCAAAATAGATGAATATTTCTATGTATTCTATGGTTCGGATAAACAAGAATCCATCTTGATTTAATTCCTTCACTAGATCAGGGGCGGATCCATAAATATAGGAAATTTTTCGAATTTTGTCCGATTTTATAATATTCAACGTTTAATATCTGCAAAACGGTGCGTTTAAGGAGAAATTATAAGGAATAATCAAATATTTTAAGATGATTGAAGCTTCTTATGATGCCATAAGATAAACGGACCAACCGGAAATTTTCGAATTGATAGGATTTTCCGTACGACCGTGATCGTGCATCTGGCTATCCGGCCGGACAGAATAGATTTTGATACCGGATTCGTCATCAGTGAGTCCAACATAGTCGTTTGAGACCGTTTGAGACTGGCTCAAAATTAGAAAACTACAGATATTTGGACAAAACGATACCACGCTGTTTCCCTAGAACTCGCGCGCAAAAAGAGTATAACTCCGAAACCAGTCGTCTGATTTTACCCATTATTGAACCAAACTGTCACATCAGTTCGTAGCCGGACGGCCGTCGTTCGATTCAATTTCGGCAAACTAATCAAAAATAACAGACATTCGGTCGAAATATAAATGTGTGCCGATCCCCAGAATAAGCGCGCAAAAATTAAAAATTTTGAGAATAGGTTTGTTTCGGTTCCGAGTTCAGAACTGTTCTGGGACGGTTCCGCATGCGCGATTGCGAATTTGTGTTTTGGTTCATTTCAGAACCGGTTCAGGATTTGAGTAATCTTGTTTCGGTTATTTTTAGAATCGATTCCGAACTGTTCCAGAATTGTGAAAGTAGTTCGGACATAAGAGTCCGAAATGGTTCAGAATTGGGTAGTTTGCACAAGCGTAAAGTGGCTGTCAACGATTTGAATGGTTAACCTGACTTTTTCGACCTCGTGTTTATTTAGTTTTTGATAGTTTTATTTGTTGAGGAAATGGTTAACTGTTGAATTTAAACTTTTGTTATTGAGGATAACTCCTTCGCTAAGACCTCCCAGGATAATCTAATGGATTTTATTTCCATTGGGATGTGTACTTCTTGAATAAATCTATGAATGCAAGAAATACGTTCATCATTTAATTCATTATTATATCTATCAATAATTTGTTGGTTTATATCGAAATATCATTTAAGTACTGAGGAAAATTCAGAAAAATGATTTTTACAGAAAAAAATTAAGTGGGCGCAGGTATACCCAAAAATATTTATATATTACATCGTGCGACAAGGACTTTCGTATATTTTCTTCAATTAAACCACAGACAATATACAGGGTGATTCCGGAGAAGACCATCAGATTTTGGGATAAGTTTACACTAGTCAAGACAGTCTCGGAACACTGTTTGGTTTATGGTTGGGGGTCTCTGTTGAGAATATACAGGGTGATTTGTCCGATTCGACCGATTTTACTTTTATTGATAACTTTGGTATGGCTTATTCGATTTCAATGAAATTTTCAGCGTAGTACAAAAGTGTTGAACATATTCATTGATTTCAATTTTTTTTTTTTCAAAATAAGTGGTTGTTATTGTGATAAATTCAGATTGATTATGCAGGTTGAAAAAACACCCTGTACATAGCGTTTCCTAAACTACGCTATCTGTTTACGATTGTACTATAATAAGTCATTATTTGAGAGTTTCTAATTTTTTTGGCAAACTTTTAGATTCCCGAGAAAATTTTTTCAAAAAATGATAATGTCGAAATTTCGCTCCAATCGATTCTACTTTTATTGATAACTTTGGTATAGCTCATCCAATTTTGATGAAATTTGCAGTGTAGAACAATCTGAATGAGTACATTAAATAATCGCAACAATCTCTTGAAATACAGTGTTGTAATTGTGATAATTTTAGAGTTTCAGATTAATTGTGCAGTTGAAAAAAAAATTGCTTTTCCAAAACTTTCTTATTCGTTGCAGATTCTACAATGATATGTCATCACCCAGAGGTTTTTGATTTTTTTGGCACACCTCCGGTTTTCCTAGCAAACATTTTTGAAGAAGAGCATTATCGAAATTTGGCAGTGAGAGTATTCCGAACTAGGTAGGAAAGCTGTATTTTCCAAGGATGCAAAGTTGTTCGTCACTTCTAAAATATTCTTTTCAAATTCTAAATATATTCTGAATTGAATGATTTCATACAAAATATCAGCAATTAAATATGAATTTGGAATTTGAAAAGAATATTTTAGAACTTAAGAACTGCTTTGCATCCTTCGATAATACAGCTTTCCTACCTAGTGCGGAATACTCTCACTGCTTGTGAGCCAAATTTCGATCATGCTCTTCTTCGAAAATGTTTTCTAGGAAAACCGGAGGTGTGCCAAAAAAATTGAAAACCTCTGAATGATAACATATTATTGTAGAATCGCAAACGGATAAGAAACTTTTGGAAAAGCAATGTGTTTTTTTTTCCACTGCACAATTAATCTGAAATTCTAAAATTATCACAATTACAACACTGTATTTTGAGAGACTTTTGCGATTATTGAATGTACTCGTTCAGATCGTTCTATACTGCAAATTTCATCAAAATTGAATGAACCATACCAAAGTTATCAATGAAAGTAGAATCGATTGGAGCGAAATTTCGACATTGTCTTTTTTTGATGGAATTTTCTCAGAAAACTAAAAGTGTGCCAAAAAATTAGAAACTCTCAAATAATGGCTTATTATAGTAGAATCAGAAACAGATAGCGTATTTTTGGAAATGGAATGTACAGGGTGTTTTTTCAACCTGCTCAATAAACCTGGAATTATCACAATAACAACCACTCATTTTGAAAAAAACTTTGAAATTAATGAATGTTCTCATCAATATTGTACTTCGCTGAAAATTTCTCTGAAATCGAATAGGCCATACCAAAGTTATCAATAAATGTAAAATCGGTCGAATCGGACAAATCACTCTGTATATTCTCAACGGAACGGAAGTTATCCTTCCTCTACGATCTCGATGAGAACACGAACTGAATTCGTGTTTTGGTTTCATCGCTTTTAGAACTGTTCCAGGATAGTTCAGAATCTGGCTTCAACAGCGCATCGATTCTACGCAGTTCTAGAACTGTCCTGGGATAGTTCTGAATTCGGGAACCAAAACAAACCTATTACAACCAAATCCTCGACGAAATCCAATATCTCAGTTCCCACTCCCCCATAACGACCAACTCATGTTAATACTAGAAATTTTCGACGTCAAAATATAAAAATTATGCGCTCATCGTAGCAATGAACTATAACTCCGGCATGACCATAAAGAAAATTTGTATGATATGTTATGCATTCTAATTATATTCCTTTCCAACGCCCAGTAATTTATGACTTGAAATATAGTGAAGATGAAAGGTAGAATTTCATAGTTCACGACACCGAATCACGAACAAGTTACAAAAGTATTCATTAGGTTATCATTATGCATATATGTATATTATAGAGAGTGGTTTCCGATTAATTGAATTCAAACTCGATGTTCTCGGCTTCTCGCGCTTCGTTCTTTATATGTTCCATAAAAATAATTCCACGATGTTGAGGGGAGCGTCTGATGATGTTTTCAAAAAACAAAATTGAGATACAGGTACTGAGGACAAAAAATCTAGAAAAGCACTGACGTGAAGTAAGCAGCTTTTACGCGCTTGTTCACATTGCGAAATGGTGACTTGGAAATTTCAGTGAAATTTTAATAAAATATAAAAATTTAAAAAAAAAAAATTTTCGAATTTTTCCATGGATAATTCTTCTTATTGACACTGTTCATCTTCCAACCATGTTTCATTTCGATCAGTTAAATATTTTTCGAGTTTTTGAAAAATCAAAATTTCAAATGGCTGTAGCACAAAAACCATTCTGCAGATTTGGCCCATTAACGAACTCCACCGAGATATTCAGAAACTCAACATAACCTGAAAATTTCAGGACTCTAGGTCCTTTCTTTCGAGAGTTACAGCGAAAGGACAGAATCAATTTCAGAATTCAATTTGATTTGAAATTTGATTCTTCATCAGTGAGTCCAACCTAGTCGTTTGAGACCAATTTCGGCTCAAAATTCTAAAATTACAGACATCGTGACGAAATGATAACGCGCTGTTCGCCAGAACAAGCGCGTAAAAAAGAAAGAATCGAGTAAAAATCTCTGATGTTGAGTCGAAAGATTTTGCACCGGCTGTTAGGAGTTTACTCATACCTTCCGAAAGAAACGACTTGTAAACTCAATATACCTAGCGCATGCTAGGGGTTCGGAATTGATCAAACCAGTTCAATGATGTCGCTTAGTCTACTGGCTGAGTCTTTAAGTTGTACATTAATTTTGATCATGGATTCCTGTCATCAAATAAAACACTTTTTTCATTTACTATTTTTTCAGATTTGGCTCTGGTAAGAAGTTAATAGCATTTAAATAGTTCACAATATGCTAATACGGTGCTGCACTTGGTTTGGAAGATAACAGATATCACTGACGGTGACTGTATTGCAGAATAATCAATCCATTGCTTGAAATTCAAAGAAATATTGAGCATAAACATTGATCACAGAATGAGTTACAATCGCACAATGATTTACAGAAGCCAATGAGTAGAGAAGAAAATAAAAATAATATTTTCACAAAATAAATCAGAATTCCCTCACATTTCTATATAGGTAAGGATAAGGACAAAACAAACAAAGCAAAAATATGTAAGAACCTATTATTGGAAAAACTCATTTAGTCACTTAATGCTTATAATTTAGTACTTTTTGCGGTATTATTGTGGAAAAAATATTTCACCACACTTGACCATTGAAACACTACTCTTCCACTTGAAATTTTTCAGAACTTACTGATTCTGTATTTTAAATTAGACGTTTTTTTAGTAATGACGTCTTTTCGACATTGAGTAAACATTAAAGAGATATCACAATTCAAACTGAAATCAATGACTACCTCTGTTGAAATTTGAAAACCAATTTCTTAAAATGCGCAAGATGAACATCAAACTGAAAAATCCGATGAAAGTGGAAAACTCTTTGAATCACAACAGAAATTTCTGTCTTGTAGAGTTCATATAGTTCAGAAATCAAAATGAAAAAAATACGAATTGAAGTATTTCGTATCTCCATTATTTTCTGATACATAACAATTTATACCGAATATAACTTCAGGAATTATATCATAAACAAAATTTAAATACTGGTCAAAAAAAGGTTAATATCGAAATAACAGAATTCTCTTCATGATGCTCAGGTATGTGATTTGTAAATCAATAAAAATGAATGTTGATATTCTCAGTAAATGAGGAAGGTGATCCAAATGATTTTATTCCATTTATTCATGAGATAAGTTCATCATTCGATGAAATTTTACAACTTCTGGGTAAATGAAACGATTGGAATTTTATATTGATTTTAATCAATTCAATACGCTGATATTCGAACAAGAAACAGTATTGAAAGGTTTTGCCTCAATCAAAAACTGTCCAAATTAACTGAATGGATATTTTATTACTTTAATTTTATAAAGACTCAACTGGCGATGGAAACGATTGACACTAATTGTCTTTTTCCTTTTTGGTCGAATTGCTAGAGGTGAATGTGTCTCAAATTTGTTGTTTCTACTTAAAAAACACTGATTCGATCAAAATGAAAGGATCTCAGCATAAAAAATTGACACTGACTGAAATATTTTACTTAGATAGTTTTTATTACGTGTTATTATCACGAGAGTTTGCACGAAATTGTATATCACTATTTTCCAATAAGTTGCCAAATCTCATCATGATCGGATCAATATTTTTGAGTTTTTTAGGAAAATCCAACGATGTCGAGAGGAAATCACGAAATTTGTCATATTTTTTTTTAAATTCAGACTTTATTGAACTGAAATTTGGTGCACTATTGAAGAATAATGACTCCAAGGTGTGTGCGAATCTTCATCGAAATCTGATGGATAGTTTCTCAAAATCAAAACTCCCATCAAAATTTTTTGGATTTAATTTTTTTTTTTAATTTGTGATAGACTGTTACAATCAGACTTGGTCATAAGTTGAAGGATACTTGATTACAAACTCGTGTAATAAATCGTGAGGATCTTAACATGAAAACTTTCGAAAACATCATTCTAGTTTTTTTTCGAAATCTTCATATTCCCAATTATCCTGATGAAAAGTTGTTGCTATTTTCTGATAATTTATTCCTCACGAAATAATTAATGAACCTTCCGAATAGAAACTTTCAACTAAGTATCAGATTTTAATTCGATCTATTCTGTATTTTTGGAAAGATTGAGAAAATAACATTTTCGAATACATTGGGTGGATTTTCCCACTCATGAATTCTGCTCCGGAATCAAGATCCAAATCAACTTTGAAAATTTGGAGTGGGTCAGTTGATTCTTTCGGATAACAAAAAAAATTATAACATAAAAATGAGTTCCATTGAGAATGAAAGATTTTGGAAATAATATTTTGCCAACTTTTTGTCAAGTTGACAGAATATCAAACATTTTCAAAAATCAAAATCAGCATTTATTCCCATGAAATTCGTTAAAACATACTAATGTAAAAATATGAGTTTCAATTTTCTGAATATTGTCTTTACTCTGCTAGTTCTTCCTATACATAGGTTCTAGACAATCCCATCCTTGCATTCCACACAACGAAAACTCCTAGTATAAAATGATTGATATCAGCAAACATCCCAGAGAATGTATGTACGACACCTTACAAAAATAATAAGATGTTTTAGTACACTCATCCGGAACTATAAGTCATTTCTCTGAAGCACCAAGAACAAATTGAAACGTGTTTTCCTAATGGTCAGAAGAAATTTATAGCCCATACATTCATTCTCGGTTTGAACGGTGACCTATGCGCTCGATTTCGATATTAAACCATCATATATATAATCCAATAGCACCATCGCTTTTTGAATAATAATGTAATAAATATGGTTATTAATATAGAGGCAAGAATTATAACGAAACTAATTAGAATTAAGTTTTGAAGATACAGGTGGTCTAGAAATCTTAGACAGACCACGTGAGGTGAACGTATTGCAGGGCATGACTTATTGGATTACACGCCATTCCACGCATATGAATAGGTATATGGGGCTTAGACAGTGAGTTCTAGATTAATTGAATATATATATATAATATATTTTTTTAGAAAGTATACAAAATTTATGAAAGGTAGTTACTTTTAGATTAGGTTGCTTTGTTTTGAGTTATGTATCAACGAAAATCACATATGATATATTCGTAAAGGTTCCTCTTGGAATTTTTAAATTTGGATAAATTTTCATATGGGTATTTTACAAACTACTGTCAAGTTTCCATTCAATGAGGTCGCTATTTTTCGAAATATTTAATGAACAATATCCCATTTCCCAGTTACTGAGATATAATATTTTCGTGAAAGATTTATTTTGAATTCTTTAGTTATGAAAATCTTATGAAATGTTCTGATATAAATTCTATTTCTTGTTAATCAATTTCAACAGTTTCTTCATTCCTTACCCATTATTTTGACTGTATCCACACATACCAGAAAAAGGCTTGCAATGAAATAGAACGCACCCAAACTCACACAAGCTTTTGAGGGGTCTTCACTACAAAGATTCTCTGATTCCGGAAAACAGGTTTTCCATAACATTTTCCCAATATTTCCATTTACTCCAACCAAGTTCTTCAACTTATTTTTACAGGAGTTCAGGATTAGACGAAAAACTAGCTTTGGCATCAGGAATTTTCTTTTCAAATGGTTTCCGGTATTATCGAAATCTAAGTGTGATTTCAATCCTATGATTCCTGAATTCCGAAAAATCCGTTATTACCTTGGAGGTAAAAAAAGAGGAGGGAGCAAATCCTATATTTTCCTTGTACCAAAAGTGTCACACACTTTTGAGAAAGTTCTGTGGATTTTCCCTTACCCAAGATGCATAGGATATATCAGATGTCGACACTTTCCTACTATTGCCCACTAAAATTTTGGGTCAAATACGCGGTCCTAGAATTGTCAAATATTGTCGTACTTGGCTCTGTGAACGATGATGGCGCTAAGGTCGCTTTGTCAAGTGCATGCAATTGATTCCAGTGAATAAAAATGAATTGAGCTATAATTTGATTAATCTGATGAAACTATTTCCCAAAAAATGAAACAGATATTTGAAATCATGAATTCTTACTAATACATTATAGGAGTTTAATGAATGTGGAACATCTACTCATCAATATTATGAAATATGTATAAGGGAATAAGGAGCAATATAAGGTTTATTTTGAGAATACTTTTATGGATGGATACAAGAAGTCATTTCGAAGCCAAAACAACGGTGAAAACGGAACGGGATATTGATATTACTACTCATGGATTTTATTGGATAGTTTGGATCTCCTTTCATAGAAATATGGTTTATAAATTTTGTATGTACCTACTAATAAATACCTATTGGCGAATGAAGATAAGCGCTACTCCCTCTGGTGACTATCCGAGTAACCTGAGGTACAGACATTATCATTGACAAGTTAAAAGAAATGTTAAGAAAATGAGAAAGTTTATGCATTTTTCTTGGCGTTTGTGTGATTTCACAAGTGCTTTTACTGAGGGAAAGCAAACTCAAATGTCCCTTCCCATAGATTTCCACAACCCGGCAAAAAATTTGGAGTTAGGGAGAAAGAAACTTCCTTCAAGAAGTCGGGCCTGAAAATGTTGAAGAATCGATAAAAACTAACAAACAAGATTTATGAGAGTCTGTTACCTGCCTTTTACCGATGATGATCATTTTTATAGAGGTAAGCACGAATTGCTCATGAAATATTAGATCACATTCATGAAGACAATTTTTTCCAGACCCATAATCCAAGCAGAGAAATTTACTTAAGAGGAATGCTATGCTTCCAGAAATCTGCCTGTTGAACTGATCATTAAGGAACAACGTAAATGTTCTAGTGATAGAACTGACTATTGAAAAAAAAGAGTCTCAACAAGGAAATATCTGGTGATGAATACTGTTCGCTCAAAGTGATTCTGCCGAAGGAAGCAAAG
The DNA here is from genome assembly GCA_958510865.1 of Myrrha octodecimguttata. Taxonomy (NCBI): domain Eukaryota; kingdom Metazoa; phylum Arthropoda; class Insecta; order Coleoptera; family Coccinellidae; genus Myrrha; species Myrrha octodecimguttata. The sequence continues at coordinate 82,960,971 of OY294056.1, forward strand.
TTGTACAAGGCTTATTCATTACAGCTTTTTCAAGACCAATCATATGAGTGTTGGAAAACTTATTTGTCAATCCATAATGAATAAGGCTTACGGTAGAAGAAGCATTAATTTCATGTGAATGTATTCATTTTATTCACAATATATTGACTATTTAGTTTAGTTATGAGTATTTGTCTAATATTCCAAAAAGTATGTTTTACAATACTATCTGTTTTTCAACTTTCCAGACAGCCTAAGAAATCTACCAAAGTCAATCTTACCATTTGGATCTGAAAATAAATAATATCAAAATACTGTCTAACCTTGGAGATATCCCCGTAACTTTAGAGTTGCTACACTCAATTAGACTGAAGAATGATACATACCTACTTTATAAGAATGGAATATGTACTCTCAGTAATACTCTCGTCAACTATGAAAGTCTTTGAATAAATCGTGAAATCAAAAATTATCAAACCAAACACTAACAAACAGTACAAAATCGACTATCAAAACAAAATCTATGTCTGTATGTAAAGTTCTAAAATTGGCCACCGCCAATCCAATTCAAAAGGTATGAATTTTGTAACATACTTATGAAAATATTTCCAGGAAATATTCATGATTATTATTAGTGAAATTGAAATATAAATTTTCACTCTGCTGTTCATGTTGATACAAATTTATCAGACGAATTTCAAACCAGACAAATTAATTGTAGTATCCATCGTTCCAAATGATTTCTTGAGGTATTTTTAAAGACGCAAATCTGGGAGACTTCCTTTCCATGAACTACATATTAGGATAATAAATACCTCTTGTAATAAACAGGTATTCAAACATATCAAGATTCAGACTTGTGTATTCAGAGACGAAGGAAAATTTTTTATGTTTTATCGCCATTCTGACTGAATGAAATGAATAATCATAATTTGAATTTGTCAAAATGCAAGTGCTGATTTGACTAGTTATGATATGACATGTCGGTAACTTCCGTGAATATTTCCGATTCTATATGGCAGATTTTCCTATGCCGGAAGTAGGACAACAAAGCCGTATTTTGAAAACATTTGGATCTCATTTCGGACCCAAAATATTCCAACTTTCAATATTTATTCTATGCATCTATCCCTTACCAATATGACCGACAACGTCTGTGGTGTACAGCAAATGAGGCAGAAATATTCAAGTCGGCCATATTGGTGTGGGTAAATCCACAGAACATTCTCAAAATTCACACTTTTGAAACGTTATGCCCCCTACACTCTTTTCCTAACTCCATTACATTTCGATTTTAGATATTTGAAAGTCAATAGAGCACTAGCAGCACTCTATGGTTCAGCAAGATGAGACGGCAAAATCAGCTGCTGGGGGGACAAACAAAGAGATTTCCCATAAGAGCTAATGTTAACGTTTGGTGTATTATCTGAGTGGAAAAACATTTTGAGACTGTTTTTTTCAGTTAATTTGGATCATTGAACCTTTTTGAATACCTTCAGGTAAGAGAATAGTTTGCAAGGGTAGTTTGAATAAAGATTTTTCCAGTTTAAAAATACCCACTCCTGTTTGTTACATACATTGTTATGTCTCCTTTTTCAGATTGAATTCAACTATGGAATTTTTTTTAGGTGTGAGCTGTAGTCATCGGTCCAATAGTGATAATCATGCCCATTTTTTAGATTTTTGTCGTTAACAACTAAATAGAAGCAGGTAGAACCTGCCAAGATGGAAAGAAGAAGTACGCTTGATTTTATCTCTACATGGGGATAACTACCCCGATTCTAACGTGAAAAATTCTTTTATTTTCTGCATTATCTTTAACAGGTAATGAACTAACAAAGTTACTCAACATATTTATGGATAAATATCATTTCAGGACAACCTTTAAATGAACTTGGCATTGGAATGATATTCAAGATACAAAATCAATTATGAATTTATATAGTTACCATTAGCATGGCATTCTGAAATCATAAACAGAAGATAGATGGTAACAGAAGTAAAACACATAACTGTGAACATTTTTGTGGCATTATTTTCTTGATGGGAATATGTCTTCCGACAGGAGGCTCACGTTGAATCTATAAATCCTAATATAATTCCAGTATTCTCTAGGAGGATCCTAGATCTTGAAAGTTTGTGACCAATCATAGTAGGATATTGCCACATACTGCAAGTTGATGCCAAAAGATCAATATCGACAAAGTCTCAAACAATCAGTTAATCCTCAAACATACTTAATTGAATGAAAATATTGACTAGAGTTACTTTTATTGTATTACAACCATTGTGAAAATAAATACATATTCATCTCATGTTAATATTCAAATATAGAACTCTCAACAACAAATTGTGTTTAATCAAAATTCACTACTTGAAGATGTGATATTCGCCTGGATTATGTTAATCTCAAGCCTCCAAAGTTTGCCAACAACTTAAATTTCACAGGCAAACAACCCAAACTCATAAAATTGACAATAATCAGCAGCAGCATAACAAATGTCAGTTTACAATAACAATAACAAACTCTTTGTTTGTCCCCCCAGCGGCCATGTTGTGACGTCACCTGCTAGTGCTCTATTCATTTGACCTCAGATTTGAGGAAAAAAAGTGTGGTTATGTCTGTTATTCCTCTCAAAGTCGGAAAAACGCGATTCCCGCAAACGATGAAGTCATTTGTCTTGTTGGTCTGTGCTAAAACGTTCAATCCGCTTCTGTCAGAGTACTCTTTCAAAAATGATACCATCCTGATTGCACGGCGGTGTACAGTTACTTTCAAATAGTGGAATGGCTATTCAATTCATACATTAACCCTGAATTTTTTCCAGGTTAGGTAATTATGTTGCCACTTACGGTGAATCTTCAATGTTACCATAAATCACCGTGGTATAATAGATTAAACTTGCGAAGCGGAATCGAAAGGAGTTGCCACGTACCTCGCATATATAGCGTGATGTAAATTACCAGTAACGTTATTTTATACAATTGAGAAATATTCTGAACAAATATAGGAGATTATCAAGATGAGTTATAAGCGACCCGCCATCTGGATTTGGAACAAATGGGATAAAAAGTGAACTGGTCATTATATTCAAATGGTGGTAAATCGATTGTGGGTAAATCATGTGGTTACTTTGAATACGTATTGGTTAAGTAGACTCTTTGTTTTGGTGTTCGATCTGTTGTAACATCGTTATTTTTCTTCCGCTAAATTTGAAACTGCACCATTCGCAACTACTGATAAGCGATACGCCCTCTGGTGAAAGAAATTCGAACTCTTCCAAGCTAGTAAATTTTCCAATAAGAGGTGTTATTTTGAATAGCCCGCTATTTCGGTAGATGTCACTTTTGAAGCTGTCCTTTTTTGACATTTGACAAGTAGAAACTACGCCATTAATAAAAATGGAACGATACACGCCTCAACAATGCATTGAAATTATTAAAATTCACTATAAAAATGGTGAAAATTTGGCAGAGACGGTTCGTAAAACTCGAACATTTTTGGGTCGTCGTGAAGCACCTTGTCGGACCGCAATGAAGAAATGGTGGAAAAATTAGAGCTGTTGGGACAAGTTAGTGATGTGAAGAATAAAACCCGTGCACGTCGCTCAAGAAGAGCCGAGAATATTGCTGCTGTAGCCGAAAGTGTTGAAGAAAACCCAGGTTTGTCCATTCCTCCTCGACTTCGGAATTAGGCATTCCATAAACGTCATTATACCGTATTTTGCATAAAGATTTGGGTCTTAAGGCTTATAAAGTTCAGTTAACACAAGAACTCAAGCCGACCGATCATCAACAACGTCGTGTCATTGCTGATTGGGTCGTTGAAATGCCTGAAAATGATCCGGAACTCCATCGAAAAATCATCTGGAGTGATGAGGCCCATTTCCACCTCGGTGGCTTCGTCAACAAGCAAAATTGTCGCATCTGGGGCTCGGAAAACCCAAGAGTTATTGTTGAAAAGCCTCTCTATCCTCAACGTGTGACTGTTTGGTGCGGTTTATCTTCCGGTGGAGTCATTGGACCTTACTTTTTCGAAAATGGGGCTGGAGCAACAGTAACGGTGAATGGATTGCGCTATCGAGTGATGATCAATAATTTTTTATGGCCGTAATTGGATGGTATTGATCTGGACAACGTTCACTTTCAACAAGACGGCGCTACGTGCCACACAAGCAACGAAATCATTGATCTTTTGCGAGAAAAGTTTCCGGACCGTGTTATCTCTCGAAAAGGTGGTCACAATTGGCCACCGAGGCATTGTGATTTACCACCTTGCCACTTGATAGAGAAGGTCTACGCCAATAACCCAGCGTCGATTCAGGACCTCAAAGATGGAGTTCGTGGGGCTATCGAGGAAATAGGGCAGCCGTTTTGCGATTTGGTTATGGAAAATTTCATTAAAAGGATATGGTCCTGTAAGCGTGGTCGTGGTGGTCATTTGCCTGATGTTATTTTCCACTATTAACGGCATAGCTTCTTCTTTATAATAAAAACATCCGATCGTTTATATTGAGAAATGGCATTTTTCCTTGAATATCAAAATAACACCTCTTATTGGAAAACCCTTTAGTTTTCCTACGTGCCTGTTATTCTAACGTGTTTTGCTTATTCTCAGAGTTCATTTTCGAGCTTTTGTGCTGTTCTCCAAGTTGTAATTTCGGTATATCGAAGTATTTGTAATATTCATTGTTCGATTTGTTTCTTTCTGGTTAAAATTTTCGATTGTATCAATTCGAAATGGCATCCTTTCGAAAAGACTATTGTTGTGTGCCTCAACTCAATGTTAATCATGGGGAAAGAAGAAAGGATCATTTACTGCCTTAAGTTTTTATCTTTTTCTAAGCCAAATGAAAGTGAAGTTAATTTTTGTAACAGCATTTGGCAGGGAATTTGAAGAAAGGCCTGGATTTTGAAATTAGTAAACAGGTTACGAATTACATGAAAGTTTGTGCACTGCTTGACTCTGAAGATGATTATTTTCATAAAGCTAAATTACAATGTATTAATTCCAGAACAACTTATGTACATATGTTTTTAGGTGCAAATGAGAATAAGAGAATTTCAATGAAAATTTGCAATTTTATGACTAAAAAACGATTTAACGAAGAGCGAATTCGTGAATGGGTTAAATCCAAGCAATGATTCCACAGATATACCTATTAAAATTTTTATTTTCGAAAATATCCAAAATTTTGAATGGGTATAACTATCTGAAGAATAATTGGCGAATTCAACCCATTCAATCATTCAACCTTCTTAATTAAGCTGAAGACCTACTCTACAAATATATTCCCTATGTCGATTCTTCCTAAAGTAAATTCGTTTACGGCCAGCCTAACCACTGATAGTGAACAAAATAACTCCTAATACGAATCTAATCAGTAACTTGATAATTGTAAAGTATGTTTGGAGTTTAATTACGAAGGCCGAATTGGCGAATTAGTTAAAACTATCGAATGATTCCGCAGATATACCTTTTCAGAATTCCCGTTTTCCGATATTTCCAAAACATAGATCGAATCGCCCTTCAATGAAAAATGCCACCTTGAAGTAAGTATAGATGTATAGATGACCGCTTTGTCAAAGGAACAATCGCGTAAAAGCACCTGACCTCACGTCACTGCTTCTCTAGGTTTTTTCAAAGTATTGTCCTGTAAAACCTGAAGTGTTTTCAAAGGCATATCTTAATAACTACACCGATGAAAACCAACTTGTCGGACTGATTTATTGGCAAAACGAGAAAGTTTTATCATCATAATTCGTGTGTCTTCCACAAGAAAGTAACAGCTGATAAAAATACCTGCAGAACACTTCGATCTCGGGTATCGGATCAAGTTTCACATCACGCCTTCGTTGGAGCAATAAATCAAAAGACATCCTCATGTAATTCGATAATGTAAATAATTTGGATCTGCTGAACTTGCCGGCTTTCTGCGATACCAATTAATCTTGGCCTCAAAGTATTCACGCGGGATTTTTATCGGACGATTTATATCTTCTGTTGGTACCACTGGATGTGAAACGAAAGAATCGACATAACATCTTACTGTGAATTTTCACATAAATATAATGCTTTCAACGAATCCAATTAATGGTAGTAGTATGAGCTTTGAAATGTATATATTTTATCGCCAGCGTACTAAATGATGGAATGACCCATCTATAGTTATTTAGCTCAATTAGACAGTTCTACTCCCATGCAACCAGATCGATTCTGTTTGAGTATTGCTATAAACCTTGCCATTCAAGTCATATTGATATCTTTTTGAGTAAGTATTCTGTTCAGAGTGTTATAGCAATGTCTTTTATGAATTTTGTCATAGCAATTTGCTATCATGGACTTGTATATTCGGTGATTTAGAGCTGACTGTATTTTATAACTTAAGAACGACAAAGAAGAAGAAAATGCTCCTACTTCAAGAATATTTCATATGTTTTCTATGATTTCGCATAATCGCAAATCAGCCAATGACCAATTTTCAAGGTACAAATAGAATATTGGTTACCAGAAATCGAATAACGCGGCAATTCTATTCAATCGTTAATCATTCGAAATTCAATGAACTTTTCTGATGGAAATTCAAAGGAATTGCAGTTGTCTACTATACCGGTATTTCAGTTTTACAATTTTCCATAGAATTTTCGAATTTTTTGAAGGAATAATACTGAAGCAATTGGTTCTCTGGCATATTCCCTTTCTCACTCAACTTGTTATCAAACATGGCAAGTACTATGCCAAGGTTGCTTATATAGCAATACTGATAGTAAGATTCTTGTTGAATTGACAGATCATATTGCTCAAAATCGATCATAGTATCAATATTACTGGATCTTGCTATGGAAGCAATATCTTTATCCTGGCAATATTGCTATTTGCAAAAGGATCAGCAGATCTCATAGCAATATTGTTCGTTTTTGTGATGGCAATTACAGGTGTATTTTCAGCGAAACTGTAACTTGCTTTGATGTTCGTGACCATCAATAATTTTTACACTCGAATATCAGAAGAAAAGTTGCAAGATTCTCGGAAATTCTTGCTTGTCTGCTCAAGTTCAAAATGCAATTAGTAGTAGAATTGTGTGCTCAGGTGAAATTAATGGAATCACGATTTTTTGCTATGAGTACATCGTATTTATCGTTGTGGGGTGTGATGATTGTTCATATGGACCGCTGCTTCTTCAATCTGAGGTTCCACATGGCTCGATTTTTGGGCCGCTTCTGTTTTTCATTCATACCAACAATCTTTGAATCCTAGAATAATATCAGAGGTTGACGCTGATGAAGCACCACTAAATTTCAATAATGCATATAGGACATATATGATGCTATGTATATACAGGGTGTCTCATTGAGAACTGACCATATAATAACTGGATAAACTTAAGCTTGAATTTAAAATTAGGCTTCACCAATTGAATGAAATATTCGAGAGTGTCCTAATATTACAAATATTTTAATCTGATTTCAACCAATTGTTTTAACACCCTCCGGAACTTGGGAAACGGTTCACACATGTAAGCATTGAATTTACGTGAAAAACTCAACAAAACTTGAAATGATGACAGTTTCCTAGGTTCTAAGTGTAGGCCAGGGTAGGTATGTGAACTGTTTACCAAGCTTGAAACAATCTGTATCTCACTAAGGAGGAATATTTCAATTAAAGTATTTCGGAATATATATAATATTCGTATTTATCCAGTTAGGTAGTATATGGACAATATACCTAGAAGTTGTTGTTTCAATTCTGAAAATCTTGTACGTTAACTTGACCAAATTTTCCTTTTTTCAAAAACAGCGTATGATATACTTATCAGAAAGTAACATAAAAAATTGGTTATTATGAATACAGACACGAAGCGTTCACAAAAATATTCTTTCATTTGGGAATCTAACAACGCTGGCGCGTTCAGTACTCGAATGGAGAATCGCCCCGTAATAAATATGGAAATTGCAGAGGGAATTACTCAGATTAAGATGAGCGCAAAAGCTTTTAACTTCCGTCAGTGATGTTCTCGAAATTTTTACGATAATCGTTGAATTAAATAGGATTTATTTCACACATTTCGTTGAATAACATATCGTGAGAATGAATAATTTATTTAACAAACTGGTATCGCACACTTCACGGGTGGTCTTGTAACTATTTTGACATTTCCTGATTTTTTCAACTCTGTTAATATTCAAAGTATTATAGTACTCTACTCTACACACCACCCACTCATGATAAACAAAATATAAATTATTTAATGGATGAATCTATGTCATCTTTTTTTTCTCGATAAATTATTCATTTGTTTCCACAAATGTTTATCGAATGAAACGAAGAAATACATAATAAACGTTGCAGAAGAATGAATATTATGTCTTATATCAGATTATAACTCAGGAGTGGAAAAAATTTCAGGAAAGCATTGCTGAATCACGGTCACCTATTCACGTACCTATCCCGCCCTACGCACCTTACCCCTTATGAATAGGTTTTATCAAATCAATCTAACGAAATGCTGTATGAAATTTCAAGCTGTCATTTCTCAACAAAGAACGAAATTTCAATTAGATCCGTTCTATATATTTGAAAATATTGGAATATTTTAACCCAGTCACGAATTAATCCCATATTTAGAAATTTGTTGATACTTCTCTAAGTTCTCTGGCTGAGAAAAATAGTATGTCAATTTGAGCAGGTGCCACTCTTAATATCTCGATGCCATGAAAAAACAAAAAAAAATGCAAAAAAAAAGTTAAACCCTGTGAGTGTGACATACAGCAACTTTAAAATTTTATATGGCAACGGGAAGTGAGTATGTCACTTATTGTTAATACGATTTCCTTTTCAAAAATGTCGTACACTGGATCTTTTCCTTCAGTACTACAAATTCAGTTTTATTTGTATCATGACATCTAGAATTTTTTTTCCAACGTGAGATTCACTATTATTCCGGGAAATATTGATATTGGAATTATTATTAAAAAAATGTTCATCATTTCCATGTCGCAGCACTTGCTTTCGTAGGTATTCTACTCGTTTTTTCTATTTTAACTAAGATTACTTTTTTGCATTTTTTCCTATATCTGTGTGAGGGTCGAGATATTCGGGGAGGTGCCATTCCAACTTGGCACACTGTATATGAAAGGTGCGACTAGTACAGCTAGATTTATTATTTTGGTTCAAATTTTGATTTCTGATGGTAACCCTGATAATTTGGAATCAATAGTTTATCGCCAGCTATGCAACATTTTCGACGTATGTGAGTGAAAACCCAGTGTATCGTTCACAAAGATTCCCAAGAATTTAGTGCATGGAGTAATTTCTTTCAAGGTGACACAGGTTTTGTTGTACATTTTCATACTGGAATATTTCAAGTTATGCAACAAGGTAGTTAAATGTCTTCTATAGACCTATTTGTTGAGAATTTCGAAGAGTAGAGCATTCAATAGGTTGGTTTGTTCGTTAGAAGTTTTACTGCAGGGTTATTCGAGTACTTTTATTTTTTTTTTGATGAACTATCACGAAGAAACGGACCACTCTATCCATTATTTTCAAGTCAAATTTGAAAACTTGATTCTTGATTTCCGTAGAAGAAAATAGCATAACTGAATCTTCCAACCATGTTTATATACGCGGAATATTTCCAGTGTTAACAGAGAAAAAAGTTTCCTCAACATTCGCCAGCTCTTTAGTATTATTGAATTCACATAATATTTTCTCAAGTTCATTATTTTCCCAATGTGAATTCACAATTTAAAAAATACGTAATTACTACGACCTCTATGTAGAGAGAACAATGTTGTGTAGTTATCTGTCTATAAAAGTGAATGGAGTTTAGTTGCTCTCCTGCTTCAAACTTTTTTCTTCGATCAGTCAAATGTCCTTATTCGATACTTAAAATACTTAAAATCTAGGCCCAATTCATCAAAACCATTAAATTCGTTGGTAAATTGATAAAACAAGAAATACCTACAGTTTTCATAGAAAAAAAAATTCGAAATATATTTTTCCGAAAAAGCTACAACTAGCAAACCGCAGTAACGGTTGGTTTGTGGCTGAGCCAACCAGGATACTGGCGCGTCGCCTTGTTATTCAAATTGAGTCCAAAACATTAATGCCAACACAAGAGATGTCTATCAAATCCAATAAATTTGAACCGGTTCGTACTCGTGCCCACAAAAATATAACACATTACTCCTGTTGATTAGGAACATTATGGAATAAAACTCCGAATAGACCGATTCTATTATTTTATGTGCCATAAATTAAATTGTAGAATGTTAATTGACAATTAACATTATGCGTTCGTCATTTTTTTATTTACGTCGAGGAGGCATATCATATTTTCAGGTTGTAGAAACCCGCTAATGCTTGTCATTTGATTCTAGGTGCGTTATTTTAAGTGACAATTTCAGTTGGCGTTAAGTCTGGAATAAGAAATAAAAACAGGGTATTATTATTTCATCGAAGGTTTCTGATGATATCAAATTTAGAAATTTCAAGATGAAGGCTATAAAAATTCCGCCTGGACTAAACTACTCATAAAATATATATGATATGGTTGTTGAGGTTCTTGTGGGATGACTATTATGAGTTTTAATCGATGTCATATAATTATTTGTAAGACAATCTTCGCGTACTTTTAATGATGCGGGATGGAATAGAAGATATTCGACATCAAGGAATGTCATAAATAATATAATTTCTTAAATGTTTCTGACATGTTCGAAAACTTTTGATTTGTTATTTGTGAGTCATCTGACATGCTATCAAAATTTAATTGGTGAAGATGAGTTCATCTAGGTTTTATCTGTAACAAAGTGAAAATATGTGGGTTCATCAGAAAAAACATAGGAAGCGATTCGAAAAACAGAACAGACAGACATCTTGGTCCTTTGATATTTTTATAGTTGATATTAATATGTAGGAAACCTAGACCAGAGATTTTAGGTAGGGGGTTTTGCAACGAATGAGGTTTCGGACCAGGGGATAACTGAGGTAAGGGGGCGGGTGGTGGAAAAATACGTTGGCAATCCTCTTAACTAGTTTCAGTTATTTTTTTTGTCTTCTGTGATGTAACCCTGCTGAAATATTGCGAAGAACCATTGACATTATTGAAGGATATTTATGGAAAATATAATTTCAATATCTAAAGTTTTGTTTATTCATTATCCGCTCATAATAATCAAGGGGAAGTGGGATCCTTTTTGCGCGCATGTTCTAGGGGAACAGCGTGCTATCGTTTTGTCCAAATGTCTGTAATTTTGGATGATTGAGCCGAAAATGGTCTCAATCGACTAGGCTGGACTCACTGATGACGAATCCGGTGTCAAAATCGATTCTGTCCGGCCGGCCGGCCGTAGACAAGGTAACTCTCGACAGAAGCAAGCTAGCAACTTTAAACTTTCAGGATGAGTTGCGCATCAGAATGCCGCGGTTAAGTTCGTTAATGGGCCAAATCGGTCGAATAGTTTCGGAGTTATAGGCACTCGAAGTTTTGAAGTTATTTATTTTTCATTTCAGAAACTACTCGAGCGATTGGATTCAAACTTGGCGATTAGGTGGAGTATATCGACGCGCAACTTTGAGCCAAATTTCGTCAGGATCATGTTGTCAGTAAATTTAAAAAAAAAAAATTTTCGAAATTTTTGTCCAAAAAAATTTTCTTTCCGGAAACCATTCATCATATCCAAAAAAATTCCACTCACACTTTGGGCTTTGTATTCACAGCAGTGCTCCAAATTTCAGTTCGATACGATTATAAATTTTGGAGATATCGGGAAAAAATATGTCAAATTTCGAGGTTTTCTTCTCGATATCGTTGATTTTTTCGGTATAACTCGAGAAATACTGATTCAGTCCTGATAAAACTTCACAGCTAGTTTTGAAATGCTGAAAAACAAGTTTTTGCGAAATTTCGTGATAATCGTGTCATTAGAACAATTTGAAAAATCATATCATCCTCATTAAATTCTGTAAGAAACTTCGAACTGTTATTTTTCGATGAAGTACTGGATTTCAATTCGATCTGATCTGTATTTTTGGAAATATTGGAAAAATAAAATTTTGATTGGGTATATCTACGGAATCATTGGGTGGATTTTACCCATTCACGAATTTGGCCTTCGTAATTAAGGTCCAAACCTTCTCTACAAATATCGAGTTTCTAAGTTGTTTCTTTCGGAAGTTATTGTGTTTACGTAGTCGGCCGTTAGGATGACCGTAAAATCTGCCCAATAATTCCGAGGATATACCCATTCAAAATTTTATTTTTCCAATATTTCCAAAAATACAGATTTGATCGAATTGAAATCCAGTCATTTATCAGTGAAAAATTTCAAAGAGCACTGCCGTGAAGGCAGCAGCTTTTACGTGCATGTTCAAATTCGTTGCTGAAGCGGTCATCTACATTGAACATGCGCGCAAAAGTTGCTGCCTTCACGGCAGTGCTTGTTGAAATTTTTATTTAATTTTTTAGGTTTTTTTCTGGGTTTTCATTCCCAATATCTCAAACAGTATTATTAATTTTTAATCGTTCTGGACTTTTAGAGACCAGAGTTTGTTTTTTGCGCGGATTTTCTGGGGAACATGTTATCGTTGAGTCCAAATGTCTGTAATTTTCGAATTTTGAGCCGAAAATGGTTTCGAAAGACTAGGTTGGATCCACTGGTGACGAATCCGGTGTCAAAATCGATTCTGTCCGGGCGACCGTCTGTGAGCTCGATCGTACGAAGTCGTCGTACGAAGAATCCTATCGACCTGAAACTTTGAGGGGAGGTTGCATTTTGAACTGCGACGGCTAAGTTCATCAATGGGCAAAATCGGCCGTACGATTTCGGAGTTAGAGCCTTTTAAAATTTGGAATTTATTTTAGCGGTAATTCGGGAACTAATGGAACAATTGGATCGAAACTTGGCCGTCAGCTGGAGTATAGCAACGCGCAATTTTTTGCAGAAATTTGTTGGGATCATACTGTCAGTAAATTTTGAAAAAAAAGTTTTTTTCGAAAAATTTTTTTTCTTGAACTGTTCATCACATTTGAAAAAATCAGCGCATACTTTGAGCTCCATCTTTCACAGAAGTGTACCAAATTTCAATTCTATACGGCTATTAGTATTGGAGATATTAAATATGTAAAATTGTACTGACTCAATGAAATGAAACTTCGAGGCTTGTTCGAGGATGCTGAATGAAAACTTTTTGCAAAATTTCCTGTTGATTGTGTCCTTAGAAAAATTTGAAAATAAATTTAAATTTTTTTTTTTTTCAAAATTTCAATTTTCTGTGATCTTCTTATGTATGAAGCTGCAAACTGTAATTTTTCGATAAAGTGCTCGATTTCAATTCGGTCTTATCTATATTTTTGGAAATATTGGGAAAATAAAAGTTTGAATGTGTATATACCTGCGGAATCATTGGGTGGATTTCACCCATTCACGAATTCAACCTTCCTAGTCAAGGTCCAAACCTTCTATACAAATATCGAGTTTTCTTTGTTGTTTCTTTCGGAAGTTATTGTATTAATGGTCGGCCGTTAGGCCTTAGATTCTTGAAGAATTTTTTTCATTTCTAGTACCTAGTTTTATTTTATCAAATAATTCATTTCAGAATCAATGACTTCAATCGAGACGAGACTTCATTTAATAATAAAATCAGTTGACTTTTAAATTTCGTCTGAGTCTATGAATATGAATATTTCGAAATTAAATGGAAATGCCAAAATTCGACTCAAAATTCGGCATCAATTTAGATATGAATAGCGATTATCTTTTAACGAAAACTACTTCTAACGATTTCATCATGAGACATATGCAGTTCCGGATAACATTTTGCTACTGTACAAATCAAAATTCTATACACACTCCTTAATATTCCTATAATAATTATGAAATATCAGCTTTGTCAAGTTGATCAACATTTCAAAACATTCAAAAACACTCGTGTGGGTTCAAAAATTGTTGGTGAATAATTAAATCATTTTTAAGTTTTTTTCTGGGTTTTTACTTTCCCCCTTGCGGAATGCAGGGTTGGACTATTTTTCAAGGGCAGATTGCCTAATGAACAATACAGGAACATTATGAACGATAAACAAAGCCAATTCTGACGTTTCAGAGTACAAATCTGACTCTTTCATAAGACAGAGCAGAAAATAATTCTTGAAATTTTCTGCTTTGTCTGATGAAAGAGTCAGATTTGTACTCTGGAACGTCACAGTTCGCTTTGTTCATCATTTGTTTTGTTCATTAGGCAATCTGTTTTTCAAGAAACTGCCCTTGACAAATAGTTCAATCCTGCAATTCGCAAGTCCTTCTCGAAACATTCTAACCATTACATTCATATTCAAGCTTTTGATAATTTTGATCCAACTCAATATTTTCCCAGCATCTCCACCTAAATCAATAAATTCTGGAGTACAGCCCTGCTCCTCATGATCCACCGATTCCGATTAAAAAAAACCCAAGTTGCACATAAATCAAGAAAACATTCCGTTTATGTCCTTAACGGTAGTCGAAATATCCCTGTAATCGATTCAAAAGAGAAAATGATTCTACCGAAATTTTATCTGGACCAGTTTTTTATGGGATCAATAATAATCCCTCAATTATATCACGGCAAGTTCCAAGAATGAAACTCAACATTCAATTACCGATATTGATACAGCGCCTTCATCGATGAAATTATCTTCGGAAAATTTATTTGTTTACAAAAATAGGTGTTCTGAGAAGTGTGGTTTCATCTTGCTCGGATTTAATCTCTTATGTAAATTATTGTGGAACATAAGCTAAAGTAGACCTTGTGAATATCAGATGGTCGAAGTACTGTCAGAGACAAAGATGATAATTTCATATATAAAATCGGAGTACAGGGTTTTCATAAATGAGTGTGAAATCACAGTTTATTTTAATAAATATTTGCCCTTCACTTCAGATACTTCTGTGGATTATCCGAAAGGAAATATTCTGTGGCATCAACTTTTGATTGCAAATAGCCTTATGAAGTACTTCAATCTGGAAATCCCAACCCTTTGAAGGAAGTTTTCCTTCATGACATAAATAGTGATTTTCATATTCCTGATAGAAAACTATAATAGTGGTTGTAGGGGAACTAGAAATATTATTATGCATTTGAGGGTGATCAAACTTCGAAAAGACATTGACGTGGGGCCAGGAGCTTATTTGAGCTCTATCCATTTCGTTGCAAAAACGGTCAACCATCCAGGTATTGACCCCACCTTACGGCCGGTTACGATAACTGCAACTACTTAGAGACCGGGTATTTTTCAGGTGTACTTCAATTACGAAGGCTCAATTCGTGAATACCATCCAAGGTCTACGCAGATATACAAAATTTAACTGTCCCAATTTTTCCAGTAATACTGCTTGAATATTGGAGTTACTCTCACTAGAGCTGTTAATTAAACTGTCGAATCAAACGGATGAACTAAATTTTTTATAAATATTATAAGAAATAAGTTAATAGAGAAAACAAAATTCTGAAAAAATCGCTAGTAATAATGAAACAATAAACTCATACCAAATGTTCAAAATGTCTACCGCCTTGTTCAATACATTTCACACATCGAATTTTGGGACACAAAAAAAATCTTGTGTTATAGCCGATTTCATGCTCTTTTGAGATATGTGAACACATTTGATGAGGCTACCAGGATAACTGGAGTGTGATCGATTTTATAAAGAGAATCGGGGTTTTTCCTTTAAACGAAAATGCAGTTATTTTCATGAAAAACCTTCAGAACATCACATTTCAAACATATAATTTCAATATTATATTTTTAAAAAAATGTTTGATCACCTAAAGCTGAAAAATAAAAATGGAGATTTGCATTTAAAAAGATTTGTCATGAGTGCACGATATGGCAACGTCGAATTCAGCTTTCTCGCAAAGAAAAGGACGCCAAATGTGTTACTTTGCTTAGGAAAACAGAGATAGCTATACTTTGATCTGGTGAGAGTAGAAGACAACGACCAAGGAATAGAAAAAGAAGAGCACAGACTGTCATACTGTCATCTTACTGACAAATCGCAAACGGAAATTGTTTGGTTGTATTGTCAAAGAACACGTGTGTACCACAGAATAGGAATAAATAATTCGTTATTCTATAGCAGAAAAAGTTATTCTACTAAACATCGTTGTCACTTCGTGCATTTCTGAAGGTAATTTGGGAAAATGATGAATGAAACCCATAATAATCATGTTCAAATTTGTATTTGCAGTAATAACCCAAATTCGGGAAAAACCGCCATTAAGATATTTCGTTAAAACGCAAAATGTTGGATTGAAGAATTACCGTCAATATTTCGACTATGTATTATATGATATTTATTGTTGAAAATCACATGTAGAATCTCGACTTAAAGTTTTGGACTATTTAAAGTGAACGCCTGGTAAAATAATTTTTGCAAAAATTGTACAGAATGATGACGTTCTGTTCCCTAGATCAAGCTTGCAAAACAGAAATGAAATAGTATACAAAGCGTATTCATTAACTTTCTTCGCTACACACAGGGCTGAGCAAAATACATGCTTGGCTTGATTGAAATACAAAATACTTTCTCGCAGGTATTTGAAATACAAAATACTTTCAAGTCGGGTATTTGAAATATAAAATACAAAATACAGTATTTTAACTATTTGTATTTGAAATACAAATTAGAAAATACATTCAGGTGTTACGTAAAATGTGAAAAAAGTACAACTAATTCAGCTCAGCTATTTTATCGCTAAAAAAAGAATTTCCCTTCGGGAACACAAGATTTTTTAATGTAGTATGAGACAAACAGCCTCTTGTTGGGGAATGAATAAAACCTGCTAAAGAAAACAATCTTTCTACAGGTTCTGATGGGCAAAAACTTGTGTTATATTGTATGAACACATTTTTATGTTAGGATAGTGTTCAAGGATGGTAAGCTCTTTGCTCTTATCGTTTTTAGAAGTTGACTAACTCTAACTCCATGATGAAATGACCATGGCGCAGGACCATTTCTTCCTTTCCATTTGCCGAAAATATGATCGCTAGCAAAAGAACTAGATGAATCAGATGAACGTCGCGCCATCTGAAGGGAGATTCAGAGACTATTTTCTGCAGAGCGCTCAGCGCTAAATGTATTTGTTCAAAAGTATTTCGAAGACAAAAGTATCGAAATACAAAATACTTCAGTGTCAGGTATTTGAAATACCAATTACAAAATACATTTTCAAGAAGTAATTGAAATACAAATACAAAATACGTATTTGTATTTCAAATGCGTATTTCAATTACAAGTGATTGAAATACTGCCCAGCCTTGGCTACACATAAAAATTTTTTTCGTCAACCACACTCCACACACCCATGCAGATCGATATTACTCGTTTCCACACAGATTCAGCAGAATAAATGAAATTCCAGCATAAAGGTACAAGAAACGAGCTAGATGCATCAAGTTGTCGGAGTGGGCTGCGCCTGAGAATTGGGTTACCAGAAGTGAATAACTATCTCGACATGATTTTATGCGCCTTTGATATCATGATTGTTGAATCATAAATTTCGTTTTATTTTCATGAAACCATGAACTGCCGGAATAAGGCAGAGTCATCTCGTATATTCAGCCAGGTCGGTTTAATATTAAAGGTTAACAACCAGGTTTTTGAACTTTTCAGTTTTATCCCCAAGAAAACATGATTATCGATGAGCTGGAGGTTGAACTGGGTTCAGCAGATATTGAACTGTTTGAGATCCCAAATGGGCCGAAGCAGCAGTATGGTCAATATTTCGCAAGTTCACGCGTACAGTGAAAAAACTGTATTGGAAGATTTATTTTGACGAGCTGCTTACAACCAGGGCTGGGCAAAATACATGCTTGGCTTAATTGAAGTACAAATTACAAAATACTTTCTGGCAGGTATTTGAAATACAAAATACTTTCAAGTCGGGTATTTGAAATATGAAATACAAAATACAGTATTTTAACTATTTGTATTTGAAATACAAATTACAAAATACATTCAGATGTTACGTGAAATGTGAAAAAAGTACAACTAATTCAGCTCAGCTATTTCATCGCTAAATAAAGAATTTCCCTTCAGGTACACAAGATTTTTGAATGTAGTATGAGACAAACAGCCTCTTGTTGGGGAATGAATAAAACCTGCTAAAGAAAACAATCTTTCTACAGGTCCTGATGGGCAAAAACTTGTGTTATATTGTATGAACACATTTTTTATATTAGGATAATGTTCAAGGATGGTAAGCTCTTTGCTCTTATCGTTTTCAGAACTTGACTAACTCTAACTCCATGATGAAATGATCATTGCGCAGGACCTTTTCTTCCTTTCCATTTGCCGAGAATATGATTGCTAGCAAAAGAACTAGATGAAGCAGATGAACGTCGCGCCATCTGAAGGGAGATTCAGGGACTATTTTCTGTAGAGCGCTCAGCGCTCAATGTATTTGTTCGAAAGTATTCCGAAGACAAAAGTATCGAAATACAAAATATTTCAGCATCAGGTATTTGAAATACCAATTACAAAATACATTTTCAAGAAGTAATTGAAATACAAATACAAAATACGTATTTGTATTTCAAATACATGTTTCAATTACAAGTAATTGAAATACTGCCCAGCCCTGCTTACAACGTAGATGTCTTAAGAGCTAACAATAGCTCGAATATAACGGGTTGACTTCTGGAGGCCAGAGTTCGTTTTTTTCAAAAATTTTTTTGGAGCAACGGGTTAAAAAAACCGTGGGAATGTGCAATGTTGACACTTTTTATATTCAAGAATTTCGAGAAAATAATAACTGAAATGGAGTGAAAAATGAAATAATAACTAACATTACGTTTTCTCCTATAAACATCGAAATTTCACCGAATTCTAATAAAGGGTTTTCCAATAAGAGGTGTTATTTTGATATTCAAAGAATAATGCCATTTTTCAATATAAATGATCGGATGTTTATTTCATTATAAGGAAGAAGCTATGCCTTTAATGGTGGAAAATAACATCAGGCAAATGACCACCACGACCACGCTTACAGGACCATATCCTTTTAATGAAATTTATTTCCATAACCAAATCGCAAGGTGGCTGCCCTATGTCCTCGAGAGCCTCACGAATTCCATCTTTGAGGTCTTGAATCGACGCTGGGCTATTGGCGTAGATCTTCTCTTTCAAGTGGCCCCAAAGGAAGAAGTCGCAAGGTGTTAAATCACAAGATCTCGGTGGCCAATTGTGATCACCTCTTCGAGAGATAACTAGTCGGAAATCTTTTCCCGCAAAAGATCAATGGTTTCGTTGCTTGTGTGGCAGATAGCGCCGTCCTGTTGAGAGTAAACGTTGTCCAGATCAATACCATCCAATTCCGACCATAAAAAATCATTAATCATCTCTCGATAGCGCAATCCATTCACCGTAACTGATGCTCCAGCCTCATTTTCGACAAAGTAAGGTCCAATGACTCTGCCGAACCATAAACCGCACCAAACAGTCACACGTTGAGGATAGAGAGGCTTTTCAACAATAACTCTCGGGTTTTCCGAGCCCCAGATGCGACAATTTTGCCTGTTTACGGAGCCACCGAGGTGGAAATGGGCCTTATCACTCGAGATGATTTTTCGATGGAATTGCGGATCATTTTCATGCATTTCAACGACCCAATCAGCAAAGACACGACGTTGTTGATGATCGGCCGGCTTGTGTTCTTGTCTTAACTGAACTTTATAAACCTTGAGACCCAAATCTTTATGCAAAATACGGTGTATAATGACGTTTGTGGAATGCCTTATTCCAAAGAACGACGAGGAATGCACAAACCTGGGTTTTCTTCAACACTTTCGGCTACAGCAGCAATATTCTCGGCTGTTCTTGAGTGACGTGCACGGGTTTTATTCTTCACATCACTAACTTGTCCCAGCAGCCCAAATTCTTCCGCCAATTTCTTTATTGCGGTCCGACAAGGTGCTTCACGACGACCCAAAAATGTTCGAGTTTCACGAACGGTCTCTGCCAAATTTTCACCATTTTTAAAGTGAATTTTAATAATTTCAATGCGTTGTTGGAGTGTATATCGTTCCTTTTTCATTAATGGCGTAGTTTCTACTTGTCAAATGTCAAAAAATGACTGCTTCAAAAGTGACATCTACCAAAATAGCGGGCTATTCAAAATAACACCTCTCTTAACCCTACATTTCACGCGCCTATAGGCAACGTTTAAGCATGAGAACAGGGTCCAACGGCCTGACCTTGAGATGAAAGCGGGGTTCGATGACATTCAAATGTGGCTGTGTTGCCTAGCTGTAATTAACAACCACGTGGTATTGTTTCCTTTTGAGAGCAAACACTACCATGTGCTGGTAAATTACGGTTTCGAGCAATTCGGCAACCCAGCCATATTCAAGTTTCATTAAACCTCGTTAATATCTCAAGGTCAGGCACCTGCACCAGGTTTACATGCTTAAACGTTGACAATAGCCGCGAGAAACGTTTTAAGCGATTGGCTCAAGTTGAGTTTATGCCCACATCATTTCTTATGGCGCTATCATCGTTAATATTATGTCAAATACAATTTTGAGCTTACATCAAAAACAAGACAAAAGCATTTCCAACTGAGAACCAATATAATATAGTTTGTTGAAAAGTATTATCTTGAAGATTCGTACAGAATTCAGCGTCTTCAGACAGATACTGAGGGACCTCTCCTAAAGAACTTAGTGCCAGGATTCAATTACTTTGAATCGAGTTATTTAAATACTGAAATTCCAGAAGTGCATTGCTCCGAATCCATCAGGCAGATTTTGACCGATAGCAAACCATAACTGACCCAACAGTATGCCTCAGACCTAGCCTAAATAATTTATCTAGGAAGAAAGAATGTTCACTCGAAAAAACAGTTACATGATGTACCTAATGAGAAATAATACTAGACACAGTGTTTCATCTTTTATTTTTCGATTCAGAACCCTCAGTAGCATCTATTCTATATTATATGTCGAAATCTTACCATGTGTTTTCACCAATATTTTACTACAAACGAACGCAGCTGATTTGGAACCACTGGCAAGCTTGTGCATAGAAAAATATTGCCAAAGATATTAAGTGAAGGGGTTACAGAAAAATCTGTATTTCAATGATTTTATCACTAGCCTGTATCAAGTCGACTCAGAAAAAACAGAATTATATTTATTTCACTCAAACCTGTTTTCATTTTTAATTTCATCATGTCAATATTCAAGCACTTTTAATTGGGTGGAAGGGATTTTTTTCAATACTAACCTTGCATCCCTCGCAGGTGAATGCTCCGAAGTGAAAACCTGCCGCAGGTTCCCCGCATACCTTGCACAGCTGGTTCATCTGAAAATACCATCGTTTTATATTTTCATCACAATGGCCAATTAACGATTAAAATTAGAGATGAATAACATTCTCAAGTTGCGTTTTGACCTTAGGCCCGGTGTACACATCCGATATCGAAGCCGATGCGTCGCCGTACTTGCGGTGCGAGGTTCAGCCCGTTGCAGCGCTGCAACAGCACCGGAACGATCGTTTTTTGCCCAGAAATTCTCTAAACCGCAATAGTGCCGCAGCGAGCCGGTCGGATGTGTGCACTGAACTGTGTACCTCGCACCGCAAGAACAGCACTGCAACGGCACTGGAACTTTAAAATCGTATTTGTGCGCCGGTTAGAAAAGTTCTAGGCAAGAAATAACCGTTGCGGCTGACGTGTGAATGCTCCTTTCAGATATTGTGCAGAACTTGAAAGACCCGCAAGTGTCCACCGGGCCTTAAGGTTCCTGGCTTCAGCCACTCACCACAGTACAGATTCCGCTAGCAGCATTCTACGATTCACCAATTGATTAGAATGACAGAAAATATAATGACAAACCTGAATCTTTCCACAGGTCCGGCAGAGAACTCGGACGTTTTTGAAAAAATCATAACTTTGGTAATTCTCAGGTTACTCAAGAAATTTTTATTGAAGAATTTGGATTAAGAATTTCAAAGCATTTTGAAATGTCATGTGTGGAAAATTACATCAGCCAGGTGGCGTCTCTGTTTCGCGATACACTCCTGCAGTCTGTCTTGAAATTTTCCGAAAACTGTTTCAAATGTTGCTCTCTAAACTGTGGCGACTTCCACGCGAATTGCTTCCTTCAATTCCTCCATTATTCCAGGCATGTGTTGGTAAGCTCGTGCTTTGAGATGTCCCCACAGAAAAAGTCGCAGATGACCAAATCTGGGGATAGAGGAGGCCAATGAACGTTACCAAACTTGAGAATAAGGCGGCCAGGACAGAAAGGACGAATAACGTTCACTGTTGCTCTGGTTGTATGGGCGGTGGCTCCATCCTGTTGGAACTACACACGTCGGATTGGAACACGACGTCTTCTTAATTCAGTTGCAAAGAAGATTGTTATCATTTCGATATAGCGCTCAGAGTTCACTGTAACAGCATTGCCATTGACTTTTTCAAAAAAGTAAGAGCCGATGACGCAAGTTTGGGATACAGCGCACCAAACGATCACATCTGGGCTATGCATCGGTCTTTCGTGTAACTGTTGGGAATTTTCATCAGCCAGATAACGGCAATTATGCTGATTAACGTGTCCATTGAAGAGAAAGTGAGACTCACCGCTCATGAACAAAATGAGGTTCTCCTTTTGCTCAACAAGTGCTTCTATCTCACGGGCGAAGTGCATTTGTTGTTCATAATCTTCT
Source organism: Myrrha octodecimguttata (assembly GCA_958510865.1). Lineage (NCBI taxonomy): Eukaryota > Metazoa > Arthropoda > Insecta > Coleoptera > Coccinellidae > Myrrha > Myrrha octodecimguttata. The sequence goes on from OY294056.1 coordinate 82,983,657, forward strand.
GGCTGTAACTATTGCACCACGGTCAATTTGTAGGGGTCAAACCGCAGTTCTAAACGCAAAATACGCCTTATCGAACGATAACTGAGGCGAAGTTCAGCAGCATGCTGGCGAGCTAATCGACTCGGACTGAGAAGAATTGCTTGTCACACTCTTTCAACGTTCTCAGAAGTTCTGAGTGTTCGTTGAGATCCTGGTGGTTTTTCCTCATCAATTCTCATCGTGTGCAGAATGCTTCAACCCAACTACGAATGGTGTTTCGAGAGGGAACAGCCCGATTTCGGTGAATATTGAAATGGTGACGAAACTCACGCTGAACGGCCCTGGCGGACTCGTTACAAACTTAACAAAAACGCGGTGCTCTAAATTCCGCAGGTCCATGACTTCAATTGTTAAAAAAATGCTGAGACCTACCGAATCCAACGGCCACTTCCACGTATCTGTCGACACAATAGCGAGGGAGTACGGACCGTCTCAAAAACGTCCGAGTACTCTGCCGAACCATGTATGCTGTATGAGACCCAAGCAGCATTCTTGGATTCAGAGAACAGAGAAGGTATTCGGCAAAATGTGACACCAAGGGCAGATAAACAGAATGAAGATGCAGACTTTGCTAAGCGAACTGATTAGATTGATATAAACATAACTATAAAATAGGAAATTCAGGGTAAATAAAGGCAAAAGCACGAGGTCGAGAACGAGGATAATCGAAGCCGGTTCCCCCAAGGGTCGGTTCCAGGACCGCTCTTCCATACTCTCTTGTTGGACATACCAGAGATGCCAAGTTTCCAGGCGACATTTCTGTATACAACTTCAAACAAAAAGAATTCGAAACAACTCCACGTGAAGTTCATCAAGGGAATAAAAATACAAACATTCTTGCTAATTTCTCTTTCATCATCATCCTATGACAGATTAAACAGATCTCTCGATGTTGCATTTTACGACTGTTTACTGCACACTGCAGATATTCAAATCTTCACCTGTATAAATATAGGAAGACGTACTTTCCATTGAAAAACTAGCATCACGATTTATGCCTATAATCAAATGGTAAAACGTACCATCGACCATAAATCGAATAGTTTCATTTAAACGGCACCGCTCTTGATCATAATCGAAAACGGCTTTTACGGTTTCAAAATGTGATACCCTCGTTTACCTATGATTGGAAGTGAATAATGTGGAACATCGCATGATAATGAATTTTCCGTCCTTATACGAAATCTTTTCAAACGTATTACTGCCATAATCAATAGGCCGTTTCAAACACCAATGCACTTAAATAGAAGGCGGTATGTAGACAGCACCGCGTCGAAGATGACCACGAGGAAAATGGTAACTATTCGTCTCATGACCATTAGAGAAGAGCAGTCGGTTTAAAATGTCACTCACAGAGCCGCCTGCGTCGTTAATGTTGTTCAGCGGTGATCTGCCTTAATTAAGTGTCTCGTGCAGATATTTCACGCATAGATGATACTTCTATGGTAGAGCCGCGTTGTCCGTCCGGGCAGGCTGGGACAGTTACTATCGCTACAAGGAACTTCACTAAACGCCGCCGTTGTATCTGAGAATACCGGGAAGATAGTAGTTTCCGCACTGCTTCCATTCAAGCTGCATACCGCAGAGCATCGTTTGATACACTTTTTACTAAGGCCGGCCACATATGGTTAGGTAGAGATCATCTTTTCATGCCTTCGATCTGCCTTCTCTCGAAAAGTATTTTTATGCCATTTAACGGGGAATTCCTTCACAGTCGTGTTTGAGGAAACACATTTTCGATTGTTTGCAACGTTTGATTTTTTTCCTTCTCGCTTTTTTGGGTTTATGGTCCTTCTATACGATCGACATATATAAAATCCTAGAAAAACACTGAAGTGATATTAGCAGCTTTTGCGCGCATGTTCACTTATGGTCATATCCTTTGAACATGCGCGCAAAAGCTGATGACTTCACGTCAGTGCCTTTCTAGGTTTTTTCGATAAATTACTGGATTTCAATTCGATCTCATCTGTATTTTTTGAAATATTGGGAAAATAAAATTTTGAATGGGTGTATCTGCGGAATCATTGGGCGGATTTTACCCATTCACTGATTCGACCTTCGTAATTAAGCCCAAAACCTACTCTATAAATATCGAGTATCTAAGTCATTTCTCCCACAATTTATTGTGTTTACGGTCGGCCAACCGTAAACTCAATACTTTCCGAAAGCAACAACTTAGAAACTCGATATTCAAAGAGTAGGTTTCGACCTTAATTATGAGGGCCGAATTCCTGAATGGCTAAAATCCAGCCAATGATTCCGCAGATATACCCATTCAAAGTTTTATTTTCCAATATTTCCAAAAATACAGATAAGATCGAATTGAAATCTAATACCTCATCGAAAAATGACATTTCGAAGGTTTATTCAGGATTTCATGGGGAAAATATGATCAGAAGATCACAGAATATTCAATATTTGAAAAAAAAAAATTAAATTTTTTTCAAAATATTCTAATGATACGATCATTACGAAATTTCGCACGAAGTAGTCAATCATCATGTTCAAATTTGCTGCCAAGTTTTATCATGATTGAATCAGTCATCTTTGAGTTATTCCAAGAAAAAACAACTATATCCAGGAAAAAACAGGAAATTTCACATATTTTTTCGAAATAACACCAGAACTTATTTTCGGATCGAACTGAAATTTGTTACACTACTGCGAAATATGAAGCTCAAGGCCTGAGTAACATCTTTTCCTAATATAATAAAGCTCAAGGCCTGAGAAAATTTTTTTTCCTAATAATAATGTTTTCGAAGAAAAAAATTCTTTCGAAAAAAATTTCAAAAAATTTGGTTTTTAATTTACTAACAGTATGATCTCGACAAAATTCTACGAAATGTTGCGTGTTGTTGTACTCCAAATAACTGCCAGGTTTCAATAAAATTTGTTTTTTTTTGTATTTTTTTCGACTATCCTAGGCTTCAACGAAACCCCTCAGAAGCTTAGAGCTTGTTCGAGTTAGGATACCGGGTGTGTTCTGTGTAGGCTTTGTTACTAATTTCTTGCGCCGCGTTAGGAACAACACTGTTAATTGTTTACCCAACAGCGAATGGTTAGACGGTCCCCTAAAAACCGGAAAAGTTATTTCCCGGCCAAGGGCTTGAACCTTACGATCATGGGGCTTGCGCTCTAACCACTGAGCTACCGCCGCTAGCTAGTTTCAATCTAATTGTTTCAGTAGTTTTCGAGTTATCACGAAAATAAAGACAAAATTTCAAAAGGCTCTAACTCCAAAACCTCTCGGCCGATTTCGCCCATTAACGAAGTCAACCGTCGCATTTTAAAATGCTTCTCCACCTAAAAGTTTCAGATTGGTAGAATTCCCCGTACTCCCGTAATCGTGCATACGTTTTATTCAGCGTCAAACTGTTGAAATTTTTAGTCGATAAGCAAGCAGTTTTATCAGAAATGTCATAAACAGTCAATTTATTCAAAATCAGATTTCAAAATTGGGGTTTGGGATTTGCCAGGTATGCACGAAGTGACAACGGTGTTTAGTAGAATAGCTCTTCCTACTATAGAATAATGAAATATTCATTCCTATTCTGTGGTACACACGTGTTCTTTGTCAATATAACCAAACAATTTCCGTTTGCGATTTGTCAGTAATATGACAATATGACAGTCACTGCTCTTCTTCTTCTATTCCTTGGTCGTTGTCTTCTACTCTAACCAGATCGAAGTATAGCTATCTCTGTTTTCTTAAGCAAAGTAACACATTCGACGTTCTTTTCTTTCCGAGAAAGCTGAATTCGACGTAGCCATATCGTGCACTCAAGACAAATCCCTCTAAATGCAAATCCCCATTTTTATTTTTCAGTTTTAGGTGATCAAACATTTTTTTAAAAATATAATATTGAAATTATATGTTTGAAATGTGATGTTCTGAAGGTTTTTCATGAAAATTACTGCATTTTCGTTTAAAGGAAAAACCCCCATTGAAGAGTATGACAATTGTCATATGTTTGTGTCGATTTTTAAAATTTTCTCTAGCATCTGCAAAATTTGTGAGAGTTCTATTCGCCATTTCGACTATGTTTTCAAGCAAATATTCAAGAAATAAACTGCATGCAAGATATCGAGAAATTTCAAATCGAAATATAAGCATATTCTTATCACCTTATCGACGCAAACATATGACAATTGTCATACTCTTCAATTCTTAATCGAGATTCAAGAATTAGCCCCTAGGGGTCAAGAAAAAAATCTTACTATTTTTCGCCAGATATTTTCTCATTTAAATAACAAATGAAGATAGAAAGTCTGCAAAACTAATCAATTTTTAATAACTGGTCACGGGGTCAACATCCAATAATACAACTCAGAATATATTCATCGATATACGTTTACTATTTCATAAAAAATCATTTCTTATTCGAATAGCAGATTAAAGTCACAAGATATATGTTTACATCCTCGCCAAATCAATTCCGTATTAACCAGAGCATTTCAATCGGTCATCACCTCGTAAACCTTAAGAAAAAAAGTAGTTATAACTTTAAAGTTTCCATATACCATCAAACGGGATCTCCATGAGGATTAGCATAGATATAAAACGGGGGATCAGAAGAATCGCAGTCATACTTTTTAATATATTTGTTACATATTCATAAGACAAGTTGAGCAATTTGTACAAATTGGATATGAATCATTCTTTACATAACTAACAGTCTTTAATAGATTCAAGTTGCGCATTATTCGCATAGAGGAGATACCGTCGTCCATCTATGGCATACGTGTGTGAGATGAGACTCAAGATAATGTATGCGTACCATTCTATCATTTTGAAAGAGTGCTCTTTCTCTTCTATCTGGAAGCCTGGTACGTGGATCGAATCTGCAAACAGATTCAGGATTATCGATCTCGATTGACTCTTTTCGTTAACTAAAAGTCACGAGCAGTTTTGACAGTTGGGAGAGACTGGAGGACCAACAATAACCAAAAATGCATTGTTTACTATGGGAAAAAGCGATTTGGCTTGTTATTTTGTATGAAATTGGACATTTTGGAGTGAAATATTCGCTATCGCATTATTTAGGAACTATGTTCAAAGTACTTGATGTCTTTTAACAGTAACAGCTTCACTAAACTCACGCAATTTTTCGAATAAATACAATTTTGCTGGTTGATGCTGTTGTTGCAGGTTGCTTGGTTTAGTAAGGCAAGAAATACAATGTAAAAGCTAAGTTTTTTGAACTAAATTCAGGTATTCAAGCTCGAATAGTCAACATCAAATCGATGAAAACTACCAATGAGTTGTTAAGTATTTTCATTTGAATGGTAGGTACTAACCGGATGTGAAGAGGAACTCAATATATCCATTATAAAAGAGAGAAATAAGAAAATTCTATCGGTTCTGAAAGGGAAAATTATATTTTCTGAATTAATTCAATAAATAACTGCGCTCTAAAATGGAAATTCACAGAATAAATGTCACTTTGCAACTCGTCAGTTACCTCGGCAAAGAACATATAGGTTGTATATTAGTCTCCGCAATCAATAAAACTTGAATTATATAGGATTGATTCATACCATTGACATTCAGGTATGCAATGACATCTAATTTTGAGCTGATTTTCATGTTTAGTTGAATATCATGTACGTTATTATGGTAGGGCATACCGAATGATTCGGGGTATGGAATATTTGAAAATCATAAGTTCCTAATAATCATTTCTTTATTACTTGAACAAGACAGGATTTATAAAAGATATTTCCATTCAGATATTCAATGCAGTCAAATTTTTAGCTGATTCTCACTTAAGGTGCAGTATTACTACTTACAATGTTTTCGTTTGGGTATGCCGATTGATACCAGGTAGAGAATTTTAGTAAAATCGTCAGTTTTTGATGAACATTCCTGATTGTTTTCACAAAGAAAAGATCTAAATCATCACTGGTCGGCATATTAGCCTAATTTGATCACCCTTGAGTCGTATTTTAGAAACAAACACCATCCACTGTGTCAATACACTGTTCCTATCTACTACACCCAGGAATACCTAGCAGTGTCTAGGAATGAAAAATTTATTAGCACGATGATATCACAAAATATTTTCGCAATATTTCACCTCCATATGAAAGTAACAAGGTGCCTATATAATTTACTGCAACACACAAAAAGACTGTTGACTGAACTAACCGAAGGTCTGTTTATTTGCCTGTTTATGAAATCAGGGACTAATTTCATATTAAGTACATCAAATTTATACTATGAGTGAATATATATATCCAAAATTTCCAAATGAATACGAAACCACGAGAGAAATCGCTTTTTCCCATAGTAAACAATGCGTTTTAGGTTATTGTTGGTCCTCCAATCTCTCCCAACTGTCAAAACTGCTCGAGACCTATTGATGTTGAAGAGGGGTATTGTGGAAGAAAAGGGTTTTGCCCAGTTGTTCGAGGCTCATATAATTTATTCCACATTTCTGAGGCATGAGAATTGTCTCAAAGTATGAGATAATTCACTATCAAATTCAACTCTGTCTGGCCATCCATCTCTGAGTGCTCTTACTTTCGGATGCAACTTTATGCATAATTTCGTGAGAATCTAAAAAAATTTGAAAGAATTTTATTTCAAATATATCCAGATATAGCTGAAAAAAAATGTTTTTTCGGGGTCTTCTGTTTGGATTTCGATAAACTCGGCATAGAACTTGGAGTAAATATTCAACAACATCGTTTCAATTTCAATTGGATCTGTGGTTCATTTTCGTCAAATTATGTTACTTATTGGAAATTTTGAGTTTATTTTCTCAGTATCTCGAGGAATACTGTCACGGTCATATTTAAAAATTGCATCTGGTTGTGAAATATCATCTTGCGACTTACTGAACATTTCTTGTTATGGTAGCGGTTAAAATTAAGAAAAAAAAAACAAATGTCCCAAATTTTTCTTGAAAAACATTTTCTTCGGAAACTTTTCATCAGATTTCAATGGACTTTGGCATATGACTTGAAGTGAATATTTAATGACATTACTTCAAATTTCAGTTATATCTGATTTTTATCGTCGCAGATATCGTGAACCAGTTATGACGCGCAACTTCACGCAGAATTTCGTCTATGCTTAATAGCACAGACAGGAGCATTAACTGCGCTTTTCGTCCGAATCTGTGAACCAAATGCGGTACAAGTGTCTATGCTTTTGAGGTAAACATCACCTGGCGTAGCTACCTCAGTGGTGCAGTGGGTTAATAGCCTACATGTAAAACCGGACGTACTGGGTTCGACTCCCGATGAGGTCATGGATGTTGTGTAGGTTTGTGGTGTAGGTATATATATATGTCTCTAGTTTGGAATGAATCTGAATAGGTGTACGTGTGAAAATATAATATAAAATCTTGAAAGCTTGGCTAAATGTCCAAAGTAACCGAGGAAGAACATCAAAGGAATGAATGAATGAATCATCTGGCGTACAAACTAGCTTTGTCTCACGGTCCTTTGGGTAGGTCAGTTCTCTCTGAAAATTCGAGAATGACTTCTTATACACTAGGTGCATCTTTAAAAGATCCTTTCTTGAAAAGTGATGTGTGTCGGGTTGCAATCTAAGGATGCATAGACATAAACCGGGAAAGAAACTGTAGAGGGTGTGACAAAGTAATCCATTTTGATAATCAAGCTGCTATCGAAGCCATTAACTCCTCTGTCATCGACTCAAAGCTGATATGGGAATGTGGTAGGCGAGAGCAACAAGGTCTTCTTAGTCTGGGTTCTTGGGCACTCAGGAATCAAAGGAAATGAAGAGGCTAACACACTAGCCAGAAAGGAAGTACAAAAGCCACTTAGTGGCCCGGAACCTTCCTGTAGTATAGGCGAATGCACCTATTAGAAAGAGTTTTTGGAGAAGGCAGAAAACGAAAGAAAATACCCTGAAGAAATCTTCCAAGATTCGATCATTCTAAAAAGTTCCTTCGGAACCCTGAAATTATAAGGTCCCAAAAACATTTGGATATCAGTATGAACAAGTTACGCCTTCTCACTGGCTTCCTCACAGGATGCTGTCACCTGAAGAAACATATGATGAGAACGGGCTTATCAGAAACTGACAAGAGCAGATTCTGTGGGGAAGAGGAGGAAACTCCTGTTCACCTGAGCACAGAATGCCTCACCATTGCAAGCCTGAGCCAGGAATGCCTTGGACAGGAGAATTATAGGAGGAATGTAAACTTACACTCCTTGAAGCCCCACAGATATTGTAGTTCATTGGAGTTCTAGAGATGGAGGGCGAGCTGTAGGTAGCGCAATGCGAAAACAGCACTTATGGGAGGAGTGCAGAATAGACCTTGAAGTCGCAGTTAAATGTTGCCCCTTACCAAACTACAATGTCACTGATTATAAGTCACACTTAAAATCGTCGTTTGGAAGTAATAATAAACCATCATTTCAGTCATCAACTTCAGTTGACACTCAATATACAGTGCGCGTCAAAATCATGGAACAAATTCATTTTCTCTGAAGAAAAATATTTGGCAACAAAACCCTGAAACAGGTCAATTTTTGTTTCACTTTTACCAAATTTATATGCATTTTTGAAGGATTTTTGTTGCACTCTGTGCCAACCCCATCAAACCTCTAAATTTTTTGAATAGGGAAAGTAGGTCATGTGGTTCTTTTTTGGCAAGGTCTTTGTATCTTCTTTACAGGCGTGCAGAAATTTTCAAGAAAAAAAATTTGTTTTGAAAAATTAGTTAGTTCAAAGAGGTTTTCATTATGTACACTTTGTCATGGCTCATTAACTTTGGGACGATGGTACCTGATGAAATTTGTCACCGAATGAAAGTCGACCATAACAGTTTTGTTCATGTACAACTTTCAACCCCTACGAACCCTTTAACGGAGGAAAAATGGAGTGACATTAGAATTTTATTTGGGCATTGAAGAACCACCCAGAAAATCATTGTGAATTACAAGATAAGTTAAATTGAATGTTCTAAATGACCACCATCGTTCTGGATGCAATAATCAGTAATTGACACATTCTTCCTGTACCTTCTGGAGAGTATCTGGAATTATTCTACCAATCTCGAACATTATTCGGTTTGTCACGTGAGGGGGTTGAAAGAGGTTGAAAGTTGTGCATGAACAAAACTGTAATGGTCGACTTTCATTCGGTGACAAATTTCATCTCGTACCATCATCTCAAAGTAAATGAGCCATGACAAAGTGCACATACTGAAAACCCCTTTGAACTAACAAATTTTTCAAAACAAAATTTTGGTAAACCCGCAAGATTTCCCGTCGCCGAGATATTAAAAAGATATTTACATCATTCTACTCAGTGTGATTTTCTGAATAAAAAATGGGAAATCGAACATAGGCGGTCTCCCTTAATTTGGAAGATATGGGCCCCCAAAGTTCCAAAATGAGTCGTTTTCAGGTCCCTTTTTCCACCATAAAAACGATCTCTCACTTCATCTGTATGGTTCACACACCACTTTCAAGAATAATCAATATTTAATAAAAAAATAATGAAATTACTGGACAACCACTTAACCTCTATTCCTTCTGATTTCGAATCAGACTAAAAGTGAAGTTTGGCAATGGCGCAAATTTCATCGGTCGGAATCGTGCCATCGTGAGTATTCGTGAATGACAGGTTGTTGCTGGTGAGAAAAATGAAATATGTTAGTTCTTACTGTTTACTGCGAAACTCTAAATCTGCCAATAGGAGAATTCGTTTCTGAAGAAATCTACAAGGTTGAAACACATAGTAATGGAATGAGAATACACCCACCCTGACATATATTTCAAGGTACATTTTTTTCATGTGTGATAGGTCGCGCCCTTCCCAGATTTCCAATGAAATCGAGGTTATTATATAACCCATTTCATTGGAATACCCTGATCTCATTCTAAACTGGGACCATCTCGAAGACACAACAAAAAACGAAGTAGATAAAAACCTCCCTATTTTGAAGGGTATAGAAAGAAAGTTCAAACGAAAATATTGAGAGTGAAACCTCAAAGAAATATTCTCAATGATTTTGTTTTGATGTTAGAATAACCACCTCTTCTTCACTGACAGAAGCATTTTCCTTACAATCAACTGTCCATCATTTCATATTTCCCGCCAGCAACTACTCTTCGGTCATAATACGTTGGCCAGCGATGAAAAGACGCTGTTGCCAAGCTCCGCTTTAACATTGAGAAGTATTTCGTAGAAATATAGGTTAAGTTGTTGTCTAAAACTTTCACTTTTCTTCCTTTAAATAATGAATATTCTTGAAAGAAAGTGTCTCTATTCGTTGGTTGAAGGTTCAAAGATGATTTATGAAATAGATTTGAGAAGTGAGAGATCATTTTTATGGCGGAAAAAAGGATCTGAAAATGCAACAATTTGGAACTTTGGGGGCCCATATCTACCAAACAAAGAGAGACCGCCTATGTTGGCCTTCATATTTTTTGTTCAGGAACTCACACTGCTTACAATGATGTGAATATCTTACTTATAGCTTCGCGACGGAAAATCTTTTTTCTTGAACATTTCTGCTCGCCTGTAAAGAAGATACAAAGGCCTTGCCAAAAAAGTAGCACATGACCCACTTTTCCTATTCCAAAAATTTAGAGGGTTGATGGGGATGGCACAGGGTGCAACAAAATCCTTCAAAAATGCATACAAGTTCGGTAAAAGTGAAACAAAAATTGACCTGTTCAGGATTTTGTTGAAAAATATTTTTCTTCTGAGAAAATTAATTTGTTCCATAATTTTGACGCGCACTGTATATTCGTAATTCTAGGTTACTCCATTGTTATGCACATTAGACTCGCCAGAACCAGATGCCGACTCGGCACATTGAATAATTGAATATTTCAACCCACTCAAACTACGTCGTGTCTATCTATACCAATCTAAGGAAATGCCGCATATCGTCGAATGATTGAGGTGAGAAAAAAATCATTACACATTATAAACTAAGGCGAATGGCCGCCCGAATAAACAAAAGCAGAGAAGGACTTTGAAAGGATGCCGAATGATCCGTACATGTACCTAATGGACTGAAAAATGATGAAAAGTACAATTAGCAGATTTCTAAAAAAGTTTAAGGCTAATGACACATCGCTACAAAACACCTCGGCGACGTTTCGTTGCTTGCACACACAGTGCCTTATTTGAAATCGCATAAATACTAGAGACATTAAACTGCGTTTGCGGGGTTTTTTGTTGCAGTTGTCCGTTCCGGACTCATAAATTCCAAAAAGAGTCCTGAAGCTCCAGCCCGAGCTAGAAAGGATTGACATATCTGCATTTACACTCTAGGAATTCTGGTCTGCGTAGCTCACGGATCTGAAGGTTAATTTATTAACAGAAATTTTTGCTCGCATGTTCTAGGGTAACAGCGTGCTATCTTTTTGTCTAAATGTCTGAATTTTCGACCATTGAGCCGAAAATGGTCTCAAACGACTAGGTTGGACTGATGACGAATCCGGTGTCGAATTCGATTCTGTCCGGCCGTCCGGCCGATGACACGATAACTGTCGAACGGAGCCAGCTAGCGACTTGAAACTGGTTGGGTAAATCGCGCATCGGAATGCCGCAGTTGAGTTCGTTAATAAGCCAAATCAGCCTTAAAGTTTCTGAGTTATGGCCATTTAGGCAATCCAAACCACGTGACTTTTTAACCTCAAATATTGCGTTTGGCGGGCAAACAAAAGTTTTGTTGCATTTTGCGCTGAGGTTTCAAGCTTCTTTTATTGTATTTATTGAGCATTTTAGATAATTATTCTTTCTCTGAGGGTAATGCAAAGAGCTTTTCACAGTAGGTACTCCTAAGGTCCCGATTTGAAGGGCTTCCACAATTGACCATTATACATGTTACAGGCATTTTTCTCACTTAGTTCTCACTATTCACTATATTTTTCAATAAAACTAAACGACATTATACACCAATCAGTGTGAAATACTCAGAAAAAGCTTCCAAAATAGAACTAGTTTACAAAGTAAACAAACTTGTTTGCCCTCCAAATGCCACGTTTGACAGGTCGTTGGATTCCCTATTTGAAATTTTGAGGTTATTTCCCTCATATTTCAAAAACTACTGGAGCGATTGGATTGAAACTTGGCAGTTAGTTGGATCATAACGACGCGCAACTTTGAAGGAAATTTCGTTGAAATCCTATGTTCACTCAGTTTTAAAAAAAAATTTCAAAATTTTTTCCGAAAAGAATTTTTTTTTCTGAAACTATTTTTCAAATTCGAGACTTATTCCAGTTATACCTTCAGTTTCATATTTCACAGCAGTGTACCAGATTTCAATCCGATACGGCTATCAGTTCTGGAAATATTGAAAAAAAATATGTAGAATTTCGTGGTTTTCTTCTCGATATCGTTTTTTTTTCGATATAACTCAAGAATTACTGATTCTATCGTGATGAAATTTCGCAGCTAGTTTGAAGATGTTGAGGGACAACATTGTGTGAAATTTCGTGATGATCGTGTTATTAGAACAATTCGAAAAAAATTTCAAATTTTTTTTCAAATATTCTGTGATCTTCTCATCATGTTATCCTCATTAAATTTCGTATGAAACTTCAAACTATCATTTATCGATAAAGTACTGGATTTCAATTCGAACTAAACTGTATTTTCGGAAATATTGGAAAAATAAAATTTTGAATAGGTATATCTACGGAATCATTCGGTGGATTTTACCCATTCACGAATTCGGCTCTCTTAATTAAGGTCGAAACCTACTCTACAGATATTGAGTTTCTGAGTTGTTTCTTTCGAAAGTTAGTGAGTTTACGGTTGGCTGACCGTAAACACAATAAATTCCGGAAGAAATGACTTAGAAACTCAACTCGATATTTGTAGAGTAGGTTTGAGGCTTAATTACGAAGGTTGAATTCGTGAATGAGTAAAAACCGCCCAATGATTCCGTAGATATACACATTCAAAATTTATTTCTCCAGTATTTCCAAAAATACAGATTAGATCGTATTGAAATCCAGTATACTGGATTTCAATTATAATTGATCGTAAAAATAACTAGAAAAGCACTGCCGTTAGGGCAGCAGCTTTTCCGCGCATGTTCAAATTCGTTGTCGAAGCGGTCATCTACATCGAACATGCGCATAAAAGCTGCTGCCTTCACGGCAGTGCTTTTCTAGTTTTTGACATTTGGTTAAAACATTTCGGCTCATATTCTTATGGACGAAATGCTATCATTCTGCCTACATGTCAACAATTTCCGACTTTTTCCCGAGAATAGGTTGAATTCGCTCACATAGAATTTGTCGGACCTGACGGACGACCACTTAAGATCAGAAACAGCTAGTGACTTCAAACTTTCAGAGTATGATGTGCACCTAAATGAGACGGTTGAGTTCAATAATGGGTCAAATCGGCCGAACAGTTAAGAAGTTATAAGCATTTAGTTTCTTGGGGTGAGTCTGTTCGACATCACCCAGCTTCATTATTTTGGTCGGCACGACGTCTCAAAGTTGACCAAAACTTCGAAATTTTTTCACTATTTCCGCCATAATTTCTAAACGGTTGTCACTGGACGATTTCTAATGACATATTCGTGATCTATGACCTCGATTTAATAGGAAACGATAACAAGGTCGACGATTTTCGAAAAAAAAAATTTATTTGGGACTTAGAAAATTTTTCATAAAGAACCGCGAAAACATCAAAGCGCAGAGGGGTGGGGGTTAAGATTTAGCGATTCCGTGCAAAATTTTATTTTTGAAGCTATGACAATATGCACATCATATATTATGGATTCGAACACGTAGATTACGAATCTGTAATTAGATTTTGCGTAACTGATTCGGTTTGGAAAATATTCCGGATTTGGTGAGAAATTCTCGAAATTTGGGTCAACTTTGGGCCGTCGTACAGATCAAACGCGTAAGGCTGGACAATATCGAATTTTTTTGGTTATATTTAGGTCCTTTGTGAGTACGTAGCCAATTATTTTATAGAAGAAGGTCCTCTGGTTGAAAAATCATGATTTTTTTAAAAAAGGTCCAATTTTTTCGATTTTCTTCTGGCCATAAAAAACGAACCAGACTCTCCACTAACATTCTGATTGGATTTTCTTTATCTACGCCCTCGTATTAGTATATATTTCAAATTTCAGGTCGATCGGAGAACTTTCGATTTTTGGTAAAATTTTAAGAAAATATCGATTTTCGAAAAATAATTTTCCGACTCCTATCGCCGTGAAATTTGGCACACTTACTAATTCGAGGGCGTAGAACAAGAATATAAGGTCAGATATTTTTTTAAAAAATCGTCCTGGACGTGAGAGGTCCTTGAAGTTCCAAAATTTTGGACCTTTTTTCCAAAAATCATTATTACCGACTCGATGAAAGTAGGACGATGAAATCTGTTTTATTGCATAGATAAAGGATCGAACTGCACGTAAAAATTCGACATCACCCAGCTTCATTATTTTGGTCGGCACGACGTCTCAAAGTTGACCAAAATTTCGAAATTTGGGTCAACTTTGGGTCGTCGTACAGATCAAACGCGTGAGGCTGGACAATATCGAATTTTTTGGTTATATCTGGATCCTTTGTGAGTACGTAGCCACTTATTTTATAGACGTAAGTCTTCTGGTTGAAAAATTATGATTTTTTTAAAAAAGGTCCAATTTTTTCGATTTTCTTTGGGCCATAAAAAACGAACCAGACTCTCCACTAACATTCTGATTGGATTTTCTTAATCTACGCCCTCGAATTAGTATATGTTTCAAATTTCAGGTCGATCGGAGAACTTTCGATTTTTGGTAAAATTTTAAGGGGTTACCCTTAAGAAAATATTGATTTTCGAAAAATAATTTTCCGACTCCTATCGCCGTGAAATTTGGCACACTAATTCGAGGGCGTATCTCAAGAATAGGTCTCTTACAGGATTTTTTTATTGAAATCGATCTATCCCAGAAAATACTGAAAAAATCGAATCGCCGTGGAAAATTTCAATTTACAACGAAAAAACGAACAATTTCCGGAATTTCCCATTCAAAAATGCAACGTACCCTGAAAGTTTCAGGTCGATAGGATTTTTTCCGTACTCCCATAATCGTGCATACGAACGGCTGGAAGGACAGAATCGATTTTGACACCTGATTCGTCATCAGTGACTCCAACCTAGTCGTTTGATACTATTTTCGGCTCGTAATTTGAAAATTACAGACATTTGGGCGAAACGATAGCTCTTTTTTCCTCAGAACATGCGCACAAAAATGTTTTCAAATTTGTTTCGAAAAAAAAAATTTTTTTTTTTAAAACTATCCATCATTTTTCAACAGAATTCGTCAAAATAATGGGCCAAATTCCAGCTCGATCCGGTGTTAACCTTCGGAAATTTTAGGAAAAAATATCTCAAAATTCAATATTATTTTATGAACTATGAAGAATGAAGCGAGTAAGTGATATTTCTTTGAATTCCAAAAAAGATCATTGTAAGCGATATCCGTGGTGAACTTGCAAAGAAAGTTCAGGGATGCGTATAAGCACATTGAGAAATATTTGAATGTTTAAAACCTTTCACCTGAGCCGAATCTGTAAAAATTATAGATGAAAAAAGTTTTTCATTTGATTTGAGGAATCTATGGTTAAGGTTAATGTCAACTTGAAAACTCACCCTGTATATTCATGCTGAATTACACTGCTTAGTTCTCTAAAATCAGTGTGTGAAATTATGACGACGCAAACTGTGAAAATTTTCAATAATACTTAGAGAAAACACAAAAAATCTGCACGAAAAATACGGAAGAAACTCGTAAAAAATCTAGACCTCAATGAGCTCGAGGTAGCATTCCAATTCGTGAAAAATTTCGAAAAGAATATAAAACTACCGAATCGAGAACAAATATGAACAAAGGAGCAAGGCGTGTAGAAAAATTGTTCAATTTGAGACGTTTTCTCCGGTTATCTCAAGACCGCATCATATACATATTACCGAGCGTAACAAATCATTGTCGAAGTAGTGACAGCAGTATTTGTTATCGAATTATATTCACATAACAATATGATGGAAATACAAGGCTGTGATTATTATGCAACTAGTCGCAACAGAAAACATATATTTCAAGGAATAATTTCATCATGACAGAGCCATCTTTCTAATCAATCTCGTATCCTGAGGCTAATTCTAGGTATATTCTTACGTCTTATATCCTACTTAAACGTGTTTTGTCACATGTATTCTTCACTCAAGGTAGGTTTGGATAATATGAGCATGAAAAGCTTAAACATGTTTGTTTCCAATGGCATGAAATATTTCAATCTGGGAACATGGGTGGCACATTTTCAAAATTCCGTAACGTTGGGTGTTCCCCAGGGTAGTCCCTGGAACAAATGTTGTGTTTGACTTTTATAGATGAGAGTGTTTCCCATTCGCGACTATTTTCGGAATTATACGCATTTGAATTGTTGAGTTTATATTGTGAATAACTCAAGAACTTCTTCAGATTGGAACTCACAGAGCCTGATCTAGGACGTGGCGAGGGAGGCATTTGCCACGGGCGCCAACCAACTATGGGCGCAAAATTATGATTTTTTTTTCTTGAAATTATGTTTTTTCACTTCAAAGTCCATTAATATTCTAGAGCGGTGCTATGGTGCATGCACCTGTTGTACAATATGCGGCGACAAGTAGTTACCAATAAATTAACGGATGATAAATTTACACTTGTCGGTCGCCCTACGATTCCCGATCGCGTCCAGATGTTTGTTATTCGAACACTGAAGACCTCAATTAGCGGCAAGTTTAGAGGGAGTTGAATGGTTCGAGCTAGCGGCAGTAGCTCTCCGTCTAGGGTCGATTTCTTGACAGCATGACAAAGAGATTCAGACCGTCCACATTATTCACCGAATCGTTCATCACACCGGCTTTGATAAGGGTAATGTATTTCGAAGACGTTTACGACCGATAGGCTTGATGAAATCACCCCAGTCTTATTGATAATACTTTTTTCTCGCATGTGGGGTACTTCCATGCAGCGGCGCAGTTGATGTCATCAATAAGAAAAATAGGAACCAGGAACTTATCATTATATTTTGTATTATGTGCAATACCGCAAATAACGTGATCGTGCAAGCGGACCAGGAAATTATTCGTGCTGGAAAAAGTTTAAAAATGTCAATCAGGTATGTTTGAATAATTCAAATTATATTATGTCCGTGCACACGAGAGTCAATCATTTTCGAAAGATATAACTTAGAGACTGCAAAATTTATAAGGTTATGTTTGGGTTGGGAATATGTCGGCGATATTATCGTTCGACTTTTATTTGCGAGATCCCAAATTATACCGATTCAATTAAAATTGCGTTGTACCATAACTACACGAGTTTTCATATGTATAAGAAGATAACAAAATCAAAATGTTGAGAAGAATAAGACAAATCAATCGTATCTCTAGTATTTTATTAATCAACTTCTTAGCTATGGGTACTACAGAAAGGGAGTCAAATGTCGATCAAATGAATAGAATGATTCTTGAGTTTCACTGAAACATGAAACTTTTTTCTGTCCTCATGACATTTGTCGAGCATTGAGACAATTCAGATATGAATATAACCGAGCGCGCAAAACATTCCGATTCGACGTCCATGCATTTTCAGAATCTTATATAATTTTAGGTTGATATAACCAACTGAAATGCCACCCAAAAAACTATCAGGATCGCAATCTCGGAAGATCAGGGATAAAAAACTATTAGACCAAAAAATACTAGTAATATCTCAAGTTACTTTAAGAACGATGCAGGTATTGTGTCGACAAAAAGTGGTTCCACTAGCGAAGCCCATCATGTAGCGGAATTTCCTTCTAGTTCTTCAAGTACCGAGCCTTTCGTAAGAAATTATTCCATTTCGGATAATTAAAACAAGAAAAATTCTTTTGATGAGAAATCAGGACTCACTGAGGTTAAACCTAAACCAGTTGATTTTAATGACCCTACATCATGGCGAATTACAAAAAGTAATATTAAAATGTTCGTTATGACACTTGTTGGCATGTGTGTTCTCTAATGTATTTCAGTTTTTCATTTACACTTTCATCTAATGCTGGTTCTCGAAAGAATAGAATAATAGTAAAATATCTTAGGAATAGAATAAATACTATCATTTATGAAAAGTATGTAGTCATTGAAAAAAAAATTTGAAAGGGCGCATTTCGATAACTTGCCACGGGCGCTGAAATCCTAGATCCGGCTCTGGGAACTCAGTTATTGGTTGTAGAATACTGACACGCAAAATTGATGGGATCGCATAGTTAGTGAATTCAAAAAAATGTTTTCTCGGAAACTATTAATCAGATTTCGGCGAAATTGTGAGCAGACTTTGGAGTCAATATTTTTCAAGAGTGTGTCAGACTCAGTTTGATTCTGTTTTAATTTTCGGTGATGGTGGGGAAAAAATATGTCAAAGTTTTTTCTTTGGTATCGTTGTTGTTTCTGAAATAACCCAACGAATACTGATCCAGGATCAGGATGAAACACGAAAACTGGTTGGCCAATGCTGATGTACAGTCGTGTTTGAAAAAATTTTTTGAAACCATCGTGACAGAACAATTCTTTATAGAATTCAGGTCGGAGCTTTTCTAAAATTTATTATGGTGGAATGTGTGTAAGTCTTCAACTGAAACTGGATTTTTGCCAAAGTATAAAAACTGAATATTCAATTCAACTTAATACAATGGGGTTTTTCCTGAATTTCGGTTATTACTGCAAATGCAAATTTGAACATAATTATGATGGGTTTGATTCATCATTTTCCCAAATTACCTTCAGAAAGTATTCAGAATCAGGTTTCAAAATTGGGGTTTGGGATTTGCCAGGCATGCACGAAGTGACAACGGTGTTTAGTAGAATAGCTTTTTCTGCTGTAGAATAATGAAATATTTATTCCTATTCTGTGGTACACATGTTCTTTGTCAATATAACCAAACAATTTCCGTTTGCGATTTGTCAGTAATATGACAGTATGACTCTTCTTTTTCTATTCCTTGGTCGTTTTCTTCTACTCTAACCAGATCGAAGTATAGCTATCTCTGTTTTCCTAAGCAAAGTAACACATTTGACGTCCTTTTCTTTCCGAGAAAGCTGAATTCGACGTTGCCATATCGTGCACTCATGACAAATCCCTTTAAATTCAAATCCCCATTTTTATTTTTCAGTTTTAGGTGTTCAAACACTTTTTTTAAAATATAATATTGAAATTATATGTTTGAAATATGATGTTCTGAAGGTTTTTCATGAAAATTACTGCATTTTCGTTTAAAGGAAAAACCCCATTCATGATATCAAGCTACAGGTTGCCAGAGAGGTCCAAAAAAATTGGTTGACCATGTACAAGCATGAAGATGATAAGGACACGAATATTCCTTTATTAAGCTGTGTTCAGATGAGTGTAATCCGAACAGCGAACACAATAAAATTTGACAAACGATTCGGCGAATAGTATGGACGGCACTCGACCTCAGCCTCGATTAATACATTCAAATACATCGTTCGAGGTGAAAACCGAGTCCTGACGGAGCAGAAAGAACGCTACATCGGACCATAAAACTCCCTGAGATTTATGGCATTCGCTGTTCGCATCACACTCATCTGGACCCGGCTTTATGCGAACAGCGAACGCAATAAATCACAGGGAGTTTTATGGTTCGAGGCAGCGCTCTTTCTGCTCTATCAGGACTCGGTTTTCAACTCGAACGATTCTTTTGATGTATTATTGGAGGGTGAGCTCGAGTGCCGTTCACACTATTCGCCGAATCGTTCATCAAATATTATTGCATTCGCTGTTCGGATCACACCCATCTGGAGCCAGCTTTACTGAGCACTTTGCCTTTTCACTTCTATTTGTCTGCCTGAATGACGATGCCTGAATGACGATGCCTGAAATTCAAAAGAAAATTGCATACACTCGTATCTATTTTGTTAGTTTCAGATTTCAGTTTAATCTGCATTATTTCGACTATGAATATTAGATACCATATACCATATACATGAAGGCACGATATTTGTAAAAATAGTTATAAATTTCCTGAAAAATGCAGCTCCTAAAATCTGGACATGATTCTTCTTTCGAAATGATCGTTTCATAATTCATGCAAATATTCAACAGAATGTGACTGATAGTTTCTCGGACAAGTATAACATTTCGAACATTTTCGTACTTTTTGAGTTATTGAGGTAAACAAATTACAAATAGCTAATGACTAAAACATAATTGTGCCAATTTTGACAACTTACAACCTGACGTCTCGCGAGTTGGTCGACATTAATTTAACGATCATAGAGCAGATACAATTGAACAGTTGATGGATGTGCCTGTTAACTCAAAAAATTATTTTCGGTGATATCAATAACCATCGATCATAGCAGAAACGTATCTCCCTACCTATGGATACATATTTATTTTGCTATAATCGTGCAAATCGGTTCATCAGTTTAAATGATCGATGCGATCCATGAATACACTTGAACACACTGGTGTCTCAAATATCAATTTCTTTCGAACAAAAATTAAAAGTGCATATTTTGGAGATATTCACGACTAGCTAAAATAATAAACGAACGGAATTGATTCAGATTAAATTTATTTATTTCTCATGGCACGATTGGTACACCTATATAAAATTATCGTGATTATCGAAACTACATTCAAATTGGCAACGATCTAAGACAGAAACGTACTTAATATAGGCCCAAATTAATTTTCCGATAATCGTGATGATACAAATAAAAAATTCTACTTCAACTCAGAGATATCAATGACCCATTAAGACAGAAACCCAGATAGGTATAGGCCAATATTAATTTTGCTATATAACCGTGTAGATTCAGTTCAAATGTAAAGATACCTACTACCTACAGGTATGTTAATCAGTTCATGAAGCAATTAATACATCTATCCCTAAGGAGAAAATCCCAGCTGCATTCGAATTTGGAGATACCAAAGATCGATCAAATACAACAACCTATTATATAGGCTCATATTAAGTAACGACAAAAAGAAATTTGGTTTCCGAAACGTGCGTTAGACGCAGAAAGTGTAAGTGGATTAGAGAGTAGTTACACACTGTTTTGTTACCCATATTAATCTTCGGTTATCATGAAGATTCGATTGAAAAATTCTACTCCAGTTCAGACACAACAGTTACGGATCAATACAGAGATATCCAAATAGGCCGATATTAATTTCGCAATAATTACGCAGATTCATGCAGATTGAAGAAGTCACATCCAGATAGAAAGATTCTTATAAATACCTTTACTTATTTGAACCTAATCATGCAGATTCGGTTCAAACATTCGTACTCAGTTCAAAGATATCAACGATTATTCAAGACAGACACGTTAGTATAGGCCCATAATGA
Organism: Myrrha octodecimguttata; assembly: GCA_958510865.1. Lineage (NCBI taxonomy): Eukaryota > Metazoa > Arthropoda > Insecta > Coleoptera > Coccinellidae > Myrrha > Myrrha octodecimguttata. The sequence goes on from OY294056.1 coordinate 83,005,047, forward strand.
TCTGAAGATTCAATCAAAGGATTCCAATTCAGTTCGCAGATGACCACGATGGATCAAAATATAAACATCCTATCAACATTCCCATATTAATTTCAAGATGATCGTGCGAATTCAGTTCAAAATCTCACTTCAGTTCGGAGATATCAACGAATGGTTAAGACAGAAACGTCAGTATGTATAGGCTCTTATTAATTTTGCAATAATCATGTAGTTCAGTTCCAAATTTCACTTAAGATCGGAAATATCAACGATGGATAAAGACAGAAAAGTAACATAAGTATCAGTTTTGCGATAAGAGTTTAGAATGGGTTCAACAATTTAATTTGAATTCGGAGACATCAACGATCGATTAAGTCATAAACGTTCAAAAGTATAGGGCCATGAAATTTTTCGGTGATCGGGCAAATTCACTTCGAAAATTCGTTTTCATTTCAGAGATATCAATGATGGATCAAGACAGAAACCTACATAGGTATAGGCCTGAATTAATTTATCAGATCTAGTTCATTATTTTCAATGAATTAATGTGCCTCATAAACCTTCATATTGAAAACCTCTAAAGCAAAAAATCAACATCCTCAAAAAAGGATCGTAACTCCACAGCAGTTCGAAGATATCAACAGCAGATCAAGACAGAAACGCACATGCAATCAAATTAGTTCAGATGTCAGAGGCAACATAAACAAAAAGATCAACATAACCAAACACAATTGATACGCAACAACTCAACCCGTACGACCTTGACAAAATAATCATTTTAATTCAACTAACCTTTTAGCGACGGAAACAAGAGAGAGTGTGTCATCACGAACTGAATCCAATAACCACACCACGAATCATCATCGTAGCTAACAACAGGTGAGTCGCGCTGGTACTGAACCCGAACAGCATCCTTACACCTGTACCACAATTGTGATCTCGGGTTCGCGGGTTCGCCGCAGAGGGCGCTAGCTGTCAGCGTTTCCAGACTACTGTATCCCCACCTTTGGCCGAGCACGCCTTCAATATTTCATATTGGTTATTTCTACGGTTCCGTGCTGATGGTAACCAATATTTAGAGAGGGAGGAGTCCTTTCCTTTCAAAGTCACCTATCAGGATGTTTTCTTAATTGGAGTGTTTATGTTAGGTAATTAGGAACGGAGGAGGTATTTGCGTTTTTCTCGGGTTTGTTAATAACAATGATGCTGGTGTGGTTCGGATTGTTATGGAATGAGCCAATAGGCATCATGATATCAAGTAAAAGAATCAGCCAAGTTGATTAGTGATTCACGGATTACGAAATTCATATTATATATTACCTATTATAAGGTTGAATGAGTTTTCCTATAAATCAAACCACAGAGTGAAGCAATCCGCCATGACAGGTTGACGGCTAATCTATGGAGGCCGATGCTTGAATCTCGATCAAGAATTGAAGGATATGAGTGATATGTTTATGTCGATTTTCTAAGTTTTCTGGAGCATCTGCAAAATTTGTGAGAGTTCTATTCGTCATTTCGACGACGTTTTCAAGAAAATATTCAAGAAATTAACTGAATGCAAGATATGGAGAAATTTCAAATTCTTATGTAAATATAACCTAATCATCGTTTCCTTCGACATAGCAACGAGTGGTACGGAGTATAGGAGATATAACATTCGATTGTCTAGTTACATTCGGTTCGATGTGCAGGTCATGTCTACTTGTTGTTTATATTTAACTCAAAAAATCGACGCAACTATTGGCAATTGTCATACTTTTCATTTCTTGATCAAGATTCAAGACTCGGCCCTCAGGATACAATATAAAGGGTTATCCAATAAGAGGTGTAATTTTGATATTCAAAGGAAAATGCCATTTTTCAATATAAATGATTGGATGTTTATTTCATTATAAAGAAGAACCTATGCCTTTTATAGTGGAAAATAACATCAGTCAAATGACCACCACGACCACGCTTACAGGACCATATCCTTTTAATGAAATTTTCCATAACCAAATCGCAAAGAGGCTGCCCTATGTCCTCGATAGCCTCATGAATTCCATCTTTGAGGTCTTGAATCGACGCTGGGCTATTGGCGTAGACTTTCTCTTTCACGTGGCCCCAAAGGAAGAAGTCGCAAGGTGTTGAATCACAAGATCTCGGTGGCCAATTTTGATCACTTCTTCGAGAGATAACACGGTCCGGAAACTTTTCCCGCAAAAGATCAATGGTTTCGTTGCTTGTGTGGCACGTAGCGCCGTCTTGTTGAAAGTAGAAGTTGTCCAGATCAATACCATCTAATTGCGGACATAAAAAATCATTAACCATCTCTTGATAGCGCAATCCATTCCCCGTAACTGTTGCTTCAGCCTCATTTTCGAAAAAGTAAGGTCCAATGACTCCGCCGGACCATAAACCGCACCAAACAGTCACACGTTGAGAATAGAGAGGCTTTTCAACAATAACTCTCGGGTTTTCTGAGCCCTAGATGCGACAATTTTGCTTGTTGACGAAGCCACCGAGGTGGAAATGGGCCTCATCACCCAAGATGATTTTTCGATGGAATTCCGGATCATTTTCATGCATTTCAACGACCCAATCAGCAAAGACATGACGTTGTTGATGATCAACCGGCTTGAGTTCTTGTGTTAACTGATTTATGAGCCTTAAGACCCAAATCTTCATGCAAAATACGGTGTAATGACGTTTGTGGAATGCCTAATTCTAAAGAACGAGGAGGAATAGACAAACCTGGGTTTTCTTAAATACTTTCGGCTACAGCAGCAATATTCTCGGCGGTTCTTGAGCGACGTGCACGGGTTTTATTCTTCACATCACTAACTTGTCCCAACAGCTCGAATTTTTCCACCAATTCCTTTATTGCGGTCCGACAAGGTGCTTCACGACGACCCAAAAATGTTCGAGTTTTACGAACAGTCGTAATAATTTCAATGCGTTGTTGAAACGTGTATCGTTCCATTTTTATTAATGGCGTAGTTTCTACTTGTCAAATGTCAAAAAATGACAGCTTCAAAAGTGACATCTACCAAAATAGCGGTCGAAATAACACCTCTTATTGGAAAACCCTTTACGTCATAGTTTGGTTTAGATATCACATGGATATATGTAAGTTCAGTTTCAGTTTCAACAATCTCTCATTTTTCTTCAAAAAGATTTATCATTATGTGCTCCCGAAAACTATTTCTCAGTTTTTTGTATCCAAATTAAAAAACTATTACAGTGAAAGAAAAACTCACGAAAGCAAATTTTTCTAATTTAAATCGAACGAATCAGCTTTTCGAAAATTTGTGAATATAACGAAAAATACGGTATGCGGTGTAAATTTTCAAAACGGATACCTGTATGAACACATTTCGTAGCCAATATACCTACCTATATCTGATTATTATCACCTCATTTTTCTCGTTTCCCTAAAAAATATCGTTTCAAAATTGCGAATAAATCGAATTTGTAAAAAAAATTTGATTTCATATGATACGACCGATAAGAAATTATTCAATTCATTTTTCTCAACAATCTCCAAAATGAGTTGAGAAACTCTAGGAAAGTAAATGGAAATGTTGGAGAGATGTCATCAAATTCCTTCATTACTCAATCGTAGAATCATGAGATGAAAATTTTCATGTCATATACTTATATACAGTGTGGAAAATCTTGGTCACTGTACCTTTTTATGGAAAATCATTCTCTGTTTAGAAATGTTACCATTTTCATGTTTATTCCAAAAATCAAAATAGAAGAAAATAAAATCAAGTGATTAGCCAAATTTGATACAATATTAAGAACTAAAATGTATCACAAAATATAGCAAAGAGCTATGAATTTTAATGAAGTGAATACTTTGGACATCTACTTCATCAACATTCATAATTTTTTTTCTACATTTTGTATTACATTTCAGCTTCGAGTTTATTTTTTTCTATTTTGATTTTAAAAATAAACTTGAAAATGACAACATTTCTGAAAAGAGAATGAAAGTAGGGTTGGAATTTTTAAGTAGAAGAAAGTCACTTTAAAATTTGAGTTCAACATGTGTCAGGATATTTCATGAATATTTACAATAACAGAGATAATGAATTTCTTCCATTTAGCTTTTCCACCCTGTATAGAAGTCATCAGACTGAAAGAATCACCCAGCATACCTACCACCCAAAGGAAAATTTCAGATGACTTTGTAATAGAAAAGAGGCCAATAAATAAAATTTATTGAACCAAGATGAATGGATCAAACCTTTCCTATGTTTCCGTGCAGATGTGTGGTTCACATCTGTCATTTTTGCGGGTTCAAATTTTGTGTTTCGATTCTATTTTCATTTTTGATAATATTCTAGGTTTTTTTTTCCTGTCTTTTGTCCAACTGTCTGTATTCTTCGAATTTTGGGCCGAAAATGGTCTCAAACGACTAGGTTGGAGTCACTGACGAATTCGATGTCAAAATCGATTATGTCCGACCAGCCGGTCGTATGCACGATAACGAGCGTACCAATAAGTGTCCTATCAACTTGAAAGTTTCAGGGTAGGTTGCATTTGAAAATGCGACGGTTGAGTTCGGAAAAATCGGCCAAATGGTTCCAGAGTTAAATATAGCCATTTGAAATTTTGAGGTTATTTTCTGATGTTTCAGGAACTACTGGAGCGATTAGATTGAAATTTGACAGTTAGTTGGAGCAATATGACAAACAACCTTTCACGAAATTTTGTTGTGATTGTGCCGTCAGTAAATTAAAAAAAAATTATTTTTCAAAATTTTTTCGAAATTATTTTTGCGAAAGTATTCATCATATTCGAAAAACAATTTGCTCACACCTTGAGATCTGTATTTCACAGAAGTGTACTAAATTTCAATTCGATACGGCAATTATCTTCGGAGATATTGGGAAAAAGTAAGAAAAATTTCGTGTTTTTTTTCAATATAGTGACAAGATTTCAAATATTCAATAGTCTGTGATCTTCCGATTATATAATCCTCATAAAATTCCGTAGGAACCTTCGAACTGTCATTTTTCGTGAAAGTACTGGATTTCATTTCGATCGAGTGTGTATTTTTGGAAATATTGGTAAAATAAAACTTCGACTATTTTGGTTGCGGAATCCTTGGGTGGATTTCACGAATTCGGCCTTCGTAATTAAAGTCCGAACCTACTCTACAAATATCGAGTCTCTTAGTTGTTTCTGTCGGAAGCTATTGTGTTTACGTTTGGCCGTTAAGCTCGAATTTAAATCCAGTACTTCATCGAAAAAAAAAAGCACTGACGTGAAGTCAGCAGCTTTTGCGCGCATGCTCAAAGGATATTACCAAAAGTTCACGGTTTTCACAAAGGTTGCCAATCGTTTCGATACTCATATCCTCATCTGAAATGTTCAAGACATTAAAATGGCTCCTACAAATTAAGGACAAAAATAATAATCAAGTTTTTAACGAGCAAAAACATCTATTTAGAACTGAATCCGATAAATTGAAAATCATGACTGAGCTGAATAAATTGGGTTTTCTGTAATTTACACACATGCTCCAATGTTAAGTCATAAAATTACTATGATTATGCTTTTTATCATTGATGACACGAATGTTTTCAAATTTTTTGTTCCATTTTAATTTCTTCCAAGTAGGCAACAACATTATTACTATTACATACAATGTGCTCGGTAAAGAATGGCGCAATACTCTGGATAAAATACAAAACAAAATTTATGCCTACTATTTTTTCTCAAAATAATGATTTCTACTACATCCGCTTCTTGTTTCTTCATGGTGAAATATGCTACATAAATATGCAGAAATTCGTATGAATATCTGTTGTCATGTTCTTAGAAAAAATATTCAACTTCAAAGTTTATCATAAAATTTGATGAATATTTCATTATGTAGAAGTTTGATTGTCCGTGGTGAAAGAAAATTGTTCGAGTTTACGGTCCTCCTAACGGACTACCCTTAAAGTTTCCGAACTTTAGGTTTTTTCTGTTTCCCATAAACGAGCCTACTGCCGGACCAAATCGATTATGACTCAGGATTCGTCTTCAGTGAGTCCAACCTTGTCGTTTGAGGCCATCCTCGGTTCCTTATTCCAAAATTGCAGTTGGACAAAACGATAACAAGATGTTCTTTGGAATATGAGCTCAAAAATGTATTTCTACCGAAGATAGATTTAGTGTTGTACACTGCGTGTCTCAAAAAAAATGTTATACCTATTTCAAAAATCTATAAAAAATAAAATAAGCCGTTCATCGAAAATCTATTTATTAATTATTAAAATACACTCTTCTTGAATTTATTTCTCGAAAATAATGTTGTCTAAATGTTTTTCCTTGCATTCGCGACATTCATTTAATCTAAAATTAAAATTTCTGATGACGGATTGGCAGGTAGGCCCCGTGATGACTTCCATTTCGTGGTGAATATTTTGTTTTAACTAGTCCAGGGAAGTTGGTTTATTAATGTAGACTTTAGATTTGTGGAAACCCCACAGGAAAATATCCATAGCAGTCAAATCAGGACTGCGTGGTGGCCAATTTATGTCACCTCTTCTCGATATCATTTTGCCTGAAAAAATTACACGCACTCGTGGCTGAGACCTATTGGACTTGTGTGAGCTTGTTTCATCCTGCTGAAACCATGTTGATGATAGCCAGGAAAATTTTGCAGTTCAGGCAACAGAAACTCATCTTACATCCTACTCGCTCTGTATCACTGTAATAGCACGTCCCTTTTTATCTTCAAAAAAGTATGGACCGATAATTCCTCGCGATGACATTGCAACCCATACGGTCACTTTTGGCGAATCAAGGGTTTATAATGCTTAAATTTGAGATTGGTTGCACTCCAATAGCTACAGTTCCGCTTGTTTACGTTCCCATCAAGATGAAAATGAGCTTCATCGGCGAATAAAATGTTGAATGTTTGTGAACTCAATTGTTCACGAATTCTAGCCTCTGAATGGCATCCTGGGGTTTTAGTTCTTGCACCAATTGAATTTTATAAGGGTGCGGCTTCCTTTGAATAAAGAACCACAGGAAGGAGTATAAGGTCTAATTTGGGGGTCCGGATTGGAGTCCAAAAATGGCCGACTCATGTTTCCGGTAGGCAGTGGCGTAGTGCTTTGAGTTTGAAAAGGGTAAAAACGTGATTGATTTATTTTGGAATCACCGAGTTAAGGTTTGATTGAGAGCAAATGGTAATTAACATTAAGAAGCTTAGTGAGATTAATTAATAGGACAAAGATTCTTCAGAAATTCAGTCATTAAATTTGGCTTTATGAATTTTGGGAACCCTGCAACAATAACTATATTTGTATCCATTAAATGGACACTTTACAATAAAAATTAAATAAAACAAGTAGGAAAGGGTTGAATAGAAAAATATAAACATTTATTGACCTTTAAATAGAATAAGCTTTGTATAAAAATTTCTGATTTTTTCACCAGTTGAGGTTCTTGGATGAGGTAAGCAATTTTCGAATGTTTTCCGAATATAATTATATGCCTTTGGCGAAAAAAAATGCTCACCTTCCTCTTCTGAGATTTTTTCGATAGCCTGCCAATAATTTCTTTATATTGTATTGTAAAATATTGTATCATATATCTTCATGCTCACATGACAGAAGGTTCTTTTTTCAGCTCCGTCATCAAAGATTTGAGTGAAAATATTTTCTTTTTCAGTTTATTATTACTCTTCTGCAGCGCACGTATTTTTCGGCCTTTCAAAATATTAAGTTGCTGCAATTCGCTGATCTTCCGCTTTAAAATCCTTTTACGAGGAGTTTCTTCCAACTCAACTGAAGGTATATCTGTAAGAGGAGGAGGGGTCTGTTCTCTAACAGAAAGTTTCGGCAAATAAGAAGGTCCTGCTGTAGATAAAGGTTCAGGTACAGATGAAAGTCCAGCATTAGATAATGAATTAGCACTGTGTGTCATTGTATTTACAACACATTCTGAGGGTCTCGTTACTATAGGATTATATGTCCTGACCTGAAATGAATTACCAGATTTTTACTAAACCTCATGTGTTGGTAGTGGTAGCAGGAGTATTACCATGCAAATAGAATAAAAAGGGCTTTTTGAACATGAAGCCACAAGATGATAAAAAATATATCAACTTTACAATTTGAAAATATAAAACTTACATATTTCAAACGTTCCACTTCTATTGTTGGAATTGCATTTGGCAGTAGTTTCACTGCAATCTTAGATATTTGATCAAAATAGTTTTCAGCATAATGATAGGAACATAAAACACTCCTAGGTTTTGGAGAAAATTCTGGTTTGTTCACAAACTGTATCCATGCTGCTTTTCTCTTTTGATCTTTAGGAAACCTATAACAAGGATAGATGTTAATTTGAATGAAGAAATGATAAACATTTTGCACGTTTTTATACAGTTAAAAACTCCGATATCTAAAATATATACTGAAACCCTATCCTTACCCAAATTTACGCCTATGCGATTTGATTGTCAAACTCGATATGTCTTCTAATTTAGGATTTATACCAAAGATTAAAGAGAATCATTTAAAATACTTACTTGTGAAATGTTAAACTGGAATCCTTTCATTTCTGTTGCAAAGAACAGCCACAAGATGCACAACTAACCATTTTAACGCGTATTTTAACAACTAACCTCAAACTCTGTTTACCTCGTTCATGGAGAAATACCAAACCGATGAGTCACAGTTGCAGTCGCAAACAGCTGTTTCCGTTCACCACTATTCAGAAGGAAGAAACGTCTAATACTCCTTCCTGTGGTTCTTTATTCAAATGCGGCTTCAGATCTTTGTGCAAAATGCGTTGTAGCGATGATCTATGCACGTGCAAAGCACTTGCACGCTTTAGAATGGAAAAGTCGGGATCATCACGAACAGACTGGTTAGTCCGTTCCACGTTCTCTTCCGTTCTCGATGACCTTGGTCATCCTTATTTTCGTTTACCTAGTGTTGAACCGGTCTCCTCAAACTTCTTCACCCAATTCCGAATAAGAGGAATACTGGGAGCATCATTTTAACGATGTCAACCTCGAACATTGCAGAAATTTCTTCACGCAATAGTCGCAGAATTACCGTTTTTGTAAAATTCGCGCACGCACAACGCGCGGTGTGCCTCCGCGAAAGGCTCTATAAGTCCATACCAACTAAATTCCCAAATCCCAAGATCCAGGCTACCAATAAGCATTACCCTCGCGTCCCTCAGATGCCCTGCGTTCACACACTAAGCTAAACAAATATACAATTTCTTCTGAGACACCTTTTATTTCTTTTCGAGCGGTAAACACCTGTGTCATGATTATCCATATTCATTCTGGGACACTCTGTATTTGAAGTATGAATTGAAAAAACTATCATTAGAACTTTTAGTAATCCAAAAAAAATCAGCTTTAATTGAAATGTTAGAAGCCCCTGTAGAGCATAATTATGTAAATCAAACTCGATTTATCACTAGAACTGAAGAATTCCTTCCCAAAATCGAATTCCTAATGTCGATCCAAGGCACGTATATCTAGTTTACGTACTGGCACATCTACTTTTCGTGATCGTGATTGAAATAATTAAGATGAAATATAGAAGGTCAAATTCCGAGATGATTTTCAATTTGCCCGAAATTCCCAGCGTCGGTCGTGTTCCCATCTCTCTCTCTAGAGTGATCTGATTTGAATATTCGGCGAGAATTGAAAAGAAGAACGCACCATTTAAAAATCTGTTACAGTCCATATAATTGAATGAGTATAGGGAAAATTTATTTCTCCACGCCAAATTAAAAATAAATAAATTAATTTCTCGAAGATAAAAATGACTCGATAATGAGAATTATTAGTTCCCCTGCTGATAATATATTTTTAAGTGTTCCTTTAGGATCACTAAATATTCATTATCATATATCAACCCAGCTAATGAACGCACTTTGACGGCTGATATATTGTTAGTTTCACAGTAAAACTGAACGTGACTATAATTCAATAAATTATACCCGATATAAGAACTTGAAAGTTATTGAAATGACTCCAAATGCAACATGTAATTTGAGCAAAGGCTAGAAATGATCTATGGAAATGTGAAAAATCAAAGTTACCGCTTGTAGTAAATTATTAGGTGTGAAATCATGAACCCGGGGACTGACGAATACGGAAAATCGGTGTTGATATTCTTATTCAGGTTTGGTGATTGATGAACAGAATAAATGGTTTTGAAATTTGTTGATCGTACGGTACTATTGATTGCAATAAACCCCAGAGTAACAAACAACACAGAGGGACTGGACGCAGTTTTTGGGTGTCCGAACATCCTTTTGTCCACGTAGTCAGATTGTGATATATTTGGAAATGCGCAATGATATTATGTTATTGTAATTGTATATTAAATGAAATAAAAAATATTAATTTCAATAATTATCGGTTAAATATGGAAATTTAAACATTTCATGATCGATATGTTTCATCTGTTTCGAATTTGTGGTAAAAAGAATACGTACCCTTTTCAGTATTTACCTGCTGAAATTCAAGCTTTGGCAACAATGCCGCATCAACAGTGTACCGCCGGTCAATCTGTCATCCGTTGTTTTGGTGAGTTTCTAACGAGTTTTTAAATATTTCTAGCTGAAAATTTAAAAAAATTGCAAAAAAACACTACAACATTCAAGTAACAAAAAAATGTTCACATGAAAAAACCTTCAATTGTTGAATTTGATTTCTGCAAACCAATATTCTATTGGTATCCAGGAAATTGGTCGATTTGACTTTAATTGGTTTTTCTGTTTCATTTTTGAAGTCGATGTTAACATGAAAAAAAAAAGCATATGCCAATGATGTCTTCAAGGTTCTCTAGAATATTGAATTTCAAGGAAAATTCTAAAATACTAAAATATAGGCTTAGTAGACAACTGCTGAAATGATTATTCTCTCAACAACAGCAATCCCTTTGAGGTGCCAACAAAAAATTTCGAATTTTTTATGCCTGAATAAAATTGCAGCATTTGATTCCTGGTAACCAATATTCTATTGGTATCCAGGAAATTGGTTATTGGTCAATTTGACTCTTTTTGTTTCCTAACATTTTTTATGTCGATGTTCACATGAATGATGAAAGCCGTAGACAGAGGTTATGTATGCGAAATCATAAAAAATCTCACGAAGTAGGGTTATTTTCTTCTTCTTTGTAGCTCTTAAGTCACAAAATACAGTGTTGTCAGTTCTAAAATCACCGATTATGGAAGTCCATAATAGCAATATTGGTATGACAAAATTTAAAACAAATATTAATATAACACTCGAAACAGAATACGTAATATCATGACCATACTGCTATAAATTAGAAAGATGGCAATATGACTAGAATAGCAAGATTCATAGAAATACGCAAACAGAATCGACCTGGGTATCTCCGGAAATTAATATCAGATCAAATCGAAAATTAATACAACGTTGTGAAATTCGAAAATGACAGACATTCTGCGATAGGATAGAACACTGCTCCCTAAAGCTAGCTTTTGTGCTAGGAAGATTCGGGTATTTGGGTCATCGGAGATTCTTTCCTATTGGCCGACGAAGATCACGTGATCGTCGTCAGCCAGTAGGGTGAATCTCTCGACCAATAGGATGAATCCCCGATTACCCAAATACCCGAATCTCCCTCGCATAAAAGGCCCCTTTAAAGATGAATGAAAAATTGCCTCTACATAAATTTTTATATCATGCTCGCAAGTGATTATCTGGAATAGATGTAAAACAAAACTGTTTAATTCATACAAAGCTTGTGGATGAAACCCTTTTTTACTAACTCTTCTCTGGTAACTCATCAATTCAAAATCAATCCTCTTCAATAATAGAGTTTGATCAATAAACAGTCTGTACATAAAGATAAGAATCGCCCTCTAAATCGAATCAAGTATGTACCTAATACAGCAACATATTAGATATGAGATCATTCCATGTGATACCCAAAGCTCATCAGTATATAATGATGATGTGTTTTTGATGACTGATCTAATTTCTGAACATAAATGGAACGCCCAGTGCAATTGAATGTTCCTGACCTGTCGTGTAGACGCCATAATTAAATCATGAAGTTGATAATAAAGAAGAAAAAACTGTTATACATAGCGCTTGGTGGATTAGTTTCGGTCCTATTTGGGGTTGTTTTGGGGTTCAAAATCCTGCCGAAATTTGTGGAGAAGAAAGTATGGGAGGTAGGTACAGTATCAGTATGAAATTGATATTAAAAGGTAACAACAACAATAATGAAATTCTAAGGACATCTAGTGATATGAAATATCGGTGGGCATTGTCTCGAATGGAACTTTCAGTCTGATGATTTATTTTCAATGACCAGTTCATGAATTCAGGGTGTCGACAAGGTTCTGTTTTTGGGACCTACCAGTTCAAAATCTGCTCGAACTTCTTATTTATAAACTGAACAAAAATTGAATTGGTGCACTCAGAATAAAAACGTTCAAATTCACACTGAGTGACAGCAAATATTGTACTTTCAATAATTATTGTTGAGGAATTCTTTTCAAGTAATACCTATGATGAAGTTTTCATAAGAAATCAATAAGAAAACCTGCACTCCTCATTCCAGTTCTTGCGCAGTCTTGCTCATGCCAATAGATCACCATTTTGAGCGATATGACTTCCAAAAAAAACAACTCAGAACCTCAATCTTTGTAGAGATCCATCCAAATAAATCTGCAGATATACCCATTCAAAATTTTATTTTCAAATATTTTTTGTACCTAATATTGGGACCATAATTGGGCAGATTTTATACCCATTCACGAATTCGCCCCAAACCTACTCTACATATATTGAGTTTCTTAGTTATTTCTTTCGGAAGTTATTGTGTTTACGATCAGCCGAATTCATGAATGGGAGGAATCCACCCAATAATTCCGCAGATATATTCATTTCTTTTCTAAACATGTATTTCCAAAACTACAGAGCTGGTCGGATTGAAATCCATTACTTAATCGAATACAGGTGGTGATTGGAAGATCACAGAATATGAATTATTTTGAAAAAAGGTTTTTTTTCGAATTGTTCTGATGACACAAAATTTTTCACAAAGTCGGGCATTACTAAATTACTACTAGTTACTAAAATAGATCATGATTGGATGCTTATTCTTTGAGTTATCCCAGAAATATCAACGATTCACCTTGATTAATTTCCAATATATCCGAAAACCATAATGAGATCGAAATGAAATTCAGCACTCTGTTGTGAAAGATGGAATTAAAGGTCTTTACAAACTTATTTCCAAATCTCATGTCTAACTTACGAAGAAATAAATTCGAAAAAATCTCGAAAAAAATAATGATATAATAAATAATATCGACAGACTATACCATTGTATAAAGAGGGGTCCTTTATTAGTTGATTACCTTAAATATAATAATTAATGGAGCCAATTGACGAAATAAAATCAGTTTGGTCAAAAAATGTATCGAAGATTTTTTTGCCAGAGTGTGGTACTCAAAGAAAACACAGAACAATGGGATCTTTTCAAGGATATGCCATTTCCTTTCACATTCAAGGCTTATTTTTTCGATGTGAAAAACCCTCAAGGAATCTTGAAAGGAGAAAAACCAGTCGTAACAGAAATAGGTCCTTATATATATGAGTAAGTACCAGGGATTGACTCAAGTTTGTAATCAGTGAACAAAATATAATATTTCAGTTTGTTCCACTGGAAAACTGATATTTCATGGGAAGATGAATTCATATCTTTTTACGAATGGTCGAATTTCATCTTCAATCCAAAAGCATCAGGAAAGTTGAGGGACGATGATGAAATTACCGTACTGAATGCACCATATAACGTGAGTAGTTCGAAAAACGTTTTCAACGGGTATCTAATCTATTACTTGACATATATACCAAGGAGTTTGTGAGTTATTTAGAACACTGAAATCGCAGAAACTAGAGGCCATAATATAGTAGGATGAATTTATAGAATACATGGTGCGGAGACTCTATATGAGATGACAGTATAGCCACATCTGCCATTCAAAATCCTAAATATTCACGAAAGATACCGACATATCATATCGGAAATCGTCGAACCATCAGAGCTTTTTGGATTGTCCAAATTGGACCATGCAGTATTTTCAAGAATTTCCGAGAATAATGTAAGTTATGATGACTTAATTCATTTAGCTGAAATGCCGTAAATTTACATCATTTACATACCTTTCATTTATAAATAAACATATACTGAATTTGTTATTATTGAATATTCATTAGGAAAGGTATTGAATCTCGAAATTCAGTTCGTGGAAAAGAGGTTCGTATTCAAAAAAACCTATAGGAAATAATTGGAACGTTATTACGCGCTTGTTCTGGGGAACAGCGCTTTATCATTTCGTCACGATGTCTGTAATTTTCGAATTTTGAGTTGGACTCACTGATGAGGAATCAGTGGTCAAAATTGATTCTGTCCGTCCGGCCGTGTGCGCTGTAATTCTCGAAAGGAAAGACCTAGAGTCCTGGAATTTTCAGGTTAGGTTAAGATCCTGAATATCTCGGTTAAGTTCGTTAATGGGCCAAATCTGCCGAATGGTTTTTGTGCTACAGCCATTTGAAATTTTGATTTTTTAATAACTCGAAAATTATTTATCTGATCGAAATGAAACTTGGTTGGAAGATGAACAATGTCAATGAGAAGAATTATCTATGGAAAAATTTGAAAAACAAATTTTATTTTTTTTTTCGAAAATTTTATATTTCATTAAAATTTCACCATTTCGAAATGTGAACAAGCGCGTAAAAGCTGCTGACTTCACGTCAGTGCTTCTCTAGATTTTATACGAATGATTCGTTTGGTTCAATATTCCTCTGAAAAATTCGCATGGTATAACATTAACAGAAATGAATGATTCATATAAATATTTCAATAACAATAAACATAAAAAATTTCCCGAAAGATTTTCATATTTTGAATTCAAACACAATTAAAACATACGAAACATTGAATACAATAAAATAATTTCATAAGTATTTTTTGAGGATATATGAATTATCCAATAAAATTAATGAGTATGATAATAATAATTCAATAATATTACCTTAATTTTGTCTTCGTGTTCAATAAATCCTTTGCGGCCAGAATAATGTCAAAAGCTAGCTTTCCTCTTGAAGAAATTCTGAAATATCTGAATTTCTATTTATTTAAAAAAAAAAGTTTTTAATTCTAGGGTTTATTCATCAATGTTGAAGAACTATCTCCTAACGCCCTTGAAGGAGTTAGCGGAGCTACCGAAGGCATATTTGGAGAGAAAGATAGCCTATTCATTAAAGTTAAAGTGAAGGACTATCTCTTCAATGGATTTTCACTCTGTGAAAATGCGGGCGAAAAAGGTTTTTTAGTTGATACCGTTTGCAAACAAATGAAGGCTAAAGCCGGAAAAGGTTTAAGAATTGATGGAAACAGATTGTTAGCTTCACAGTTGCATCATGTGAGTTTTGTACTCCTGGGGCCGATTCTTGAATCTCGATCAAGAATTGAAGAGTATGACAATGGGGGTTCTTGCTGAATTTGGGTTATTACTGCAAATGCAAATTTGAACATAATTATTATGGGTTTTATTCATCATTTTCCCAAATTACCTTCAGAAAGTATTCAAAATCAGGTTTCAAAATTGGGGTTTGGGATTTACCAGGCATGCACGAAGTGACAACGTTATTATTTAGTAGAATTGCTTCTTCTGCTATAGAATAACGAAATATTTATTCCTATTCTGTGGTACACACGTCTTCTTTGTCAATATAACCAAACAATTTACGTTTGCGATTTGTCAGTAATATGACAGTATGACAGTCTGTGCTCTTCTTTTTCTATTCCTTGGTCGTTGTCTTCTACTCTAAACAGATCGAAGTATAGCTATCTCTGTTTTCCTAAGCGAAGTAACACATTTGACTTCGTTTTCTCTCCGAGAAAGCTGAATTCGACGTTGCCATATCGTGCACTCATGACAAATCCCATTAAATGCAAATCCCCATTTTTATTTTTCAGTTTTAGTTGATCAAACATTTTTTTTAAAATATAATATTGAAATTATTTGTTTGAAATGTGATGTTCTGAAGGTTTTTCATGAAAATAACTGCATTTTCGTTTAAAGGAAAAACCCCCATTGCCATTTGTCCGCGTCGATTTTCTAGGTTAAATATAAACAACTAGTAGACATGACCTGCGGATGGAATGAATGTCACTCGACAATCGAATGTTATATCTCCCATGCTCGAAATTTCTGAATATCTTGCATTCAGTTTATTTCTTGAATATTTGCTTGAAAACATAGTCGAAATGGCGAATAGAACTCTCACAAATTTTGCAGATGCTCGAGAATACTTAAAAATCGACATGAACATATGACAATTGTCATACTCTTCAATTCTTGATCGAGATTCAAGAATCGGCCCCTTGGGTTATTTCAATAGACATAGAGAAATTGACTGCTACCCCTAAAAGAAGACAAACCTATCTTCCATATAGGTCTTTTTCTATTTTAATATGGTATCTTAATAAGTACACTTGGCTTAGGCCTCTCTCACATCATTACCAGCTTTCGTTCACACCAGTTTCAAAGGAAAGGCGCAGTCCATGTCTCTATTTCTATGGTAATTTGAGTACGTACCTGTCATATTATTATTGATTTATTTTTCTTCTTTGTTTTCTTCTCTGAAGAAAATTTTTGGGACTTCGATGTATAAGGATGTCACAATGAATAAGAAAGACATGTCTTTTCTTACACAGAACCGTCAATTATGTTCTGACAAGAAATCCATCATTATATCGTTTCATCCATCTGTGCTGTGTCCTCAAATTTGTATTAGCAAGATGAGTCTTGAGTATTGTTGAGAAGGTCTTTTTCCTCTGAATTTGAATTCAATATTGAAAATTGAATATCATGCACATAATTTACCTGGAGCATAAGATGATTACTAATTGCAAAGAGACAATGCAGGAAGGAAATTTCTGTTCAGAAAAACGGGATAAGTGTCCTGAATAGTTTCAAAATTTTTTTCGAGAAATATTTTTTTTCGGGAAGAATTCTTCATATTCAAAAATATTTTTGCTTCGTATCTTGAGCTCCATATTTCAGTGCAGTGTACTAAACTTCGATGCGGTCAATATTTTCGGAGATATTGGAAAAAATATGTCAAATTCTCTGTTTTTTCCTTGGTATCGTTGTTTTTTTCCGGAATAACTCAAAAAATACCTATTAAACATGTTGAACCTTGGTAAGTAGTTCGAAAATGCTGTGATGAACACCTCTGTGCCAAATTTCGTAATGATCGTGTCACCAGAACAATTTGATTTTTCTTCAAATATTCAAGATTCTGCGATCTTCTGTTTATATTTTCCTCATGAAATTCAGTATAAACCTTCACGCCCTCATTTCTCGATCGAGTGCTAGATTTCAATTAAATCTTCTCTGTACCCTTGGAAATATTGGGAAAATAAAATTTTCAATTACCCATTCACGATTTCTGCCGATCGTAAACACAATAACTTTCGCAAGAAAAAACTGAGAAACTCGATATTTAAAAGTAAGTTTGGGGCTTAATTACGAAGGTGGAATTCGTGAATGAATTAAATCCGCCCCATTAAAATTTCGTTTTTCCGATATTTTCAAAAATACTGATAAGATCGAATTGAAATCTAATGCTTGATTGAAAAATGACAGCTTGATGGTTCATGCAGAAGTTAATGATGATAATATGATTAGAAGCAGATCACGAAAGATGACAGCTTTGGCAAAAGCGGATGACTTCAACGACATATCGCAAGACGATCCATCTTCGCCATTCAAATTTAAGGGGTTGGTTTTTGCAGCGCAGGGAGATGGAATAATGTATATTGATGAATTTCATCTGAGAAAATATCCCACACTAGAACAAAATTGGTGTGTCCCAGCAATTTTCAATAATCTCGAATTTTCTACCAGAAAAGTGCCTCTTTTTCAATGTAACACACTGTAGGTATAGAAAGAAGAAAAGAAATTCCAAATGTGTTCAATGGATTGTTTTTCCAGAAAAATATGACCCATCTGGGTAGATTCACGATAAATTCTGGATCTAAGGAAAAGGAGAAAGTAGCAAATTTAGTCAGATATGACAACAAAGAAGTCCTGAATACTTGGAGGGGAGGGGTGCAATCTAAGTGCAATCATATCAGGGGTGTTGTTTCTTTCCCGGCGTTCATCAAAAAAGAAATGGTTTTCGACACTTTCAGTGAAGACGTGTGCAGGTATTTACAGCTATATTTTTGCACGCGTAATCTGGGGAACAGCGTGCCATCGTGAAATTTTGTTGCTATCGTAGGATTCATTCATTTTCAAAAACATTTTTCTCGTAATTTTTTTCCGAAGAAATTTTTTTATAAACTTTTCATCAAACCTGGAGAAGCAGCTAAAACCTGAAACTCTATATTTCACAACGCTACACCGAATTTCATTCTTATCCGATTATATGTTACTGAAAAAAATATTAAAAAAATAATTGAAAAAAAATATGTTAAATTTCGTGGATTTTTCCACGGTATCGTTTGTTATTTTCGGAATAATTAAAAAAAATGGTAAAACCCGCAAGATTTCCCGTTGCCGAGATATTATATAAAAAGATATTTACATCATTGTTCGCAGCGTATTTTTCTGAATAAAAAATGTGAAATCGAACATAGGCGGTCTCCCTTAATTTGGAAGATATGGGCCCCCAAAGTTCCAAAATGAGTCGTTTTCAGGTCCCTTTCTCCACCATAAAAACGATCTCTTACTTCATCTATATAGTTCACAAACCACGTTTGAACCCTCAACCAACAATAAGCAACACTTTTTTTCAAGAATAATCAATATTTAATGAAAAAACAATGAAATTACTGGACAACCACTCAACCTCTATTCCTTCTGATTTCGACTCAGTCTGAAAGGGAAGTTTGGCAATGGCGCGAATTTCATCGGTCGGAATCGTGCCATCGTGCGTATTCGTGAATGAGATTATTGCTGGCGAGAAAAATGAAATATGTTCTTAGTTCTTACTTTTTACTGCGATACTCTATATCTTCCAGTAGGAGAATTCGTTTCTAATGAAATCTACAAGGTTGAAACACATAGTAAAGGAATGAGAATACACCCTGATATATATTTCAACGTACATTTTTTTCATATGTAATAGGTCGCGCCCTTCCCAGATTTCCAATGAAATCGAGGTTATTATATAACCCATTTTATTGGAATACCCTGAATCTCATTCTAAACTGGGACCATCTCGAAGACAACAAAAAACGAAGTAGATAAAAACCTCCCTATTTTGAAGGGGATAGAAAGAAAGTTCAAACGAAAATATTGAGAGTGAAACCTTAAAGAAATATTCTCAATGATTTTGTTTTGATGTTAGAATAACCACCTCTTTTTCAGTGACAGAAGCATTTTCCTTACAATCATATCCTTCAACTGTTCATCATTTCATATTTCACGCCAGCAACTACTCTTCGGTCATAATACGTTGGCCAGCGATGATAAGACGCTGTTGCCAAGCTCCGCTTTAACATTGAGAAGTATTTCGTAGAAATATAGGTTAAGTGGTTGTCTAATATTTTCACTTTTCTTCCTTTAAATAATGAATATTCTTGAAAGAAACTGTCGCTATTCGTTGGTTGAAGGTTCAAAGGTGATTTATGAACTAGATTTGAGAAGTGAGAGATCATTTTTATGGCGGAAAAAAGGATCTGAAAATGCAACAATTTGGAACTTTGGGGGCCCATATCTTCCAAACAAAGAGAAACAAAGGAACTCACACTGCTTACAATGATGTGAATATCTTACTTGTAGCTTCGCGACGGGAAATCTTGCGGGTTTACCAAAAAAATACTGATCCAATCATGATGAAACTTGTTAATTAGTTTGAGAATGCTGCTGCTGAGCTCTGAACGAAATTTTGTGGTGATCATTTCATAGGCCATGAGGACGACCGTAAAAACAATAACATTTCGAAAAAACTAAAAATTCTTGAAAGATAATATTGAAACTACCGGTAGAATTAAATTCTGACTAGTCGTTAAAACGATTACTTCCAGGAGAAAACACCTAGAGAGTTTTAAGTAGTTGTAGGTTCAAGTTATAAATGCGAAGTTTATGTCATATTTTCTAGGGTTATGACCCTTACTTTCAACAAGACAGAGAAGGTAAAAGGGATTCCAGGGTATAAATTCACCCTGGTAAACAATACATTTGACGCTCCAAGACATCATGAAGAAAATTATTGTTATTGCATAAACAGAACACGTACAATGGATGGTAAATTTGGTTGTTTGAAGGACGGTGTTCTCGATCTAACCAACTGTATCGGTAAGTCTCCACCATGAAGATTTCATAGCTTTAAAGGAAAAACGATATGTGTAATAAAATTAATGAAAAAAATATTTAAGATCACCGTGGTTGTGCAAATAATACTTAGTCCTGTCTGCAGTGCTGATGGTAGCGTGTACGAATCCCACTGCGGTGTAAATCTTTGAATAAAGAATGACACGTTCTTCATTCAAAGGTGTGAATACTCAAAATGTATCATATCATATCAGAGGCTATTGGTTTCGAAAAAACGTATCCAGTATCCACCATTTCACAGCGATGGAGTCGTTTTTCCCAATCTTGGTGCAGCCTCGGAAGAATTCAACTGAAAGAGCCCCTTATCGCGTCTCATTCACAGATAAATTATTAGTTCTTAGTTAATAATCTGTCGCATTCTGTTGAATGTACTCGAAAATCCTGAAATCATGTCCTCCTAGGAGAATTTTCAAGTTCAAGAAAAAAGTCAAGAGAAGTCAGTTCAGATGAATGGGGAGGCTAGGGTAAAACAAGAATTTTTTTGCGGTCTAAATACAAATCCGTTTTACATAGGAGCTTTGATATAATGAAGTATGTTTGCCTGCAAAGTCAATGTTTGAATTGGAAATGTTCAGGTTTGACAGAAGTCCTCCGTCATCCTTGAAATAAATGTCTTTGTCTCAAAGAGTGTAAAACACAGCGTTGCCAGTTCGCTCCGTACTTTTCATTCGCAGTTCTATTTTTTCTCAGACATGCCTACCTCGCAGGTTAAAGCAGGTATAAAAATGTAATATCATAAGTTTTTCATGTGTTTTTATGTTTGATTTAATAACTCCCAGCTCACGAACTCACCAGAACTGAACCAATTGTCGATTTTTTAACTTTGCCTTTTCAGGACAGTTTTATTGAAAACTGCATTTTTATTTCGGTGAAAGTTCCGTTTCAGCTTTTAAATTTTAGTACTACCTGAGGTCCTCGAATATTCTACTGCAAGATGGAGAAGGCTTCGGTTCGATATGCAGGCACAAAAATTGCAAATAATGGCAACACCTTATGTTTCAGGGGCACAGGTTCTTCTGTCTTTTCCTCACTTGATGTATGCTGATAAAGACTATCTCAATAGCGTTGAAGGACTATCACCTGATCCAGTTTTGCATGAAACATTCGTCACGCTAGAACCGGTAAGAAATATTCAAAACAGCCAAATTTAAAATGTAATAAATGAAGTTAAGAGGAATGAAACATGGTGGTTCTATTCTGATTTGAATCCATTTCATAAAGATACGCAAAAACTACATATATATACATAAAGAGACAATCCACAGAGATAAGACCTTTATGTCTGTCTATGTTCCATTCCCATCCCCATTGTTATTCTATGCCATCCACTGAATTCTAGGAAGAAACAATTTCTTATTTTTTGTATCCACTAAACAAAAAATGCAATACATTGGCATAGAGAACATATTGTATATATCTGCTATTGTAATCTAAAGGTACCTTTATTGTAGTTAACTCCTTTATTTTTAGACATCAGGTGTTCCATTGCAAGTGGCGAAAAGAGTTCAGTTTAACATGTTTCTGCGTGCCATAGAAGATGTTTCCGCTATTGAAAATATTACCGATGCTTTATTGCCATTATTTTGGGTCGAAGAGGTAATAACACATAGCGCAGAGTAAAGAGTAATAGCACAGACCACACACAGTTGGTCTGTGGTAATAGGTTCATTCATGATGTAAGTAGAACATGGTGTGTTCATCGGCTCATCTATGATCGTAAGTACAAATGATGACGTATAAAACTACATGCAAAAATTCAAAGCACAGAATATATATTTCATTGTATTTTATTCTTGCTGACGTCACCTTTTTTGCAGATGAGCACACCATGTTCTTTACATCATGGGTACATTCATGATGAAAGTAAAACATGGTGTGCTCATCTGTGATCGTATTTACCAATGATGACGTCACTTTTTCATTCAAATTCGAAGCACAGAATATATATTTCTTTATATTTTAATCTTGCTGACGTCATTCTTTTTTCAGATGAGCACACCATGTTTTTTACATCATGGGTTCATTCAATCTCAAATGTACTTTGATATCATTTGTGATGTGTCAGTTTTGAGTTGGCATATATTGTGGATATTATTGATTGTGGAATCAGTATCAATTTTATCAACTAGATGCTCAGAGTAACACACAACATACAGGGACTTAACGCAGTTTTTGAGAGTCCGCATCATTCTTTTTCGACGTTATCAGATTTTTCAGTATTTACCTGCGGAAATACGAACATGCCGAACTTTGGCATCGATGCCGCATTACTCGCATCCCGCCGGTCAGTCTGTCATCAGTTGTTTTGGTGAGTTTCTAGCGGGTTTTCAGATGTTTCTAGCTTTTTAGTTCAATATTTTCTGAATTATTACAATACTTTAATTCACTATGGGACGTAAGAAATGTTGTTGTTTGTAGAGAATCCCGTGAATTGAGTGAAATATCGTATCACAGGTTGGTAACTGCTTTCGCTTTGTTTTGATTGCGGTCAAAGTGTCAAATTTTGTATCACCTGTTGCAGACAACAATCGCCTTCTAAATATGAGGTGTGTTCTACCTCTATGTTGGTTGTTACTGTGAGTTCTGAGACTAGATGCAATAATACAACTTTGAAATCTGGATTTTTCTGTTAGTCTCTAAGTATTTTCCATGATTCTGCTTGATAGAAAATGTCCTGAATCAGTGTAACAAATCAATCATATATTTGTTTTCACAGAGTTTAACTCTTCCTGATAAATACACCGACAGAATAAAAAAGGAGCTGCTCAACAAGCTCAAAATCCTGGAAATATTCAAATATATCCTCATCATCACAGGTTTAGCAGCTGTATTTATATCTGGATTCTTGCTAATCTACCTACGTTAGGAAATGACTTAATTATTAAATTATTATAAAATACTGAAGATTATAAGTTGTGAAAATCGAGTATTCAATAAAGATAAAGAATTAAATTCTGTCTTAATACTTTCAAAGTTAAATAATAGAGCAAAGATTTTTTTTTGATATTGATTTCAATTATTTACCAAGAAATGAAAAACGCTTGAGGGAAAACAAATACCCTTTACACTTAAACAATACATTTAATCAAGTAACAAAAATCAATATATCTAATTTACAATTACATAACATAAGTTTATAAAATTGAATAAATTAGTCTTCATCTATAGCAAATCCTAGTCTTGCTTGCTGAGCATGCTGATTTCTTTGTAGAATATTTGAACATTGGATCAGACAATGTAAAGCTGCAGCAGAAGTAGCTTTTAATAGCAGAAGATTTGGATCAATATAAAGTTTAGGACCAGCCGACTCTATTGACCTGCATAAAGCCAAGTCTGCTTGTTCAGTTTGATGTAACTGTGATCTGACACATCCCATTGCATCCAAAACAGCCAACTGTTCTCTTGGCGGTAAAGGTTGGCTGTTTCCAGTACTTGACTGAAATAGATTTTATACAAATTAGGAATGTGGCATTCTTGAAAACCTAGAGATTCATACAAGAAAGGAGTAAAGCATATAGATTTTGAACTCTATTATGATAAAGATCACTTGGCGAATATTTGTGATAGGATGTTACATAGAAATTTATTCATTCACCTTTGTGTGGGATTCAGCAACCGCCCTCAACCCATTAACCCACTCTTGTCGAGCCCTGGCATCTGCTGCCCTGAGTTTGAGCATATCACCTGATGCACAATTGACAGTGAAGGTTTTCGAGTCTTCATCACTGGGGCAAATAACTGCACCAGATAGATGAACTGAGCCTCTGGGAACCGAGCCATCCGGTTTTTCTCCTTCGCAAAGATAATAATGCAACAATCCCGAATTTGCATCAACCATAAAATATCTATATTGCCACCCCTTCATCACATTAGTATACTTGTACAGTTGACCAGAGAACTGCCTCTGCTTGGTATGCAGATCCATCACAGACTGAAACAATTTCCTTAATTAGCTAAAAAAAACTTCGTATCTCATCATTGAATATTCATCGAATATGAATGTATAAATTTGGCCTATTTTGACAACGATAATCCTAACCTCAACTAATTTAGTATTCATGTAAACTCGATTTGGCTCGTGGATTTTATCTTACAACATTTTCCGGGAAGGAAGTCAGCTGCTAATTCATTATAATAATAAATACGGAAGAAAGCATCTTCAAAGTCAAACCGAAATAAGTTTTCCAGCTGTTGTTTTGGAATAGTGAAAAATGAAAATGTCAAACTGCCAGACTTCAGCAGTGTCGGCAACGCCAGGGACCAGGCCAGGAAGTGAAACCCAGCCCTATAGAAATATTTCAATTGGATAGAGGAAACGCTGCATATAACTTCAAAACAGCTCTAAAAATCATTCATTGCTATTATAAGCACGATTAAGAAAACGAGATCAATTTAAAAGGGGAAAGTTCTATTCAGCAGTAACAGGTTTGCCGTCCTGCACAACACCGCCACTGTCACCGTGCCATCAGCTGATCATTATATAAATATTTATGGTTTTGTTATTGTTGCCCATAGACCTAAAATAACATGGACGGAGCGTTAGAAAGAGAGGAGTGTAACGTACATAAGAGAGAGATGGAGCTAGAAGAGGCAAATCTCTTCTAGCTCCATCCTCTTTTGAACTCTCCGAAATAGTATCTACCCTCTCACTCGTATTTTTTGAGATTCCAAGCCTCTTCTAGCTCCATCCTTTTTATCCCTAGAAAATGCATATTCTTTCTCTCTTTAATGTAGATTACAATCGATTCAGTCTAAAAGTGGCGTAAAGCTCCGTCCATGTTATATTAGGTCTATGTTGTTGCCGACTGACTAAAGCTCATTGTGATCTGAACTGAAATGATGAAGAAATATACTTAACTTATAAATTAAAAATGTTAAAGTGTCCGAATTACATATTCCGAAATTATTAATTGAAAATATCCTTAATCTATCACGAATGAAAGTCAAACAAACAAATATTTTCTAAGCTGCCTTAATTTTAATTATATTGAATATTCTTAATAATATCAAAATGATGTTTCCGAGAAGATATTTAGCTAACCAAATACAAAGTTCTATAGAAAAGTATTCAGCATATTACCCAGCAGTTTTCGATGTAAATAAAAAGCCATTTTCTACCTCTGAAAAATTACTACCTGAGAAAACTCGGGTAGTTATATGTGGTGGTGGAGTAATGGGAGCATCTGTAGCTTATCATTTAGCAAATTTGGGATGGGGACAAGAAACAGTCCTTATTGAAAAAAACAGGTAAACATTCATAATTTGATCAGTGTCACCCAGCCTCATAATGGTTAGTTTTATTGTAAATTTGATCAAATTGTTGTCAAATATATCTCAAATGGGGAAAGAAATTATTATCATTTATAGAGTTGGTGGAGGAACAACATTCAGTACATCTGGATTAGTTGGTGTGTTCAAACCTAGCCTAGCTCAGGTGAAACTCACTAGGTCTAGTGTGGAACTTTATAAAACATTGAATTCTAAAGGTTTACAAACTGGATGGAAACAATGTGGAAGTTTGAATATTGCAAGAACCAATGATCGGATGACAATGTTTAAAAGGATGAAAGCTCAGTCAGTGTAGGAATCCTGCAATATGGTATTGATATAATTTGTAATGAATTTACTTAATCTCCAACAGATCATGGAATATTGAGTGTGAGCTACTCACACCTGCAGCTTGCAAGGAAAAATGCCCATTATTAAATGTTGACGATCTAGTTGGGGGTATATGGATCCCAGAAGATGGAGTTGGTGATCCTTATAAAGTTTGCACTGCACTCTTAGGGGAGGCTATAAAAAAAGGTAATATGCTTCGTCTTGAAAATAAGACATTCTTGCTTTCTTTATAGCAAGTGGCTACTGTTGATTTGTCCGTAATATGACAATTGATCAATTTGAATTTCTGAAGGATCATATGTTGAAACCAGTTAATTTTCAGGTGTTACAGTTGTAGAAAACTGTCCGATAACAAGGGTACTACAGGAAAATGAGTGTGTAAGAGGTGTGGAAACAAAAAGTGGTAAA
The DNA here is from genome assembly GCA_958510865.1 of Myrrha octodecimguttata. NCBI lineage: Eukaryota > Metazoa > Arthropoda > Insecta > Coleoptera > Coccinellidae > Myrrha > Myrrha octodecimguttata. The sequence goes on from OY294056.1 coordinate 83,031,420, forward strand.
ATTGAGTGCGAATATTTCGTTAATTGTTCTGGATTTTGGGCAAGGGAGGTAGGTCAGTTATCCGAGCCATATGTAAAAGTGCCATTGCATGCTGTAGAGCACTATTATCTCCATACAAAATATGTTCCTGAATTAGATCCTCTGACACCAGGTATGTTATTATTGTATGTCTATTTCCTAATGAAACAAACTTAATTCTCAATTTTTCAGTTGTTCGTGACCAAGATGGATATATTTACTTCAGAGAAAATAATGGGAGATTGTTAGCGGGGGGTTTTGAGCCTATTGCTAACCCTGCATTCGAAAATGGTAGTGCGCCAGGTAAGGCAATAGATTAGTATAGCCGATCGGTCTTTTTAGATATATTAACCATGTGTGAATGAAAACAAGAAGGATGAGACAAAAACGAAGAATAAGCTACAGTGAGATGTATAGAGATGGATATTTGAGTGATCTAACAATATGAAGAAAAAAAATTAATTAACAAACTGTAACTGTCAAAAATTATCACTATAATAGAAATTAGTTTAGTCCTTGTGATATAATTTGGAGATCTACAGTAATAAGGTCAAAAACGAATATAATTTTGCATTCCTAAGTCAAACAGAAACGTTGTATAATTCTTAGGAATGTTTTTTGAAAAAATAGTCGACTTGTTCATGTTCATTCTTTGAAATTTGGCATTTTTAAAATGAGTTGAGAATTATTTCCATATATCTCATGTTGTTTTGGATGATTAGAATTTTTAAATTTTTCAGTTTACAAACAAAAAGGGGAAGATCGCTATTTAGAAGCAAATTGGGATCATTTTCATATTCTACTAGAACAACTTTTACATCGGTTACCTTGCCTGAAGAATGTTGTCTTAGATCGTCTGTGTAATGAACCTGAAGCTTTCAGTCCAGATTGTAAATGGATAGTCGGTGAAAGTCCTGAGGTAAAAAAACCCTAGTCAACTTCTTTTTTTTGTCAAAAGTGTATTGACGTCCTCAATCTACAGGATGTTCCTAATTTGAGATTACAAATGAAGAGTGATACAGGGTGTTGAAGCAAGAATTTTTCCTAGGGTTTCCCTCAAAGAATCTGCATTTCTGTAGATATTGACCTTCAAGTGCTGAGTTTCAACTGAATGAGATCTGTTTTTGCGCGCATGTTCTAGGGGAACAGCGTGCTATCGTTTTGTCCAAATGTCTGTAATTTTGGATGATTGAGCCGAAAATGGTCTCAATCGACTAGGTTGGACTCACTGATGACGAATCCGGTGTCAAAATTGATTCTGTCCGGCCGGCCGTCCGTAGACACGATAACTGTCGACAGAAGCAAGCTAGCTACTTGAAACTGCAGTTAAGTTCGTTAATGGGCCAAATCGGTCGAATAGTTTCGGAGTTATGGGCACTTGAAGTTTTGAAGTTATTCATTTTTTATTTCAGAAACTACTCAAGCGATTGGATTCAAACTTGGCAGTTTGGTGGAGTATAACGACGCGCAACTTTGAGCCAAATTTCGTCAGGATCATATTGTCAGTAAATTAAAAAAAAATTTTTTTTCGAAATTTTTTTTTCTGGAAACCATTTATCATATTCGAAAACATAGTCCACTCACACTTTGAACTTCATATTTCGCAGCAGTGTACCAAATTTCAGTTCGATACGATCATAAGTTTCGGAGATATCCGGAGAAAATGTGTCAAATTTCGAGGTTTTCTTCTCGATATCGATTATTTTTTCGGTATAACTTGAGAAATACTGATTCAGTCCTGATGAAATTTCACAGCTAGTTTTGAGATGCTGAAAGACAACTTCATGCGAAATTTCGTGATAATCGTGTCATCAGAACAATTTGAAAAAAAAAATTACTATGATTTTTCTTATCATATCATCCTCATCTAATTCTGTATGAAACTTCGAACTGTTATTTTTCGATGAAGTACTGGATTTCAATTCGATCTGATCTGTATTTTTGGAAATATTGAAAAAATAAAATTTTGATTGGGTATATCTACGGAATCATTGGGTGGATTTTACCCATTCACGAATTCGGCCTTCGTAATTTAGGTCCAAACCTTCTCTACAAATATCGAGTCCCTAAGTTGTTTCTTTCGGAAGTTATTGTGTTTACGCAGTCGGCCGTTAGGCTGACCGTAAACACAATAACTTCCGGAAGAAACTACTTAGAAACCCGATATTTGTAGAGAAGGTTTGGGGCTTAATTACGAAGGTCGAATTTGTGAATGGGTAAAATCCGCCCAATGATTCCGTAGATATACCCATTCAAAATTTCATTTTTCCAATATTTCCAAAAATACAGATTTGATCGAATTGAAATCCAGTAATTTATCAGTAAAAATTTCAAAAAGTACTGCCGTTAAGGCAGCAGCTTTTGCGTGCATGTTCAAATTCGTTGTTGAAGCGGTCATCTACATTGAACATGCGCTCAAAAGTTGCTGCCTTCACGGCAGTGCTTTTTGAAATTTTTTTCATACAATATCCCATGACAAAATCAACCGAAAATATCTCAAGAACCATTGACAGATTTTAAAGTGTATAATAATTAAATTTCTTTGAAAATTTCACTCAAAATCGTGCATCAGTATTTGCTGATCAGTTACCAAGTTTCATCATGGTTGGATCAGAATATTATTTCAGTTATTCCGAAAATAACAACAATACCGTGAAGAAGCCGCGAAATTTGACATATTACTCTCCAATATCTTCGGAAATTGAAATAGTTCCTGCGATATTGAGGAAAAATCCTAAAAAATTGAAATGAGTGTGAGTCCCATACCATTTAGCCGATTTGGCCCATTAACAACCTCAACCGGCGTATTTTTATACGCAACCCATCCTATAAGATACAAAATGCTAGCTTTATTCGTTCCTAAATTATCGTCCGAAAAAAATCGATTTTCACATCGTAGTCTTCATCGATGAGTCTAATCTAGTCGAATCGGAAATTAGAGATATTTGGACAAAACTATAGCACGCTGTTCCCTAGAACATGCGTGCAAAAACTTTAATTCTAGAAATATTTTTTGCACGTCATTTGGTACCGATTGAAGCTTATTTTGGAAGGATTTCTCATTATTTTTTAGGTTTTTTCTGGGTTTTCACTCCCAATATCTGAAACAGAACTATTAAAAATTAAATAAAAATTGTTCCCCTAGAATATGCGCGCAAAAAAGGAAAATTAAAGAGTCCTCTTGCATTTTGTTAAACGGGGTGAATAATTTTGCTCATTGTTCGGTAGAAATAGACCCTATTTGGCTGAATTTACTCAAAGGAGAGGTAGAATTGAGAAACTTTCAAACCAAATAAATCTGTGTTGCTGTGATTCTCAAAAATTTCAATTTGACAAAAGTCTCAAATCTACGAAGGCGTAGAAGGGCCACTCTTTGTCGAAAAAAATTTTTCTACCTAATTCGGAGTTTAAACTCGGAGTTAGACTAATTCCGACTTTAAACTCGGAATTATAGTTTATAATTCCGAGTTCAATGTCGGAATTAGTCTATAATTCCGAGTTTAAAGTCGGAATTAGTCTATAATTCCGACTTCAAAGTCGGAATTAGTCTAATTCCGAGTTCAAAGTCGGAATTATGTATATTTCCGAGTTCAAAGTCGGAATTAGTCTAATTCCGAGTTTAAACTCGGAATTAGGTAGAAAAAATTTTTTCGACAAAGAGTGGCCATTCTACGCCTTCGTAGATTTGAGACTTTTGTCAAATTGAAATTTTTGAGAAACACAGCAACACAGATTTATTTGGTTTGAAAGTTTCTTAATTCTGCCTCTTCTTTGAGTAAATTCAGCCAAATAGGGTCTATTTCTACCGAACAATGAGCAAAATTATTCACCCTGTTGAACAAAATGCAAGAGAACTCTTTAATTTTCCTTTTTTGCGCCCACATTCTAGAGGAACAGCGTGCTATCGTGTTGTCCAAATGTCTGTAATTTTCGATGATCGAACCGAAAATGGTCTCAAACGACTAGATTGGACTCACTGATTACGAATTCGGTGTCAAAATCGAATCTGTCCGGACAGCCGTGGACACGATAACTGTCGAACGGAGGGAGCTAGCAGCTTGAAACTTCCAGGGTGGGTCGCGCATTGGAATGCTGCGGTTAAGTTCGTTAATGGGCCAAATCGGTCGAATAGTTTCGGAGTTACAGCCACTTGAAAATTTGAAGTTATTTATTTTTTATTTCAGAAACTACTCAAGCGATTGAATTCAAACTTGGCAATTAGGTGGAGTATAACAACGCGCAACTTCGAGCTAAATTTTATCAGGATCATACTGTCAGTAAATTTGAAAAAAAAAATTTTTCAACATTTTTTTCCAAAAAATTTTTTTTTTCGGAAACCGTTTATCATATCCACAAAAAAGTCCACTTGGGCTTTGAGCTTCATATTTCACAGCAGTGTACCAAATTTCAGTTCTATACGATTATAAGTGTTGGAGTTATCGGGAAAAAATATGTCAAATTTCGAGGTTTTTTTCTCGATATCGTTGCTTTTTTCGGTATAACTCGAAAAATACTGATTGAATCCTGATAAAACTTCGCAGCTAGTTTGAAGATGCTGAACCCCAACTTCGTGCGAAATTTCGTGATAATCGTGTCATTAGAACAATTTGAAAAAAAAATTTCTGTGATTTTCTTATATCATCCTCATTAAATTCTGTATGAACTTTCGAACTGTAATTTTCCGATGAAGTACTGGATTTCAATTCGATCAGATGTGTATTTTTGGAAATATTCGCTATTTGGTAATGTCTCTATTCCTTAGGTTGTTTTTATGCTCTCGTTTTCTGATATCTAATGGTCTAGACGTTTCCCCCATATTTGTGGAAAGACATATACAGGGAATACTATAAACACGCAATTCTTTGATTTTTGTTTCTCGTTCATTCGTTTGGTTTTAGTTAGTATGGATCGCAAATCATTTTTTGATTTGAAAACCGTTCTTATATTGGATTTAGCACCAATTCTTCTGATCTTTTCTGAAAGTCCATGTACAGAGGGAATGACATTCAATAAATTGGGTTGTTCATGATGTTTGTGCTGTTGATTTGGTTGAAAATTAGAAAAAGATTTTTTGTCTAAATTTTAAAAGGTATTAAGATAATCCAGTAATGATTGCCTCTAGTACTAAGATGATCCAGTTAAACTCTGGGTCCGGTAGTAGAATATTCAAATCGGCGTTAGCCCCAGCAAAATTATAATCCAGTAGTCGGTAGCTCGGTACAAGGATGATTCAGTGGGCGATAACCCCGGTACAAAGATGATGCAGTGAGCGGTAGCCCCGGTACAAAGATGCTTCAGTGGGCGATACCCCCGGTACAAAGATGCTTCAGTGGGCGATAGCCCCGGTACAAAGATGATGCGGTAGGCAGTAGCCCCGGTACGAAGATGCTTCAGTGGGCGATAGCCCCGGTACAAAGACTGCAAATTTCAAAACTATAAGATAGTGCTTGTAACGCGTGATCTCATTCCCAGTGATTCTAGACGTTATTGAAACAATTTACAAGATAATAAATATGAGATGAAATATCTAGAACTCAGGAATAAGCGCACGTTATTCGATAATAAGAATGAGACAAGAAATCAAATGCACAATATCATACAAAGGAAAATGTTAACCTGTGTAACCTGCGTGGAATGAAATAAATCAGAAATCACAATTTGGCATTCACAAAAGCAAAAAATATTGGTCGGGATATACGTAGTACTTACCGCCTTTTGAATAGACGTCTTATAAGAAACAATAAAACTTCAAAATTCCACGATGTTAACGGATTACGAGGTTCTTCAACTTCCTACGCACCAAAAGAAAGAATTTTCCATCGGCCGGACCGAGTTTGAAGGGTCGCGCATGCGAAACACACACTCAACCGTCAAAGCGAAGAGCGTTCTTTAGCGACCGATCATATAATTTCAGTAAGGCGTTTTTTCTTGCGATTGGAATTGAAATTATTAATATGACGTATTTTCGCGATGGAAACTGAAATCGACAGTGGAGCGTTTTGTAACGTTACACTCTTAATAAATTCTCTCGGATATCCATTTACTTCAAGGAGCGATTTGATGTAATTCAATTCAATTGTTTTCTTTATAGATCCAGAATTATTATGTAGCTGCTGGAATGAAGACTGTAGGCATAGCTGCAGCAGGTGGAGTCGGCCAAGCTACCGCCGAAATGATCGTTTATAAAGATACCGGTTTCGACATGTACGAATTGGAAGTATCACGATTCTTGGGTTTGCACAACAACAGGAAATTCTTGAGAGATCGCGTAAAAGAGGTTCCTAGTTTACATTACGCGATAAACTTTCCCTTTCACGAGTTTGTCACTGGAAGAAATCTGAGAATGTCCCCTGTGTATCCCAAATTGAGGCAGGCTGGAGCAGTGTTTGGTCAAACGATGGGTTACGAACGGCCAACGTGGTTTGAGGACCCTCCTTCAGAAGGTAATCTTTATTTAAGGAATGGTTCAGGGAGATGACTGAGTTCAAATTCTATAAATCAATATAAACAAGAAGAACGAATACTCTTCTATAAATCAACAAGGACTCCACCTTGATCTGAACTATACTCCATAAACTTTTATAACTTGGAATGTTCACCAAATTTTGTTATAAGATTTGAGTTAGTTTCATGAAAATGTGAAAATAATTGAATTATATACTCCATTCAGATCGTGTTCCAAAATTACTGATGGCAGTAAGAAATAATGAAATGAATTCTGGTTCAGTAAATTATTATTGAAGCAAAATATCGAATCGGGTATCAGTTATTAACTTCAAATGACGTTGCCGGCAAATTGAAAATAAATATGCATTTGGACTTTCAGTAAAAAGGATCTTGTTGATTATGATAATATTTCGTTCCTAGTACGATATCACCGGTATTTTGTAGTATAGATTTCATATTTGAATGGTCGAATCTTTTTTAAGTTCAATCTATCATTATAAGAAATAGAAACATGTAAAATCTCTTAGAGAAGGCACACAACCTTCAGTTGTGCTCTAATAGTCCAAATTACAGATTAATCTTTGATAATAAATAACATAATCACAAGGACGAATATCCGTCGATACATGAACAAATATTCCCCCTTTATCAGAGCTAATCATCCAATCAACCAAAACACCTACACCAAAGAAGCGGATCCAAGTAGAATGACTACAGCTGTTTCACAATTATTATTGATCGTCAGGTCAACTTAACTTGGATAAACCGCAGAGAGTTCTCTCGATACTTGTTACCTTTCAGAAGGACCGTTGCAGTATAACAACTACAGCGCGCCATCTGCCAGGAGCATCTTGCGAGTCTCACCTTCGAGTGCAGAATACTTTGATCGATGTGTGATCGAAGGTGAGACTCGCAAGATGCTCCTGGCAGATGGCGCGCTGTAGTTGTTATACTGCAACGGTCCTTCTGAAAGGTAACAAGTATCGAGAGAAGTCTCTGCGGTTTATCCAAGTTAAGTTGACCTGACGATCAATAATAATTGTGAAACAGCTATAGTCATTCTTCTTGGATCCGCTTCTTTGGTGAAGGTGTTTTGGTTGATTGGATGATTAGATCTGATCAAGGGGGAATATTTGTTGATTTATCGACGGATATTCGTCCTTGTGATTATGTTATTTATTATTACTGGAGCTCTTTCTCCTTCGTGAAACCAATTCCTATATTAATCTTTGAGTTCACATCAACTTTCTTCGCCAATGCCAATATAAACCAAGCGAAATGTCAAACTTGGGACAGGAGTACTAGAGCTGTACAACCACTTCTGAGAGTAACATCAGGAATTTGCTGGCCTCCTACAAAGTATCAAGAAAAGTGGTGTGAAATCATTGCCAGTAAATTTCAGGAAAATTATAAATGAATACTGCGCAGGAATATCGGAAAGCGGGGTCACTCTTATAGGTCAGTCCACATTCCACTCTGTATAATTGAAAAATGTTAAATTATAGTAGTTTTCTATCAGATAAATGTTGTCTGTTTCACACACAGATCATAGTAATTAAAAACACAAAACAAACCTTTACCAATTATTTCACCTTGTCGACATTACACTAGTGCCAACAGAATTCAGTTCTAGTTTCAAAACTTGATAGACCTGTTCCAAGGCCTGACTCTATAAAAGTGAAAGGGGTGTACTTAATGAATATCAAACTTCCATAGCCTACCGGCTCATTTTATAGAAGTGAATCAAGCGTAGTCGTACCATCAACCAAAGCATCTACACTAAAGACATAGCCACCAAGGAATTCATGTACTGTAGTTTCACGGTATAACTGTTTTTCCGATCATCGTCACGTCTCTCCTTTTGGGATACCAAAAGACTTCTAGGTTTCTATGGTTGACTGTCATGCCCATCACTCGAAATTTTTCTACATCTCAGAGGGCTGGGATTCGTGGGTTTCCCCTAAGATGACCCTGGTGACATTTTGTTCGCAATGCTACCTACCACTCAGTAGGGTTTAAATACCCAGAACTTTTTCCTTTTGTTTTCGGACAGAATGAGTCGTGCTGACCTTTATTTGGAGCATGACGGTATTTCACTAGTGCCAACCTGACTCAGTTCTAGCATTGAGTTTTCAAATATTTGAAAATTCGATGGTTCTAGTTAGGAAAACTTGATAAACCTATTCCAAGGCCTACCCGACTTACTTTATAAAAGTTAATGGAGGATAAGTACCATGATTAAATTTTGGTATTACTTTTCAGAAGATGCTTCGAATCAATCCATTGAAGATTGGGCAACTGACTTCAAAGTAGCATCTGCAAAAAGTTTTGGTAAACCACATTGGTTCGATAGAGTGGGTTTGGAATATGCTGCTTGTAGAGAAGGAATTGGTTTAAGTGATTATTCTTCTTTTACCAAGATTGATTTGTGGGTGCGTATGTTATTCCAATTAATTATGTTGCAGTGACATAATTTGCTCTAAAAAGTACTAATATTATTAACTTTATTTCAAATGGTAATGATTATCTTGTGAAAAAGTTAAGTGCATTTATCGAAGGAATAGATCGTGGAGAAAATAGAGCTACAGTTTTATAGAAACTAACGTGACGGAAGGATGAATATCTGTCGATAAGTCAACAAATATTCTACCTTGATCTGAGCTAATCATCCAGTAAACCAAAACATCTACAGGAAGCGATGTCCAAGGAGTATGGGTACTGTTGGTTCACGGTTCTTACCGATCATCAGACCACCCTACCTTTGAAACCGCAGGTAAGATTCAAGGTACTTATGAGCTGTTCGATATCTCCCAGGAACCTTTGGGTGGAGAATACTTTGATCGATGTGCATGATGTTCATCGTACTGTCGTTTCTGGTCGCTGTATCTGCGATATTGCATTTCCCACAATACGGTACATTAATAAAAGAAATGGATCATGGTGAAAATAGACTGTAAGATTAGGTCAGATCGAGGTGGAATATTTGTTGACTTATCGATAGATATTCTTCAACGTTACTTGATTTCATTAATTAATGCCTACTTTATTCAATATTGAAGCAGTCTTCTCGAATATCGAATTTCCTCCATACTCATTCATGAAATATATGTTTTTTTCAGTCTAAAGGCGATGAAGTTGTACATGCCCTACAATATATTTGTTCTAATGATGTGGATGTACCGATTGATAGTATCATTCACACAGGAATGCAAAATAAAAATGGCGGTTATGAAAATGATTGCTCCTTAGCAAGAATATCTGAAAACCGGTGAGTTGCGTGTGATTAAATATATTTCGAATTTTCATATGAAATTTTTCTTCAAATTCGTAGCAACTTCATGATAGAAACAATCTTTCAATCCTGTGATTCTCACGGAATTTTGCGGGAACATTCAAGCTGTCGATATTCAACTGTTTACTTGCGTTCAAATTGAATATATCTTGAATGCATTAATCTTTTGTCTATAGCACGTTTATTTGTGAAATTATTATGTTCATAATTAATTACAAAGGTCGAATTCTTGAATGAGCAGACTTTTTTCAAGAAGTTTGTAGATAAACCCTCCTGAAATGAAAAAAGTGCAGATCTACTGAAAATCTAGTATTTGGACCTTATTATTCGCTCAAACCCTTCTACATGGAAAAATCGAAGAAATTCGTTCAAAAATCAGTTGAATGCATTTCCTAAGCTTTATAAATCTTGAAAATTCGAAAGATCTTCGACTAAATTTAAAGGTATTTTCTACGATTCAAGCATGTAAAATTGATTCAATCAACACAAAAATAAGGGATTTTTGGAACTTGATCGGTTTACTTACCTGGGTTTCTCGAATGACAGATTTTGAACGCTGCATATGTCAATCTGTCATTTTAGCTATGCCGGGTTAGTGATTGGGTAAGTTTCTGAAAACCCCGTATGAAATATGACGAAAGTCTTTGTATCGGTACTTCAAGACTTCTTACAAAATTTCAATTGGATCAGATTTGTTCTTTTTGAGTTATAGACGATCGAAATTTCGGACTATAACTTCGAAACTGGTGGATTTAGCGCATTAAATATCTGATCCTGCTCTCTCAAAGTATTTTCATGCGGAAATTAGAGTTTGTTTGATTGTACTTTAAATTTCAGATACATGATGATTGCTCCAACGATTCAACAAACCCGATGCAAGGTTTGGCTTCAGAAACATCTACCACGCGACGTTGCCATGTCGGACGTCACTAGCATGTACACAGCGCTGTGTATTATGGGCCCATTCACTCGAACTTTGTTATCCGAAATGACTGAGACAGATCTGCACCCCAAAAATTTTCCGTTCTTTACTCACAAAACTTTGGACATCGGTCTAGCTACAGGGGTTAGAACTATGAATCTAACACACACCGGAGAATTAGGTTATGTCCTTTATATTCCTAACGAGGTAAGAACATAACCTCATCATTCGCACATAAAATTTCATATATTTCTGAAAGGAGTTCCTTGTAGTTTGCTCTCCATGTTTATACGAGTATTGTTGAAGCCGGTAAGAAATATGGACTAAGACATGCAGGGTATTATGCAACAAGGGCTTTGAGAGTTGAAAAGTTCTACGCTTTTTGGGGTCAAGATCTGGATACCAGAACAACACCTTTGGAATGTGGGAGAGTTTGGAGAGTTAAATTTGACGTGAGTTCACGTGATGTGTAGTTGGCGAATGCATTTCGAAGAATGACTGTATTATCACAGTGGTGCCGAGAGCTGTGTCATCTTCTATTGGTTGATCCTGTCACGTGGTACAATCTGCCATGTTTCGTCAAATTATAAAATATTTGTAGTCGATGTAATGTTTATGTTCGACTCATTAAATCCTTTTTGCGCGCATGTTCTTGGGGAACAGCGTGCTATCGTTTTGTCCAAATGTCTGTAATTTTGGATCATTGTGCCGAAAATGGTCTCAATCGACTAGGTTGGACTCACTGATGACGAATCCGGTGTCAAAATCGATTCTGTCCGGCCGGCCGGCCGTGGACACGATAACTGTCGAACGGAGTGGGCTAGCAATTTGAAACTTTCAGGGTGGGTCGCGCTTTGGAATGCCGCGGTTAAGTTCGTTAATGGGCCAAATCGGTCGAATAGTTTCGGAGTTATAGCCACTTGAAATTTTGAAATTATTTATTTTTTATTTCAGAAACTACTTGAGCGATTGGATTCAAACTTGGCACTTGGGCGGAGTATAACGACGCGCAACTTTGAGCAGAATTTTGTCAGGATCATATTGTCAGTAAATTCAAAAAAAAAATTTTTCGGAATTTTTTTTCAACAAATTTTTTTTTCCGGAAACCATTGATTATACCAAAAAAAAATTCCACCCACACTTTGAGCTTTATATTTCACAGCAGTGTACCAAATTTCAGTTCGATACGATACTAAGTTTCGGAGATTTCGGGAATAAATATGTCAAATTTCTAGGTTTTCTTCTCGGTATCGTTGTTTTTTCAGTATAACTCGAGAAATACAGATTCAATCCTGATAAAACTTCGCAGTTAGTTTGAAGATGCTGAAAGACAACTTTATGCAAAATTTCGTGGTGATCGTGTCATTAGAACAATTTAAAAAAAAAATTTTGTGATTTTCTTATCATATCATCCTCATTAAATTCTGTATGAACCTTCTAACTGTAATTTTTCGATGAAGTACTGGTTTTCAATTCTATCTGATAAAATAAAATTTTGAATGGGTATATCTGCGGAATCATTGGGTGGATTTTACCCATTCACGAATTCGGCCTTCGTAATTAAGGTCAAAACCTTCTCTACAAATATCGAGATTCTAAGTTGTTTCTTTCGGAAGTTATTGTGTTACGCAGTCGACCGTTAGTCCGACCGTAAACACAATAACTTCCGGAAGAAACGACTTAGAAACTCGATATTTGTAGAGTAGGTTTGGGGTTTAATTACGGCGGTCGAATTCGTGAATGGGTAAAATCCGCCCAATGATTCCGTAGATATACCCATTCAAAATTTTATTTTTCCAATATTTCCAAACATACAGATTAGATTGAATTGAAATCCAGTAATTTATCAAAAAAGAATTTAAAGAGCGCTGCCGTGAAGGTGGCAGCTTTTGCGTGCATGTTCAAATTCGTTGCTGAAGTGGTCATCTACATTGAACATGCACGCAAAAGCTGCTGTTTTCACGGCAGTGCTTTTCTAGATTTTTTTGCTGTTCACTTGGTAAATATAAGCCATCCAAACAACATTATTTAGCCGGAATATAGTCTATGTATATTTTTGAAACATGTCACGCCATCTATGCTTAACAACACGTAACAAGTACGCCACTGTGGTAATATAGTCACTGTAGAAGAGATGATGACAAATTCGATGCAAGAATCTGAACTGAAATCAGGAAATTTAGAATGTTTTTTGAATAGGCATAGCGGTCAGCCATCCGGGTATTGGCCCCGCTAAATAGACGTTAACTTCTTGATAACACAGTTTTGCGATCTTCTAATAGTAGGATCTCCACGAAATTTTACATGGAACTTCATTTTTGTCGATTCTCAACAAAGAACTAGGTTTCAAATCGAATGTTACAGAATTTTTTTGAACATTGAGAAAATAAATATTCGTATGGGTATATCTTCAAAATCCTAAAATATTTGTGGATTGAACTTTGGAGATTAAGGGAAGGTATTATAAAATTATTTCTAGAGATAACTATGGAAGATATCTTGTGAAGTCTGGTTCAAAAATGAGAGTTTACCGTTTCTGTGTTTAAAATAAGTCTTATTATACCAGCCCTAAGCCAAGCCGCTTATCTGCTCCACAAATATGGAGTCTCTAAGTTGTTTCATCTGTAGTTATTGTGTTTGCAATGAACTCTTGAGACCGATTTACATCAGACGCTGAAAATGTGATTTTGTTTACACTAAGAGGTCAACAAAAATGCTTTTGTTCTAGCTCTCTGTTCGTTTTGTTTAAACCCAGCTTTAGATTTGTAGCATAATTTCAAACATGAATAATGTATCCCTCTGAAATTTTATTTTTTCAATATTTCCGAGAATACATGTTCATTCGGATTGAAATCTAGTTCTTTGTTTAATAATGACGGCTTGAAGTTTCATAAAAAAATTCAGCCTATTTTAATTCTGAGATATCAAATGTTTTTGCTTCTTCAATTTTTTTTAGTTGAATCATTCTCTCGAAATTTTGCTCAAGTCTTCGTATCGGTACTTTATAACTATTCACATAATTTCAATTCAATCTCATTGGTATGTTTTGTGACAACAAATTTTCGGCCTCACACATACCCTGAAATTTTCAGGTCTCTATTACATTTCCTGAGGAAATAACAGTGTTTAAGAATTGAACTAAAAATTTCGTCTGTGTGAGCAGAATCAACTAGTTTCTGCTCACAATTTGAACACTGCAGATACAGTAATTCTTGTTGTTCTTATCGAATTTTTTTATTGTTTCTTGTCTAGTTAGTAACTTCTGGGAATATTCGAATATACCTAACAATGATTTAAGTACTTTTTAATTTTCTTTATTGACTGATATGGTCTTTCATTATGGAAATTCGCAGAAAAATATTGATTTCATTGGGAGAGATGCATTGATGCGGCAAAGAGATGAAGGTATTGAGAGAAAGTATGTACAGCTGATATTAGATGATGAATTTTGTACAGAGACAGATTTTTGGCCATGGGGTGGTGAGCCTATATACAGAAATGGAAAGTTCGCTGGAACATGTACTACTACTGGTTACGGGTATACCTTCAAGAAACAGGTAAAAAAAATTACATCAGGTAATCCAGAAACAGAAATATGAATGAGCTTTTTCGCAGATAGAGATCAAAATATTTCATTCCTTAAAAATTCGAAGATCTTTTTCGCAGATACTGATCAAAATAAACAATTACAAATCCAACAGAAAATTCAGCTTTGCCAATTTACATAAAACTTTGTTTTTTTCTTCTCTTTGACTTTCTTCAAATTCCTTACTTATTGGTAATATGGATGAAAAAAAATTCAGGTGATTTATGTGTTCTTCAAAATAAAAAAAAAGCCGAATTATGTAGGATGGTTGCCTTATAAAGGGTTTTTCAACAAGAACTTTGTTTTTCAATGAGGTAACACCGGCACCACATGACAGTTTTGACATTTAGTTTTTTGACGTATTCGCAGTATATGCTTTGGCAATTGTTAAAATGAATTCAATTTCGCTCGAAAATCGCATTAAAATAATTCAAATCCACTATGAAAATGGTCGTTCTGTTAAAGTTACATTTCGTAAAATTCGTGATATTTTCGGACAACATAAACGTCCTTCTGAGGCCGCTATCAAGAATTTGGTCGCGAAATTTGAGTCGACAGGCTTGGTACAAAATGTGCCAACACCAACACGTGTTCGACCGGGTCGTTCAACAGAAAACATCGCTGCCGTGAGCCACAGTGTTGAAGAAGATCAAAAGTTATCAATTTCACGACGTTCTCAACAATTGGGGTTATCCAAAAGCACAACATGGCGAATTTTGCGAAAGGATTTGGCTTTGAAGCCTTACAAGATTCAACTGGTGCAGGAATTGAAGCTGACCGACCATTCAAATCGCCGTAGATTCGCTCAGTTCATTCAGGAACAACCTGCTGGTTTTTCTCAAAAAATCATTTTTTTAAAACGAAGCACATTTTCATTTGTCAGGATACGTCAACAAGCAAAATTGCCGCATTTGGGCTTCTGAAAATCCTAAAGCAATTATTGAGAAGCCTTTGCATGCTCAACGTGTCACTTTGTGGTGTGCTATGTGGTCTGGAGGTGTGATTGGGCCGTTTTTTTTCGAAGATGAGGCTGGAAATGCGGTAACAGTCAATGGATCACGCTATCGCGAGATGTTAACAACTGAATTTTGGCCTATTATTGATGACATGGATGTCACTGAAATGTGGTTTCAACAAGACGGTGCCACATGTCACACAGCCAATGAAACGATCAATTTATTGCAAACCAAATTTCCCGATCGCATAATTTCGCGAAATTCAGCTGTTAAGTGGCCGGCCAGATCGTGAGATTTAACACCACTGGATTATTTTTTGTGGGGCTATATTAAAGACAGAGTTTGTACGGAGCCAATCGAATCGATTGCAGCCTTAAAACTCAAAATCCGTGCTGTCATTAACGAAATAGACCCTCCATCTTGCCAGAAAGTGATTAAAAATTTTGATGAAAGAATCAACGTCTGTCAGCGTGGTCGTGGTGGACATTTGTCAGATATCATTTTTCATTCATAATTGCCGAACTTTTCTCTTTGTAAGACAATAAAAATTTTATTCATTTTCCACTAAATTCTTTGTTTTATTTTGTTTTAAAAAACAAAGTTCTTGTTGAAAAACCCTTTATTTAGTCATAATTCCAGTTAATCTAGATTCTCCTGAATATTTCAGGTTTGCTTAGGATTCATTAAGAATATAGGACCTGATGGTATTCCTCGAAAAGTAACGAACGATTTTGTTATGAGTGGCGATTACGAAGTTGATATTGCAGGCATCAAGTGAGTTTTCCATTGAATCAATGTTATTGCACTCAATATTTTTTTCTGCAATATCGTTATATTTTTCATCTGCACCATATTTCCATTGTCATCCCTTCATAATGAATTAATCTCTATAAACAACTTTGAAATCACTAGGTACTACATTGGTTTTAGGTTTCCAGCAAAAGTGAACATTCATTCGCCTATTTTACCGACTAAATATCCAGATCAAGAGCGTGATGTCTATAGAGCAACGAGAAACAAGGATAAATTTGATGCCTAAAATGAAATACTGAGTATTTAAATACGAATTGGAATTATAATTTTGTAAATAAATATTTGAATTAAGTTCTTTAAATATTGTTTTTATTGAATGAATTTTGTCCCAATTCTTCACACATTTAAGCTAATAAGAAAGAAGATTTCACTTTAATTTTGGAAAATATATTTTTTTCAAAAATTGATCCATATAAGTCAATAAAGAACTGAACGTTGTATGGAGAATGAGAAAAAACGGTATACCCGCAAGATTTCCCGTCGCCGAGATATTAAAAAGATATTTACATCATTGTACGCAGAGGGTTTTTCTGACTAAAAAATGTGAAATCGAACATAGGCGGTCTCCCTTAATTTGGGAGATATGGGCCCCCAAAGTTCCAAAATGAGTCGTTTTCAGGTCCCTTATTCTACCATAAAAACGATCTCCCACTTCATCTGTATAGTTCACAAACCACCTTTGAACCTTCAACCAACAATGAGCAACACTTTTTTTCAAGAATAATCAATATTTAATGAAAAAACAATGAAATTACTGGACAACCACTTAACCTCTATTCCTTCTGATTTCGACTCAGACTAAAAGTGAAGTTTGGCAATGGCGCAAATTTCATCGGTCGGAATCGTGCGTATTCGTGAATGACAGATTATTGCTGGCGAGAAAAATGAAATATGTTCTTATAGTTCTTACTGTTTACTGCGATACTCTAAAATCTTCCAATAGGAGAATTCGTTTCTAATGAAATCTACAAGGTTGAAACACATAGTAATGGAATGAGAATACACCCTGATATAGATTTCAACGTACATTTTTTTCATATATGGTAGGTCGCGCCCATCCCAGATTTCCAATGAAATCGAGGTTATTTCATAACCCATTATATTGGAATACCCTGAATCTCATTCTCAACTGGGACCATCTCGAAGACACAACAACAAACGAAGTAGATAACAACCTCCCTATTTTGAAGGGGATAGAAAGAAAGTTCAAACGAAAATATTGAGTGAAACCTTAAACAAATATTCTCAATGATTTTGTTTTGATGTTAGAATAACCACCTCTTCTTCAGTGACAGAAGCATTTTCCTTACAATCATATCCTTCAACTGTCCATCATTTCATATTTCCCGCCAGCAACTACTCTTCGGTCATAATACGTTGGCCAGCGATGAAAAGACGCTGTTGCCAAGCTCCGCTTTAACATTGAGAAGTATTTCGTAGAAATATAGGTTAAGTGGTTGTGTAATATTTTCACTTTTCTTCCTTTAAATAATGAATTTTTTTGAAAGAAAGTGTCGCTATTCGTTGGTTGAAGGTTCAAAGATTATTTATGAACTAGATCTGAGAAGTGAGAGATCATTTTTATGGCGGAAAAAAGGTTCTGAAAATGCAACAATTTGGTACTTTGGGGGCCCATATCTTCCAAACAAAGAGAGACCGCCTATGTTGGCCTGCATATTTTTTGTTCAGGGACTCACACTGCTTACAAAGATGTGAATATTTTACTTATAGCTTCGCGACGGGAAATTTTGCGGGTTTACCGAAAAAACTTTTTGGCATGGATACGGAAAGAAAGCAGTTTCATCCTGACTTTTGATATAGTTATATCTTCTTCAGGGCTCTACAATGAATGATATTAAATTAGAAAGTGATGAAGAAAATGACAAAAAATATTATCTAGTGAAACGAACCTGTTAAGAACTTAAAGCAAAAAGTTAAACAGAAATTGTTGACAAATCACACCAGTGAAGTGTTAAGGTATAAATACAATTGTCAAAACGTGGGCATTCACTCAAACTGAGTTTGTCTCCAATCCAGACCAAAAAGTACACTCTCATTTATAGTCTTACTGAGGTCGCTAAAGCATCAGAAATCATTTTTTGAAAAAAGAGTTTTATTGACACTTTTTTTTGGTTGATACTTTAGGAAGAAAATTATTTTAATCAAATAATTTTTCATGAAAAAACTTCAATGAAACATAGGGCTTGGTCCATATATTCTTGTTTACTGTGGTTGGTAACCTGGGCAGTCCGTAAATATCCAATTCTTGACACTTGGGTGCGTTATCTGTCACATGAAAACTGCTCTGAAATTCTTGGCAATATACAAACCATACCCATAGTATCATAATTGATTCTTGTATCCACATTTGAATTAATTTTCATATAAGTATTTGCTTTATTCTTTGCATCTTATTCTGCTCTAATATCATTGGTTTTCAATCTTAACCAGATATTCAATATGTATATTGCAGAAATTCATCTACTGTATGCTGCACTCTGAGCAACACAATGTTTTGATTTTAGTAAACTGCTTTAGTATGTAAAGGATCCAATTTATTTTCCATATTCTCTCATGGAAGTTCACTCTTTGTACTGAACTGAATTATAACTGGTTTGTTCTTTACAATGATGCCATTAATGAGTGTTAAAGCTTCTTCAGCAAGTTTGCAGTTTTCCATTTCTACAAAAGCTTGACCTTTCATCCTTCCCTTCATCACGTTGACGGCTTTTGTCTGAAAATTAAATGCTTCGAAGAGTAATTTTAGATCAATCTCAGTTAAGGAATGTGTATTTTTCAAGTACAATATTTTGGAAGGTTGTCCAGGATTGTATTGAGAAAATTTGGGCATATTTTTTATTTCCTCCATACTGAGTTTTTTACAAGAGGAATAATCTATCAAATTTTCCATTTTAATGATAGTTCCATTTCTTATAGTGTAACGATTGCCAGACATCCCACTTTTAGAAGTAGATGACTCTGATATTTTAGTATCACTACACTTAAACTCAGTGCTTGGGTCCTGTATTTTATGCTGGATCATATTTTGCTGAATTCTTATTGGTTCTGAATTATCATATTTCAAATCCCATTTTGAATTTTCCAGTGCTGAAGGTTTATGAGCTTCAATTGGATTTTGCCCTAATGGTAATGCCTTAGAATCTATTCTGTTACTCATAGCTCTCAACCTTCTTTGAACTTTCTTCTGCAATTTTGTTATGTTAACATTTACATCTAATCCATCATTGATTGAATTCATAAAATCCTTTTCAACAATCTTTATTGGCTCAACTTTAGTTGGAATGTTTTCGTATTTTCTTTCATTATCAAGGGCAAACTTTAGTAAATTAGTTTCAACACTGTTCGGTTTACTAGAAAGCATGCATTCTGAGTGAAGTCTACTATATGTACTAGGAGATTCCTCACTATTTTTTGATTTATGGTACTTGAAGAGAAAATCATTTATAGTTGATAATCTCTTTTCAACAATTTGAGGATCCAAATTTTTATGTTTAAAGTTGAAATATTCAAGCCCTTTTTCTCTGTCCATATAAAAATCAACATCTTCTTTACACAAACCAGCAGCAGTAAATTCCTCCAATTTTCGGATGTACTCCGATGTCTTTTCTAATTTATTTAAAGAATTTATTCCCGATATATAATCAGTAAGCGGTTTATATTCTGCTGAAGAGATAAATACTTGTTCACGCTGAAGTTCGGCCTGCAAATTACTCTGTTTAGAAAGTTGTTTCTTGAGGAGTCTTTCAACTAATAAATCTCCATCACTTATGAGCTTCACTGTTGGTTCTGTTTCCTCGTCCAAATGTTTCCTTTTTCGGCTCATTTTTCAAAGAAACTATGATCATATGAATTCAAATTTCGGTCTCAATTTTCTGATTTTTCAGCAGATATACCAAAAATCATTATTACGAAAAAAACCTTTGGTTATTTATCGCACGTTCTTTTATGAATCTTCATTCTCGACAAGATTATCCTTCTTGACTTTCTTATTGGAAAAGTTACAACTTCACAACAAACTAACTGTCGATAATATAGGTTATAAGTTATAAAACATAAATATAAAACTGACAAATCAAAAACCACAGAACATTTCAACTCAGGATGGCCAACCCTTCGAAATATTTTTGTTTGTGTGAAGTTAGCTACGGGTGTGGGGACTGTCGATAGTGAGATACAAGAGGTTTATTGCGCGGCGTTGTCCCATCTCCAAATAATTCTTGGCTACTCCTTTCTAACATATTTGCATATACTTTATACGTTGTATATTAATCAGCATTTATGTCATGAATATAACCTTCTCTAAAATACTAATAGCATTGTTAAAATAACACTACTTCGTCAATGAACACGAAGCATTTTGAAAATACAGGTGAAACTATGATGTAAGCCAAACTGATCATCTGCTCATCTGTGATCGTATTTACCAATGATAACGTCACTTTTTTCATTCAAATTCAAAGCGCATAATATATTACCTTGTATTTTAATCTTTCTGACCGTCACATTTTTTTTTCAGATGAGCACACCTATAAAAAATTATAGACTTCGACTTCAGTCTTAGCCCATCTCCCAGTCGGTATCAGGGGTTCCCACTCCCTTCAGAATCTGCTTGTATCCATCAGCTAGGTTTAGTAATTCAAGTATTTCAGCAATTGATATAAGAAGATGAGGTTTCATCTCAATGTACTATTCACTGCCATCCCTTTATTTTTATAGGCTCTACGTATGGAAACGGAACGTAAGCGGGACCCATTCATTCACTCTATAATAAAATCTTATTTGAAAAATTGTATGCAAGCAGAAAGTGAAAATCAAATCAACCTCAAATATGCTAAGAAAAAAGTAAACATTATTATCCATAGATACCTTGTTAGTAATGTTAGTATATTGTCATTGTATAAAGACAATCTCTCTTTATACAATGATATTGTATTATACAATGTTTGTATTTAGTTCATTGATATTATCTGAAGATCTGGCAACGCCCAGTTCTAATTCTCCTGTATCCCGCTTTCGACAGTCCCTACGTTACCTCACTCTTGCTAACTTCACAAATATTTTGAGGGTGTTGGCAAACATGAGTCGTGACGAATTAGTATTTAAATCTTCTATGAACTCCAGATAAGATAGGAGAGCATAGTTGTTTACATTACATTTACAGATTTACATCTTGTTATTGTTGTATTTTGCTTTGAATTTTTATATTAATTATTGAAAAAATGTTTGACTTTGCCGATACAATTGCCTTATTACTAGGAATAGTCATTGGGACCCTTGGTATATTAGCCTGTCTAGGCGCCTATGCCAGAAGGAAAATGTATATTGAACAAATATGAGGGTAAGTGAAGTTTTACATCCAATTCACAATCGTGTAGACGGACATATTGTCCATTCTGAATGATAAGAAGCAAGAACATATTCCAGAAACACGCAAATGTTATTATTGGATTTATCAACTTATTGTGAGAAATTGATTTCTTGGTATGCATCAGTTTCCAAAAATGTAGTTTTTAATATAGCATATAAGCTACTACTTATGAATTTGTTTATCTTCAAAATAATCCAATTAATAGTTTCACTTTATTGCAGGAAGCCAATGGAAAAATATGGATACAATATTTTGGATTAACATAGTTTATTATAAAGGCGATGTAAATACAGCAATTGTAGATAAAAACTAAATAAAACTGAATATTACTTATTCAACTCATCAATGGACAATTCTGTCAACGATTTGGTTGTTCAGATTCTACTAAAAAAATACAACTCAATATAACTTATTCAACCCATCAAATGTTTAATCCTTTTTATTATTTGGTTATTCAAATCCTTATAGTCTATTGGTTTGACTTCTACAGCAATGGTTTTCAGACGAGCTTCATCCTGAAAAGACAGTACATTAAAAATCCCAAAAACAAGGAAAAAAAAAATTTCTTACATTATAGGTTTCCATTTTAGCCCTACACTTGAAAACAAACTGTTTGAAGTTGACTTTTTCCACAATACTGGTTGCTTCTTCAGGATTCGCATCAATTGCATCACCAACTTCCTGAGCTGACATTCCTAGAATTGTTTCAGCTTCAGATGTGAACATGCTCACCCAACAGTTTCCACTCCAATCGGCAACATTAATCTGTCAATTGGACATAAATAAGTATACACTTATGTTAATATTGCACTGAACTTACAGATACCAACAGCCGATATTTGAAATTGGGGTACTCCCTGTTGCACTTTTCACATCGGAACATGCCATTCTCCAAATCAATCACCTTTTTGTTGCAAGCTTCGGTTGGACAAGCTTTGTAGGTCATATTTTCTGAACGCATCAACAATATCGTACCCAAGGTCTGGAAGTAATCGCCCTTTTCTCCACTACCAAGACCTTGATCTTTAACTTCCTTGAATGACATCCAAGGAGTGTTCATTGATGAAGATCCACTCCTGAAAAAAAAACAATTATAAACACAAACCTTTCAAAGGACTTGTTTCAGAACTTACCTAGCACTGATATCGACAACATTACCCTTGTGTCCTTCTTGATCATACCAGCCACGTATACGAAAACTTTCAGGAATATCAGGATTTATTTTGAGCGAACTACTTCCAAGGCAAGATAGATTTTTTCCTCCTCCAAACTCGCCAACTTTAGCACCTTTTATGACGATCACTGGATTGTTTGTACCATCAAAGCTTTCGGCTTCAGTTCCCCATAAAGTTAAAGATATCTAAAAAAGCAGAATCCTATCAATAGAAATATAGAATCTAAGATCGAACACAGTAGAAGTAATGTGTTACACAACAGTAAAAATTCAGATATCAAAAGCACGCTTTCTATTGAAGAAATTTACATCTTGAAACATATTTCATAGAAAAAGTTCAAGTCCACTCAGCTACGAAGCTCTTACAGAAAAAAGCTCAATGCTGGAAGATTACAAAGTTCCATTAATTGATATTCTTACCCCAATAACCTAAACTCAATACTCACAGAATTACTTGACTGATCAACCAAAGCAACTTCCTTCTTCTTCAATTCCCGCCCAGTCGATTTAGCTTGGAATGTTTGAAGATCACTGACTTCCTTGCAAATCGCACATATGTCTACATAAGAAAAAAATATAAAAAACGCCAATCAAACTGAGATGAATTGATCTCACCAACGAGGGCACCAACTTGCATGTTGGCTATTTTATCGATTGTTATAAAATCATATTTAGTAGTGGGAATACCAGTATCCTCACTCTGACATTCTTGAATAACAGTTTCATTGGACATCGTCATTTCATAATCATTTTTCAAAGAGCTGTATTGTTTGTTGGCTGCTTTCAGTTGGCATTTACTGATGTAATATATTTTATCAACCTGAAAATTAAAGAGAAAAATGAGAGTTTTTTCAAGTCTTAAATAAAATCCATACTGTCTCAAACTTACTTGAAGATAATCATAAAATTTATCAACCATTTCTCTGAATCCTGTACAGCGAATTTCTCCACTTTCATCAATCAGATCAATGCTAAATAGCTTTCCTTCACCCCTTGAATTAGACCAGGTTCGTATGGAGGACTTATTTGAAACTCTAGCTCTGATTATCCACCTGAAAATTTAATTTAACAACAAAAAATTTTCATCAATCAAATATCATCAAGATCTTACCTGTTTTGATAAGGACTTAAACTGGATATGGGATGGATCATTTGGCCTTCCAAGGAAGCACCATTACTATTTCCACTGTACGCAGTAACACTATTTGAGACAGCACTTGATCTTTCTGAATTACTGTTGTAATTATTTTGTTTTGGGGCTGCTTCATTGCCAGAACTAGAAGGCTCGTTTTTTTTAGCTTCTGTTAGTTGTACTGGATTTCCTATCTGATGTCCTACTTGACTACCAGGTGCCACAACTTCAACATCCAATAATAAAAGAATACGCCTGAAATGAGGAACTACAAATGCAAGACAATCTAGACTAGAAGACATGATAGTTTAGTTTATTCTTCTCAAGATGAAATTTCAAATAGTAAAAAAACATTTCATGATATTGCACTTGATACTTACTGCTCCTTCCCAGAGTTGTTATTGAAGAGGCTGGTAATATATCGCTTGACTTTAATAACAGTACGATCTCCTGCTTCTAATACTTGTTCATTGTTTTGAGCTGCTAACATCGCATGTGATACAGTATAAATACCATCAGAAACAACAAGACGATAACGCTCCTTATTAGAATTTCCAGACTGAATCTTCTTTATGCCCAGAATTTGAAAAATCGGATTGGGCAGTTCAGCACCCCCCATTATACTCTGTGGATAAATAGTTTTATATTTCAAATGTTATAATTCAATATGTTATTCAATTACCTCCAGAGATCTTTCGGTTAGGTTGTATTCCATTTTTAGCAATTTATTAACGAATGTGTGATATCTTCGAATTCAAATGATCTATCAAATCAACATATTTTTACTTTACCACGCAATTTTATTCTGTTTTGGCGGGATTGAGAACCGCTCGCGTATGTTTATTGTCATAAATGACAGCTTGACAGCTAAGGTGGATCCCACGATTCCAAATTCGGTCCGAATTTTGCTTAAATCTGAAAATTCGTTATTACTCCGTTACTTTCTGATCATGAAATGATAAATTTATGACAATAGCATTGTATTTAGTATATAAAGTTGTTTTTATACATTGGTAGTAGGTGACTACGTGATTAAGTGAATAGGAACCCAGCACCTTCGGATGCAGAAGTACCTTAATGTGGAGCATGAAGCATATACGATATACGAGGGCAAGATACAATATTTGTATCGTGTACGAGGGTATATCATGAAATTTTGGAACTGATGAACGCGTTTTTCGCTCAAGCGATGACATTTCGAAGGCGCAAATTGATGGACGCGTTTATGGCTCAAGCGATGACATTTGGTATATTTGGGTTGTCAGAATCGTGGGATTCTTTTGTTGTAGTTGAATAATTTCAACTTCATGGAAATGGCGGGATATTCATAACACTCAAGAGATTCTAGGCACTTGTTACAACGAGTACATAGTGATTAGAGGTTCAATGGATGAGCAATTATAAGTATATTGAGGAGTATTCCTTCAACTTCAATAAACATTATTATTATTAACTATTGTCTCAGTGGAATTATGTACTTGTCTTGTTCATCTTCATTAACACTGTATAAAGGCTAAATTATAAATTTAATCTTTATTGAATATTTTTACAAAGACCATGTTACCATCGCCTATTCAGTTATCTATAAGAAAGTTTTGAAGTGAAATTATTTACCAAGAGGCAATGAATTCATCAAAAAGACATTATCATGATTCCTTTGTGGTATTCGTTCATTTCTTCAATCAATGCTACAGAATTCTATAATTTGTGTGTGATATGAGATAGTTGAAGAGATTCGAGGATCACTAAATAACTCAAAATGGCTTATGTTTCGGGGAAAATGGTTCAAGAAGTGAACTGACAGGGGAACGGATTTTATTTCATTCCCCCATTATGAAGGTGAGACTTCTTTTAACAGTAGGTAAAAGATCACAGTTAGTGCTTGCATAGATCTGCTAGATAATGATGTAATGCATGCAAATGACCAATTTTTTTTTTTAATATTTTGTTTATCGTTTATGCACGATACAAATACCCGGTTTGATACAAACTTTATTCATTTTCGTCGGCTTCACGCATCTCGAATATGACGTAATACTAGAGACCACAATTGGCACGATACAAATACTCGATATGCTATGGGACACATGAAGAGGGATGGAAAATAATCTCATCTCACTCGCGTATAGCTCGAAACTAGAGAGTAAATTGTGCTAGTGAGAACATTCTCAATATTCCTTCCCATGCACACAATACATACTGGGTATTTGTATCGTGCGTTTATGTTTTCATTATTAAACAATGAGGCAAGTTTTCGAAATACATATTAACATAAGTCACCATATGCGGTATGAACTTTCTGTATAATCAGCTAATTTAAAAGTACTTGAACTGAAAATATTCTACATTAATAGACGACTTCGGCTCAAGTTGCCAACCCACAATTTACTTAGCAAGTTTACTTTCACTGGGGAACGGGAATTTCAGGACAAATTCGACATGATAAGGTTCGCATTATTTATAAATAACCGTAAAACATGCCTCGGCTCTTCAAACCAGATAATTCCTTCCAAATATAGGTTTTTGTTGAGATCGTCCCCGATTGGCTGAAATTTAAGTTGGGATTCCTGATTTCATGCAAACAGTGTCAATTTTCATAGGATACGTTCCGAAAATCAACTCTGTTGTTTCGGTTGCCGATTTTCCGCTCCGTAAATATGAAATATTCGGATGGTTTCTGGAACAAGCGCGTGAAAAAGGTTATTTACGGAATCTGGTTGATGAAAATGCGGTCGATTTAATGTCACCAGAATGATTTTCTATGGTAAATATCCATAGCATAGAACAATCTATGTTTACTTTAGGTTTGTTTTGGTTCCGAGTTCAGATCTGTTCGGGACGGTTCTAGCATAGACCAATAGTCTGTGGTTCTGAACTCGGAACCAAAACAAACCTAAAGTAGACATAGATTGTTCTATGCTATGGATATTTACCATAGAAAATCGTTCTGGTGACAGTAAATCGTCCGCATTTTCATCAACCAGATTCCGTAAATAACCTTTTTCACGCGCTTGTTCCAGAAACCATCCGAATATTTCATATTTACGGAGCGGAAAATCGGCAACCGAAAGAACATAGTTGATTTTCGGAACGTATCCTATGAAAATTGACACTGTTTGCATGAAATCAGGAATCCCAACTTAAATTTCAGCCAATCAGGGACGATCTCAACAAAAACCTATATTTGGAAGGAATTATCTGGTTTGAAGAGCCGAGGCATGTTTTACGGTTATTTATAAATAATGCGAACCTTATCATGTCGAATTTGTCCTGAAATTCCCGTTCCCCAGTGAAAGTAAACTTGCTAAGTAAATTGTGGGTTGGCAACTTGGGCCGAAGTCGTCTATTAAAGTAAAATATTTGAGTTCACTGAAAAAAATATGGCTGGTTTTAGACTAAATAAGACATTTAAGACAGTCTGATTTACTATAAGGAATATAAATATAATATAATAAGTTATGAATAAATTATAATACTTCATCACATCAGTCTATAAATTACATACGAATGATTCAAACGTTAAAATATTAAAGATCAATTTTCGACCTTACTGTAGGAACTGGTTATGGTTCTGATTGCTCAGAGATCGTGAACTCAATTGCACGAAGTGAGGCAAAGATTGCAAAGTGTCAAATAGAAGAGGTTGGCATATCAGGGGCTCATTCATACTCGAGTCACTGACCAAAATTTGAGCAAATTGCTCTAAGCCTGGTTGAAACTCTAATCTCACTGTATTCAAGTTCTGTATAGGTATGTTCTGGATAAATTGAAATGTCGGCACTGAGTTCATCTGCAAGGCTTCTTGAATCAAATCATTCTTTTCAATATTTGAATCAGATATAGTTGGACAGAGCTGTATTGGAAGTTCTGGTGTGTTTTTGATTTCTTTTAGTTCTTTTAATTTTTCAGTGGACTCATTAAGTTGAGGCTGGATTGCATTGTTGAGATTAAGAGTGTTCATTTTAGATTGATTTTGGATTGCTGTGGAATTCAGTCCTTTCTGAACCATTTCAGCTACAAGCTGTGGTAGTCTTTCATTTACGTGTATTGCTTGTTTTGGAGGCTCAGTTTGAGGTTTACAATTGTGAACAAAGAAAGCATACGAGTCCATTATATTTACTTTGTGTAGATGTATAAAATTTATCTGAAACAAAAAATAATATATGTAACATAGGCAAAACTGGATATTCAATTTCTTATATGAAATTAAGAAACTTTATTTTATAATCATTCCTTAGGAAATTAAATATTTGAAAGAATTATCCAGTTCTTCAGAAGAATTACCTTGACCACAACGTTCAACCCTAATCTTACAAATTTGTTCTTTCTCCTCGACGATGTATTCATATCACTCAGTACTTTGACATCCAAAGTTCCCCTGCATTTTCTTGGATCAAACAGAAGTTCTTTCTGTATTATTTTACCACCATGAGTCCAGCATTGGTACTGCTTTCTGAATTTTACTTTTGGTCCTGTATTCGAAGTCTTTTTTGCCCACACAGTATTGGTCACATCTGAAAATATATCAACCCATCTATCACATAGTGTGTTGTAGTCATCACTATTTCTGTCCATTTCAGTGCGAAATTTTATTTCGAAAGACTTTTCTTCACTCCATGAACAGTTGATTATTTCGAATTTTTTGTTTATTGTTGTGAGGATGTTTGTGAAATCCATAGTGGATTTATCTATTGTCGAGGGTTTTTCCATATCTATTAAGAATGTTTAAGATAGTAAATATTACGATCTTTCAATCATCTAAAGAGAATTTCCACTTTTGAGTATACATTTATTCGAATAACGTGAAAACCTAATAATTTTTCATTTTGTTGTCTTTAATTCGACTTTGGCTTGACATCACAGAATACAAATATCTGACATCAAAATAGAACCACAGAACATCATGAAGATGAAATAATCAAATAATGGTCTGTCGTTGAGGTTATTGTTACTCTATGGTTGAGTGAAAAAGATCATAGAACTGTATACTTCCTCTTCTGTCCTTCACAATGTGCTCGGCTTTATAGAATAAAGAACTCACACAATCACGAATGAGTTAATGTTTTGTGTTTTTTTACAAATACGATTTATATCAGAATGAAATTGTTGATTGCGTTTCATATCTATCTGAAACAGGAAAAATATAATTTTTCAGGTTTTTTCCGGGTTTTCACTTCCAATATCTGAAACAGAACTATTAAAAATTCAATAAAATTGTTTTCTTTATGAAAAACGATAAACAATGTGACGTTTCAGAGTACAAATCTGACCTTTCATCAGACAAAGGAGGGAATTCTAAGAATTATTTTCTTTCGATTTTTCGTTTCGATGGGACTTGTGTGTGACATTTTTCAAATGATAATATGGATAAATCAGTGAACTAATAACTAATATTGGGTAATTCTTTCAGTGGGTAGTATGTCTTGTCTTTGAGTGGGATAAATTGATTATTGCCTTGGTTCTATTTCTATCTTCAATGTATGCAACTTTCGTTTATGAGACTTTTCGGTTTTTTCAGGAAGTTATGAAAGGATACAGGAGGTACTGTTAAACAATTTATAATTTTTGTAAAAACGACGCCAATTCAAAAGTAGAGAGTAGAGGTCATTAAAGTATGGAAATCAAACCTATAGACTCGGGGTATCAAGAAAAAAACTATAGATTATGTAAGTACATAATTCTTCATATTGATGATCGAAACTGTTGAGGTACTTTATTCCATATTTTCAATACTGAATCAGATTATGTTACTGGGTTACTCTTTAGAAGCCCACATTGATTCATACTGAGCCAATCCCTCACGGTTGATTTCATAGCAGGGCTCCTTTTGTAGCCTTTTCCACCAAACTGTGATTTTTGGGTATTTATCTTCTGGTATCTTGAAATTGATGATCATCGTAGAATACAATGAAAGGAAAGATAAGTCAGCTATAGTGATATCTTCCCCTGTTAGATATTTCTTATCCCCTAAAACTTTTTCTACGATTTCGAGATTATGGAACAAACCCTCGACTTGAGCTGTGTTCTCATGAAGGCTTGATTTTTTGCTTCCACCAATAACAATAGGTTTCTGAAATGAGAGATCCAACATATTAAGGAACATCATTTGTTTTGATCCACTAAATTATTATTTGAGTATATACGTAAAAAGTTTTAAAACTGTAGGTAAATGTTATATTCGCAAACATTGCTATTTGCTACATGATATAAGTAAAACATGGTGTTTTCATCTGCTCATCTGTGATCGTATTTACCAATGATGACGTCACTTTTTTCATTCAGTTTCAAAGCACAGAATATATTTTATTCTGTGCTTTGAATTTTTTTGAATGAAAAAAGTGACGTCATCATTGGTGAATACGATCACAGATGAGCAGATGAGCACACCATGTTTTACTTACATCATGTATTTGCTACTGATCATTATGTAAGTATCATGCTAATAGTCAATAGTCTTTGATATACGTTCTGCGTCTTCTCCATAGAATTCATATAATACTGTAAGGTGGATGGTCCTCTCCATGGGAGCATAGAATATAGAATAACACAAATGAGGGAGTCTATGGATTTGTAGTCCTCTATCAATATCCCTAGACATTGAGACTACGTTTAAACTACTTTTTTTGCGACAGAGATTCAGGTATTGGGGTATTCGGAGATTCTTTCCTATTGGCCGACGACGATCACATGATCCTCGTCAGCCAATAGTGCGAATCTCTCGACCAATGGGTTGAATTTCCGATAACCCAAATACCCGTATCTCCCTCGCACAAAAGACCCCTTTATTGTCTATATGTCACTAACGAATGACGTCAGAGTAGGTTACTTTTGCGTGTATATTCAAATGCGTATTCCGCCGCTCACCCATCCGGGCATCGACTCGTCCCAACGCAGCTTGATTAACTGATAAAACTCCTTTCTATCGTATGATGCTCACAAAAATTTGCATGAAACTTCAAGCCGTCAACTATGTAGGACTCACTGATGATGTCGAATCCGGTGTCAAAATCGATTCTATCCAACCGTTCGTATGAACGATTACGGTCGTACGGAGAATCCTATCGACCTGAAACTCTCAGGGTAGGTTGCATTTCAAAATGCGACGGTTAAGTTCGTTAATGGGCAAAATCGGCCGAACAGTTTCGGAACATGGAAGTTAGTTGGAATATTACAACGCGCAACTTTTCGCGAGGTTCCGTTAGGATCATACTATCAGTAAATCAAAAACAATTTTTTTTCGAAATTTTTTTCGAAAGAAATTTTCTGTCGGAAAGTGTTCATCATATTTGAAAGAAAATTGGCGCAGACTTCGAGCTTCATATTTTACAGCAGTGTACCAAATTTCAGTTCAATACGATCCTAATTTCTGGAGATATTCGAAAAAAATATGTCAAATTTAGTATTTTTGCGCGCATGTTCTAAGGGAACAGCGTGCTATCGTTTTGTCCAAATGTCTGATATTTCGGATGATTGAGCCGAAAATGGTCTCAATCGACTAGGTTGGACTCACTGATGACGAATCCGGTGTCAAAATCGGTTCTGTCCGGCCAGCCGGCCGTCCGACGACACGAAAACTGTCGAACGAAGAGAGCTAGCAACATGAAACTTTCAGGGTAGGTCGTGTAATGAAATGCCGTGGTTAGGTTCGTTAATGGGCCAAATCGGTCGAATAGTTTCGGAGTTATAGCCACTTGAAATTTTGATGTTATTTGATTTTTATTTCAAAAACTACTGAAGCGATTGGATTCAAACTTAGCAATTAGGTGGAGTATAACAACGCGCAACTTTGAGCCAAATTTCGTCAGGATCATATTGTCAGTAAATTTAAAAAAAAATTTTCTTCAAAATTTTTTTCAAAAAATTTTTTTTTTCGGAAACCATTTATGATATCTGAAAAAAATTTCACAAGTACTTCGAGTTCCATATTTCACAGCAGTGTACCAAATTTCACTTTGATACGATCATAAGTATCGGAGATATCGGGAAAAAAATGGGTCAAATTTCGAGGTTTTCTTCTCGATATTTTTTCGATATAACTCTCGAGAAATACTGCTTCAATCCTGATAAAAGTTCGCAGCTAGTTTGAAGATGCTGAAAGACAACTTCATGCAAAATTTCGTGATGATTGTAGAACAATTTGAAAAAAAAATGTCTGTGATTTTCTTATCATATCATCCTCATTAAACTCTGTATGAACCTTCGAACTGTAAATTTCGATGGAGTACTGGATTTCAATTCGATCTGATCTGTATTTTGGAAATATTGGGAAAATAAAATTTTGAATGGGTATATCTGCGGAATCATTGGGTTGATTTTACCCGTTCACGAATTCGGCCTTCGTAATTAAGGTCCAAACCTTCTCTACAAATATCAAGTTTCTAAGTTGTTTCTCTCGGAAGTGATTGTGTTTACGTAGTCGGCCTTTTACGGAGGTCGAATTCGTGAATGGGTCAAATCTGCCCAATGATTCCGTAGATACACCCATTAAAAATTTTATTTTTCCAATATTTCCAAAAATACAGGTTAGATCGTATTGAAATCCAGTTATTTATCGAAAAAAAAATTGGAAAAGCACTGCCGTGAAGGCAGCAGCTTTCGCGCACAAGTTCAAATTCGTTGCCGAAACGGTTATCTACATTGAACATGCACGCAAAAGCTTGTGCCTTCACGGCAGTGCCTTTCCAAATTTTTTATTTTCCTCGGTATCGTTCTTTTTTGCGCGCATGTTCCGGAATAACTCAAAAAAAAACTAGAAAAGCACTGACGTGAAATCAGCAGCTTTGCGTGCATATCCGAAAGGATAACACCAAAAGGGAACATGCGCGCAAAAACTGCTGACTTCACGTGAGTGATTTTCTAGATTTTTTTTATTATACAGAGTGTCAAAACTTTCATGACCCACCGACTGTCTTTAAAGAATTGAATCGAGTATATTTCATGCGATTTCCGATTCGTATCTGGGAGTACTATGATAAAATGATACTCTTCTACTTAATATCATAAGGTTTTATACTTTGTTAACATTAATATATTATTCATTATTACAAAACTCCCATTTAATTTGATATACAATTGGTTTTTGGTTTATTCTACAGAATCCCACATAGCCCCGAATTGCGCTAATCCTGCATGGTGCACCTCATAGCAACTCTCTTTTTGTAACTTTTTCCACCAGGCTGTTATTTTTGGATATTTCTCTTCTGAAATGTTGAGGATGATGTTCATTGAGTTATACAACGATACGAGAGAGAAGTCGGCTATGGTGACATCGTCCCCAGTTAGGTATTTTTTGTCACCTAAAATTTTCTCCAAGATGTCTAAATTATGGAATAAACCATCTAAAGGAGCTGAATTCTGAAGTGCTGTTTTTTTCATTTCACCATTCATGATAGGTTTCTGAAATCATTGACAAAAATTGTACTAAGTATGTGCTCTTTAAGATGGAACCATTCAATTTTATTGCTTTTCATATTAAGAGCAACCAATACTGGTGTTGAATTACAACCAGGCAACACAGCCACATTCAAGTTTCATTAAAACCCGTGAAGATCTCAAGGTCAAGCACCTGAATCGCGGTATACATCTCAGAGTAACAAACAACATAGAGAGACTGTACGCAGTTTTTGGGTGTCCGCAACATCCTTCTGTCGACGTAGTCAGATTGTGATATATGTATTTGGAAATACGCAATGATATTATCTTATTGTGATTGTATATTATATGGAAGGAAAAATATTAATTTTAATAATTCTCGGTTAATTATGGAAATTTAAACATTTCATGATGATATTTTTCTTCAGTTTCGAATTTGTGGTAAGAAGAATACTTACCCTTTTCAGTATCTACCTGCTGAAATTCATGCTTTCGCAACTGTATACTGCATTGACCGCCGGTCAATCTGTTATTCGTTTCTAACGAGTTTTTAGATATTTCTAGCTGTTTACTTCAATATTTTTTGAATTAAACTGCTCCACAAGAGTTAGGGATATCGTTTTCAATCGTTTTTTAAAGTATGTAATCTTCGAGAATATCGCTGTAAAATCATTTAAAACTCAATAACAACTTGAATCGATCCAATAAAAATCAGTATGAGACATTTCGTCAATCTGGTCGCCTTTTTTCTGAAGTTTGGTTCTTTGTATATACTTCATGAATGTTCTTATTTTGAAATGAAGTCAGTTTATCAATGGCTTCGATTTGAAACGAGTTTTCTGAAAATGCCAAGACGTAAATTAGCAAACACTGAGGCTAATACGGCTATCGGAATGCTACAGGGTGGCCTAAGTCAGGTTGTTGTAGCGGAAAGGCTCCAAGTCAGCGAAAGTATGATATCTCGACTTTGGAATAGGTTCAGGGAGACAGGTTCCGTGTTGGAAAGACCAAGGCTTGGTGGGCGACGAAAAACAACACCTGCTCAGGATCGTTTCATCACCGTTTCGGCGAGAAGAAACCCTACAACTACGTGTAGAATGTTACGAAATACTCTTCAAAATGCAGATGGGGTCCAAGTTTCCATCGAAACCATCAGACGACGTTTGAGAGAGGTGAATCTAGGTTCTAGACGTCCATTAAGAGGAGTTCCATTAACACGTGACCATAAGCGTCGAAGACTGGAATGGGCAAGGCAACATATCAATTGGAACGATCAATGGCGTAGTGTCCTTTTCACTGATGAATCCAGATATGGACGATTTTCAGATTCTCGAAAAATAAGGGTATGGACAATCCCACGCATACCCCGTAATCGTCGCTATGTCCAAGAAGTCCATCCATTCCGAGGGGGTAGTGTTATGGTATGGGCCGGGATATGTTTCAACGGGCGTCCTGGGAATATGACCGCCTTACACTATAGGGAGCATGTCATTGACAATGTTGTGCCAAATTTTCACGCTGCTATTGGTGAAACTTTTCAATTTCCAGACGATAACGCTAGACCGCACCGTGCAGCCATAGTTGAGAATGCTCGCGAGGAGCTTGGTATTCCACATTTACTAATACCTCCGCACTCACCAGAATTGAATTGCATTGAACATGCATGGGATATGCTTCAAAGAAGATTAGATGATCATCAAGCTACCCCAGAATCCTTAAATGATCTGAGAGAGCTTCTGCCCCGTTTATGGAACAAAATTCCTCAAGAAATGTTCAACAACCTCGTGTGTAGTATGCAAAGAAGAGATGTCAAGCTGTTATTGATGCCCGTGGAGGCCATACATTACATATACGCTGCAGACCTACAGGCTAAAATTAATTTGCAACTTGAAATCATATTAATATGAATGTTCATCACAAAAATCTTATTTTTACTATATTTTTTTGGAATTTAAGTCTATATCCCTAACTCATGTGGAGAAGTTTATTACAATGCTTTAATTAACTTTGGGACGTTAGAAGGGTGTTATTCGTGGAGAATCCCGTAAATTGAGTGAAATATCGTATCACAGATTGATAACTGCATTGTTAACAAGTTTGTTTCGATTGCGGTCAAAGTGTCAAATTTTGTATCACATGTTGCGGACAGCAATCACCTTCTAAATATGACATATGCTACCTCTATTTTCTTTGTTACTCTGAGGTATACATTTCAGTTTAATTTTCCCAAAAATTCTTGAATATAAAAAAGGGCAACATTGACCGTTCTTACATTTTTTTGCTACCATTTGCACCAAAAAATTTTTTTGAAAAAAATGAACTCTGGCCTCCATAAGTCACCCCTTATATTCGAGGTATTGTTAGATCT
Organism: Myrrha octodecimguttata; assembly: GCA_958510865.1. Lineage (NCBI taxonomy): Eukaryota > Metazoa > Arthropoda > Insecta > Coleoptera > Coccinellidae > Myrrha > Myrrha octodecimguttata. The sequence continues at coordinate 83,066,889 of OY294056.1, forward strand.
TAAGAGCAAACTATACCGCGAATATAACGGGGTAACTTTCGGAGACCAGAGTTCGTTTTTTCAAAAAAATTTTTGGGTGAAAATGCTTGAAAAAAATTATAGAAATGCGCAATATTCACACTTTTCATATTCAAGAATGTTCGGGAGCAAAAAATGTAAAAATATCTAACATTCCGCATTCTCACAAAAGAATTAAGCACATCCCAAAAAAAATTTTTTTCAAAAATAATCACTGAAGCCTGCTGAACTACACCCCACCCCGTTTTCTCCTATCAACGTCCAAATTTCTCCGAATTCCAAAATTTTTCGCGGCTATTGGCATCGTATTAACCTGCAGACCGTGTGCAGGTGCCTGACCTTGAGATATTAATGAGGTCTAATGAAACCTGATTGTGGCTGTGTTGCCGGAATGGGCGAAGCCGTAATTTACGAGCACGTGGTAGTGTTTGCTCTTAACTCCATTTATTATATCCCATAGGTGAAAAAATGCGGATCTAGGATGTCAAAACGAAGTTTCATGCGTATATGATGATTGATTCTAGTTTTTACAAGCTTGTTCTGGGGATGAGTAGATACGAGTCGCTGTTTGGGAGTTAAGTGTGTTTGCAAATATAAGTTGTAGCAATTTATTCATTTTGTGTGACGATATTTTTTCTATCCGATATATTTAGTTTCTAAGAAAGTAGATAATTAGCCTGGGGTGGGTTCATCTAGCCGCTCAGCCGGCCGCGTGAAGTTAGCGAAAAGTTGATAAAACAAATTCCGAAACTAATTTCAATATTCAGTCCCAAGTTTGTTTCAATTTGTTCTCTATGAATTTTCGTGCAGAATAATAGTTTTTGAATGAATCGCATTTCTATGATTTGGTGCTGACTTCACACTCCGCACCAACATTTTCCAGTTTCGGAAAATTTTGATGCCAATAATTAGTCAGTAATTTGTTTCAATTTGTTTTGTTGAAAAAATCTCAATATCTTCAGTAGATGTTTTATATTCGCATTCTTAACATTTAGGGCCAACTTATCACTTATAAATTGAAGTAATTCTAATAAAACAAATTGAAACAAATTGGTTACCGAGTATTGACATTGAAATTTTTGCGAAACCAGAAAGTTTTGGTGTTGAGCGTGAAGTTGGCACTAAATGTTATGAATGCGAATATAAAAATATCTAGTGAAGAGATTAAGATGTTTTCAACGAAACAATTGAAACAAATTGCTGACTCTAAGCAAAATTTCGTTGAAATCGTATAGTCACTTAATTTAAAAAAACATTTTTTCAAAATTTTTTTCGAAAAAAATTTTTTTTTGAAACTATTGTTCACATTCGAGGACAATTTCAGTTAATACTTGAGCTTCATATTTCACAACAGTGTATCAAATGTAGAATTTCGTGGTTTCTTCTCGATATCGTTTTTTGGTTTATTATTTGATAAAATCAAATAATAAACCTTAGTGATCGACCAAAAAAAAAAAATTTTTAACCCCCCCTGAAAATTTCACAGTTTACGTTTTGGAGTATGTAGATTTGAATAAACTAATTAAAAAAAATCCGTCCGTCCGCCGTCCGCCGTCCCCCGTCCGCCGTCCACCGTCCGCCGTCCCCCGTCCGCCGTCCGCCGTCCGTTGTCCGGGGCTTTTCTCAGAAAGTACTGAACCGAAATCAGTGAAACTTGGTAGAAAAATCGTGTGTCGCTCGGGATTGATCCTCCAAGCTTTTCAGCAGAATCGGTGTACCCTAAGGGCTCAAAATGGGGGGTTGGGGGGAAAAAAAAATTATTTCTCGAAAACTTATCACCGAATTTTCATGAAACTCTGAACGTTGATTACTGTTGCAAAACTAAACCAAAAAAGTTTCATCCGGATGATTTCCGACCAGTGGTTCCTGAGTTATAAAGAAAAACGCTGCAAATTTCCAATAATGTCGAAAATGACATCATCGCATTCGGTTCTAAGATTGGAATTCACTGAAATAATCGGTTTACTTTTCATTCAGAGTCATACATCTAAAAGTAGATGAAAATATTGATTACCAAATTTTCAACACATATCGAGAAATTTTTAATGGATGCGTTATTATTTTATAAATACAATTTGCAAATGCCCCATCGATGTTCTTGACAATTTCATAATCGTAAGTAGTTCAGATTAAATATTTTTGGGTTTTCTATTCCAATATCTTAAACATAACTACTGAAAATCGGGTCAAATTATTATTTATAGAAATCACCCTGCGGATTACGGGATTTAAGATTAAATTTCTTCATGAAGCTCATTCAACTCTTGAATAGAACTTTTATTTTATTCATAAATCATTGGTTTTTCAGAACACAAAAACCAATTCCATGAAAAAATTCATTTGAAACATTGAAATCTCAATAAATACTCTTTTATAACTGAATAAAACTTTTGCATACAGAAAGCGAATAAAGTAGCGTAATTTAAAGTAATGCAGATTTCCAAAAAATTCGGTTGTTCGGAGGTTTCCATCAATTTCGGTTTGCGTAGTACGATTATCGTCAACATGTGGATATCCGTTACTGGTTTCAATCGAAATCCAAAATCTTTCGTACTGATAGTTTGAGATAAGCGTGAATATAAAAAATAATGAGCATTTTGTTGTTTTTTTTCAGTTCCCGCTGAGTGTTCAAAAATTTAATTCGCATTAAATCATAGTTGTTAGGTTTACTTGTGGTCCATTCCCAGCTAATAAATTCTTAGATAACGAATTGATATAGTCGACTCGAAGCAGAAATGCCCATTCAGAATGTTTACATTATATAAGTGTATAAACGAAGGGACCCTGATGAAATGCTTACATTTTGTATTATTGGGAATGAGGGAATTTCTGTAGATTATTCAAGTTTGAAGTTAGTTCTCATAAATTCTTCCTTGGCTAAAGATACCTTTTGGTGCATTTATATTCGAAATAAACTGCATTAGAGTGCCGAATCTTTTCTTATTTATAATAGCCTTTCCAACACATTTATATGATAAATCAAATTGGAGGATATAATACGCAAAAAAATCAATAACAAACCGCAAATCTCATCAATTGTCGATTGTCGAGAATCTAATACTGAGGGTTGGAGCATTAGACTGAAGTTAGGAGCCGATCATCTGTCTACCTGTTCTGAATGGGGACTGTGCCGGGTCTAGACCTAAGACAAGGGATATAGCGTAGACAAAAATATGATGATACCTGCGGTATGTATCATCATCTGGTTGTCGGCAAACTACTTGTTTGAATTTCACGTCTTTACATCAAACAGACTTTTGGATTTGACACCCTCTTGGTTGAGTGTATCTGACAACGATAACAACGTACGAAATTTATAATCTAGAATTATTCTTTCGAATTCAACCTGATGAGGTTCACGATATATTTAATTGTTACAGAAATGTTATTGAAAATAACTTTAGTTTTTCAGTTTGTGTGGTGAATACTTTGTGAATCAAGTGAATCGGATATCTGCTGTGGAAATTTTTTTTTTCAGATCAATTGCACAGGAAGGTTGAGTTTTTTCATTTCATTAATATTTTTATTATTTTTCAGAACAAAGTTGAATCCTAGTAGAAATCACATCTACACATTTGATATTAGCGAAAAGTCTTGAATTTTGTTTTACGTATTGGTGTTAGTTTGAAAGATTAAGTTTATTTCCTCAGTGTCAAGAAAAATGAACGCGTTCGGATTGAAACATCATGACTAATTGTGAAATATAGACACTCGATTTAATGCAAAATTTCGTGAGAATTGTATAGTGGAAAAATCGAATTTTTTACAAACATTTTTTTTTCGAATACATATTCATCAAAGTTCAATGAAATTTGGTACAGGTTTCAGAGTCAACATTTAGAAACAGTGTTTCAAATTTCAGTTTTGACCGATATCCATTTGTGTAGATATTGTCAAAAAATTTCGTGACCATTTTGAATATTGAGGTTATTTCCCTAATATCTCAAAAAGGAAAAACCCTATCTGATTTGAAGTTCATTTTCAGTTGTAGAATACCGACACGAAATTTAATAATTGTGGAAAATAGTTAGATTTTCGAAGAGGTGAAATGACTGTGGAACGTCTCTTCGCATTCAAAATATTTTAAATTTTGCTACTCAGTTAGCGTTCTGCATGTGGAAATGTTATTCAATTATACAAGTGTATTTATTGAGATTTCTATGTTCGCATGAATTATTTCATGGAATTGGTTTCTGTGTTGTGAGAAACCAATGATTTATGCATAATATATTTTTTAAGATATCAATGGTATATTGGGTTATTCAACTGAGAAAATAATAAACCCTTGTGTAAAATTTGCAGCGTTTTTTGTATAAGTCAAGAACTAATGATTCGTGATGAAACTTTGCAGCTTGTTCAAAGTTGCTGAAAGACAACATTGTGCAAAATATTCAATATTCTATGATCTTTTCCCCATATTATCCTCATTAAATTCTGTATGAACCTTCAAACTGTCATTTTCCGATGAAGTACTGGATATAATAAGTCCTTCTAATCTGTATTTTTGGAAATATTGGGAAAATAAGATCGAATTAGTTAATGGGTAAAATCCGCCCAATGATTCCGTAGATATACCAATTCCACATTTTATTTTCCCAATATTTTCAAAAATATAGATTAGATCGAATTGAAATCCAGTACTTCATTGAAAAAAACCTAGAAAAGCACTGCCGTGAAGGCAGCACCTTTTGCGCCCATGTTCAAATCCCTAGCCAAAACGGTCAGCTGCATTGAACATGCGCGCAAAAGCTACTGCATTCACGGCAGTGCTTTTCCAATAGAAATATTTTTCTGAAAATGACTTCGCACAATTTTGTTATCGAATATATCATTATAAACTCAATGTTGTATACATTTATCGGTATTGCGAAATTGCTATTTGTTTAATCACTACATTTTTGAGAGATGCATACCTATTTATCAATGCCTGAATTGGAAACAAAGTGTTTGTTGAAAACAATTATGATTCATCAATCAATTACTGTATTATCAGTAGGACTAAACCTACCACAAATTACTTGAATCAATGGCATTCTTAAACCAGAGAATTTTCCTTTTCAATTCTATCGAAATATCAGTGTTATCTCGTACATGTTTTGCTATTACGAAAGACAAAACAAGCTGATTATTTTGAGTGACATCATAATTAGAGAGACCTTGGAGACTTGAAATACTCAGGCTAACTTGGTGGTCTAAGTGCACCGGTTAAGTTAGTTAATGAAAAGAATCTGCTCAATAATTGCGGAGTTATTGTCAATTTTTTTGTTTTCGAAACTCAAAAATGCAGATTTTTCTCTGATCAGAATGCATCGGAATTTGATTGGATATCTATTTTTGTAAATTTTCAACAATAATACTTCGAATGTTTATATCTGCGGAATCATTAAAGTCAGTAATTACGTTCTAAACCAGACGGATTCACGAATGGGTAAAACACAGGATGCTCAATGTGAAAACTAACCTGGCCAATTTTGTCGTGACAGGTCAATATTTCCCGCCAAACTTTTGCTAATGTGAGAGAAGCATTTGGGAGCAGACGGCATTATGACAAGTTGTCAATTGGGGTATAGCTCACTTTCTGTTCCCTTCTAAGAATTTAGGGGTAACAACTTGGAAATATTGAAGAAATAACATTTTTTCATTGGGTGGATTTTACCCATTCAATAATTTGGCCAAGGTGACCCAAGGTCCAAACCTATTCTACAAATATCGACTTTCTTAGTTGTTTCTTTCGGAAATTATTTTATTCACGATAGGCAGTTGAGTAGGTTAGGGGCTTACTTGCTAAGGTCGAATTCGTGAATGGGTGAAATCCGCCCAATGATTCCGTAGATATGCACATGTAAAATTTTGTTGTCCCAATATTTTCAAATATACAGATGAGGTCGAACTGAAATTCAGTGCTTGATTGAAATATGACAGCTTGAAGGTTCATGCAGAATTTCGTGAGGAGAATATGATTAGAAGATCACCAAATCTTTCCATCAGGAAGTAAAGGTGCGTTTGGTGGGGTCAATACTTGACAAGATGACTGGGGGTTTTTCCTAAATTCGGGTTATTACTCCAAATGCAAATTTGAACATAATTATTATGGGTTTGATTCATCATTTTTCCAAATTACCTTCAGAAAGTATTCAAAATCAGGTTTCAAAATTGGTGTTTGGGATTTGTCAGGCATGCACGAAGTGACAACAGTGTTTGGTAGAATAGCTTTTTCTGCTATAGAATAATGAAATATTTATTCCTATTCTGTAGTGCACACGTGTTCTCTGTCAATACAACAAAACAATTTCCGTTTGCAATTTGTCAGTAATATGACAGTATGACAGTCTGTGCTCTTCTTTTTCTATTCCTTGGTCGTTGTCTTCTACTCTAATCAGATCGAAGTATAGCTATCTCTGTTTTCCTAAGCAAAGTCACACATTTGACGTCCTTTTATTTCCGAGAAAGCTGAATTCGACGTTGCCATATCGTGCACTCATGACAAATACCTTTAAATGCAAATCCCCATTTTTATTTTTCAGTTTTAGGTGATCAAACATTTTTTTAAAAATATAATATTGAAATTATATGTTTGAAATGTGATGTTCTGAGGGTTTTTCATGAAAATTACTTCATTTTCGTTTAAAGGAAAAACCCACAATGGGGGTTACGCGCAAAAGTTGCTGATTTCACGTCAGTGCTTTTCCAGAATTTCTGATGGTTGTGACTATGATATTTTTTTTCCGTGAAGAATGATTGTGAGTAGTATTATCGACGAAGTTATATAATATATTATTGACTGAATTGAAACTTACAACAAGCAGAAGGAACCGGGTGAATGTGGAAGTGCTGAAATAAAGCAATTGATCAACAACTGCTCGCTTTTTCACATCCTTCGGGTAGAGAGAATCATTTTTTCCATATGTATCAACTAAATAACTCATTATAGCATTACTTTCCCATAAAACGAAATCACCATCAACCAAGGTTGGGATTGTATGAGCTGGATTGAGCTGAAAAAAGTTACAGTTGATTAAAACTAAATTTTATTTGCTATGAGCCGTACTTCAAGAAGATTAGTTTTATTTATTGGTGTTCATGTATCTCCATCTTTTCAAAAAATGTGTATAAAGTATAAATTCTAGGTGATCATTTCTGCATAGGAACTAATATAATCACGTCGATTCTGTTTGCGTATTGATATAAACCTTGCTATTCTAGTCATATTGCTATCTTTCTAATTTATAGCAAAATGGACATGATGTAACGTATTCTATTACGACTGTTATGCAATGTTTGCTATCATGGACTTCCATAATCGGTGATTTTAGAGCTGACACCACTGTATTTTGTGACTTTAGAGCTACAAGGAAGAAGAAAATAACCCTACTTCGTGAGTTTTTTTATGATTTCACATACATTACCTCTACAGGGTGATTCCGGAGGAGACCGTCAGATTTTGGGATAAGTATACACTAGTCAAGACAGTCTCGGAAAAATGTTTGGTTTATGGTTCGGGGTCTCTATTGAGAATATAAAGGGTGATTTGTCTGATTCGACCGATTTTACTTTTATTGATAACTTTGGTATGGCTTATTCGATTTCAATGAAATTTTCAGCGATGTACAATATCGATGAGCACATTCATTTATTTCAATTTTTTTTCCAAAATAAGCGGTTGTTCTCGTGATAATTCCAGATTAATTCTGCAGGTTGAAAAAACCCCCTGTACATCGCGTTTCCTAAACTACGCTATCTGTTCACGATTCTACTATGATAAGTCATCATTTGAGAGTTTCAAATATTTTTGGCACACTTCTAGTTTTTCGAGAAAAATTTTCCAAAAAAAGGCAATAACGAAATTTCGCTCCAATCGATTCTACTTTTATCGATAACTTTGGTATGGCTCATCCAATTTTGATAAAATTCGCAGTGTAGAATAATCTCAATAAGTAAATTCAATAATTGGAACAATCTCTCAAAAAACAGGGTTGTAATTGTAATAATTTCAGAATTTCAGATTGACTGTGCAGTTGAAAAAAAACACCCTGTACATTCAAAACTTTCTTATTCGATTCAGATTCTACGATAATATGTCATTATTCAAAGGTTTTTAATTTTTTGGCACACCTTCGGTTTTCCTAGAAAACATTTTCTAAGAAGAGCATAATCGAAATTTGGCTCACAAGCAGTGAGAGTATTCCGCACTAGGTAGGGAAGCTGCATTGTCCAAGGATGCAAAGTTGTTCGTCACTTCTAAAATATTCTTTTCAAATTCGAAATATATTCTGAATTGAATGATTCCATCCAGAATATGAGCAATTAAATATGAATTTGGAATTTAAAAGGGATATTTTAGAACTTAAGAACTGCTTTGCATCCTTGGAATATACAGCTCTACTACCTAGTGCAGAATATTATCACTGCTTTTGCGCCAAATTTCGATTATGCTCTCCTTCAAACAATTTTTCTCGGAAAACCGGAGGTGTGCCGAATAAATTAAAACCTTCTGAATAATGACATATTATTGCAGAATCTGAAACGAATAAGAAAGTTTTGGAAAAGCAATGTACAGGGTGTTTATTTTCAACGGCTCAGTTGATCTGAAATTCTGAAATTATAACAATTACAACCCTGTAGTTTGAGAGACTGTTGCAATTATTGAATTTACTCGTTCAGGTTGTTCTACACTGCAAATTTTATCAAGATTAGATGAGCCATACCAAAGATATTAATGAAGGTTGAATCGGTTGGAGCGATATTTCGACATTGTCTTTTTTTGATGAAATTTTCACGGAAAACTAGAAGTGTGCCAAAAATATTAAAAACTATCAAATAATCACTTATGATAGTAGAATCGTAAGCAGATAGCGTATTTTTGGTAACGCGTTGTACAGGGTGTTTTTTCAACCTGCACAATAACAACCGCTTATTTTGAAAAAAAATGTGGAATTAATGAATGTGCTCATCAATATCATACTTCGCTGAAAATGTCATTAAAATCGAATGAGCCATACCAAAGTTATCAATGAAAGTAAAATCGGTCGAATCGGACAAATCACTCTGTATATTCTCAGCAGAGACCCCCAACAATAAACTAAACATTGTTTCAAGACTGTCTTAACTAGTGTTAACTTATCCTAAAATCTGACGTTCTCCTCCGGAATCACCCTGTATATCTACTAGAGTATAACTACGGCTTTCATCATTCATGTGAACATCGTCATAAAAAATATTATGAAACAAAAATAGTCGATCTGACAAATAACCAATTTCCTAGATACCAATAAAATATTGCTTATCAGAAACCAAATGCAGCAATTTTATTCAGGCGTTCATAATTCGAAATTCGATAAACTCTTTTGTTGGCACCTCAAAGGGATTGCTGTTGTTGAGATGATTAGAATAATCATCTCAGCTGTTGTCTACTATACCTGTATTTTAGTCTAAGAATTATTTTCCTTGCAATTAAATATTCTAGAGAACCTTGAACACATTTCCATTAGCATATACTTTTTTCATTCATGTAAACATCAACTTATTCAGAAATGTTACGAAACAGAAAAATCAATTAAAGTCAAATTGACCAATTTCCTGGTGTAACGGTTTAAAAGTACATTTTAACAATAATATAAACGAAGTAGTAGTTAAACACTTCAGTAGGTCAATTTTTACTTGCCACATATCGAACTCTGTGTTCTCGATACTGTTGCGCAATCGCGTCTGACGAAGGTGCGCCTGAGAGTTCCTTCGTTCGGTTTCCTTCTTTCTTTTCTGGCAGAGTTTTCAAGGTGCAAAGATCGATTTTATATTAACGATCAGTATCGATTAATTGAGTTTAGTATTCTCATTGATTTTGAGAAATTGTTACCTGTGTGCTCTAATATTGGGTATTAGGGGTAAGTACTTTTAATTTAACTGTTCTGAATGACCTAATATATCAATTTTATTTGCTTTTTCCGATATTTCGTCACATGTAGGAACGCCATTTTGAGAGATTGTGGCCAGGAGGTTTTGCGACTCAAGTAGTTTATCTGTTCATATCTTATTGATCTTCAAGTGGATTATTTTCCAGTCTATATATTTTTCTTAGTTGAATTTTGTCATTGTTCATTCTCTTAAAATTTTGGAAGATAGACTGGAGGGTAAAGCCAACACAAATGAACATGTGGTAATTTTGTTCGAATTTTCTAGCACTTTCCCTGGAATCTAACTTCCTGGAACCTGACTTTTGGGTTCTCATCTTTTGGATACCGAGTACCTGTTCACCTGATTTGTTGCGTACTTTTGGGACTTGTCTGGCATTATCTAAGTGCTTCCTCATACCTGACCGATAACCAGTACCTGCTAAGGACATACCAACTTGCGTAACTACCTGCGATTCCACCTGTGATACCAAGCAGTTCAAGAGCACAAACCAAAATTGGATTAAAAAGGCCTACGACCTGAGATCTTCGACCACCAATACACATGCTCTAGTCGACCGTTAGATAAGTGTTATTTTCCTTGTATTTCTATAATCTGAGCTCAGAAATTGTTTGTAAAAATGTGTAGATATTTGTGAAAGATTAATATATTGGATTGGTTAGTAATCCAGTCTTTCAGTTTCCTCTCCATGCAAATAGGTTGAGTGAGTTCAAGGTTTAAATATAACAATTGTAAATTTTTAATTGTTATACTGGATACTAATAGAAATTGGTGTCCAGAAATCAAATGCAGCAATTCCATGCAGGCGTTAACCATTCGAAATTCGATGAACTTTTCTGTTGTTTCAAAGGGATGGCTGTTGTTGAGATATAGTAGCTGATTGAGATATAGTAGCTGTGACTGAACACTGGAAATGCAATGAAGAACTTCAGGCGTATAAATTGGTTGGTTATAAGCTGGTCTCAAGCTACTGTCGTGCAAGGGGAAGTCATGGTGGTTGTGCGATATACTGTAAGGAAGAATTCACCTGTACCGAAAGGCAGGACTATAATTCAATTAGTATACCCTATGTTATTGAATGCTCCGCAGCTCAATTTTCTGTAGATCAGCACAAATTTCTGTTTATTTGCATTTACAGGCCTAATTCCCAGCCATTGGCAGATGTAGATCTATTTTTGGAAAAACTTAGGGCAATACTCGAACGATGCTCGTTGGAAAAAGCTCCATTCATTTTGGTAGGAGATTTTAACTTGGACATCCTCTCCACTTCACCTGATGTCAGAAATTTTATGTCTCTCTTGGAAAGTTTTCATGTGAAACCATTAAATCGACAACCAACCCGTCCTTCTTCAGGCACCTGTTTAGATAATGTGATTACTGCCCTTGAAGGATTGACCCAGGTAATAGAGTATCATATTTCTGATCATTCTGCATTGAAATTCACTACCAACCTGAATTTCAATCCTAAACAAAGAAACATAACTGCCAAAACAAGAATTTTCAGCTCTGAATCTACTGAATTCTTTCTTCAAGAACTTTCTTCACTGAGTTGGGATGACATCTAAACCAACTCTGTTGATCCTAATCAACTTTGGAATGTATTTCATCAACGTTTTTCCAATTTGTTTATACAGTGTTTCCCAAGAGTTAACATTAAGCACTCACCATCAAAAAAGAACTTCAAACTTACTCCTGAATTAATGACTATCAAAAGATTTCAGCGACTATTACTGGCAATTGTGAAGGCTCTCTGTTGCCAGATGAGTTCAATAACTTTTTCATTGATTTTCCTCATGTACTCACAAGTAATTTGAACAAAGATATGGACACTGATCATGACAGACTGGGTAAATCCTTTTTCATGTTTGAGGTTTCACACAGTGAGCTTCTATCAACTGTGAAATCTTTAAAGAACAAACAGTCCGTTGGTTATGATGAAATTCCAATGAAAATTGTCAAGGCATCGATTGAAATTATTCTTTCACCCCTATGTTTTATAATCAATCGTTCGTTTAAAGAGGGCATTTTTCCGGATAATCTGAAGATTGCCATTGTGAAGCCCATATATAAGAAGGGTCCCATTGAAGAGCCAAATAGTTACAGACCTATCAACATCTTATCTTCATTTTCTAAGGTCTTTGAGAAAATTCTATGTAACAGACTTCTGAGTTTTTTTCAAAAATTTAATGTTATCTCGAAACATCAACATGGCTTTGTGAAGAACAGAAATATTGAAACCGCCACATTTGAACTTATAACGAAAGTTTTAGTTACCCTCGAACAAGGTGAGGTTCCCTTGGGTCTATTCTTGGATCTTACCAAGGCCTTTGATTGTGTGGATCATGAACGATTGTTATCAATTCTTGAGGACTACGGCATCAGAGATAATCAGTTAAAGCTAATGGAGAGTTACCTGTCATCCAGGAGACAGATAGTTGTTATGGAAGTGGATGGTGAAATATTGCAATCGAACGAGAGAGTAATCACTATGGGCGTTCCACAGGGAAGTATCCCAGGACCTCCACTTTTCATTATCTACATTAATGGTTTACCTAAGGCCAAAATTCCAATCAAGCACAATATGGGTATGTTTGCTGATGATACTAACTACATTCTCGAATCCCCTTGTGTTGCAACAGCTATAGAAGACTCAAAAAGTGTACTGAAGTCAGTGGGTGACTGGTTGGGAGCTCACAATCTTGTTTTGAATGTTGATAAAACGCAGTGTTTATTTTTCTATACTGAAAGATCTAAATTGCACTTTCCTTTGTCAATTAACTTTTCAGGTAATGATGTCATGGTGAGAGAGAGTGTTACTTTTTTGGGAATTGTAGTGGATAGACACCTTAAATGGGGACCTCATATTGAACATCTTAGAGGTAGACTCAATTCTGTAAACTACATGCTTTTTATGTTGAGGAAGCAAATCGATTTTGATCTGCTTAAAGTTGTATATTTTGCCAGCTTTCAATCTATCCTGTCATATGGAATAATTTTCTGGGGTAATTCTTCTTATGTGAGCGATTTATTTGTCATTCAAAAACAAGCTTTAAGAACAATGTTAAATTTAGGATATAGAGAATCTTGTAGGGGATTCTTTAAAGGCAATAATATTCTAACTATCTATGGTTTATATATATTTAGATTAATGATTTTTTTCTGTAAACACAAACATTATTTCGAGCCTTACAAAAATTTAAATGCTACTAGAAGAATATTTCCTTATACTGTACCTGCACACAAGACCACTTTAAGAGAAAAAAACGCAGAATATATGGCAGTGAGTATTTTCAACATGTTGCCACCTAAAATAAGAAATATTTCTGACCCTTTAAAATTTAAGAAAGCTTTGTATCCTGTGATTTTAAACTGTGAGCCCTACAATATAGGTGATTTCAAAGAATTTTGTAAAGGTTAACCATTTTTCTATTCCATGTTTCTGACCTATTCCAATTTTACGTTGTATATGTAATCTAATGGAATCAATAAATATTATTATTATTATTATTATTATTAGAATAATCATCCCAGCTGTTGCTTACTATGCCGGTACTTTGGTGTAAAAATTTTCCATAAAATTAAATATTCTAGAGAACCTTGAACAACTTTCTATTAGCACATACTTCACTTTCTTCAATATTTTCGAATTCTTGGGAGAAATAATACTGAAACGAATGGATCTCTGAAAGATTCCCTTTCTAAACTATCTTGTTATCAAGCATAGCAAGTACTATTTTGAGGTTGCTAAGATAGCAATATTGATAGCAAGATTCTTGTTAAAGTGACAGATCATATTGCTCCAAATCGTTGATCAGAATACCAATAATTCTAATCTTGTTATGATAGCAATATCTTTGTCCTAGCAATATTGCTATTTGCAAACAGAATCGACCTGATTATGTATTTTCCGAGTCCCGCTCAGTATTGTTGATTTACAGTAAAAGATCATTTCATTCGGCGAAATAATAGTTATAAAATCATAAAGAGCAACCTCTTTGTCAAAATTCACTGAGCTTTGAAAACTATTGTGAGGGTGATATCGAATAGGCTTGATATATCCTTTCATCAAGCGGTAAACTTGTTCGGAGGACTCTCTGTATATTTATTCCACTTCAACAATTTAGTGTAAAGATAATTGCAGATATAGGTTCAATGTCAATTGAAACATAAGGAAAATTCGTCTTTAAACTTCTGATACTTATCTTGTCCAGAAAGGAACGAAGAACATTCAGATGACATTTATTACTTTATGATCAAAGAGAGTAACCGGCCACCTAATATTTAACATCAAGGTCATGTTGAGAAGTTGTTGATAATGGAATGTCGAATGAACCTGGTACTGTAGGACTTATATTCTGATAATTACACACCTTCAAAAATTCATCTTTGAATTGATCTCCAGCCCTGACATTACATTCTTTCTGTTCCAAATTTATGTTCAAACATTTAGCTGTCATCAGCACTGCCCTAACTGGCGGACTCGCAGGTAACATGTAAAGAACCGGTGCCATTTTCGAATCACACTTCACTGTTCTTACTTCAAACCAGTCTACTGGAGTGCGAGTTCGAAGTTGTGAGAACAAATTGACTCGAGATATCAGAAGTAGAAGTGTGAGTACTGTTCAGTGGTGGGGTTATGGGAATCAAGCAATAATGGAAGTGTTTTGAGTGCTTCATTAAAAACGCATTTCGGTAAGAGGTTTCCTGTTCGTATTTTTGCGCGCATGTTTTAGAGGCGTTAGTAGAGTTTAGGGCGTGCTATCGTTTTGTCCGAATGTCTGTAGTTTTTGAGCCGAAAATGGTCTCAAAGGAATAGGCTGAATTCACTGATGAAGAATCCGATGTCAAAATCTATTCCGTCCGGCCCGCCGTCCGAGCGTACGGAGAATCTTATCGACATGGAACTTTTAGGGTAGGTTGCATTTTGAAATGCGAAGGTTCAGTTCATTAACGGGCAAAATCGGCAGAGAGGTTTTGGAGTTAGAGCCCTTTGAAATTTTGAGGTTATTTCCGTGATAACTACTGAATGGATTAGTTTGAAACTTTGCATTTGGTTGGAGTATAAAGACACGAAGCTTTTTGCGAAATTTTGTTAAGATCGCAAAAGCAGTGAATTAAAAAAAAATTTCAAAATTTTCATCGAAAAAAGATTTTTTCGAAAACTGTTCAATCATATTGGAGAAAAAGTATTGCTCAGTCCTTGAACTTCATATTTCGCAGTAGTGTACCAAATTTCAGTTCGATCTGACTATTATTCTTGGAGATATACCAAAAAAGCACTGCCGTGAAGGCAGCAGCTTTTGCGCGCATGTTTTAATGGAGTAGGCCGCTTTGACAACGAATTTAAACATGCTTGCACAAGTTTCTGTCTCCACAGCAGTGCTTTTTTTGTTTTTTTTTCGATGAGTTTCTATATTTCAATTCTATCTAATCTGTATTTTTGGAAAAATTGGGAAAATAAAATTTTGAATGGGTATATCTACGGAATCATTCGGCGGATTCTATCCATTCACGAATTCGACCTTCGTAATTAAGCCCCAAACCTACCCTACAAATATTGAGTTTCTAAGTCGTTTCTTCCGGAAGTTATATTGTGTTTACGGTCGGACCAACGGTGGTTATTGTAAATTTTCCTTTATATTTTGACTGTTCTTGCTATGGCGAGGCCTACGTGAGTTAACAGGCCGGAAGGTTAGATGTTGCCGTTGTTACAAAGGAGTGTCACGAAGCAGGAAAAAAAGGAGATTGAGCACCGATGTCATAGTCACTTTATAGTTGATGGTGTGATTTTCGAAATGCTTTTAACGTGATATCACTAAGAACCTTTCGTGAAAAAAAATACACAGCATTTCATTTATTTCTGATTAGTTTAATAATCCATTATCGTAAATAATCTAGAAGTCACCACGAGGAGGAGCTGTATTGCTGAGTTCCAAAAGATTACCATCAGATAGGTATTATTCTAGATTCTGAAGCGTTTAATATCAATAAAACATAACGGCTATCGAAGAGAAAAATAGAAAAGATATAAGCCCTGGAACCGATAATGCATACTTTCACTGTTATGCACCTGGAAAATGGAAGTGAATTGAAGATGGCCACAAAAAGTCTGTAGAATAAATGGGGTTCGAGGAAACTGCTTATTTTATTTGTTGCACAAATAATTGTAGTTTTCTTTAATCATTAGAGAGGTGCCAATGTCATCCGTATTAGTTTTTTTTTCAGTGATTACTTATACAACTTTTGAGGGAACTGCTGGTAGCAGCAGACGAATCTGGAGTTGAATTGATCCTATTCATTATATTGAGTTTCCGAATTTCGAACATCTATAAATCGAATTTGGAAATGGGTATATTGACTTCTTCAAAATCTTTCCTTCTCAAATTGGTGAAATTATTGAACCCCGACGATATTTTTGATTGATTTTTGAATTTATTTCATAAACTATAATAAATCATTTTCTTGAACTTTGAAGGAGAAGTTGGAAAAACCGTGTCTTTGAAATTGGCATAAAAGTGTGAAATCGATTTAATCTGAGCCTGATTGTGTCAATAGATATGAATTTTGTCATGGTGAATAACTAATTTTTGTCTTCGATGTTCAGAACCAGTTCTTTTGGAGGTATTTGTAGAAGCATTGTTTAACTAAACAATGGTAGAAGACATGTAACTAGGTTGACTTGGGAAAATTGAAGGAAAATGCATCATCAGTTAATTTGGGAATTTTTCTCGGTTTACTAATTAATCAACCATCTGCAGTTACAGAACGTACAGAATAGCACTCCTTCTACAGTATGAGCATCTACAAAAATACCTACTACCATTGTTTACTTCAGTATCGTCGTGAATTTCGAAACTGTCTTTCTCTATGTAAATATTGCATTCGGTCATTGTCATCTTTTTTTACAGAATCTCTGGGAAATTAAAAAACGTAAACTTTTAAAGCATTTATAATAGGTCTTCTAACCGGGTACTGCACAAGTACGAGCCATGATGAAACTCGTATCGAAGATTTTCAATTCTTGAAAGATATAACCTGTTGATTTCCCTAAATATCGATTCTTCAAGTAGTATTCCAGAACGAAACGCACTCTAACAACACTTCACAAACATTACGAAAGATTTAAACACTAATTTTCACCTAAAACACTAATAACACAACCGATCAGAGCGAAAAACTGGATAATGCGAAAGTTTTATCTCGTTTCCCGGCGAAATGATGATGTAAACAAAAGCGTGTATGGACGATCGCATAGCACTCTGTTGTCTATGATAACCCTCCATTGTAGAACTTGCAACATCGCAATTTCGGGCATCCTTCTGGCCTTATAGATTACGTAGGCTACGGCTATGGTAATGCTTCAAAAATGATTTATGGAACCTATAATCAAATGGGTAAATCTTTTTACGGAGGAAAAAATCTCCTGAAAATGCATCAATTCAGAACGTTGGGGGCCTTAAATGTCTCAATCTGGTCTTTCGAACGTAAATCTGAAGCCGAAACTCGAGGGTCTGTACTTTGGGTTCGAAGATTTGAACCACCAAAGTTCAGAAGAAGACAATTTTCAGATCCCTTTTTTTCTATCTGAACAATTTCCAACTACTTTAAGGTAGTTTACAAATCATCTATTTTTTCTATTTAAATTTTAGCAAATTTGTCTATGATTATGAGCGCACTTTGGCAACCAGGTCCAATTGCTAGTCGTCAGTTCAGAAGATGAAATGCAATATCCTGAATATAAATATAACCTATCCTAACGTAGGACATATGAGCAAATTTGTCTGAATTGATTCATCAGATTGCTAGATCTTTATTGAAAGTACTTTAAGCATTTTTGAGCAGTAATGAAGTTGCATCAATGCCAAATCACAATTCACTCCATAACTATCATCCCCCACCTTTTACCCCCAGTATTCACCCCCACGGTACTCAGAAATTTGCAAAATGAACCTTAATTCCAAAAATCTTCTGGAACTTTTGTTGCATATTTACTCACCCTGTATAATCTTATGTGTGTCGGTATTGGGAGAGTTTCGGAATCGTGACGGAAAGGTCTAGGATAATCCGTCCAATTCTTTCGGAGATTTAACAATTAGGTTTCCTCTAAAACATATTGAACGAATCGAATTGAAACTTTTAGTTACTGCAAACTAACTAGAAGAACTTTCATGCAATCAGGTATGATTTTCCGAAGCTCATATGATTAGAATATTAGATTTTCTTTTTTTTTGTCGAACGGAGTGAGCTAGCAACTTGAAACTTTCAGGTTATAGCCACTTGAAATTTTGAAGTAATTTATTTTTTATTTCAGAAACTACTCGAATGATTGGATTCAAACTTGGCAATTAGGTGGAGTGTAACAACGCGCAACTTTGAGCCAAATTTTATCAGGATTATACTGTCAGTAAATTAAAAAAAAATTTTTTTTCAAAATTTTTTTCCAAAAAATTTTTTTTTCCGAAAATCATTCATCATATCCAGAAAAAATTTCCACTCGAACTTTGAGCTCCATATTTCACAGCAGTGTACCAGATTTCAGTTCGATACGATCATAAGTTTCGGAGTTATCGGGAAAAAATATGTAAAATTTCGAGGTTTTTTCTCCATATCGTTGCTTTTTTCGGTGTACCTCGAAAAATACTGATTCAATCCTGATAAAACTTCGCAGCTAGTTTGAAGATGCTGAAAGCTAATTTTATGCAAAATTGCGTGATGACCGTGTCATTAGAACAATTCGAAAAAAAATTTTCTGTGATTTTCATATCATATCATCCTCATTAAATTCTGTATGAACCTTCGAACTGTAATTTTCCGATGAAGTACTGGATTTCAATTCGATCTAATCTTTATTTTTGGAAATATTGGGAAAATAAAATTTTGAATGGGTATATCTTCGGAATCATTGGGTGGATTTTACCCATTCACGAATTCGGCCTTCGTAATTAAGGTCCAAACCTTCTCTACAAATATCGAGTTTCTAAGTTGTTTCTCTCGGAAGTAATTGTGTTTATGCAGTCGGCCTTTTACGAAGGTCGAATTCGTGAATGGGTAAAATCTGCCCAATGATTCCGTAGATATACCCATTAAAAATTTTATTTTTCCAATATTTCAAAAAATACAGATTAGATCGAATTGAAATCCAGTAATTTATCGAAAAAAATCTAGAAAAGCACTGCCGTGAAGGCAGCAGCTTTCGCGCGCAAGTTCAAATTCGTTGCCGAAGCGGTCATCTACATTGAACATGCGCGCAAAAGCTGCTGCCTTCACGGCAGTGCTTTTCTAGATTTTTTTGGTCAATATGAGAAGGAGACTATCGAATATAAAATATTTGAAAAAAAAATTGCATCGAAAACAAATGAAAATGATTCTCGTTCCATGCAAATTTATTAGACCATAAACTGAATTTGCCTCACTAACTAAATAAAGAACAATACTTAAACATTCGGTTGTTCTTCGGTACTCTGACTCGATCAAGACCAACACGTGCATCCACTTCTATCAAGACCCCAAAGACCCATTTCATGAACGCATCCAACTGGTTTGACACCTCCCGTTATTCCCATACCATATTTGAGCCACCCCAAGAGGTTCTCATAGCTGCCAGCTTGGAGAAGCTCACTCAACCATGATTCTTTCTTCTCATGAAGATTAGCCAAAACTCGTAATATCTCATCGAACACATCTCCTATGATTGGAATCGCCCTAATCATATTCTCGATGGTGTTTCCAGTGAAAACTTGGGGCAGTACTTTCGGGTTCAGGAAGTTGGTTATCTGCAAAAGTGGGGAAATTCCGCTTTGAACATCTATCATTTCCTTCAGTTTGGGTATGAGCCTGAAAATGTAAAACGGACCTTGTCCTGACATAATGAAGAACGCAATTCTATTCAAGAGAACATTAAGCGCACCGAAAAAGTTGGTCTTCATCTCGTGCAATATACCGATAACTGTGGAAAGGCCAAACGATGAACCCACCAAGTATTTCTTCACTATGTCACAAATATTAATGTTGTTGATGATGAGTTTGTGATCCAAGAAAGCCTTGAAGTAATATAATAAATTCTCCGATAAAGCAGGTGGCAATTTGGTTGAAAGAACTCTCTCGATGAACTCAACTTTCTGGACAATCAACGACCAAGTTACTTCTTTGATTGAAGCAGCGACCTGAATGAGGACATCTATGAGGACCTCCAGTGATACTTTACTCTGGGTGAATTGTATTAGATGGAATACCAAAGCCTCGATACCTCGTAGACCTTTATAAAGACCACCATCAAATTCCCTTATAATCTTGTATAACACACTGGGATATCTTAAGTTCTGCCATATGCTCAGATCAAGCTGATTGATTTGTTCTACAATTCTTGCTAAAGACTCTGAACCGCATTCTGACATGAAGATAGGTTGAAGGTCAAAAGTTGGCTTCATAATGAAATTTTCGATCGCTCCTTGTGATTCTTTCAACAAACTAGACAATCCTCGGAAGGTAGAGACAACGCTTATTAGACCTCCGTAAACGAAGGAGTCGTTCAACCTGAATTTACTGTCGAAAAATTGATGGAGTCTATGTTGCCTCATTCTACATAACTCCTCGAATAAATTGACGGAAATCATGATGATGTCGCTCTTTTTGTACTCGGCGAAGTCGGCCAATTCTGGTTCCAACGTCTCCACGATTTTACGATGTGCTGAGATTATGTCGTCAGGTGCCGATGAGATTTGGAAGTAACCAGATGCGTGGCTGGTGGATTCATAAGCTGAAACTTCTCTTAGACTTCCTATAGATTGCACATATTGCGCAATGGTAGATTGTGTATCGTCCCAGATAGCTACTTTGTGGGTTACTCGAATACCAATGGATCTTTCGTGGTCGTATAGAATTTTTATTCCTGCCATGCCGTCGAATACGAGAGATAGATCATTGTCAGTATCGATTATGGAGCCCATTTTTGTTTCAACATTGTAGACTGATACTATAGATGGTGAAGCTCCACATGATAAGCGCAAGGCTGAAAAAATGTATCAGGTCAGTTTGGGGTAAACCCGCAAAATTTCCCGTCGCGAAGCTTTAAGTAAGATATTGACATCATTGTAAACAGTGTGAGTTCCTGAACAAAAATTATGAAGGCCAACATAGGCATTGTTTGGAAGATATGGGCCCCCAGAGTTCCAAATTGTTGCATTTTCAGTTCCTTTTTTCCGCCATAAAAATGATCTCTCTCTTCTCAAATCTAGTTCATAAATTATCTTTGAACCTTCAACCAACGAATAGCGACACTTTCCTCCAAGAATATTAATTATTTAAAGAAAGAAAAGTGAAAATATTAGACAACCACTTAACCTATATTTCTACGAAATACTTCTCAATGTTGAAGCGGAGCTTGGCAACAGCGTCTTTTCATCGCTGGCCAACGTATTATGGCCGAAGAGTAGTTGCTGGCGGGAAATATGAAATGATGGACAGTTGAAGGATACGATTGTAAGGAAAATGCTTCTGTCACTGAAGAAGAGGTGGTTATTCTAACATCAACATAAAATTATTGAGAATATTTGTTTAAGGTTTCACTCTCAATATTTTCATTTGAACTTTCTTTCTATCCCCTTCAAAATAGGGAGGTTGTTATCTACTTCGATTTTTTGTGTCTTCGAGATGGTCCCAGTTTAGAATGAGATTCAGGGTATTCCAATAAAATGGGTTATACAATAACCTCGATTTCATTGGAAATCTGGAAAGGGCGCGACCTATCACATATGAAAAAAATGTACGTTGAAATATATATCAGGGTGTATTCTCATTCCATTTCTATGTGTTTCAACCTAGTAGATTTCATTAGAAACGAATTCTCCTATTGGAAGATTTAGAGTACCGCCGTAAACAGTAAGAAAATTTTTCATTTTACTCGCCAGCAATATTCTGTCATTCACGAATACGCACGATGGCACGATTCCGACCGATGAAATTCGCGCCATTGCCAAACTTCACTTTTAGACTGAGTCGAAATCAGAAGGAATAGAGGTTAAGTGGTTGTCCAGTAATTTCATTGTTTTTTCATTAAATATTGATTACTCTTGAAAAAAAGTGTTGCTTATTGTTTGTTGAAGGTTCAAAGGTGGTTTGTGAACTATACAGATGAAGTGAGAGATCGTTTTTATGGTGGAAAAAGGCACCCGAAAAAGACTCATTTTGGAACTTTAGGGGCCCATATCTTCCAAATTAAGGGAGACCGCCGATGTTCGATTTCACATTTTTTATTCAGAAAAACACACTGCGTACAACGATGTAAATATCTTTTTAATATTTCGGCGACGGGAAATCTTGCGGGTTTACCCAGTTTGGATGTACTCCATTCACTTTTATAAACTACCCCGGCTGGCCATGACCTTCTGACACAATTCACCGTGTATATTTTGAAAATGTAAAGTTATAGTCAATTTCCTGTCAGATAACTACGCAACGTTGTCTGTTCTACACTCAGGTCTTAGTGATTTTCTTTGTAACTAAACCAAACCATAGAGTCAGTGATAAAATTATGTAAGAATTGACAACGTCTCGCCGAATTATTTTGACATTGCCGATATTTCACGAGTGCCAACCTGTGTCAGTTTTAAGTAAAAAACAACTTGATAGAGCTAAATCATGGCCAACCGGGATAATTTTTAAAAGTGAACGGAGTATAGTTTTGCGGAATATATGGAAATTTGATTCTTTCACGAAAAATATAAGACTAATGTGAACACAACCTGGATGTTTTAGATGGCTTAAGGATCCAGAATTTGGCGAAGAAGGCGTAAAACTTGTTGCGAGGTTTTAGGAAAACTACGGGAAAAATCAGAAATTTGAAAACGTTGAAATATTCAGGTTTATTTGTTCATGTTGAGTTTGTGCTTTTTGGATTCAGGTCCTCATTTTTTGGAAAGCTTGAAATCGTAAAAAAATTTTCGGAAAAAATGTTGGTCTGTGGAATAAGTAAGTTTCAAGTTATATAATATAATGATAGCCAAACTCGTTCATATATGTTTAACTCCATAGGTACTTACCACAATTCATCCTTGGCGGGCATGTTTCAGCTGAAATTAATCATTCCATGTATGAGAGTATGTAGAAGTGTAGGTACAGAGAAAAAAAGTAATTTTTTGTCTCAAAAACTGAAATCTTCGGTCCTTTAGCTGATTTGAAATATTATTTTGAATAGCGATATGATTTAATAATGACAGAATTCCAATGCAATAAATTATCATTAACACAAAGACTAATAATATTATTATATTATTAATATTATTATTATTAATATATTTCACCCTTATCTGCGTGGGTTATAGCACTTATCAAAGCTTCACAGGGGAAGTATTTCCTGTACTCCAGTCCCAAGGTTTACTGACAAACACTACGACTCACCTTATTCGATTCCGAAAGAGTTCTAAGTATTTCTACCCCGATAGATGGTGGTTTTGTGAACGAAATTAAACTAGCACTGTCTCAGAAGAACCTTCACACCCTCTCACACAACGCTGCATCTCTATAATGGGGGTTTTTCCTGAATTTGGGTTATTACTGCAAATGCAAATTTGAACATAATTATGGGTTTGATTCATCATTCTCCCAAATTACCTTCAGAAAGTATTCAAACTTAGATTTCAAAATTGGGGTTTGGGATTTTTCATGCATGCACTAAGTGACAACGTTGTTTAGTAGAGTTGCTTTTTCTGCTATAGAATAACGAAATATTTATTCCTATTCTGTGGTACACACGTGTTCTTTGTCAATATAACCAAACAATCTCCGTTTGCTATTTGTCAGTAATATGACAGTATGACATATGACATATGACATGCTCCTCTTTTTCTATTCTTTGGTCGTTGTCTTCTACTCTAATCAGATCGAAGTATAGCTATCTCTGTTTTCCTGAGCAGAGTAACACATTTGACGTCCTTTTCTTTCCGAGAAAGCTGAATTCGACGTTGCCACATCGTGCACTCAAGACAAATCCCTTTAAATGCAAATCCCCCTTTTTATTTTTCAGTTTTAGGTGATCAAACATTATTTTAAAGATATAATATTGAAATTATATGTTTGAAATGTGATGTTCTGAAGGTTTTTCATGAAAATAACTGCATTTTCGTTGAAAGGAAAAAACCCCATTCTATTGAGATGACGCCGAAGAACAATTTTTCTCACCACGCGCCCATCCAGAAGGGCTGTCGTAACTAGGAATCTTTTGTTGTTGGACCGGGTGAGTGATCTTTAAAGTCAATACGCTAGTTCTTTGGACGATAATTCCTCCGAGTAGATGCTTTAGATAGTGAAATGACTATCTCAGATCAAGGAAGAATATTTGTTGATTTATTGATGAATATTCCTCGGTGATTATACTGAATTATTTTATTATCTTCTCTACAATATTATGATCTTCATATGAATGGTGGAATCATATACCTAGAGACATGGATAACGCTATTTCTTACGAATTTGTTCATGACGTGCATTACTGATCTGATAAAGAAGTGGCAATTCCCTTTTTTCAAAGATGGGAGAAGGTAGAAGCTGACTGAGGTTTCCCTTTTCCAATTTTTTAAGGTTATCAGTCCGTGTCTCATAGTTTAATATTTCCACCATATATAATAGGCGAAAATCAATTTCCGAACACGACAGTCTTATTCAGATAAGATCGGTATAAGAACTCAAATCCTTAGGATATCACCAAAATTATCGAAGGATCATCCCTAGTAGAAAGAATTTAATACTCTTCTGAATATCTTCCTAGGCTTTATTCTCACAATTTGCTTGAGATAGCGGAGGAGTTGAAGATATCATAAGGAAATGTATTCACTATTTTGCGTGAGCGTTTGTCCATATGAAATCTTTGTTCGGAATGGGTGCCGCGCTTGCTCACCGCTGGTCAAAATTGAAACGAACCGTTGAATGCTGTTCAAGCAGAATGAACAAGATTTTTCTCGTCGGTTTGATGAATGATGAAACATGTGATCATAACTTTATTCCTGAGTCAAAGACAGCTTCAGATGAGTGAGCAGCAATCGGTGAGAGCCGTTCAAAGCGAATAACTGGCAAGATATTTAAAAATTAGAGGATCGTTGTAATCTGTGTACGACTCTAGAAGATTACGTTTATTGAGTATCTCAATTGATTAAATAAGACTAGACTCTTGTAAAAGTTTAACTCACCTCGGGTATAATCGAATGTAATAAAAATGATGGATAATATTGAACAAGATAACCAACCCATGATCTCGAGTTAACTGATAAAATTAGGGAAAAACGACAAAATTTTAAGTCGCAATGAGGAGAATCGTAAATACTTTCATTTTATATGAATATTATTTTTTATTATATAATTTAGGTATAATGAATCAAATAATATTCGAAGTAGTTCCAGTACCTACAAAATAGGTTATTAATTGGGCGTTCATTTAGAACGGAACTTTCCATTGTATATTCTCATTAGTTTTAATGGGTACCTTTAAAACCTAGGATGGAAAAAAGTGCAATCAATGGTGGGGCTTCGGACAGAACTTCGGGAATAATGGATACTTTTTGCGCGCATGTTCTAGGGGAACAGCGTGCTATCGTTTTGTCCAAATGTCTGTAATTTTGGATGATTGAGCCGAAAATGGTCTCAATCGACTAGGTTGGACTCACTGATGACGAATCCGGTGTCAAAATCGATTCTGTCCGGCCGGCCGTAGACACGGTAACTCTCGACAGAAGCGAGCTAGCAACTTTAAACTTTCAGGATAGGTTGCGCATCAGAATGCCGCGGTTAGTCAGTATCATGTTGTCAGTAAATTTTAAAAAAATATTTTTTTCGAAATTTTTTTCCAAAAATTTTTTTTTTCGGAATCCATTCCTCATATCCAAAAAAAATTCCACTCACACTTTGAGCTTTTTATTTCACAGTAGTGTTTCAAATTTCAGTTCGATACGATTATAAGTTTTCGAGATATCGGGAAAAAATTTTTCAAATTTCGAGGTTTTCTTCTCGATATCGTTGATTTTTTCGGTATAACTCGAGAAATACTGATTCAGTCCTGATAAAATTCACAGCTAGTTTTAAGATGCTGAAAGACAACTTTTTTGTGAAATTTCGTGATAATCGTGCCATTAGAACCATTTGAAAAAAAAAATTTCTATGATTTTCTTATCATATCATCCTCATTCAATTCTGTAAAAAACTTCGAACTGTTATTTTTCGATGAAGTACTGGATTTCAATTCGATCTGATCTGTATTTTTGGAAATATTGGAAAAATAAAATTTTGATTGGGTATATCTACGGAGTACGGAATCATTGGGTGGATTTTACCCATTCACGAATTCGGCCTTCGTAATTAAGGTCCAAACCTTCCCTACAAATGTGTTTACGCAGTCAGCCGTTAGGCTGACCTTAAACACTATAACTTCCGGAAGAAACGACTTAGAAACTCGATATTTGTAGAGTAGGTTTGGGGCTTAATTACCAAGGTCGAATTCATGAAAGGGTAAAATCCGCCCAATGATTCCGTAGATATACCCATTCAAAATTTTATTTTTCCAATATTTCCAAAAATACAGATTTGATAGAATTGAAATCCAGTAATTTATCAGTGAAAAATTTCAAAAAGCACTGCCCTGAAGGCAGCAGCTTTTGCGTGCATGTTCAAATTCTGAATTGCTGAAGCGGTCATCTACATTGAACATGCGCGCAAAAGTTGCTGCCTTCACGGCAGTGCTTTTTGAAATTTTTTGAACGTAAAAACAATCAAAGTTGGATCGAAAAGTTAAAATATATATATGAAGTTCAATATTATCGTGAATAAAGATTCGATTTATTTAATATCTCGTACTTATTGGTTCATCAGCCCAATGATTCCGTAGATATAACCAATCAAAATGTTTTCACTTATGATGAATTATTATAATGATTTATTTATCTACCTCAAATAATCATTTCTGCATAACAAACTAATTCCAGCGAAAACAATTTGTTCCATAGCCATGTGCATGTACAAGAAATCGAAAGCAGCTACCATGGGGGTTTTCCTTTTAAACGAAAATGCAGTAATTTTCATGAAAAACTTTCAGAACATCACATTTCAAACATATAATTTCAATATTATATTTTTAAAAAAATGTTTGATCGCCTCAAACTGAAAAATAAAAATGGGGATTTGCATTTAAAGGAATTTGTCATGAGTGCACGATATGTCAACGTCGAATTCAGATTTCTCGGAAAGAAAAGGACGACGAATGTGTTACTTTGCTCAGGAAATCAGAGATAGCTATACTACGATCTGAGCACATACTGTACCACAGAATAGGAATAAATATTTCATTATTCTATAGCAGAAAAAGCTATTCTACTAGACACCGCTATCACTTCGTGCATGCCTGACGAATCCCAAACCCCAATTTTGAAACCTGATTTTGAATACTTTCTGAAGGTAATTTGGGAAAATGATGAATCAAACCCATAATAATTATGTTCAAATTTGTATTTGCAGTAATAACCCAAATTCAGGAAAAACCCCCATTCAATCCCTTCAAAAATATGGGTATGAAAACAATTACTCTACTGGTTCAAGAACCAGACCCACGTAGAAATTAATTTTTACAATTTGGAATGTAATATTTCATGAATGATTGCCCGTTTTCATAATGGCAGATGTCAGCCACAGATTACTGACATAGGGCTAAAACATCGCGCGATGTTTATTTTCAACGCGTCTATGAGGCCTCTCTTTCTTCTCTCGCAGTAACGAGTGACGTAGGAGGCGATCTAGAGCGTTTCAACCAATTTGAACTTGCGTCTTGATTTGACCGTTTCAATACCTAATTATTCAAAATTTGCGAATTGTTCAAGTGTGTGATGGCATATAAAGGGTTTTCCAATAAGAGGTGTTATTTTGATATTCAAAGAAAAATGCCATTTTTCAATATAAACGATCGGATGCTTATTTCATTATAAAGAAGAAGCTATGCAGTTAATAGTGGAAAATAACATCAAGCAAATGACCACCACGACCACGCTTACAGGACCATATCCTTTTAATGAAATTTTCCATAACCGAATCGCAAAGTGGCTGCCTTATGTCCTCGATAGCCTCACGAATTCCATCTTTGAGGTCTTGAATCGACGCTGGGCTATTGGCGTAGACCTTCTCTTCCACGTGGCCCCAAAGGAAGAAGTCGCAAGGTGTTCAATCACAAGATCTCGGTGGCCAATTGTGCTCACCTCTTCGAGAGATAACACGGTCCGGAATCTTTTCCCGCAAAAGATCAAAGGTTTCGTTGCTTGTGCGTCACGTAGCGCCGTCTTGTTGAAAGTAAACGTTGTCCAGAACGATACCATCCAATACCGGCCATAAAAAATCATTAATCATCTCTCGATAGCGCAATCCATTCACCGTAACTGTTGCTCCAGCCCCAATCTCGAAAAAGTAAGGTCCAATGACTCTGCCGGACTATAAACCGCACCAAACAGTCACACGTTGAGGATAGGGAGGCTTTTCAACAATAACTCTCGGGTTTTCCGAGCCCCAGATGCGACAATTTTGATTGTTGACGAAGCCACCGAGGTGGAAATGGGCCTCGTCACTCAAAATGATTTTTCGATGGAATTCCGGATCATTTACATGCATTTCAACGACGCAATCAGCAAAGACACGACGTTGTTGATGATCGGCCGGCTTGAGTTCTTGTGTTAACTGAACTTTATAAGCCTTTAGACCCAAATCTTTATGCAATATACGGTGTAATGACGTTTGTGGAATGCCTAAATCCAAAGAACGACGAGGAATGAACGAACCTCGGTTTTCTTCAACATTTTCAGCTTCAGCAGCTATATTCTCGGCTGTTCTTGAGCGACGTGCACGGGTTTTATTCTTCACATCACTAACTTGTCCCAACAGCTCGAATTTTTCACCAATTTCTTCATTGCGGTCCGACAAGATGCTTCACGACGACCCAAAAATGTTCGAGTTTTACGAACCGTCTCTGCCAAATTTTCACCATTGTTATAGTAAATTTTAATAATTTCAATGCGTTGTTGAAACATATATCGTTCTATTTTTATCAATGGTGTAGTTTCTTCTTGACAAATGTCAAAAAATTACATCTTCCAAAGTGACATCTACCGAAATAGCGGGCTTTGTATCGAAAAGGAATGAGGAAAACATAAAATACGATCATCCGTGTTACATGCAAAAGCCTTAACACAAAACGAATTTGCGAATCAGTTGTCTCATAAAATCTGAAGAAGCTACTTTGTAGCGAGACGACACTTTATGTTCCAATTCGCAACAAACAAAATTCAACCCATATGTGTTCCATTTAACTAGTGTACAATGGATTTCCATTAAGTAACAGACAACTCAATTTAAATGTTGCTATGCCTGATCGACCGATAAAATAATTCAGATGTAAGATGGAAAGAAACAAAATTCAAAACAACATATTTGTGTTACATGCAAAAGCCTTAACACAAAACGAATTTGCGAATCAGTTGTCTCATAAAATCTGAAGAAGCTACTTTGTAGCGAGACGACACTTTATGTTCCAATTCGCAACAAACAAAATTCAACCCATATGTGTTCCATTTAACTAGTGTACAATGGATTTCCATTAAGTAACAGACAACTCAATTTAAATGTTGCTATGCCTGATCGACCGATAAAATAATTCAGATGTAAGATGGAAAGAAACAAAATTCAAAACAACATATTTTCATATTCATAACATTCATTCAGCCATTCCACAGGGTTAAATAATCAATTCTTTTTATAAATCATCAAAAATATTGAATTTCAATTCACATCGAGCATTTCCAAGTATATAAATATTTATCACATAATATAATATTTGAATACCAGGTATTTACATATTTACATTTAGGGTATAATACTATCAGGGGATTACATACATCATTCGATCAATGAATAATTCCTAGAAAATTCTTAAAAATAATCTTATGGTTTCAACCAAAGTTTTCGAAATGATGGACGAAATACGGAAGTTTTCTGCCTTTATTGACGTCATCGCAAGCGGACATTACACTTTTTGTAAGAGGTCTAGGTCCGCAACTAAAGACTCCGATCTTGCTAACCTAAAACAAATTATCTCACGTTAATCGGGTGGTTTAAAAATATTAGATAAACTAGAAACATTTCGCTACAAAAAGTACGCTGTAAGTTTAAAGTTAATGTTGATAGGACAGTAAAAAGGCGCTTCACCGCTAGATGTCACTGGTATTATTGTGGATTACAAACATGTTATATTTGGGCCCGCAGATTCATACATATTATAAATTAAAAATGCAGCTTTCGTAGTTCATTAGATTCTTGTTGGTACTTTATTACAAATGTGTTACAGGGTGGGCAAAATTCGTTGTCTACTGAAGGGATCTCGAGAACTACAGCAGCTAGTAGAAAACTGATAACACATTCTCTATCTCTTTTTTCCTGACTAATCCGAATCTGAAAACAGATCCAGCTTATCGCGCATAGAACTTGTGTTATGAGCGAAAACTGAGAAATTGTCATTTTCAATAATGCTGAATAACTCGCTTGTTTGGACTCGTATTCGAAATCTGTTGATACATTCTACAGGCCTTTTTTTAGGAGTAATTCAAATATACTATGACTAAATTTCTTAATCCAGCCATTTTCGAGAAATGAGAAGGATTTTGAATTTTTCAAATGTAAACTATAGTCGAAAGTTCTCTTATCTTGCTGCAAAATTTTTGCTGATTTCAAAAATGTATCATATGTCGCTATTTACATGAATATAACATGAGAAAAAGTTCAATACTTTTTTCCCGCGTTTCTATTCACTGTTGAATTATTATGAGTACGCTGGCGTTTCCATAGCGACCATTGAATATGCATTATTGTATATGTCGTTCTGGATATTTCTCGAAATAGACTTCCCTTGCAACTCAGCTATTTCCATTCGCTTGAATATAGCATACCAGCATATCGAATTTTTCGTAATTTGGAATATTTCTGGCCATAAGGGATAATAAACCGATTTGCTTTTGCAAATCTTAAGAACTATGACAAATTAACCATAGAAATATTTATTCAGCAATCATCGCTGATTCCGATCATAGAGGCGCAAGTTCACACAAAGATAATGCATATTCAATCGTCGCTATGGTAACGTCAGCCTACTCATAATTCAACAGTGAATAGAAAAGCAAGAAAAAAGTATTTAATTTTTTCATGTAAATAGCGATACATGATACATATTTGAAATCAGCAAAAATTTTGTAGTAAGATAAGAGAACTTTCGACTATAGTTTACATTTTAAAAATTGAAAATCCTTCTCATTTCTCGAAAATGGCTGGATTAAAAAATGCAGTCATATTATATTTGAATCACTCCTAAAAAAAGTGCCTGTAGAATGTATCAACAGATTTCGAATACGAGTTCAAACAAGCGAGTTATTCAGCATTATTGAAAATGACAATTTCTCAATTTTCGCTCATAACTCAAGTTCTATGCGCGATAAGCTGGATCTGTTTACAGATTCGGATTAGTCAGGAAAAACGAGCTAGAGAATGTGTTATCAGTTTTCTTCTAGCTGCTATAGTTCTCGAGATCCCTTCAGTAGACAACGAATTTTGCCCACCCTGTACAGCCGTTCCTGTTGTTTTTTCAAAAGAAAGAAAAAAAACAATGGTTTCGAAATTTCAAGACTACGTCAGATACAAAATAATTCACAGTAGTATAACTCTCCGGTGATGAATATTTTAGTTTTCGAATGATTTGATTGACCGAATTTTTCAATTTTGAATTTGATATGAAGCTCAAAATACCAATCTCTGTATGATTAAAATTGATGAATTGGAGAAAAATCCACATGGCACTTATGAAAACTTTGATGAAATGTACCAAATTATTTAAGAGCTTCTTGCACTGATGCCGAAACATTCAGACATATAGGTCACAAAACATCAAATATGATAAATTCAAAGAAAATTTTCTTACATAGCTATGCCTCTTCTGGACGAACTTCAAGAACGATGTCATATCTGGTCTTCCAAAGTGATTAACAGCTTTCAGACCAGTAAAAATGGACGTCTTTGACAGCCGTTGAAAATGATTTTCACAAATGTACTGGAAAAATCAAAATTTATTTCATTATTTTATTTTTTTTCAGGAAAAAATTGCACTGTTAAGTGCTGCTTCAATGATTTGTCTTGTAGCGATAAAAATTACAAATATTTACCAGCATAGTTGTCCGAAGATCAAATTTGTGGAAAAACTGGGTGATGAAAATGTGTATTTCCAGAACGTTGGTGACATCTTTCTTCTCGACATCTCTCAACACGTCTATAAACCATTCGAAGTGTTTATGTGAAGGACAAATCCACAAAAAGTAAACCTGAAATATTAGTATCGATTCAATATCAAAAAATTACACAGAATGATTCACGGAGATCAACAATTAAATGGATCTACATCAACGGCATCGCTCAAAGTGTTCTATATTTCAGAGGGTTAAAGTTCTTGAAGTTTTCCCGAGATGGCGCTAGTGAATTTATGTTCACAATGCTACCATCCATCAGGGATTAGGTTCCTGGAATTATTTCGGTATATGTATATGACAAGGTAAAGGTGCAAACTGATGAAAGCGTTTGTCGCTCAAGCGATGACATTTGAGTTGTCAGATGCTCTCCCGCCAAAATCGCGCGATTCTTTTTTTGTAGTTGAATAATTTCAACTTCAAGAAAATGGCGGGATATTCAAAACATTCTCGACTGTCATGATTATAGGCACTTGTTAACAAAATAAGCTCTTGGTCATTATATAGAAGTTAAATACAATCATTGTTTAAACAATGATACAATGGATGAGGAATTATGAGTATATTGAAAAGTATTTTTTCAACTATTCTCTTAGAAGAATTATTATCATTATTAATTCAATCCTTCGGAAAATATAGGTATAAAACCAATTACTATACTTGTTAAAGAACCAGATCCACGCGGAAATAAATTCATACAATTTAAAATGTGACATTTCATTAACAATCGCGCGTTTTCGTAATGACAGTTGTCAGCCACAAATAACTGACATTGGGCAAAAAAAACGCGCGTTTTATATTTTTCGACGCGTCCATGAGTACGAGCCTTAAGTCGTGCTGATGATCTATAAAAGCGTAAAATTGGAGTATACAGATTCCCTGGGTGATATTACTAGGTCACATTAATGTCTTGTTGAAAATAGTAACTTCATCTACACAATTCTGTAAAGGTGTTAAATCGGATGGCCAATTCATGATAATTAAAATATTCAAATTTTCGCACGCATTTAATAGGGAACAGTGTGCTATCTGTTGGCTGTAATTTTCGAACTTGGTTGGACTCACTGATGACGAATCCGGTGGCAAAATAGATTATGTCCGGCCGCCCGTATGCACGATAAGGGCGTACTGAGAATCCTATCGGCCTGAATCTTTCAGGGAGGGTTGCGTTATGAAATTCGACAGTTAAGTTCGTTAATGAGCAAAATCGTCCAAACGGTTTCGGAGTAAGAGCGTTTTGAAATTTTGAGGTTATTTCCGTGATGGTTCGGAAACTACTGAGACGATTGGATTCAAACTTGGCAGTTATTTGAAATACAACAACACTCAACTTGTCGCAAAATTTCGTCGAGATCATACTGTCACCAAAAAAATTTTCGACATTTGTTTCGAAAAAATTTTTTTTTGGAAACTGTCCAGACTTTGAGCTCCATACTTCACTGCAGCTTACGGAATTTCAGTCTGATATGATAATAATAATTAGAGGAATCGGGAAAAAATATGTCGAATTTCGTGGATTTTTTCTAGGTATCGTTGTTTTTTCCGGAA
Source organism: Myrrha octodecimguttata (assembly GCA_958510865.1). NCBI lineage: Eukaryota > Metazoa > Arthropoda > Insecta > Coleoptera > Coccinellidae > Myrrha > Myrrha octodecimguttata. Next base: position 83,100,662 of record OY294056.1, read on the forward strand.
GAACTCATAGAAGACCTTGGAATGCCTTTCACTGTTCGAATACGTTGCCAGGCCGGTCCAATTCCCGTGAGCACGTGCGCAAAAGCTGCTGACTTCACTTCAGTGCTCTTCTAGGTTTTTCGAGATCGTTTCGTTAGTAAAGAGCTTCAAGACAATATTTTAAACAGTGCACAAAACTTCAGTTGGATCTGATATTTATTTTCGGAGATATCAGACAAAATGGGTCAAATTACCTACTTACACAGACCCATAAAATTCTGAAGACCAATGTTCCATCTTACTTGCGGAATCGATTGACCCTATACCGTTCCTTTAACCGGGTTAATACACGAAAAAAGATCTTGTTAGTGACTCCAAGACACTGCACGGCACTGTTCCAGCGTAGTTTTTCCTTCTGCACTGCTAAACATTACAACTCGCTCCCAGCTCAGTTTTGGGTTTGCTCAATTACAAAAAAAGATTGAAGGATATGCTCCGCTCTCTCTACTTTGATAATTTCACACCCGACTAGTTTCGTTCTTTCTCTGCGTGTTTCAGTGCGATGATTGTATTTGATTTTATATGAGTGTTTTTATTTAGGTTAAGTTTAAAATCAGCTCAGCTGTAACTTCGCCTTTTCGTCATACTTTTTTTTTTTCTTATGAGTGTATTGATTTAAGTGACGAATAAAGATCATTATTATTATTATTATTATTATTATTAAATTTCGTGTTTTTCCCGAGTATCGTTGTTATTTCCGGCATAACACAGAAAATACCGATCCAATCATGATGACACTTAGTTGGATTTCGTGATGATCATATCATTATGACATTGAAGTTATAATTGAAATTGATTTCTAGAAGAAAGTTTATATTATATCATCGCTTCTGCTTTTTCGGGAATATCTGATATTTTCGTGATATTAGAATAATGAATTTGAGTGATTTTGCGGAATAGGAAATCTAAGCCCTGGAACATTTCGAGTTTCTAGATTATTCCTTCGCAAAGTTATCTTGTTTAAGTTTGCCGGAAGCGGGTTCAATTTACCTTTTTACAAGACACTCCAGAGTATCTGTTCGTCGATGTACCGAACACTAGATCGTTAAGTATAGAGGCGTATGGAGTTACTCCAATTCCTCCACCAACCATAACTGCTACTTCGAACTTGTACCAGTCTTGGTTTCCACCTCCAAATGGCCCCTCCAATAGTATTTTCGGATGATCATCCGGGTTGAAATGACCAGGATCGAAATAGTTCCTCAATTTCCAAGTCCAGGGTCCTGAAAATAAAATTATTTATTGAAAAAAAATTTAACTTATGAGAGTAAAGATTGTCTCACCTTGTGCTTTTATGTGACAAGAGAGAAAGTTCTCATGAGGTGCTGAAGTTAGAGTGAAAGAATGATATTCTCTGTTCTTGAAAGCGCTGCAAGCTAGACGAACCCATTGGCCAGACAGATATTTGAAATTTGGCGGACGATAAAACATAATTTTTATAACATCTGAAGGAAGCAATTCTGTTTCGATAACATCCAATGGAATATATCTTGTTCTTAAACTAACAACCTGGAAGAAAAATAAGATGTAAGTTTGATCCTCATATTGTTATTCGTCAAAGAATATAGCTTAAGAATGCGATTAACAAATTAATTTTCTTTCGATATCTGCCACATAAAAAAAACACTGCAAATTTTACACAAAGGTTTATTATTTTTTTAGTTTAATAACCCAATATACCATTGATAACTTAAACAACTCAAAACCGAATGCTATGATTCATTTTCGACATTATTGGAAATTTGCAGCGTTTTTCTTTATAACTCGGGAACCACTTGTCAGAAATCGTCCGGGTAAAACTTTTTAGGTTGAGTTATGCAACAGTAATCAACGTTAAAAATTTCATAAGAATTGGGTAATAAGTTTTCGAGAAAAAATTCTTTTTCCCCACCAACCCCCCATTTAGAGCCCTTAGGGTACACCGATCCTGCTGAAAAGCTTGCAGGATCAACCCAGAGTAACACACGATTTTTCTACCAAGATTCAGAGATTTCCGTTCAGTACTTCCAGAGAAAAGCCCCGGACAAAGGACGGCGGACGGAAGGATTTTTTTTATTCGTTTATTCAAATCTACATACTCCAAAACGTAAACTGTGAAATTTCCAGGGGGGCTTAAATTTTTTTTTTGGTTTGTCGATCACTAAGGTTTATTATTTGATAAAATCAAATAACAAACCAATTGAATTGAAAATTGGACCCACTTTCTAAATAACAGTTTGGAAAATGGACTTTACATGAACCACAAAAATTGTTCATTTTACTCATAGGATCAAATTTTAATGGAGTGAACTTTCAATTCTCTCATTTTTTAGGTTTTTACTCCCAAAATTTGTTTTTTTTAGTTTTTCATGAAAACATTTCGCATATTATAATAGACCAAGTTTTCGGAGGAAAGTATCATATTCTACGAGCTCAAAACAATAAAAAGCAACTGCTTGAGGCGAATATGAATTCCTCATTTCTGCCCGCATGCTCTGAGGAACAACGTGCTATTGTTTTCCTAAACAAAAATTTTTTGTAAACTTCTGATTTCGATCAAATTTCGCACAGACGTTGATATTTCGAAACAGTGAACCACATTTCAGTCTGATTCGATTTCGATTTCCGGAGATATTTTAAAAAAAACTTGATATTTTCGGAAAAACTCTAAAAATATTGATCAAATCAAAATTAAACTCGGTAACTATTTGGTGAATGCTGATGAAAAATTTTGTGCGATATTTCGTGATGATCGAGTCATTAGAATTTGAAGTTTTTTGGCCAGCTATCAAAAAAGTATCAAAATTTTTTTTTTAAGTCAAGTATTAAACATGGGTACTGTAAAACTTTTATATATATTATTATATATTTATATATAATATCTTTCGATATATTCTACTGTCTCTGAAGTATTTTCATTATTATGAAATCATCAAACTTGTTTAAAATGTTTAACGAAGTTTTCATTAGAATTTTTATGTGTCTATTGATTTCATTTCAGTTTCACGTTCCTGCTACAATAAATATAATATATTGAAAGATATCATTCGATCAATTATTGATCTAATAGTGTATATAAATATTCACCTTGTCAAGGATGTAAGTGATTCCTGGTACCAAGAGAAATATCCAAAATCTTGGTGGGCCAGTTAACCTTGCTAGACCATGAATTAGACTGAGCAAATATAGACCTATATACAAACTGTGGGTTGACCAGAAGTAGTTGTAAGCCTTCTTCCTAATCGTTGGATGAGCAAATATCACTATTATACACATAAAAATATAAAGTAATATTCCTGTGACACCTGGAATCAAAAACTCATAAATTTTTATGATTGTCACATGTGTTTTTAATAACAAATTCTTGAAAAGTTCGTTGTGATCAAATGAAAACATCCTAATGTGATAATTCTATGACTTTCGACGTGGATCAAACCAACAGCCACAAAATCACTCCTTAAAACAAGGCTGACTAGTTTTAATTTCATTCTAAAACCATCTTGAGGGGTAGTTTCGAAATGGTCAGTACATTTCAAGATAGAAACAAAAACATCTCACAAAATATCTTTGTTTTAACCAACTGAAAAGTGCCGTTTGAACTCAAAATTGGAAATTTCTATCGACAATTTGACAGTTGAAAGATGCGGCTAACCAGTGAGCATATAAACGTGATATTTTGACGATCAGGAGTATTTTTAAAAAATTTTCAAATTCGACACAGTAAGCACATACAAGCCCCTGCACCATTTTGCAATCCAAGAAAATGGTTCTAACTATGTGTAAATTTGTTTTTTCTGCACCAAAATCTTAATTTATCTGTCCAAAAGGAGTAATCTTACCAATTGACAGTTTCAAACTAAATTGAATCATTAAACAAAACGATTTTGAGTAACCAAAACTTCTAACAGATGGGTCATCCGCCGTATAGCCCTTGTTTGGAACCCAATTATTTATTTTTATTCCCGCCAATTGAAAATGAATAGAATCATTTCAAACAATAGGACGGGGAATCAAAAAACTCACCAGTTATAGTTTGAAATAACCAGAACGTTATTCCAGGTCGCACATCGGACGCAAATCTGACTTCATTTGTGAGGCACTTCAAGTTTTCGACAGGCTGCGTCGATATATGATAAAAGTTTATAATATGTCCAACTGTGTGTAAAAGTGAGAAGAAAAGAGCTGTACAAGCTGCAATCTTATGGAATTGAATGTGGGCATCTAATGGAATATATTGTTGCATGGAAAATTCCTTAAGTTTGGTTAAAAGATTCCTGGACATCGTTAATAGGAGGATGCTATAGCAGAAAGACAAGGAGGCTGCTGAACCTCTTGTTACTGCTATTCCTACGCCCATGATATGGCGAAGATCTGTGTGTTCCGCCATGAAAGAGTAGTCTGCAAAGAAGACAATGAGTGAAAAAAATTATCATGCAGATTGTGCAGTGTATAACTCAAACTGATTTTCTCTGAATTAAATTCGACTTAGAAATAAATTTCTAATGAAATACTCTGCATTCAACTCAAATGTAATGAATTGAATTTGAATATGAAGGGTGTTTCAAATTGCGCGTTTTTTTTAAATGAATAAAATATAGATGGCGCACTGAATTCGTCTGGGTATTTTGACATTTAAGAAGTGTGATGTATGACATTTATGAATATGGCTTCGTACGCGATGAAACAACGCGTTCAAATTGTTGAATTATTTTATGAACATCAGCGTTGTATCAAAGGGTTTGCAGGAAATTACGTGGATTTTAGGGTTTACATAATCTCCCATCTCAAAGCACTATTGGTCGAATTATTGAAAAATTTCAAGAGACCGGTTCGGTGGAAGATCAAAAAAGTGAAAAATACAGTCGTAGCGGTCGTTCACAAGAAAATATTGGTTTGGTTCGTGAAAGTGTTGCTGAAGACTCTGGAATGTCCATTAGACGACGTCCACAACAAGTTGGGCTTAGTGGGTCCACAACATGGCGTATTTTACACAAGGATCCAGCTCTGAAGGCATATAAGGTTCAAATAACACAGGAGCTAAAGCCAGTATATCATTTAAAACGTCGTTGATTTGTCAATTTCATCGATGAACAACCAGCTGATTTTTCTCAAAAAATCATGTTTTCCGATGAGGCACATTTTCAACTTGGTGGCTTGCATCCTAAACGAGTCACTATTTGGTGTGCATTGTGGTCAGGTGGACCTTACTTCTTCGAAAATGCTGCTGGTGAAGCTGTAACTGTCAATGGTGATCGATGCCGTCGGATGATAGTAGAATTTTTGTGGCCTGAATGAATGAATAGTGATCTAGAGGACATTTGGTTTCAACAGGATGGCGCTACACCTCACTTTGCAAATGACACAATTGATTTATTGAGATAAATATTTCCTGGACGAAAAATCTCCAGAAGCGGTGATGTCAATTGGTCACCAAGATCATGTGATTTGACACCGATGGACTATTTTCTTTGAAGTTATGTGAAAAGCGAGGTCTATAAGAATAATCCACAATCGATGCCTGAACTAAAGGATGAAATTATTCGTCTAATTAGTGAGATAGAGCTTCAATTATATCAAAATGTCATTGAATACTGCAGGAGGAGGCCATTTGCAGATATTATTTTCCGTATATAAATGTCATTACTGATACCTCAATCACCAATGAAAAGTTTTTTGAAATGAATGCAAATCATGTTTTTATTTATTTAAAAAAACGCGCAATTTGAAACAGCCTTCAGATCAATGAGGTTTCACCTAATGAACATAAGACATTCATGTTCTACTTACGTATGAATCTTTCTACGAAAAGGGCTATCGTGACTACATAAAAAATAAATAAATAAAATATGTTCTGTCTATTTTCTTCTAAAAATGTAATCAAGCCATCCCATTTAGCTCGTAGAGCTCCTCTTTCCGACTCTGTTGATGGCTCTATATGGAAACTGGTCATTCTGTAATGAGAATCATCAGTATATTGAAACCGAGAAAACCTATTCGGTTCATTATTACCTAGCAACATTCGTTGAGGTATCCAAGAAATTCTGTTTGGCACCTTTGCAGTCCAAACCTATTGCCACAAAATCACCTTTGTATTCCTTCATCATCTCTTTGAAGTCTGAATAAGTTAGGAAATTCTTATGTTGTAGACCAGCATCCTGTGTTGATGAAGATATTTTTTTAATTTCTTACATATTGCAGCGAACGACGAAAATAAACAAAGACAGAGAAGCAACTTTTCTCTCCAGTAAGTGAGTTTTCATATATACGTACTTCTAGGGTCCCTATTCTTGAATCGGGGATGAGAGAAAATAGACGTATAGACGCTGTTGTCAAGGAAACGCGGTGGAACGGTAGAGAACGTTCATACCATCACATTCAAGAATAGGGTCCTAGGTTCGTTCACATCGTTGTGTATTGTGGCTATTGAGGGGTGTAAGAAGAGTGATGAAACTGATCATTTATCTATGAAAGTTAAAGTTTTTTCCAAACACAGTATTGTCCCCTTCAAAGAACAGCTGAACACCGAGATGTCGTTTTCCCCCGTCTTGAAGAAATCATATTCTTTTGGGTGTTCTTCAGAGTACCAAAATCATGTACCCACAAGATTAATTAGAGAGAAAATGCTCGGATCACCAGATCTATCTGAATAGGGTGCTTGGAGACAAACAGGAAGGCCTTTCTCATCGAAAAACTCTATAATTGAAATAACCATGTGGCTAAGAGGTTACCATGATGAACTATAAACTTATTTCCAATGTTCTGTCTAACTTTAATCTTCCTTTTCATGAGCCTTTCCAAGACATATTTTCCCGTATCTATGTTTTATCGTAGCTCTATACTACACTCACCTGAAACATCCCATCAATGAGTTCTGTAACATGATCATCTGACAAACTGGTAGTTCTTGCTATTTCAACCAAAGACCTCAGCATTTCGGATAATTCTCCTTTGTCTATGACTCCGTTACCATCATTGTCGCACATATCAAATATGATGCGAAGTTTATCTTCAGTTTTTCCTCGAGAAAATAGAACAACTGTATCCAAGAATTCCTGAAAAGTTACTATACAGATTCGAATTTGAAAAAAAGGAAAGGTATAGATATGAGTAAAAAGTCCTAAGAACGCGAATGAGAATATTCAGGATTATCATTAAATTGATTTTTTCTCTGTCTGAGCTATATTCAATGTCTTCACTACTTTTTGATCCCAGATAACATCATGCATTTTTGTGATAACTTGAGCCATATATGAAGGATGCTATGGAATGAAAAATGGCACCGCTGGTAATCTCCCATCAACGTCAACATTGCCCAGAGATCAAAACGTCACAGCCGGTGTTTAATCCGCTTAGGTTCTTTACGCCATTCAGCAGTTAAAAATCCAAGAAGAACCAATAATATCCGAGCAAATACTGACAAAATAAATTATTTTTGCCCTTACCTGAAATGATATGCGACCATCTCCATCCTTATCAACAATATTGAACATTTTCTTCACGAAAATTGCTTCTGATTTCATACCTAGAGCATTGGCAAACTCAGATTTGGTAAGAGATGTTCTCATCACTGTAACCACTTCTCCATCGACGCTAGAAGTTGATCTTCTTCGCCTTTCACCAGGTCGCAGTCCAAAGGTCAGGGCATAAGCTTCCCGGAAGAAATGCTCCAATTTTTTCTGTCTTCTTTCTCTGGTTTCTGCTTTGGCTAATATTATTTCTCTTGCAACCTGCCATGAGAAACATCTGATGAATAACAGATAAGTCTTAATGGTTTCATTGAAATAGGCACCAAGTAAGAAACACTGGCTAAGCGAGAAGATAAAGCATACCTGGGAGCATATAAGATTCTTCTTATTAGACGATAAGAATATCTCCAATTTGTTCATGAACTTCTTCCTCGCTCCCACGGATTCCAATTCCAGAACCATATCATGGTCCCTTGGTACCTTAATCAAAATAACGGGTTTCCTTTTCGAAGAGCTCCCAGCTGATTCTTCTACGTGGACAGACTCGACCGATTTAAAATCAGCGGTCCTCAACTTCTCTCCTTTTCTTCCTATAAGATTGATGGCAACATCTGGTCCAAATCTGATTTTAACCAGTCTTTTGTGGTTGGCGTGGAGCCATTCCTCGACGACCATGGTATCTAAGGGTAGTTTGCCACTGCGTGTTACCACTTCTTCCTGTTGCATCCTCAGACGCCGTCTTCTACGATTTTGGAGTTTCACTACTCCGTAGCCTGCTCCGGCGCAGAATACTGGTACGAACAGGAGGAAGATGCAGGAATATATGTAGGCTATCTCGTTGTTCTGAAGAAAAGAAGAAAGTATCGTGTTAATCCCTTAATGTTGGGCATCACTCACACGTGGATACTTCGATCACAAAGGACTGTATCTCCGAAACTTCAGAAGCCAGATTCAAATATAGCCACGAGAATAGTCGTTTAAAATGTGTATGAATTGTGTAGAAAAGAATTACCTCGAAATAGTCATATCCCTGATGCATAATGCAAGGTTCCATCATGGATGCATTGAGCTGCATTGGCTGAGGACAGGGATCTCCATCTTTCCAGAAGAATACGTCTTTCTGGATATCCTGGGGTTTTATATTGGTAACATTGACGATGATGTCCCAAAGTCTGACTCCACGTATAGTGTTGATTTCACTTGATGTGAAAAGCCTGCAAATATGTCCCAATGGTTATTCCCAAGGAATTTTAATTCAGTTTCTGATGAAAAGTTCACAACCAAGTTCTGAAGTCGCAACAATATTCATGAGTTTGTTGATTCAGGGAGATTTAAATTTCATGCCGATATGCTTTCACTTCTAAAGGGTTTTCCAATAAAAAGAGTTATTTTGAATAGCCCGCTATTTCAGTAGATGTCACTTTTGAAGCTGTCATTTTTTGACATTTGACAAGTAGAAACTACGCCATTAATAAAAATGGAACGATACCCGCTTCAACAACACATTGAAATTATTGAAATTCACTATAAAATGGTGAAAATTTGGCAGAGACGGTTCGTAAAACTCGATCATTTCTGGGTCGTCGTGAAGCACCTTGTCGGACCGCAATGAAGAAATTGGTGGAAAAATTCGAGCTGTTGAGACAAGTTAGTGATGTGAAGAATAAAACCCGTGCACGTCGCTCAATAACAGCAGAGAATATTGCTGCTGTAGCCGAAAGTGTTGAGGAAAACCTAGGTTTGTCCATTCCTCGTCGTTCTTTGGAATTAGGCATTCCACAAACGTCATTACACCGTATTTTGGATAAAGATTTGGGTCTTAAGGCTTATAAAGTTCAGTTAACACAAGAATTCAAGCCGGCCGATCATCAACAACGTCGTATCTTTGCTGATTGGGTCGTTGAAATGCATGAAAATGATCCGGAATTCCATCGAAAAATCATCTTGAGTGATGAGGCCCATTTCCACCTCGGTGGCTGCGTCAACAAGCAAAATTGTCGCATTGTTGAAAAACCTCTCTATCCTCAACGTGTGACTGTTTGGTGCGGTTTATGGTCCGGCGGAGTCATTGGACCTTACTTTTTCGAAAATGAGGCTGGAGCAACAGTTACGGTAAATGGATTGCGCTATCGAGAGATGATTAATGATTTTTTATGGTATTGATCTGGACAAAGTTTACTTTCAAGAAGACGACGCTACGTGCCACACAAGCAACGAAACCATTGATCTTTTGCGGGAAAAGTTTCAGGACCGTGTTATCTCTCGAAGAGGTGATCAAAATTGGCCACGGAGATCTTGTGATTTAACACCTTGCGACTTCTTCCTTTGGGGACACGTGGAAGAGAAGGTCTACGCCAATAGCCCAGCGTCGATTCAAGACCTCAAAGATGGAATTCGTGAGGCTATCGAGGACATAGGGCAGCCACTTTGCGATTTGGTTATGGAAAATTTCATTAAAAGGATATGGTCTTGTAAGCGTGGTCGTGGTGGTCGTTTGCCTGATGTTATTTTCCACTATTAACAGCATAGCTTCTTCTTTATAATGATATGAACATCCGATCATTTATATTGAAAAATGGCATTTTTCTTTGAATATCAAAATAACACCTTTTAATGGAAAACCCTTTACTTCAGAGGTCTATTCAGAACTGAATTCATCATAAATCCTGCAACTTACCCATTCTCCTCATTTTCAAACCAAAATCTATCCGAATCTCTGAGCCTTATGAATTGTTCCTTTATGACTTCTGTGAACAGCTCTCCAGGACCTCCTATGCTCTCAAGCATACCTCCAACATAAACATCCACATTGTCGATATTATTGTTATACACAGACACTAAAGTTTGTAGTATTTCAGGTCTCTCCTTGAACAACTTAGGATTTATATCTGACCAATTTTCTATTCTCTTCAATCTATAATGGGTTCTCAGGGTGTTGTAATCAGGTAGGCCGTTGTCTCTACCACGCATTATGTTTAAGGCTCCTAAATCTCTTCTTGAAAATTCCATTGGTCCGAAGAGTTTGTCCCTTACGTCGGAGCAGAGGAGAGAATCTTCCTTTTCTGCTAATTGGGAGGACATCCCCATTATGAGCTCATCGAAGGAATTGTTTGAAAGGATCTCCTGAAAGTATAAAAGCTGTTAATTCCTAGCTTTTAAGAGAATATAATTCTCTGTTTTTAGTTTTTATAATGGTCTTCTGAAGAGCACTCAAATCTAAAAATTTTCACATGAGAGATTTTCAACAGTAGAGTACCCTTTGATCGACATTCCTCTTTCTGGTACACCCTATATATTCAAGAGACAATCAAACCAAGGAAATTAATAACAATAGGACAATGTATCTTACGTTAGAGTCCCACCATGTGGAGCACAGCCTGAGTGCTAGGTGGCCCATGGACGTTTTCCTATAGTTGCATTGGTTGTCCCTCCTGTACAATCCTGGTGGTATCAAAGAATGTCCGAATCTGAAGGCAGCACTCTGAAATACGTGTGCAATTCCTGGATGTATGTCCTGTTTGTATCCTCCATATTCCGGTAACTTTTGACCAATGAAAGCTGGCAAGTATTCATATACTATAATGTTCTATAAATAAAATAAGGATTTTCTTCAACCATTAGAAGTTAAACATGAGTTGAAAATATATTAAATTCATTATCAAACAGAGATTAACAGCTCAATAACATGGTTCAACTGATATAAAAAGCAATTTGTTCTGAATGGATGTATTTTTTTTTCTGTGTTATTTAAATTTTACGCATGAATCGCTTTTGAATACTTCAGAGATTATCTCTACCTGCATTGTTGCTATGACGTATCTACGGGTCTCTTGGAAAATTTCTTCATCTGTCCAGGTAGGATAACGTTTCTGTATACGTCCAGCTACGACATTATGCCATCGAAAAAATAAAATACTCAGGGCTAATAGAGCCGGATTTTGGTTTGTTCTAGGATCACCCAACACTGAAATAGATAAAGAAATGGAATGCCGGGAATACTTAGCATTAAGAATCAGATAGTACTGGATTCCTCAGTTGAAAGTTACCATTAACTTACAGTACAATCTTTCCATATTTTGTGTTTTCATCATATGTGGCATAGGATTATTGAACAGAGGTACTCTCATCGAGTTTCTCATTGGCATGGTTCCACTCTCATCGGTTCTGAAAGTACCATTTTGGAAGGATCTCATTGTATTAACCCATGGTTCATTAGTGCTATAAACAAAACTTCCATCTATCCAACTTGTGACTCGATTCAACTGGAACATGGTAATAAAAATATTTGTAGCATTTCCATATACAGGGTATCTGAATAACCGAAAAATGAAAGGGGTCATTCTGTGATAAAAATTAAGGTAGGTATTTGGTATGAAATTTTTTTAAAAACCTTCCCCGGAAAAGTTACACCCCTCCGAAGATAAACAGAAAAATGTTTTTTTTTTATTTTCCCTGCATATTAGGCTGAAGACACAAAACTTGGTAGGTATTATTCTTCAATAAGGCTACACATAAAATATCTTACGATTTCAACCCCTTCTAAGCACACATCTGGGTTGGGAAAATTCAGAGGACTCAGAAATGATTTTGAACTTTCATTTGAACGCTATATTTCGTTGATTTTCAACTCTACGTGAATTGTAGAAGCAAGAGAATATTGGACACTTTCATTCAATGGTTAAAAACAGGGGTAGAATCGTTTTTCAACATCTCAGAAATGAAAATTGCTAAAATTTGAAGGTGTCACAGAAAATCGTATGACATTTTATTTTTGGAAATTCCAAGATACAAGTTTTTGAACGAAATGAAAATTCTTATTCATATTTTGCGAATGACCAGTGGCGCACCAGAAAAAAATTTTGGAGGGAAAAGATGACATTGTACCAAAAGCTATATGTTTGGAAGAATTCATTTTATGTGATGTCAATCTACTCACTTGCTCTCTAGGTGCATTAGGGCTATGCCCTGTCTTCTTATCATAGCTAGCCCTATGGAAAGGAATGTATTTATCTCCTCTACATTCCTTATCATACACATCGTCGCATTTTTCTATCTCTATATGATGCATCTCTATGGGGCAGCCACTTTCACTGGACATTACAACTTCGTTCGTGACCAACTGACCGAAATATGATAACAGTGCAGTACGATTCTTCATAGAGCTGAGTCCATCTAAGCCTCTCATGAATAGACGGCTCAGTTTCCTAGCACTGGGCCTGTTTTGACCTGCCAGCATGTACACTCCATCAGAGTAGGCTGACGGTGCTCTTCTGATGAGACGACTGTCTGAAATATACCAAATATACCCAATGAAATTTGAAATGAAAAAAAAAATTAAAAAAAAAATCAATAATACTACTCCGTAGCTTAATACACTCTTGTACTCGAACTTCGACAATTCAGTGTGCCAGTGTGCGTTGACAAAAGCCCGGACGGCCAATTAGATAAGGCAGTTGAGACAGAACAAGCAGCTCTTATGATTTCTCGAATACACAGAAGTGGTGATCGGCTACCATAAGCAATAACTACACCAATCATATCTCCAACAGTCCTGTTTACATGCCCCTTGACAGCAATTGCAAAATAGCGTCGCTCTCCACGCGACTTACATACCTATACGGAAGCGCGATTCATTAATACGACATTATGCCATTCTACCTCCCATTGCAGTCATTCTCCGCACCACTTCAACCGTTGACGACAGTGGTCCGCAGTAAAAGGCAGCACTACTCGTGGGTATTAGAAGAGTCTTAATGCTCGAATACAGCGATAAAACGTACGTATAGCAATAGGTCTATCTTTTTCTTCAAACCTTTGATCAGCGATTTGACGCGTAGTAGCAAAACGGTCTCATGAGCCAGTTATTCTTGTGTTCCTTCGCCTTCATTTGTCCATGCACGACACACACGCATTCCTGTTATTGCAGAACAATTATTGATAAAACGGCATATTTCATCCCCAATCTCCAAAACGAAGAGAAATCTTTTAGGGGCAAAAAAGGTAAGATTATAGTAAGATTGACAATGTGCCTCTCAGCTCTCAACTTGCCCATCCTTGTTGTAGAGATTCTACAAAACTGCATTTGTAGTTTTATATTAAAATTGATTTTATTGAATGTTATTTCTTGTACATATAATATGTAGAAACGTTCATTTGACGGAATCAAAGATGTATGAATTCAGGAAAACATAGTTAATTTGATGGCTTTAGGTTGGTTTTGTCTGTTTGCAGGAAGCCACGACTAGTCTCTCAGTTCAAGAGATATCATAGATACATATTATGTATGTAGGTAGATATTGTTTCTTTGAGATCCATCATTTGTATAACGTTGACATTTCTAGGAACCTGCTTGTTGTAATGACCTACAAACACTTTTATTACTCATGAAATCATATGTGACCTCAAGGCTGCGGTCTGATTATATCACTCTTGATTGATGGATTTATTCAGAACTTACCTCATATGTGTATTTTTCAGTTTAACAATCAGATATCTACTAGGGTCATATCTGTATATGTCCGGAAGGAGATTCGGACGTTTTTGAAAAAATCATAACTTCGGTATTTGTAAGATCAGAATTTCAAATCATTTTGGAATTTCATATCTGAAAAACCAAATCAGTCAGGTAGCGTCCTTGTTTCACGATATACTGCTGCAGTCTTTCTTGGAAGTTTCCAAAAACTGTTTCCAACGTTGCACTCTCCACTGCGGCAACTTCCAGGCGAATGGGGGTTTCTCCTAAATTTTGGTTATTAATGCAACTGCAAATTTTCCCAAAATTACCTTCAGAAAGTATTCGAAATCAGATTTCAAAATTGGGGTTTGGGATTTGCCAGGCATGCACGAAGTGACAACGGCGTTTAGTAGGATAACTTTTTCTGCTATAGAATAATGAAATATTTATTCCTATTCTATGGTACACACGTTTTCTTTGTCAATATAACCCAACAATTTCCGTTTGCGATTTGTCAGTAATATGACAGTATGACAGTCTATGCTCTTCTTTTTCTATTTGTTGGTCGTTGTCTTCTACTCTAACCAGATCGAAGTGTAGCTATCTCTGTTTTCCTAAGTGACACATTTGACGTCCTTTTCTTTCCGAGAAAGTTGAATTCGACGTTGCCACATCGTGCACTCAAGACAAATCCCTTTAAATGCAAATCCCTATTTTTATTTTTCAGTTTTAGGTGATCAAACATTTCTTAAAAATATAATATTGAAATTATATGTTTCAAATGTGATGTTCTAAAGGTTTTTCATGAAAATTACTGCATTTTCGTTTGCAGGAAAAACCCCCCTTGCTTCCTTCGATTCCTACAATATTCGGGTGCGAAATGCTTCAACCCCTCGAAGAATGGTGGTTCGAGAGGCCGATTTCGGTGGATATTGAAATGGCGACGAAACTCACGCTGAACGGCCACAGGTTCATGATTCCTATTGAAAAAAAAAATACGAAGTCCTAACGAATCCAACGGCCACATCCCCGCATCTGTCGACCCTATAGTACGAGCCGTTTCAAAAATGTCCGATTCACAAATTCAAACACCCAATGTTGAAATATTCAACGAAAAACTTTTTTCATTTCCGATATTTTTCAATGTTCAATATGAGAAACAGTGATTTCTTATTTTCAACTATAACCGAAAATTTATATTTCAGTTGATTAAAATGAAATGAAAGAGAACTCACCTTTTGCACCCCAATTTGGATGAGCAATGTTGTTGAACCAGCCATCATATCTTTGTTTTTCAGCTCTGTCATATGATTTCTCTGAAATGAAGATAATATTGTAAGGGTTATATAGAAAATCGATACTACCAAAAATAAGTTCTTCGTTCCTGGCTTTCTTCACAAAGTGTTAAAAAAAAATTATTTCAGGACCAAATGCGATCGGATTGAAACTCGGTAATATAGTGGTAGTTTCATTTATTAGTATCATATCGTTGGTATAATTTCAAAAAATATATTTCTTCCTCGGTATCGTTAATATTATCTGATCAGGAAGAAGTTTTGTATAATAATTTTAATAATAATGACAATAACAGAGTAATATTACAACAATAACACTAAACACAATAATCGTCAATTGCAGATTTTCAATTGAAAAATTACTGATACTATAAGGTTCAAGTTCCAAAAAATTCCTGAAAACACTTCACTTAAACTGTTTGAGGTTTTCGATTAGTTCAACTTACGTTGGCAGTTTATTGTAAAATCTGATGCAGCTGTAAAATGTTCCCTGGTTTGTAAATGTTTATCTGTTTTTTGGAAAAGTTTAATTTATCGTTCTGGTGTTTGGAGCTGTTTGCGGTAGGGTTGCTTCAAATAAACGTTTATTTTTGTGAAGAAAAAGAACACATTCCTGAATATAAATTCCATACATGGTCAACATGTTATTTTCTTTGAATTTACCTCTACACTCTTTGCAGATACGTATCGGTGAATAAATAGGTTTTCTGACGAGATTTGGGCCTGAATCTCAGAATTGATTCAGAGAACATTTGCTCAGATCTATGAAAATGTGTGCCATTTTACATTTTCTTCGTAATTTCAGATCGTCAGATCCCGATAGAGTAACCCATCATAGGGTAATTGAAATAAATGATGTCAGTTCAATTTGCATATCTACTGAGTGAAGAACGTTCAAATTACTTTCCTTGAAATACTTTGTTTCGGAATGAAGCAACAGATGAACAACAGTAAAGGAAGTCTAAGAGTATATTGCATCATTTCTGTTGGATCTTTGGTATTTCAAGAATATTCATTTCCGAGAAATCGCATTGGTGATCATGTAGGAATTTGAGGCAAGGATTCGGCAGAATTATTGATTATTATCAGACAGGCTTTTGAAGTGTAAGTACGAATACAAAAAAGTTAATTTCATTTAATTAAATTTTCAAAGATTTTTGAATTTGTTTTCAAACAACAATTTTGAGATAGTCTCACGGACTTACGGTTAAATGCATTGGGTGATCCTTTCTTTCAACGATTTTGCGCTGCGGAACAGAGCGTATTATCATTTCGCTTGAATGTCTGTAATTTCCTAATGTATCGCCGAAAATGGTCCCTAACGACACTGATGAAGAATCCGAGTTCAATTTAAATACTGTACGGCCGTCCGGTCGTTGTCACGATGAATTACGAAAGAAACAAGCTAGCGAAATCAATTAGACGGTTTTATTAGAAATTTCCAAAGATTTTTTCTTTTTGGGCGTATGTTCTGGGAAACGGCGTTCTATCGTTTTGTCCAAATGTCTGCAGTTTTCGAATTATTTCCTGAAAATGGTCTCAAACGGTTGGACTAGCTGATGGGGAATCCATTGTAAAAATCGATTCTTTCCGGCAGGCCGGCCAATGACACGATAACTGTTGAACGGAGCAGGCTAACGATTCGAAACTTTGAGGGTAGGTCGCGCATCGAAATGCGATTGAGTTTGTTAGTGAGTAAAATCCACCAAATGGTTTCGGAGTTATAGTCGTTTCAACTTTTGAGACTATTTTCCTGATATTTCAGGAAGTACTACAGCGATTGGATTGAAACTTGGCAGTCAGTTGGAGCATAACGACAAGCAACGTTTAACGAAATTTTGTTGAGATCGTACTGTCAATAAAATTTGAAATTTTTTTTTCCGAAAACATTTCATAATATCTCAAAAACAATTTATGCTCGTACCTTGAACTCCATATGTCACAGCAGTTTACTAAATTTCTGTATGCTACGATACAATTTTTTTGCAGACATTGCGAAAAATATGTCGAATTTCGTGTTTTTTTCTGGATAACATTGTTTTTTGCGGAATTTATTTATTTATTTATTTAATGGAATAAATGACAGGACAAACCCAAAAATATGTACTCACCAATAATTACAGTGGTGCTTAAAACTAAAATACAAAGAAAGGGAAAAATCCAACGATTCATCCACAATATGCATATATCAAAACATAATAAATGATAGAAAACAAGAATACTACACAATTAACTTTTTTCCACAAAAAATCGCCTCAAGGTACCATAAAATTCTCAAATGATTGAGAAAAAGGATCCACATCATCAAGACTGCATATCGAATTAAATGATTTAAGGCAAGAAATACCAATTCTTTTTTTCCATTCCTTATGAAATTCTGTATGAACTTTAGAGCTGTCATTTTTCGATGAAGTACTGGATTTAAATTCGATATAATATGTATTTTTGGAAATATTGGGGAAAAATAATTTTGAATGAGTATATCTGCGGAATAAATGGGAATCAATTCGGAACACCCTGTATAATCGAAAATATTGTTGCATGAGATAAATATTCATCTGATACATCTAGGACAATATCTATACAGGGTGTTTCACCATAAGTTCGATTCCTACCAAAGTTTTTTAGAAAAAAATTTTTTTTTTCGATAAATTCATTATTCTATGCGGGTCGTTCTGGGGACCTATTAGCACAAATTTGGCCCCCGTAAGGTCACCAGTTTCTCGATAAAAATTATTTAAGTACTCCGAGCGGAATGTTTGGAAGGCTATAAAACGGAAACCAATCGATATTTTTTATTCTGTTTTAACACCAGAGTTCAGAATGGAGAAAAGTTGAACCTCCAAAGATTTTAAAAATTTTGGGTGAAATTTTTTTTTCACTGTAGACATGTAAAAAAAAGTTGAGTTTGAATTTTGGAAAAATTTGTTCACGGAAAATCCTAAAAAATTGAGTCCATTGAAATAATGCTATCCAATTTGGCAATCGAAAACAAAAAATTCAAACTTTGTAGGTTTTCCGCCATTTTGAAATATTTTATCCCGAATTCTACAGAACAATTGAATTGACCACCAATAAATACTAAGATGTGACCAAAAACCGTTATCTTAAAGGTCACGCATAACTCACCACAGTTATCGGAATATTGCTCAAAGTTGACATTAAACACCCTGTATCTCGCTTATGGGTCGAAAACATATGTCATAAGGCAAAAATGTCTTTCCCAATGTCATCTATACGGCTATATATGTTTGACCAGTTCATGGTGAAACACCCTGTATAATATGCAATTATTTCGCGAAGACTTATCTTTACTTTTGTGAGTTCGTTTATTCCGTGACCTGAATACGGAAATATATAGAATCATCAGAATTGACTTCCTGATTTTTTTTCAGATGTTGAACTAGTTCGCAGAAATCCTTCAGCACCACCGATTCAAATAAATTATATCATAGATCGAAATATAATGAGATCACGCTAAAAAAAAATTCAACCGGAATTTAGCAAGCAAGGATCCGATGACGATAAGATCGTAATTTCCCATAATTAATTTAAATAAATCGAGCCATACAATACATCAAAATGTACCATTCACTCGATTAATTCGCACGTGTCTCATCACCATAGTTATCATGAATAAAGAAAAAGTAGGATGCTATTCGAATTCAGCATCCTTCCATTATCTGATGTCTTTTCACGTGTACCAAGTCGCTTGGAGTTGAATGAAATGCAACCGGAATTCCATGAAGGTCGGCCTACTTTGGGAATGCCTTCTCGTGTCCTACACTGAGACATTTCTCGACCCAAGGAGGTGGCATTTAATCCTTTGAATTTTAATCGCACGCACTCAGCTAGTTGTCGCAGGATTAGCTGAAATTCTACTGGATAGTATTATTTTTTAGGTTTTTATGAGTTTTTACTCCCAATATCTGAAATAGAACTATTAAAAATCTAGAAAAGCACTGCCGTGAAGGCAGCAGCTTTTGCGCGTATGTTCAATGTAGATGACCCCTTCGGCTTCGAATTTTAACTTGCGCGTGAAAGATGCTGCCTTCACGGCAGTGCTTTTCTAGATTTTTTTTCGATAAATTACTGGATTTTAAATCGATCTAATCTGTATTTTTGGAAATATTGGGAAAATAAAATTTTGAATGGGTATATCTACGGAATCATTGGGCAGATTTTACCCATTCACGAATTCGACCTTCGTGATTAAGCCCCAAACCTTCTCTACAAATATCGAGTTTCTAAGTCGTTTCTTCCGGAAGTTATTCAGTCGGCCGTTCGGCCAACCGTAAAAACAATAACTTCCGGAAGAAACAACTTAGAAACTCGATATTTGTAGAGAAGGTTTGGGGTTTAATCACGAATCACGAAAATTGCCTAATGAACAATACAGGAACAATACAAACGATAAAGAACGGGAACTGTGACGTTTCAGAGTACAAATCTGACTCTTTCATCAGACAAAGAAGAAAATTTCGAGAATTCCATAGCTTCACGTCCTTGAGTAAACATAATTGATAGTGTTCACAGGGATAGGAACCAAGTTGTTTGTGTGCGCCGTCTTATAATTTATCTGTGTTCGTCCATAACATTCTATCAATGGTAAATTCAACATCAGAATATTCTATCAAGAACTCATATGAATTCGTGGCATTTAGTAAAAATGTCCTCCTTCTAGAGGGTTTCTCCCTGTTCTCATTGGATGTGGTTTCTTTATTCACCAATATACCTAGAGAACTTATAATAAAACTGATTAAAAAAAGGTGGTGTTTTATAGCGGCTTATACGGACATGCCAAAAGAACTATTCTTGGAAATTATAGCATTCATACATGACTCGAGTTACTTCCAATTTAATACTGAATTTTACCAACAAGTAGATGGTACTGCTATGGGCAACCCTGCTAGTCCATCGTTAGCGAACATCGTTATGACCGAGCTCATCCACCAAAGTTTGAAGAAACTTAGGTTCATGATTGAATTCATAAAACTATATGTAGATGATCTCATATTGGCGATTCGACCACAGAATGCAAATGAACTATTGTCCACCTTCAACGATTTCCATCCACGCATCCAATTTACGATTGAAGAAGAAGAGGATAGTGCGTTAGCCTTTCTTGATCTTAAGGTTATACGAGACGAAAGTGGCTCTTTGTCTACATGTTGGTACATGAAACCATCAAACTCTGGACGGGTTATGAATTTCAAATCTGAAACATCAAGATCCTACAAAGTTTGTACAATTAAAAATTTACTTCATAAGGATATAAATCTGAGTGCGCCTCAATTCCACGAAGAGAATCTCAATAAGATCAGAGATTTGTTGGATATGAACAGCTATCCAAGAACACTAGTGAACAAAATAATTAATGAGTATAGCCCAGTTAACACTAGTGATTCATATCGTGAGGAAGAACAAACAAAAAGATATTTTAGATTCCCTTATATCCCATCTCTCAGCTACAACGTTGCGAACACAATCAAAGAGAAATTACCGAACTATAAATTGGTCTTATACAACCTCAAGACTGTACGTTCATTATTTTCTGGTTTAAAAGATCTGACTCCTCTAAACAATAGGTCTAATGTGATCTATAAAATACCGTGTTTAGGATGTTCAAGTTGTTACATTGGACAGACAAAACAACTTCTAAAAATCAGAATCAAACAACATAAATATATGATTGTGACGAGAGATTTAGGGACAAGGAAAATACCACCGCTCTTGCCGCACATCGTTTTGCAGAGGGTCATATTTTCGATTTTGACAGCACTACAATTGTGGATTATGAGACTAATAGAAGGAAAAGAAACCTAAGTGAAATGATACATATAAAACTGAATGATACAGTTAATTACAGGACGGACGCGGAAGATCTAAGTCAGGTGTATTCAGATTTGCTGGCCAGATACCGAGAATTCCACATCCCATAACTATGTAAAATCGCCGCACATAGAAATAATATTAATCATGCGACGGGTTGTTGGAATTTTATTGACATATGAAATAATCACCCTTGTTGTTGTGGATTCATTCGATGTTTTGCTCCGTTCAAGTATCAAATTTTAATCCTATGTGTCCCTTAATATCATCTTTCTTCAACTGAGTGGACTTTATTTTACTTTAATTCCAATGTTGTATTTATACATATATATTGTACTTGTTTTTATACCAATTTTTGTTTCTCTGTAGCCTTGATAAAGTCTGAATATATGGACGAAACGTCGGCTTAGTTCAAGTTGGTTGTACGTTATTTGGTTCCTATCCCTGTGAACACTATCAATTATTTCGAGAATTATTTTCTTTCGATTTCCGTTTTGATTTGAGACTTTTTGACAAATCGAAACGAAAATCGAAAGAAAACAATTCTTGAAATTTTCTGCTTTGTCTGATGAAAGAGTCAGATTTGTACTCTGAAATCACAGTTCGCTATGTTTATCGTTTGTATTGTTCCTGTATTGTTCATTAGGCAATCTTTTCTGCAAGAAACTGCCCTTGACAAATAGTTTGATACTGCAATCCGCAAGGGCGTTATTCATGAAAAAAACAATTTTTTTGTTGTCTGGCAGTATAACTACGTATATACAGCGCGCCATCTTCCAGGAGCATCTTGCGATTGCCACCTTCGAGTGCAAAATACTTTGATCGATGTGCATGATGTGCATCCTTTAGTCGCATCAGGTAGCTGTATCTGCGATATTGCAGATTTACTAACACCGTAACGACATTGGAAACACTCGGTTCATGTGGATTCCCACAAGACTAAAACGTCCAACATCTAACTAAATAATTACTTTTATTATAATTGAATATGAAATATTCATTACTATTCATGTTATCATATGAATTTGTCATAAGAATAAGTACCTAATAAACCAGACCAATTAATCGAATGAAACGTTACAATTATTTTCTATAGGTGTTTTTGAATCTGAGACTCTTTTTTCGTGAACTAAATAATGAAATAATAAATACCTTTTGTAATAAATATTCACAAATATAATTTGGTTTCAAATATGTGTATTTAGCGACGAAGACTACCTTAATATATATATTCGACATTTTAACTGAATGAAATGGATCATTATAACTTATTTTTGTCGAAATGAATATACTGTATATCTGTGTTCACGAAAATATCAGGAAAATAAAATTTCAAACGAAATTCTATGGAATCATCAGGTAGATTTCACCCATTCGCGAATTCGACCTTTCTGATTAGGCCTCCTGTTCCTTCTGTACAAATATCGAATCTCTAATGAATAGTTTCTTTCAGAAGTTATAATATTTACGGTCAACCTCGGGCCAGTCGTTTTATGTTTTGGTTATTTGTGATGACAATAAAAGAAGTAAGAACTAATGAATAAGCTCTGTATTGGGGATGAAACTGGGTCACCGAAGGATTGGTTCTAGTGCACTTTAAACTACTGACCAAATGAGTAATAATTGTGAGGTTTATATTACTGATATTCAATGGTCATATTGGAGTTGGCAAAAGTTTTTTCACATATCGTTACTCATATATTAGTACTGGCACAAATTAACCTCATTCTAAAGAAGATAAATATTGCATAAAGATTTTTGAAATGGCCTTTCACTTGTTGCAACCTTGAAATGTACCAGCAGGAGTTTGGGAGATACAGAACACTAGCTTTTGTGTTTTCACGAAACCAATGCTGTCAATACTGAATATTGGTTTATACCTACGTTGAAATGTTTTCCTTATATTATTTATTCTTAAAAAAATCGCGCAATTTGCAACAACCTTTATTTACGTTCTGTGGTACGCTTCCGTTAACCAGTTGGTGCTATTCGTGTTTTCTACCATCTTTTGTTCATACACGACATGTGCACATCACAGTCATGCAGTACAATGAATCAAACGGCAACACCTCGACCCCTGTCAAAGCTAACATGGTGATTATTTCGACTTCTTCGAACTCGGGACATTTTGTTTCGCTCAACCATTGTATAATTCATACTATGACTTAACACAAGTCGACGGCCAGCAATAAGTAAAAAATTTCAAAAAGCACTGCCGTGAAGGCAGCGAATTTGAACATGCACGCAAAAGCTGCTATCTTCACGGCAGTGCTTTTCTAGATTTTTTTCGAGAAATTACTGGATTTCAATTCGATCTGATCTGTATTTTTGGAAATATTGTAAAAATAAAATTTTGAATGGGTATATCTGCGGAATCATTGGGCGGATTTTACCCATTCATGAATTCGACCTTCGTAATTAAGCCCCAAACCTACTCTACAAATATCGAGTTCCTAAGTCGTTTCTTCCAGATGTTATTGTAGAGAAGGTTTGGACCTTAATTACGAAGGTCGAATTCGTGAATGGGTAAAATCCACCCAATGATTCCGCAGATATACCCATTCAAAATTTCATTTCTACAATATTTCCAAAAATACAGATCAGATCGAATTGAAATCCAGTACTTCATCGAAAAATTACAGTTCGAAGGTTCATACAGAATTATTCTACAAATTGTTCTAATGACACGATTATCACGAAATTTTGCATGAAGTTGCCTTTCAGCATCTTCAAACTGTCTGCGAAGTTTTATCAGGACTGAATCAGTATTTCCCGAGTTATACCGAAAAAAACAACGTATCGAGAAGAAAACCTCGAAATTTGACATATTTTTTCCCGATGTCTCCAAAACTTATGATCGTATCGAACTGAAATTTGGTACACTGCTGTGAAATATGAAGCTCAAAATGTGAGTGGAATTTTTTTTGGATATAATGATTGGTCTCCGAAAAAAAAATTACGAAGAAAATTTACTGACAACATGATCCTGACGAAATTTGGCTCAAAGTTGCGCGTCGTTATACTCCACCTAACTGCCAAGTTTGAATCCAGTCGCTCAAGTAGTTTCTGAAATAAAAAACAAATAACTTCAAAATTTCAAGTGCCTATAACTCCGAAACTATTCGACCGATTTGGCCCATTAACGAACTTAACCGCGGCATTCTGATGCGCGACCTATATCATTTTCATAGCCCTCTTTTAATATGGCCAATCTGTTGACAAAAACTTCGCCAAGTCATTCCTTCTGAAGGTAACGTTTCTAATGTCACTTAATATATCTTTGAATTCTAGCGGTAATAATGGCTTCTAAGCCGTTCGCACCGTATGTGGTAAAAATTGCTTTATGGTGTTAACTACTCTATACACGAAATGAGAGTGAGTAACCTTCTCATGGATTTTAGCTCTCCTATTGCCATTTTGGGAATGGCAAACACTTCATTTCTATCAGAATAAATTACTGGCGTGATGAAATTCCTATTCCTTAAAAAGCTTCATTCCATTCCTCTATTTGGATGAAATTAAAATTATAATTTCACTTCCAGCAGATTTTAATCCCCTCATAATGTCTTTATTATCCTTGAATAAAGTGTATTTGTCTCCCTTACAAGTATTAAGAATATGGTTGAAAGAATTGTTGAAATTGATTATGACTAATTTGGGGTATAAGAAATACAAATTCGGAGAATAGTATTGGAATATATTCTTCACGCTTTCCTAGAAGTTGAAGAAAACAGTTAAGAGCATTTACTTCAAAGAATAGGCTGGATTCACCAATCACCAAGATTTATTGGTTAAATTCAATTCTTTCCGGTCATCCTATGTTCTCAGATTAGTTTTGGAGACACATGGAGTACATGTGTATATTCCGCCTGAAAATACAGATGCAAAATTTCGTGAGGATCATGATTAGAGGAAAAAATTCCTGCCTTCAGGTCAGTATTTTTACCCAATATTTCAATCGAAGATTTCCATCTCTAGCATTCATGATTTGCTATCATCATAATCGAATTAATTTTAAATCATTGGAATGTAATAAAATTGAATACTTTTCAAGAATCGAAATATTTCCATAAAATCTATTCAAATCTAAATTCGTCAAATCTTCAGAATCAAACTCAATGATTTATTGAACATTCTGAAGAATATTTGAAAGAAATATAACCTTGACTCGTTTATGTGTTTCAATTCCGATTGCACTAATTAATTGAAATTTATTTAATAGCTAATAAACATTTTGCTACACTGTTTCATTCGGTTGGAATTAATAAATTGGTACAAATTGTGAAGATGCTTATAAATATCTACTTAATATGTAATTTATATCGTCATAATTTAATTTTGCAAATTAAGAAAAGATATGGTTGGTACCTGTGTAAAAATATCGACTTGTATGAAATTACGGATGTTGATCATGATTCGTATTGCAGTTGTGCATCCTCCTTTCATTCATTATGTTGGCATAACTGTCATTTAGTTTGCTGACAGTGCTCCATTTCGTCATTTCAATTATATCATGAGAAGAATCTGTCTGAAGTTTCATGCACGCGAGTGCTAAAAATGTTGTATCAGAGAATATATCTGAAAAAGTCACCGAAATCCAAAATGCACCAGAAGGTGATGTTGCCATTTTTTTTTAAATTTCCACCGATATGTGCACTCGAAATTCTTGACAGAAAGGAAGAGCGATTTGCAGTAGAGTTCAATAGAGAAAATACTTCGAAAAAGATGAAATTGGTTGAAATGAATTTACTAAATGTTTTCGTGGAAATACAGATGAGATCGAATTAAAATACATTATTTTATCGAAAAATGTTCGAAGGTTCATACGGAATTTCATGTGAATAATAATATAAGAAGATCACAAAATATTGGCTATTCGAAAAAAAATTTCTTTTTTCAAATTGTTGTAATGAAACAATCATCACGAAATTTCGTACAGAGTTGCTCAAAAACGTTTTAAAACGAGCTGCCAAGTTTCAGCATGATTGCATCAGTATTTTTTGAGGTGTTTCGAAAAAACAAGGATATCGAGAAGAAAGCAACGAAATGCATATATTTTTTCAAAATAATAACCGTATCGAACTGAAATTTGGTACACTGCTGTGAAATATAGATCTCAAGAAATGAGCAGAATTTTTCCCGAACATAATCGATAGTTCCGAAAAAAAAGTTTTTTTCGCGTCATTATGCTTCAACTGAATGCCAAGCTTAAATCCAGTCGCTCCAGTGGTTCCTGAAATATCAGGAAAATAACCCCAAATTTTCTTATATCTATAACTCCGAAATCATTCGGCCGATAGTCGCTAGCTTGCTCCTTTCGACGATTATCGTGTCCACGGCCGGCCCGCTGGACTCCCGGATAAAATCGATTTGGATTCTTCATCAGTGAGTCCAACCTAGTCGTTTGAGACCATTTTCGACACGAAATTCGAAGATTACAGACAGATATTGCTGGCAAAAATGGATCCTTAATTCAATGACCGTCTCACAGTGCTTTTTGGAAACTGGATTGTGTTTCTCGCATAAAACTTCATTCACATGACACAATAGCAGGAAAAATTCTCTCGTGTTCGTTCAAAAACATTAAACATTAATTTTTTTTCGATTCATATATGAAATATGCATAATATTATGTGATAATTATAGTTTTCCATAAAAATGCACCAGTGTCTTCACAGTATGAGCAAACATATGTGGGTAAAAGATATTGATGTTGTTTCCATAATACATATTGTTTTTTATAATGCATACTCTTCGAACAAGGTTGACTGAAGAAGAATAAGTAAGCGATCCCACATTTTCTCTCATTATGAAATCATTTAATGTTAAGCCTCTTGTTATGTTGCTTTTAATGGAATTGAAATCGTGAATAATTTGACCAATGAATGAGAAGAGAAATGAAAAATCTGCAAAATTATAATGCTTCAATAATATTATTGCTTAAAACTTTCGAGCCAAGTTAACTAGATTTCAATCCGATAGAATCTGTTTTTTTGGAAATATTGGGAAGATATAATTTTGAGTAGATGTCTGTGGAACCATCGGAGGTGAATTTTTTTCACTCATATATTCAACCTACATAATTAAGGGGAAAATACCAGGTGGTAGTAAATTACAGCTAGGCAACACAGCCACATTCAAATGTCATCAATCCTCGCTTATATTTCAAGGTCGGGCCACTGGGCCGGTCTACATACTTAAACGTTGCCTATAGTCGCGTGAGATATTAGAATTCGGAGAAATTTTAATGTTTATAGGAGAAAACGGGGTGTAGTTCTGTAGGTTTCAGCGATAATTTCCTGAAAATTCGCACCAAAAAATTTTTTTCGAAAAAACTACCTCTGGCCTCCAGAAGCTCCGAATCTGCTCTACAACTAACGAATGTTCTATCTTTCGTAAGTTATGATGTTAACGATCGGCTGTTAGAATATCTGTTTTTATATTTCGGAAAAAGTAGGTACTGATCTGGCAATACCGCTCTATACTCTACTGCTGTCAGTGCTCTTTACAAATATAATGTCTCTGAATCATACCTT
Organism: Myrrha octodecimguttata; assembly: GCA_958510865.1. Classification (NCBI taxonomy): domain Eukaryota; kingdom Metazoa; phylum Arthropoda; class Insecta; order Coleoptera; family Coccinellidae; genus Myrrha; species Myrrha octodecimguttata. The sequence continues at coordinate 83,128,263 of OY294056.1, forward strand.
GGTTACTTCCGGAAGTTAAGTGTTTACTTTTTCTTAATTATATGAGTGTATTTACATTCGTCTCTGATGTGTTCAAAAAAGTGGGTATATTTTATGTAGTTTTGGTTTATTATTTGATAAAATCAAATAATAAACCTTAGTGATAGACCAAAAAAAAAATTACCCCCCGAAGATTTCACAGTTTACATTTCGAAGTATTTAGATTTGAATGAACTAATAAAAAAAATCCGTTCGTCCGCCGTTCGTTGTCCGGGGCTTTTCTATGAAAGTACTGAACCGAAATCCGTGAAATTTGGTAGAAAAATCTTGTATCGCTCGAGATTGATCCTCCAAGCTTTTCAGCAGGATTCGTGTACCCTAAGGGCTCAAAACGGGGGGTGGGAGGAAAAAAAATATTTCTCGATAACTTACCAACGAATTTTTATGAAACTTCCAACGTTGATTACTGTTGCATACCTCAAACTAAAAATTTTCACCCGGATGATTACCGACCAGTGGTCCCTGAGTTATAAAGAAAAACGCGCCTTTAACTCTACCTCTTCGATGGTGTTGAAAAGAGTAAGATTTTTTGAGAGGTGAAACGAAGGTGGAACGTCTCTTCTCATTCAAAATATTATTTTGAATTAGGCTGCTCAATTAGCGTTCTGCATGTGGAAATATTATTCAATTATTCAAGAGTATTTATTGAGATTTTAATTTTTCACATGAATTTTGTCATTTGTTTTTTTGTTGTGAAAAACCAATAAGTTATGAATAATATTTAAGTTTTATTTAAGATATCAATGGTATTGGGTTATTTAACTGAGAAAATAATAAACCCTTGTGTAAAATTTTCAGCGTTTTTCTTTTCATATGAATTGTTCTCAAGTTACCTAAGTGTTGAAGACAGTAAGGAAATATTCCGCTGTCGAGAGAGAAGCAGAAGTATCGTATTTTTAAATTTACATTCACTTCATTGATCATTGTTTGTTTCATCTGTCATATATGCATTAATTTCAAGGTAAGAAATCATCACTGGCATTTTCTAATGTTCGAGCATCGAACATGCCTTCAATTCATCACTTCAATGGCAAAAATTCCAGAAAAGCAGGCTATCATTTTTCAATCGCGTACTAGATTTTAATACGATACAATATTTTTTTGGGAAAATAGAACTTTGAATGGATATATCTTCGGAATCATTGGGTAGAATTTGCCCATTCACGAATTCGTTCTTCGTAATTGAGCCCAAAACCTACCCTACAAATATCAAGTCCTGAATCCTCCAGATTATTGTGTTATGGTCGGCCAAAAAAAATTATTTAAAATTATTCTTATAACACGATCAACACGAAATTTAGCACAGATCAGTATTATCTGAGTTAATCCGGAAATATCAACGATAACGTGGAAACAACTACGATATTGACATATTTTTTCAAAATAACTCCGAAAATAACAATCGAATCGAACTGAAATTTGAGGCGCTGTTGTGAAATATGTAGTTCAAGGTATTGATGAATACTTTTCGAAAACGCTGCAAATTTTACACTGAGGTTCATTATTTTTCCAGTTTAATGTGCAAATTCTTCAGCGATATTTATCACACTTTCAGGGTCCCGAGTACCGCAAGTGACAAGTTTGACAGTGGAATAAAACAATTTTCAAGATTGTCCGCCAATATCGGCAAGTAAATATTATATATAGATTCAAAGATTTTCTGAAGAAAACTCGGAAATGCGAGCAGCCGTATCAAGCCTCTTGTATTTCGGAATATTCATTCAGAAAACTGCGATATTGGCGAGAAATCCCTTAATCTGTTTAATTTCATTTCTTATTTTCTTCTTTTCAAAATTGAATCATAAAACTAAAACAGGTAGATCATCGGCTCCTACCTAAGACTAAGGCTTCTGCCCTTAGTATTGAATTATCGACAATTGCTGAGTTTTCCGGTTTGTTATTGTTTTTTTTGGATATATCCTCCATTTTTGTTTTATCATATATATGCTCATTACCTTTCATATTCACCCTTATTTCAAACCCTCAGTACGAAAAATATTGCATTTCGTTTGAAACCAGTAACGAATATCCACATGTTGACGATAATTGTACTACGCGAACTAAAATTTATGAAAACCTCCGATTAACCGAATTTTTTGAAAATCTTTATTATTCTAAATTACGCTACTCAATTCGCATTCTGCATGTAAAAGTGTTATTCACTTAAACAAGAGTATTCATTGAGACTTCAATGTTTCAAATTAATTTTTTCATGGAATTGGTTTTTGGGTTGTGAAATACCAATGATTTATGAAAAATATATGTCTTATTCAAGATACAAATGAGCTCCATGAAGAAATTCAATCTCAAATCCCGTAATCCGCAGGGTGATTTCTATAAATGATAATTTTTAGTAGTTATGTTTCAGATATTGGGAGAGAAATCCCGAAAATATTTAATTTGAACTACTCACGATTATGAAATTGTCAAGAATATCGATGGGGCATTTTCACATTTTGTTTATAAAATAATAAACGAAATCCGTTAAAAGTTTCTCGATATGTGTTGAAAACTTGGTAATCAATCTTTTTCATCTATATACTTTTAGTTATATGACTTTGGATGAAAAGTTAAAGATTATTCCACTGAATTCCAATCTTAGGACCGAATGCGATGATTCATTTTAGAGATTATTGGAAATTTTCAGCGTTTTTCTTCATAACTCAGGGACCACTGGTCGGAAATCATCCGTTGAAAATTTTTAGTTTGCGTTCTGGAACAGTAATAAACGTTCAGAGTTTCATGAAAATACGGTGGTAAGTTTTCGAGCAATAATATTTTTTCCCTCCAACCCCCAATTTTGAGCTTTTAGGGTACACCGACCCTGCTGAAAAGCGTGGAGGATCAATCCCGAGCGAGACACGATTTTTCTACCAAGTTTCACGGATTTCGGTTCAGTACTTTCAGAGAAAAACCTCGGACAACGGACGGAGGACGGAGGGACTTTTTTTTATTAGTTTCATTCAAATCTACATCAAAATGTAAACTGTGAAATTTTCAGGGGGGGTTATTTTTTTGGTCGATTACTAACTATTATTTGATAAAATCAAATAATAAACCAAAAAGCAAATTTCGAACAAAAATTTTAAAATTACAGACATCCAAACAAAACGATAGCACACCGTTCCACAGAACATGAGCGCAAATTTATGTTTACGAGTGTTCTGCAATATTAACCAGTACGATCTCGGATTCGCCATAGCTTCCCACGATCCCAAGAAATGTAGGGCAACAAATCAATGCCGTGAAGGTGTTCTTAAAACGTGAATCTTCATTGAAAATGCTCAATTACATCCGCGTAATCAACAAACTGAAACCATGCAACACCGTACCATTTCAAGAATAGAAAGTTTGAATCTTACCGGCGACTCCAATTTTCGCAACTATGACACATATCCAGAAAATAAAGAAGGAACATTTAAAGATAGAAGGCATATTGCTGGTTTATCCCAATCAGCTGTTCAGCATCAAAAATTGTAATACGAGTTAAAATGGTCCACCCACGCGAGAATGTTCTTAGAGTATCCGGAATCTTTGTTGATTCTGACCTCTTTTTATCACGTTCGACGCATGGTTTTTGTCTTTGATTGGAGTCACATCACATCACTTTATCTTACACTGGCAGCACTGAATGATTATTCTTGTGGCTGTTTGTAGACACCGAAGAGAAAGTACCAGCATTGGATTGGAATCCCCACCGAATTGTCTGAATATGTATGCTGATACTTGCGGTCGTGTCAGCGAACGTCTTGTAGATAAGTTATTGGTCGTTACTCTTTTGAAAGTGTTATCGAGTTTGTATGGGATGATATGGGTGATTCACTTTCGAGCATCGATTAAAGCTTGTTTTGGCAGGATTTTGTATCATTTTGTAGGATTTTTTCTGAGTTTTCAATCCCAATATCTGAAATGGAAGTATAAAAATTAAATAAATATTGTTTTTTATGGAGAAAGCCCTTTCGGATTGCAGGATTTAACTATTTGTCGAGGGCAGTTTCTAGGAAAAGATATTGCCTAATGATAATGAACAATACCGGAACAATAAAAACCATTGTATAAAGACAGCATTGTCTTTATACAATGATGAAAACGATTAACAAAGTTAACCGTAAAGTTTCAGAGTAAAAATTTGACTCTTTCATCAGACAAATTAGATTTTTTTTTATTTTTCGTTTTGAAGAAAATAAAATAATACTGAAAATTTTCCCATTTGTCTAATATGAAAGAGTCAGATTTGTACTCTGAAACGTTACAGTTCTCTTTGATTATCGTTTGTATAGTTCAATCCTACAATCCGTAAGGTTTTTCTCCATAAAAAAACAATTTTAATTTAATTTTGAATAAACAGTTCCGTTTCATGATATTGGGTCGAATTAGAAAATTACAGACTTTTGGACAAAACGATAGCACGTCGTTCACCTAGAACAACGGCGCAAAAATGTTTTATCTCGAAAATTGTTCGTCCGATTTCTCTGAAATTTTGTACAAACTTTCTACGCGTCATTTTACGACCATGAACCATTTTTTCAAAGTTTATTCCGAAAAAAATTTTTTTTCAACATTTTTTCCGAAACATTTTTTTTTTCTCAAACCATTACTCATATTTGAGAACAATTCCAGTAATACCTTGAGCTCCATATTTCACAGCAATGTACCAAATTTCAGTTCGATACGGCTACTAATTTTGGAGATATTGGAAAAAAATATGTAGTGTGGTTTTCTTCTCGACATCGTTGTTTTTTTCGGTATATATAACTCAAGAAATACTGATTCAATCGTGATGAAACTTTGCAGCTAATTCAAAAATACTGAAGGATAATATTGTGCAAAATTTCGTAATGATCGTGTGATAAGAACAATTCGAAAAAAAAAATTCAAAATTTTTTTCAAATATTCAATATTTTGTGATCTTCTCATCATATTATCCTCATTAAATTTTGTATAGACCTTCAAACTATCATTTTGCGATGAAGTACTGGAGTTCAATTCGATCTAATCTGTATTTTTGGAAATATTGGAAAAATAAATTTTGAATGGGTATATCTGCGGAATCTTCGGGTGGATTTTACCCATTCACGAATTCGGCCTTCGTAATTAAGGTTCGAAACCTTCTCTACAAATATCGAGTTTCTAAGTTGTTGCTTTCGGATGTTATTGTGTTTACGGCCCGGCCGTTAGGCCGTAGACACAATAAATTTTATTTTTCCAATATTTCCAAAAATACACATTAGATTGAATTGAAATCCAGTAATTTATCGAAAAGAAATCTAGAAAAGCACTGCCGTGAAGGAAGCAGCTTTTGTTGGAATGTTCTAATTCGTTGGCGAAGCGGTCATCTACATTGAACATGCGCGCAAAAGCTGCTGCCGTCAAGGCAGTGCTTTTCTAGATTTTTTGTAATCATTCGACTAGGGATCGGCTTTACTTTAACTGCTTTTGGTTCTCGATTTTTCCCTAAATTGATGTTTATAGTCGAACATATCAAGGTTGACAAGTCTTTTTTATAAGGAAGCAGAAAATCTTTATGAAATGTTTCTGAACCAGTTCTTTGACTCCGAGTTAAATAAGTAATTATAGTGATTTTATATACTAATTCCTGACATGAATAGAAGCTATGATTGCCTATTGAATCATTCACAAAAAAATATATAGTTGGCGCGCTTGTTAGTTGTTTCTTCTGGATATTTAAAAATTTTGTTTTTGGAACCTGTCAACCCACCTGCAGGAGGAACTATTCGTCCATAGAGGCATTGTTTAAGGAAATTAAACAATGATAAAGGGAAGTGGCAAAATGATTTCATTTCCATCCGGAATATCTCAACAGTTGACGTTGAAAAATATACAATCGTATGAATATTCAAGCGTTTTTTATTCACTCCTTTTTAAATTTCAAAAATATAATTCCTGTAATTTTGTTCAAATTAGTTCCATGCTGATCCGATAGATGAGGCAGGTATGGAATATCCTATGAATAAAGTAACCTTTTCTTTCTGGTTCTGAAAAACAGAGCTCTATTTTCTAGTCACAATGTAACTTTAAACCATTGTATAAAGACAACATAGTAGGACAACCTTATGGAAAAACGAATTCCGACGTTTCTGAGCGACATCTAGCGAAAATTCTTGACAACGTGTAAAAAAACGACCGTAGTGGTGCGCCCTCATCATAAATTCATGTGAACTGCGTTCGAAAATGCAGGGTCGGCTTGAGGATAGCTTATGTACGAAATATAAAATAGATTTTTGCATTAAATAATGGATTTCAACCGAACTATCGGGATATAGTTCTCAAAATAGGTTCACCAATCCTTCTAATTCTTCGTATTTTACTTTTCAGTGCCATTAAATGTTAGTGCTTTTCTAGAGTTTTTATTTCAAGCTTTTGGTAGAAATACGAATAATTAATTCCAGATCATCGTTCGAACCAGGATATTCCTGATTTTATTGATCGTTCCCATTAAAAATATCACACTTACAACACCTGAATGAAGTTCCCACAATAGGTGTTTCCGAATTTCGTTATACTTATATTCAATTACTTTATTGAACAACCAATTGAATGGAGTTGGGAAAATATTCGGAATCGAACTGATCCGATCATGATGAAAATTGGTTACTAGTTGGAAAATGCCTTTGCACAATTTCATGCCATCACCTCAGTGCATTTCTAGAAGTTTTATTCGTCAATGGTTAAAAAATATTAATTTTATTCCAGACTTTTGCTCGAACCTGGATATTCTCGATTTTACTAATTGTTCCTTTCAAAAATATCATACCTACTTACTACACCTGAAGTCCTAGCAAGAAGAGTTCCGGAATTTCTGTTCACTTACATTCAATTAGTTTAGTGACTCATATCAAACAGATGGATTCCCCAAGCGATCTGATAACGCCACATCGAGCGCACGTGTTTATTTATGATGCCATAAAAAGACCCAGTCCCAGGGCAGATTCTTTTGATCTTTTTAATGTAGCAGCTGACTAATTTTACAGCGATGATGGTGAATTGCTTTTCGACAATATTTCCTCAAATTATGTACATTCCTACTGGTTAATTTTTGTTTTTACGCGCTTGTTCTGGCGAACAGCGCAATATCATTTCGTCACGATGTCTGTTATTTTCGAATTTTGAGCCGAAATGGGTCTCAAACGACTAGGTTGGACTCACTGATGAAGAATCCGCGGTCAAAATTGATTCTGTCTGTCAAGCCGGCCGTGTGCGCTGTAACTTTCGAAAAGAAGGAGTCTTGAAAATTTCAGGTTAGAGTAAGATCCTGAATCTCTGTCCTTTATTCAAAGTCCTGAATATATCGGTTAAATTCGTTAATGGGCCAAATCTCTCGAATGGTTTTTGTGCTAACCATTCGAAATTTAGATTTTTCAATTACTCGGAAAATATTAATCTGATCGAAATAAAACTTGGTTGGAAGGTGAATAGTGTCAATAAGAATTGTCCATTGAAAAATTCGAAAAAAAAATTTTTTTTTTTGAAAATTTTCATTTCATTGAAATTTCCAAATCACCATTTCGCAATGTGAACAAGCGCGTAAAATCTGCTGACTTCACGTCAGTCCTTTTCTTGATTTTTCACGTTTAACTGGGACTCTACATACAATAATGTCTGTTAAAATCAATCAGACATCGAGGGTAGGCATGTGGTTTATGTGTTAGTTGAGTTCATCAATGAGTAAAAGCCATCCATTAGTCAGAGTAACGTCTATCTGCCGAATTAGAAAAATACCAATATTTTGTAAATTTTATATCACAAAGAATATGCCTAGTATTTTGATTCGCTAAGATCAGTATTTCTGAATATAGGAAAAAAAAAATTTTTAAATAGATATATAATAATAAATCTGATATATAATATATATAATAATATTTATTGAAAGAAAAACCAATCATTTTGTGAATTTTTCCAATAAGATTTATGGACAAAGATTAGTTATGACAATATTCCACTAATTTTTTATCTCAAAATTATGTTTATATCGAGAAAAATGGTGAAATTTATTAACATTGTATACATTTCAGTATGCTTGCAGAAAAACGGATATCAATAAATTTCAGTTTCTTTCAATATTCATATGACACTTAAACTAAATAATGCATTGTGCTCCACAAAGAAATTTCACAAAAGAAGTGATCAATAGTGTATTTGAAGCTATTTGGATTGAAAAGAGAACTATATAAATAGAACAACACTCAAATATTCACATTTTTATTCCATTATAAACTGAACAGAAAGTATGAGCTTTTTACATTAATACTTAAAAAAATAATTATCTACCAAACAAAATTTTTGAACTGCGAGTTGAGTTTTAAAAGAATATTCTCCAACTAAAATGACCAATTATATTGAAACTTTTAAGAATATACCTTTTCTTGCCAACTTGACTACTAATATGATTGCTGAAATTCACTCATCAAAAGAAATTCGACTGGGATATTTCGTATCTAAAAATGGTACTTATGTCCAAAACAGTTTGGAACGTTTGGGGAATAATTTCTGCACTGCAATATTGGGATCAAACAATATTTTTCATCGAATTCTAAGCAGATTATTCACAGAGAATAGTTACAAAAAGCCTTGACCCTTTCAAAAGTCACACTTATTCTTAGAAAATGGGAATCAAATGAGAATTTGTTGGAATATTGTGTTTCATTTCAATTATTATAGATCTTTACGAGTTTAAAGTTTCATCAAATACCTATAAAACAATTGAATTAATAATATTGTGAATCTCATCTTAAAAAATAGTAAAATAGAAATAGGTTTCTTCAAGTTACTTTGATAAGCATTTGAATCCGAACTGTTCTGTAAAATTAATTTGAAATAAACTGCTCAGATGAAACGTATAGGAGATGCAACTGTATGAATTCGTGTTGAAATATTTCATGATGTTGACATAAAAAAGAAACTGTTGAGACCTAATTTTGAATTGATTCATTGATTCGAACTATTTATGGTCAAACGATATTGTAAAATGCAAAAGATTTAAACTATTTCTTGGGCAGATTCAAACATCATCCTATTGAAAGTTCAGTTCGAAGAATTCAAAATTGGCATTGCCCACCAATGTTCAGGGGGAATGGAACCGTCAGAAAAGATGACATAACAAATATTTAAATACTCCATTTACAGATGAAAGCGTATAGGGACCTGTTCATCATGGTATACACATGTACAGTGCACGTCAAAATTATGGAACAAATTCATTTTCCCAGAAGAAAAATATTTCGCAACCAAATCCTGAAACAGGTCAATTTTTGTTTCACTTTTACCAAATTTATATGTATTTCTGAAGGATTTCTGTTGCACCCTGTGCCATCCCCATCAACCCTCTAAATTTTTTGAATGGGTCATGTGGTACTCTTTTGGCAGGGTCTTTGTATCTTCTTTACAGGCATGCAGAAATTTTCAAGAAACAATAATTTTTTTGAAAAATTAGTCCAAAGAGGTTCTCAGTATGTGCTCTTTGTCATTAAAGGGTTCGTAGGGGTTGAAAATTGTGCATGAACAAAACTGTAATGGTCAATTTTCATTCGGTGACAAATTTCATCAGGTACCATCGTCTCAAAGTAAATGAGCCATGACAAAGTGCAGATAATGAAAACCTCTTTGAAGTAACTAATTTTTCAAAAAATTAAGAGTTAAGTGCTTCTAAAACCTGGGGATTTTTATCACTAAGCACCCTATTATAAGGATTAGCACTTCGGAAACGGGTGCTGTTAAGGGCATCAAATAGATTATTTATTGTTTGTACAAAATGAGCACTATTTTTAGCCGTTGTTGACGGAAGTTCTTCACTTTTAAAAGCAACTTTCAATGCAGCTGCCACGCTGTTACTAAAAAGCTGAGCAGCCAATTTTACAGTCATTTTCTCAAACGAATTCGGGTTCAAATGTTTATTAGTAAGTTTAAGAAGAGACCTACCTGTTTTACTTTTGTTGTCTATCTCATACAGTTTTCTTATATCTTCAAACGCAACTTTCTGAGCTCCAAAAATGAAATTTGAGTTCAAGAAATTATTCCTCAAACATTTCAGCAAGTGAGGTGGATCATAGAGGGCGAAAAATTTTTGACCTTCGAAATAAAAATAGGGTTTCTCCACAGTTACTTCTAATTTTCTGAATAAATTTTGATTCACTGCAGATACATCACAGACAATACCAATTGGTCTCAGTTTCGCGCCCATGAGGTTTTCCAAACAATACATAAGGAGTATCTGCAGTTCTTGTCCCTTTATACCATCCTTAGACACAACATAACCAATTAGAATTTTCCAAGAAGAATAAATTCCTCTTATCATAAACACCAAGGCCTGATTAGCAAGAATTGGTTTTCTACCTAATGGACCCAAGTCCTCAAAGCCCTCAATCCTATCAATTTTCGGATTGTAGTCAATATTCCTTTTCACACTCATTTCGTCGAAAATGACAATACAAACTCTTTCAGACTCCTTCATTGTCTCGGTTTTAATAGACAACTGTTGGAACATTTTTTTGTTAAAACCAGGCCAGCAGTTGAAATTTCCCAACCAAGTTTTTATGGTTGAGGTGGCTGGAAGAATAACGCCTTTGTGCCGTAGATATTTGTAAGCCGACGGACTTTTGTAATACAAAGACAAAGCTGTCTTTTGTTCAGCAGGTGACCAAGGACTTCTGACACGATGCGCCACTTGCATATTTATTAGGCTGGCGGAAAATCTAGAACATGTTTCTTTCAAAAAAATCTTTGATGACAACTGTGCCTTCGAAATTTTTTTCTTAGCAGCACTCAATTGGTTCTTTAGACTTTTTACTTGCTTTTGAGTTTTTCATTCTCATATACTAAAGAGTCTGAAGTCTCACACAATTGGTAAATTTTGCAGTTCCTGCTGGTATATGTCTTCACTGCTTCCACTTTCTTCTATTTGTTCCGCCTGGGTGTAGGAAACTCGTTTCTTATTTTCATATGTTATTGGAACACTTTGCACATAAAGCTCTGGGCTCTTTTCAACGTCAATTTCACTACTTGAGTCACACACATATCTCACTGGCACAGCATCAAGTGGTAATCTTCTTGGCAGGATCTGCTCCGCAGAAAAATGTCTACTGCATAAAATTTTTTTTTCAATCCCTTCGAGCTCAGATCGGCTAGAGAGCCATTTCCTAAAACAAGGTTAATTTTAAACATAGATATCTAAATTAAATGATCATATTTCAGAACTCAGTTTTGACACTAGCATATTCTATTGATGTTGAAATTAGTAAACGAAGGTTTCTCACTATTGCAACAACATATAAAATGGGTTCAATAAATTCACCAAGAGCAGATTAACAATTTAGAAACAAAAGCAATATAATCATTCACTGAAATATTTAAAGACAGGGTGATTTAAGGGTAATTTTACACTAGTCGAGACAGTTTCGAAACAATGTTTGGTTTACTGTTGGGGTGGTTTCGAGATTTCACTCCAACCGATTCTACTTCTTTGATAACTTTGGTATGACTCATTCAATTTTGATGAAATTTTCAGTGTAGTGCAATATGAATGAGTTCATTCAATAGTTTAAAAATTTTTCCAAAATACAGGCATATTATTTTGATAATTTGAAATTAATTCTGCAGGTTAAAAACACCCTGTACATTGCGTTTCCAAATCTTCTTAACAACAGCAAATTTTGAAAAAATTTCAAGAATTTTTGAATTTGCTCATTCATATTGTGCTACAATGAAAATTTTATCAAAATCGAATGAGCCACACCAAAATAATTAATAAAAGTAAAATCGATCGGATTAGACAAAACACCATGTCCCCCAAACATAAACCAAACATTGTTTCGAAACTGTCTCGACTAGTGTAAGCTTACCCTAAAATCTGACAGTCTCCTCCGGAATCACCCTGAATATACTTCAAAAAGCTTCAGTACATACCTGAATTCAAAATCCATGTTTTGCATCTTTCGGGATCATCAACTGGAAATTTATATAGTCTTAGATTTTTGTCTTTATTGCAAGACATACCGCAGCCATAAAATTGACACTTATTGCCAGACATCCTAAAAAAAAACTATTTCAGAAAAATTTCTTTCACATAGGTTAGTAGAAGACAAAACAAGGGTTAAAAATTTTAATGTTAACAGTTTGGCAAAAAAACTGCAGTACATCATTGTTTGCATAATTTGTTGTGGGGGGTTCACATGTTCATTTCAATAATGAAAATTTTATAAACAGAAGATTTATTCTAAATAACAAATTAAATTTATCAACAAAATAACATGTATTTCTTTATTCAAAACAAATGTGATATCGAACTTGATTGGGAATCTATCAAGGGAAAGTATGAAAGAAATATAAGAATGTACGCACATATCCAAAACCTAGAATTTGATAAAATTGGGAAAGAAATTGGTTCTTAACACAAGTGAGAAGTAGCAAATGCACGTACATATCGTTGCAAAATGAGGGGTTTATGGCTACATGTGGTTTTAGAATGATTTTGATGGAACATGTGAATAGAATTCATTGACAAATTTTTAGGTTAAGCAAAGATTTGTATTTGATTTTGACAAAAAAATGGGGTGGATGTTAACTACAACATGTGAATTAAAGATTTATTCTGGATGAAACATGTGAATGTGAATTTACAATGAATTTTCATTGTAAATTTTTAGGTTAAAGTTAGTTCATGTTAAGATCCTATTGATTTGTCATTTGATTTTCACAAAGAAAAAACCTTAGTGATCGCTACAAGAAAAAATAATTTTAGCCCCCGTTATTATTCATTAGTACTTAAACATGAGCCGATAACCAAAATTTGATAAATGAAGGAAAGAAATTGATCCTTAAAGTGCGAAGTAGCAGCAAATGATTTGATATTCAATTTTAACTTACCTCTTTTAATTCTAGTTCTCTTTTCCTTAAAACTGGATAGCAAAAAAATTGTCCAGGAACTTTAAAATATTTTCCACGACGTTCACACTGTTCACAGCAAGCAACAGAATAGGAATGGACGAAACGTGTAAAACCAAATCATTCAATACCTTCCTTCGACCGTCCCGAAAATCAAGATTCTCAGAATCTCTAAACTGCCGGTCCTGTGATATTATAGCATGCGATTTTCGACCTTATTGACGTCGAGTATCTTTCGACGGTGACGCCATCTAGTTCGAGTATCTTTTTCGGGTAACGAAATTAGCAAGGAGGTTGACCTACTATGTTGTCTTTATACAATGCTTTAAACCATACAATGCTATAAATCATTGTATAACATTGTCTCTATACAATGCCAGAATCATTGCATTGTATAAAGACAATGCCCTTAAACAATGATTATATTACTCTGAAATATAGATTCAAAGCATTATCATGAATAAACGCAAATTTTTACGTTGTGTACTTTTTGCGCGCATGTTCTAGGGGAACAGCGTGCTATCGTTTTGTCCAAATGTCTGTAATTTTGGATGATTGAGCCGAAAATGGTCTCAATCGACTAGGTTGGACTCACTGATGACGAATCCGGTGTCAAAATCGATTCTGTCCGGCCGGCCGGCCGTAGACACGATAACTGTCGAACGAAGTGAGCTTGCGACTTGAAACTTTCAGGGTAGGTCGCGCATTGGAATGCCGCGGTTAAGTTCGTTAATGGGCCAAATCGATCGAATAGTTTCGGAGTTATAGGCATTTGAAGTTTTGAAGTTATTTATTTTTTATTTCAGAAACTACTTGAGCGATTGGATTCAAACTTGGCAGTTTGGTGGAGTATAGCGACGCGCAACTTTGAGCCAAATTTCGTCAAGATCATTTTGTCAATAAATTTAAAAAAAAATTTTTTTCGAAATTTTTTTACAAAAAAATTTTTTTTTCGGAAAACATTCATCATATCCAAAAAAAATTATACTCACACTTTGACCTTCTAATTTCACAGCAGTGTACTAAATTTCAGCTCGATACGATCATAAGTTTTGGAGATATCGGGAAAAAATATGTCAAATTTCGAGGTTTTCTTCTCGATATCGTTGATTTTTTTGGTATTACTCGAGAAATACTGATTCAGTCCTGATTAAACTTCACAGCTAGTTTTAAGATGCTGAAAGACAACTTTGTGCAAAATTTCGTGATAATCGGGTTATTAGAACAATTTGAAAAAAAAAATTTATATGATTTTTTCATCATATCATCCTCATTAAATTCTGTATGAAACTTCGAACTGTTATTTTCGATGAAGTACTGGATTTCAATTCGATCTGGTCTGTATTTTTGGAAATATTGGAAAAATAAAATTTTGATTGGGTATATGAACGGGTAAAATCCGCCCAATGATTCCGTAGATATACCCAATCAAAATTTTATTTTTCCAATGTTCCCAAAAATACAGATCAGATCGAATTGAAATTCAGTACTTCATCGAAAATAACAGTTCGAAGTTTCATACAGAATTTAATGAGGATGATATGATGAGAAAATCATATAAATTTTTTTTTCAAATTGTTCTAATAACACGATTATCACGAAATTTTGCATAAAGTTGTCTTTTAGTATCTTAAAACTAGCTGTGAAGTTTAATCAGGACTGAATCAGTATTTCTCGAGTAATACCGAAAAAATCAACGATATCGAGAAGAAAACCTCGAAATTTGACATATTTTTTCCCGATATCTCCAGAACTTATGATCGTATCGAACTGAAATTTGGTACGCGCGCACGTTCAAATTCGTTGCTGAAGCGGTCATCTACATTGAACATGCGCGCAAAAGTTGCTGCCTTCACGGCAGTGCTTTTTGAAATTTTTCTATTGATCTTCAGTGGTTTTAGTTGTTTATTGTATATAAACCAAATGCAGACACTATTGAGGCTAAAAAATAAAGAACCCCAAGCAAAAATATCGTCCATATATTCATATGACGGTTTTTTGCGCGCATGTTCTAGGGGAACAGCATGCTATCGTTTAGTCCAAATGTCTGTAATTTTGGATGATTGAGCCGAAGATGGTCTCAATCGACTAGGTTGGACTCACTGATGACGAATCCGGTGTCGAAATCGATTCTGTCCGGCCGGCCGTAGACACGCTAACTGTCGACAGAAGGGAGCTAGCAACTTGAAACTTTCAGGATAGGTTGCGCATCAGAATACCGCGGTTAAGTTCGATAATGGGGCAAATCGGTCGAATAGTTTCGGGGTTATAGGCACTTGAAGTTTTGAAGTTATTTATTTTTTATTTCGGAAACTACTTGAGCGATTGGATTCAAACTTGGCAGTTGGGTGGAATATAACGACACGCAACTTTGAGCGAAATTTTGTCAAGATCATATTGTCAGTAAATTAAAAAAAATTTTTTTTTCGAAATTTTTTTCCAAAAAATTTTTTTTTTCGAAAACCATTCATCATATACAAAAAAATATTCCACTCACACTTTGAGCTTCATATTTCACAGCAGTGTACCAAATTTCAGTTCGATACGATCATAAGTTTCGGAGATATCGGAAAAAAATATGTCAAATTTCGAGGTTTTCTTCTCGATATCGTTAATTTTTTCGGTATAACTCGAGAAATACTGATTCAGTCCTGATAAAACTTCACAGCTAGTTTTGAGATGCTGAAAGACAACTTTATGCGAAATTTCGTGATAATCGTGTCATCAGAACAATTTGAAAACAAAATTTCTATGATTTTCTTATCATATCATCCTCATTAAATTCTGTATGAAACTTCGAACTGTTATTTTTCGATGAAGTACTTGATTTCAATTCAATCTGATCTGTATTTTTGGAAATATTGGAAAAATAAAATTTTGATTGGGTATATCTACGGAATTATTGGGTGGATTTTACCCATTCACGAATTCGGCCTTCGTAATTAAGGTCCAAACCTTCTCTACAAATATCGAGTTTCTAAGTTGTTTCTTTCGGAAGTTATTGTGTATACGCAGTCGGTCGTTAGGCCGACCATAAACACAATAACTTCCGGAAGAAACGACTTAGAAACTTGATATTTGTAGAGTAGGTTTGGGACTTAATCAGAAAGGTCGAATTCGTGAATGGGTAAAATCCGCCCAATGATTCCGTAGATATACCCATTCAAAATTTTATTTTTCCAATATTTCCAAAAATACAGATTTGATCGAATTGAAATCCAGTAATTTATCAGTAGAAAATTTCAAAAAGCACTGCCGTGAAGGCAGCAGCTTTTGCGTGCATGTTCAAATTCGTTGCTGAAGCGGTCATCTACATTGAACATGCGCGCAAAAGTTGCTGCCTTCACGGCAGTGCTTTTTGAATTTTTTTTATAATACTATACATGAATATGTATTGTTCATCGATACAGATTTCCAATATCATCAATTTAGTTAAGTCTGCAGAATGATTCTCAAGGATGACAAAATATATGAATGAAAAGTCACAATTTTTAATGAGTATATAAAAGAACAAGAACAATTATAGTGATGTATTTACACACATAAAATAACTATCAATAGAAATCCTCCTCTGATACTTTCAACGATGAGTGCTGATTCTTTATCTGATCTTGACTCGAATACATTTCAGCTACTTGTTGAGCTGAAGTTGCTTCTTCGACACTCTTGTCATCTCTTATTCTAATGAACCGTGGGAACCTCAAAGATATACCCTTTTGTGGATCAATCTATTAAAGAAAATCATCAAAAGTTAACATTTTTCCATAATTTTTTTTTTTAAATGGCGCCCAACGTGTGGAGTCATCAAAATGGCATTAAGTGTATTTTTGTCCAATAGACGACTTCGGCCCAAGTTGCCAACCCACAATTTACTTAGCAAGTTTACTTTCACTGGGGAACGGGAATTTCAGGACAAATTCGACATGATAAGGTTCGCATTATTTATAAATAACCGTAAAACATGCCTCGGCTCTTCAAACCAGATAATTCCTTCCAAATATAGGTTTTTGTTAAGATCGTCCCTGATTGGCTGACATTTAAGTTGGGATTCCTGATTTCATGCAAACAGTGTCAATTTTCATAGGATACGTTCCGGAAATCAACCCTGTTGTTTCATTTGCCGATTTTCTGCTCTGTAAATATGAAATATTCGGATGGTTCTTGGAACAAGCGCGTGAAAAAGGTTATTTACGGAATCTGGTTGATGAAAATGCGGTCGATTTAGTGTCACCAGAACGATTTTCTATGGTAAATATCCATAGCATAGAACAATCTGTGTTTACTTTAGGTTCCGAGTTCAGAACTATACGGGACGGTTGTAGCACAGATCTATGGTCTATGCTAGAACCGTCCCGAACAGATCTGAACTCGGAACCAAAACAAACCTAAAGTAAACATAGATTGTTCTATGCTATGGATATTTACCATAGAAAATCGTTCTGGTGACAGTAAATCGACCGCATTTTCATCAACCTGATTCCGTAAATAACTTTTTTCACGCGCTTGTTCCAGGAATCATCCGAATATTTCATATTTACGGAGCGGAAAATCGGCAACCGAAACAACAGACTTGATTTTCGGAACGTATCCTATGAAAATTGACACTGTTTGCATGAAATCAGGAATCCCAACTTAAATTTCAGCCAATCGGGGACGATCTTAACAAAAACCTATATTTGGAAGGAATTATCTGGTTTGAAGAGCCGAGGCATGTTTTACGGGTATTTATAAATAATGCAAACCTTATCATGTCGAATTTGTCCTGAAATTCCCGTTCCCCAGTGAAAGTAAACTTGCTAAGTAAATTGTGGGTTGGCAACTTGGGCTGAAGTCGTCTATTGAAACTTACTATTCCAATCCCAGCTCTATGAATGGGAGACAGTGAAAGATCAGCACATTTTATTTCCCAAACTTGGACAGGTTCAAACCAGTGATCTGGTGTGAGAGATTCTTCGAAACGGTAATATGGCTTAGCATTCGGTACAACGTGTTCCTTGAAGAATTCCGAGTGTTTCTGTAGACTTTCATCAGTGAAACCTGTTCCAATCTGGAAATATCAACAATTATGTGAAAATCTTGTCTGCCGAAGTGAACAAATAAGCACAATATTGAAAATAATGATATGAATATATTTCGTGCACACAAACCTTGCAAATACTTTGGTATTCTTCATTATCTTGATCGTAACAAGCCAAGAGAAATCCGCCATATGTCCCTGTCCGTTTACCTTTTCCCAAGTATCCACCAATTACGACAACATCAAGGGTATCACCAACTCCTTCTAGGTAATCTTTTTTTAATTTTAACCAGTTATGTGACCTTTTTGCAATTTCATAAGTTGCATCTTTTTCCAGTGTTTTCACCATGAGACCCTCACAATTGCCTAGAAAATATTATACCTACTCTTACAAACGCAAGAAAAGTGTTAGGTGGAATTATTCATGCTTTGTAAATATACAAAGAAACTTCAACAAACTGCAATGAAAACATCCATTTTATTTGTTATATTTACAGTTGTACTCTATCCAATTTGAAACTAATCTGGTTGGAACTAAAGGGTTTTTCAACAAGAACTTTGTTTTTCAATGTGGTAACACCGGCACCACATGACAGTTTTGACATTTAGTTTTTTGACGTATTCGCAGTATATGCTTTGGCAATTGTTACAATGAATTCGATTTCGCTCGAAAATCGCATTAAAATAATTCAAATCCACTATGAAAATGGTCGTTCTGTTAAAGTTACATTTCGTAAAATTCGTGATATTTTCGGACAACATAAACTTCCTTTTGAGACCGCTATCAAGAATTTGGTCGCGAAATTTGAGTCGACAGGCTCGGTACAAAATGTGCCAACACCAACACGTGTTCGACCGGGTCGTTCAACAGAAAACATCGCTGCCGTGAGCCACAGTGTTGAAAAAGATCAAAAGTTATCAATTTCACGACGTTCTCAACAATTGGGGTTATCCAAAAGCACAACACGGAGAATTTTGCGAAAGGATTTGGCTTTGAAGCCTTACAAGATTCAACTGGTGCAGGAATTGAAGCTGACCGACCATTCAAATCGCCGTAGATTCGCTCAGTTCATTCAGGAACAACCTGCTGGTTTTTCTCAAAAAATCATTTTTTCAGACGAAGCACATTTTCATTTGTCAGGACGTCAACAAGCAAAATTGCTGCATTTGGACTTCTGAAAATCCTAAAGCAATTATTGAGAAGCCTTTGCATGCTCAACGTGTCACTGTGTGGTGTGCTATGTGGTCTGGAGGTGTGATTGGGCCGTTTTTTTTGAAGATGAGGCTGGAAATGCGGTAACAGTCAATGGATCACGCTATCGCGAGATGTTAACAACTGAATTTTGGCCTATTATTGATGACATGGATGTCACTGAAATGTGGTTCCAACAAGACGGTGCCACATGTCACACAGCCAATGAAACGATCAATTTATTGCAAACCAAATTTCCCGATCGCATAATTTCGCGAAATTCAGCTGTTAAGTGGCCGGCCAGATCGTGTGATTTAACACCACTGGATTATTTTTTGTGGGGCTATGTTAAAGACAGAATTTATACGGAGCCAATCGAATCGATTGCAGCCTTAAAACTCAAAATCCGTGATGTCATTAACGAAATAGACCCTCCATCTTTCCAAAAAGTGATTAAAAATTTTGATGAAAAGATCAACGTCTGTCAGCGTGGTCGTGGTGGACATTTGTCAGATATCATTTTTCATTCATAATTGCCGAACTTTTCTCTTCGTAATACAATAAAAATTTTATTCATTTTCTACTAAATTCTTTGTTTTATTTTGTTTTAAAAACCAAAGTTCTTGTTGAAAAACCCTTTAGAACCCCAAGACTATATTTAAGCAATGTTTAATCAATTCCATCCAGAAGAGGAGAAACAAAAAGATACAGAGTGTAATGTCTACCTTTAACACTCTCTTCTAGGAATTCCTGTACTTCCTCCATCTTAGAGGTATCCAAATATGTAGCAAAGTACCAATGTCCCTCTGATTCTTTGAAATTTTCTTTCAGTATATTTCTTCTTTCTATGAACGGCTTTTTAATAAGAGATTCGCCGTTGAAATAAAGCAAATCAAACATAAATACACAAACTTGAACTTTGATTTCCTCTTCTTTAACGCCCTGCGATAGAAACGAGTTTTTTTAGTTTTGAACCATTATTTAAATCTTTATTTTTGATTCCAATACCTTTTTCTTTCTTGTGCTCAATACTTGGAAGGGCAATATCGCTTTATTTTCTGAATCCCACGCAACAGCCTCACAATCCAAAATACAAGATTGGACATTATCGCTTTTGCATAAATCAAGACGAGATATAATATCAGGATATTTCGTGGTATTATTTTCTTGATTTCTGCTGTAAACATGGACCGTTTTGCCATTCATGTGAATCTTGAAAAAAATTAATGTAGGTTTCAAGTTTTCAACCAATATCACATAAAAACAAGGTAAATACATAAATGAATAAAATAGATTAACAAAATTGAAAGAATTTTTGTAACTTACTTGGGCTCTTTCTCCATCATATTTCCATTCGCAGGTGAATTTGAGGCCTTCAAATCTGTCAAGAACTTCTTGAACGCCTTTAGTTGGATGAGCCAACATAGGTTTCAGAGGTATTCCTGGAGTAAGTTTACAATGTTCTGGTAATTTCTCTACTCCTTCTCTGAGCAACACCGGTATGATAAGATCATAGTTTGGACATTCACTGAAAATAAGTCAATAATCTTATACCATTTTATTGATTCCTTGTATATTATTATGTCCATGCTGTATTTTAGTCAACATTAATGGTTTGTTTTAGTTTTCAGGTTGCTTAAGATAATTATGTTTAAATGTGCTACTGTTGGATCTCCTGGAAACTGTCACAAGTTTTTCAGAATATTCCTGATATTTCATTAGATTCCAAGTGGAAAGTAACGAATTATAAATCTATGGGGGGTGATTCCCCAATATAAGGGGCCTGTAGAGTTTTTTGTACTCCTGAGAATCTGAAATATCATTGCTTTGAGGACCAGACCAGGTTGAAAGGCTCTCTTTCTGTTGCAGATATTATTTCAAAGTATTTTGTCAGCATAAAATCAAAAGGAAAAACAAATTATATACCAATGAAAAGGATGCCATCCATTATGGACATGTCAGCTTATTCATTAAACATTTATTTCTTGAAACATAACACTAATTCGAGGGCGTAGATTAAGAAAATCTAATCAGATGTTTCGTGGAGAGTCTGGTTCGTTTTTTATGGCCAGAAGAAAATCGAAAAAATTGGACCTTTTTTAAAAAAATCATAATTTTCCAACCAGAGGATTGTCCAGCCTTACGCGTTTGATCTGTACGACGGCCCAAAGTTGATCCAAATTTCGAAAATTTCGCACCAAATCCGAAATATTTTCCAAACCGAATCAGTTACGCAAAATCTAATTCCATATTCGTAATCTACGTGTTCGAATCCATAATATATGATGTGCATATTGTCATAGCTTCAAAAATAAAATTTCGCACAGAATCGCGAAACCTCACCCCCCACCCCTCTACCCTTAGACGTTTACTCGCGGTTCTGTATGAAAATTTTTTTGAGTCCCAAATAAATTTTTTTTTTCGAAAATCGTCGACCTTGGTATCGTTTCCTATTAAATCGAGGTCGTAGATCACGAATATGTCATTAGAAATCGTCCAGTGACAACCGTTTAGAAATTATGGCGAAAATAGTAAAAAAATTTCGAAATTTTGGTCAACTTTGAGACGTCGTGCCGACCAAAATAATGAAACTGGGTGATGTCGAATTTTTTTACGTGCAGTTCGATCCTTAATCTATGCAATAAAACAGATTTTATAGTCCTACTTTCATCGAGTCGGTAATAATGATTTTTTGAAAAAAGGTCCAAAATTTTGGAACTTCAAGGACTTCTCACGTCCAGGACGAATTTTTTTGAAAATATCTGACCTTATATTCTTGTTCTACGCCCTCGAATTAGTAAGTGTGCCAAATTTCACGGCGATAGGAGTCGGGAAATTATTTTTCGAAAATCGAGATTTTCTTAAGGGTAAACCCTTAAAGTTTTGCCAAAAATCGAAAGTTCTCCGATCGACCTGAAATTTGAAACATATACTAATTCGAGGGCGTAGATTAAGAAAATCTAATCAGATGTTTCGTGGAGAGTCTGGTTCGTTTTTTATGGCCAGAAGAAAATCGAAAAAATTGGACCTTTTTTAAAAAAATCATAATTTTCCAACCAGAGGACCTACGTCTATAAAATAAGTGGCTACGTACTCACAAAAGACCCAGATCTAACCAGAAAAATTCGATATTGTCCAGCCTTACGCGTTTGATCTGTACGACGGCCCAAAGTTGACCCAAATTTCGAAAATTTCGCACCAAATCCGAAATATTTTCCAAACCGAATCAGTTACGCAAAATCTAATTACAGATTCGTAATCTACGTGTTCAAATCCATAATATATGATGTGCATATTGTCATAGCTTCAAAAATAAAATTTCGCACGGAATCGCGAAACCTCACCCCCCACCCCTCTACCTTTAGACGTTTACTCGCGGTTCTGTCGTAGATCACGAATATGTCATTAGAAATCGTCCAGTGACAACCGTTTAGAAATTATGGCGAAAATAGTAAAAAAAATTTCGAAATTTTGGTCAACTTTGAGACGTCGTGCCGACCAAAATAATGAAGCTGGGTGATGTCGAATTTTTTTACGTGCAGTTCGATCCTTTATCTATGCAATAAAACAGAATTTATAGTCCTACTTTCATCGAGTCGGTAATAATGATTTTTTGAAAAAAGGTCCAAAATTTTGGAACTTCAAGGACTTCTCACGTCCAGGACGAATGGGGAGACTTTGGCTGATTGCAACTCTGTTCAAAAAATTCACAGAATTCAATTTTTCCGCGTTGACACGTCTAAAAGTTGAGAATGGAATCATAGGTTTATAGTTCAGTTAAGAATCATAGACTATACGAGTGTATACATAGAATTAGCATATTGTGTGTTGTTTGATTTCGAAGAGTTCTTTCTTTCTGTTCGTCAATTTGGCAACGTTTGTACGTTCATAGATAAATTAGGTACATCTGTTTTATTTATTTATGAAAATGATAGTTTGAATGGGTTATGTCTGAATCTGATAATTCTTGGAGGAAATGAAATAAACAAAGAAAATTAATAATTACAAATTGAAGATGAATCTCAAAGCTAATATGAGTAATAGCTAGATGAATTCCTCATTATCGAAAATGAAACCAAGAGAAGAATATTCAACTTCTATCGCCCACGAAATTTGGAATACCTAACTTGTTTGTTGCACTATAAATACAACTTTTTTCACCAACTGGAATGTAAAAGTAAGTTGACGCTTGTTTTCATAACAGAGTTGCTTATTTCGAAGATTTGAATGGTATATCTTAGACTTAGAAAAACTTCAGTGTTCAGGTTTCCAGGGGCGGCTAGCCTATTATGAAAATTTATAATGCCTATATCTTTTTATCTAGGCCGAATCGGAAAAAATGGTAGAGGACAAATGTGTTTCTTTCAGCTTCAAGAATCTTCTGTTAAAATATTCTGCAAGGTCAAAGACTCACTCTGTATACTATTGGATCTCTTTAGAATATTTTAAGCTATATAAAATCAAAATAAATTGAAAATAACGCAAAACACAGAAGGAATTTCACATTGATTAAACAAAAGAAGTGGAATATAGAGGTCTCTTTCACTTCATTATGAATAGACTTTACAAAGGAAAAATTTAAACATTAATTCCACCATAAGTTGGAGCTCCTTAGCATACTATTGTTAAGATTAAGCCTGGCCGTCCACTGGAAGCGATTTGGGGCTTTTATGAGCTACGCGTTTTACGAGCGCCGAAGAACTTTTACGACCGAAGCGGTCTCAGGCTTCGGGGTCGTCCACTGGCAGATAGTTCGCGAGGTTTCGGTTCGTTCTTGTTCTTGCGTAGAAGAGGATTTTTACTTCAGATTTCAGTGTTTATTGAAGAAATTGTGATACGGAATGGATTTAGAATTAATAATTCATTTCAAGGATAAATCTCACTTGATCAGGCATATGTTAGCTACGGAATGGGGAAAGTTTTTGAGCTAAGGTAGATTCAAATTTAGAAAAAATTAAATTATCGGAAAAAAAGTCACCATCTTGATAATGAATGATTATTATCGTATACTCATTTAAAATACTGGAATGGAAGTTGAAGTGTGAATGTTGATGACCTGGGTTCTTCGAAAACAAACGATGTGGAACGTCGAAATTATGGCTGATTTGAATTTTATCTGTGGAAGTCAGCTTCAGAAGGTGAATATGTTATTAATGTATCTAGAACGTAACTTCAAAACTTTAAAAACTGCAAACATCGAAAGAAATTGTGATGACACAGATATTCAGAAATTCTTAAAATTTTGCAGAAGTGCATGCGTATTTTAGAAAACAGGTCACTAGTAAAAATCCGTAGCGTTTTATAAAGAAAAAACTATCTTCATTTTGTGATCGAAAAGATGGTTCTGCATATGAAACGTAATTGAATCATTAGAGTACGTATGGGCCAAAAACACTTGAGCATATAGAAAAATGTTCGTAATAAAATTGGTCGGAGACTAAAAAAACAAATTGATAATAGATATTGAGATAATAAGAGCTATAAAACCCGAGATAATGGTGAAACACGCTGGATTAATTATATTTGGAATGCTATACAGCCAATTATTGCCAAAGAGTCCAACTTCAGATAGGCTACTATACACCTACAGAACTTCTGGATGGGCGTTTAATGTAAGAAAAAAGACAACATTCATTAACCTTTCAATCTGATCCATCTAAAATTCACCAACAATAAACAACGAGCTTAAACAAATATTCCGTTCATAAACCATACATTCCACTTTCCGACGGATAGCTCCTCATTTCGAGAGTATAGACGCGGCAGATCCAAAGCGATCGGGATACGATTGCGCTGCTCGAATTCTCTCGAAATCGCCCGTATGAACTCGCTGCCAGTCGACGAGGGTACCTAGAATTCCATTCATTTGGATCTGTCGCGCAAATTCGTTCGTTTACGCTCCTATCGCGCCTCTCGAAATCGCTTGCAGTGGACGACCAGCCTTAAGGCTACATGAAGATATTCAATTTATACAGTAAATAAAATTAATTAAAAGCCCCGTATGAACCAATGTAATCGATGCATTTCGAAAGAAAACTGTTATTGGATTGGTTGTTCCTTATTCTTATTTTAACTGATGTATACCTGAAGCTTTGAATGAAGACAATTTTAGGAAAGAGATTTTATGGAACAATTTTTAAAAAATGGGTTTCATTGTGATTCGACCCCAAATTATGATATTTATGTACATACCAGTAAGTATTCCTCAAAGTGAAAGCAAGTTTATCATAATACGCTTTGAAATCCTCTGAACCCATTTCTTTTGCGACATCAAGCCTTTTATGGGGATAATCCTGATTAGGTGGAGTCATAGCACAGGACAACGCCAATGCTTGAAGAACCGATAACTCTGCCAAACCAATCCTCAATTTCCCTGCCAACGATCTGATCAAATACCTTGCTTCCATTTCTTTACAAGCCACAAACATCTTTTTGATTTCATCAATTTTCGTTGCCTGTGACTGAAATCAAGCAAAATTTATAGAACAATAATTTCTTGAGTTATTAAAGTATCATATCATAAAGAACTTACTGCATTTCCAGTCATTTTAGCAATTTGTTTCAAACTTTTGAAAACTCCCCGAACAGATAACGGTGGAGGTTGAAACAGTGTTTTCTGATTGGTTCGTGAACGCTCAGCTACAGTACCAAGATCTCCAGTTTCTTTAACGTCTGCTTTTATCTGTGCAAGCGTTCGACCAGTAGATTGAGCGATTGCTTTCATCAAACTTGTTTCAGCTACTCCCAATTCTAGACCTAAATAGACAAATTATTGAACAGATTATTAAAAACTAAATTAGGTTCTCAATAAGAGATGAGGTATACTCCATTCACTTTTATAAAGTATCCCGGTTTGCCATGACATCCTGACAGATTTCACCGTGTATATTTTGAAAATGTTAGGTTATAGTCATTTTCCTGTCAGATAACTACACAACGTTGTCCTCTCTACAAAGAGGTCGTAGTAATTACTTATTTTTCAAAATGTCAATCTATATTTGGAAAGTAATGAATTTGAGAAAATATTATGTGAATTCAATAATTCCAAAGACCTGGCAAATGTTGAAGAAACTTTTTTCTCGGTTAATATTGGAATTATTTCACGTATGTAAACATGGTTGGAAGATTCAGTAATGCCCTTTTCTTGTACGATCAAGAATCAAGTGTTTTGGAATTTTACTGAAAAATGATGGATAGAGTAATCCGTTACTCCGAATTCCCTACTTTTCTTAATTCTCAAGAAATAAGCCTACAGAAGTCATTTAAATACCTTGTTGCACAACTTGAAATATTCCAGTATGAAAATGTAGTAGTACTTCGAAACCTGTGTCACAGTTAACCTCAAAAGAACTAACTCCATTTATAAAGGTCTTGGGAATCTACATGATACATACACTGGATTGGGATCAACATATTTCTAAACTGAGATGCAGCTTAGCTTCAGTCTGTTATCTTTGGGTGTAATGACAAGATATCTGGATAAATTCTCCATGAAAACTACCTATCATGCAGTACTCGAGTCAAAAGCAATATGGAATTATGTTTTATGGACATACTTTTAAGTCAACTCAAATATTCAATTCCCAGAAAAAAGCAATTCCTAAAATATTAGAAAAAATAGCATTGAATGAGATATTGTATAATTAATGTTATTTTCGTGCATAAAAATTCAATGTTCTGCCAACATAGGATATACCAAGTCCATTTTCAATGTACTACTTCCCAGCTTCCTATCGAAACCATTCCACGAAATACATAACTTTTGAAATTATTCGTTTTTTCAATTCAAACATGACTACCTACTTGAGGCTCAATACAATACAATCAAAGCGAAATGTTAATTTATTAGTTTATTATGGCTGAATTATTATTTGTTATTGAAAGAGAGTAGAAATTGGCAACCTCGCGTCGAATTATTTTGACATTGTCGATATTTCAGGAGCGCCAACCTGCCTCGGTTTTAGTTACAAAAACATGATAGACCTAAATCATGGCCAACCGGGATTCTTTATAAAAGTGAATGGAGTATACTTTCTGTATTTTATTGGCATGCCCCTCACCTTCATATGCTGGCCCCAGTTTATTTAGACACAAGTATACAGATGGCAACAGATCCTCTGGGGTAAGTACAATGCAAGATCGAAAATAATTACTTAAAATTTCAATGATCTTCAATCTACTTGATATTTCTTCTATTTCCAAAAGAGTTTTTGCCAGGGCAAGATACGGAATCCTGCAAGTAGAGATGTTGTTTGTTTTAAAGTTGTTTTCACGTTGAAATATTTAAATTTAGGATAAGAATAAATACAAGGTGAAATAGCAGACACATATGTGCAATTCCATAAATTAGAGTTCTGTAAAAATGTATTCATTGTGAACATACTTTTGTTCTTTCTTCCATATTGCATCTTTAATAGGGTGGTACTTTGACTTGGCTGGATTGTACGCTGAAAAAACAGAGACAATTACACAAAAAAACATTTTTTCGAAGCAGGAACCATACAGTCTGGTAGTTTTGCTTCATCTCCTTCATCCACAGATGTATTTTTTGAATTATTATCTTTGGGGGATTCTTTTTCAATCCCATTTTCCTTTTTTATCTTTCCTTTTTTGATATTTGGGCTTTTCTTCACTTCACATTCAGAGTCTTTTGACTCTGTGCATTTTGGTGACTTTATAGTTTGCTTAACTGTAGAAGGGGATACTTCAATTTTCACAATCTTTTTGGGCGATTTAGTTGTCTCAGAAGTTGTGTCAATTTCATCCTCAGAGTCACTTTCGAATGTATTCTTTTTTTTAACATTTCTTTTTATTGGAGAATCATCGTCTGATTGTATTTTACTATTGGTAGATTCGTCATCATGAAGAGATTGTATTTTGGGTGGATCCAGTTTGATTTTCTTCGCTGTAAACATATTTATCATTATCTGTAGGAGAGATTACTTAATTGTTATAAGGAGAATTGAAAATAAAATTTTATTAATCACAAAACTAATGAGGGATTGTGTTCTATTGCTTGCCTTTCATGAAAGAACTTACCATTCTTAATGTTTTCATCTTTTTCCGAAGATTTCCTGCAAATGAGACGAATAAGTTTTTTATGGAGTTATTCATCTATGACAATTCTTACTTCGTGGGTGTTGATTCCTTAGAGTCCCTAGAGCGTTTACTTGTTTTGTCAGATCCCTCCGATCCACTCACTTGACTGCTTCTGGTTTTAGAAAGAAAACAATTCAACACTTTAATATGTGTATTTCGATTTGAAAATGTAGTTGTTCTCAAGGAACGAAAGATTATGGACATTTTTGACACTGTGAGTGGGTAAACTTAGCTAGTAAAGTCATCAATGTTGAATTACATACCCATCAGATTTTCTCCCAGACGAAGTGAAGAATGACCTGAAAAGATGTTTTCTGAAAATTCAATCTTGTAAGTGTTAATAATGCTCACGTTATGGATCTTTGTTTCATTTCGGTTTGTTTGATTTAAGATTTCAATTTGATTTCAACTTCCTACGTATTTCTGTTAGGGTTTAAGGGAGTAGAAAAGGTAGGGTTATGTTTGGTTCATTTGACATTCAAAGTTTTTCCCGCGTACTAAATAGCGCGGGTTTTTTGATCTACCTACAACGTCAGTGATATTTGGACGACTAATCACACATAAACTTTGAATAAAGAACAATTTGTTGTTCTTTCTCAATAACTCAAAAAATACTGATCCAATCGATATGAAATTTAGTTATTGGTTGTAAAGTGCGGATGCGAAAATGTTTGCCTAATTTCGTCATAATCCGTGGGTATCACTAGAGAACAATTAAAAAAATACATTATTGGTGTATATTTCGAAAAGTGCTGATCCGATCGAATCAAAACTAGGTATCATCAAGAAAATAAAAAAAAAAGATTTTTTCAAGATCGTCTCAAAAATTTCATATTTCAGAAAATAGTAACTTGACCAAATTGAAACTCTGTAATAAATTGGAAAATTCCAACGCGAAAACTCGTTCGAAATTTCGTAAGGAGCATATACCTGTATGACAAAAAATTAAAACAAACATATTTTTCTCTTCCCATATGGACTCTGCGCTCTTTCAAAGCAGCTTCACTTCCTAAGGAAAAGATTTTACGATCTTTTAAATCTTATTTTCCTGACGAGATTCTGCAAGAACCTTCAAGGCTGTCATTTTTCAACCGAGTGCTAGATGATGTCAACTCGATTCGATTTGTATTATTGTGAAAATTGGGAAAATTAAATTTTGGAATGGTATATATCTGTGAAATCATAGATTGGATTTTACCAGTATTACTCAACGATTTATTTGATGTTGAATACGTCGCTTTGCCTCCTGAATCTACCCTATAAATTAAATTCCATAGCTGCAATATATCCCTGCTGGATATATCATACAATCAATGCTGTATACTGTAACATTTCGACCATATTGATCTAACGTACAGTAGAAACTATTGTCGAATAATGAATTCCTTAAAAATTCATCTGCCCCCTGTGTATATCTTTACATTATAATACCTCTGCTAATTATCCATGGTCGCTTAAATCTCATATATCATTCATGGTCGATTGTAAACCTTCGCTACAAGTCAGTATTCCTGTAATTAAACCCATTATTATAATGCTACAAACGATTTTCGTTGCACAATTCGCTGTTTTCAATGCGGATAAAACGTTATCTTTCATTGTATAGTATGTTATTTGAAATCGATCGAGTACGAATTGATTGTTTAGGATGTCGAATTTTGATATATTGGAAATGTAAACATTTGAGAATCGAAGGTTGCGTTCAACACTATGTTTGGCTTCCTTTTTACAAGAAAAAATTCGTGAAAATTATTGTAACGTGTTGTCACGAACTCTACTAACTTAGCTCTTGTACACTAAAATACGAAAGGGCTAGTCGAGTAGTAAGAAATGTGGTAAAGAACGAATAATTATTAAGCAGAGCTACAATATTCAAAGAAATTATTACAATTTTATGTCAGATTTCTTGAGGAGAAACTTTTCGTTTGGTTCACGATATGAAATCGTGCTTTTAATCGTTCTTGGAGGATAATTTCGATGTCATTTTAGTGTCTGTTGCTTGGTGGATCAAAATAAACCAATATCTAAGTTTACTTGAATTTCTGGAAAAATAGCTAGGCACCTCAATATGTAATTCAAGGACTCTTATTAATGTGAAGAAGTGCTGAATGCAGGCCATATTATGTGCGGTAAATCTAGAATCAGTCCAGATGATATGACTTGTTCTCTTTGTTTACAAACGAGTGAATCAATAAAATGAAAAGACAGCTTTTCTGCTTCAGTTCTTTTGCATTGTATTTCGAAAGAAAAGGAAGCAGATAGACATATAATTGATTTTATTTTCATATCACAGCAACTCAAGATACACATACAAAACGAAAAATGTCACAGCTGCTCCAACCTACCTATATAGGAATGAAAAATATTTATGTATTTATATGAATAACTTCAGCTATTAACAACTATAACAATATATCTAGTTTTTGTCAGGTTTTCAACCAGATCACTCTCTTTGAATATTATTTTGTGTAGTATGTGAAGGAGGAAGCTGCAGAAGTGCTCGGTATTTTCTCTGCAGGAACAGCATTCTTCATCAGAATTTCTCTGTTTTTCATTCACACCGAAAAACATTTGGATATGAAGTTGTTTCGAAATGAATATACATTGTAATTTACCTTAATGAAAATAAGATCTTCAGAGAAATGCTATAAACATAATTTCATGTATTTCGTGACCTGTTTTCCAATTTTCAATTTCAAAATCCAGGCCTTTTTTTATCATTGAGTTCCCTGCCAAATGCTTTTTCCAAATTAACTTAACTTTCATTTGGCTTTGAAAAAAACGAAAACTTGAGGCAGTAAATGATCCTTTCTTCTTTGACCATGAACAACATTGAGTTGAGGCACACTACTTACATTGTTTAAGGAGTTAAACAATGCTACAATAGTCATTTCAGGAGGATGCCACAATCGAAAATTTCAATCGGAAAAAAAGAAACGGATTGATGATTTTTGGAAAGGTCTTCGAACCAAGGTGTCTTTCAACGCATCCCCATGCTATTTAAGATTTTAGGGGTTGCTGTCATCACGCTACCAGAGTTGATACAAATTGATTGGAACCAATCGTATAAAATATTCCCCTTCGGACAAAAGACTACATATTTTTGCGTTTTTTCTGATTTTGCCTAGAAACCGAGATAGTAATAAGGGTGGTACATTTTCAAATTAACACACTGTATATCAAGAGCTCCGAGTGAAATCGAATTTTGCAATATCCCATAGATACAGGGTTTTAATTTCGGATTGTCTCATAATCGAAAGTTGTTACACTGGATGCAAATTCAATAATAAACTATTATTATCGAGGAAATAAAGAATTGCCACTTTATATGCATATAAACTGGAGTGAAAGTTGGGCTTCATCAGGCATTTCGTTCGCCTTGGTAGAAGTCCATAATAACGAAAAAAAACAAGTTACTCACATGTTCCCATACACCCCAATTATTCCTCGTTTTAATTGGCAATCAAATATTCCAATTTCTCCTTAGTTCTTATATGACTCGTTAAATTGCTATAATAATCCGTAAAAACTTTGTGGGAGATTAGAATGATCACAGGTGGGTTATAGAATAATCATAATCATTCATCTCACCTGAGAATTTTTTAAATAATGAAATTAAATTTTTTTAATACAACGATCTCCCCGGAATTGTGCAAAAATGTGTGCTTCGTCATTTTACAATCAACTACCAAGCATCAATTTGATATTACTTGTATTTTTTATTTTGTGGAAATAAGAAAAAATCAAGATGAGTATTATTGCGTATCTTCTTAACGAATATTAACAAGATATATCTCATGCAGAAGTTATAGTGTTTACTGCCGGACGAGAATTTAGTTGGACAGCGGGCTCTTCCATCAGTGATTCAAAAATGAGAAATTATAAGTTGGCGATCTTGAAAACGTGAAAACTCAATTTTTTCAAATTAGAACCTCGTTCTTATGGCCATATTAGGATCTACGTTGAAAAATAATGTAGTTGTGGAAAACCAATGTCCCTAAAATTCATGTTTTCGGGAAATGCAGTAGCGATTACATTTCTAATATCGATCTTCTCAAAAATACAAGCAAAATTGAAAATTCAGAATTTCTAGGAGAAAAGTCTAAAATAAATGTTCAATATGTCGTCATTCCCTTCGAGACAATAATTTTCTTTCTGAGTGGAATAAAATTCGAAATGTGACCGCGTACATTGTTTTTACGAATATCTCATAAATTATTAATTTTAAGGCATTGGTGTTATTTCCATAACTACAATATTTTTCAACGTAGATTCCAATATAGCCATAAAAAATGAGGTTTTAATTTGAAAAATAGAGTTTTCATGTTTTCGAAATTGCCAACTTTGATAACGCTTTTGTGACCTCCTGTATCATGAATTTCAATTCTGACTACTGCGACAGAAGCATTATACTTTCTTCTAGCGAGAGCCTAAAAACGGAAATTTCTCAATGAAAAACCTGTAAGATATCCCTGTTTCAGCAGAGCAATTTTTTTATTGGACTTTCACGTTAGAAAAGAATTTTCTGGCAGAAATTCAAAATTTTCACACTAAGAACTCAGAATTTCATGAGGAATCTATTTTCATTATGAAATATGGGGCTTCCTTCATCTCTTTAGAAAAAGCCTAAGTCCGAAAATGGAAACGTGAATTCCTTCCCAAAAATATTCTAACGAACTGTATTCGTGGGACACCCGATATAAGCGTTGAATGAAGAGATATTGGAAAAATAGCACTGACCTGTATTACCAACCTATACCGGCAATACCCGGCTCTTACCTACCTAGAATGAGTACGTAAATGAAAAGTAATATTAAGGTGGAACATTGAATTTTCATGTTGATTCACTCAGTCAAATTCGAATAGACAAACAGAAAGTTGCAGGATAATTTTTTGTAGCATTGCCTAATTTACTCAGGAAATAAATATATGAATTAACAAAGTAAGAACTTCTTCCTATTCAGACATAATTAGGAACATAATATGTGAAAACATCATTTCGTGTTTGAGAAACTAGCAGATAAATCGATCAAAAATTGTCCTTGGGACACTTTCTTCACTTCATATAGTCATTAACAAAATTTGCATAAATCATATGGAACATTATAGATTTTGTTGCTTTCATCGCAGCCAAACCACTGTTTCAACTTTCTCCGACAGTTTATCTTCTTTGTCATGATATTTTAAAAGTGTTTTATCTTTCCACTAATCACTAATATCATTCACTCTAATGAATCGAATAAAAATGTGTTTTTTTTATAGGATAATGCAATACAGGGTGATTCCGGAGGAGACCGTCAGATTTTAGGATAAGTTTGCACTAGTCAAGACAGTCTCGGAACAATGTTTGGTTAATGGTTTGGAGTCTCTATTGAGAATATACAGGGGTATTTGTCCGATTCGACCTATTTTACTTTTATTGATAACTTTTGTATGGCTTATTCGATTTTACTTAAATTTTCAGCGTAGTGCAATAATGATGAGAACATTCATTAATTCAAAAATTTTTTTTCAATATAAGTGGTTTGTATTGTGATAATTCCAGATTAATTCTGCAGGTTGAAAAAAACACCCTGTTCATCGCGTTTCCTAAACTCCGCTATCTGTTTACGATTCAACTATAATAAGTCATCATTCGAGACTTTCTAATTTTTTTGGCACACTTCTAGTTTTCCGAGAAATTTTCATCAAAAAAGACAATGTCAAAATTTCGCTCCAATCGATTCTACTTTTATTAATAACTTTGGTATGACTCATACAATTTTGATGAAATTTGCAATATAGTACAATCTGAATGAGTAAATTCGATAATTGCAACAATCTCTCAAAATACAGGGTTGCAATTGTGATAATTTCAGAATTTCAGATTAATTGTGCAGTGGAAATAAAACACCCTGTACATTGCTTTTCCAAAATTTTTTTATTCGTTTCAGATTCCTACGTAATATGTCATTGTTGAGAGGTTTTTAATTTCTTCGGCACACCTCCGCTTTTCTTAGAAAACATTTTTGAAGAAGAGCATCATTGAAATTTGGCTCACAAGCAGTGAGAAGTATTCTCACTTGGCAGGAAAGCTGTATTGTACAAGGATGCAAAGTTGTTTGTCACTTCTGAAATATTCTTTTCAAATTCGAAGTTTATTTTCAATTTCTCTTTTTCTGTATAAAGTCATTCCATTCAGAAAATTACTTAATTTAATTTTTTTGCAAACCTCCGCTTTTCAATAAAGGGGGTTATTTCTATGAAGCAGTGACGTTATGTGATTTCGTTCAATAATGTCGATTGGAAATTAGAAAAAAGGCGCAAATATGTATTCGAAAAAGAGGAAACCATTCCGAAAATTCAATGTGAATTTTCTGTTGATGCTTAAGTCCACTTGTCATTTGTTTCGTATGTTTGTTCAATATTTGTTTTCATGTATGTAGATTTGTTTGATTTATGTGCATATAAAGTAATATTCTGAATTGAATGATTTCATACAGAATAGGAGCAATTAAATATGAATTTGGAATTTGGAAATAATATTTTATAACTTGAGAACTGCTTTGCATTCTAGGAATATGTAGCTTTACTACCTAGCGCACTACTTTTGCGCAAATTTCGATTATGCTCTTCTTCAAACATTTTTTCTCGAAAAACCGGAAGTGTGCCAAAGAAATTGAAAACCTCTGAATGATGACATATTATTGTAGAATCTGAAACGAATAAGAAAGTTTGGGAAAAGAAATGTACAGGGTGTTTTTTTTTTAACTGCACAATTAATCTGAAATTCTGAAATGATCACAATTGCAACCCTGTATTTTGAGAGATTGTTGCAATTATTGAATGTACTCATTCAGATTGTTCCATACTGCAAATTTCATCCAAATTGGACGAGCCATACCAAAGTTATTAATAAAAGTAGAATCGATTGGAGCGAAATTTTGACATTGTCTTTTTTTGATGAAATTTCTCGGAAAACTGAAAGTGTACCAAAAAAATTAGAAAATGTCAAATAATGACTCATTATAGTAGAGTAATAAACAGATAGCGTAGTTTTGGAAACGCGATGTACAGGGTGTTTTTTTCAACCTACACAATTAATCTGGAATTATCAAAATAACAACCGCTTATTTTGAAAAAAATTGGAAATGAAATTAATGCTCATCAATATTGCACTTCGCTGAAAATTTCATTAAAATCGAATGAGTCATACCAAAGTTATCAATAAAAGTAAAATCGGTCGAATCGGACAAATCACCCTGTATATTATCAATAGAGACCCCCAACCGAAAACCAAACATTATTTCGAGACTGTCGCTTGACTAGTGTAAACTTATCCTGAAATCTGACGGTCTCCTCCGGAATCACCCTGTATAAAATTTGAATGTCAATAAAGGTTGAGTTACTTTCATCATAACGAAAATATCTGATGATTCACGAAGACCTATGCTGGAAGTGAATAAGATTCAAGGTTTGGTGTTGTTTTAAGTATTTTGAAATAACAGTTGTTAACCTTTTGTTGTGGAACAGTTTTATTGTTATCCTGCAGAGATATGGAGATATCCGGTTACTCAGGATATATTGAATTCTCACTAAATCCTAGCATTTCTAGTCAACTTTCGGAAAAATATGAACAAATATAAAGTAGAGCAGAAATGTTAATATTTTTCAAGAACATTATACAATTTATATAACTGAATCATGTTCGTCTATATCTTATCTCCGAAAGTATCCCTCAGATTCGTTCTTTTTTTTCAAAATTTCTTTTTTGGTGCAAATGCTTGAAAAAAATCGTAAGAATGCGCAATGTTGCCACTTTTACTAAGAACTATCGGGAAAATAAAAATTAAATGGAGTGAAAAACGGAAAAATAACAATGCGCATTCGAACAAAAGAATTAAATATATTCCAAAAAAAATTTTCAGAAAATACTCACCGAAGCCTGCAGAATTCTTATATTTCACGCGGCTATTGGCAACGTTAAAGCTTATAGACCGCGTGCAGGTGCCTGACCTTGAGATATTAACGAGGCTTTATTAAACTTAAATGTGACTGTGTTGCCTAGCCGTAAGTTACTACCACGTGGTATTGTTTGCTCTTAACCATTGCTAGGTCCTTCCACCCGTATTTTTCCAACTAAGTTATAGATATCTGGTCGATTGAATACATAATTTCGAAATTATCGTGAAAATAAGATATCGATACGTCTTTCAGCGGTGCACCATGATCGATTCCCAACTGGGATTTTTGTTTTGCGATTTCCTATCCTATTGGAGTGAAATTTTTAGTTGTAGAGCATGGATACTTTGTACAGAGCTTCGTGTGGATTGTTAACTAAAAAAAATCGCTGAAATTTTGATGTAAGCATTTATGCAGTCATTTTTCAACCAACTGAAAATTCCAATCCGAGCCGATTTGTATTTCTGGAAATATTGTGAAAATTAAATTTTGCATCGGTATACTGAAGAATCTCTGAGTGAATTCTACCTTTTACAAACCCGCTCTACAAATAGCGATCCTACAAGTTGTTTCTTTCGGAAGTTAGTGTGTTAGAGATCGGTCGCTGAGAAAAAATGTGTATATGTTTTTTGTAAGGTATAGAAAGAGTTCCTCAAAAATTCGTGAGCTTATTACTGCCAAATGAGTCTTATTCTAAAAAATATGGTCCATTCTGCTATCTTCAAAAAATGGTGTTTCAAAAACACTCTGTAGGTTTATTGTATCAGAAACTCGATATTTGTAGGAAAGGACGAATTCATGAATGGCTGAAATCCACCTAATGATCCCGCAGATATAACCATTCGAAATTTTATTTTTCCAATATTTCCAGAAATACACAGATTAGATCGAATGGAAATCCAATAATTTATAGAAAAATGACAGTTCGAAGGTTTATACAGAATTTCATGAGGATAATATAATCACAAGATTACAGAATATTAAATATTTGAAAAAAAATTTGAAATTTTTTTTCAAAATGTTCTAATTATTCGATTATCAGGAAATTTTGCACAAAGTTGCCCATCAGCATTTTCAAACTAGCTGCCAAGTTCAATTATGATTAAACCAGTGATTTTTCAGTTATTTCTTGAAAACATCGATATACAGGAAAAAACTTTACATATTTTTTCGAAATATCTCCAAAACTGAGTTTCGGATCGAACTGAAATTTGGTACACTACTGCGAAATATGAAGCTGAAGACCTGAGCAAAATTTTTCTTTGAATGTAATGGACAGTTTTCGAAAAAAAAATTTTTCGGAAAAAATTTTGAATTTTTTTTTAATTTACTGACAGTATGATCTCGAAAAAATTCCGCAAAAAGTTGCAAGTTGTTATACTCCAACTAACTGCAAAGTTTCAATCTAATCGTTTCAGTAGTGTTCGAGTTATCACGTAAGTAACCACAAAACTTCAAAAGACTCTAACTCTGAAACCTCTTGGTCGATTTCGCCCATTAACGAACTCAACCTTCTCATTTTGAAATGCAACCTACCCTAGAAGTTCCAGGTCGATAGGATTCTCCGTACGCCCGTAACCGTGCATACGGACGGTCGGCCGGACAGAATCTATTTTGACACCGAATTCGTCTTCAGTGAGTCCAACCTAGTCGTTTTAGACCTGTTTTCGCTCAAAATTCGAAAATTACAGATATTTGGACAAAACGCCCAACTAACAATTTTTGTTTTATAAATGTCCTAACAACATTTACAGAACTATTTTTATAAAATATCAATGTCGCTATAAACGTTCTAACAACATTTATACAACGCCTATAAACCCAAAAAGGGCGCACTCCAGTGCAGCAATTTTGTTCTTTGATTTGTTTTATTATGGCTTCCACACTTACTGGATAATTGTGTAAACACCTACAAAATAAATATGAAACAAAGTTTGCAACAGTTATAAAACAGTTTCAGGGATAACAGTTATAGGGCTAAATATTATGTTATTGCTATGACAATGGGGATTTTTCCCGAATTTGGGTTATTACTGCAAATTCAAATTTGAACATAATTATGATGGGTTTGATTCATCATTTTCCCAAATTACCTTATTCAGAAAGTATTCAAAATCAGGTTTCAAAATTGGCGTTTGGAATTTGTCATGCATGCACGAAGTGACAACGTTGTTTAGTAGAATTGCTTTTTCTGCTATAGAATAACGAAATATTTATTCCTATTCTGTGGTACACACGTTTTCTTCGTCAATATAACCAAACTATTTTCATTTGCGATTTGTCAGTAATATGCTGTGCTCTTCTTCTTCTATTCCTTGGTCGTTGTCTTCTACTCTAACCAGACCGAAGTATAGCTATCTCTATTTTCCTAAGCAAAGTAACACATTTGACGTCCTTCTCTTTCCGAGAAAGCTAAAGTCGACGTTGCCATATCGTGCACTCATGACAAATCCCTTTAAATGCAAATCCCCATTTTTATTTTTCAGTTTTAGGTGATCAAACATTTTTTTAAAAATATAATATTGAAATTATTTGTTTGAAATGTGTTGTTCTGAAGGTTTTTCATGAAAATAACTGCATTTTCGTTTAAAGGAAAAACCCCCATTATAAAACATTTAACGAACTTGAATAAAATAGTTTCATATGAGTTGTTTTATAATCCCAGATGTAGCTTTTTTGTTTCGAATGATACTGAAAGTACAAGCTTTTTGGTGTTGAATTATGCCCGTTGAGAATAATTTATTTTTCAACAGTCTCTAAGATAACAAAAAAGCAAGCCTTGCATCATCTCCAACAAATAAGATATATGTTCGAGTTATTGTTAAGTCGTCAGCCATATTACATTTAGTACTGATATGTACATACCCAATACCAGAAAGACAGAAATTCGATTTGCTCTCTTATGGTTGATTTTACTGCGGAAGAAATTTTTCTGTATAATATATGGGACATATATAACAAAATTTTCAAGCGCCTCTAATATATTGGTTATTATTGAGTGTAAGGAGAAAAGGTTAAAAATGTAACAGAGCGTGCTATCGCGATAGCACGCTCTGTTCGCCCTGAATAACATACGCGCAAAAATACACTGCGCAAAAAAATTAACGCACATTCTGAAAATCTCAATTTTAATGAAAGTTAACTCTACATTATAACTTATTTTTTATGTTCTCTCGGGAAGGTTTTGAACGAAACAAGACACATTAAATGGAAGAAAAATTCATTATTTCACCGAATCTTATGTGAAAGAAGAGAAATGAACAATTTTCAAAATACTGAAATGCTGATAAGTGATTTAATACTTGGTATTTCCACCCCTTGCGTTGATTACAGCTCGGCAACGACGGTTCATACTCAAAATGAGTGATCTTAAAATGTTCTGATCTAATCCTTCCCAGATTTCTCCGAGTTGGATTCTTAAGTCATTAAGAGTAGCTGGATGATTTTCTGAACTTCTAAGCCTTCTATTGAGGTTGTCCCAAACCTGCTCAATCGGATTGAGATCTGGTCTTCTTGCTGGCCATTCCATTCGAGAGACTTCAACCTCTTCAGTTGTAGAATAAATTTGAGATTTCCATAATGTGCGTTATTTTTTTGCGCAGTGTATATGGTCCATTTTGCTATAAGGATTTTCAAAGGATGGTGTTTCAAAAACACTCTGTAGTTGTATTGTATGGCTTGTCTTTCCACAAATTAATATTTCACGATTATTTCCACCTGACATTTTCGCTATTATAAGTAGGTTCACTATTACCAAATTCAGCATCGATAAACCGTAGAGATGTGTTGTGTGTTGACACGGGTTGTTTGTCTCAATGAATTAACTTAAAAGGGAATTGCAATTCTCAAGATTGGATACATGGAGAGAAACCCATCTGCTTTATTGATGTCGAAGATGACCCAATTGAATTTATTCGTAGATTTGAGCATTGTTGACGCAATTCATAACATTATCAGCGACTTAATATTACTCAATATATTTATTGTTCTATTGTGTACGAGGATTACATCTTAGGTTTTTAAATATGGCAACACCGATTTATAATTTTTCAAATATGAAATTTTCATCGTAAGGTTTGCATGTTTAATGGTTAGCGTACTTACAACGTGTTGTCATTCGAGTGCTATCGTATTTGTCATGTTTACTGACGCTTAAAACATTTTGATTTTTGGTAGTCAAATTGATAACCTAAATAAAGGGTTTTTCAATAAGAGGTATAATTTTGAATAGCCCGCTATTTCGGTAGATGTCACTTTTGAAGCTGTCATTTTTTGACATCTACTACATTTGTAGAAACTACGCCATTAATAAAAATGGAAGGATACACGCTTCAACAACGCATTGAAATTATTAAAATTCACTATAAAAATGGTGAAAATTTGGCAGAGACGGTTCGTAAAACTCGAAATTTTTGGGTTGTCGTGAAA
This sequence comes from Myrrha octodecimguttata, assembly GCA_958510865.1. Taxonomy (NCBI): domain Eukaryota; kingdom Metazoa; phylum Arthropoda; class Insecta; order Coleoptera; family Coccinellidae; genus Myrrha; species Myrrha octodecimguttata. Next base: position 83,168,876 of record OY294056.1, read on the forward strand.
CACCTTGTCGGACCGAGCTGTTGGGACAAGTTAGTGATGTGAAGAATAAAACCCGTGCACGTCGCTCAAGAACAGCTGAGAATGTTGCTGCTGTAGCCGACAGTGTTGAATAAAACCCAGGAGTGTCCATTCCTCGTCGTTCTTTGGAATTAGGCATTCCACAAACGTCATTACACCGTATTTTGCATAAAGATTTGGGTCTTAAGGTTTATCAAGTTCAGTTAACACAAAAACTCAAGCCGGCCGATCATCAACAACGTCGTGTCTTTACGGATTGGGTCGTTGAAATGCATGAAAATGATCCGGAATTCCATCGAAAAATCATCTTGAGTGATGGGGCCCATTTCCACCTCGGTGGCTTCATCAACAAGCAAAATTGTCGCATCTGGGGCTCAGAAAACCCGAGAGTTATTGTTGAAAAGCCTCTCTATCCTCAACGTGTGACTGTTTGGTGCTGTTTATGGTCCGGCGGAGTCATTGGACCTTACTTTTTCGAAAATGAGGCTGGAGCAACAGTTACGGTGAATGGATTGCGCTATCGAGAGATGATTAATGATTTTTTATGGCTGGAAATGGATGGTATTGATCTAGATAGCGTTTACTTTCAACAAGACGGCGCTCCGTGCCACACAAGCAACGAAACCGTTTCCGGTGTTATCTCTCGAAGAGGTGATCACAATTGGCCACCGAGATCTTGTGATTTAACACCTTGCGACTTCTTCCTTTGGGGCCACGTGAAAAAGAAGGTCTACACCAATAGCCCAGCGTCGATTCAAGACTTCAAAGATGGAATTCGTGAGGCTATCGAGGGCATAGGGCAGCCACTTTGCGGTTTGATTATGGAAAATTTCATTTTAAGGATATGGTCCTGTAAGCGTGGTCGTGGTGGTCATTTTCCTGATGTTACTTTCCACTAATAACGGCATAGCAAAATTGGCATTTTTCTTTGAATATCAAAATAACACCTCTTATTGGAAAACCCTTCAGTATACACATCTTCGATCGATGATCTATGTCTTTCGGCGTAGATTTAACCATTTAACCAACAGCAGTATGCCGGTCAACTCGCTTCGACTTCTGGTGATGAATTACCATCTCGATCCACATTTAAGCTACATTTCATTGACGACTGGTCTGATGAAAGAAAATTGTCATAAGGTATTCCACAACGGTCGCTTTTGGGTCCTTCAAAGTTTTTTTTTGGCCGTTGATACTTGCCTCCGGTGCGACGTCGTCACTGGTCAGTGGTCAGGAAAATTGCCCAGAAGTATATTTTTTCTCGAATCAATATCATATTTGCTTATAATTCTGTGGTTGAATCGGTGGTCCGATATGGAATATTAGCATGGGGAGACTGTTCTTCTTGGATTTTTGTTCTTCAAGAGAAGCTATCAGACTTGTAGCTGTTTGATTTACAGGGAAGATTTTGAGTTCTCATTTATTGCGCTCGAGATCTTGACCTTTTCTAGTCTTTATATTTCTGGATCATTAATCCACGATCATAAAAATGAAAATAACTATACTTACCTTCGAATTAGGAGTAGTAGATAGCACTTAAGGTAGGAATCTTTCAAATTCAGAATTTTGTAAATTAGCTTCATCTCGAAAGCGGTCATTTTATATGTATGAATTTTGAGACGAAATTACGTGAAGACTATCGATTTCAAACTTTCAGGGTAGGTTGCATTCCCAAATGAGACGGTTAATTTCGTTAATTAGCTAAATCGGCCAAACCGTTTTGGAGCTATGGTCATTTGAAATTTTTAGGTTAATTCCCTCATGTTTCAGGAACCACTTTAGAAGAGTTAGTTCTATTAAAACAACGCGTATTTTAACAAAATTTTGTTGAGATCGTATGGATATCAAATTGAAAAAAATTTGTTATCGGAATCTTTTGATCAGAATTGCAAAAAAATCGCAAATACCTTGAATTAGGTTTCAAAAGAAACAACTTATATACTCGATATTTGTAGAGTAGGTTTGGACCTTAAGAGCAAAAAATACCATGTGTTGCCAAATTACGGCTAGGCAACACAGCCACATTTAAGTTTCATTAATCTTAGTTAATATCTCAAGGTCAGGCACCTGGACGCGTTCTACATGCTTCAACTTGTGAATATTAGAATTCGAAGAAATTCTGACATTTATAGGAGAAAACTGTTCTGCAAGCTTCAGTGTGTATTTTTTGAAAAATTCTTTTTTTGGGATGTATTTAATTCTTCAGTGAGAATGCGCGATGTTAGTTATTTTCCTATTTTCACACTTCACACTTCAGTTTTTATTTTCCCGAAAATTCTTGAATATAAAAAAGTGACAACATTGCGCATCCTTACCATTTTTTTACACCATTTGCACGCAAATACTCATAAAAAAAACTTATTGGATCGTAAGAACAGTCCAAAAATTCTCTACAAAATATCGAGTTGCCAAAAAAATCTCGATATTTGTAGAGTAGGTTTGGAGCTTAATTACGAAGGTTGGATTCTTGAATAGGTAAAATCCACCCAATGATTTCGTAGATATACCTATTCAAAGCTTTATTTTTTCAATACTTCCAAAAATACAATGATTTCGTAGATATACCCATTCAAAGCTTTATTTTTCCAATATTTCCAAAAATACAGTTTGGACCAGATTGTAATTGATTAAAAAATGATAGCTTGAAGCTTCATGCAGAATTCCATGGGGACCTCATGAAAATAAGATCGCCAAATCTTTCCATCAGGATGCAATTAGCTGTGTAAATACGTGAAAAGATGAAAATGAGCTCAAAATCAGCTGATTTCCTGTCAGTGCTTTCCCAGAATTTGTCTCAGATCTCAAGAAGCAACTAAAGGGTTTTCCAATAAGAGGTGTTATTTTGATATTCAAAGAAAACTGCCATTTTTCAATATAAATGATCGGACGTTCATTTCATTATAAAGAAGAAGCTATGCCGTTAATAGTGGAAAAAAACATCAGGTAAATGAGCACCACGACCGCGCTTACAGGACCATATCTTTTCAATGAAATTTTCCATAACCAAATCGCAAAGTGGCTGCCCTATGTCCTCGATAGCCTCACGAATTCCATCTTTGAGGTCTTGAATTGACGCTGGGCTATTGGCGTAGACCTTCTCTTTCACGTGGCCCCAAAGGAAGAAGTCGCAAGGTGTTAAATCACAAGATCTCGGTGGCCAATTGTGATCACCTCTTCGAGAGATAATACAGTCCAGAAACTTTTCCCGCAAAACATCAATGGTTTCGTTGCTTGTGTGGCACGTAGCACCGTCTTGTTGAAAATAAACGCTGTCCAGATCAATACCATCCAATTCCGGCCATAAAAATCATTAATCATTTCTCGATAGCGCAATCCATTCACCGTTGCTGTTGCTCCAGCCTCATTTTCGAAAAAGTAAGGTCCAATGACTCCGCCGGACCATAAACCGCACCAAACAATCACACGTTGAGGATAGAGAGGCTTTTCAACAATAACTCTCGGGTTTTCCGGGCCCCAGATGCGAAAATTTTGCTTGTTGACGAAGCCACCGAGGTGGAAATGGGCCTCATCACTCAAGATGATTTTTCGATGGAATTCCGGATCGATTTCATGCATTCCAACGACCCAATCAGCAGAGACACGACGTTGTTGATGATTGGCTTGAGTTCTTGTGTTAACTGAATTTTATAGGCCTTAGGACCCACATCTTTATGCTAAATACGGTGTAATGACGTTTGTGGAATGCCTAATTCCAAAGAACAACGAGGAATGGACAAACCTGGGTTTTCTTAAACACTTTCGGCCACAGCAGCAATATTCTCGGCTGTTCTTGAGCGACGTGCTAGGGTTTTGTTCTTCACATCACTTACTTGTCCTAACAGCTCGAATTTTTCCACCAATTTCTTTATTGCGGTCCGACAAGGTGCTTCACGACGACCCAAAAATGTTCGAGTTTTACGAACAGTCTCTGCCAAATTTTCACCATTTTTAGAGTGAATTTTAATAATTTCAATGCGTTGTTGAAGCGTGTATCGTTTCATTTTTAATAATGGCGTAGTTTCTACTTGTCAGATGTCAAAAATGACAGCTTCAAAAGTGACATCTACCGAAATAGCGGGCTATTCAAAATAACACCTCTTATTGGGAAACCCTTTAGTATGGCTGGAATGCGCACATTTGAAAGAATTGTACATCTTCATGAAGCTAGTTGTCTCCAATTCAAGATTCACTTACTTATTCCACTTTCACCTGCCAGTTAGCAACGTCGGCTCGCTATGTTTACGTTCAAAATACCAACTCTTGAACGCCACAAAATTGAAAGCGTACCACTGTCACTTGATGCTACTTCTTGATCAGTTTCTATGAGCCTTCGGTCGAAGGAAGATAGCAGATAAGCTTATTTTCGTGTCATTTCCGCAGTGAAAAGTTTCGGATGCGTGGGTGATAATCTTCAGGCCACATTTCTAGGCCCTTTATTGGTTCCTGATCTTCGAGGGTCTGGCGTGTGTTCCGTGAAATGCAGAATGGTCGTATGAACTTGATTGGAGGTCAGATAAGTGCGTGATTTCGAACGAAGAACGTGTACGTCCTTTGGTTATGACTGTAGACTTCGAGGTTGTTGTGCTCTGTACTGAAACCGGTAAACGGTGAAAATAGTTTGCAAGGGTGACGATGTTGGAGAGTGATTCGTTCTTGAATATTGTTGTCAGTGGATTTCTTGGAGATTAGGTGAGGGGGTTTCTATATTTGATCGAGGTTCTGATTTTCCTTGGGAGTATCTACGGAGACTGTTATAAAAAAATCTATATCTACAGTGTGTCCACGGATTGGGTGCCTGTAAGGTGTAAATGACGAAAAATTCTCGAGTTGGACTCTGATATTCTAGGAATCGCTCCTGCTTGGTCTCAAACTGAGATGTTGACAAAATGAGCCAAATCAATCAATATACAGGGTGGTTAAAAACCGATTTGATGGGAATTATTAAGAATAAATTACCTTTGTTTTGAAAGATGTCGAGAAAGTTTATTGAGAAAAGTTGTTTAGAATCAAAAGACACGTATTTTATTGGTACAAGGAATTATTATTGATATTTATTCATTTTAAAATCAGCAAAATTTTTGATCATGACAAAATATCTCACGTATCGAATTAACAAACTGTTCATGACCAACTTATAAAGTCAAGGTAGGCGGATTTATCTGAAAATTGAGTTTCAGCAGCAGCACGTCATTCTGAACAACTTTTCTCAATACACTTTCTCGACATCTTTTAAAACAAAGGTACTTTATTCTTAACAAGTTTCATTAAATCAGTTCTAAACCACCCTGTATATTGATTGATTTGGCTCATTTTCTCAACATCTTAGTTTGAGACCAAGCAGGAGCGGTTTCTAGAATATCACAGTCCAACTCGAAAATTTTTCGTCATTTACACCTTACCGGCATCCAATCCGTGGACACACTGTATGTTCATGGTAAGGAACTTTCAAAAAAATTAAGTAGGAATATTTTTGTTATTCGTACTCTTGCCTTCAAAGTTTCGGTTGAAACATTGCTGGCATCCTACCATGCCTTATGTCACTCTTTGATAAAGTATGGAATTATAGTATGGGGACACACACCACATGCAACAAAAATTTCTTCACTCGAAAGAAATGTAATAAGAATTATGGACAAGTTGGATTATAGAGCAGATTTCAAAGATTCTTTCAGGAAATTCAGGATTTTGACTGTTCCAAATATTTTCTATGAATGTTTTATATTCATGAAAATTGATCCGCAATACTCAATGCAGATGTTCATAGTTATAATACTAGGGCGAGGCTGGATGTCAGAAATGATTTTTTTCGACTATCTAAAACAAAAAACGGTCTGAACTTCTGGGCCTATAAGTTTTATAATAAGCTCATTTCGTGAGAAACTTGAAGGAGAATTTCAAATCTTACGTTAAGAAGTATCTAACAGATAATATTTTCTATTCCATAGAAGAGTTTCTTGAAGGGCAGATCATTTAACTAGGAAGTGTTGACGAATGTAAATCGAAAGATTAAAGCACGAATAAAGTTTATTTTTATTATTATTATTGAAGCACTGAGAGAAGCGGCTTTTGCGCGCATGTTCAATGTAGATAACCCTTTCGGCAACGAATTCTTTTTCGATAAAATACTGGATTTCAATTCGATCTTACCTGTATTTTTGGAAATATTGGAAAAATAAAATTTTGAATGGGTACATCTACGGAATCATTGGGCGGATTTTACCCATTCACGAATTCGAATTTCGTAATTAAGCCGCAAACCTACTTTACAAATATCGAGTTTCAAAGTCGTTTCTCCCGGAAGTTATTGTGTTTACCTTAATTACGAAGGCTGAATTCGTGAATGGGTAAAATCCGCCCTATGATTCCGTAGATATACCCATTCAGAATTTTATTTTTCCAATATTTCCAAAAAATACAGATTAGATAGAATTGAAATTCAGTACTTTATCGAAAAATAACAATTCGAAGGTTCATACAGAATTCAATGAGGATAATCTGATAGGAAGATCACAAATATTGAATATGTATTTGAAAGAAAAAATTTGAAATCTTTTTTCGAATTGTTCTCATGACACGATAATCACGAAATTCTGTACAAAGTAGTCTTTCATCATCTTCAAACGAGGTGCGAAGTTTCATCATGATTGAATCAGTATTTCTTGAGTTATACCGAAAAAAAGAACGATATCGGCCGGACATAATCGATTTTGACGCCGGATTTATCATCAGTGGGTCCAACCCATTCGTTTGAGACCATTTTCGGGTCAAAATTCAAAAATTACAGACAAAACGATAGGACTCTGTTCTCCTAGAACATGCGCGCAAAAACGTAGAAAAGCTCTGACGTGAGGTCAGGAGATTTTACGCGCTTCGAAGCCATTTCCTCAAGACATTTTGCATGAACCTTCATATTTTTTAAGAGTGCAGAATTTCGATTCGATAACATCTGCATTATTGGTAATATTCGGTAAAATAAAATTTCGAAGGGATATATCTAATATGTTTGTAGTTAAGATCGGCCTAACAGTCAACCGTAATATAAAAATCCATTCAAAGACTGGATATTTGTCGAACCTGTTCAATTACGAAAGCCGAATTCGCGAAATGGTGGAATTATCTAATGATTCCGCATATTGGTAAATATCCATTGGAACCTACATTATTTTCAGTGTTTATTCAGTTGAAATAACCAAGAAATTTGACATATTTTTTCCCAATACCTCCGAAGATAGATATCGGATCGAACTGAACTTTGAAACCCTGTTATAAAATACTGACTCGAGGTTTTTACCAATTTATTGAAAACCAAGAAATAGTTTCCCGTGAAAAAATTTTCAACAAAAACTTACAAAATACACGAAAACTTTCTACAATTTTTTCCCTCTACAATCCTCACCAAATTTTGCATTAAGTCTTGCGTTGGTATTCCTCAACTAAGTACACAGGTTACATCTGATCACGTCTGTTCTATTTGAGATATTGAGGAAATAACCTCAATCATTACATGTCTCGGAAAAAAATATCGGCTCGAATTGAAATTTAAAGCAGTGTTTTTGAATACTGACTTCAAGGTGCATCCCAAGTTTCCGTCTGATCGCGTCAACAGTTATCGAGATATTAAGGAAATATTACCAACATTTCAAATAACAAATAACAAAATCACAAGGACGAATATCCGTCGATAAATAAACAAATATTCCCCCTTGATCAGAGCTAATCATCCAATCAACCAAAACACCTACACCGAAGAAGCGGATCCAAGTAGAATGACTACAGCTGTTTCACAATTGTTATTGATCGTCAGGTCAACTTAACTTGGATAAACCGCAAAGAGATCTCTCGATACTTGTTACCTTTCAAATAACAACGAAATTTTACATAACTTTTCCTAATATCTTCGGAAATTACGTCTGATCAGGTTGACATTTGAAAAACTGTTGTGAAATATTAACTTCAAGGTATGTGCCGAAATTTTTTTGGAAAATTTTTTTTATTTCGGAAACGGTTCATTGAATCCGGAAAAAACTTCTGCTCATACATTGAACATCACATTTTACGGTAGTGTACCAAACTTCATTCTGATAGGACTCTAATTTCTAGAGATATTGAGGAAAAATATATAAAACTTCTCGAAATTATTGTTTTTTCTGGAATAACTCAAAAAATACTAACTCAATCGAAATGAAACTTGGCAGCTAGTTTGAAAATAATGAAGGGCAAATTTGTGCGAAATTTCGTGATGATCGTGTCATCAGAACAATTCGAGAAACAATTTATTATGTGATCTTCTGACCAATTTTCCTAACGGTATTCTATACAAACCTTCGAACTGTATTTTTCTGATAATATACTGGATTTCAATTCGATCTAATATGTATTTTTGGAAACATAAAATTTTGAATGGGTATATCTGCGAGATCATTGGGCGGATTTCACCAATTCTCTAAGTCTAAGTCGTTTTTCACACTTACTTCCGAAAGAAACAACTTGGAAATTCGATATATGTAGAGTGGACCTTAATTATGAAGGTCGAATTTGTGAATGGGTTAAATCCACATAATGATTACGCTGCCTTCACGTCAGTGCTTTTCTTGGTTTTTCTCCATTATGACGATTTTAGGATAGGTTTATGGTGATAGTAGTCAAAAAATCAAGTCGAAAGATTTTGACTCGACGGCAGTGCTCTTCCCGAACTAATAAGAAACGACATTTATTTATAATGTCCAAATATAGATACAAGCTATGTTAAAACTTCAAAGGCGGTAATTTCTCTGAATATCGAAGCCAATGATAAATAGCATTTAGATGAGAAAGTTCCATCAATTTAATCTTTCTCTTAAAGGCCAACATCAATAAACCAAGCCAACCGTTCAACGAATCTTCCCCAGCCTTGAATATTGACGGTAATTGAAATTGATGCCTTTAAATGCTGCAATTTGAAGAATGAAATGGGTATTATTCAGGGTGTTCAATAACTTCTTTTCGAGCTTCTTGTAAACTTCTGGAGAATAAATCTTCTACCGAATAAAAAAATTAAGGAAAATTCACCCAATTATTCTGAACATACAGTGTGTCAATTATGAAACGTACCAACCATAAATAAAATCTCGGCCCCCATGCAGAATCAGAAAAATCTAGAAAAGCTCTGACGTGAGGTCAGCAGCTTTTGCGTGCAGGTTCAAAGGGAAATGTCCGCTTCGGCAACGAATTTGAACAAGCGCGCAAAAAAAATGCTGACTTCAAGTCAGTGCTTTCCTAGGTTCCTATAATTTGTAGTAGGATATTTTTACGAAAATTTGATACTTTCGACCAGACTCAATCATAATGATGGTAAATTTCGGCAAATTGGTCTGTACGGTTCAAAAGAAACTCGATATTTTCTCTGCTTTTCTCACTATTTCGTCAATCAATTGTTGACATCATCAGCAGACACAAACTAAAAATAATCCACATAACAGAACATTACACTATAACTAAACATCATTTAGGGACTAACGAGTATTAGAGTTTCCCCTCAAACATCAAAAAACATATGTGAATATTAAATCATTATCGAATATAATAAAATATAATATAAATTTTAAAATATATTATATATATCGAAGATAAATAACTAAATGGCGTTTCGAATTGCGCGTTTGTTTTAAAGAATAAATAAAACACATAATTTGCATTCATTTTCAAAAACTTTTTATTGATAATTGAAGTATCATTTATGACTTTCATATACGAAAAATAATATCTGTCAAATGGCCTCTTCAAACGTCCACTCTTTCGTAAAAATTTTCAATGACATTTTGACATAATTGAGGCTCACTCACCACACGAATAAATTCATCCTTCAATTCAGGAATCGATTGTGGATTATTCTTATAGATCTGGCCCTTCACATAACCCCGAAGAAATTAGTCCATCGCTGTCAAATCACATGATCTTGGTGACTAGTTCACATCACCGTTTCTGGAGATCATTCGTCCAGGAAATTATCGTCTCAATAAATCAATTGTGTCATTTGCAAAGTGAGGTGTAGGCCATTCTGTTGAAACCAAATGTCCTCTAGATCAATATTCATTCATTCAGGCCACAAAAATTCGATTATCATCCAACGGTATCGATCACCATTGACAGTTATAGCTTCACCAGCAGCATTTTCAAAGAATTAAGGTCCAATTACACCACCTGACCATATTCCACACCAAACAGTGACTCCTTTAGGATGCATAGGTTTCTCATGAATAATTCGTAGATTTTCCTCACCCCAGATACGACAATTTTGTTCATTAACAAAGCCACCAAGTTGAAATGTGCATCAACGGAAAACATGATTTTTTGAGAAAAAATCAGCTGGTTGTTCATTGATGAAATTGACAGATGAACGACGTTTTAAATGATCTAATGGCTTTAGTTCCTATGTAATTTGAACCTTAAATGCCTTCAGAGCCAAATTCTTGTGTAAAATACGCCATGTTGTGGACCCATTAAGTCCAACTTGTTGTGAACGTCGTCTAATGGAAATCCAGGGTCTTCAGCAACACTTTCACGAACCAAATCAATATTTTCTTGTGAACGGCCGCTACGACTGTATTTTTCACTTTTTTGATCTTCCACCGAACCAGTTTTTGACATTTTTTAATAATTCGTCCAATGGTGCTTTTTCGGATAATGTTGTATCAGCATACTTCCTAGACCATTGTTTGAAGATCTTCAACATTATGGGTCAATTATTTAATGTTAAAGTCGACCCTTGCAAAATATAAATTGATTCCTTATAAAAAACTTGTTTTCAATTATTTTTGTAGAACACTAACAACTGTGAGGAAATATCATATCCTCATAGTGAGGAAATGAATATTTACTAACATTTAGGAAACCTTTGACTTTTTCTTTGAGAAATATTGACAGGAATGTCAACATTTCCTAGCGATCGGCGGATTAAAATTCTTCGAAAAAAAAGAACTGTGGCATCTAAAAGTTTTCCCGTTTAGTCGCGTACAGACACGAGAGCTGAGCGCCTTTCGAGGTAGTTGGGAGGCACTTATGAGGCAGCCCCGCTTTGTTTTTGTTGAAATGGCTCGCGAGCTGCTCCAAACACCGTAAACACCTGTAAGGCAGCCCAATTAAACTGCCTCTGCTTTAAATTCGAGGTACTGAATGCTCCTGAGCACCCTGGGGGCCGATACTTGAATCGCGATCAAGAATTTAAGAGTAGGACAATTGCCATATGTTTACATCGATTTTCTAAGTTAAATATAAACAACAAGTAGACATGACCTGCGCATGGAACCGAATGTCACTAGACAATCGAATGTTATATCTCCCATACTCCGTACCACTCGTTGCTAAGTCGAAGGAAACGGTGATAAGGCTATGTTTATTTTCCGATTTCAAATTTCTCGATATCTTGCAATCAGTTTATTTCTTGAATTGGCGTCTGAATTTAAGATTGCAGCGCCACGGTGGCCAGTTTTACAACCTTAGGTACAGACATAGATTTTGTTTTGATATTCGATTCTGCACTGTTTGTCAGTGTTTGGTTTGATAATTTTTGATTTCACGATTCATTCAAGGACTTTTATAGTTGACGAGAGTATTACTGGGAGTACATATTCCATTCTTATAAAGTAGGTATGTATCATCCTTCAATATAATTGAGTGTAGCTACTCTAAAACTACTTGGATATCTCCGAGGTTAGAAAGTATTTTAATTTTATTTATTTTCAGATCCAAGTGGCAAGATTCAGTTTGGTGGATCTCTTAAGCTATCTTGAAGGTACAAACACTTCCAGAAGTGTTCAGGAACATGCATGTTATTAGCAAAACTAATACTCAAACTTAACTTTCAACATTTTTTTCTACCCAACTTGATTATTGATCGATTGCCACCTCAGATCTACTGCTCAAACAGTTGAAAAACATATAGTATTGTAAAACATACTTGTTGGAATAATAGACAAATACTCATAACTTTACTATTTTTATAGGGAAGGGCTGAATTACACAATATATTGTGAATAAAATGAATACATTCACATAAAACTAATGCTACTTTTACCGTAAGCTTTATTCATTATGGATTGACCAATAAATTCATACAACATTCATACGATTGGTCTTGAAAAAGCTGTAATTAATAAGCCCTGTACTACTTTGATTTCATCAGCATTGAGCGAACAGTATTCATCATCAGATATTTTCTTGTTGAGACTCTTTTGTTTCAATCGGTCAGTTCCACTAAAACATTTACGTTGTTCCTTAATGATCAGTTCAACAGGCAGATTTCTGGAGAGAATAGCATTCCTCTTAAGTAACTTTCTCTGCTTGGATTAGGGACCTGAAAAAAATTGTCTTCATGAATGAGATCTAATATTTCATGAGCAATTCCTGCTTACCTCTATGAAAATGATCATGATCGGTAAAATACAGGTAACAGACTCTCATAAATCTTGTTTGTTGGTTTACCAATTTTGACTTACAAGTTGCCAAGGTTTTATCGATTCTTCTACACTTTCAGGCCCTACTTGTTAAAGGAAGTTTCTTTCACCCAAACTCGAAATTTTTTACCGGGCTGTGGAAATCTATGAAAACGGTATATTTGAGTTTGCTTTTTCTCAGTAGAAACTTGTAAAATCACACAAACGCCAAGAAAAATGCATAAACTTTCTGATTTTCTTAACATTTCTTTTAACTTGCTAATGATAATGTCTGTACCTCGGGTTACTCTAATAGCCACCAGAAGGAGTAGCGCTTATATTCATTCGACAATATTTACATGAAATAATAGTCGAATTGGCGAATAGAACTTTCACAAATTTTGCAGATTCTCGATTAAACTTAGAAAATCGACATAAACATATGACAATTGTCATACTCTTCAATTCTTGATCGAGATTCAAGAATTGGCTTCCTCTGACCTCTTATGGTAAATAATGTATATCCCCATGAAACAAAGCATAAACCTTGCCTCCTTTGTATCAATCAATCGGATCAGTTCCGACAACTAGCGGAACTAAATCCCGGTCACCATGTGGTCATGTGACGGATAAACCAAGCACCAGGTACTAATAACATTATGTGGTATTCCGCATCTGCAGGACTGAAACCATGGCTTCAAGGTCGCCGCTCCCTCCAGAACACCTTCCTTCCTGCCTGCAAACGTGCGATTTCAGGGCCACACGAGCTCCGGCATCTAGTCACACTCGATCGAAGTCACTACAGATTCGTTGTTGAGGGAAGTGATAATAATTCTTGTGAGTTTGCCGGTGGTGATAACACGAAAGTCTGTGGTTTGTGATAATTTGAATAGAGCCGACTTTGTTATGGAAATATCGCGGACTAGTGATGACGCATTGTGAAACACCCTGTATAGTGACTTGTCTCTAATGCAACTCTGCTTTCTGCGGATGGAAATTTCATAATTTACCAAGGTAGCTGGAGCATTGTTTACGTATTTTTTCTTAGTGTTTTCTACATGTAATCATGGTGGCTGTTCGTGAATATCTTTCACGTTGTTTAATGTGAGAGAATTCGTGGTGCAAGCTTGATAATTAAGAATTAATTGGTTTTGAGGTTGTGCGATTTATAAAGATAATGACATTATTAAAGATAATGAGTTAGGTGATAATTTAATGTACTTGTTCTTCCAATGTTTTATTCGAGCCTTGGCAATTTGATGGTATCCAAGGTATTGTGAGTGTTTATGGCTGCCATTTATAACACTGAATACCATATTGGTGATATTATCGATGTTATAGGTATCAATTAATATTATTTCTTTTTTACGTGCTTGCTGTTGGGAGCATTAGAAGTTACCATTGTGTTCAAATGTTTTTAATTTTCGAACTTTTGGCGAATAACGATTAGGTTGATTTCACTGATGAAGAGTCCGTGGTCAAATTAAATTATGTTAGCCCAACCGGCCGTCCGTACCACTGTATTTGCTCTGAAGCCGGTTACAAATGGGTGTAATCCGAACAGCGAATGCAATAAAATTTGATAAACGCTTCGGCGAATAGTGTGGACGGCACTCGAGTTCAGCCTCGAATAATACATTCAAATGCAAAGTTCGAGTTGAAAACCAAGTCCCGACGGAGCAGAAAGAATACCTCTTCGAACCATAAAACTCCCTGTGCTTTATTACATTCGCTGTTCGCGTAACACTCACCTGGACCCGGCTTAATGCGAACAGCGAATGCAATAAATCAAAGGGGAATTTTATGGTTCGAGGCAGCGCTCTTTCTGCTCCGTCGGGACTCGGTTTTCAACTCGAACGATGCATTCGAGGTTGAGCTCGAGTGCCGTCTACACTATTCACCGAATCGTTCATCGAATTTTATTGCATTCGCTGTTAGCATTACACTCATCTAGAACCGGCTTAAAATTTTCAAAATACTTCGGTTAAGATCGTGAATGAAGTTTTTTATGGGGAAATATTCGTCAGATACCGTAGGTGCGATCATGTGATGACGAAAAACCTTATCGTCTTGAAACTTTCAGGGCAGGTATGCATTTCAAAATGTGACGGTTGGATTCGTTAATAGACCAAATCGGCAGAACGGTTATGGAGTTTTATAGTCATTTGAATTTTCGAGGTTGACTCTTCAATATTCCTCAATATGTCAGGAGCAAATTCTCGAAATTGTCTTTATGAAAATATTCATCTGATTTCGAAGAAATTTTGTACAGACCTTGAACTCAATATTTCACAACAGTGAACCGAGTTTTTACGCGCTCGTTCTGGGGAACAGCGCGTTATTATTTCGTCACGATGTCTGTAATTTTCGGATTTTGAGGCGAAGTTGGTCTCAAACGACTAGGTTGGACTGATGAAGAATCCGTGGTCAAAATTGCTTCTGTCCGTCCGGCCGTGTGCGCTGTAACTCTCGAAAGAAAGGACCTAGAGTCTTGAAATTTTCAGGTAAGGTTAAGATCCTGAATATCTCGGTTTTTGTGCTACAACCATTTGAAATTTTAATTTTTCAATAACTCGAAAAATATTTATCTGATCGAGATGAAACTTAGTTGAAATATGAACAGTGTCAATAAGAAGAATTATCCATGAAAAAATTCGAAAAAAAAATATCGTCCTTGAAATTTCACTGAAATTTCCAAGTCACCATCTCGCAATGTGAACAAGCGCGTAAGAGCTGCTGACTTCACGTCAGTGCTTTCCTAGATTTTTCAAATTTTTCAGTTTCAGTTCGATCTGATTCAAATTCGTGAAGTTATGGGAAAGAAGAATTCTAAATTTCGTGGTTTTTCCGTTCGTATCCTTGTTATTTTCGGAATAACTCAAAACATACTGATCCAATCATGATGAAAAATGACAACTAGTTGAAGAAATCTCATGGACAACTCTCGGAAACATTTCGTCATTTGAGCAATTCGATAAAAAATCAATTTTTTTTTCGAATATTCTATATTCCCCACTAGAGTGAGCATAAACATTAATTATGTCATTCCAATCAACTACTGGATGACAATTCAATGCCATCTGTCTTGGCATAACAAAATTTTGAATGGATATACCTGCTATCTGCGGAATCATTGTGTGGATTTTACCTATTCGCGAATTCAACCTGTATGATTAAGGTCCAAACCATCTCTATAAATATCGAGTTTATGAGTGGTTTCTTTGGGGAATTTTTATTTTAACGATCGATCGTTGGTATTGATCCGCCCACGGTTTGGCGATCAAATGATCCTCACGAAATTTCCTATGCTCCTTGACATTGTCACCATCGGATCTGTATTGTCGAAAATATTAATTAAATTTCGAATGAATATATATCTGCAGAATCATTGAGCGAATTTCACCCATTCATATACGTATGGAACATTCGAGAGTGAGTTGAAATCCTGTTCCAAAAATATCGAGACTCTAAGTCGTTCATTACGGAAGTTGACCTAACGGCCGATCGAAAATTATGGAAAATTATTTGGGGATTGTTTGGTCAGAGCACATCTTATCGATAATCAAAGCTGCGCTGGATTTGTTGAATACCTGGATGGGAGACCGCTGTGTATATGAATTTTAACAAGCGCTTGAAACCTCCCAATTTTGGATCTTTGGACTAGGTTGGACTCACTGACGAAGAATTCGTCAAATGTGATTCTGTCCCGTTCTGCCGTGTGCACTCTGATATCCGAAAAAAAAACTAGGAGTCTTGAAATTTTTAAGGTTAGGTTTGGAGTTCAAATATCTCGGTTGAGTTCGATAATTGGTGAAATCGGAATCTGAAATTTTGAGGTTAACTCCCCGATATCCCATGAAGTACTTACTGATTTGATCAGATTAAAACTTCGTATATAGTTTGAAAAGGCCAACGCGCAACTCGGTGCAGAATTAAGTTGATCCAGTTGTCAAAAAATGTTTACACCAACATTTTTCAAATTTCTGTTGAAAATTTCTTGTTCCTCCGGAATTGTTAATCAGATTCCAACGAAATTTGGCACAGATCTTAGAGTTATTCAACGTTGAAGCTGCTCACGTCAGTGCTCACCTAGATTTTTCGTTGGGACACCCTGTAAATGCAATCAATTTATTCTCATTTCTGCGGAATAACTCTTTCCAACACGTACAAGACGTTCTAATTCCTTCTGCTGTATCGATAAATTTTGTAAGAACGCGGTACCGATCTCCTTGTCGATAGTCTTTTGTCGATTAATTCAATATGAAAACCGCCTTTTACCGATACGCGTACTTTCAAGAATCAATTAATAAATCAACGTTGCTCACTTTCAAATTTTTCATTTAGCATGTCTGTTTTTTCCATTTGTTGGCGCAAAATATTTAGCAACGAAGTATTAGTTCTAATTTTAATGGCATCCATTTATTTCAAATGATATTTATATTTACATAATTAGTTGATATTTGTGGCATTTCAAAACCTTTATAGGTAGATGGGATGGATTCATCTTGTCTAATTGTGAAATTAGTGACCGAACCAAGTTAAAAGTTATCTTTTCCAGTGTTTGCTGTGATGGTTTAAAAAAAATCTAAAAAAGCACTGCCGTGAAGGCAGCAGCTTTGCGCGCATGTTCAATATAGATGACCGTTTCAGCAACGAATTTGAACAAGCACGCAAAAGCTGCTTACTTCACGTCAGTGCTTTTCTAGATTTTTTTAACGCCTAACGGCCGACTGGGCAAACACAATAACTTCCGAAAGAAACAACTTAGAAACTCGATATTTGTAGAGGAGGTTTGGCCCATAATTACGAAGGCCGAATCCGGGAATGGGTAAAATCCACCCAATGATTCCGCAGGTATACCCATTCAAAATTTTATTTTCCCAATCTTTCCAAAAAAACAGATCAGATCTAATTGAAATTCAGTACTTCTTCGAAAAATTACAGTTCGAAGGTCCATACAGAATTTAATGAGGATCATATGATAAGAAAATCAAAGAAATTTTTTTTTTCAAATTGTTCTAATGACACGTTCATCACGAAATTTTGCATAAAGTTGTCTTTCAGCATCTTCAAACTAGCTGCGAAACTTTATCAGGATTGAATCAGTATTTCTCGAGTTATACCGAAAAAAACATCGATATCGATAAGAAAACCTCGAAATTTGACATATTTTTTCCCGATATCTCCAAAATTTATGATCGTATCGAACTGAAATTTGGTACACTGCTGTGAAATGTGAAGCTTAAATTCTGAATGGAATTTTTTCTGGATATGAGGAATGGTTTCCGGAAAAAAAATTTTTTTGGAAAAAAATTTTGACGAAAAATTTTTTTTTAATCTACTGACAATATGATCCTGACAAAATTTGGCTCAAAGTTGCGCGTCGTTATACTCCACCTAATTGCCAAGTTTGAATCAAATCGCTCGGGTATTTTCGGAAAAAAAATTAATAACTTCAAAATTTCAAGTGGCTATTACTCCGAAACTATTCGACCGATTTGGCCCATTAACGAACCTAACCGCGGCATTTTATTGCGCCATCTACCCTGAAAGTTTCAAGTTGCTAGCTCACTTCGTTCGACAGTTATCGTGTCCACGGCCGGCTGGCCGGACAGAATCGATTTTGACACCGAGTTCGTCATCAGTGAGTCCAATCTAAGCGTTTGAAACGATTTTCGGCTCAATCATCGAAAATTACAGACATTTGGACAAAACGATAGCACGCTGTTCCTCTAGAACATGCGCGCAAAAAAGCTTCCTGATGGGAAGATTTGGTGATGTTCTGATCATATTATCTCCAAGAAATTCTGTATGAACCATCAAAATGTCATTTTTCAATCAAGAAATGAAATATAATTCGATCTCATCTTTATTTTCGGAAAAATTGGGGAAACAGAAATTTGAATGGGTTTACTGCGGAAACGGGATTTTACCCATTCATTAGGTCTAAACCTACTCTACTACGATTAAACTTAAACGCTCAATCGTAATGACAATAACTTGAAAAGTTGATATTTGTGGAGTAGACTTGGTTACAAATTTCGAATTCGTGAATGGGTTAAATCTACCTAATGATTCCGCAGATATATCCATTCATAGTTTTATTTTCCCAATTTTTTCAAAAATACAGATGAGGTCGAAATAAAATTCATTACTTGATTGAGAAATGATAGCTCGAAGTTCTGTACAGAATTTCATGAGAATAAAAAATCAAAAGGTTGCAGAATATTGAATATTTGAAAAAAATATTGAAAATGTTTTTTTTTCAAGCTGTTCTGGTGACACGCTCATCACGAAATTCTGCAAGAACTCGTTCATCAATATTTTCAAAGTAGTCACCAAGTTTCCTCATGACTGAATCAGAATTTTCAAATTTATGCCGGAAAAAACAACGATGCTGAGAAAAAAAGCACGAAATTTTACATATTTTTTCCAGTATCTTCAAAATTAGGATGGTACCAAACTGAAATTGGGACCACCGCTGTGAAATAGGAAGCTCATTTTTTTTAATACGTTGAAAGGTTTTCGGAAAAAAACATATTTCGAAAATTTTCTTTTTTTTGATTTACTTACTGTACGATCTTGAAAACATTTTGCAAGAAGTCGAGAGTTGTTATACTCCAACTAACTGCCAAGTTTCAATCTAATAGCTTCAGTTGTTTCAGAAATATCAGGGAAAATAACCTCAAAATTTAAAATGGCTTCAACTCCGAAACCATTTAGCCGATTTTGCTTCAGCAGTTTCTGGAATATCAGGAAAAAAGCTTCCAAATTTCAAAAGACTATAACTCCGAAACAATTCGGCCAGTCTCGCCCATTAACGACACTATTAGCGAAGATAGCAGAAATTCAATTAGTAGGATAAATCTATTATTCCACTAATTCACCTGTCCAGAAGCATCAATCAAAATTAGCAAACGTAAAGTGATGAGGCGTTGAGTGGCAAATAAATAATTTCTATAGAAAATAATTGATAAATGATGAATAGAGACGGGTCTGCACATAAAAACACTAATACTATGTCCCCATACCGATTTTTTATCGTATTTGTAAATCTGAATTGAATTTATCGTCGAATCAGCAAGCCTCATTTGATCCGTTGATTTCAAGTCATTAGGTAAATTGAGTTTTGCTCAACATTCTGAATTAATTCAGTTTATGGCTAATGGTTTCTTAATTTCATACATGAAATCGTGACTTCAGTTCGATTCTCTATAGATTGTGTTTGATGTAACATGAATAATTGAGAAAAGAGGATTACGTTCTTGGTGTGAATGATTAGCTGATACTCTCAACCTTTTACGCGCTTGTTCTGGGGAAAAGCCCGTTAAAATTTTGCCTAGCTGTCTGTAAATTTGGAATTTCTGATGATGGGCGAAATCCAGTGAGGAGTTCTGGAGTTGTGCCCTCCTAAAATTTTGTGGCATATTTCCCCAATATAGCGATAAGTAGGCACTGATTGTCAAATTCAATTCTGTCCGTCCGTCCGTTCGTATGTGCTCTAACTTTCGAAAAAAAAGGCTTAGCGACTTGAAATTGTCAGATTAGGTTTGGAGTCCAAATAACTCAGTTGAGATCGTGAGATGGGTGGAATCAGTTGGAGCGTTTCGAAGTTGAAATTTTGAGGTTAATTCCTCGAGATATCATGAAGTATTGCCTCGATTGAATTAAAACTTCGTAGACGGTTTTGAAATACCAACGCGTAACTAAGAGCAAAATTTCGTGTGGATTCAGTCGTTCGAAATTTAAAAATGAATTTCTTTAAAATTTTTGATGAAAAATTTTTTTTCTCTGAAAATATTGATTGGATTTCTATGGAATTCGGCCCAACCCTTAGAGTGTTCGAAATTTGAATTCGATCTGATATTTACTTTCGGAGATAAGGAAAAAAAACTAGAAAAGCACTGCCGTAAAGGCAGCAGCTTTTGCGCGCATGTTCAATGTAGATGACCGCTTCGGCAACGAATTTGAACTTGCGCGCGAAAGCTGCTGCCTTCACGGTAATGCTTTTCTAGATTTTTTTTCGATAAATTACTGGATTTCAATTCGATTTGATCTGTATTTTTTGAAATATTGGAAAAATAAAATTTTGAATGGATTTGTCTGCGGAATCATTGGGCGGATTTTACCCATTCACGAATTCGACCTTCGTAATTAAGCCCCAAACCTTCTCTACAAATATCGAGTTCCTAAGTCGTTTCTTCTGGAAGTTATTGTGTTTATGGTCGGCCTAACGGCCGACTGCGTAAACACAATAACTTCCGGAAGAATCAACTTAGAAACTCGATATTTGTAGAGGAGGTTTGGACCTTCATTCCGAAGGCCGAATTCGTGAATGGGTAAGATCCACCCAATAATTCCGCAGATATACCAATTCAAAATTTTATTTAACCAATATTTCCAAAAATACAGATCAGATCGAATTGAAATCCAGTACTTCATCGAAAATTACAGTTCAAAGGTTCATACAGAATTTAATGAGGATGATATGATAAGAAAATCACAGAATTTTTTTTAAAGTTGTTCTAATGACACGATCATCACGAAATTTCTGCATAAAGTTGTCTTTCAGCATCTTCAAACTAGCTGCGAAGTTTAATCAGGATTGAATCAGTATTTCTCGAGTTATACCGAAAAAACCAACGATGTTGAGAAGTAAACCTCGAAATTTGACATATTTTTTCCCGATATCTCCAAAACTTATGATCGTATCGAACTGAAATTTGGTACACTGCTGTGAAATATGAAGCTCAAAGTGTGAGTGGAATTTTTTTTCGGATATCATAAAAGGTTTCTGAAAAAAAAAATTTTTGGAAAAAAATTTTGAAAACATTTTTTTTTGAATTTACTGACAATATGATCCTAACAAAACTTGGCTCAATGTTGCGCGTCGTTATACCCCACCTAATCGCCAAGTTCGAATCCAATTGCTCAAGTGGTTTCTTAAATTAAAAATAAATTACTTCAAAATTTCAAGTGGCTATAACTCCGAAAGTATTCGACGAATTAGGCCCATTAACGAAATTAACCGCGGCATTCCAATGCGCGACCTACCCTGAAAGTTTCAGGTTGCTAGCTCATTTCGTTCGACAGTTATCGTGTCCACAACCGGACGGACAGAATCGATTTTGACACCGGATTCGTCATCAGTGAGTCCAATCTAGGCGTTTGGACCATTTTCGGCTGAATCATCGAAAATTACAGACCTTTGGGCAAAACTATAGCACGCTGTTCCCCTAGAACATGCGCGCAAAAATGTGCCAAATTTCGTTATTATTTGGAATTGGGGTTTTTACTGAATTTGAGTTATTACTGGAAATGCGAATTTGAACATAATTATTATGGGTTTGATTCATCATTTTCCCAAATTACCTTCAGAAAGTATTCAAACTCAGATTTCAAAATTGGGGTTTGGGAATTGCCAGGCATGCACGAAGTGACAACTGTGTTTAGTAGACTAGCTCTTTCTGCTATAGAATAATGAAATATTTATTTCTATTCTGTGGTACACACGTGTTCATGTCAATATAACCAAACAATTTCCGTTTGCGATTTGTCAGTAATATGACAGTTTGACAGTCTGTGCTCTTCTTTTTCTATTCCTTGGTCGTTGTCTTCTACTCTAACCAGATCGAAGTATAGCTATCTCTGTTTTCCTAAGCAAAGTAACACATTTGACGTCCTTTTCTTTCCGAGAAAGCTGAATTCGACGTTGCCATATCGTGCACTCATGACAAATCCGTTTAAATGCAAATCCCCATTTTTATTTTTCAGATTTAGGTGATCAAACATTTTTTAAAAATATAATATTGAAATTGTATGTTTGAAATGTGACGTTTCAAAGGTTTTTCATGAAAATTACTGCATTTTCGTTCAAAGGAAAAACCCCCATTTCAACGTTATTTCCGTAACAACTCAAAAAGTACAAATGCAATAAGATTGAAACTCCGTAATCAGGTGGAGAAAACCAACACTCAACTAGGTGAAAAGTTTCGTGTTGATCTTATAGTTGAAATTTGAACAAGGGCGTAAAAGCTCCTGACCTCAAGTCAGTGCTTTACTAGATTTTTGCGCGCATATTCTAGGGGAACAGCCGTGCTATAGTTTTGTCCAAATGTCTGTAATTTTGGATGATTGAGCCGAAAATGGTCTCAATCGATGACGAATCCGGTGTCAAAATTGATTCTGTCCGGCCGGCCAGCCGGCCGGCCGTAGACACGATAACTGTCGACAGAAGCAAGCTAGCTACTTGAAATTTTCAGGATAGGTTGCGCATCAGAATGCCGCGATTGAGTTCGTTAATGGGCCAAATCGGTCGAATAGTTTCGGAGTTATAGGCAGTTGAAGTTTTGAAGTTATTTATTTTTTATTTCAGAAACTACTTGAGAGATTGGATTCAAACTTGGCAGTTGGGTGGAATATAACAACGCGCAACTTTGAGCCAAATTTCGTCAGGATCAGATTGTCGATGAATTTTAAAAAAAATTTTTTTCGAAATTTTTTCCCAAAAAAATTTTTTTTTCCGAAACCATTTTTCATATCCGAAACAAAATCCACTCACACTTTGAACTTCATAATTCACAGCAGTGTACCAAATTTCAGTTCGATACGATCATAAGTTTTGGAGATATCGGGAAAAAATGTGTCAAATTTCGAGGATTTCTTCTCGATATCGTTTATTTTTTTGGTATAACTCGAGAAATACTTACTCAGTCCTGATAAAACTTCACAGCTAGTTTTGAGATGCTGCAAGACAACTTTTTGCGATATTTCGTGATAATCGTGTCATTAGAACAATTTGAAAAAAAAAATCTCTATGATTTTTCTTATCATATCATCCTCATCAAATTCTGTATGAAACTTCGAACTGTTATTTTTCGATGAAGTACTGGATTTCAATTCGATCTGATCTGTATCTTTGGAAATATTGAAAAAATAAAATTTTGATTGGGTATATCTACGGAATCATTCGGTGGATTTTACCCATTCACGAATTCGGCCTTCGTAATTTAGGTTCAAACCTTCTCTACAAATATCGAGTTCCTAAGTTGTTTCTTTCGGAAGTTATTGTGTTTACGCATTCGGCAGTAAGGCTGACCGTAAACACAATAACTTCCGGAAGAAACGACTTAGAAACTCGATATTTGTAGAGAAGGTTTGGGGCTTAATTACGAAGGTCGAATTCGTGAATGGGTGAAGTGAAATCCGCCCAATGATTCCGTAGATATACCCATTCAAAATTTAATTTTTCCAATATGTCCAAAAATACAGATATGATCGAATTGAAATCCAGTAATTTGTCAGAAAAAAATTTCAAAAAGCACTGCCGTGAAGACAGCAGCTTTTGCGCGCACGTTCAAATTCGTTGCTGAAGCGGTCATCTACATTGAACATGCGCGCAAAAGTTGCTGCCTTCACGGCAGTGCTTTTTGAAATTTTTTTTCATTATTATCTGTTATGATTGTTCCTTGAGAGATTCTGTGCTCCGTTCCTCTCCTGATTTCTCATTGTCGTTGTACCAAGAAAGTGAGAGAATTCTTAGTATTATTGAGTCAAGGCGGATGTGACCAGTGATGCATGTCTGCCAAAGTATGTAAAGCGGTTGAGCAAGCGACCTAGAGATAAAATGAAACTGAATTATTAATGTACTTAACTTAATGCAATTCCGCGGAACAGAAACTCTCGTTATCATACACGAGCGTTATGGAAATGATGTTCTGCATGTTCCAACTGGCATTTCATACGACTCGTTCATATTGTCATTGTTTCTGTTGGTATTTGTTGTGGAAGCTGGTGTCAATCTAATATAGCTGCGGGTGTGTTTCAAAATGAAATGTTTATGATAATTTCTCAATAACGTTTTTATTCATTTAGGTATTGGATAATCATTGCCTCGATGAAAGTTTTCCATTCGGAATGGCTGTTTTAGCTGACGGTATTGGAATGTTAGCTCCAGGTCGTGTTCTCGATTTTCTTTGTTAATTAGTTGTGAATCTTTCAAGGTTTAAAAAAAATTCATTGCAAGACATTATTCGCTGGATTCTGAGAAAAACATAAACGCAGCTTTTGCTTGTGGCAAGTTTTCAATCAAGTCTCTAGTTAGATT
Organism: Myrrha octodecimguttata; assembly: GCA_958510865.1. Taxonomy (NCBI): domain Eukaryota; kingdom Metazoa; phylum Arthropoda; class Insecta; order Coleoptera; family Coccinellidae; genus Myrrha; species Myrrha octodecimguttata. Next base: position 83,193,410 of record OY294056.1, read on the forward strand.
AGATGGTGCACTCCACGATCACGTTGTCTTGAAAATTGTTAGTCCTGGACCCGATATGTCCTTGTCAGCTTCCGTGTCCTGGACTAAGTTTGCTCACTGTCAGATTAAACCTTACATATATCTTTAAACCACCCAACGGTTTCTAGATATTGTCCTTTTAAAATTTGATTATCTTGAAAATACAGTGCGCGTCAAAATTATGGAACAAATTCATTTTCTCAGAAGAAAAATATCTGGCAACAAAATCCTGAAACAGGTCAATTTTTGTTTCACAAACCACAACCAAATTTATATGCATTTTTGATTTGTTGCACCCCTTGCTATCCCCATCAACCCTCTAAATTTTCTGAAAAGGGGAAAGTAGGTCATGTGGTACTATTTGGCAAGGTCTTTTTCACAGGCGTGCAGAAATTTTCAAGAAAAATTTTTTTTTTGTGAAAATTTGTTGGTTCAAAAAGGTTTTCAGTATGTGCACTTTGTCATGGCTCATTTACTTTGAGACTATGGTACCTGATGAAATTTGTCACCGAATGAAAGTCGACCATTACAGTTTTGTTCATGCACAAATTTCAACCCCTACAAACCCTTTAATTGAGAAAAAAAATGGATGGGGTTTGAAAGGGGTTGAAAGTTGTGCATGAACAAAGCTGTAATGGTCGACTTTCATTCGGTAACAAATTTCATCAGGTACCATCGTCTCAAAGTAAATGAGCCATGACAAAGTGCACATACTGAAAACCTCTTTGAAGTAACTAATTTTTCAGATGAAAATTTTTTTGTTGAAATTTTCTGCATGCCTGTGAAGAAGATACGAAGACCTTGGCAAAAAAGTACCATATGACCCACTTGCCCTATTCAAAAAATGTAGGGGGTTGATGGGGGTTGCACAGGGTGCAACAAAAATCCTTCAAAAATGCATAAAAATTTGGTAAAAGTGAAACCAAAATTGACCTGTTTCAGGATTTTGTTGCCAAAGATTTTTCTTCTGAGAAAATGAATTTGTTCCTTAATTTTGACGCGCACTCTATATTGATACCATCATATCGGAAATTAGAACTCAGTTGAAAATTTCCAAAACACAAACCTGTGTAAAATTTGGTGAAGATCATTTGGTTAGAAAAATTCAACAAACATTTGGTGCAATTTGGCTTAAACCCTTGAGTTTATATTCAATAGTAGTACACACTCAATTTCAGCTCGAAATACTGAGAAAGCAATATTTCGAGATTGCTATGCGTGTCTAGTATTGTTTTTAGGTTGTATTTCATTTTTTTCACACTTTTCTCAAGTTTTTTACTTTGATCATTATATGCCAGTTGATATAATAATTTTGTCATTGAAGACGTAGTACGTCGAAGACATAAAAGTATATCGTAAGATATCAAATCAATATCGAAAGATATTATGTAAAGGTTATACAGAAAAATCTGTAATTAATTGTTATTGCTATGCGCATTTAGAGTTCTTTTTTCTGAAGTTTTTCTGTTTATATTCTGCAGGTAGGTTGATTGTATAAAGACAATATTTCTGGAAGAAATCAAATAGACCTCGAAGAATGAATAAATACAAAACTTCAATTCCCACATATCCACAATTCTATAGGGGGAAATTGAATTTAATTCTTTTGAGTACTTATAGAACCAAACAGGAAACATTTGGTTCGTTCTTTCGAATTTTTTTTCGGTACAAATGGTTGTAAAAATGCGCAATGTTACCACTTTTTCATTTTCAAGAACTTTTGGGAAATTAAAAACAAATTGAGCGAGAAATGGAAAAATGAACAACATTGCGCATTCCCACGAAATAATTTAGTACATGAAAAGACAAATTTCAAAAAATAATCACTGAAGCCTCCAACAGCCTCTTACCCGCGTAAAAATCATTAAATTCCACGCATTTCGAATATCTCTCGCTGCTGTTGGCATCGTTGCAGCATGCTGACTCTAAGTGGCTGCCTGACCTCGAGATGTGTATGAGGTTTTATGAACCTTGAATGTGGCTGTGTTGTCGAAATCTTCGAAGGCGCAATTTACCAGTCCGTTTCTAAAGCAAGACATAAACTGCAACCAACTTAAGGACGCGTTTACTGTTTCTTCTCAAGAACGAATTTCACCAAGTAAATACCAAATTCTAGTAGATACTTGGTTGCCAATTCATGGCGTGAAGGTTCATGCAAAATTTCGTTCGGAAAAGGCTTCAAGTTTGAATGAGCCCGTAGAAGTTTCTCACTTCTTGATTTTTCTGTGCGTTCCCTATCATCTAATCAACCATAAACTCGATATTTTGTCACATATTGCTAGATCTCATCTCATCATTTCATAGAAACTGCTCACATGTCATCACAGAAATTCTGTTCTGCATCCTCTTCACGGTCACGGTATAACAAAACTACTGAAATATATTCACTGTGCTTGGAGTTCTAATTTCTTTGTCACAATTCATAGAAATATATATTTCTATGGTCAGCATTTGCAGGAGTCCAATCTCATGAATCAGAAACCGTTTATTCATGAATCAATTTGTTAGTTTAAACGCGTAGTAAACGTTCAATTATCCATAACTCACCAGTTGTAGTGTTCTTTACAGAAGAGCAGTCATTCCACTGCAAATTTTGCTTATGCATGAGTTGTATTGTGCCTAGCATTCTTGCTTCTATTAATGATGTTACGAAGTGCCAGCATGAGAAAACGTTTTAAACACTTAATTTTAGCACGTAGATTAGTGTACTGATGGCCTACGTTCACTTTCTTTGTTTTCATCCTATTTTGTAATAATACAGTTTCTCTCATAATTGGAGTGTGGTTTTCAATCTTGAATCATTTCACGGCGCATTATGATTGTATACCTATTTCAGTGAAGGCAAATTGGAATGTATGCATTCGATTTGATGCTAACTTCACGTCAGTGCTTTTTAAGGTTTTTAGTTATTTCGGAAAAAATTAACGATACCGGGGAAAAAACAGGATATGACATATTTTTTCCATTTATAATCGTATCGAACTGAAATTTAGTATACTGCTGTGAAATAAGAAGCTGAAAGTCTGTGCAAAACGTTTCTCAATTATAATAAACAGTTTCCGAAAAAAAATTTTTTTTTTTTTAAATTTTGAAATATTTTTTGAAATTTACTGGCAGTACGATTTCAACAAAATTTCGTCAAAAATTGCGCGCTGGTATATTCCAACCAACTGCCAAGTTCTCATCCAATCGTTTCAGTAGTTTCCGAAAAATCACGGCAATAACCTCAAAATTTCAAAAAGCTCTAGCTCTGCAACCGTTTGGTCGATTTTGCCCATTAACGAACTCAACCGTCCCATTTTGAAATACAACCTATCCAGAAAGTTTCAGGTTGCTAGGATTCTCCGTACGCCCATTATCGTGCATGCGGACTGCCGGCAGGACAGAATCGATTTTGTCACCGGATTGGACATTAGTGAGTCCAACCTAGTCGTTCAAGACCGTTTTTGGCTCAAAATTCGAAAATTACAGACATTTGGACAAAACGAGAGCACTATGTGACCCTAGAGCATGCGCGCAAGAAGGAAAAAATGCAGGGACTTGAAGTCAACAGCTTTTGCGCACATGTTCCGTGTCAAAGCTGTCACCTACTCGCTCAGCTTTTCTTCCGGATGAAAATTCCAGAAATAAGGACTAAACCGAAAAGAATTTTGACATATACTCCATTCACTTTTATAATGTAGCCCGGTTGGCCATGATTTAGGTTTATCAAGTTTTTTCCCTTAAAACTGACGCAGGTTGGCACTCATGAAATATCGGCAATGTCAAAGGACGTTTCCAAATTTCAATTTCTACTATTATCAATATCAATCGATTCTAGATTTCTAAATCTCAGCATAATAACGCTTGCAAACTAAAAATGCCGAAGGTAGTTTTGAAGAAGCAGAGGCAAAGTATCAGGAAGTGCTATGTCGAATTGAAATCTGCTTATTCTGATACTGACCCTGATAACTTGGAATCAATAATTCAACACAAGCTATCCAACATTTTCGACGTATGTGAGTGAAAACCAAGGAATTATATTTTATATGAATAGATATTTATTTTTTAGCTGCACATCAACTCAATAAGGAAGATTTTAAGTGAAAGAGACGACAAAGAATTTCCTTCTATTGGAGCACCCAAAATGACACTGATTACAGACTTTATTTTGAAAAAAGATCTGCAACGACAAATTTGGAATTATAATTTGAGAAATGAACACTTTTCGATTAATACACTATATATAGTTTTACTGCAGGGTTATTCGGGAGCTTTTATTTTTTTTCTAATGAACTCTCACAAAGTAACGAATTACTCTATCCATCATTTTTCAGTAAAATTCCAAAACACTCGATTCTTGATTTCCGTACAAGAAAAAAGCATAACATTCGCCAGGTCTTTGGAATTATAATAATAATAATAATAATAATAATAATGATTTATTATACCCAACAGGAAAATTCCCAATTACAGGGTAACATTAAATGAACATACCGATAACGTAAAATAAATAAATAGAAATACTTAAAAATAATAAAATAGTCCTGAAACAAATTGGAACTCAAACACTACAAAAATACGCTGTAACCGAGTTTATTAGCACTATCACATGACCGATATACAGGTGCCCGTTGGAGTATGTTGGTGCGAGGAGTGGGCAGGCCGAACGCCAGCGGATGCCTGGTCACCATTCTCGGCACGAGGATGTTAATCCTAGAGAGCAGGAAAGAGCAGTCAATCCTTCCGCTGAGGAGTCTCTGCGTGAACCTTGCGCACTGCAGACTTATTGAAATCAAATAATATTTTCTCAATTTCATTACTTTATCAATGTAGATTGACATTTGAAAAATAAGTTATTACTACGACCTCTTTGTAGAGAGGACAACGTTGCATAGTTATCTGACAGGAAAATGACTATAACCTAACATTTTCAAAATATACACGGTGAAATCTGTCACGATGTCATGGCCAACCGGGCTACATTATAAAAGTGAATGGAGTATATTTTTTTCCCGATAGCTCCCAGAATCGGATGGAACTGAAAGCAACACTAAGAAGAATTGAGAAAAATTTTTTCAACATTAAATATCGATACGATATATACGAAATTTCGAACAAAGTTGCGCGTTGGTATCCTAAAGATTAGTTCCAAATTTCAATCGGATCGCATAAATTGTTTCTAAGATATTGAGGAAATAATTTCAAATGACGGATGTAGGGCCGGCCGAGCAGAATTAACTTCGAGACATCAGATTCTTTATCAATGAGTCTGACCAAGTCATTCGAGATCATTCTGGGCAAAAAATTCAAAGATTACAGATATTTGGACAGAATGATAGTACACTTCTCGATGGAATAACATTCTCACGAAATAGACGACTTCGGCCCAAGTTGCCAACCCACAATTTACTATCACTGGGGAATGGGAATTTCAGGACAAAATCGACATAATAAGGTTCGCGTTATTTATAAATATCCGTAAAAGATGCCTCAGCTCCTCAAACAAGATAATTCCTTCCAAATATAGATTTTTTGACATTGATTTCTCAATTTTTCCTATATCATAATTCCATTTAAAGTGCACATTGTCTATGATTAGCTTTTGAAAACCCTCTTTAACATTCCTACCTCTTCCTCTCTCTTCCTTGGCAGCCGATCTTAGCTTTTCCTGTATCTCCCTTTGTACCTTCGTCATATCATCGTTTATATAAACTACTTCATCCTTATATTTCTTTAATTTATTCTTATTTCGCATCAACTTCATTTTTTCCGACGTATTCTCCAATTCGATAAGGTAAGTTTTCACTCCTATTTTCCTGGCAGTTTTCAAAAGAGGCTCTATCTCCATATTTTTCTTGAAAAACTGACTCATTTTATCCTGTATTGAGTCTTGTTGGGTTTCATTCATAGTTAGACCACTGACCACTACATTATTTCTTCTTTTATCTCTATCTATAATCTCTAGTCTAGAATTAATCATCTTAATTTCGCTTTTGAGATTTTCGTTTTCTTTCTTTATTTGTTCATTTTCTTCTCTCAACTTCTTCATTTCTGTCTGGTAACTCCGCTGTTCAGATCTTATCTCCTTCATTTCCCGCATCATATTCTCCATCATTTCCATCATTCTATCCATTTTATCATCCTGAGTATTTGGTTTTTGTTTTTGTGGTGTTCGAAAAATGTTTCTGCTTTTTGTAAATATTTCCTCTTCTTTGTATTCTTCCCTTCTTCTTTTACCTTCATCACTAGTATATTCCTCTTCGTTTCTCATCTTAATATTTCGATTTCGCGATTTCGAATTAAACCTGAGTCCGCCTCTGTCAACTCCGAAATCCAGCTCGCTTATCTGCGGCGATAACGATGTTTATCACTCACACCAGCTGCTTTTTCTACCGATGCTATACCTCTCTGTCGGGTTGCAATATCAAAACAATAATTATTGTTTTACAAGTTTATATTTCAGAAAACTAAAATCTTCGACCACTCTCGCCTAGTGCACAAATAACAGATATGGTATTCACTATTGAAAATAATTTCTCGCTCGTAATTTTCGAGTATATCGAGTTTAATTACGGAGCTCCGAATTAGCGTGCGCACAATATGACAACTCTCCCTACACCATTATATGGTAATTGGGTTTTTGATAATATATATATATATATAGATTTTTGTTAGGCTGAAATTTAAGTTGGGATTCCTGATTTCATGGTTATCTTGTCAAGTTTATAAAGGATATGTTCCACAAATCAACTTGGTTATTTCGGTTGCCGGTTTTCCGTTCCGTAAATATGAGATATTCGGTTGGTTAGCTAAGGGGCCTTTTGTGCGAGGGAGATTCGGGTATGTGGGGAACCGGGGATTCATCCTATTGGTCGAGAGATTCACCCTATCGGCTGACGACGATCACGTGATCGTCGTCGGTCAATAGGAAACAATCTCCGATTACCCAAATACCCGAATCTCCCTAGCACAAAAGGTAGCTTTACGGACTTTGATTGATGAAAATGCAATCTTTCTGTCACCAGAACATAGACATATTAAGTCTATGCACAAGAACGACAATCTGTTACTGCGTTCGTTTATTGCATCCGAGAGGCGACAGATTTTTTGGTCACGTGACCTCAGATCTTATGGATTTATCAGATTTCATCTGAAGTAAACGAACGACCCAGACGAAATGAGAATCATAGACCATAAATATTTGATATCCTCACATTTGTGTATCAATGACTGATGTCAAATCAAAATTTTTAATCAAATATTTTATTTTCTGCTTCGTTAGAGCTGATTAGAGAAGAATATCAAATAATGATCGATCATGTTGAAGGGGACGACGAATGAACAGTTCTGAAATAAATACAGGGGCTTGCTGAAGGAACAAGGCCCTTATTTGCAAATCAATAGTTTAAAGATTCCTTAGAATGTTTCACAGTTATATGAATTCACCGATAATTGTTTAAATCATTATTTATTCATATACAAGTAGACGAAATTCAATGATAAGTGATATCTACCTTGCCATCAATAAAAGTTTGGTTCTCAGAATCTCATCTGAGTATTATAAAGTAACTTGGCCTCTGTAAATTAGTGTGAAGAGAATTGTTGATTTATTATCAAGACCAGAATGTTTCAGATGTCGAGCCTTTTGCCTAGGTGTAGTAACGAAATTCTGAACATAATTATTCTCGCAGGTTGGCATTTCTGATGTTTTTTTTTTCAAATTAACTAAGAATGGACAAACTCTAATCAAGCTTATTATATAAATTCCCACTCAAACAATTACTTTTGTCCGAACTGTGCTAACGAAAAAACCAACACGAAATGAAAATTGAACACAAATTATTTTTGGGTAACTGACATCAACAAGATGTCAAATTTACTCCATTAAAAAACTCCGATCTTGTCTATGATACCGACGAAATTGATCGTCATCGACTCGCTCTGATTTTGTTTGACGATCGGTTGACATCTATGGTCTCCTACATCTGGATGTAATTAACGAACGACTCAGGAGCAATCTAAGTAGTCTGATGAAAAAAACGAACGCCCCTAATGTTTAATGGTAACATATCCATAGCATAGAACAATCTTTATTCACCTTATGATCCATAGACCATACCTAGTAAAGATTGTTCTATGCTATGAATGTGTTACCATAGAACATTGACTGTCCTTCTGGTGACAGAAAGAACGTGTTTTCATCAATGAAATTCCGTAATTAAACTTGTTTTCAGGAACCAACCGAATATTTCATGTTTATCATATGACCAAGTTGATTTGCGGAACATATACTATATAAATTTGACACTATTACCATGAAATCAGGAATCCCAACTTAAATTTCAGCCAATCAGAGATGATCTTAACAAAACCCTATATTTGGAAGTAATTATCTTGTTTGAGAAGCAGAGGCTTGTTTTACGGATATTTATAAATAACGCGAACCTCATCATGTCAAATTTGTCCTGAAATTCCCGTTCCCTAGTGAGAGTAAATTTGTGAAGAAAATTGTGGGTTGGCAACTTGGGCCGAAGTCGTCTATTGATCACATACGAAAGGATTCCATTCATTTCAACAGTGATGTTCATCTTTGAGTTCTGTATGTATCATGAGAAAGTATAATTCTGAAACTGTTGTGTTGTGAAAATCTTGTGGGTGAAGTCATTCTCTTCTCTTATCTCTTCCATTTCATCATAGATATAGATAATCTTCTGAAATGTCTGATGAAATATTTGTATTATGAATAAATAAGTGGATATTCATTTAAACAAATAAGTTTTCAGATATACAGTGTGCGCTGAATTGGATACATTCGAATTATATATAATTTATGACATTGGTGTAGATATCTGAGATTTCATTTGTCGCGCATATTCTTGGGGAACAGCGTGCTATCGTTTTGTCCGAATGTCTGTAATATTCGAATTTTGAGCCGAAAATAGTCTATATTGGACTCACTGATGACGAATCCTGTGTCAAAATCCATTATGTCCGGCCGGCCGTAAGCACGATTACGGGCGTACGGAATATTCTATCGACTCTGAAATTTCAGGGATGGTTAGATTTCAAAATGTGAAGGTAAAGTTCTTTAAAGGCCAAACGGTTTCGAAGTAATAGCCATTTGAAATTTTAAGGTTATTTCCCTGATATTTCGGGAACTACTGGAGCGATTAGATTGAAACTAAGCAACTGAATAGGGCAAAAGGGTTTGCAACTTTTCGCGAAATTTTGCCGAGATCGTGCTGTCAGAGAATTTTCAAAAAAATATTTTTTTCAAAATTTTTTTCGAAAACTATTCAATTCATTCGAAAAAAACTTTTGGTCTCTCTTTCAGCCTCATATTTCACAGCAATGTACTAAATTACAATTGGATACGATAATAAGTTTCTTAGATATGGTGAAGATATAGTCAAATTTCGTGGTTTTTCCTCGTTATCGAAGTTTTTCCTAGGATAACTCAACAAAAACCTAAAAAACACTACCGTTAAGGCAGTACCTTTTTTAGGTTTTTACCATCCTTTGTACCTCCAATTCAAGAATAGTCTGTGTATCATCGCTTGTTTACGAGATTTACATATACGCAACAAAGATTCTTTCGATTTTTTCGTATGAAACAAATGTTGCAATGTTGAACAACATCAGAATTTAAATGAGCCTCAAACCTGACAAAGTGAACGTCATCGAAAACATAAACTTCAAATTGTACAAGGTCACACGCGAGAATTCCTGCGTTTTTATGCGTACGTAATTGCTTTTTATCTGCATGCTACCTGTTCTCGTTTTGTAAATTCGACATTGAAAGAAGAAGCTATGTTTTTTCAGTTAGGTGTTGCATCCCTGAATATTCTCTTGGATGGTCATGGGTCAATGGTCATATTATATTGTCCCGTACGTGTGGGCGATGACGCAACCTTGGCCCGCTTGGATTTTTCATGAGATTATAGAATCCTTATACCACCGTATCAATCAATTTCAAGGATTCCTTACATACTGTAATTCACAGATATGAAAATAAATATGTGTTTTCTTCGAAAACTTTTCAATTACCTTTAATTTTTCGTATTTGCTATCTATTTTCGAGAAATAAATGTGAAACAATTCACTATTGACAATAATGAAATAGGTTTCTTAAGAAGTTCAATCATCTGCAATCATGGAGTAATATATCCAACAGTGATTTGAAAAATTTCTCGTCGAATCGCTCTTGCAGAAAGTTCAATGTGACATGTTGCGCCGTCTTATCGAAACCACATCTCGATGGGGTCTATATCATCTAATTCAAGCCAAAAAAGTTGCTTATCATAGATATTAGAGCTTGTCGTTGACAGTGAGGCTTGATCAACGTTGTTCAACAAAAATAAAAATTTGGACTGATGACCACCAACCCAACATCCAAACCAAACTAGACTTTTTCGGGTTGTATTGGACTATCAGGTCGATTCTGTTTGCAAATAGCAATATTGCTATGAAAAAGATATGGCTATCATAACAAGATTGGAATTATTGGTATTCTGATCAACCATTTTGAGCAATATGATCTGTCACTTTAACAAGAATCTTGCTTTCAACATTGCTATCTTAGCAACCTTAAGATAGTACTTGCTATGCTTCATAACAAGACAGTTTAGAAAAGGAATCTCTCAGAGATCCATTTGTTTCAGTATTATTTCTTCCAAGAATTCGAAAAAATTAAAGATAGGGAAGTATGTGCTAATAGAAATGTGTTCAAGGTTCTCTAGAATATTTAATTTTAAGGATGCTTAGACTAAAACACCGGCATAGTAAGCAACAGCTGACCTGATTATTCTAACGATCTCAACAACAGCCATCCCTTTGAATTCCAAACAGAAAAGTTCATCGAATTTCGAATTATTATCGCCTGCATAAAATTGCATTTGATTTCTGGAAACCAAAATTCTATCGGTATCCAGGTAATAGGTCAATTTGACTTTAATTGGTTTTTCTGTTTCATAATATTTTCGAATGAGTCGATGTTTACATGAATAAAAAAAGTATATGCTTATGGAAATGTGTTCAAGGTTCTCTGAATATTATTCATTTTCAAGGAAAATTCTTAGACTAAGATAGAGGCATAGGCAACAGCTGAGATGATTATTCTAATCATCTCAACAACAGCAATCCCTTTGAAGTGCCAACGAAAAAGTTTATCGAATTTCGAATTATTAACGCCTGAATAAAATTGCTGCATTCGATTTCTGATAGCCAATATTTTATTGGTATCCAGGAAATTGGTTATTGGTCAATTTGACTCGTTTCGTTTCCTAACATTTTTTTATGTCGATGTTTACTTGAATTAAGAAAGCCGTAGATAGAGGTTATGTATGCGAAACCATAAAGAAAACTCACGAATTAGGGTTATTTTCTTCTTCCGTGTAGTTCTAAAGTCACAAAATACAGTGTTGTCAGCTCTAAAATCACCAATTATGGAAGTCTATGATAGCAATATTGTTATGACAAAATTCATAACAAACATTGCTATAACACTCGAAACAGAATACGTAACATCATGGCCATATTGCTATAAATTAGAAAGATGGCAATATGACTAGAATAGCAAGGTTCATAGCAATACGCAAACAGAATCGACCTGAATATGGGATATCTAGTGGATTAGTATCGTCTAAAATTCGAAAATTTTATTTTATCGACGTACCTATTCATCCAGATGATTTTTTGATGAAAAATTGAAAGTTCCAGGGCTCACTCAGCGAACCCAACTCGTTGTCTCTCCTGTCAACTCCCGGGCCTCTTGAATTTTGTAGATCCAAGTCACTACGCAAAATTCGGCAAGTTCTCCTATTCTGCATTTTCTCGCGAACAGCGACGAAGTTTGCGTCATATTTTGCTTTTCGTCGTCGTTCGAATGTTAATCAGGGGGCCGATTCTTGAATCTCGATCAAGAATTGAAGAGTATGACAATTGTCATATGTTAATGTCGACTTTCTAAGTTTTCTCGAGCATCTGCAAAATTTGTGAGAGTTCTATTCGCCATTTCGACTGTGTTTTCAAGTAAATATTCAAGAAATAAACTGAATTCAAGATATCGAGAAATTTCAAATCGGAATATAAACATAACCTCATCATCATGTAGTTCGACTTAGCAACTAGTGGTTCGGAGTATAGGAGATATAAGCATTGTTTTGGTTCCGACTTCAGAACCATATTCAGGACTGTTTGGGACGGTTCGAGTATGCGCAATTGCCGTTTTCAGTGTGAAAAATCGCAATCGTGCATACTCGAACCGTCCCGAACAGTTCTGAATTTGGAACCAAAACAAACCCATAACATCCGATTGTCGACTCGACAATCGGATGTTATGGGTCGATCGGAGAACTTTCGATTTTTGGTAAAATTTTAAGGGGTTACCCTTAAGAAAATATCGATTTTCGAAAAATAATTTTCCGACTCCTATCGCCGTGAAATTTGGCACACTTACTAATTCGAGGGCGTAGAACAAGAATATAAGGTCAGATATTTTTTAAAAAAATCGTCCTGGACGTGAGAGGTCCTTGAAGTTCCAAAATTTTGGACCTTTTTTCAAAAAATCATTATTACCGACTCGATGAAAGTAGGACGATGAAATCTGTTTTATTGCATAGATAAAGGATCGAACTGCACGTGAAAAAATTCGACATCACCCAGATTCATTATTTTGGTCGGCACGACGTCTCAAAGTTGACCAAAATTTCGAAATTTGGGTCAACTTTGGGTCGTCGTACAGATCAAACGCATGAGGCTGGACAATATCGAATTTTTTGGTTATATCTGGATCCTTTGTAAGTACGTAGCCACTTATTTTATAGACGTAAGTCTTCTGGTTGAAAAATTATGATTTTTTTAAAAAAGGTCCAATTTTTTCGATTTTCCTCGGGCCATAAAAAACGAACCAGACTCTCCACTAACATTCTGATTGGATTTTCTTAATCTACGCCCTCGAATTAATATATATTTCAAATTTCAGGTCGATCGGAGAACTTTCGATTTTTGGTAAAATTTTAAGGGGTTACCCTTAAGAAAATCTCAATTTTCGAAAAATAATTTTCCGACTCCTATCGCCGTGAAATTTGGCACACTTACTAATTCGAGGGCGTAGAACAAGAATATAAGGTCAGATATTTTTTTAAAATATCGTCCTGGACGTGAGAGGTCCTTGAAGTTCCAAAATTTTGGACCTTTTTTCAAAAAATCATTATTACCGACTCGATGAGGGTAGGACGATGAAATCTGTTTTAATTCATAGATAAAGGATCGAACTGCACGTAAAAAAATTCGACATCACCCAGCTTCATTATTTTGGTCGGCACGACGTCTCAAAGTTGACCAAAATTTCGAAATTTTTTCACTATTCCCGCCATAATTTCTAAACGGTTGTCACTGGACGATTTCTAATGACATATTCGTGATCTACGACCTCGATTCAATAGGAAACGATAACAAGGTCGACGATTTTCGAAAAAAAAAATTTATTTGGGACTTAAAAAATTTTTCATAAAGAACCGCGAATAAACATCAAAGCGCAGGGGGGTGGGGGGTAAGATTTAGCGATTCCGTGCGAAATTTTATTTTTGAAGTTATGACAATATGGATTCGAACACGTAGATTACGAATCTGTAATTAGATTTTGCGTTACTGATTCGGTTTGGAAAATATTCCGGATTTGGTGAGAAATTTTCGAAATTTGGGTCAACTTTGGGCCGTCGTACAGATCAAACGCGTGAGGCTGGACAATATCGAATTTTTTTGGTTATATCTGGGTCCTTTGTGAGTACGTAGCCAATTATTTTATAGACGAAGGTCCTCTAGTTGAAAAATTATGATTTTTTTAAAAAAGGTCCAATTTTTTCGGTTTTCTTCTGGCGATAAAAAACGAACCAGACTCTCCACTAACATTCTGATTGGATTTTCTTTATCTACGCCCTCGAATTAGTATATGTTTCAAATTTCAGGTCGATCGGAGAACTTTCGATTTTTGGTAAAATTTTAAGGGGTTACCCTTAAGAAAATATCGATTTTCGAAAAATAATTTTCCGACTCTTATCGCCGTGAAATTTGGCACACTTACTAATTCGAGGGCGTAGAACAAGAATATAAGGTCAGATATTTTTTAAAAAAATCGTCCTGGACGTGAGAGGTCCTTGAAGTTCCAAAATTTTGGACCTTTTTTCAAAAAATCATTATTACCGACTCGATGAAAGTAGGACGATGAAATCTGTTTTATTGCATAGATAGAGGATCGAACTGCACGTGAAAAAATTCGACTTTGTGAAACCCGCCAATAATATTCGATTGTCGAGTGACATTCGGTTCCATTCGCAGGTCATGTCTACTTATTGTTTATATTCAACTCAGAAAATCGACGCGGACATATGGCAATGGGGGTTTTTCCTGAATTTGGGTTATTACTGCAAATGCAAATTAATTATTATGGGTTTGATTAATAATTTTCCCAATTTTCTTTCAGAAAGTACTCAAAATAAGCTTTCAAAATTGAGGTTTGGGATGCGTGCACGAAGTGACAACGTTGTTTAGTAGAATTGCTTTTTCTGCTATAGAATAACGAAATGTTTATTCCTATACTGTGGTTCAAACGTGTTCTTTGTCAATACAGCCGAACAATTTCCGTTTGCGATTTGTCAGTAAGTTGACAGTATGACAGTCTGTTCTTTTCTTTTTCTATTCCTTGGTCGTTGTCTTCTACTCTAACCAGATCGAAGTATAGCTTTCTCTGATTTCCTAAGCAAAGTAACACATTTGACGTCCTTTTCTTTCCGAGAAAACTGAATTCGACGTTGCCATATCGTGCACTCATGACAAATCCCTTTAAATGCAAATCTCCTTTTTTATTTTTCAGTTTTAGGTGATCAAACATTTTTTTAAAAATATAATATTGAAATTTTATGTTTGAAATGAGATTTTTTGAAGGTTTTTCATGAAAATAACTGCATCTTCGTTTAAAAGAAAAACCCCCATTGTCATACTCTTCAATTCTTTATCGAGATTCAAGAATCGGCCTCCAGACTCAAAATTTATCCTCCACAAAGCGAATAGTCCTCGCTGCGATTTTGATGAACAATTCAATCATTTGCACATGTTTTTGAATGTTTGTGTATAAATGGTGATAAAACAGACTGAATGAATAAAATTCGAAAGATGTAGCTTTGAGAGCAAACATTACCATGTGCTCTGCTTCGCCCATTTTGGCAACACAGCCACACTCAAGTTTCATTAAACCTCGTCAATATCTCAAGATCAGGCATTTATTCACCGTATGCATGCTTCCAAGTTGCCAATAACCGCGAGAAAATTAGAATTCCGAGAAATTTCGACGATAATAGAAGAAAACGGGATGTCATTCTGCAGGCTTCAGTGATTATTTTTTGAAATTTTTTTTTGAGATGTTATTGTTTGCTCTTGAAAATATAGCCTTCATGAACTGTCAATACTCTCAATGGAAGATTCTTCAGTGTCTAACACATATCTCACAAATTGGTGTATTTATACAGTACGCGTCGAAATTATGGAACACATTCATTTTCTCAGAAGAAAAATATTTGGCAACAAAATCCTGAAACAGACAAATTTTTTTTTCACTTTTTAAATTTTTTGAATAGGGAAAGTGTGTCATGTGGTACTTTTTTTGGCAAAGCCTTTTTATCTTCTTTACAAGCGTGCAGAAATTTTCAAGAAAAAATATTTATTTTTGAAAAATTAGTTACTTCAAAGAGGTTTTCAGTATGTGCACTTTTTCATGGCTCATTTACTTCGAGACGATGGTACCTGATGAAATTTGTCACCGAAGAAGATGCAAAGACCTTGCCAAAGAAGTACCACATGACCCACGTTCCTTATTCAAAAATTTAGAGGGTTGATGGGGATGGCATAGGGTGCAATAAAAATCCTTCAGAAATGCATATAAACTTGGTAAAAGTGAAACAAAATTCAGCTTGTTTCAGGATTTTGTTGCCAAATATTTTTCTTCTGAGAAAATGAATTTGTTCCATAATTTTGACGCGCACTGTATAACTATCGAGAGGCCACTGAAACCATCAGATCAATTTATAATTGTTTCATTTTTTTTTCAGGTGACAACATCAGGGTGTTGACATGAAGGGTTGGTTCGATGCTTTCAGGAACGATGGCGGCCCTACACTTTACAATTTCAACAATAGAACGGCTGTGACTGGAGACGTGACTATTATAACTTTTTTGACTGTATTCACAACACTTTACATCGCATTTTTGATCATCTTTCCTGGCATCAGAAAAGAAAAGTTCACGACTTTTTTCACGGTTTCCTTGAGTTTATTCGTAGGTGCGACAATCTTAGGTGAGGAGGTCTTTTTCGTACTAAGGTGTTCTACATAGTCCGGCCGTCAGTATGCACGATTACGGTCGTACGAATTTCTACCAACCTGAAAGTTTCAGGATAGGATGCATTTCAAAATGCGACGGTCAAGTTCGTTAAGGGACAAAATCGGCCTAACGGTTTTGGGAGTTAGAGCCTTTTGAAATTTTGAGGTTACTTCCGTGATAATTTGGGGACTACTGGAACTAATGAATCGACACTTGGCAATTAGTTGGAGTATAACGACACGCAACTTTTTACGGTGTACCAAATGTCAAACTGATAAAAATAATATTTTCAGAGATATTGGAAAAAAATATGTAAATTTTCGTGGTTTTTTCTCGATGTCTTTCGTTTTTTCGGTATAAATCAGGAAATACAGATCCAATTATGATGAAACCTGCCAGCTAGTTTGAAGATGCTGAAGGACAACTTTGTGCAAAATTTCGTGATGATCGTGTCATTAGAACAATTTGAAAAAAAATTTCAATTTTATTTGTTTTCATTGATTCAATATTCTGTGATCTTATCATATTATCTTCATTTAATTCTGTATGAATCTTGAAACTGTTATTTTTCGATGTAGTACTAGATTTCAAATCGATCTTATTTGTACTTTTGGAAATATTGAGAAAATAAATTTTCAATGGGTATATCTGCGGAATCATTCGGTGGATTTTACCCATTCACGAATTCGACCTTCGTAATTAAGGACCTACTCAACAAATATCGAGTTTCTAAGTTGTTTCTTTCGGAAGTTATTGTGTTTATGGTCGGCAGGTAGGCCTATCTTAATTACCATGGAGGTAAGGAGGGGAGGGAGCATATCCTATATTTCCCTTGTACCAAAAGTGCCGTGCAGTTTTGAGAACCTTCTGTGGATTTTCCCATACCAATATGGCCGACAACTACAAGGAAAATATTTGTATTCTGTGGTATACAGCAAATGAGACAAGAATATTCAGTTCAAAGTCGGCCATATGGGGGTTTTTCCTGAATTTGGGTTATTACTGGAAATGCAAATTTGAACATAATTATTATTGGTTTGATTCATCATTTCCCCAAATTACCTTCAGAAAGTATTGAAAATCAGGTTTCAAAATTGGGGTTTGGGATTTGTCAGGCATTCACGAAGTGACAACGTTGTTTAGTAGAATTGCTTTTTCTGCTATAAAATAATGAAATATTTACTCTTATTCTGTGGTACACACGTGTTCTTTGTCAATATAACCAAACAATTTCCGTTTTCGATTTGTCTGTAATATGACAATATGACAGTCTGTGCTCTTCTTTTTATAATCCTTGGTCGTTGTGTTCTACTCTAACCAGATCGAAGTATAGCTATCTCAGTTTTCCTAAGCAAAGTAACACATTTGACGTCCTTTTCTTTCCGAGAAAGCTGAATTCGACGTTGCCATATCGTGCACTCATGACAAATCCCATTAAATGCAAATCTCCATTTTTATTCTTTAGTTTTAGGTGATCAAACATTTTTTTTAAAATATAATATTGAAATCAAATGTTTGAAATGTGATGTTAGGAAGATTTTTCATGAAAATTACTGCATTTTCGTTCAAAGGAAAAACCCCCATTGGTATGGGTAAATCCACACAAGGTGCTGAAAACAAACGTTATGCCCCCCTCCACTCTTTTCCTACCTCCATGGTAATTACAATAACTTCCGAAACTACTCTTCTAGGTTTTTGAGGTTTGGCGCATGTATTCATTCATTTCATACATTTCCGTACTCGAAATAATACTGGGTTACCAAAGTCCCTAATTGCCTCGGTTCAGTATTTAGAGTGAATTGAGTATATACGAAATTGTTGGCTCTTCTTTCATTAATCATGGTTTGTTGCAGTTTCAATTTATGGATCATCATGGCACGTATCCGAAACCTCTATAATGAGCACTTACAGAGCTTTTTCCAAAGAGAGAATCGCTGCCAATATCGGTGTTCACGTTGGTTTAGGACATGTGAATATCACCCTCAGGGCATTACCTGTGAATAATAGAACTCCCGACATCGATTTTAACGAGAGATTCACCTGGATTGACAGCAGTCAGATGGGTGACAATTTCAAGAATGCCATAGCACGAGGTCTTCCTTTTCCTATTTTAACCATAGCCGAGTATTTTATTTTAGGGGAAGATGGACTGTCATGGGGAAGTCAGTATAGATCTGCGGGATACTTCGCCATCATAATGTTGTGGTTAGTACATTGGTGATTGAATTAATCTATTCTACATTAAATTCGAATGAGTCCACTTGATGAAAGTTTCATATACCCATAATCAAAACTGTAATGTCATTCTTGGATAATTTTACAGCATTCTATTTATCGAGGAATATCAAAGGTATATTAGTAGAAAAAGGAAGAAGAAGATGTGGAACTCCTTGCAATATTGTTCTATGCACAAGCATTTGACAAGCTCTCCGGTAGTTTCATGTCGATCTCGTTCGTTTGCGATCAAGTTGGTGCGCTTTGCACGAATAATATAGAATAGATGCTAGTGAGGGTTGTTAATCGAAAAAATAAGAGATGAAACGCTGTCTCTTCTATTATTTCTGTATTATATTTTTGTGGGTTACCTTTTCTTGAAGGAAAGCTCCGGTAACTGCAGTTTCAGTTTCATCAGACTGACTCACCTTGGAAACCACACATAGGATTCTAGATACTCATGACCTAGACGACGACATCCTGCAGTAATAACAACATATAGTGCCATCTACGGAACCCTACCTTCGAGTGCAATTTATCTTGATCGATGTGCATGGCGTTCAGCCTATTGTCGTTACACGGAGCTGTATCTGTGATTTTGCAGTTTATACAGTACCCGCACAATGGGGAAACACCCGATTCATGTCATCCCACAAAACGGCAACGTCCAACATCAAACGTCTTGTGGGATGTCCACATGAGGGCGTTTCCTCGTTGTGCGGCTATTATACAAACTACGAAATCCCAGATACAGCTACATCTAGGTACATATCTAGAATCCTGTCTGTCGTTTTTAAGGGGTGTCCGGGTGAGTATTCATGAAACCTGCATTGTCGTTTTTCTGGTTTATTATATAGGCAAAAAATACTCATATATCATTTGAGTGTTTACGGATGGCTAAATAACTAATAGTCAGTATATTTACAAAAAAGAATACATGGATAAAGTTAAATTATAGGAATTACATTTTTCCCCCGTTTTTTCAATCTTCAAAATTACAAGTTATCATTTTTCCACCATGTTTTTGAGTTCACCTACGAAATAGTTTCTGAATTGTTACTTTATATTGAATATTTCATTAACTCCGCATTGATCTCTATGCAACCGGAAAGCGCACGTTATCAGTATCCCGTTTCCGGTTGCATAGGGTTCCAACCAAGGTACAATAACTTTCGAATCATTGCAGTTAGGGTATTAAACCGAAGATGTAAGATGAAAAAAGATGTAGAGCAATGAGCTAGTTGTACGTGGAAGAAGCAATTCTATACACGTGTTCCATTTGAAAAATCAAAGTTCTTAGTATTTTTCTTTATAAGCGGCAACACCGCAGCGCTGAAAATATTCAAGCTTTCCATTAAAACGTTAGTCCCGTTCTCCGTGAACATCCTAGGTACCATGCATCAACCATTATCCACCCTGTATATGACTGAATACATAGAAGTTTTTTTGAGTTCCCATGAAAATTTTCAAGTTATTTCCTGTTTATTTCTCATTGCAGGACTTCATTTACAGTGTGGCTCTTGATGAACCTCATGTTAATTGTTGTGCCAAGATATGGCGCCCTTCTTATGACAGCTTGTGGATTCCTACTTCTTGGTACCTGCTCTGGTTACTTCTGTTCGCTTCCAGAAATACCCCTCGTAGTCCATCTGGATGGAGCAACGATGCAATTCTGTTTTGGATGGTGTTTCTGGTTAGTTGTCGCAGCAGGTATTTATACAGTTGTACTGAGTTGATTGCAGGAATATTTGATTCCGAATTACTAGTATAATCATCAGAATAATCGGCTTTGAAACTTTGAGCAAACAACATTCCAATTTTTGTAATTGATAGCGAAATTGTTACAAATGCCAAACAGAGCAACAACGAATATCTCAACAACGGTGGGAATTTCGAACTTCTTTTCGTACGAACTACTGGTTTGTCTGGACTACTGGTTTATAAGATCTACAGTTCATATGGAATATAAATTCACCAAAATGATTGATCGCCTAGCGAGATTGACGTGCTCACTAGTCATGAACCCAAATGAGAGTAAAAGCCGATTGCCCAACACCTTTGAGGTTTTGGACGAGCTTTTTCCGATGTCGGACCAAGTTGGACAATGGGGGTTATTCCTGAATTTGGGTTATTACTGCAAATGCAAATTTGAATATAATTATTATGGGTTTGATTCATCATTTTCCCAAATTACCTTCAGAAAGTATTCAAAATCAGGTTTCAAAATTGGGGTTTGGGATTTGTCATGCATGCACGAAGTGACAACGTTGTTTAGTAGAATTGCTTTTTCTGCTATAGAATAACGAAATATTTATTCCTATTCTGTGGTACACACGTGTTCTTTGTTAATACAACCAAACAATTTCCGTTTGCGATTTGTTAGTAATATGACAGTATGACAGTCTGTGCTCTCCTTTTTCTATTCCTTGGTCGTTGTCTTATACTCTAACCAGATCGAAGGATAGCTATTTCTGTTTTCCTAAGCAAAGTAACGCATTTGACGTCCTTTTCTTTCCGAGAAAGCTGAATTCGACGTTGCCATATCGTGCACTCATGACAAATCCCTTTAAATGCAAATCCCTATTTTTATTTTTCAGTTTTAGGTGATCAAACATTTTTTTAAAAATATAATATTGAAATTATATGTTTGAAATGTGATGCTCTGAAGGTTTTTATGAAAATAATTGCATTTTCGTTTAAAGGAAAAACCCCCATTAGAGTAAAGATCGAAAAATTGGCAATATTAAAAGAGCAAACAGTTGGAAGATCGCAGTTCGTTTTTTGAAAAATTTTTATGATTGGAAAAATAGTAAGAATGCTCAATGCTGCAACTTCTTTATCTCCAAGAATTTTCGGGAGAATAAGAACTGAAATGGAGTGAAAATGGAAACGGCATGAAGACCGTAGGCGGATGACTGTGCTTGAGATGTTTATGAGGTTTTATGAACTTTGAATGTGGCTGGTTCACCGAAATCCACGGAGCCGCCATTAACCCCCCCATTTGTAAAGGAAACCCATGAACTCGACTCAACTTGATGACGCCTTACTGTTCGCTCTTAATCAGTTCAGATACTGCATATCTGCGAATCATTCGTACCAAATTAAGTCTTTTCTAGGCTAAAGTTGACGCGTCGAGCTAACAAACAAAAGGCCTATTACACTATCCAATCTCTAGGGCCCGGTATGCCGGGTGCCCGGTTTGCCGGGTAGGGTGTCACTTATTACACTACCTTAGATACCGGTCTGACTTCTGTCATCTGAACGTCAACGTAGGGACATTTTCAAATATCCAATCGTTATGTCCCCGAAATTATCGAAAAGACAAAAAGTTGCATGAGTGGCGAGTTTGGCGGTCAGTACCTCGAAATCCACCAAACGGAAGGAGAGGGGAATATGGGTGAAAAAATATTTGCTCCTCAGAGAAAAACTCTAAAATATGCAAATACTTCGTTGTTTAGACCAAACAGATTCACGGAACTACTTGAGACTAGGAACAGACCAATTTGAAGAGCTACTTAACTTAGTAGCTTGGTTAATGGAAAAAAAACCATTTCGAGAGAAAGCTTAAATCCACAACAAAGACAGGTTGTCACATTGAGATTTCTAGCCACTGGAGACTCTTATCAAGATTTGAGATTTAGTTCGTTGATATGTCAACCTCTCTTATAAAACATGACTGTTGCCGTTTCATCGAATATTTTATATATCTTCTAAGATTTCTAAGAGCACCTTATAGCCACCATTCCTCGAGCCTTTATTGACATAGTCTTTGTGGTCTTTCTTCCACAGATACGGCATTTCCCTGTATATATCTATAATATTATGTAAGATTGCTTTTTCTCTTGCGCACGACATCTCACAGAATAACGCATACAGGCTTATCACACGTTTATGTGTCTTGTACGTTCTCTGCGTTGCTATGCGACTGACCTCCCTAACTCCCTAGCGCTTATTACACTGCACGGTATGCCGGGTCCGGCAGATTGGGTCTACTCAATCGCCCTAGATCAAGAACCAGGCTCCGGTTCCTTATTACACTACCCGGTCCCTGCCTGCCGGGCCCTGGAGATTGGATAGTGTAATAGGCCTTTAAACCAAATGACGTGATATCTTGTCGATTCCAAGTATTTTCAAGAAAATCTCGAAATCGACACAGTAACCAATCGATGCCGGCGCCTGCGCCATTTGCAATTCTAGGATAATATCATTGTATAAGGATGATAATAATCTCTCTTACTATGTTTTTTGCTCTGACGTCCAAATCGATCTATCAAACGAGGCGAATCTATCGCTGGGATGAAATTGATTAGCATTTATTCATTTTTCAGGAGGAATTTGTTTGTTATCCGGAGTGACGATAACAACTATCGAAATTATATTCCCGCATAGTTTTTCAACTATACTAGAAGTGGATTATGATACTCCTTACGATAGACATATCATTATCGAGGATAGCCATGGAAAGCGATTCCAGCGAAAGAGGAATAGTGCCAACAAAATGGAGGATCCATCAGAAGGTCTGGGTTTGAGAATATTGAAGTGAGTAGAATATTGGGAACAAATTAGGGTTTTTTAAGGAAAAGGAAACAATTCTTCCAAATTATTCTCATAGTGGCCAATCATTAAAAATACAGATTTTTCTGTAATTGGTACTTTTACATAACCCCTTTCGATATTGGTTTCGTGCGTCGTTTGACATTTGTCATACGTTGGAGCGTTGGAGGTAAAACAACCTCACTTACCCGCTTTGTTTATGTTATGAAGTACAGCATTTTCAACAATTTCAGGATAAATTCACAAGTTAAAATGATTCATATTAATAGAATTGGTGAATAACTAGGCCTAGTTATTGTTTCGTTGTGAAATACAACATAAATACACCGAGAGACTAAGGAATCCGATTTTTCAGATATATTGTAGTGTAGACTTTATATTTGAATATTTGCATTTTTGACCCATTGCCCTGAATTTTATTTGGTATTGGAAGAAATAGAATACTATGTGAACTATCCCAGAGAAGGCAAACATTCTATATTCACGCCATAAATTGAAAAAACTGTTCTGACAAAGTAACAAACGATGGTAGAGTTTGTTGGAGGCATTTCCACACTGGTTGAGGAATTATGTTAGACTGTCTATTTGATTTGTTCTATTTAATAAGTTGACTCATGATGAGATAAGAATATTTCGTGTTTGTTATACACATTTCATGAATTATATCTTCTCGACACTACAATAGCTGGCGTTATGAATGACAAACCCATCCTGAATGGTTACCACTCGCATCTCCATATATGGTATATAAAGGCAATCCGTTATGTGATAGATTTGTCAAAATATTGCATACATTTTATAATAATAATGAACCAGATAACTTCCTCTGTTCTCAACCGAACACGTTCCAATGTGGCTCGGCTACTCAAGGATGGAACTTCTACATTTTATTGTTTGTAATATGTTTCGAATTGACCTTATTGTCAATTATTAAAGATTATGAAAGCCCTAATGTTGCATCTGCATAATAAAAAAGCATTTTATATGGATAGTAAAGAATTTTTTAGGATGAATCGAAATCGGTGTTCAAGGAAAAAATTTCATACGAATTATTTTATTTGTAACATTTATTTAGTATAATAAATAATTGAAGATTATGATAGTACTGACATAGCAACTGTAGACCAATATTGTAGTAATTTGATAATTTGCAACATAGAACGTTATTTGAAAGAGTACTGAGAAGTTCTCTGGAACCCATGATTTTTCCATTCCACACATTTGTTGGATTTAATTCTGCTGTTTATTTTCTGGAATTAATGAGCCAAACATTTTACTGTTTCATTTTCAATAGTTATACATATAATAAATGCTATCTCTGATGAGGATACTCTAGGCTTTAGAAGAAAAGGATAAATACTGCAATTTTCATTTATATCGTTTTGAACGATTATCATCTGATATTGAATATCAGTTAATCAGATCCATTATCACAAAATTTCACTTGTAAAATTAATAAAATCACTAAAATCTCCAAATAATCGCTCTTCGCCAATGTAAACAAAGCGAATGTATTCCTTGGCCTCACGGGTCTAGTAATTCACCAATTCTATGAAAATAAATCATTTTAACTTGTGAATTCATCCTGAAATTGTTGAAAATGCCATATTTCATAACATAAACAAAGCTGGAAAGTGAGTTTGTTTTACCTCCAACGTATGACAAATGTCAAATGACGCACGAAACCAATTGATATCTTGAGGCAATATGGTGCTATGCACAAGTTCTCGCATTTGACAAGCTTACCAGTAGTTCAATATCAACTTAGTCCACTTGTAATCAAGTGTTGGTGAAAGCACGTGGTAAGATTTTGACATATAATATGGAATATATGCTATACCATTGTTCCTTAAACAATGGCTATACTAATGATTCTAAATCGAAAGATAGAAGATGAAATACTTTGTCTAGTAATATTTTTGTATTGTATTTTATTATGATATCGTTTTCACAAGTTTTTACTTCGTTCATTATATGGCAGTTGAAATAATAATGATTAAGCTCATCATATAAGATGAAGTCCCGTAGAGACAATGAAAGTATATAGTAAGATATCAATATCGAAAGATATTATGTCCAGGTATCACAGAAAAATCTGATTTTAAATGATTCTATCAAAAGCCTTCATCGAGTAGACTCGTTTTTATTTAATATTGTAGTGGCCAAATTTGATATGTATCAATTATGAACACGGTTCTTCGAGAAAATATCTTCTATGAGTTATAATTCATAAAATCACTCCAAAAATGTTCGAAAAAACCGTTTCTGAAGCCCATATCTCAATATAGCCCCAATTTCATCTTCCTAGCTCCTGAAAATATTCTTTCATCTAGATAAAAAACGTATAATCATAAATGTCAATGAATTTTTACAATTTTTCAGGAGGATGTCTTCCAAGACGAAATCCGAGAAAGAAAATACAGAAGTTTCTCCCATACATAATCATTTTTACGAAACAGAAAGGAATAAATCACCTTGGAATTATTCAATTAATTCCATTTCTGGTCGAACATTTCAGCCAAAGCCGATACCTAGATCTTTTTCCCAAGATACATTATCTTCAATTTCATCTGATTCACACATCGGTCCCGATTTGGCAAG
Organism: Myrrha octodecimguttata; assembly: GCA_958510865.1. Taxonomy (NCBI): domain Eukaryota; kingdom Metazoa; phylum Arthropoda; class Insecta; order Coleoptera; family Coccinellidae; genus Myrrha; species Myrrha octodecimguttata. The sequence continues at coordinate 83,219,153 of OY294056.1, forward strand.
GTAATTCTTCCAATTTTGAGTAAAACATTCATATCTTTACATTCATTCAACCACTACTACTTGAGTCAACAAATTTTACAAGTGACTTTATATTTTTCAGATATAGAATGCATCCACCCAGTAAGTTCTCACATGAAGTCGCTATGTGGTGATATGACATTTGGATTTCGACAATGCAATTGTGCAATATTTGAGTGATTGATTCTTGTGATATAATATAGAGTTAAAACGATATTTGTTGATAGCCATTATTTAATTCGTAATTATTAAAATTATTCACATCGAAACGTCCAACTTTTATTGACCTACAACACTTACTTTTCACCTTCAAATATTTATTTTTCCTAACAAAATAATTTCAAATTCACCTAATGAATACTCAGAAAATATCAATATTCCGAAATGAATAGGAGATCATCTGTTTTTCAAAATGGATTAATAACTAAATTGAGAGAATAAACTACGTACCTTCTTGCATTATTTCAGAACACAGGCAATCAGTCAACAAGAAAAAAGTACCAAATATGAAATAATATTCGAATACCCTGGGGGCCAAGTCTTGAATCTTGATCAGGAATTGAAGAGTATGATAATTGCCATATGTTTGCGTCGATTTTTTAAGTTCAGTTTTTAGGTTGACACGACGTTGTAGGGGAAACCCAAGATACCAGTCGATCAAACTTGTGAATCAGGCATACCAGTTAACCCTAAGCTAACTGAATAAATAAAAAAAAATTTGAATATAAACAGCAAGTAGAAATGACCAGCGCATGGAACCGAATGTCACTCGACAATCGGATGTTACATCTCGAATACTCAGTACCACTCGTTGCTGAGTCGAAGAAAACGGTGATAAGGTTAAATGTTTATGTTTCGATTTGAAATTTCTCGTTATCTTGCATTCAGTTTATTTCTTGAATGTTTGCTTGAAATGGCGAATAGAACTCTCTCAAATTTTGCAGATGCTCGAGAAAACTTAGAAAATCGACACAAACATATAACTCATCGAGATTCAAGAATTGTCCCCCTGGGCAGGTCAAAGTAGAAAGAAGAATCTCTTTTCAGGTTTATTGAAATAAATATAGTTCGTACTGAAAATATAAAGATAAATATATGTATAAAATTAAATATAACTATGTACAATAATATTACAGACAGTTAGTGAAGTCATTGAGATCAATAAAATCAATCGTCTTGATTCTTTGTGAATACCGGATTTTCAGAACACATATCTTGCTTGGAATGCAGGAAATTGTTATCGCTATCAAGTTTCATCTGTTCGTCACTATCTTCAAAATCGACGTATTTATAACTGCGCGCTAGGAACCAGAACACCAACATGTCAACAACCATCAGTGCAGTGTAGAAGAAGAAGTCGAAGGACTGTGGAAAAAAAAATATTTGATTGAATAAATGAATACAATTCCTAGAAAACAATTCTACAATTTATGAAACGAATTCATATTCTCAGAAGAAAAATATTTGGCAACAAAATTCTGAAACAAGTCAATTTTTGTTTCACTTTTACCGAATTTATGCACTTTCTACTGAAGTTGAAACTAATAACATACCTACTTAAGATCATAACTGAAGCGCAGTGTGTCACACATTCTAATTTTTCACGTGAGGGGGTTGAAAGTTGTGCATGAACAAAACTGTAATGGTCGACTTTCATTCAGTGACAAATTTCATCAGGTACCATCGTCTCAAAGTAAATGAGCCATGACAAAGTGCACATAATGAAAACCTCTTTGAACTAATGTTTCAAAAAAAAAATTTTTTCTTGAAAATTTCTGCACGCCTGTAGAGAAGATAACAAAGACCTTGCCAAAAAAGTAGCACATGACCTACTTTCCCTATTAAAAAAATGTAGAGGCCTGATGGGCATGGCACAGGGTGCAACAAAAATATTTCAAAAATGCATATAAATTTGGTGAAAGTGTAACAAAAATTGACCTGTTTCAGGATTTTGTTGCCAAATATTTTTCTTCTGGGGAAATGAATTTGTTCCATAATTTTGACGCGCACTGTATAAAAGAGAAGAACTCTCGTATAGGACTGAAGTGAAGCTTTTACTTACGCGCTTGTTCAAATTATTCGAGGACTCTTCCTCACGAAATTCTTCACAAATCTCCATGCCGAATACTACATTTCAATTGGATCAATTTCATATGTTTGGAAAAATAAAGGAGAATCTAAAGTCAAATTCAATTTTGTCTAGCGAACCAATATCTAGAAGAATAGAATACTGACGCGCAACTTTGTGAGGATTTTTTCCCTTAGAAAATGTTTCCTCAATAAAGGTCGATTCATATTATCCGCTGCGTTACGTTCCGGCCGGCAGAAAGATCAAGCCGTAGACGGACGTTGCATTCATATTAGAGAGATATTGCAACTTTTGAATTGTGCAAACGCTAAGTTATTAGGGTAACGCTGAAAATTACGTTTTGGTTTTAACGGTCGTTCCAAAAGTAGACGTATGCTACACGTTTTTGTTACCGTTGCGTTAGTTATCAGTTTGTTTGGTTAAGTTATGTGAGATGTACGATATTTGTGTTATAAACTCACTTTTTAACTCCTAAAGCTTAATCATTCGCATTTCTGCATTAGTTTTCTTTATTCTGGACAAAATGTAAAAAGGAATCGGAAGCGGTAATTTCATCTGGTGCTATTGCAGAAGAAGTGGAACTAGTTATATTGCACAATTTAATTGGCATGGTTAAAACTATTCCTAATTTCAAACTTCGCACGTTGCTTCCAAAAGTATTTCTTAATTAGTGAAAAAGTATCAAATACCAATATATGAAAAAAATTCGCTGTGATAGCACTAATAAATCTTAATGTCTAATATCAGCTGTGTGTAGAAGGTATTATAAAAAAGATTGAAAAAACCTGAGGAAGTTGGGTAATTAACACCAATAAAAATATTAACAAACAGCCTTTCTATGACAGTGATCGGAGCCGGAAGGACCCGAAGCTTAACGAATCCTTCCGATATAGAATAGCGCAACGTAAATTGCGGCTCGCAATTTTCCGTAAATAACGTTAGACGCTAACGCTATTAACGTCGCGTTATTCTGAAACTGAATCTTCGCATTCTTAGATGTCAAAAATAACGTCTGCGGTAATAACGTCACACAAAATTGACACTGCATTATCTCTCTAATACGAATTGGCCTCAACTCAAAAAACACTGCAAATTTTACACAAGGGTTTATTATTTTCTCAGTTAAGTAACCCAATTCCATTGATATCTTGAATAAAACTTATATAGCGTGCGAAAAAAATAACGTAACCCGTCAATAATGCTTGTACGAAGAATTATTAAGAAATATCCTCGAACCCGTCGATTTTTGCTTTCTAAACTTTAAATTTATCCTGTGCTCTTTTGAATTTGATATTTCTCACTCCACTACTTTATTTTTTCAAATGGAAATATATGGGTTGTGATAAATCAAATAAAAGGTGATTTGAATACCCATTCAGCGATGTGGCTTAAAGTACAAAAGATTGTGCCGTTTTTCATTGAAAAATTAGGAACTGATTTAGAATTTGTAGTCAGGAGGGTACTGCAATCAGACCATTATTCTTTTATTAATTGATAGTAATAATAATATTTCGAAAATAAACTATCGGGAACACAATCTGGTCAAGGGCAATACGAAAACTCTTTTTAAATCATTCTAGCTTTCGCTAATTTTATTAGCTTCTTCAGGAACCTACAAAAACTTCGAAAATAGAAATCGGCGGATAGGAGGATATTTTCCAATATTTATTATTTTAAGAATAAGAATCTGACACCAATCACATATTGTTAATTTTCTAATGAAAAAATTGCCTAACAAATTCTTTTTCAGTAACGCCACTCAATATGCAATGGAATGTACTTCCATTTGATATATTACAATCCATATATTAATATTTGAAAAAAAAACAGTATGGGGGTGTGGAGTGTAAAGGGTGGGAGATTTCGAATTCAAAAAAGCATTGGGAGACCTGCTTTCGGAATTACAAATCCTTGGATCCGTGGATTTTCCTTAATAATAATTATTAAAAGAATAATGGTCTGATTGCAGTACTCTCCAGTCACAAATTGTAAATTAATTCCTGATTTTTTATTGAAAAACGGCACGACAAATTCTTTTTTTAGTCGTATCGCTGAGTAGGTAATCAAATTACCTTTCATTTGATGTATCACAACCCATATATTCCAATTTGACCAAATAAAGTAGTGGGGTGCGGGGCGTCGGGGATGAGAAATATAGAATTCAAAGAAACACAGGATAAATTGCTTTCGGAATTCATAATCAACAGGTGCGTGGATTTTCCTTAATAATTCTTCATTAAAAAGTTATTGACGAGTTACGTTACTTCTTTGGCACGCTGTATACTATTCATATCCCATTGGTTTTTCCCACCAAAATTTGCTGCGTTTTTCTTTATACCTCAGGAACCACTGGTCGGAAATCATTCGGGTAAAAATTTTTTGGTTGAGTCATGCAACAATAATAAATGTTGAAAGTTTCATGAAAATTCGGTAGTAAGTTTCTGAAAAAAAATTTTTTTTTTCCTCCAACCCCCAATTTTGAGCCCTCAGGGTTCACCGATCCTGCTGAAAAGCTTTGAGGATCAATGCCGAGTGACACACGATTTTTCTACCAAGTTTCGCGAACTTCGGTCCAGTACTTTCTGAGAAAAGCCCCGGACAACGGACGGCGGACGGATTTTTTTTTTATTCGTTTATTCAAATCTACATACTCCAAAACGTAAACTGTGAAATTTTCAGGGAGGGTTGAAATTTTTTTTTTGTTGGTCGATCACTAAGGTTTATTATTTGATTTTATTAAACCAAAAACACCGTTATGGCATCGAAGTTGTCCAAGCGAGTAAAATCTAGTAGTTAGCGAGAGTGCTCCTCTAGAATTTTTTTCGGTTAGGTTCGGAAGGGGTTCGAAGTTTATTCAGGTATAAATTAGAGTGGCTCAACCAGAATTGAATCTACTTACTGCTCTATCAGACAACTTCATCGATTCAATGACAACAACAAGAAGGTTTCCTATGGAATCAGTCAACAGGAAAGAAGCGGTCAACACTGACTTCATCGATACCGGCGCCTGGGAGTAAGAAAATTCCAAACCAGTTATGGAAAATAGGATTTCCGCAGCTGTTATGATGATATACTGAGGAAGCAACCAGAGCATGGATATGGAATTTGGCTCTGTTACTGTGATTAACTTGCCACTTATCTGAGAAAATAAAAAGAATATTAAATTCGAGCGATTATCCAGAAAAGTATCGCTTCAAACTCTATTTACTTTCAGAAAGTCAGTCACTGGGTCTTGACATAGTTTTATTGATATTTATTATTATTTGGTGGAAGGTTGTCAATTCCTACGTATTTTCATCAAACACTATATGACCCGGTGATTTGAGAAGTATTGATGTATTTACTACGACCCTTATGACGAACGACAACTTCGCGTAGTTATCTTCTAGGAAAATGACTAACTTCATATTTTTAATTATACACAGTAAAATGTGTCAAATTTCTACACCATTTAATTAATTTTAGTCATAGATTCCTCTCATCAAATGATACACTTTTTTCATTCATCATTTTTCCAGATTCGGCTCCAGCAAAAAGATACAGGCTGTTTAAATTCCCAAAAAAATCCATTTTTCTTCTGTTGCTTTGATATGGTAACTCCGAATGAGATTAATTTTGGTGTGAAGTTTTTTACAACTATGGCACATATTCTTCAGTAATGACTTTCATCCTACTTCGAACAGTTTCCGAGTTATAGACTCGCCGATTCATAAAAATATACGAAATTAGCATGAAGAATACAGATAAAATTTATCTTATGTCATTATAAGAATCTTCAATCATTTTAAAATACTTGATTATTCTTTATAATTTCTGCTTAAACGCACCGTTTCGCAGATATTCAACGTTGAATATTATAAAATGGGATAAAAATTCGAAAAGTAGACTCATATTTATGGATCCGCCCCTGATCTAGTAAAGGAAGTAAATTAGGCTGGGTTAACGTTTATCCGGACCATAGAATACACAGAAATATTCATATATTTCACATTGAACTAATATTAGGTATATGCTATTTCGTGACCATACCACAGACCTAGCCATAACATTCATAGACATAGAATAACATGTTATTATAAGTCTATGATAACATTCTAGAGAATATTTTCAGGTTAGTTGATTGACTTCATATAATTCATCTATAAATTTCGTGAAAAAAGAATAAGTATGGAGTTTTCAATATGAGAATGGGCGAGGATGGAATTGTGTATAATCTTATATAGTGGAATGAAATTAGATATTGCATGAACATCAAGTTGAAGATCAGTGTTTCAATTCTTGTGTACTGAAATGTTTTTCTTGCGATAATATCGCAAACAGCACCAAATCAGAAGAATTAAGTGAGTAAATGAGTTTTCTCAATCTTGTTTCTTTGAATTTTACACCTTGGATTGGTTATTCTTCAAAAGAAATCACCGTAAGAGATATCTGTGGTGAACTTGCGAACAAAGTGCAGGAGTGAATGAGCACATTGAGAAATATTTAAATGCTTATATCTTTTTACCTGAGCCGAATCTGAAAAAATGGCAAATGAAAAAAGTACTTTATTTGATGAGAGGAATCTATGGTTGAAATTAATGTACAACTCAAAGACTCACCCTGTATACCGACTGACCTAAGAGTGAATGGAGTTTATCTTGTGCAATGTTATTCAGATGAGTCATTTACAAACAGCAATTTTTCCCATATGAACGAATTGTTTTATGTTTCAGATACTCACTATTTCATCGTTTTCCCCTACTTGTAGCATCAATGTGTAGACACCTCCTAAGCGTAGGTTTATCTCAATATCACTTTTCGTTAGCTGCATCGGATGGGCACTTGTTTCCAAAGTGTGATTAACTTTTACGTTATCTGTTCTTATAACTCTATATTTACCAGCAGAAATTTTCAAACGATCGATAAAGGAATTGTTTATCGTGTTCATGGCATTCTCGCCATTGACTAAGGACACGAAGTATGGTTTTCCTGAAGACGGTTTGCTCATAAGAGTTCTGAAAAGAGGAGATTTTTGAAATTATTTTCAATTATATCTACTTAGAAACTCTACATTTGTAGAGTAGGTTTGGACCTTAATTACGAAGGCTTAATTTGTGAATTGCTAAAATCCACCTACGTGTGAATTTTATTTTCCAAATATTTCCAGGAACACAGATTTGATCGAATTGATATCCAGTACTTTATCGAAAAATGACAGTTCGAAGGTTTATACACAATTTCATGGGGATAATAGTTAATAGTTTGGTAAGGGGTTTCATTCCACTGCGACCTTAAGGTCTATTGTGCCCCCTCGTTGGAGCTGTTTTTCGCATGTGGTACCTACAGCTCGCCCTCCAGCTCTAGAGCTCTGATGAATTCTAATATCTGTGAGAGCATCAAGGAGGCTAAGTTCTCATTCCTCCTATAAAGCTCCTGTCCAAGATATTTCTTGCGCAGGCTCACAATGGCGGGGCATTCTGTGATCAGGTGAACAGGAGTTTCCTCCTCTTCCCCACAGAATCTGCACTCGTCAGATTCTGATAAGCCCATTCTCATCATGTGCTTCCTCTAGCGACAGTGTCCTGTGAGGAAACCAGTGAGGAGGCGTAGCTTGTTCTTACTGAGATCCAAATGATTTTTTATCTAGTAATTTCAAAGTTCCGAAGGAACTTTTTAGAGTGTTCCATTCCTGGAGAATTCCTCGAGAGTGCCCCTCTTTCATTTTCTTCCTTCTCCAAAAACTCTTTCTTATAGGAACATTTGTCTATACCACAGAAAGGTTCTGGGCCAATAGGCAGCGTTTGTGCTCCCTTTCTGGCTAGAGTGTTGGCCTCTTCATTTCCTCTGATTTCTGAGTGCCCAGGATAATATGATCAGAAGATCACAGAATATTGAATATTTGAAAAAAATTTTATATTTTTCATCAAAATGTTCTAATTGAACGATCATCACAAAATTCTGAACAGAGTTTCAATCAGCAACTTCAAACTATTTGCCAAGTTTCATCATGATTGGATTAGTAATTTTTGAGTTATTCCGAAAAAAAAACAATATCCAGGAAAAAAGTTTGATGAATTTTTTCGGAACATTTGGTACACTAATGCTAAATATAAAGCTCAAGGCCTGCGCTAAGCTTTTTCCTTAATATGATAATCAGTTTTCGAGAAAAAAAAATTTTTCGACAAAAATTTTGAAAATATTTTTTTTAAATTTTTCTGCCATAACGATCTGGACAAAATTCGGTAAAATTGCGCTTTGTTAAACTCCAACTAGCTGCCAAGTTTCAATCCAATCGTTTCCGTAGTTTCCGAGTTGCTCCTTAACCAACTTGACCGTCTCATTCTGAAATATAACATACCCTGAAAGTTTCAGCTCGATATGATTATTCGTAGGCCCGTAACCGTTCATACGAACGGCCGGTTGGCCGGCCAGACAGACTCGATTTTGACACCGGATTTGACATCAGTGAGTCCAACATAGACTATTTTCGGCTCAAAATTCGAATATTACAGACATTCGGACAAAACGATAGCACGCTGTCCTAGAACATGCGCGCAAAAACTGAATTGATAACTGTTTTCAGGCAAAAAACTCGAACCAATAGGTTTTTTCCTCATTCAATAGGATAAATTGGATTTTCACAAGGCCATGAAGTATTAAAAATAATAATAATGATTGCTCATCCTATGATCGTTCAAGGTAAATTAAAATCCTAACAATGATTGTACTTATTAAACACTCACCTAAGAAATGGTGACCCGGAATCATCATCCTTTGTTATATCATCATCTCCAACCATTAAACCATCGTAGGTAAAATACCCCAACATTGTTCTTCCGGATTCAATCGGAAACGTGATTTCTCTATCTATGTCCTTGACACATTTTGCTTCGTAAGTTATTGTTATGTTCTTCTGGGTCAAATTCTTCAATTTCAAATCGAGTATCTCGATGTAGTCCATTGGTTTCAAGATGCCGTTCAAGTCTTCCTTAATACTGCAAGGAACTGTGTTGGTTATTTTAATATCACATGGTAAGGGGTTGTAGAATCTAAGCTGAGCAAATCCGTCGGTTGGCAACACTGTATCTGTAGCTTCTATTTGGATCGAGACCAAAGCTGAAACTGCAAAGGCAAGAGCTGTTAAAAGTCCACCCCAAGTCATCTTTTCCAGGGGTGTACGCAACACGCCTAGTTTCTGGAAAACTGGATACACCATGTATTGGAATATAGGGATGAAAGCCAGGATCAGCAGAGGGTTGATCAGTTGAAACTGATCCGGCAGGATCGTGTAGAAACCTATGTTGCCGTCCATACGAATGGCTTGAAAGGTCCATGCAGTGCCTTGTTGATCGTACAGGGCCCAGTAGATTGGAAGGGGAAGGTAGAGGATGAGAACTTTGAGAGTTGCTTTGATGTCATCGACAAAATGTTGACCGTATTTTTTTGAAGAGTGATCCAGCCAGTGTTCCTTCTTTTCTGTGGAGGATGCTTTTGTTTTGATTGCATTCTGAAAAGCCAAAATATTACTATGCGAGGAAGAAGAAAATTCGAAAAGATTTTTCTAACGCAATTAATTCAAAACTGCAATGCTAACACCATTGAAAGTTCAAACTTGCGCGTTGTAGTTAGTAGATTCCAATGATCGACTAAAACATTTGAAATTCACCTTTTTTATTCGATATCACTTATAAAATTAAAAACATGGGACACATTGAAAAGGAAACAGAGAACAGAGAAAGAGGTTATTATCAATTTCGAAGAGTAAATAAATCTACAGAAAAATGCTCGAATTGAACCACGCCAACTCCCATACAATACTATAAATTTTGCTCAAACATCCGACTTACACTTTGGTGCATTACGGAGGAAATTCGACTACATTTGTCGACAGTTAACTGCGTTATCGGAGCCGCTGCTGTCAGCCAATTGTTAGACATGACCTTACCCAACCAGTATATTGGTCGGAGGGATCCTATAGAATGGCCAGCCAGATCTTCAGAGCTGTTCCCTGTAGAGCTACCTCTTTAACATCTTTAAAATCGAAAATTCATGCCACAGAATGCGGCTCGCCTTTCTGGGAGAATTACGCCTTCAAATTGTACACGAATGTGGTCGAATTAACCCCGAAACGCACATAAACTGAGGCGAAAGTATAAGTTAAATTCATACCATTGTCTGGATGTTCGTGGGGCTCAGTTTGAGTAGGATTAAGTCATTCAGAACATTCGTTTCCAAGTCGAATATCACGTAAATGGATAAATCTCAACGAAAAAGTAGGCTGTCGTATTCAGAATAAAAGATCTCTTCAGCAACATATTGGGTGGTTGTTGCCGAGAAGAGGGATGAAATGATTTGACGAAGGATTGTCTGAAAGAAAACGTCCCTTTCAAGAACAAAATTGACGAGTCGGAGAGATATTCCAAAATCATGATTGTTCAACTAAAAGAGACCTCTGTATTCTTTTCAATGTAACACCCTGTATATTTCATCTTTGAAATAGTTGTCCTAATTTTTCAGTTCTGCAATAACCCATAATTTAAAATTCAGGCTACTTACCCCTATGCATTTGACAACTCTGAGAACAATATTGCCTTCTGGTTGTTTTATTTTATATAGCGGCTTTCCAAGTCCGAAAATAACTGCAAAGAAATTAAATCACGTTTAGCTCAATCTATGTGTTATAGGAAAGGTACTAGGACTATCATCAACTCGTTACATGCTTCTCATGAAATGAATAAAACAACCAAAATGAAAAATAAAATATCTGATTGAGAAATGGAACACGAAACCAATCTATACCTATATTTATTTCATTGTTTTATAGGATTTTTGAAATCCATGAACAAAATTAGGTCCTTCAGAAAATCCTCACCTATATGTAGGTACCGACTATAGGATGAATCATTCGAATTGTGTATCACTTATTCCATCGATATATTCTTAATGCAATTAACTTTTCTTCGAGATTCAATAACTTCTACTTGAAATTTCGAAATTTTTTTTCTTCCTTTCTAATACTATGTCCACGAAATTTTGCAGTAACATTCAATGGATATTATTCATAAGTAAATTTCTCATAATCGATTAATGAAATTTTCGGCTTGAAATGATCGAAGAACAAATACCTATACTGTGCGCGTATAAATTATGAAACAAATTCATTTTCCCAGAAGAAAAATATTTGGCAACAAAATCCTGAAACAGGTCAATTTTGTTTCACTTTTAAAAATTTTTTATGCATTTTTCATGGATTTTTGTTGCACCCTGTGCCATCCCCATCAACCCTCTAAATTTTTTGAATAGGGAAAGTAGGTCATGTGGTACTTTTTTGGCAAGGTCTTTGTATCTTCTTTACAGGCGTGCGGAAATTTTCAAGAAAAAAATTTTTTTTTGAAAAATTAGTTAGTTCAAATAGGTTTTCAGTATGTGCACCTTGTCATGCCTTATTTACTTTGAGACGATGGTACCTGATTAAATTTGTCACCAAATGAAAGTCGACCATTGCAGTTTTGTTCTTGTCTAACTTTCGACCCCTTTCACACCCTCCATTTTTTTCTCCATTAAAGAGTTCGTAGGGGTTGAAAGTTGTGCATGAACAAAACTGTAATGGTTGACTTTAATTCGGTGACAAATTTAATCAGGTACCATCGTCTCAAAGTAAATAAGCCATGACAAGGTGCACATACTGAGAACCTCTTTGACTAACTGAGTTTTCAAAAAAAAATTATTTTCTTGAAAATTTCTTCACGCTTGTAAAGAAGATACAAAGACCTTGCCAAAAAAAGTACCCCATGACCTACTTTCCCTATTCAAAAAATTTAGAGGGTTGATGGGGATGGCACAGGGTGCAACAAAAATCCATCAAACATGCATAAAATTTGGTAAAAGTGAAACAAAAATTGATCTGTTTCAGGATTTTGTTACCAAATATTTCTCTTCTGAGACAATCAATTTGTTCCATAATTTATACGCGCACTGTATAGGTATTTGTACTTCGATCAAATACAGTGCGCTAAAAACTATGGAACAAATTCATTTTCTCAGAAGAAAAATATTTGGCAACAAAATCCTGAAACATGTCAATTTTCTTTCACTTTTACCAAATTTTTATGCATTTTTGATGGATTTTTGTTGCACCCTGTGCCATCCCCATTAACCCTCTAAATTTTTTGAATAGGTGGTACTTTTTTGGCAAGGTCTTTGTATCTTCTTTACAGCGTGCAGAACTTTTCAAGAGAAAATTTTTTGTTTTGAAAAATTAGTTAGTTCAAAGAGGTTTTCAGTAGGTGCACCTTGTCATGGCTTATTTACTTTGAGAAGATGGTACCTGATGAAAGTCGACCATTACAGTTTTGTTCATGCACAACTTTCAACCCCTTTCGACCCCCTCACGTGAAAAATTAGAATGTGTGAAACACTGTGCTTCAGTTATGGTCTTAAGTAGGTGTGTTATTAATAAGTTTCAACTTCAGTAGAAACGTACTACCGGAACCGAGTGGATTCTTTGTGATAGATTAATTACTCTATAGATTCTAGAAGATCCTCAAATATGTAGCATTAGCATTTACTTCGATTTTTTTCATAACACACTGAATGTCTTATGGATGGAACAGTTCAGTGTCATTATGAAGTCTATCAGATGTCATTGAACAATGTTTGTTTCAAAATTTTGTGACCAAGAATTGAGGTCCCTCACACGTCACTCTGCAACCTGGATAAGTTTTCCAGAGAACATTAAAACATAGTAATTCAACTTACCTATCGCAATTATCATCAATAATCCAGGAACTCCAAAAGCCAACGGGTAGCAAGAGGTATTTCCAAAGCAGTGGACATCTTCCCTCAAAACAGGCGTTAAAAATGTTGAGAGTAAACTTCCAGCGTTAATGGAAAAGTAGAAGAGGGAAAAAAACATGGCCAGCAACGTTGCCTGTTCTGGAAGTACGAACTGGTCTCCACCGAAAGCTGACACACATGGTTTTATACCTCCTGTTCCTATGGCTATAAGAGCCAGTCCAAAAATGGAGGACTCTCTCATAGGCAGGCTCAAGGATGGAATGGAAGATATCGAGAGTAGAATACATCCAGCTGCGTAAATGATTGAAACGTAGAAAATTGTCCGGAATTTTCCCAGAAAACTGTCCGATATTATCGCTCCAATAAGAGGAAAAAAGTATACCATCATAATAAAGGTATGATAGATTACTGTGGCTTCAGCTTTCGAAAATAATAATATGTTGACTAGATACAGTGTGAGGATACCTGAAATAAAAAGAAAAAATTCTAGTTTGGCACTGACTGAAGTATGGAGCTTTTAGGCGTTTGTTCGAATTTTAAGTACCAGATTAACACAAAATTTTGCACCTAATTGAGCTTTGGTATTCTTCAACTGATGACGATGTTTCAATCTGATTGCATTTTTACTTCTTGAAATATTGCGGAAATAACGTTTAAATCCCAAATAACCAGTTTGGCACATTTTTTACTTATGTCTCCAAAAGTAGATATTGGATCGGATTAAAATTTGTAACATTTTGGTAGATACTGATATCAAAGTTCATGCCAAATTTCGTTTAAACCTAGTGAATATTTTGGGAAAAAAAAGGTTCAACAGAAATTTCAAAAATTTTCGAAAAAATATAGCACGAATAAAATAAATTATATACTCACTTCGCATTCCGTAAAAGCAAAATCTCTCACAGAACTCATTGCTCACTATGAAGAACACAGAGTAAGGATATTTGGTTTTCTGCAAAAAATATTAATTATTAAATTACAGTTTTTAACCAGAACGCTGCATTTCAGTTTTAAGACGAATAAAAAGTCAACTTATATCTTCTCTTACAGGGAATATCAATCTGGAATGATTTGATATATTTGCAGTAGAACGAATATGAAGGGACAATTTTTTTTTCTGAAAACAAAGTCTAAATTCGCAAAGGATTGTCTTCCTATAAATTATTCGAAATTAAAAAATGCTGGACGAATATCATCAGTGAAATGAAAAATCCAAAAAAACCTAACCAAGTTCGTTAAAATTTAAATTACCTAAGGGGGTCACAATGTATCCGAAAAAATTATTGTTATGAATAAATATTATGCGTTTTATCAATATTTACAAATAATTCATTCAATATTTATGTAGTACGGCTACGCTATTTTTAGAGCATCAATAATTCGAATGGATAGCCGTGAACCCTTTCATCTTATTTATTTTTAAATCAATCAGATCGGAAGAATTTCATGACCTCCAAATAACGTCTGACATGACAACTGGTGTGAAAGATTCTTGATGAAAATTGATCTACTAATATCTCAGAACGATGTTTTTTTATTTGTTGTGTTCACGGTCGGTCGGCTGGGCTGGCGGACAGAATTGTATTTTACCCAGAAAAATTCATCAATGTCTAAGATAATCGGCAAATTTTTGTCTGGAAACTCGGAGAAAATTTTACAAATGATGTGAAGGGACCAGCAGTGCTCTAAATTTTTTTCGATAATGAAGGAGCAAGTTATGGTGAAAGTATTTAAATTAAGAGTAAATTTAGATGCAAGAACTGAAAATACGATGTTTAGGGTATAGTACTTAAGCCGTGTGAAAGTTTTCTTATCAAAAATAGCTAGGAAATTTGCATATTTCGCATGTACCAACGTTCTTAAATAAAATTGAATTTATCATTATCGATTTTCTGCTCAATATTGAATGACGGTTTTTCTTCGACATTTTCAAGACGGAAACATAATTAAATGTGAAATAATCTGTACGTAAATGAGCTTTGGGTTGGTATCGGATGTTCAAGTAAGGCAAAATATTTAGTGATTATCCAGATCACCGTAGATCCACTGAAAAAACAACAAGGAAGCAGTTTTCTTCGACAATGTACAGGGTAGCTGAAATTTGAGAGTATCTGTTGAATTATGGTGAAGTTGTTGAATTTTGCAAGGAACTGTTTTGAAATTCGAAAAACTTTCCTGAACTTCATGAGAATAAATGACCACTTTTGACGTCCATACAAGGTGGCGTTGAAAGATTTGAAATCTGACGTTTCGTACTCCAAAAATCATCATCTTGTTTTTTTCCAATTGCGGACCTGCTTTTATGTAGATATAATTAATTGTGTGTTGAAAATACAAATCACAATTGGATTTATGGTTGTCTTATTTATAATGCAGTTCCTGAATTTATAATCACTATGTAAATACGGCGGAGTCAAGGCTTGAATCGTTCATTGATTGAATTCCTAGTTGTTGAATGAATTCCGGCTTACGTGAGTGGACGTGAATTATTTTAGATCCTTCCTATATATGTTCAATTTTATGCTTGATGAAATATTCTCTATTACAAATTAAAGAAAATCTAGGAATGACCACAACTATATTGGTTTCCTGGAGATATTAGTTTGATTATTTCTTGAAAAAACCAACTATATGGTTTTTCTGGAGATACCTAATAATAAGGCTCAGTAATTTTTATAAAAGTATCGCCGTGGACTCGGGAGTTTTAAAGCGCTTGTATTGACCCTACTGAATACAGCTTCAATTTCTAATGAAAATATTCTGCAATGGTCAATTCATTGAATCCTCTGATGCAAATAATTATATAAAATTTCCAAAATTTTAAATTTCATAACAAATATAAAAAATCTATTACAACTAGGAGAAAATTTAGCTTTGGAAAACTTTGCCTAGACATTTTCAACATTAATGTTTTTCGCAGAACTAGTACCTTGAATAAAACGTGAAAAAACACAGTGAATTTATTTAGTACCTACCAATTTTTACGATTATAAAAAAAAAACTCATTATTCCAAACTATAATTCGGTTAAAATCATTGGAAGTGCTCATACAGACTGCACATTCCAATTGAACTGCCTGATAGTTTAGAAATTGCTATCTCCTTCATCTCTTCATCCTTTTATATATTGCATCATCCTATCATCCAAATGAATTCAATAAGGCTTCTGATTGATTTTACTTTTCTTTAATTTAACATTTATCTTTTTTCACTATGAATAAAATATTTCAAGAAGAATAAAATAGAAAAAATAAGATATATTGCATCATCCTATCATCCAAATGAATTCAATAAGGCTTCTGATTGATTTTACCTTTCTTTAATTTAACATTTATCTTTTTTCACTATGAATAAAATATTTCAAGAAGAATAAAATAGAAAAAATAAGATTATTTTCAATGATGCAATATCCAGGACCTTACATCAATATCTACAATATATTATCTTTTTTTATGAAACAAATATTTTCATCATATCCATTCTTAATTCAGAATAGGCTGTTTTTTGTATGAAACATTTTGTAAAATTTTCAGTAGAGTAATTAATGATTTCTTCATGACACTGACCAGTTTTAACATTTAATATATTGAATGAATTTGCTTGATTGCAAGTTGGGATAAGTTAGGATTATCGTTCTTCTATTTCCATTTACATTGAAAACCTTAGTTACTCGTAAATTAAAAATAACTAATACTATCATATCTGTTTTCCAACATTGAATTTCGAAAATAATCTATGAATATACAAATAATTAATGATCAATAAAGATATGATATTTACTTTTGGAACATTTTGGCAATATACGACAGTTCTTTTTCCATCTAAATTTCCGTTACATCTTGTGTCTTCACCGTTTCCTGTTGTATCCGGATTTTGGGCAGAATCGGAGTCACAGTGGGTACAAACTTTAACAACATTTAATTTCACAAATTCGGACTTCATTTCGAGAACCAATCACGAAAAGATGAATGTATCACAAACTGTTTGACATTTGCCGAAAATGGTTTGGAATCGACTCGGAACACAACAAGACGATCGACTTTAAGTATCCACTGTACTAATTGTAGGTACCATTTAACCTTGCAATTTTTAAATCGCGCAAACTCATTGTATGTTTTCATAGCTATTGGTATCACCAATGGGTCGATAGCCTTATAAAAGATCCTGCGGAACTTAACAATTCGCGAAGACAGAATACCATCTCGTGTTGATGGGATAGGTAATGTCGGTTGATGAGGATGACATGACAGAATAGATGCGAATTTAATATCGGGTTATTAGAATCCAAATTGGTATGGTTGCATAATATTGAATGCTTTTGCTAGATGAGAGTGCAAATTTATTATTTATTCTTTCCCGTGATGTTTGTACAGATACAGGGGGGTTTTTTCCTTCAAACGAAAATGCAGTAATTTTCACGAAAAACCTTGAGAACATCACATTTCAAACATATAATTTCAATATTATATTTTAAAAAAAATTTTTGATCACCTAAAACTGAAAAATAAAAATGGGGGTTTGCATTTAAAGGGATTTGTCTTGGGTGCACGATATGGCAACGTCGAATTCAGCTTTCTCGGAAAGAAAAAGATGTCAAATGTGTTACTTTGCTTAGGAAAACAGAGATGGCTATACTTCGAACTGGTTAGAGTAGATGACAACGACCAAGGAATAGAAAAAGAAGAGCACAGACTGTCATACTGTCAAATAACTGACAAATCGCAAACAGAAATTGTTTGGTTATATTGACGAAATCACGTGTGTACCACAGAATAGGAATAAATAATTCATTATTCTATAGCAGAAAAAGCTATTCTACTAAACACCGTTGTCACTTCGTGCATGCCTGGCAAATCCCAAACCCCAATTACGAAATCTGATTTTGGATACTTTCAGAAGGTAATTTGGAAAAATGATGAATCAAACCCATAATAATTATGTTCAAATTTGCATTTGCAGTAATAACCCAAATTCAGGAAAACCCCCATTCTGGTGAGTGTACTTTCCTTTGATTAACACAATTTTGGTGAAATTCTATTTGGAAACAAGAGATTTATAATATTTTTCAAATATCTGCTATTTCAGTATTTGGATTGTGAACATCAACCCCTGAAGGAAAAATCTCAGGCATTCTATATTTGTAGAGCAGGTTTAAGGATTACTCATAAAAGATGAAATCAATAATAGGTGAAATCCACCCCAAGATATTTTCTTGAAATTTCAAAAATACACGTCCGATCAAATCGAAATGTTGTGGTTGTTTGAAAAATGACCTGAAGGTTTATGTGAATTATCTACGAAATCTGACTGATAGTTTCCAAGATAAAACATTTTTGACGTCCTGAAGGTTTATATGGAATGTCTACGAAATCTGTTTGAGAGTTTCTCGAATAAAACATTTTTGAAAAAGAAATTGTAAACAATATAACAATTTTCAAACGCTATCAAACTCACTTCAGCAATAATATTTCTGGTGAAAAAGATAAAATAACATTTACTATATTTTATAAAGGGTGTATCCAAATTAAACGTGAAATTTGAAGGAGGTGTTACTATGAATTATTATTTAATGTCGTTTGAGCCATATTTATTGGCAACCGAAAATTAATTGGCATATATAAATCGCGGAATTCGAAAATTGCAGGCAACTGTTGAAAATTACAATATGCTGAAACGACACCAAATGAGTCATAGTAACATCTGCTTGAAAGTTCAAGTTAAACTTCAATCGCCGTATCGCCTGTATATTGAAAAGAATATCATTATTGGTATTTTCCCCAAATATAATTGGATATTATAATAATTATTTTTATTGATCCTCTCAGATTGCAAAGTATAGGACGAATTCAGTAATTAGTAATAAATCTGTGACTACGTCCAATTTTAGCCCCCATTTTGGGAATTTCTTTCATGATCAATTTTGAAGAGTTTCCGAAGATATATGTCTGGTTCATGTTGAACTGAAAATTAAAATATTATGAAAAGTCACAACAAAATGGTAGACCATTTTCTCCTTCTGGAAATGGCTTAGGAGTTATTTTTTGGAAAATAAAATGTTCGCTGATTGAATGAATCTTGTTCGAAAAATAATGGCAGACAGTTTTTTCCTCATTGGAAAATGTATTTCCAGGAGCTGTAACCGGTAGATTTTCAAACAAGTTGGTACGACAACTAATAAGCGTACCTTCCGTTAGTACTGTTATATTGTATTAATTTTCCTTTTCTCTAAGACGCAATTGAATTTTTACTGATCGCTAGATAAGATAATAATAGGTTATCCTGCAATACTTAGCAGAAACAATCCCTACCTGATAGCAACCAAAAATCAGTCGAAATAAAACATAAAAAAGCACTGACGTGGGGTCAGGAGCTTTTACGCGCTTGTTTTTTTGCCAAAGCGGTCATCTATACAAGTATTGACCCTGCCAAACGCAGATTTTTTTCATATGGTCCTCACGAAATTCTGCATCAACCTCAAGCTATAATTTTCGATCAAGTAGTAGATTGCAATTCGATTCAAAATTTTGAATGGGGTATAACTAGGTATCTGAAGAATAATTTGCGAATTCAGCCCATTTAAGCATTCGACCTTCTTTATCTAAAGTTTATTTGTTGACGGCCGTCCTAACCACTGATAGTGAACAAAATAACTCCCGGAAGAATCTAGTCAGTAACTTGATAATTGTAGAGTAAGTTTGGAGTTTAATTACGAAAGCCAAATTGGCGAATTAGTAAAAACTGTTGAATGATTCCGCAGATATACCCTTTCAAAAACATAGATCGAATCGCCCTTCAATGAAAAATACCACCTTGAAGTTTCATCCGAATAGGGTCTACAGAACAGACTGCAAAAAAATAAAAGAATCTTGCCGCATTTTGTTAAATGGGGAGAGATATTTTGCTCATTGTTCTGTAGTGCAATTCGATCTATGTTTTTGAAAATATTGGGAAACTGAAACACACGGATGGCCGGCCGGACAGAATCAATTTGACCGCGGATTCTACATCAGTGTGTCCAACCTAGTCTTTTCAGACCAATCTTGGCTCCAAATTCGAAAATTACAGACATCGTGACGAAATAATAACGCGCTGTTCCCCAGAAAAAGCGCGTAAAAAGAAAGAGGGCCTTTTAATATTGAATAGAGACCATTCTCAGAATGACAGATGCTTCAATCGTTCGCAATGAAATAATTAATGTTTGAGAACCGAAACAACTCCAAATATCACATCAATATTATCTATAAATCATCAGACGACTGCATCTATTCAGAGAGGAAACATGCGAGCAATTAATTCTTTGGGATCAACTGGGTTGATAAAAATTTCATTGTCGCATCAGACCGACAAACGATTATAGGTGCTAGTTGATTAAAAAAAATCCTCATGCGATCTATTGCCATAAAAGATCCGACAGGGCTATTCAAATTGACCAAATTGTCTGCTGTCATTGAATCGGAATTAATGTTTTATGGAATCGACCTAAATTTCGCACATACAGATTATTTCCTGAGATTTATATCCACCATAACCTCAAGGTTCCACATCTATCCTCATATCAGTATGAGTATTTTCCAATTGAATAAATATAGGATGAACCCTTGGATGTAAATTAATCTGAACCATAGATATTCCCAATGAAATGAAGCACTTTTTCAGAATTACATTTTTCCAGATTCGGCTCAGGTAACAAAATACAGGCTGTTCAAATATCCAAAAATATCAGATTTTATCAAATAATAAACCTTAGTGATCGACCAACGAAAAAAAAAATTTAACCCCTCTTGAAAATTTCACAGTTTACGTTTTGGAGTATGTAGATTTGAATGAACGAATAAAAAAAAATCCGTCCGTCCGTTGTCCGGGGCTCGGGCTTCGATCGGAAAACGATCTTTAAATTTGGCCGCACCATATTGCCTGTTCAAACGGTCGACACTTCACGCATTTCATGACGTACAGGGTTATATCCACTCACTCTTCCTCTTCTCGTGAGCCTATCTCTCTCACAAGCCAACAGACAGCGTGGGCTGTCCCCATGGAGGTAAAAGAAGGGGAGAGAGCATATCCTATATTTCCCTTGTACCAAAAGTGTCATACACTTTTGGGAACCTTGTGTGGATATTCCCATACCAATATGGCCGACAACTACAGGATGTATATTTGTATTCTGTGGTGTACAGCCAATGAGACAAAAATATTCAGTTCAAAGTCGGCCATGTTGTCATGGGTAAATCCACAGAAGATTCTCAAAAGTGTGTGACAATTTTCAAACGTTATGCCCGCTCCACTCTTTTCCCATCTTCATGACTGTATCGATCGGAGAATCGTGCAATACCGAGTGACGTAGGAGGCGATTCAGCCACATAGATCTTCCGCCCAGATTTTGCCATTTCTAATCTCAAATTTTTCAAAATTCGTGGATTGTTTGAGTGTGTGATAGCATAAATTATAATTTTGTATCGAAGTAGAGTGAGAAAAACATTAAAATATGATAATTCATTTAATATGCAAGAGACCTATTATGAAATGTTTAATATGAGAGTGGGTGAGTATAAAATTGTGTATAATGTATAATCCTATGGTGAGAACAATCGGATATTACAAGAATATCAAGTTCAAGATCAGTGTTCCAGTTGGAAGTGTAGTGGAAAATGATTGTTACAATAATTTTACAATAAACACCAAATCTTAAGAAATTAGTGGGCAAATAAGTTGTCACGATTCAATTTCTTCGAATTGAGCCAAACCAGAAAAAGTGTTAGATAAAATGTGTTTTATTTGATGAGAAGAATCTAGTACTGTTAAAATTAACGTACAACTCGCCCTGTATAAGTGTTGTTGTGATATTGACCCTTAAACCACCTCTTTTGAGATGCATCCGATATATTTTTTTTATTATGTTCCTAGTAATAGTCTGAGCTTAATTCCTGAGAAAATAAATAATATCGTCGTAAATTTAATGAACTGTTGCTACATCAAGAATCATTTTCCGACAAGAAATTATTTGATATATCCATAATATTTTCGATCGTAGCATTCGGCCGTGAATTATGGACTACCGACAGACTTCTGGTACACCCAGTATAATTTGTGTATAATCTGGTCTTTACAGGAAAACATTCAACCTTGACTCAACAAAGGGATGTTCGAATTCTATATCAAAACTTTTACACCAATTCCGAGACACCCTATGTATTGAACTGCCAAGGAATACTACAGCTCAAAGGAATGACCTTCATTTTATTTATCCCCATTTAAAATGCATCTAGTAGTAGCGTATCCTGTTATTAAATAGTTATGAAAGGCATTTTAATTGTATGATGAAACCGATTGACAGGAGCATTAGAAGAGCCTGAGCGCATGCTAATACGTAGCTCTATCCACTTCTCTATCAGAAAAAATATAGGTATTCTAATAAAATAATTCCAATCGAGACCTTCTGCTTATTGGGTGAAGTTTTACGCCCTTGTTCTGGTGTACAGAGAGTTATCGTTTCGTCACAATCTCTGTAATGTTTGAATTTTGATTTGAACGACTAGGTTGGACTCACTAATGAAGAATCTGTGGTTTGTGATCCGTGTGTGCTCTAACTTTTGAAAGAAAGGACCTAGAGTCTTGAAATTTTAATATTAATATGGAGCAAAATATGTAAAATTTCGTTGTTGTTTGATATTTCGACGTTATGTCCTTATATCTCAAATGCGATCAGATAGAAACTTAGTAATTATCTGAAAATACCAGGCCGAAAGTCACTGCAAAATTTCGTATGGATCCAATTGTTAGGGAATTTAAACAAAAATTTTTATTCCAAAATGTTTGAAATTTTTTTGCAATTTTTTTTTCTCGGAAAATTTTGGACAGATCTCAACGAAATTTTCTACAGACCTCCAAATCAATATTCAACAACGATGTTTCAAATTTCAATTCGATACGATTTCAACTTCTGGAGATATATAAAAAATTAATGTCAAATTTCGTTGTTTGAAATGTTGAGGTTATTTCCTCGATATCTGAAGAAGTATGAATGCGATCACATCGAAACTTCTTAATTATATGGAAGATATCAACGCGCAACTACGAAATATTTTTTCTTCGAAAATTATCTACATCTTCATCGAAAAAAAAAAGTTTTTTTGATTTATTGACCAGATTTCGATGAAATTCGGCACAGAACTTGAAGATAGTATTCGACAACAGTTTTTAAATTTCAATTTGATCTGATTTTTATTTCCGGAGATATCAGGGAAAAAATTGTCGTACTAACCAGAATAACATGCGAAAAAACGACTATAACAGACTCCATATTTTCATAGTAGGTTTGGGGGTTAATTGAGAAGGTCGAATTCGCGATAAGTTAAAGTCCCCTCAATAATTTCGTAGATATATCCATTCGAAATTTTATTTTCCTAATATTACCAATAATGCAGATATGATCGAATCGAAATTCTGCCAAAAAAAAAAAAATGAAAAATGACAGTGTAAAAGTTCATGCAAAATGTCTTGTGGAAATGGCATCAAATGTGAACAAGACCGTAAGAGCTCCTGACCTCACGTCAGTGCTCCTCTAGGTTTTTTTATTTCGAAATTGTTCAGTCAGTTTCTCTTCAGTATTTAGTATAACATCTTATCAATTTATGATTCATTAAAGATATTTGCACTCTGGCCTTCAATTATATTATGAAAAATCGAACATTTTGTATAACTGAAGATGTATTTTTTCCTTCCTCCACTCAAAAATCTGAAGAAACAATCTCACTATTGGGTACCCTTTCAAGTTAATGAGCTCCTGATGGCGTGATAACTTAGAGCTGAAATTTCGTTCAGTTAAAGTATATAAACAAAGGAATCTCAATTTTTCGTTTATATTTCCGCATTATTATTCCTAGCTTATAGTAATTAAAATTCAAGATTACCGTTGGACTGTAGTTGGGATTTGCTTCATACAATTCACCGTTCGAGGCGTACCATATTAAATAACAAAAGAGAATTCATATATTGTCAAATGAGTCTTTCAGTTCCATTATCTCATCATTTGGAATTTTCCGTAATAGATAACATTTTCACCTGTTTATCTTTATCGCTTACAGGCCAAATTTCCATATTAATGAATGAAGTAAGTCTGCATGAGACAATTGAACAGCTCTCTTGCTTTTGGTACCTCTTTATCTCTCGAATTGAACTGACACTGTGTATCATGAAAGTATTTCTTCTTCAAGATGAAAAAGATAATTGTCTATATCTCATAAAACTATTCTTAGTTCATTTTACGGTCCCGAAAACATCAAATTCATGAAAATGGAAACGAGAACTCATTCAATTGAGACATAAAAGACTGAAATATAAATATTTCCCAACACACCAACAATATTAAATGTTGAGCAAATCAACCTTGTTTTTAAAGCCAAGCAGATAAAAATAATATGAGAAAAAATAGTTTTGGGGAGCAGAAAATGATTCTCTTCGTTTCTTCTTTCCATTGACATCAATTGATGATTATATATAGGTTTGTTTGCACTACACTCTACTGACTTCCCCATGTCAGTGCAAGTGACTCTAGTAGAGTGTGGTGGAGTGTAGTTCAATGATCAATATTTTCTCTGATTCTGGAGAAATCAACTATGCATAATATTCTATGCTTCTTTCAATTTCGCAAATGACGCTAATCCTACGATTTTTAGGTAACGCATATTTTAGTTATAGTTGCTAAGATTACTCAAGCAAGTAGAAATCTCAAACGATGACAAGCATGAACACTAACAGCAGCCGAGTTTTTAATTCGCCATATTGGTGTGGTGGGAAAGTGATGGATCCACCAACTCGTTTTTTTATTATTGGTTGAATGACGTAAATGTCAAATTATCTATTCCAACATCCACCATTTATGTTCTATGTCCACCTTACTCCACCATAACCACACCAGTTTGGTGAATTAAAAAACGTTCCCATAATCACAAGGACGAATATCTGTCGATTTATATATATTCACATAATGCATACACAACCCCACACTATATCTCAGATTCTGTGTAACCTCACAGAGTACGAAGTCAGAACTTCATAATATGTGACTACACTTCATTACAACATTTCAACAACGAGCAAAGTACACGCTTACAATAAGAATTACCGAAAGTTAAACTTTCTACACAATTTACACTGGTGTACAATATTGCAGTTGATGGATACACAAAGTAGTGCAGTGTCTGCTGAAATAACTAGAATTTTACTATGGTAACATGCTGAATATGAGATATCATTTGCATGAATCCTACTACAAATATATCAAATGCAATTGGCAGCTAGGGTTTATGGAGTGCTAAATGGCGAATGCTCAAGGTTCAAGTAGTTTTATATTTCTGGTGTAAAATAAACAATTATAGATCAATGGAATATAATTGCCGTATATAAGGGGCCGGTGGTATTCTTCGTTTATTTAATGATCTGAAATATCATCGCTGGGAGGACCGGACCTGGTCGAAAGACCCTCCCGGTCAATGTAGGTATAATATTATTTACTGCTTCCTGCTGGTTATCTTTCCCTCTTTCTGTTTTGGATATTATATCAATATACAGGGTGATTCATTAAGGGTGGCCACCGGCCGTATCTCGGAGACCGTTTATCCTATGACTTCCGGAAAAAAAATCTAATGATAAATTCGGCCCCTAGAAAATGATTAAAAATATTTTCAAGTTCGTAGTTCCCCACTAGAGGGCGCAATCTATCACTTGTAAAATATAATCTCATTTTTTACGAAATATTCTCCAGGTAACAGTGGTAAAGAATAATAAAATAAGAATCTACTCTTTCTATTCAACAACTTTTGTTTCAGTAATTTTTCTATATTTCCTATTTTTTAGTGATGGGATGGATAAACTTTTCTTCACGAAAAAAACATTCTTACTCCTGTATGGGTGAACCGATTTTCACGTAATTAGATTTCATTCGAAGGCCGAAGGCCGAAAGCAGATCACAGAAACATATGACAACAATATACCGGGTGATCCAATTGAAAACTACAGACTGTTTTATGTCACTTCGCCCTATTTGTGCGTTTTACTGGAAAATTTCAAATGCAATGCTATGATTCTAATCGAGTGAGAATAAGCCAAGCATTATCACCTACTGACTTTTTAAAATCGCAGACAGATATCATTGGTCCTTTCGGAGTTATTGATATTTTTGTAAATTTTGATCAATGTTGATCCTTTCTGTGAGCTTGAATAAACAAGGAAGTGACTTTATGCGTCATGACAACGCAGCAAAATACTCAACACACATGAAATAACAATGATGCGATAAAATAAAACAAAAATTAGCAACAACAAAAATATTTGAACAGAAAAACAACACTTACACCTAATCAATTCAAATATTTAAAATGTCTACCATTATTTTCTACACATAAATTTAGTCTTTCTTTCGTCGAGTTGACACTGGCCACAATTTCAGTATGAGAAGAAGCTGCCTGTAGAAATCTATTTTGAATATCCTCACTTGTAGTGGGGGGTGTTCAGAAAACTAAGTCTTTATTCTCCCCCAAAAATAAAAATCTAATACTGTGAGGTTGGGTGATCTTTCTGACCATGGAAAAATACTCCCTCGTCCAATATACCTCTTCGAGAAGACGTTATATGAATATTCTCTAACATTAGCAGCATAATGCGCCTGGCAACCATCTTGTTGATACCACATATCTAACCTGCTTTGAATAGCAATATTTTCTAAAAGAATTGGAAGATCTTCCGTTAAAATTTCAAGCACCTTTGTCTTGTTAATAAGCCAAAACTTTTATGATATTATCCTCATTACGGCTTCTACGTTTTCTATTTTTTCTTCCAAAATATTGAACCTTACCAGTTTCTCGCACTCTTCGTGTTAATCTTTTGAATACCCTTTTGGAATGACGACGTCTTTCAGACATATCGTATCGGGTATTCCCTTTCAGCTACTGCATTTTCTAAATATTCAAAATGAACATTAAGCATATCATATGCTTCTTCGTTTGAATAATGGGGCATCATAAAATAGTGGTTTGCAATCGTCCTAAAAAACTTTTACAGCTATAGATACCGAAAATAAACAGTATCGCCAAAGCTTACTGGTTCTAAATCAGCTTGTTTCGTTGTTTTGATGAGTTTTGTCCTTTCATCTAATTGTTTAGAGATGAAATAACTCAATTCCTCCTGCATTTCACAGGGTTGATCAATACTTATCAAAATTTACAAAAATGTCAATAACTCCGAAACGACCAATGATATCTGTCTGCGGTTTTAAAAAGTCAGTAGGTGATAATGCTTGGCTTATTCTCACCTAGTTAGAATCATAGCATTGCATTTGAAATTTTCCAGTAAAACGCACAAATAGGGCGAAGTGACATAAAACAATCTGTAGTTTTCAATTGGATCACCCGGTATATTGTTGTCATATGTTTCTGTGATCTGCTTTCGATGGCCTTCGAATGAAATCTAATTACGTGAAAATCGGTTCACCCATACTGGAGTAAGAATGTTTTTTTCGTGAAGAAAAGTTTATCCATCCCATCACTAAAAAATAGGAAATATAGAAAAATTACGGAAACAAAAGTTGTTGAAGAGAAAGAGTAGATTCTCATTTTATTATTCTTTACCACTGTTAGCTGGAGAATATTTCGTAAAAAATGAGATTATATTTTACAAGTGATAGATTGCGCCCTCTAGTGGGGAACTACGAACTTGAAAATATTTTTAATCACTTCCTAGGGGCCGAGTTTGTCATTAGGTTTTTTTTCCGGAAGTCATGGGATAAACGGTTTCCGAGATACGGCCGGTGGCCAACCTTAATGAATCACCCTGTATATTCTGTCAATAAAAAATCGAAATGACGAAGGAATGATATTGTGATTAAAATTAAGGTGGATATTTGGTATGAAATTTTGTGAAAAACCTCCACCCGGAAAAGTTACACTCCTCCGAAGATTAATAAAAAAAAATGTTTCTCTTTCTTCTCCTGTATATTGAGCTGAAGACACGAAACTTAGTTAATATTATTTGTCAATAAAACGCCACATTTTGGAATTTTTTCAACCCTGAAGTATGCTTAGAAGGAGGTCAAATAGTCAAACTCTAAAATATTTTACAACTTTTTTTTGGATTGAATTTTCCTTTCAAAAATTCATGGCTCAAAAGGCCAATTTCTTCACTAATTTTTTATATAAGTTTTTTTGAGAAATTAAGCATTCACGAGAAAAACATAACTCATGTTTAATAGCAATTTATTGAAGAACAGCTAACCAAATTATGATTCTAATAGGCTCACTATTACTCACTATTACAACTAAAACAATAGCGAACAATGAACTAAAACCTGTCAAATATCGACTATATAATTACAATAAATGTTGAAAACGACCGCCTTCAGCTTCAACACAAGCATTTACTCTTCTCATTGAAATGCGTATGCGATGAAATATGCCTGATGAATTTCTTACCCTTTCGCACCATTCTACAATGCGGTTTTGCAGATCATCGATATTTTTCTCTCGTAAATGCTTAAGTTTTCGAAAAAACTTGTGGAGCTAATAAAGTTAGTAAATGAGCTGGGCTTTTCAGGCTTGCGGTTCTGAAAGGAAAATGTGTATCCAAAATAAAGTTTAAGAAGAAAAAATTATTTATTTGATGGGATGAATCCATGGCTTAAATTAATACTCAAAGGTTCACTCCTTATATTATGTATTGAAAAGACGGGCAGTAGTTTTATCGAAATGTGTTTAAAATTTGAAACCTATCCTATAGACTTATCCGCCTGAATTCAAATTATAGTTCCTACCTGTTGGTTATTCAAATAACTTCACAGATAAGAAACAATTACCCGACTTTCTATAATCTAGTAATTTTTTTTTCACCAGAAATATTCGACAGTTTACTGAACGAGTTATTCCTATGCATTAATATTGATATTCAAGAGCATGGTCGTTTTCAAAATCTTCACTCGATACAAGAACAGACATCAGGAAAAAATCATTGATTTCTTTTCTAGTTCCATACATAATTCATTCGAATTCCGAATTTATATAAATCTTATTGTTCCTTTCAACGATATAGAGAAAGTTAAATGTGCAATGATGCAGAACCAGGTTTTATATTGCACAATGCTCAATCGAATCGTAATGCATTTTACGTTTCATACGAAGAAATAACATATTCAATTTAAATTAAGCTTTTTTGGGAGTAGATTGAATTTCTGGTAACCTTTAATTCTTTTTAGAAATCCAAAAAACAAATAATCAAAATATGAAAATATTACTCCCGCCTCAGATGCATTTTTTGAAACAATTTTTCCTTTCGAAACCTGGATTAGACTCGTTCATCCGACAATTAAGTGGAAATATTCAGTACTATTTCTTCGAATTATTTTTCTTACGCAGCTACACCAAAAATATGCTCTGTTCCTATGGAATAGTCAGCAATTTTTCATATACTGCGCGTAACACCAATTTGTCTCTGATAGTTCCTTTGTTGATGTTTTTGATAATTGTTGTATTTAATGTATGTTTCCTGTTTTATTCGTTATAATTCTATTTTCAAATTTTCCCGGAAGAAAACAGTCCAAGAAAATAATTCTAACAATTTTAACTCATTTTCTGATGTCTCTGAAAGGAAACTTTTAACATGTGAGATTATTTATCAGCACCATTTTTCCGAAAATCTCTACTGACACAAATTGTACCAGGTGATTCATTAAGATTGGAACTGGTCCTATCTCATGAACCATTTATCCTATAACTTCCGGAAAAAAATGTTACTGGAGAATTATGAAACTGAAAATTTTATTTCTTTTTAATTATAGGATAGCTCGTAAAGCAGGAGCAATTTCCATAAACAATCATTTTCATTTCAAACCTGAAAAAACGCTTCAATGAAAATTGAATGGTGACTACAGAGATCAATATAAACTAAATAATTATGGACTACGTATCTCGTATTCCTTCATATTTGTTTTAAGGTCACTTGTCTAGAGTCAATTGAATTCCATTGAATGTATTAAGAAATACTTCTTCAGAATAATTCATTTGGAACATCCTTCATTGAAAACACGTCATACACCATCACATCACAGAACAATAATATCGCAGGTAAAAAGGAAAAACCTTCCTATGATCCGTAGATCATAAATATCTTCGAATAGAGAGTGTTTCGAGAATGTTGATATACGATGTAAAATATTGAACATTAAAATTGAAATATTTCCATTTAAGTAAATTTTATCATTTTTACGCGCTTGTTCTAAAATGATAATAATAATAATATGAAACTTGGTTGGAAGACGGACAGTATCAGTAAGAAGAATTATCCATGGAAGAATTTGAAAACAAATTTTTTTTGTCTTGGAAATTTTCATATTTCATTTTAATTTCATTGAAATTCCCAAATCGCTATTTCGCAAACGCGTAAAAGCTGCTGACACTTCACGTCAGTGCTTTTTTAGGTTTTTTATATGTTTTCACTCCCAATATCTGAAACAGAACTATTAAAAATTAAATAAAAATTGTTTTTTTCACGAAAAACGCCCTTGCGGATTGCAGTATCAAACTATTTGTCAAGGGCAGTTTCTTGCAAAACAGATTGGCTAATGAACAATACAGGAACAATACAAAAGATAAAGGAATCGAACTATGACGTTTCAGAGTACAAATCTGACTCTTTCATCAGAAAAAGCAGAAAATTTCATGAATTATTTTCTTTCGATTTGAAACTTTTGTCAAATTGACAATAATAGTTGTGTTTCAGATATTGGCAGTGAAAACCCATAAAAAAACTAAAAAACGATGCGAAATCCTCCCGAAATGAGCTTCAATCGAAAAGAAAATTTTAGTTGTGTGAGAAAGCTAATGATTTTTTCGAGATAGTATAAAAAAAACCTTTCGATATCCAAAATTACCTTATCCTGGTCTTTCGCACTGGTTACCTCCATTCTCGCACTTGTCATTTTGATAAAAAAAAAAACTTCACTCAGAAACACAAAAATCCTTCAAGCCACTTTAGTGATATTTGAGGTGATGCAGTTTTTCAAAAATTGACATAACTTTATTTTAACTATCACAACCGGACATAACGATGTCTGTCATCAACCGCAGCGACCAATTGTTTGTATACAACTTTCGTCTTGATTGTGAGATGATGGAGTGATTGTCATACTCCGTGCATACTCAATCTATGCGATTAAAGTCTAGTCAAGGTGAGCGTGTTCAGAGTGCTTAGCACTGTTTACTACTCACTACACACAAAAGTCTGTCAGTGGATCGGGTGCACGTTGGTCACTCGTAGGAGTGGTCACTATGATTGACGGTTGGTTTCGGCAGTTTTGGGTCAGGTGTATTGCACTCATTATGTAAGAATGGTGTACGGCAGGTACTCGGCGGTAGCTTAAAGACGCAATTCGTGGAATTTATGTCACCTGCATGGCGTATATGGTAGTGGAAATTTTTACTATCGACTGTGGAATGTCGCATAAATGTATAAAAATTTTTTTTTATGATGATAAGGTACTTTTACGTGTATATTACTTTTTTTCGTATTTGAGCTCCGAAAATTCAGCTCTTTAATAGTTCCGGTTATCTCAGTTAAATGACCAATTGTAATGTCCACGAAATTGAAAATATTCACGTGAAGTCAGGAGATTTAACGTAACGATTCACTTTAAATGACCCCGGTTGGCTATGATTTAGGTCTATCAAGTTTTTTTCACTTGACACTGACGAAGGTTGGCACTCGTGAAATATCGGCAATGTCAGAATAATTCTCAGAAACGTTGCCAAATGCCAATGCCAATTTCATCTCTCAATCTCAACATAATCATCATCCTGCTTGGAAACTAAAAATGCCGAAGGTAGTTTTGAAGAAGCAGAGACAAAGTATCAGGAAGTGCTATGTAGAATTGAAATCTGCTTTTTCTGATAGTAAACCTGATAATTTGGAATCAATAGTTTATCTCAAGCTATCCAACATTTTCGACCTATGTGAGTGAAAACCCAGTGTATCGTTCACACAGATTCCAAAGAATTTTGTTAATTCAGTTAGTTCTTTTAAGGTGACACAGGTTTTGTAGTTCTACTACATTTTCATGGTGGAGTATTTCAAGTTGTGTAACAAGGTATTCAAATGTCTTCTGTAGATTTATTTCTTGAGAATTTCGAAAAGTAGGGAGTTCCATAGGTTTGTCTGTTCGTTGAGAAGTTTTACTGTAGGGTCATTCTAATACTTTTATTCTTTTCGAATGAACTAACACAAAGTAACGGACTCCTCTATCCATTATTTTTCAGTAAAATTTCAAAACTCGATTCTGGATTTCCGTACAAGAAAAAAGCATAACTGAATCTTCCAACCATGTTTATATACGTGAAATATTTCCGTTGTTTACAGAGTTTCATTATTTTCCCAAAGTAAATTCACATTTTGAAAAAAAACGTAATTACCACGACGTCTTTGTAGTTATCTGACAGGAAAATGACTATAACCTAACATTTTCAAAATATACACGGTGAAATTTTTCAGAATGTCATGGCCAACCGGGATAGCTCATAATTGGAGTATATGTATATAAATCGTGGAGTTGGAAAAGGTTGGAAACGAGACACTAATCAATTCCTTCAAGCGACGTTTCGTAACTGTTTTGTTGCTTCTTCAAGCTCTATAATAAAGAACACTTAGTTAAAAAAACAATAAATCATCTGCCATATCTTTTTCCAATAACTCCGAAGATTATTATCGTATCGAACTGAGAGTTGGAACACCGCTGTGAAATATGAAGTTCAAAGTCTGAGTGGATTTTTTTTCGGAATATAATAACCAGTTTGCGGACAAAAAAAGCTTCGAAAAAAATGTTGAAAAAAAATGTTTTTTAAAATTTACTGACGGTTAGATCTCAACGAAAATCTACCAACAGTTGCTCGTTGTTATACTTCAACTAACTGCCAAGTTTCAATACAATCATTTCAGCAGTTCCGAATTATCACGAAAATAACGTCAACATTTCAAAAGGGTCTAGCTCCGAAACCGTTTGGCCGATTTCGCCCATTAACGAACTTAACCGTTGCATTTAGTGACTAGATTGGGCTTTCAAGCCATTTTTTTATGAAAGAAAATTATCATCCGAACAAATATTGTAAGGAAAAATATCTTAGGGGTTGACTATTTAAACCCCTGGTAACGCCAGCCTACTTATAATAAATCAACAGTGAATAGAAAAGCGGGAAAAAAGTATTGAACTTTTTCTCATGTTATATTCATGTAAATAGCGACATATGATCCATCTTTGAAATCAGCAAGAATTTTGAAGCAAGATGAGAGAACTTTCGACTATAGTTTACATTTGAAAAATTCAAAATCCTTCTCATTTCTCGAAAATGGCTGGATTAAAAAATTCAGTCATATTATATTTGAATTACTCCTAAAAAAGTGCCTGTAGAATGTATCAACAGATCAACAGAATGTGTTATCAGTTTTCTTCTAGCTGCTATAGTTCTCGAGATCCCTTCAGTAGACAACGAATTTTGCCCACCCTGTATATTGCCCGGAAATTGTTTGTTCTAATCTACCCCGAAAATTTGAAGTTTTTATGTATTTTCCTTCGATACTCAACGTGATAACGGACTGTACTTATTGGACAAGAATTTTCCTGTCAATAAGCACTCATATTAATTTAAGATTAAGTAACACTTCCACATAGGCAGGTTATGTTCAACAAAATAAAAGTAATATAAAAATTCTCATGAACTCCTTCGACAAACACCCTTCAATTGAAAAATCCCATCGGAAAACTGTGCCTCTTTTGCTTTTTTGTGTTCAGTGAATTTCAATCAAAGATTGTCCAAGGAAAGCAAAAATTATTGTCATACTAAACCGTTCATTGACCATAATTCTCAAGTAATAAGCATTCACTCGATTAATCATCATTCAATTAGAGAATTTCTCTTATTAATGAACCAAATGAGTTCGCGGTTAGATGAAAGAAATAATTTTGGGTTGCTTTATTCTCAATTATCAGTGACTAACGACAATACTTCGTGCAAATCATGATAATTTGAAGAATGAGAGGACCGTCGATACTAATGAAATTCCCGAGGATTCTACTCCTTCTATATGGCTTCTGTCAGTTTAAACGGAAAAAATTCTAATGATTAGAAAAAAGGGTAAACCCGCAAGATTTCCCGTCGCCGAGATATTAAAAAGATATTTACATCATTGTATGCAGTGTGTTTTTCTGAATACAAAATGTGAAAGCGATTATAGGCGTTCTCCCTCAATTTGGAAGATATGGGCCCCCAAATTTCCAAAATGAGTCATTTTCAGGTCCCTTTTTCCACCATAAAAACGATCTCTCACTTCATCTGTATAGTTCACAAACCACCTTTGAACTTTCAACCAACAATAAACAACACTTTTTTTCAAGAATAATCAATATTCAATGAAAAAACCATGAAATTACTGGATAACCACTTAACCTCTATTCCTTCTGATTTCGACTCAGTCTAAAAGTGAAGTTTGGCAATGGCGCGAATTTCATCGGTCGGAATCGTGCCATCGTGCGTATTCATGAATGAGATTATTGCTGGCGAGAAAAATGAAATATGTTCTTAGTTCTTACTGTTTACTGCTATACTCTAGATCTTCCAATAGGAGAATTCGTTTCTAATGAAATCCACAAGGTTGAAACACATAGTAATAGAATGAGAATACACCCTGATATATATTTCAACGTAAATTTTTTTCATATGTGGTAGGTCGCGCCCTTCCCAGATTTGCAATGAAATCGAGGTTATTATATAACCCATTTTATTGGAATACCCTGAATCTCATTCTAAACTGGGACCATCTCGAAGACAACAAAAAACGAAGTAGATAACAACCTCCCTATTTTGTGGGGGAAATAAAGTTCAAACGAAAATATTGAGAGTGAAACTTTAAACAAATATTCTCCATGATTTTGTTTTGATGTTAGAATAAACACCTCTTCTTCAGTGACAGAAGCATTTTCCTTACAATCATATCCTTCAACTGCCCATCATTTCATAATTCCCGCCAGCAACTACTCTTCGGTCATAATACGTTCGCCAGCGATGAAAAGACGCTGTTGCCAAGCCCCGCTTTAACATTGAGAGGTATTTCGTAGAAATATAGGTTAAGTAGTTGTATAATATTTTCACTTTTCTTCCTTTAAATAATGAATTTTCTTGAAATAAACTGTCGCTATTCGTTGGTTGAAGGTTCAAAGATGATTTATGAACTAGATTTGAGAAGTGAGAGATCATTTTTATGGCGGAAAAAAGGATCTGAAAATGCAACAATTTGGAACTTTGGGGGCCCATATCTTCCAAACAAAGAGAGACCGCCTATGTTGGCCTTCATATTTTTTGTTCAGGAACTCACACTGCTTACAGTGGTGTGAATTGACTTTGATAAGAGAAGTACCCTGTGAATCATTTGCGACATAAATTATCTTGTTTCGTGTGGATTATCGAATGTATTGTACCCGCCTAATTTTTATTGTTTATAATAGAGAATCTGGGAGGAGGCTCCAAAAAAATTAAACAAGAAATGACTTCTGATCTTCCTATATATCCATAGTCAAACCGTCCGGGAGATATGTTAATACGAACTTTTAAAACCAAATTTTATGAAGGATCCGCTCCCAGAGTTTGTCAATTAATACCTTGTATGTAACTTATTGATGATTTTGTATAATATTTTTATTTCAAAAAAGACAAAGAAGAGAAAGAGCAAATTGAAAATTATTATTTATTGCCTATACAGGGTGTTCTACAAGCTCTATCACAAACTTTGACAGATGGTAGGTGTGCCTATTCTGAACCTTTTTTTCTTATGAACATATATCCGATTCGTTTTTGTTAAGAAGATACAAGAATTTGAAAAATTATATTTCCATGTTCAAATCATAATTATAAATGGAAATTTTGACACTATAAAAATTGTTCAAAATGTCCACCTCCGGTTTGAATGCAAGCTTCACATCAGATTTGGGTCGTTTCGTATTTGGTTTGCTGCATCTTGAATTCTATCAAGTAATTGTTGATGAGATTCGATTTCAACATGATAAACAAGCTGCTTCATATGTCCCCATAAATAAAAATCTAAGGGATTTAGATCAGGCGAACGAGGTGGGAAATGTTAATTCAGCCAACTGACTACTTGTCTCCCTCTATGTGGTGGTGCGCCATCGTGCTGATACCACATATTTCCTACAATGTTTAGCTTTAAGTCATCAATGAAATCAAAAAGGTTGTGCTCCAAAAATTTTTTATACAAATCGGCATTTAAACGGTCATTTATAACATGTACTGCCATCAAATCATTGTTGAATACGAAAGTGAGAATCAAAAAAGGGGGCCCGTTGCGGATGAGTTTCGTCTTTCGTCTTTCTGTTCGTACCAAAAAACTTCACCTAGCTTGAACCCAGTGGCCAAATTCTTTCCTGTGGTTTTGCACCTTTGGAAAATATTGTTGTATATTCCTGAGTCGTGAAAGAATGCATTGTTATTCAAAACGTACACCAACTGTCAAATGAATAATTAAAATAACGTCAATTACCATATCAACCCATATTTTATATCGGTCTACTTTATCAAAACATAGAAATAAATTATTTAAAATGCTTCTAACTTCGAAACGAGAAGGAATCAGACCTATGTTCATAGGTAAAAAAATGTTCAGAATAAGCACAGCTACCATCTGTCAAAGTTTGTCATAGAGCTTGTAGAACACCCTGTTGTGTCCCGTATCCTGGACCCATCATTTTATGATATATTGCCTTTTCTTGATTTTTCAACGTCGCAGTCTGAATTCTTTGGTTTCCAGCAATATGCCCGAAATTCAATATTTTTTGGTTTAAATCAATTAACACCGGCGTTAAGAGCATTTTATCTCAAGCCAACAATTAAGTTATATTTTGCATGACAGAAAACACGCAGATGAAATTCAAGCTCTTAGTATTCCAGGAATCGTAGCTTTATGGGTGGTACTCAAAGAATCCAGACATCACATATGACATTTTAAAGAATTTATCGTCCCAGACCATTAGGGAAATTTCCTTCACACTTTTATGCTCTCTCTTTCGCACCAGCCAATCCGAGGTGTTTTTTCGGATCTTAGAAGGGCGTCGCTTAATTCAAAAATCCAATCAAAATTTATATTCTCCCTCTAAAATGTGAAGAAGGGAATTTCCTTAATTTGGGTTTTAGTTAGTTTTAAACACTCTTCATTTGACCGTTGTACAGTAAACAACAATTCGCTTTCGAATTTACAAACAAGATTATACGTTAATTCTTGTGTTGTAAAAATCGTAACTTCTCATTTGAAAGTCGCTTCGACCTTGCTATCGAATAAGATATAGAAGGAAGATTCTAGTGTATAACTTGTATACCATTTCGGTCTTGTTATCTAATACAGATACAAGCAAATACATTTGTGTTGAGTGTTAAAAGTGCGTTTTTTAATACACCTCAACACCAGTTTCGGCTCATCAGTGCAACGATATTGAACAACTGGTCAATAAGTTCTTCAATTATCTGCTTATTTTAAAAGCATCAACTTCTCTGATAAACATCAGAAAATATTCGTCGGTCGTATCTTTATCTGGACAACGACAGAATTAATCAAGTGCGATTAATTCAACCAAGCGGGGTCTCTACTATTGAAACCCCCCAATACACCTGAATAAACCAATTCAGGTAAAAACATTGGTCCTATCGAGCCGGATATCGTTCAGGTCAAAACATTGGTCCTATCGACCCGGATATCGTTCAGGTCAGAACATTGGTCCTATCGAGCCGGATATCGCTCAGGTCAAAACATTGGTCATAGCGAACCGGATATCATTCACAGAAACTTTGGTCCCATCGAATATAATATCCAAGGAGCAATTGATCTCATCGATCCACGGATATTATTCACATATGTACAATCATACAGTCCATCCTTGTCAACCCAGGTTCAACGGATCCCAAACCAACCCTTGGAGTGAAAGTTCGCTGATGAGTTTTTGTGCCGCGATATAGAAAAGTTCGCGAATTGTGTTAAGTGCGAAATAATTGTGTTTTTGCATATTGTGAGGAATTGTCCAGCTTGTACGTTGTAAGTCATTGACCCACCAAGTTATTTCCCTTTGTTCGGATTCCTCATTCTTGTATTCTTTATGTTGATTAATTGATTATTTGTATTGCGTTATCGAAAAAATGTCGTCAAACGAAATAAAGATATTGAAAATCAAACGCGAAAATGCTAGGACTAAACTCAAACAATTCGAAAAATTCCTGGACCAGTTCGATGCAACTAAGCACTATCCTCTCTTGGAAAAATATCTTGATGAAGTAGATGCCGCGCGCACTACCTCCGAAGAAATTCATTTAGAATTACAATTAATCTCAGATGAAACCGTCGAATTAGCCGAATTAGAAATTTATCAAAATAAATTTGAGGAAAAGTGGATAGAATTATATACGATAGCTATCAATCTGTTGAACCAACGCACTTCACTCAGTGCTCAATTTGAATCAAATTCATGCTCACAGAAATTAATCTGGCAAACCAAGAATATGCCTTGCATTAATAGCATGAATTCTAAATTCTCTGATGCAATTATTGAAGCATCAAATGAAACGCAGCTATCTGAAGAAACTCGGTGCGAAGATAATTTCGATAACCGAAATGAGCCTAATGACAGCCTTGTTGGTCGGCCACACTTGGAAGGCAATAAATCAAACTTCGAAGTGTGCGACCCTTTCGAAAGGAATCCGAATTTGTGTTCGGAACCTTTCAATTTCAAAGACCTCTCGAGTTTTGAAGAAATCGATGTTCATCAACAATTTTATTGCCCAGCTGCAATACAAGTAGATACTTTCGCTACCTCCTCGGTAATCTCCTTGAACGAGTCCCTAATAGCAGGTCAAAATATTCAAAATGAGTCGACCTCTTTCATTCCTCGTTTTAGTTCGCCTTTAGGTAATTTCACCGCAGATATAGATCAAATGTCCGGTCGAAATCGTACAATTTGTAAACGTTCAAGAAACGCTTCTTCAAATATCTATTTTTCGTTTAAATATCGCGACTCGTTTCATTGTTCCGCCGGCAAATACAGAGGGTGTCTCGAAAAGTGTAAGGCACTTCTTCATCTCAATGAAAAACGGAACGATCATAAAACTCATGCACATGTTATCAACAGTGCTGTACTGAAATTCTCGGAGCCTGACCAATTATATTTATATATTTTAGTCATAGGTGTACATGAGCACGTAAATTTGAATTGTCAGTTTATTTATCTGGTGATGATGGAAAAGGTCATAAATTATGCGGAATATGTAGAATCCCTTATTTTGACACTTATTGCAAAAACATACCATCATATCCGCGCACCTCCTGGACATGTATGTCATCAAATAGTTTCGATTAGTAATAGCCGTACGAAGTATTATACAGTTCCCGGCTCAATCAAAAATATATATTTCGCTTTTGTCATTCATGCTAGCCCGATCGATGTATCAAGAAAAAAGGAGGGTTCCTCTAAATCTGTTGTGTCTACCATGAAACATATTGTCTTGTCGCTTTTGAAATCAGTCTATTATACTGTATCTTACTGCTTGTTGGCCTATGAAAACTATGTACCTTTACCAGGCATTCTAAGCGTTTTATCACTTTCGTTTAATATAAAACTTGAAAATAGCTCCACATATGATTATAATGTGGAGTTTAACGTTACGAACATTGTTTGCGTTCATCGAAACGCTGTTACTAGCATTAGTAACCATATAGAACCGTTTTTTAACTTCTCTCTCCTATCATTCATGGCATCTGGCGTAAATGAAGTAATTCCTTACACCTCTCATTTTCCTCATTGGTGGTACTATGACAAGCGGTCTCCTATTGAAAAAAAAGCTACGTTTTTTCGAACATATTACTTCCACACCTATTTCTTGTTTGGAATTTTGCACCTTGTTAAGGTTTTTCTTGGTAGTAGCTTGTTGACTCAATCATATCTGTTAATTCAGTTTACCTATCAATATTTAGTAATATAGTTCTGCCAATTCGATTGTTTGCATGCTATGTATTCCAGATTTTTTTTCTGATTGATGAGTCTGTAAACATACTATTTATTGGTTGCAGTTCATGCATATATATATTCGATTCAGGTTTCATGTTTTATGTATTTGTGAATATTACATTAATTCGTATCATATGCTATATTGGATCTATATTTTTAATTTTTTCGTTTGTGAATATTATGTACTATTTATTCATCCGTTAGAAGATATCATTCTAATCATAGTAATTGATCTATATTTTTAATTTTTTCGTTTGTGAATATTATGTACTATTCACTTGTTGGAAGACATCATTCTAACTATAGTAATTGATCTATATTTTTAATTCTTTTATTTGTAAATATTCTGTTAACTATTCATTTGTTCGAAGATATCAATCCAATTATATTGAACCTGATGGTTCAAGGCGCGGGAGTATGTTGTGTCCCGTATCCTGGACCCATCATTTTATGATATATTGCCTTTTCTTGATTTTTCAACGTCGCAGTCTGAATTCTTTGGTTTCCAGCAATATGCCCGAAATTCAATATTTTTTGGTTTAAATCAATTAACACCGGCGTTAAGAGCATTTTATCTCAAGCCAACAATTAAGTTATATTTTGCATGACAGAAAACACGCAGATGAAATTCAAGCTCTTAGTATTCCAGGAATCGTAGCTTTATGGGTGGTACTCAAA
The DNA here is from genome assembly GCA_958510865.1 of Myrrha octodecimguttata. NCBI lineage: Eukaryota > Metazoa > Arthropoda > Insecta > Coleoptera > Coccinellidae > Myrrha > Myrrha octodecimguttata. The sequence goes on from OY294056.1 coordinate 83,259,798, forward strand.
GAATCCAGACATCACATATGACATTTTAAAGAATTTATCGTCCCAGACCATTAGGGAAATTTCCTTCACACTTTTATGCTCTCTCTTTCGCACCAGCCAATCCGAGGTGTTTTTTCGGATCTTAGAAGGGCGTCGCTTAATTCAAAAATCCAATCAAAATTTATATTCTCCCTCTAAAATGTGAAGAAGGGAATTTCCTTAATTTGGGTTTTAGTTAGTTTTAAACACTCTTCATTTGACCGTTGTACAGTAAACAACAATTCGCTTTCGAATTTACAAACAAGATTATACGTTAATTCTTGTGTTGTAAAAATCGTAACTTCTCATTTGAAAGTCGCTTCGACCTTGCTATCGAATAAGATATAGAAGGAAGATTCTAGTGTATAACTTGTATACCATTTCGGTCTTGTTATCTAATACAGATACAAGCAAATACATTTGTGTTGAGTGTTAAAAGTGCGTTTTTTAATACACCTCAACACCAGTTTCGGCTCATCAGTGCAACGATATTGAACAACTGGTCAATAAGTTCTTCAATTATCTGCTTATTTTAAAAGCATCAACTTCTCTGATAAACATCAGAAAATATTCGTCGGTCGTATCTTTATCTGGACAACGACAGAATTAATCAAGTGCGATTAATTCAACCAAGCGGGGTCTCTACTATTGAAACCCCCCAATACACCTGAATAAACCAATTCAGGTAAAAACATTGGTCCTATCGAGCCGGATATCGTTCAGGTCAAAACATTGGTCCTATCGACCCGGATATCGTTCAGGTCAGAACACACCCTGTATTAAAATTTACTGCAACCAATTATTTCTGAATCATTTGAATTCAAGATAAACCGTATTGAAAGTTAGCTTGAAGCTTAAAATATCAAAAAATATACTTACCGGTGTTTTCGAATTGCTTTCTACATCTCCAGCTTCGCTCAATTCTTTGTAATTGTCATCTGTAAAGTGATGATTTATATTTCAATATTTATTCGTCTATATTCATTCGATACAACATTTATAGAACTGAACAGATTTCTCTGTATGCATTCCAAAGTTTTTTTAGGCATTTATCTTTAAATTTCTTATATTTATTTGTATTCTTTTTGTATTTGTATTTCTGGATATCCTACGATTTGAAGAAAGCTCTCAGAAGCTTTGAACTTGTGCGAGTCTGGATATCGGGTGTGTTCTGTGTAGGCTTTGTTATACTGTGTTAATTTTTGACTTCACAGTGAAAAATGGCCGGTATCGCCTCACTAAAAAATTTCATTTCAAGTCCAGAATCGATCTCGAGACCTTCCGATCACAATTTCTACGCTCTACTCAATGAGCTAGCAACATATCATTATACTTCTCTTAAAATTTTGCAAACGTTTGAGCGACGATATTTTATAACTAATAACCAATCTTCAAAAACTGATTAGATCAGTTTTTCTTGAGTAAAAGTGGAAACAAGCATAACTCCCAAGCCATAAGCCGAAAATGCTCATTAATGTACCCAATCATTGCATTCGGATGCGCAATCTACCCTGCAAATGTCAAGTTGCTAGCTTATTCCTTTCTAAATTCATCGTGGCAATGGAGGTGAGGCAAGCAAGAGGGACAGAATTGAATATGACCTTGAATTCTTCATCAATCGAGGTCAGTCGAACCTAATAGTTTGAGACAATTGTCGGCAAAAAAACAGAATTTCAGATATACATGCAAATTAAAACACGATGGAACACAATAGAATAACCTGTACGCATAAATCCGAATTGACCAATGGTGCATACTCTGATATTTATCGGAACACGTGAAATGCTCATGCTGCAAGTCATGAAATACCAGCTTTGGTATCAGTAAATTATGGACATAATAAATAAGTTAGTTCTTAGTCGCGGCTTTTATAGGAATTCATTATATCCTCTATTTGTTGACAAATGGATGACGTTATCATGATAATAATATCTATCAGAATCCCTTGATCTAAAAACCGGATTGAGTAGATAAAATATGTGGAATATGCAGCCAGGTGCATTGGCTCTTTGATGTTGCGCCCAACGATTTGTGAATTTTATCGAAGAATATATGGAACAAAAGCTTTGAGGAACAATTATACATTACATCAGATGACTTTGGAATATTTCATGACTTCACGCTTCGCTTAACTCATAAAGAGCGTTTTAAATTGCGCGTTTTTTTCAAGAATAAATAAAATATAGATGGCGCACTGAATTCTACGAAGGCGTAGAAGGGCCACTCTTTGTCGAAAAAAATTTTTCTACCTTATTCCGAGTTTAAACTCGGAATTAGACTAATTCCGACTTTGAACTCGGAATTATAGAATAATTTCGACTTCAAACTCGGAATTATACATAATTCCGACTTTGAACTCGGAATTATACTAATTCCAAGTTTGAAGTCGGAATTATAGACTAATTCCGACTTTAAACTCGGAATTATAGACTAATTCCGACTTTAAACTCGGAATTATAGACTAATTCCGAGTTTAAAGTCGGAATTAGTCTATAATTCCGACTTCAAACTCGGAATTAGTATAATTCCGAGTTCAAAGTCGGAATTATGTATAATTCCGAGTTTGAAGTCGGAATTAGTCTATAATTCCGAGTTCAAAGCCGGAATTAGTCTAATTCCGAGATTAAAGTCGGAATTAGGTGGAAAAATTTTTGTCGACAAAGAGTGGCCCTTCTACGCCTTCGTACCCTTCTACGCCTTCGTCTGGGTATTTTGACATTTAAGAAGTGCGATGTATGCCATTTATGAAAATGGCTTCGTACACGATACAACAACGCGTTCAAATTGTTGAATTATTTTATGAAAATCAGCGTTCTGTGAAAAGTGTTGTAATAAAATAACTCGAATTTTATGTTTAACATAATCGTACATCTCAAAGCACTATTGGTCGAATTATTTGAAAATTTCAAGAGACCGGTTCGGTGGAAGATCAAAAAAATTAAAAATACAGTCCTAGTGGTCGTTCACAAGAAAATATTGATTTGGTTCGTGAAAGTGTTGCTGAAGACCCTGGAATGTACATTAGACGTCATTCACAACAACTTGGACTTAGTGGGTCCACGACATGGCGTATTTTACACAAAGATTAAGATCTGAAGGCATATAAGGTTCAAATAACACAGGAACTAAAGCCATTAGATCATTTAAAATGTAGTTCATTCGTCAATTTCATCAATGAACAACCAAATGATTTTTCTCAAAAATTATGTTTTCCGATGAGGCATATTCTCAACTTGGTAGCTTTGTTAATAAACGAAATTGTCGTATCTGGGGTTAGGAAAATCCACGAATTATTCATGAGAAACCTATGCATCCTAAACGAGTCACTGTTTGGTGTGCATTATGGTCATGTGGTGTAATTGGACCTTACTTCTTTGAAAATGCTTCTGGTGAAGCCGAAACGGTCATTGGTGATCGATACCGTCAGATGATAATCGAATTTTTGTGGCCTGGATTAATTAATATTGATCTAGAGGACATTTGGTTTCAACAGGATGGCGCTACACCTAACTTTGCAAATGACACAACTAATTTATTGAGAAAAAATTTCCTGGACGAATAATCTCCACAAACGGTGATGTCAATTGGCCACAAAGATCATGTGATTTGACAACGATGGACTATTTTCTTTGGGGTTATGTGAAGAGCCAGGTCTATAAGAATAATCCACAATCGATTCCTGAACTGAAGGATGAAATTATTCGTGTCATTAGTGAGATAGAGCCTCAATTATGTCAAAATGTCATTTGAAAATTTCAACAAAAGATTGGACGTCTGTAGAGCTGCAAAAGGAGGCCATTTGACAGATATTATTTTTCGTATATAAATTTCATAACTGATGTGTTTTATTTATTCTTAAAAACGCGCAATTTGTAACACCCTTTAAATTAGCGCGCAAAAAGAATACCTAGTCCAAATGTTGAGATGATTTCAAAATGATTGAGGACATGTTCTCATTTGCAAATAATGAAATGACGAAATAACTTCAATTTACATGCGAAATTATAGAAAGATCCTATAAACTTCTTCCTACGTTAAATGGTGAGTTTTCTTACAAGGTGATGCGCGAATAATTTTGCATCCCTGATCAATAGTTTCTTGAGCAATAATAACAGGTTTATACTATGAAGCAACATCAGGTTTTCTGAATCTGGGTGAAAGTATAGCCATCGAACATATACATTTAGATCAATTCGTTCCCTCGCTAAATTTTATCGAAGTCTGCGATAATATTACCTATACCAAGATACATACAATATATCAGGCGTTGACACTTTCCTACTAAGGCTCACTTAATTTTTGGGTCCAAAACGCGGTTCTAGTTCTTTCAAATATTGTTCTATTTCCCCTCAGTAAACGATGATGGCGCTAAGGTCGCTTTGTCAAGTCACTACAATTAATTCCGCTGAATAAAATCAATCTAGCTATTATCTGAATGATCTGATGAAACTATTTCCCAAAATTTTTAATTAGATTATTGAAATGATTGATCGGTCTTGTTTCTTCGATCAGTTGACCTCACCTATGTTGAATTCTTACTAATGTACCTGTATAAAATGGGTATAACCTTCGTTTGAAGATTAACAATGGTATAACGAATGTGGAACATCTATTGATTTTTACTATGAAATTTATACCTATAGGTTATAAGAATAAGAGGCAATATGGAATTTATTGTTAGAAGATACTACGGTCATTTCAAAGTCCAAACAAAGGTTATTACGGAACAGGAGATAGATTTTACTCATAAATTTTATTGCCTATTTGGATATTCTGCCATTAAGGTGGTTCTAACATTTTTATGTACCAATCAATAAATATTGAATAAAAATTCTTGACTTTGTTACATACTTGTTTATTAATATTGAAAAAGGAATTATTCATTTCGCTATTCATGTTATCATACGAATTTGCCAAAAAGATATCAAACCCGACGAACTGATCGTATTTCCAAATGTTTTTGATACGCAACTTTGGAAGACTTCTTTGCCATGAACCATATAATAAATACCGCTTCTGTGATGATTATTCGAAAAAATATGATTTTTTGGCTATTTTTACTGAATGAAATGAATAATCATAACTTAAATTTGTCAAAACAGATTCATTCTCGGAAATTCTTGAAAATACTGTATTGTCCAACTTGGAAACCAAAGAAAAACTTCTGATTCTACTAATTTTGGTGTGACCGGTAACTTCCGTAGAGATTTCAGATTTTATATAGAAGATTTCTCGATGTCGGCATCTATCAGCAAAAACTGAATCGCTTTTCGGACCCACAATATGTCAGAGAGTGTCCGCACCATGTGTTCTATGCATCTATAGCTATACACAGTAGAATTGATTTCATCCATTCCAAACCAGGACATTATTTATTTCGAAACACACTAGCATTCACCCACTCCACAAACTTACACAACATCCATGACCTCGCCGGGATCCGAACCCAGTACCTCCGGCTCTAAATGCAGGCTACTTACCCACTGCACCACCGAGGTAGTTTGGAATGAATGAATCTAAGTGTATCTTATTGTGATATAAAATTTGAAAGCTCGTATAAATCGCCAAAGAAGCCTAGGACATTAAAGGTGTGAATGAATGAATGAATGAATTGATTCCATGTACGTTAGAAATACAAAGAATGTTTTATACACTATGGAATGTCAACAAGTACTGATATGACAAGTGAGCAGCTTTTTCGGTCATTCTGAAATTCATTGGCTTGAAAAAATTTGTAGTTGTGCATCAGCATTCGCAAACTAGTCACTGAGTTTCATCATGATCGGATCAGGATTTTTTGAGTTATTCCAAAAATAACAATGATATCGAAGAAAAAACGACGGAAATTGACTTTATTTTCCAATATCTCTGGAAAATAATATCGAAGAGCATACTGAAAATGTCGTTGTCACTGGTGCAGAATAATATTACTCTTCGATCTAGATTTCTGTATAACTCCATTGCTCTTCAATAAATAATTGAATTTTTTTTCCAATAGATCAAGCACCGTTAGATGCGGTCAGTACCTGGATGGGAGACCACTCTGACTACGCCAAAGCTCCTGACTCTACGTTAGTGTTTTTTTCGAAAATTGCATTCGACCATACTTGTAAATAAATAACATCATGGATTATTGTTGCTAATTTGAATACAATCAATCTATACTGAGAATTACACTTAAGTAAGAAGATAAAATCAAGAAATTCAATGATCTCCCACGATATGAACTAGAAAAATCTAGATATCACAGTTCGGTTGCGAAAACTGGAATGCTGGAATTTCTCAATCCCAAATTATTCAGATTATAATTTACCGAAATCGATAGGAATTGTAACGATTATGGCTGTTCCACAAAAACGTTGGCATTTATACTAAATCACCGTTCAATAATTTTGTTTCTTCAATGAAGAAGTTTCAATATATAAGTGAATAAAATTTTTCATTATAAATGTTGAGCCTAAACTCTGATTCGATATAACGAAATAATTAACGATATTTCAATTAGATATTAATTTTTTAAGTTGACTTTTTCAATCGATCTGTTCGAGATCAATGAACTGACCTCGAATATTCTAATTAAATATATATACCACAATACCACTAAAAAAAGTTCATTATGTCAAGGCTCAAATACATTAGTTCATGTAAATATTCAGTTCTTAGTTTCGGTATTATCGCAATAATTATTCTGAATATTATACAATATGCAGAGTAATTGAAAATAAGTTAAAACCTGTTTTAATGGATTTTCCAATCTGAAACCTAATTGAGATTTTTAATAAATTGCTAATACAAAGTGGTCCAGAATTATTCACCACTTCCAGAACATATGTATAGTACGTCGAAACGAAAGGGTTCTTCAAGTACACTTCTGAGACTAATTATAAGGGAGAAGAATGTTTTTCCACGCAAAAAATCAAAGTTTTATTCAAACTCTAAAGCCGGGTCCAGATGAGTGTAAACCGAACAGCGAATGCAATAAAATTTGATGAACGATCCAACGAACAGTGTGGACGGTACTCGCATAATACATTCAAATGCAGCGTTCGAGTCCTGATGGAGCAGAAAGTGCGGTGCCTCGAACCATATAAAACTCCCTGTGCTTCATGGTTTTCGCTGTCTGCATTACACCCATCTGGACCCGGCTTAATGCGAACAGCGAATGCCATAAATCACAGGGAGTTTTATGGTTCGAAGCAGCGCTCTTTCTGCTCCGTCAAAACTCGGTTTTCAACTCGAACGATGCATTTGAATGTAGTATTGGAGGCTGAGCTCGAGTGCCGTTCACGCTATTCGCCGAATCGTTTATCAAATTTTATTGCATTCGCTTTTCGGATTAAGCCGGGTCCAGATGAGAACAGCGAATACAATAAATCACATGAAGTTTTATGGTTCGAGGCAGCGCTTTTCCTAATCCATCGGGACTCGCTTTTCAATTCGAACGATGCATTTGAATGTTTATTCGAAGCATATTCGAGTGCCGTCCACACTATTCACCGAATCATTTATCAAATTTTATCAAATGCATTCGCTCCTTGCGTTACACTAATTTGGAGCTGGCTTAAGATACGCAAGGATTATCTCAAATCGTTACACTTCTACAATTCTTCGGGCATACTTTGAAATTGACACTTGTGTTAGCAATAATAAATGAAACTAATGGAAAGCTGCAAGAATACTGTACATTCAAAATTAATGGTGAAAACAATTAATATTTCACAATAACTGTTCTAAATATGAACTCCATAATCAAAACCATTCGATATTCGAAAGTAAGTTTGCATTTGTTCGAAGAGTTGTTCATGAAGAGACCTTATTCAGGATGTACTATCAGATCTGAGAATCAATTTACATAATTCTGGTCACCTTGCATATAAGATTTGCATCTTAATGGTTCAGACGTCATTTTCACTGATTTCAAGTGCGCACAACCTGCTGAGTTCACGTCAATGCTTCTGTTTAAAATTTACTGCTAAAATTTTCATAATATATATTCATTATTTCACAAAAAAATCTAAAAAAGCACTGACGTGAGGTCAGAAGCTAAAGGGTCTTTCAATAAGGACGGGTCGATTTTGACATGAAATAAAAAAGGCCGTGTGTGAGATTTTAACGATTTTTTTTTTTTATTTGAAAGAGCTATATATGCCATTATGTGTGGAAAATCACATCGTTTAAATGTCCGCCGCGGCTTCTCACGGTGGCACGAATTCGAGTTGTCCAATGTGCAACAACTCTGCCGCATAGTTCGGGTTGAATTTCAGCGATAGCCTGAGCTATGTTGACTTCAAGGGCATCGGTCGATTGTGGCTTATTGGTATAGACCTGCGACTTAAGAAAACCCCACAAAAAAAAGTCTAAAGGTGATAAGTCGCAGGATCTCGGTGGCCAATTCACGTCACCTCTGCGAGAGATAACCATGCCCTCAAAGCGTTCATGCAGAAGATCCATGGTGGCATCCGCTGTATGGCTCGTAGCGCCATCCTGCTGGAACCACATGTCGTCTAAGTGTAGATCGTCCAATTTGGGCCAAAAGAAATCGGTGATCATCCTTCTGTACCGTTCGCCTGTGACGGTAATGGCCTCACCAACATCGTTTTCAAAAAAGTACGGACCAATAACACCGCCGGCCCAAAATCCGCACCATACGGTCACTTTTTGTGGATGCATGGCTACTTGGTGAACTTCGTGTGGGTTGTTGTCATCCCATATACGGCAATTCTGCTTGTTCACATAGCCATTCATCCAGAAATGCGCTTCGTCGGAAAAAATGATTTTTCTGCCAAAGTTGGGGTCCTCTGCCAAACACACTGTAGCCCAATCAGCGAACGAACGGCGTTGCCTATGGTCAGTAACTTTGAGCTCCTGAGTGAGTTGAATCTTGTACGGGTGCAGCCCTAAGTCCTGACGCAAAATGCGCCACGTTGATGTTTGTGAAAGACCGAGTTCTTGTGAACGTCGATGAATTGACTGCCTCGGGTTCTCCTGCACACTATCACGGACAGCAGCGATGTTCTCGGCCGATCTGGCGGTCTTTGCACGTACGGGTGTTGGCAGATTGTTTATTGAACCGGTCGATTCGAATTTGGCCACCAAACGTTGGAGAGTCGACTTTGAAGGACCACCTCGTCTGCCGTAAAATGGGCGCAATGCACGTAACGTTTGCACTAACGAACACTCATTTTGGTAATACATTTTTAACATTTGGACGTGTTGCTCAACCGTGTAACTTGCCATGGTGATTTGGCATTACTAACTGAATAAAAAAATATAGGTTAGAAAGACGACGTTAAAACAACATGGCCGCCACAGGCTGCCAACATCGACCCGTCCCTATTGAAAGACCCTTTATTACACACTTGTTCAAATTCTAAATATTAGATCAACACGAAGTTTTGCACCTAGTTGCGTGTTGGTAATCTTCACCTGATTTCGAATTTTCAATCCAATTGCATTTGTTCTTCTTGAGATAATGCGGAAATAAAGCTAAAATTCCAAATAACAACGAAATTTGGCACATTTCTTTTCCTTAGATCTCCGAAATCTCTGTAAGTTAATATCGCATCGAATTGCAATTTGGAACGTTGACTCTAAGGTTTGTGCAAAATCTAATCAATATTTTCAGAGAAAAACAAATTTTTCATCAAGAAATTTTAAAATTATCGAATAAATTTTTTTTTTAATTTGAATTTTTTAACTGGATCCACACGGAATTCTGCTCTTAGTACGCGTTGGTTTTCAGAAACAGTCCACGAAGTTTCAATTTGAGCCAGTCAATACTCCGAATACCCGCTCCCTTTAGGGGGGAAGTTTTAACATTGACGAAGAACAACAATTTTTGGAACATATTTCGCCATTGATGACTGATAGAAATTGAATACATTCGCTCACGTGTTCAAAACATTTCAGTCCTTCAATAAAATCGTCACAATTGAAGGATGTTCATACAACTCCACTCACCTCGTTCCATTTTTGAAAATCGTTTGTATTATTATTTATTTATATTATACCACGAATAAAGGATGATCATTACACCACTAGACAATCACGCAACTATGCCAACGCAATTTTGATCGCATCATTTATGATGAAAATCCACGGGCTTTGAGAAAAGATAAAGTAACAAACGATTATTGTGTCGGGAAATGATAGCGTTGATTAGCTTTCCCTTATTGGTGGAAATCCTCGTGTGGAGAGTGTATTGAAATCATAAATGACTTTGCCTTATTCATCTTCAGTAACACGGCCACACTGTAAACACAGGGTAGGAAGGTTTTTGAATTTAGTCTAGTCATTATGAGAGTGTTTGAAGCAATGTTACATTCCTCATTTCGTTTTAAGTTTCATTCTGTACAAAAAAATTAAATGTTTTTTATTGCATTTTCTAGGGGGTTATTTTTTTTTAATTCTGAATTATATGTTCTGCCTATTTTCACCATTTTTTCTAATTGAATTTCAGAATTACTTGGTTTGACGAGATTTTGGAAAATACTTCACTCTGAAAGTTGATATTTTTTAAATTAGCCCGGAATATTACAATTTCATTACTTTATTCAATAGCTAGTAAATCATGAGTGGTATGAGATATAGGTAACGTATTTTTGAAATGAGGAAACAGATATCTTCACGAAAAATCAATTGTAAAAAATATTTTCTTGTATGTCTTGAAAGCCACTGTCATTTGGATGAAATTAATTTGAAATTCATTAATAACCTTACAACTTTCAAATGATTTTTTATCGGCAAGAATAACGATGATGAGATGTAGATGATTCTTGGTGAATAACCCATGAACTCAATTCTAATTACAAACTTAGAATTCTTGAAGGGGTAAAATAATTCCACAGATATATTCATTTCGAATTTTAATTTTCCAATATTTCCCAAAATACAAATCATTCTCACAATTTCACAAATATGATGGTATTTTTTGTGGTTTCAGATTGTCAATAAATTCGAAAATTATTTACATAGGCATTACGCTTCTCATTGAAATTTTGTGGAACCCACCGTTTGAAATATTAATAAGGTTTGTGATGTGATGACTAGGCACCATTAAATTTCAACATAGAGGAACCAAGAATAATCAGCTCAAATAAACTAAATATATTAATGAATAAGTACGCAACATTTGAAACATCATATTCCAATTTTTACGCGCTTGTTCTGTGGAACAGCGCGTTATCATTTCGTCACGATGTCTGTAATTTTCGAATTTTGAGCCGAAATTGGTCTCAAACAACTAGGTTGGACTCTCTGATGAAGAATTCGTGGTCAAAATTGATTCTTTCCGTCCGGCCGTGTGCGCTGTAACTCTGGAAAGAAAGGATCTAGAGTCTTGAAATTTTCAGGTTAGATTAAGAACCCGAATATTTCGGTTGAGTTCGTTAATGGGCCAAATCTACCGAATGGTTTTTGTGCTACAGCCATTTGAAATTTTGATTTCTCAATAACTCTAAAAATATTTATATGATCGAAATGAAACTTGGTTGGAAGATGAACAGTGTCAATAGGAAGAATTATCCATGGAAAAATTCGAAAAAAAATATTTTTTTCTGAAAATTTCCATATTTCATTAAAATTACCAAGTCACCATTTCGCAATGTAAACAAGCGCGTAAAAGCTGCTGATTTCACGTCAGTGCTTTTCTAGATTTTTAGTTCTATTCTCAATCCTAGACAATTTTTGCGAGCGTTAGAATTCGTATCAATACGATTAAATTAATTGTATATGGAGATAAGATAGGAAATTTCCTGGATATTACAAAACTAATTGTATATCGAAATTATCAAGCAGCGAATCTGACCTAGTCAGGTAAATCAAACAATACCTACTCTTGCTTCTCAGATACAAAAACAAATTATTAGTTACGTTCATCCAATATAGTCTGGTTTGAGAAGTTCCGTTCAAAGTACATATGAATAGTGAGTAGCTTAAGGTTTTCCTTCTCTCTCGAAACGGTGGAGCAATTTCATTTCATTCATATTTAGATTATTCAGACAACTGATAAAGAAGCGGAAAAATTGAAATTTATTCAAGCATCACTGTCACCAAACACTTTTAAAAGCATCTCTTGGATTTTTCGAAATATTTCCAACCATAAATTTCTCAAGGCTAAAATAAAATTACAAACAGTCGTAGCACATGCTGCTCACTTAACCAAAACTGTAATCTGACATCTCATTGATCCAGTGACATCTGTCTATTGCATAGTGGAAATTTACTTCGTGTAACATTCAAGAAATCTTCTTGCAATCCAACAGTTGAGGAATTAAACAACAACAAACTGAAGTATGATTTATCAATATTTTTCTCATTTGCATATGATTGTCGTGACACGATTCGTATTTGTCTTGTTTAATTTATATTTCTAGATCTTCTTTAGTTCATATGATTATAATCCCTAACACCAGGTATATTCTATCAAACAGTCCGTTACTTCATAAATACTGGAATAAATCTTAGGAAATGCAAAATACTAAAAGTACTTTTATATGAACGCAGTATGTTTTGCTGGTTAGCTCTGTTTAGCGGATTCTCATCGGAAATTATATTGATGAATTCTGGTTTGTGGGAATGATACTTTCCTTTTGTAGAATGATTTTTTTTTCTTATACGAGATTTATTTTTCTTTATTATGCATCCTTGAAATATCTTTGAATAAATATAAAATAAACATATATAACTTATGAAATAAATAAGAGTAAAATTATTTAAAAATGATGGAATAGCATTCATTATATTCCATACTTGGGTCTGTGTTCGTTATGTGAGATTCTCGGATTCCTGAAAATATAAACAAATTGCAATTAATAACTCGTTCAGACAACACTAGCGATACGAAGAATCAGACTGGAAAGTATTGATTTCGTAGCTTCCCCATATATCCCAAACATTTAATAATGAAAATTCAAAAAAATGATTAACCTCTTCTTCATCTCCCTCTTCTTCTTCTTCTTCGTCATTACTGTATAATTGTGCTGATTCTCCAGTGATTAGGGGACATTTTTCGCCTCGAAAGAGATAAATAGAACTATCTGCCTCCAACTGGACAAACCTGTATCTTGAAGCCATCTCCAGGAAAATCAACATGTCAGCAATTATGAGAATCGCAAATAGAAAAAATTCGTGTGCCTGAAAAATAACTATTTAACAACCCCCGTTATTTTCACTTGCTTATTCGAAAGAGAATTATAATTGTACATCGATAAGAGCTTATTTAAAGAGGATTTTGTACCATGAAAAAGAATTATAAGTGGTCATCTTTTCTCTTTATTAGGATATACATCATGAAGTGCCAAATAATTTTTTTTTTGTAAATTTTATTGTTCTTCTTTTCCTTACTTTCGGATGATAAATGTTCTCTCAGATTTTTTTTCACTTTTGTAGTAGAAAAGGAAGAAGGTGTCTTGATATCGTTATGTAAACTCACCTGGCTCCGAAACAAATTGGCCTGAGTGATTATTATGACAAAAAAATTGCCTACAGCCACACTCAAGTACCAGCCTGCAATAGTCACAGTTTTCATTGATTTTGGAGCCTAAAATTCAGAAGATTAAATGGAATTAAGTTAAAATATTAATCATTGAATTGAACATCAACCTTTTTCAGTTCACATTCATATAGTTTTTCATCTTTTCTTCTAATATAGGATCGTTATGAGCGACTTCAGACTCATTGTTGTATTTCTCAATATGATTATAAATTTATTCGTTGAACTCTCATTGTATAATTGCATAATTGCCAAAGTGGGTCGATGAATGATTCACAAAAATAAGCAAAATCGGAAAGTTATTCTTTATAAGTAGTAGAATCTTGGCAATATTGGACTTATTTTTGGGGAAGATGAATCAAACCCAATTGAATTTCGTCGATGTTTCGGGCATTTATTGTTCAATATTCACATACAAAACAACGAAACGTCGGTGAAATTCAATTGGGTTTGATTCATCTTCCCCAAAAATAAGTCCAATATTGCCAAGATTCTACTACTTATTATTAGAAATGGACATGTACAATCCCACTAGTTATTTTTTATGTTATTCTTTTTGATAGTGTTAACTATCATGCACGATGAATTAAGTTACATTCAGAAAAAGAATAATCGTGGTTCATGACTATTGAAACTATTATCATTACCTGCATAAACGCAAATTCCAATCCAGCGATAGCGAAAAATATTTCAGCCACAGAAATGAAGAAATATTGAGGTATCAACCACATTATATTGACTGTATTTGGAGCTGCCATCGGATATACGTGAAAAAACTAGAAAAAAAATTTATAAGACCTTATCAGAGCACATATATTTACGCATAGAAGAAAATAAATATTTTGCAATTTACGTTATATCACTTACCTCAATTTTACCTTTGTTCTCTCGAATAACCAAAGCATATATACCACCGAAATCCAAGTGAATCTTCTGTATTGTAAGCTCTGAGATCTCGTTGCTATTAATCGTACAATCGTAACTGAAAATTCAAGTAATTCAAAATTTTGCATGCTTCACAGATTCACCCAAATGTAAGAATTTCAGGATTTCGTCACAAAAATGGTGCACAGAGAAAGGAATCGTGCCCATATTCAGTTATCTCCGTCTGTCTGGCGGTAAAGCAATATTTTTCGATAAAAGAGCCACGAAGTCTTGTCTTGAGCTCTAACAAGTTTGAAGTTATTCAAAGATTAAATTTGTAAATGGGCAAAATTTGCGGAGATACTGTCGCCTTAAATTATTTCTCAGTAATGGGGTTTTTTCCTTTAAACGAAAATACAGTAATTTTCATGAAAAACCTTTAGAACATTACATTTCAAACATATAATTTCAATATTATTAGAAAACAGAGATAGCTATACTTCGATCTGATTAGAGTAGAAGACAACGACCAAGGAATAGAAAAAGAAGAGCACAGACTGTCATATTACTGACAAATCGCAAACTGAAATTATTTGGTTATATTAACAAAGAACACGTGTGTACCACAGAATTGGAATAAATATTTCTTTATTCTATAGCAGAAAAAGCTATTCTACTAAACACCTTTGTCACTTCGTGCATGCTTGGCAAATCCCAAACCCCAATTTTGAAATCTGATTTTAAATACTTTCTGAATGTAATTTAGGAAATGGTGAATCAAAGCCATAATAATTATGTTCAAATTTGCATTTGCATTTGCAGTAATAACCCAAATTCAGGAAAAACCCCCATACAAAAACTACTGATCTGATTGAACGAATTAGATGCTAAATAAAAGCATAAAGTTCTATGCCTCGTCCGATTAGACGAATAGATTTTTTTGTATGGAAGCCAGGTATAACTGAGCAGGATCAGTACTTGAATGGATGTCTGCTCTGTAGATGTACAGTAAATAACTTTTGAAAGGAATAACTCTTAGACTAAAAATTTTCTGATGAGATTTGAGGCGTGCCTAGCAGATAAACATTGGTGTGAAAACTCATGACCACAAGTCGAAGCTTTTCTCAAATTTCATACGGATTAAAAGCAAATACTTATATGCTCGTAAATTACGGCTTCGCATATTTCGGCAACGCAGCCAATTCCTTAATAATATCTCAAGGTCAGGCACCTGCCCACGATCTGCATGCTTCAACGTTGCCAATAGCCACGAGAAATATTAGAATTCGGAAAAGTTTCTACGTTAATAGGAAAAACCGGAGTGACTTTCTGCAGCCTTCAGTGATTATTTTTTGAAATTTATTTTTCGGAAGGTATTTAATTCTTCAGTGAGAATGCGCAATGTCAGTTATTTTAAAAATTCCTGAATATAAAAGTGGCAACATTGCGCATTCTTACAATTTCATTCAACCATTTGCACCCAAAACATATAGGAGGTATTTGTTTGCTCTTAAGATACAATCATTTTCCGCTGTTGAAAATCTCACTCACTCTCCGTCTGGAAGTTCCATATAGGCCGATGTTGCCAGGTAAATGTTCTTAGACCTCTGCACGAAATACACGTCTTGAAAGCCATCCTTATTTTTTAGGCTTATTGTGACATTATGAAGGAGTTTACTCGTTTTTATGTAAGCGATCCTGAAATCAGTTCAATGTCAAATGAAATTCTTCCTCATTTTATCTCAGGTTTCGATCAGTTTCTTGCATCTCGAACCTTGAAAGATTTTAATGTATTTAATGAAGTGGGTCCCTTACATATAACTATAATTTTTGTTTGTTTTTCTCTATTTATTTCGATGTAAGATCATAATGAATGCTGTCACATACCCTCACAATTAGCGAATTTCTAATTATTCGGTATTGAAAATGGTCAATTCGAGACGCAAGTTCAAAATGCGATAAAAACAATTCTTCTTCGTCACACGTCATAGCACGAATTTGCGATCGATGCAGTCGACGCTGTCCAATGGCTTGATAGAGTGGAAGGTACACGAAAAGAGAGAGAGTGGATATAACATGATACGTCACGGAATGACGTGAAGTTTCGGGCGTTTGAATAGCCAATATGTGGAACTAAATTCAAAAGATCGTTGTCTTGTTTAAAATTAGAATTTCTTACATTGATTGAATTCTTTCAGTATTCTTATGGATGCAATAATCCATTCCAATAAAAAAATCGATGCAAGAAACCTATCACCAAAAGAAAAACGTTTTCAAGAGTAAAGGAAACTCACCTCACTCTAGCTCTTCCATTCAAAGACTTTTTAAAATCAATAGGGTCTGTTTGGAATATTTCTATCTTATTCTTCCCTCCCACGCCAATAATCACAGTTTCAACCTGAAATATCAGGTAACTTTATAGTTTCCAGAGGATCAAACTAATCCAGAAATGTCCACCTACCTGATCTTCAACTGGACTCATAGTCATCTGGAAATAATGTTTCCTGAAAATCAAGTCCCCGCAAACCTTCGGAGCCTGCACAGATATCTTATAGCTGGGGTGCTCGTGTGCGGGTAAATTCTTGAACGACCTCAATTCGCCAGATTCCATCTCCAACATCCTCCCGAAAGAGTTGAGCACTTTGAGCTTGCACGGTAGGGTGTTCACGACGAACATAGATGCGTGTCTCTTATCCGGCAGCTCTGGATAGGTGTTCTCGAGCACTGTTTCCAGAATACCAGCGGAGAAGAAGGCGAAGCTAGCAGCTACCCCGCCGATGGCCATGCGGTTCAAGTTGTTCTTCAAGATGGGACAGGTGGCGAAGAGAGGCTTGAAAACGGCGTCGAAGATGGGGATCATCAGCAGGACCATGGCTGGGTTAACTACTTGCATCTGATCTGGAACTATTTCTAGCCCCAGGATCTTTCCATTCATGTGAGAAGCCTTCAATTGAAATATAGGATCATAGAAAATGAAATCATTCCCTCATGAATGAGAACTTTCACTTTCTCTGTAGTCCGACATTCTTTAAACGCATTGGTTCATGCCTTTTTTTGTGCTTAGGGACGTGAGCTGCCCAAAAAGCTTTCAGAGTTGACACAACAGACTTTCTCCTTCAATATTGGAGTCAGCCTTGCCGTTCTGTGTATAACTTTATCTATATAGGGGGAATTAGCCTTGTTTCTCTAAAATTTTCATCATATTTTTCTCACAAATTTGAGGGACACTAAAGCAGTTCATATCTATTTTCCAAGAGTTGTACCTTTCGTTTAATCAGTGGATAGAAGATAAAGACGATAGAGGC
Organism: Myrrha octodecimguttata; assembly: GCA_958510865.1. Taxonomy (NCBI): domain Eukaryota; kingdom Metazoa; phylum Arthropoda; class Insecta; order Coleoptera; family Coccinellidae; genus Myrrha; species Myrrha octodecimguttata. The sequence continues at coordinate 83,277,477 of OY294056.1, forward strand.
TATGAGACCGTATGAATGATCATGGATAGGGAAGGAAGATGAAGGATCTGTTATCCTCTATCTTGTCATTCCTGGTCATTCTGGAGTGCTTGGTAACGACGAAATGGCTGATCAGCTAGCAAGGGAGGAGGGATTAGCCCCCTTCATTGGCCCTGAGCCATTCTGCGGCTTCCAATCAAGCCACCAAGCAATGACGGTTGAAGAATGGGAACAAAAGAGGAAGGTCAGATCCTGGCGAATGATCGAAGGACAGAGACATTCCTCTCGTACTCAACGAGCTGGACTAAAAAAGCTCTCTCACTTAGTAAATTGAAACTGAGAGAACTGACAGGCATACTCTCTGGACACTGTCCTGTGAATTATCATCTTCGGAACATGGGAAAGGTTCTTGATGATACCTATCGCTTCTGCCAAAAAGCCACTCAGACAGCGGAACACCTACTATGCAAATGTGAAGCTGTCCTCGGGAGAAGGCTGCGGCATCTTGGCTCCTGTTTCTTAAAACCAGAACAAGTAATGGGTGTAGCACCCAGGCCTTGCTACCTGACTGGTAAACAGCGCGGGGTTGCACAATAGATCTTTAGGTCAAGGTGTTAGCGAGGTTAAGCATAGCCTTATCGCCCCTCCTCTAATCTAATATGATCTAATCCTCTATCTTCTTCTATCTACTTGAGGGTTAGATCACGAAGTCTCTGTCTGAACGGATTCGTCTTTTTTTACATATTCGAAGGAAAAACGCAGTCAATGTCCAAATGCCTATGGTTTTGCGAAGAATATGCAAGGCTGTCACATCAAGGAGAAAGGCATGAAATTGGGGACCCTATTCTTGAATGCGATGGAATGAACGTTCTCTATCATTCGATCAAAAATGCACCTCGTTTCCTTGACAACAGCGTCGACATGCCTATTTTCTCCCTTCCCCGATTCAAGAATAGGGACCCAGGTGTATTCCTACCTCTCAACGTATAATGTAATTTGCTTACCTGAAAGGTCCATCTAGAGCCCTGTTGGTCAAAAAGCGACCAGAACAGCGGTACTGGTAAAAATAAAAAAAGCACCGAGAATACAATTTTCATGTCTTCTATCAGTTTCTTGTTGTATTTGTCCTGAGCATAGTCTAACCAATGATCATGCTTCTTAGACTTGGCGGTTATCCGTTTCACTAAAGCATACTTCAGATTTCATAAACAGGGGTGTATCAGTATTGTACAAAACTTACCGAGGCGCATTTCATGAAGTTCAGCATGACATTATCCTTTGGATTCTTCAACCTGTACCATGGTTTCCCGATTATGAACAAAACTGAAATCAGATTTTCAAATATACGAAATATTAACATTGAAATGCATTATTTAAAACTACGCAAGGCACGACATATTAAGACCGAGTCCGAATGCGGATTTCGAAAGCAGGCACGAATACAAAAAAACATACAAATGTGTAAAGCAAAAAGGGGGAATCCCCAAACAACCGCAAGATCAAAGAAAGTTGAAATGTTCGTTGAGACGCTCGATCCGATCCGACTAGAGTCGGTTCCTTGACGCCAGTCAGAGAGATTCACCGTCCAGTTTTCAAATTATCTCGGGGTTACATCTAAAATCCCAGTTCTGTTGATTGTGATGCTGGCCTGTTCTGTAATCGTTTGAGAGCAATTTCCTCTGAAAATCCGTGTGAAAAAACATTCTGTGGAGAATAATGGTGCCTTGAACCTGATACAAACGCGCCAAATGTTTAATATATCTAGAAAAACTGGATTTATGATAAGATGCTTACCCATTGAAAGCAACATTAGAGCAGCTGGAAATCCAAAACCTAGGGGATAGCAAGTATCTTCCCCAAAACAGGTAACATTTTTCCTCAAAATAGGTGTTATTATCATTCCCATGAAACCTCCCAAATTTATGCTGAAATAAAACAGGGAGAAAAAATGTTGAAGTTCTTCGCATTGGTCTGGTAAGTAGAACTGGTCTCCACCAAAAGCTGCGACACATGGTTTTACTCCACCTGTTCCTAGAGCAATCAGGAATAGTCCAAACGGAGTAAGAAATCTAAAAATCAAAATTTTAAAAATATCCAGGACCACAGTTATTGTTCAATAAGCGAAGCTGTTGGTATGTTTCTGGGAATGTTTGGTACTAGCAATGAGAATGAGAATGTTCAAACTTGCAACTCCTAACATAAAATAATTTACTACACAAACATTTTCAGAATTATCTACCTAAGTCAGAGGAGGGTTAATTTCTTGCCCAGAATTAATTTGGCAACAAAGTCTCATTTGAAAATTTCCTTTAAGTGATTTTCAAAAATCGGATGTTTGTCCTTCAAGTCGAAATTTTAAATTATCTTTGGAAACGCTTCCCATGAGAAATTCTTCCTTTACAGTGGGCATCAGCCATTGCATTGATTGTTTGAACGTGTTTTTATCCAAATGTTGGTATTTTTCGAATTTGTTCCCGAAACTGGTTTCAAACGTTTAGGTTGGACTCACTGATGACGAATGCGATGTCTAAATCGGTCGAAAATTTCAGGGTAGGTAAAAGACATTTGAATTTTCGAGATTTTCTTCAAAATCTACTGAAGCAATCAGATTGCAACATGGCAATTAGTTGTATCATTCGTGACACTGCAGGATTTCAAGATGATCATGTCATAAGAACGATTCGAAAAAAAATAAAATGTTTTTTCGAATATTCTATTCTTTGCAATCCTCTTATCACATTATCCTCACGAAATTCTGCATGAACGTTCAAGCTTTCATTTTTCAATTAAATACTGGATTTCAAGTCGACCCAATCTGTATTTATATAAAAGAATCTTGTGAAAATAAAATTTTATATGCAGATTGGCTCGAATTGAAATCTAGGACTTGATGGAAAAATGATAGCTTCAAGGTTCATGCAGAATTTCATGAAGGCAATAGGAAGAGAAGATCGTCAAATAATTTATCAGGAAGAAAAACTGCGTTTGGCGGGATGGCTAAGTGACTGCTTTGGCAGCAAATTGAACAAGCGCGTCAGTGTTTTTCTATAATTTTTTTAATATTTTCCTACATATATATGAATATCTTATCAATGTTTCCTTTCTATACTCACATTTTCGATAGTTCCATCGTAGAAACTGAAGCCCCACACATGAAAAAATTTCCAATAAGATATATTAGGGAAAAATAGAGTATCGTTCTAGAAAATAATGATGTGAAAAAAATTATAAATCATAATTTTCCTCAATCGTAACCTATATTTTCCTATGAAACTATCAGCGCAAATTGCTCCCAGAGAAGGTATTATATAACATCCCATTATAAAAACATGGTATACGATAGTTGATGCATTCTCACTCAGCATAAGTTCATTCCTCAAGTAAATAGATAAAATAGCTGGAAAACATGGATTTAATTGAAATAAAGAAAGCAGGATTCGGTAAATATTTTTGCATATCGCATGCTTCCTTTTATATCATTACTCACTCCTCAATCCGCAAAATGAGAACCTCTCGCAGAATTCATTAGCCACAATACAAATAATTGAAATCTGCACTTTAAATACTCTCTGAAAAAATTGAATTGAGTGAAAATTTCTTTAAGGATAAAATTCTTCGAGAATACCTTCATTCTCACTGTTGGATGACTTTCAGTTGAAACTATTGATGTCAATCTGGCATCAAAGATCTATGCAAAAACGTTGATCAGACAGTAAATGCCAAAATCATACGTTTCAAGATCAGACTACTTTTCATCTGCTTGAAATTTGGAAAAATGGAATTAGATTTTATGTTAGCTTCGTTGCTATTTTGAGATTGCGTTCCGCAAATTCATGCAAAGTTGCGTAAGTATTGTAGAATTTTGAAATGTTTATAGAAGAAACTTATTCTCAGAAATCGCTTAGATTTTGAATGAACTCTCAGTCCGTCATTTTTCAACCAATGGGGACATTTCAATGCAATATACGACTTCGGCTCAAGTTGCCAACCCACAATTTTCTTCACAAATTTGCTATCACTGGAAAACGGGAATTTCAGGACAAATTGGACATGATAAGATTCGAGTTATTGCTAAATATCAGTAAAAGATGTCTCGGCTCCTCAAACAAGATAATTTCTTCGAAATATAGGTTTTTGTTGGGCTGAAATTTAAGTTGGGATTACTGATTTCATGTTAATAGTGTCAAGTTTATAAAGGATATGTTCCGCAAATCAACTTGGTTATTATTATATTTATGGTTGACCTTGATTTCTTGCTGCTAGATATTTGTATTGAAAGGACAGGAAGGTTCGATAAATAACAAAACAAACTCAATTAATATTTTCATATAAAAGTTATTCATCATAATAACTTTTAAGTTAAATACCACTTAAAACTAAACACTCAACATGGGTTACTTTATTGAATAATTTCAGATATTTATATATCCGTGGAAAATGTATATAAAATTTCTTACACTTATCCTTACATCTATCAAGACTCGTAGTTTCATTACACCTATCACAGCTCATTCAAATAAGGAAATTCATTAATCACTTAAACATATTCGATTATGATAACTACACTTTGGCATCGCAAATTTTGAAAAAACATTCTGAAACTTGAAGAAACAATACTTTCACGTTAGCTCCTCATGTGAATGAAAATATGAAATATTTATTCATTGTGTGTAAAATTTGCAATGATATTTAAATTTAATCTTGTTCGTTCTGCCCAAATGCTTGTAATTTTCGAATTTCCTCCCGAAAATGGTATCAAACGACTAGGTTGGACTCACTGATCCGATGTCAAAAACGATTCTGTCCGGCCGCCCGTTGCCACTTCAATATGAAACTCACAACTTTTCGCAGAATGTCATATTGGTCGTTTCATCACTGAATTTTTCTTTACTTTCGAAAATTTTCCATTTTGTTGAAAAAGTTTTTTCGGAAATTATCCATCAGATTTCAATGATTTTCGGCACAGACCTTGGAGTGAATATTTCACAACAGTGTTCAAAATTTCACTCTGATCTGATTTTGATATTCAGGGATATTGGGAAAATAGTATTTTATGTGAAATTTCGTATTTTTTTTCACGATATGCATGTAATTTCCGAAATATATCGAAAAATAAACTCATATGCAATTATGGGTAATGCCAAATTGTAGATCATATCGATGCACAAAATGAATTTAATATGGTTGAAAATAAAAATTGTCTACGAGCCAAAATGAAATAGCACCATTCATGGACATAATGTTTCAAAGATAAAGGCAACACTACAACAACATTATTGAAACAAAATAGAAATCACATAAAAGAATCAATATTTATCAGCAATATATTGTTACAATTTTTTATTGTATGATTTCCGCAAGAGTGATCAACCTAAAGTTTTCAATATTGAAAGATGATACGAAAAATGCAAGGTAAGAAAATTATTTAAGGTGGATAAAAAGGAAGGAGAATTTTTTTTGGTTTTTGGTCCTTGGATTTTCATTCTTCAGTAATATACATTTATATCAGTAAAATACAATAGCAGTGCTTTCGAATTTTTCAGTGGGCAAATTATTGTGGAAATTCCAATTTCTACTAAATTATCCATTCAGGACAACAGCGTTTTTCAGTCCGATTCATTCCATTTTTCCGAAATTTAAGACCTAGAACGGGTTAAATATGTTGTGAAATTGTTTTAGTGTAAATCATGATGTTCTCATAATGTTGTGCCGTTTTTAAATGAGGAGAAATTGAGTTAAAAGGAGCATAACACATATAACATTTAAAAATACCTACATAGAACTATGTGATATTCCGAAAAAGAAAAACTTCTATTAATTCGAAAAATAATCGTTTGATTAGGTCCATATTATGTTTATGGGATTTGCACAAAACGATGAGGGATATTTTGTACAAAATAAAGACTCCTAGAAAATATCTATACCTGACAGTAAAGGAGACAAATAGTTTGTTTTTATCAGGAATCAGATTTAAGATATGAAGACAAACATTTTATTGGCGTAGAAATTTTTCCACTGACTATACATAGTGGTGATAGGTAGACACATAAGTATGATTGGATAGAGATAGAGTTTCATTAGAGAATATAGGAAGTTGCTCAATGGGTCATTTCTACATCCAAAGCATAGGATACCAAAATTTGTTTAAATTCGATCTTGATTATAGGATTATAAAGACGACATGTGATCACATAACTTTATTTTCATTCCTTCTCTGTCCTAGAAGACCTTCTCAATAAATATATTTTCTCATCTCATCAACAACAAAGCCGGATCCAAAAATATTATCATTCGTACCACAAAATTATTTTTTTTGATAAAAAAATAATATCAAGCTTAGCTCTATTATACTTTCTACAGAATCATTGGGATTTCTGTACAATGGCAATGTGAGAGTTTCGGAATGGGATAAATTCATTATTTTCGATTCTAGTGGTGTGAATTGAAACCACCTCTATAACATCGCCAATAGTATTCGTGAGTGCCAGCTGTGACATAGTTTGTTTACTGGCTGTCTACTTATGCACTCAAGAGTGCCTGAAAACAGCTCATATACAGGGTGAGTCTTCAAGTTGTGCATTAATTCGAACCATTGATTCCTCTAATCAAATAAAACACTTTTTTCATTTCCTATATTTTCGGGTTTGGCTCAGGTAAAAAGTTATAAGCATTCAAATATTTCTGAATGTGCTAATGCACTCCCTCACTTCGTTTTCAAGTTCAACACAGATATGTCTTACAGTGATATATATTGCAGAATTACAAATCCATCGCTTTGAATTCAAAGAAAAATGATAGGAAAAACTCATTAACATCCTTGATTCTAGAGAATTCACTTCACTTGACCATTGGAACATGAATCTTCGACCGTATATCTAGTGAATGCCACCATAAGACTTTCATTCTTGCCCATTCTCATGTTGAAAATTCCAAAACTATCCCTATTTTCATCAAATTCAAAAATAGGCGGTTTCGGAAACTTGATCGGATTAACACGGGTAACTTACCCGGATCACTCAAATGACAGATGTTGAATGCTCTATCTGTCATTTGTGTGACCCGGGTAAGTTACCCGTGTTAATCCGATCAAGTTTCCAAAACCGCCTAATGACTTAGATGAAATCACTCAATTAGTATAAACCATAGAACTCTATATAACTACCTGGAAAGGACCCGACCGTTCTTCAACTATGCTTAAAGCGTAACAAGGGGCAACGAAACAAAGATAGCGCTAATTACGGTAACCTCTCCTTGTCACACCCATTGAAGTAAATGGTGTTTTACGGTTCAAATTTGGTTTTACTTGGAAATTCAGGTAGTTTGGGTATTACATCCTTTAGAAAGTGCAATATTTTGGAAAATGAATATCTATTTTTCTCTGATATGTTATTAATTACTTTCTCTGCCTTCATCGCGTGTGGTTCAAAAAGTGAAGAATTATGTTGGGGTGAGCTGTGCATTGATGATTGACGATAGTTTCATCATTATTACAATAAATTTAAATAATAGGAACATAGGAAAATACTTCTCGAAAAGCACTGAGTTGAAGTCAGGAAAATTTAAGCGCTGGTTAAAATTCATTGTCAATGCGAAATTTGACATACCTTTTTCCGATATTTTTGGAAATGTGTGTCGAATCGAGCTGAAATTTCGAACATTTCTGTTCAGATTCGACTTCAAGGTCTGCGCCAAGTTTCATCGAAATCTCATTGATAGTTTCCGAAAAAAATATTTTTTAAACGATTCTTCATGCAATCAGTTAGCAAGTATAATTCTATCTGATCGCATCAGTACTTCTTGAGATCGGAGGAACTAAAATAATATATTTGAAATGGATATAACTTTGTAATTATAAGGTGAATTTTGCCCATTAACGAACTTATTTTGAATTTTTCAAGTCGCTACAGCTTTTCTCGGTAGTAAGTTATCGTGGCAACTGGCGGCTGAATAGAATTCAATTTGACATTAAGTTGAAATTTCACTTGAACATGTGCGATCTTCTACATTCCTGCCTTCTTCACGAATTAGTCAGAAAAAAATTCAGGTTCTCCTAATTTGAAATGAAAAATTAAAAAGATTTAGAATAAATGCGACAGAGTTCCCTTTACTGCAATGAGGAAGAAAGAGATAGATACCCGTCCACTTCGCGGGTTGCATAAGCAATGAATTGGCTTTACTTGTCGCTCAAAACGGGTCCCTTCCAGGTATATATTATAGAGTTCATTGGTATAAACACAATATATTTTCTATGGTACACAATAAACAACTCTATGAATTCTATGGGAAGTCTGGTCCATAGACATGCAGACATACCATCCATGTCTGTGGTCTGGTCAAGACATGGATAAATTTTTGGAATGTTTATCAGAGTGTAAATCTTAAAGACTCACCCTGTATATACATACAGCCAGACTACAATTCATAGCTGTCTTCTGACCTGGTACCGAAGACAAACCAGATAAATCATTCGCGTCAATTACTTAGGAAGTCCATGTGCACGTGTTAATGACCGTGAATCTAGCGTGACCGTATACTACAAGCATTTTGGGGTACGTCGGGGTGCCAATCTCGTTGCAGTTGGGAATACGCGATTCGAGGTCGGCAGTTAGTGAAGCCTGCAAACGGTGGAGTGATTGGTCTTGATGGTCTGTGCTGGTAATGCCATTATACCATGAAGTAACTGACTAGAGGCAACGAAGGGACGCGATTCAAGGTCGGCAGTTAATGAAGCCTGCAAACGGTGGAGTGATTGGTCTTGATGGTCTGTGCTGGTAATGCCATTATACCATGAAGTAACTGACTAGAGGCAACGAAGGGACTCTGCTGTGGGTGTCAGGGCACTGCAGTCAGCAGTACTTAACGAAATAGAAAGGTGGGGCTACATAACAGAATACCCATCTGGAGACATACTCTAGGACTAGCACAAGCCAAATTAGACTTGGAATTATCTCCATCCTATACCAGAAAGCTCCTGTAGCTGCCACCATAGGTAAGCTTCGTGTCAGTATAAAAACCTCTCGTGCCACCTGGTCAAGTCATGCAGGCTCTGTGGATAGAAACCGTAAACAGCCAAACATAGAGTATGCAAATGTCCAGAGCTGGTTAGCCCAAGGACTTAACATATGTGCAAGCCAGTTGTAAATCCTCAGCTAAGGCTTCTGAGGAAGTCATCCAGATTCGAGAACATCATCGACGATGTCCTTAGGAAGGAATAGGCAGGGTAATATAACAAAATATCTTAGTATCGGTTGCAGTTCTGAATTGAAACGATAATGAAATCATACTGAACTAAATTCTGGGCAAGAATAGACAGTAAATAGAAGACAGAAAAAAATGAGCGGCAAGAAGTGAAGACATTTTCTGAAAATGAGTCAAAAGAATTATTGGTCGATGGAAATTTTCACCGGCGTTCTTGAGAGCATACAATCCCCGAATATCGTTTCCTTTTAAGGTTACAATGTATTTTTTGGGTGAAATTTTTTCAATCAAATGATTCTGATCTGAATGGCGAATATAGACTCTTTTTTTAATTTTAAGTTTTTATATAGATCGAAAAATATTCCTTCATTTGCATGTAAGAACTGCAGTTACATGAGGTTTATTCGTTGTACCTACATGAACTACACTAATTACACTTACTCCACTGATTCTGTTCGGTGTGTTTTGTTGTTTTGTTGTTCGTTGCGGAAATATTGGCAGTAAGTGTAGTCACAGATTACGTGTGCAGTGCATAGAGTGAGGTTATCTTCTGTAATGGTTATGCTTAGAAGATCTTCTGTGCATCATATCGTAATTTGAAGTGGAATTTTTGTCCGTGATGACTTCATGACAAATATACATCACCTCAAAGTGGTAGCGAAAACAAAAGAAGCATAGAATTCTGTCATCTTGGGTTTGCGAAAAATCATCTATCATATATTTGTTGTCTGCGAGAATCATAGAACAGATTGAACTACACTAACTCCACGCATTCAGTTATCTGTGACTACACTCAGCTGCACTGAGAATTGGAAGTCAGTGGAGTTGATGTAGTTAGTGTAGTTCATGCAGGTACAACGAACGAACCTAAGCTGTAGCCATTGAACATTGTCAAAATGTATCGTAGTAGAGCGTAGTTTCAGTTTGAGAAATAAAATTCTGTGTAATTTTTCTCAGTTGATCTGTGAACTCCTTACGTTGTCCTAGCATAGCAAAAAGACTTGGACCTAAATCCATATAGCTTTGATGGAAGATCTATTGTTTTCTCATCATAACTCATAAATGTCTCCACCATTCTGTCGAGAGGTGCCTCTCTTCAATTGGGCATCCCTGCCCCGCTGGGGGCTACAATACATATTATAGCCCGGAATAATGTGTACCCTCACATCTCCTGAAGGTCTAATGCCTTCAGGTCTGTGTCTCCTGGAAAACGAAACGGTTGTCTTGCAGCAACAATAATGGAAGAGTTTCACGTAAGCTCCTCTAAAATGTCTATTAGAAATGCAATATATTATACTATTTATGCAAGACTTACTAATGCCTAACCACGCAAAATTATAAAAAATTCTATTAGGAATTCTATTCACTGTGCCTACGGCTAAAACTACTCCAAACGGTAACCAAAACACTACGAAAAATATGAAACTGTATAAGTTAGTAAGCATAAGAGAATGGTCCCACTTCAAAGTTACGGGAATTTTATGGTTAGGTCTATCGATTCTGATACTCTTCATTTTTATGTAGGTTGTTAAGAAATAATACATAGACAAAAAAACTGGAAGGAACACAAACACTACGGCAACTGTTATCTGGTAAGGAATAAGTCCAGGTGTTTTTCTTGTACAGTAGTCGAAAGACAGTCTCGGGGCAAACTGCAATCCCGATGTTAAACTACTCATACTCCAAAATACTACTAGAAGCATTGTTATTTTACCGGAAGTGAGTTTCGCGTTGGTTTCCGGTGAGCAACAAAGACGAAGATAGTTTTCACCAGCGGCTGCTGCGTTCGACATCACGCTGACTAGGAAGCACAGGGCTGCAAGGAACCATTGGAAGCGGCAAACGTCTAGATTATCTTGAATTCCTGCTAATATAACAACAGCAGATGCGGGCACCACCAAACCAGAAACCATGAAATCTGCTAGAGCTATATTGACCACGAATGTGTTTCCTGAAAGAAGGTTCAAAGAATAAGGAGATGAAAAAAATCAAGCCTGTAATGGATTTTTTTGTAATACGCGAAACCGCCGAAAGAAAATATTCTATAGGCTGTTTGATAGAACTATCGTCCTTACTCCTTCATTTTCAGGACTTACCTTCCCCCAATCAATAATTTATTCAATAATTATATATAAAACTAGTATAGAGTTCCTTGAATTTACTGTTTCGACATATACATTGAGCCGGAATAAGTGCAAAAGAGCCAGCATGAGATAGATACCGGCTCGGTTGACTAGAGTTGCGAAATGGCGCAAGTGCCAGAATCGATCTCCTAGGCGTCTATTTTGGGAATTGTTTGAAAATATTTGGAACCGTTTACAATTGATAATACATGACCTATTTTTCAGTTTCATCGCTCCACTTCCAGTTCTTAAGTAGAAATTAAGTCAGAACTTCCTCATTTTCGAGATGAAGCTTGCCGCAATTAATACTTCATTTGATAAGAAGGATTAACCATTTAAATCATTTTTTCGATGATCAAATGAGCAGGAAGTGCGAAAGACCCAGGAGGAGATTAATACAAGCTCAATTTCCTAGTTTTGCAAAAGGGTTTTGGATCCAGAATCGATTTACTAATGGGCGTATGGGAAAATTATTCATAAATATCGTTGAAAGCGTCGAAGGAGGGCAACCCAAAGTTCATACGAATGATTTAGCTCTTCATTCCCACCTTGAAATTTCGAAATGTTGTTTCAGAGATTAGGTCTGCCTACTGACTTTATGACAGTATCTACTTCTCCGGAATTTCTCAAAAGATCAATTGACCCAGTCAAACATCGGTATCAGCTGAATTTCCAAACGTTTCTAAATGGCGGATGAGGCTGAATAGATATCTTAGTGTCCAATGTTTAAAAAGTATCAAAGAATACTCGAAAACTGTTAAAATTGCATTTTTTTATTTATTTTCAGTTCAATTTTCCAACATCAACCCTGAAGTGTCCCAGTGAGCTATTGATACCAGCTATAGAGTCTAAGGTTCCGAAATGGCGAAGGATTTAGAGCATTTCTTGAACATATTACATTGAATTCATGTTTCTGTGACCAATAATGTCTTGTAAGACAAGAACTCCGCGATTGTAGCGTTGTGGGCAGTTTCAATGCTTGTTACCTCTTACCTTTCTTCCTTAAATAGTCATCAATCATTACTGCACTTATCATGAAGACATTGCCGACACTTCCGATGGATGCTAAACAGACCAATACTATAAGCCTTGCAAGTCGAGACCAATCATCACTGAGAGTAACTGGAGACATGTATTCATTGTCCGGAAGTTCTGTGCTATTGAATTTCATCTTCGATCTGAAATCGAAGGAAATTTAGAATATTAGTGAAATGCAATTATATGCGTTGTCGTTCATTTTTTTAATCAATACATTTTGTTAATGATGAACAACTGGTTTCAATGATAACGTGCTGTAAAAATCTATTTGTAATGAGGGAATGGAATTTTCTGATGAATTATATTCATATATCGATTGAAGGATATTTTGGAAGGATTTTGTATTATTTTTCAGGTTTTTTCTGGGTTTCCACTCCCAATATCTGAAAAAAAACTATTAAATATCCAATGTAAAGTATTATTCATAGAAAACTGCGGAATACAAACTATTTGTCAACGTCAGTTTCTGGAAATAATTGTATTTCATACTGTACTGTAATGTGCCATTTCCCGGACTCATTTGAGTCCGGGAAATGATACATTAGATCACAAGGCCGGTAAAGTAACTTTACCGGACTGGTATATTTTAACCAACACATGAACGATTTTTATAACAATAAACTAGTTATAAAGGTTACAATAAACTCACTTATAAATGTTGAGAGTAATAATGCAGTTAGAGTTATCTGGAATATTTACTATATTAATGGATGGTTTTACATCATGTACTGACACATTACTGACACCTTCAAACTACCTGAACAGACAGTTCAGTTTTTGTACCGAAAATTTGAAAAAAAATATTGAGCAGTATGAAATAAAACGTTGCAAGATACACGGCCGTGAAATGTCATTAAAATACTCTTCTGTAAATTCCAGACTCGGCTCCTTCGTCGCCTCGTCCGTGAACATCTCGCCATTTCCCGGCCTTGTAACGTAAATTACTATTGCCTAACGATTTCGGAGTCAATTTAACAAAAGTCAAGAAGTACGACATTATTGAGAGAAAATAAGTCAGATATGAGCACTGAAACATTACAGTTCGCTTCGTTGATCGTTTAAATTTTTACTATTTTGTTCATGGGGCAATATTTTTTCTGGAAACTGCCCAAAATAAATAGTTTGAATCCCGGAATCTGCAGGCTCTTTCAAACATAAAGATTTTATTTAATATTTAAGTGTTTTTTTTCAGATATTGAGAGTGAAAACCCAGAAAAATCCTAAGAAATAATTATACTTACAACCAAATAGAAACTTACGAAATCAGGAATAAGTATTTGATATTGTTAGGTTTTCTATTTGATACAAAGAGTGAAACTTACATAAACACTTGAAATAAATTCAAAAGTAGGTACTTGAAATTTGTTTATTTTTTTACTTACCGGAGGTTCTATAAAAATATCCTTTGTAGAATGTCGACGGAAATAGAACAAAATTCGCGTTTATTGGAATCGAATTCGACTAATGAAATTCTAGCTACGTATGCATTTGCTGGTGTTCCCATGAAATCTAGGCAATTGAATATAATCAATTTGCCTCTTTATGTAATGTGTCGGCATGATCACTGAAATAGAAAAGATTAAATTTACCCAGCAAATTGAACATTGAATTTCCAACAAAATCAACATTTCAATTTTAAATATCAAAGCACATTTTCAATGAAATCGTATTTCCCGTTCTCTGCAAGAGTTCCTGTTTTATATCTATGGAATTATTAGGTGAATTTTACCCATTCACGAATTCGGTCTTCGTAATTAAGTTCGAGCTCGGAACTAGGTATAATTAGTCCAAACATCCTGTAGTTTTAAAATTTTCATCACCCTACATTTCTGACCGAGATGAAATCTAGTCCCTACTCAGTTGAAAAATGATGGCTCATTAGTTCATGAAGTATCTAGCTCGACGTGCATATTTGGTCAACTGGAATATCCGAATTGGTAGTAAAAACAGATATCTCTATTAAACTTGAAATTTATATCCACTTTTATGTCGGAAACGATAATAAGAATGGAAACTTTCATGCTAGATATGAAGTAACACCAGAATATGTTGCCAATAACATCGCTACATTGGGTGGAAACATTTCCTGTTTTATATCCCTGGATATGTCGAGCCAACGCATGAATTCCCATTCTCATCGAACTACACGAGCGATAAACACAATAAAATCATTCCTAAATTTCTTATTATAGGACGATTAAGATTATATGCGCATCAATCAACACTTCCGAACATGATAATAAATTTTCTTGAATGTTTGTTTATTTTATGTGCGCTATAAACAATGTGTGAACAAATTCGGGAAATAAATCGAAGATGGGTCAATATACAGGATGTTTTCAAAGCTGACACTTCAATTTTTTGTTCGATATTTATTTATCTGTCCCTCTGAATTTCATACTTTGTCCCCCTTATCCTTTTGGCAGATTTCTATGAAATTCAATAAGTCAATCACAATAAGTGCCATCAGAAATTTTAAAAGAACTTATATAAATATTTCGTGATCTGGCATGAGCATAGAAATCATCATTTTCAACCGAGTATGTACTGAATAATTTCAATTCGATCCTATCTGTATTTTTGGAAATATTAGGGAAACTAAATTTTTGATGTGTATATCTGTGAATTCATTAGGTGGATTTTACCCATTCGCGTATTTGGGCTTAATCATTAACTTCAAAACCTACTCTGCAAATACGTCTCTACGTTGTTTTTTTTTGGTTGTAAAGCGTTATAGATATTAACTACTGAAAAAAACTACTGAGAGACTCGATATTAGTGAAGTAAAGGTTTGGACTCGGAATTACGAAAGTCGAATTATTGAATGGGTGGAATCCGCCCCTATAATTCCTTGAATGTGCACATTGAATATTTCCATTATTTCAAAAAATACGATCGCGGTTAAATACGGTTAACCGTTTTCGAATGCTAATTTGATGGTTTGTACTGAATTTCAACGAAACCTGACGAATAGATTCCGAAATGAAAGAATTTAATAATGAAAATTCCTGAAACATATTTGTTTTCATTTTTTCCAACTGTAGAGGTTTAAAAAATTCAGGGAAAAATCATAAACCTTTAGGGATAAATTTGCTGCGTTTTCAGACAGTAACTCGTTCCTATATATTGATTCTGTACATGGTAAATATAATATATTTTGTGGGTTTAATATCTACTGAAATATCTAGCGGATTTTACCCGTTTATTTAAGAATTTTTTACTTTCCTCACCACGCTCCAAGACACTCTACACATATAAGTTTTTCAGTTGTTATTCTGTTCAACCGTCAATGATTGTGAACACAATAACTTATGGCAAAACAACTCGTAGACTAAGCATTTCTACACCACTTTTGCAATAACGAAGTGTCAATTCATAAATGGGTTTAATCCACCATAAAAATCCGAAATTCGAAATAATATATTTCCATTATATTTCATTGAAAAATACGTTACCTATCGACCCAGCTGAAATTTATTAAAACACTTCTAGTTATAACTAAAAGGTTTGTGCTGAATTTCATCGAAATCTGAGAAATGGATTCCGAAATTTAAATGAATGAATAAATGAATAAAACATTTATAACCCATGCGTTGTATGGAATATACAAAATTTTATCCCATTTTGAACTTTGATGAGGGTTCAAAATAATGAACAGTTTCCGGAAAAAAATTTATGTATAAAAGATATCGCTTCGATTGCTAAGGCACTAAGTATTTGATTGTTTGCAATTTTCAAAAAAAATTTTAAGAACCTCGAAGGAATAAGTGATAAGTTTTCCAACAAAATGATGAGCGGTGGCTGTTCCGATTGCATCATGGAAGAAGTAAATGCGGTTGAAGAAACTGTTATGCAATTGTCAACGAAAACACTGCATATTTTACACAAGGGTTTGTTATTTTCTCAGTTAAACCCAATACTACGGATATCTTAAATAAAACTTATATATTATTCGTAACTCATTGGTTTTTCACACCAAAATCTGCGGCGTTTATCTCTATAATTCAGGGACCAATGGCCGGAAATCATCCGAGTGAACATTTTTAGGTTGAATTATGCAGAAGTAATCATCGTTGAGAGTTTAATAAAAACTCAGTTTCAAGTTTTCGGGAAATTTTGTTTTTCCTCCAACCCCCAATTTGAGCCCTTAGGGTACACCGATCCTGCTGAAAGGCTTAGAGAATCAATCTCGAGCGACACACGATTTTTTACCAAGTTTCATGGATTTCGGTTCAGTACTTTCAAAGAAAAGCCTTGGACTACGGACGCTGGTGGTCGGATTTTTTTAATTAGTTCATACAAATCTACATACTTCAAAACGTAAACTGTGAAATTTCCAGGGGGGGGTAATTTTTTTTTTTTTTTGTCGATCACTAAGATTTATTTTATCAATTATTTAGTATTAATCGCAACTCTTGAAAACGTAAGCTCTGAAAGAACATATATATATATATAAAAGCAGATTTACCAGATCGCTGCTTTTTTTTTTTGAAGCAACATTCCAGTGGATATACAGGGTCTTTCACGAGGAACCTCACCCATATTTATACGGGAAACTACTGAACGTATTTTCATGAAATTCAGCACTTATAAGTATTTCACGATGCTAATGAAATCTAAAATATTTTCAAGGCATGAGCACCTCCGGTTTTTCCGGAAATGACGTCAACTTCCGTTTTTCAAATCAGAACACCATTTTTTTATTGAAGAAATAGATTCCTTAGAAAATTTCAATTTATTTTGATGTAACATTTTTCAGTTTTGGTTGGAAAATTCTCTCTGAGCGGGAAAATTCGAAAAAAAAATCGAAAATAGAGCTCCGCTGAAACAAGAATAACTTCGAGGTTTTTGGATGGAAAATTTTCATTTTTGGGATTTTTCAAGATGTAAGATTGATGTATCCACTTTAAAAATCGAAATCGCGATTCATGATACAGGGGGTGAAAAAATCGCTTTCAAAGTTAGGGATGACAAAATCGTGAAAAATCAATTTTTTCAAATTAGAACCCCATTTTTTATGGCAGATATTGAATCTACGTTAAAAAATAATGTGAGTGTATGCATCACACTCTTGCCCTAAAGTGGATATTTTCTGAGTTATTCACAAAAAACTGTTTTTCGTCTTGAATTTTCAGCTATTTCTTTTCCCTTCACGCCAAAAAGATGACATTTTCAGGAACTGTTACTTAAACCATGTTTTAGATTTTACTACCCTAATATGCAAGAGAAAAAAGTTACAGGTTGTTCCTAAATAGATGGCGAATTTGGAATCGAATTTGTATCGGAAACCTCTTTATTTCAACTAATCGGCCATCGGTTTTCTCTCCAGTGATAAATGAATAATTCCTTATGAACCATATGCAAAAACTTACCATGTTTTACATTATTTTTTTTTAATGATAGATATCATTAATTACATCTGCCAAATTCCTCTTTATTCAGTAGCATTTTGTGTTTACTATTAATTTGGTGATAATTCGTATTAAGTTATAAAATCGATCACTATGCCTAATTTTACCAATGAAGATTATTTAAATCTCATTCTACTTCATGGAGAATGTAATAAAGTTGTAGATAGAACGATTCGACTGTTCATTGAGAGGTTTCCTGACCGACCCAGACCAACGAGAGATACCATTAACAGAACCATGATAAACTTGAGAAATGTCGGATCTTTCGTTAAGAAAACAACACACGGAGAAAAAAGTGTAGTAGAAGATGAGAACAATGAAATTACAGTTCTTGCATATTTTCGTGTGAATCCTCAAAATTCTCTCAAAGATGCCGAGATTGATCTGGGATTATCTCAATCGAGTGTTTGGAGAATATTAAAAAAACATAAAATGCACCCATATAAATTCAATAGGGTACAGCATTTGAAGGAAACTGATTTCGTCAGAACAGAGTTTTGCGAAGCTATGATGATTCGATTTCAAGAGAATGAAAACTTTTTGGACTGTATAATTTGGACAGATGAATCTAATTTCACAAAGAATGGTTCTTTCAATAGGCATAACAGTCATTATTGGGATGAAGAGAACAACCACCACTTCAGACAATGGAACTTTCAAGAGACCTGGAGTTTCAATGTTTTTTGCGCCATCAAAAATAATGCAATTCTCGATGTTCACATTTATGATGGGACTTTAACTGGTAAGATAGAACACTACACATGTTTGCATTATTTAAAGAATGTTCTCCCTTAGGAGATAGATATTCTGACATATTGACTCAAATAATTGAGCCGCTAGTACAGAACCATAATGACTTATGGTATCAACAAGATGGCGCGCCTCCACACAATTCACTCAATGTGTCAAATATCCTCTACAGGCTATTTGAAGATCGATGGTTGGCGAACAATGGTCCACATCTTTGGCCACCACGTTCTCCCGATTTAACTCCTTCAGAATATTATGTTTGGGGTAGGATAAAAAATATTGTCTACTCAACTCCCCTGACTGATAAAGAGGACTGCATAGAACGAGTCAGAAATGCGTTCAGGTTTGTTTAGATTTTTAGATTCATAGTTTTGAAACTCAATTTGGTTTTTAAACACTTTTGCAGATCTCTTCCTCCCGATGAAATAAGAAGAGCAACGCACGAAGCATTCCTGAGACGTATAAATAAATGTCTAGAAATTGACGGTCAAAACTTTGAGCATGTTCTCTAGTTATAACTGCGAGAGTTTGCCATGGTTCTCCTAATAGTAACTTGAAGTCGGTTTCAAGAAGGGGTGAAAAATCTACAGCATGGTTCAAATAACAGTTCCTGAAAATTTCTTCTTTTTGGCGTGAAGGGAAAAGAAATAGCTGAAAATTCAAGACGAAAAACAGTTTTTTGTGAATAACTCAGAAAATATCCACTTTAGGGCAAGGATGTGATGCATACACTCACATTATTTTTTAACGTAGATTCAATATCTGCCATAAAAAAATGGGGTTCTAATTTGAAAAAATTGATTTTTCACGATTTTGTCATCCCTAACTTTGAAAGCGATTTTTTCACCCCCTGTATCATGAATCGCGATTTCGATTTTTAAAGTGGATACATCAATCTTACATCTTGAAAAATCCCAAAAATGAAAATAATCCATCCAAAAACCTCGAAGTTATTCTTGTTTCAGCGGTGCTCTATTTTCGATTTTTTTTTTCGAATTTTCCCGCTCAGAGAGAATTTTCCAACCAAAACTGAAAAATGTTACATCAAAATAAATTGAAATTTTCTAAGGAATCTATTCCTGCAATAAAAAAATGGTGTTCTAATTTGAAAAACGGAAGTTGACGTCATTTCCGGAAAAACCGGAGGTGCTCATGCCTTGAAAATATTTTAGATTTCATCAGCATCGTGAAATACTTATAAGTGCTGAATTTCATGAAAATACGTTCAGTAGTTTCCCGTATAAATATGGGTGAGGTTCCTCGTGAAAGACCCTGTATAGCAAACAAGCCAAAAGTATTCACTAGAGAAAAGTTGGAATGCTTTTTAGATACCGCTCGAAATGGGCAGTATTAATCGAAAAACGTGAATGCTGTTTTAATGAGAGTTCAATAAACTTAAATTGAAGTTTGTTTTAATTCACTAGTGAATCAAACAACCAACCCTTACACTATGTCGTTTTCAATTATCAAAATGGAATAAGTAGATCAAATGATTAAAATTCTTGAAAAAAATTTTTTGAACATTTTTTAACCGTTCGATCCTCACAAAAATTTGCACCACTTTTAATTCATTTATTCAAAATAAAAATCATACATTCGAAGTAATTTCGAACAGTAATTTTTCAAGATTCAATTACAAGTGGTTTTTCCTGATATATCGAACATCTCATCCCTAATGAGAGTAAAGATTTGGAAGAGGTGAATTTCACAACATGGAACTACTTACCGCCCCGGTTATATCAGAAAAAGCATATCATCGGGTGGGGCGTCGGGACGGCCATTTCATTATGGTCTTTCTACACCCCGGAAGCACCTTTTCGTCTCTCAGAAACGTCTGTTTTTGTCTCGCTGAGTTGTGAATTTCACTCGGCGTACAATCGAAGTCGTCTAGACTAGACGCCCTGCTCGACGTCTCGCATCGGCGTCGCTTGGGCAGCGTGCATGCGCGCAACAAGTGAGGGTATCGGACGCTTTTTCGCGTGGCATCGTCGAGCGTTATGTTTTTATTATGTGGGACGAATTAATGGAAATTTCGCAGAGTACATACACCAAAAATCTAGAAAAGCACTGACGCGAAGTCAGCAGCTTGTACGCGCTTGTTCACATTGCGAAATGGTGACTTGAAAATTTCAGTGAAATTTCAATGAAATAAAAAAAAAACTTTTTTTAATTTTTCCCTGTATAATAATAACAATAATAATAATAATAACCTTTATTCAATTCATAGGACATTTGAATGTACAAGAATAAATGTCAAAAAAAAAAGCACAAAAGTTAAAGGGTTACATTCCTTTCCCTCTTACAGAAATCCATAAATTCTCCATTTAATGAAATCCAAAAGTGCATTATATGATGTATTCAAGCATTGTATATTAATATGTGCGACTTTGAATATTTTTGAATTGCATTCTGAGAGTTGTTTCAGGTGTGCAGACTATTCTTCTTCCATTGAAAAAAATTTCTGAAACTGAATTCCCTGACTACCACTCCTTCAGGCCAAAATGCTTCATCACAAATTGACTTGAAATCTTCTTCTTCTGTAACACCAATTGTGAATGCTGAATTCTCACCCTTCGTCTCAAGTTTCTTAACCTGAAGACCATTAATATCTTTAGTTTGCTTCATATAATCTTCCACATCTTTCACCGTTATTTCCTTTCCTTGAATTTTCCCCAGATATATCCATTTCCTTTTCTTTGCTCCATGTAGGGATGTCTGACCAGACTTTGTACCAGTGCAAATAATTTTATTGAACTGTTTACCTTTTTTCTTTCTGGTGACAGTTTGCCATTCTCTTTCATTCTGTTCAATATTATTCACAGAATCTCCATCGCTTGTAGTTTTCGATATGTTATTTTTAGTGGTTTTCATAATTTCACTAAAATTTTTCTGAGTTTGTTTAGGTTTCCCTTGATTTTTAACCTCAATCGATATTCCATCAGAGTTGTTTACCAATACTCTGTGACAATTCGCTGACATCTCCGTTTTAAGATTTCGCGCCTGTTCCATAGAATTAGATACGACAGTGCCGGAGGTTGAACTTGAAGTCGATATCTTATCATGAAAAGTCATGTTTACCGGTTTTTTCACTATATAATTACCTCTTCTTATTTGATCTTCGAGGCTTGATATTTTTTCTTTCAACAGATAATTATTCTCAATCAAGATTACATTTTTACTCTTCGTTTCTTCTAGTAGTGATTTTAGATAACCAATTTCAATGCGAAGCATCTTATTTTCCATTTTCGTCGAAATTTCATCGTGTATTTCACCATCCTCTGCTGCAACGTGGTGGCAGGCTGTATTTTTTTTGCCAGCTGCTTTTTTCAAACATGAAGGATGAAAAATACAATCACATTTGAAACATTGTACAAATTCACCGACCTTACGTTTGCAGTAATCGCAAATATTTTCTGAATTCTCGGATTTCTCGGTAAAACACGGACTCGGAGCCCGTTCGCTTGATACATCTTCACTCAACGACATCTTGACATCGAATGTCGAATTCTTCTTATTGACACTGTTCATATTCCAACCAAGTTTGATTTCGATCAGATAAAAAATTTTCGAGTTATTGAAAAATCAAAATTTCAAATAGCTGTAGCACAAAAACCATTCGACAGATTTGGCCCATTAACGAACTTAACCGAGATATTCAGGATCTTAACCTGACCTGAAAATTTCAAGACTCTAGGTCCTTCCTTTAGAAAGTTACAGCGCACACGGCCGGACGGACAGAATCAATTTTGACCACGGATTCTTCATCAGTGAGTCCAATCTATCGTTAGAGACCCATTTCGGCTCAAAATTAGAAAATTACAGACATTTTGACGAAATGATAACGCGCTGTTCCCAAGAACAAGCGCGTAAAAAGGTCTGAAGACAGAGCGAAACTTAAACGGAATTTGTAACGAAGTTTGAAAAAACTTTTTGAAGAATAATATATAGGGAAAACTCCTTTGGGCGGACATCAGCGGGACCGCAAAAATTTGTCCATAGGTACGATAGAGGTGTCCTGTCAATAGGAAATAAATCATAAATTAAAGCGCTGAAAATTCAATATTTATTTCAATTGATTAACGTTAAATAACCTACTAAGAAATAGAAAATACAATGAAAAATTACCATTGAAGCAGAATATAAAATACGTTCAAGTTTTTATAATAAGTAGGGGAAAGTGGGACAATGTGAAAAAGCTAACAAACAAATTGAAAGAATCAAAAATTTCAAAAAGCACTGCCGTGAAGGCAGCAACTTTTGCGCGCATGTTCAATGTAGATGACCGCTTCAGCAACGAATTTGAACATGCACGCAAAAGCTGCTGCCTTCACGGCAGTACTTTTTGAAATTTTTACTGATAAATTACTGGATTTCAATTCGATCAAATCTGTATTTTGGAAATATTGGAAAAATAAAATTTTGAATGGGTATATCTACGGAATCATTGGGCGGATTTTACCCATTCACGAATTCGACCTTCGTAATTAAGCCCCAAACCTTCTCTACAAATATCGAGTTTCTAAGTCGTTTCTTCCGGAAGTTATTGTGTTTACGGTCAGCCTAACGGCCGACTGACTTAGAAACTCGATATTTGTAGAGAAGGTTTGGACCTAAATTACGAAGGCCGAATTCGTGAATGGGTAAAATCCACCCAATGATTCCGTAGATATACCCAATCAAAATTTTATTTTTTCAATATTTCCAAAAATACAGATCAGATCGAATTGAAATCCAGTACTTCATCGAAAAATAACAGTTCGAAGTTTCATACAGAATTTGATGACACGATTATCACGAAATTTCGCATGAAGTTGTCTTTCAGCATCTCAAAACTAGCTGTGAAATTTCATCAGGACTGAATCAGTATTTCTCGAGTTATACCGAAAAAATAAACGATATCGAGAAGAAAACCTCGAAATTTGACACATTTTTTCCGGATATCTCCGAAACTTATGACCGTATCGAACTGAAATTTGGTACACTGCTGTGAAATATGAAGTTCAAAGTGTGAGTGGACTTTTTTTTCGAATATGATAAATGGTTTCCGGAAAAAAAAATGTTTTGGAAAAAAATTTCGAAAAAAAATTTTTTTTAAATTCACTGAGAATCTGATCCTGACGAAATTCGGCTCAAAGTTGCGCGTCGTTATACTCCACCCAACTGCCAAGTTTGAATCTAATTTCTCAAGTAGTTTCTGAAATAAAAAATAAATAACTTCAAAACTTCAACTGCCTATAACTCCGAAACTATTTGACCGATTTGGCCCATTAACGAACTTAACCGCGGCATTCTGATGCGCAACCTATCCTGAAAGTTTCAAGTTGCTAGCTTGCTTCTGTCGACAGTAAGCGTGTCTACGGCCGGCCGGCCGGACAGAATCGATTTTGACACCGGATTCGGCATCAGTGAGTCCAACCTAGTCGATTGAGACCATTTTCGGCTCAATCATCCAAAATTACAGACATTTGGACAAAACGATAGCACGCTGTTCCCCTTGAACATGCGCGCAAAAAATGGTTTGATTCAAATTTTCGAGTTCAGATATAGTTGTCTAAAAACAGTTCATTTTTCGACTTTTCATCGTTTCTGCGCTCGAAAAATACGGGGAAAAAAATAAAATTGAATGAGCTCCTGGAAACTCAAATTTTCTCCTTGCCCCCATCCTTGGGGTAAAGTGAAATAATGAAAATAATCCTTTACTAACGTTCATATTCAGAAAATATGCTGTTGAAATGGTGCTAAGTGTGTACAACAAATCAAAAAAAATCTAAACTTCAACTGCTTTCCATTCATTTATTCGACTGAAAAAAAACCTAAAATGAGTGAGGTAAAGAGGTATAGCATATAAAATTCAAAAATAATGCTTAACAATAGAAATACTTGAAAAAAGTTAATACATTTTCGAAACAGAAGAAAGAATATTTTCCTCATTAAAACTAACGAGAAAGAATAAAAAAAAATCAATTAAATTTAATTTTTCCATTTCGAAGTGAAAGTGAAACAATATTTCACTTTGCCCCATACATGCATATTTCACATTGCCTCAAATGTTCAAAACCAAAAAAAATATCTAGTTTCGTAAAGTGTGTTCATTAATGTTATATTTCGTTATAAGAATAAGCTATACCCATATATTAGTACTACTACGAACAAAATTGTATCGTAGCTCGAATAGTCACAAGCTTAAAAATTTCAATACAAATTACCGTAAATTTTACAACAAGAAACGCGAAAACTTATAAAATTTATGCCGCGGACACATGCATTCCCTTCGGATGTCGAGATTTCAACGAGTTGAAAAGAATAAAAATGGCTACTTTCCAGCACTTGAAAGTAGTCGCTGCGATGGTGGTAGCAAACAAAAATTTAACATTTCACTTTACCCCGCGCTATTTCACTTTACCCCACTATTATCTAATTGATGCAATATCTGCCTTATATTGTTTATATTTGATAACACCAAATAATAAACCTTAGTGATCGACAAAATAAAACTACCCCCCTGAAAAGTTCACAGTCTACATTTTGAAGTATGTAGATTTTGAATGAACTAATAAAAAAAATTCGTCCGTTGTCCGGGGCTTTTCTCTGAAAATACTGGACCGAAATCCGTTGTCGTAACTCGACAGATTTTTCCCCAGATAATTAGGGAATACGGTCCTGTCACGGTCGCCAAATTCTAGGGGTAGAAGGGGAAAAATTGATTCTCGAAAAGTTATCACTAAATTTTCATGCATATTCTAAGCGTTGATTACTGATGCGTATATTCATTTCCGAGATTATTGGAAATCCAGAAATCATGTATATCTAAAAGTAGATGAAAAGATTAATTACCAAATTTTCAACACATGTCAAGTTTTTGTGTTTGTGAAAAACCAATGCATATTATTTATATGACTTATATATTATATTCATAACTCATGAGTTATGAATAATATATAAGTTTTATTTAAGATATCAATGGTATTGAGTTATTTAACTGAGAAAATAATAAACCCTCGTGTAAAATTTGCAGCGTTTTTGAATACTCGCTGGAGGAACTCTTAAGATATTTTTTTCACTAAATCGCTGGTATAAAAGGCAGTTTGCTCATCAAATATCTCAGTATCAATATTCTGTAGTGGTCCCAAAACTTTATTCGAATTCCTTGATCGAATGGATAACATATAGAAGTATTCAAATGGAAAATAATATTAACTTGATGTTTCTCAATTTGGTGTGTTGTTCTGTCTAGGCATTGCTAAAGAATTCCTGGTTTTCCTGTCAAACATATGTAAGCAATCTCTCGTGATCTCAGAAGACATCCAAGCCTTTATCTTACACGGGCAAGAAATTTATAATTTTGAAGAACCCTAGTATAGCTGATTTTCAAATGAACAGAAGCTCTTCTTTATCAAGAGCAATATTTGCGCAATATAAATTTGTTACTCTATCTGTATACAATTTTCCAACAGTGCATCTTTCATTACTTCTGAATGTTTTATTCTAGAAAGCCATGAAGAAAAATCCAGTCTTTTCCGCAAAAAATGGTGTTTCATTTTGATTTGAAGCATCTGGCAATAGAAATCAATTGTCCGTTCAAAAGAAGCTGATGATGCCATATGGTATATTCTCTGTGCCAGCGTCCGTTGAAAAGAGAGCTTCTAATTTAATTTAAATGGATATCTGCCTGGACCAATCAAAAGTGTCCCCTTTGCGTAGGTGGTGGCAGCTGAATAGGGGTGTCTGCTGTATTCTCAATTCCATATTATATAATTAGTCATAAATGAGAAATAAAATAGGTCTTTTGCATGTAAATTTTTGATTATCGGAATTTATCATTCTATCCATAAGAATACTGGAAAAATTCAATCGCCGTCCATAATTCCGAATATCAAAGAGAAAACTATTTTCAAAATTTGGCTCCACATATTGGCTGTTGAAACAGTCGAGACTTATCGGGTTTGCCTTTCTCTCTTCTCGTGTACTTTTCTCTCTAACGGCCAATGGACAGCGTCGGCTATATAGACCGTAGAATAGTGTTTTCTCAAGCAGTTTAACAGTTGATCTACCGTTTGAACATTGTATAAAGAGGGACTTGTTATCGTTTCCTATTAAATCGAGGTCGTAGATCACGAATATGTCATTAGAAATCGTCCAGTGACAACCGTTTAGAAATTATGGCGGAAATAGTGAAAAAATTTCGAAATTTTGGTCAACTTTGAGACGTCGTGCCGACCAAAATAATGAAGCTGGGTGATGTCGAATTTTTTTACGTGCAGTTCGATCCTTTATCTATGAATTAAAACAGATTTCATCGTCCTACTCTCATCGAGTCGGTAATAATGATTTTTTGAAAAAAGGTCCAAAATTTTGGAACTTCAAGGACCTCTCACGTCCAGGACGATTTTTTTAAAAAATATCTGACCTTATATTCTTGTTCTACGCCCTCGAATTAGTAAGTGTGCCAAATTTCACGGCGATAGGAGTCGGAAAATTATTTTTCGAAAATTGAGATTTTCTTAAGGGTAACCCCTTAAAATTTTACCAAAAATCGAAAGTTCTCCGATCGACCTGAAATTTGAAACATATACTAATTCGAGGGCGTAGATTAAGAAAATCCAATCAGAATGTTAGTGGAGAGTCTGGTTCGTTTTTTATGGCCCGAGGAAAATAGAAAAAATTGGACCTTTTTTAAAAAAATCATAATTTTTCAACCAGAAGACTTACGTCTATAAAATAAGTGGCTACGTACTCTCAAAGGATCCAGATATAACCAAAAAAATTCGATATTGTCCAGCCTCACGCGTTTGATCTGTACGACGACCCAAAGTTGACCCAAATTTCGAAATTTTGGTCAACTTTGAGACGTCGTGCCGACCAAAATAATGAAGCTGGGTGATGTCGAATTTTTTCACGTGCAGTTCGATCCTTTATCTATGCAATGAAACAGATTTCATTGTCCTACTTTCATTGAGTCGGTAATAATGATTTTTTGAAAAAAGGTCCAAAATTTTGGAACTTCAAGGACCTCTCATGTCCAGGACGATTTTTTTTAAAAATATCTGACCTTATATTCTTGTTCTACGCCCTCGAATTAGTAAGTGTGCCAAATTTCACGGCGATAGGAGTAGGAAAATTATTTTTCGAAAATCGATATTTTCTTAAGGGTAACCCCTTAAAATTTTACCAAAAATCGAAAGTTCTCCGATCGACCTGAAATTTGAAACATATACTAATTCGAGGGCGTAGATGAAGAAAATCCAATCAGAATTTTAGTGGAGAGTCTGGTTCGTTTTTTATGGCCAGAAGAAAATCGAAAAAATTGGACCTTTTTTAAAAAAATCATAATTTTTCAACTAGAGGACCTTTGTCCATAAAATAACTGGCTACGTACTTACAAAGGACCCAGATATAACCAAAAAATTCGATATTGTCCAGCCTTACGCGTTTGATCTGTACGAAGGCCCAAAGTTGACCCAAATTTCGAAAATTTCTCACCAAATCCGGAATATTTTCCAAACCGAATCAGTTACGCAAAATCTAATTACAGATTCGTAATCTACGTGTTCGAATCCATAATGCATGATGTGCATATTGTCATAGCTTCAAAAATAAAATTTCGCACGGAATCGCTAAATCTTACCCCCCACCCCTCTGCGCTTTGATGTTTATTCGCGGTTCTTTATGAAAAATTTTCTAAGTCCCAAATAAAATTTTTTTTTCGAAAATCGTCGACCTTGTTATCGTTCCCTCTTTATACAATGGTTTGAAACACCTCCACAAGATTCAATACAAGCTTCTTCAATACATCCTTTACTTGTTCAATGGGATTCAGGTCAGGGTATTGTACTGACCATGGCTAAACCTCTATTTCCTGTTCAGGTAGGATGGCGTAAATATAATAATAATAATAATAATAATATGTCTTTATTTCAAATAGAGAAAATGTACATACACATACTCGAAGTAAAATAGGGTCAAAATTTACAGCAAAAATTCATTCACCGAATATGGCTCTAGCCTCAGAAGCAGTTGAAAGATCTGTCTCTTAAAACCGATCAGGGTAGTTTCTTCTCTCATTTTGGGTGGCAGTTTGTTGAAAAACTTTATGCAGCAGTACTCAGAATTGCGCTCGGTTAGGGTCAGTCTATGTCTAGGGTATTTCAGTTCCGTTGTTCTTGTGTTATATTTACTGGTGGTTTTATGTTCAAAATATTTTTTATTTTTAAAAACGAATAGGAGACATTTTTGAATGTAGATAGCGACTGCTGTGAGCAATTTATTTTGCTGAAATTTTCCTCTGCAGGATTCTCGGAATCCCAGTTTGTAAATGATACGGAGAGCTCTTTTTTGTATTTTTAGGATTTCCTCCATTCCAGATGAGGCTCCATAAAAGACAATCCCATATCTCATCTTTGATTCAAAAGTAGCCTGGTATATTGTTTTCAAGGACGTTTTATCAAGATATCTACTCAAGACCCCCAGGGAGTAACAGATAGAACTAAGTTCTTTGCGTAACTTGGAGACATGGTCATTCCAATTTAGACAGCTGTCTATTACCAAACCCAAGAAGTTACTACTTCTCTCCAATGGTAATTCGAGATCCATTGTTCTAATGTATTCAGGCATTTCAAAGTTTGCATGGCTGGTGTGAAATAAGATGGCACTTGTTTTCTGAGGATTTAGACACAACTGATTTTTAAGGAACCAATCATTTATTTTTGCGATGGTAGAATCTATGAGGCGCCTTAGATCGGCTAATGTTTTTGCTTTCAGCAACACATTTGTGTCATCGGCATAGTTTATTAATGAACACTCGATTATTGAAGATGTTTCAGCAAACAGGTCATTCATGAAGATGATTGGTCCTAGAATGCTTCCTTGAGGCACTCCTAATTCAACAGGAAGTGGTTTTGATGTGGCTTTTGATTCTCCATCTGTGATTACAACCTGTTGGGTTCGGCAGGAAAGATATGATCTAAACTATTCGAGTGAGGTTCCCCTTATGCCAGAAGAATATGCTCATGGTTTAGAGTATCAAACGCTCTAGAAAGATCCAGGAAAACTGCGATGGTAAATTCAGAATCCTCCAGGGCCCACAGTGTTCTCTTTATAAACTCGAAAATTGCAGTCTGCGTTGATCCAGTCACATCTTTCCATCAGAAATGCCCTTTAGCAGGGTCAATACATGGATAGATGTTCGCTTTGGCAATGAATCTGAACATATGCGCAAAGACAAAATTAAAAACTGCACTGAAAAGGCGTTGTCGCTGCTTTTTTAAATTGTTAGTATACTTTCCGATTATGTTCATCGTGGAACAAGATCCAAAGAGAAAAGTATCACCATTAAAAAACTCATAATTATATTCATAATTATTTATTAAGAAAATAACATTAGCATAAAGATTGCATAAATAATATTTTTACAGTATATTTTGTACAAATGAAATCGATACATAAATCATAAAAGAAAGTTGTAAATATATAAGATTACATTCTTATTTGCAATATTATTCACAAGATATATACATGGTGAGCAAACTAAATATATATGCCACACTATCCAGATACGTTAATCTGAAATCATTATACATAATCAAAAATTATTTATCACAAGCAAAAAAAAATTTAAACAGCTTTTCCTAATTTATATACAATAGTTATTGTAAGAAATATTGAGCATGCTTCAAATAATTCAAATATTTCATACATGCTTAATAAATCCTAACCTGTTTTTTAAAAAACTTTTTTGTCGGGTGGCCACAACTCGTCGATTGTTTTCAACCATTCATCTGCCGATTTTTGTTGAGATTGACTCGCAGATGGTCGATGTTCTGGTTGACAGTCTCTCTTAAGCCATCGTTCAACTCTCTGGTTGGAATCTCTTGCATAGTGACCTTCTGTTCTTCTTCTGTCTTCAGAAGATGACTGTGTTTTGTGAGACTCTCGCCCATGCCAAGCATCGAATTTTTTAATCTCCGATTGTGTTGACCGTCTATAAGGATCCCTTCGATGGTCGTTTGGAGTGGTAGTGTACGAACTGAAAAGTAAATTTTGATATGTTACATTGATCACAAAGATCTGTGGAAAAGCGAAGTATGCTTTCTGTAGGGCTCCGTTTCGAACATAACTGTGCCTGAAATACGTCAAGAGATGGCGTACAGGTAGCATTTATTATACTATTGAATATTTAGCAACATGGCTTAATCAACATTAAAGGAATCTCTGTATTTTTGTATTTTGTATTTTTTCCGAATATCCTAGGCTTCAACGAAACCCCTCAGAAGCTTAAAGCTTGTGCGAGTTAGGATACCGGGTGTGTTCTGTGCAGGCTTTGTTACTAATTCCTTGCGCCACGTTAGGAACAGCACTGTTAATTGTTTACCCAACAGCGAATGGTTGGACGGTCCCCTAAAAACCGGAAAAGTTATTTCCCGGCCAAGGGCTTGAACCCCAGACCTTACGATCATGGGGCTTGCGCTCTAACCACTGAGCTACCGCCGCTGTATTCAGTAATTAGTATCAAAATCAAAGTAGATAGTAATACTTTGATAAATATATACTTTTTAAATGAGTATACTTTTTTTAAGGGAAGGTAAATCGAAACATAATTAAACATTCAATAGGGAATTCACCTGTTTACAAATTGTCAAATGAGCCAATATCACTTTCATAAAGTTAGTTGGTAGGCTATGTTAATTTGACTCAGCCCACTCTATTTAATAGAAAAAAAATACTTTTGGAATCATTCTACAGTCGGATAACTAAGCCATTCCACATGGACATAGTAATTACACACCGAACCATAAAAATGAGTGTTGATGTCTCGCCAAATTTTTTTGACCTTTACAACATATCAGGAGTGCCAACCTAATTACAAAAGCTCGATAAACCTAATCCAAGGCCCCACCGACTGACTTAAAAAAAGTGAATGGTTTCTACATGATTTTTTCTTACACAAAATTGAAGCAAAACGGTTTAACGAAAATGCAGTAATTTTCATGAAAAACCTTTAGAACATCACATCACACACACAAACATACAATTTCAATATTATATTTTTAAAAAAATGTTTGATCAACTAAAACTGAAAAATAAAAATGGGGATTTGCATTTAAATGGATTTGTCATGAGTGCACGATATGGCAACGTCGAATTCAGCTTTCTCGGAAAGAAAAGGACGTCAAATGTGTTTCTTTGCTTAGGAAAACAGAGATAGCTATACTTCGATCTGGTTAGAGTAAAAGACAACGACCAAGAGATAGAAATTGAAGAGTAGACTGTCATACTGTCATATTACTGACAA
This sequence comes from Myrrha octodecimguttata, assembly GCA_958510865.1. NCBI lineage: Eukaryota > Metazoa > Arthropoda > Insecta > Coleoptera > Coccinellidae > Myrrha > Myrrha octodecimguttata. The sequence goes on from OY294056.1 coordinate 83,309,264, forward strand.
ATCGCAAACGTAAATTGTTTGGTTATATTGACAAAGAACACGTGTGTACCACAGAATAGGAATAAACATTTTATTATTCTATAGCAGAAAAAGCTATTCTACTAAACACCGTTGTCACTTCGTGCATGCCTGGCAAATCCCAAACCCCAATTTTGAAATCTGACTTTGAATACTTTCTGAAGGCAATTTGGGAAAATGATGAATCAAACCCATAATATTTATGTTCGAATTTGCATTTGCAGTAATAACCCAAATTCAGGAAAAACCCCCATTGGATATAATGGTTTCTTCAATTTATGATTGAAACACTTACCCGGATCGAGAATGCGTCGACCTAGGTCTTTCTAGTACTTTATGTTTTCTCCTATAATCCTCCTCTGCTTTTCTGGAACTTTCTGGGTATCGTCTGGGTTCTTCTCTTTTTCCTCGGTCACTGTAGCCATATTGAGAACTAGTTGATGGTACTTGATGATGATATCCCTCCCCTTCCTGGGCACTTCTCAGAATACGATCTGTCCTCGTATATCTATTAGGTTTAGAAGAGCTATGCTTGTAGGGAACAGGAGGATCGCTATTTTTCAATTTATCAAACTCAGAATCCAAGTCGCGGATACCATATGGATTTTTAGGTGTTGAAGTGATTGTTTTGCTCGATTCAGGTTTGTGAGATTCACTATTTCTAACCTCCTTAACAGAAGGTTCGGCAACTTTAGGTTTTTTAGACCGAGTTTCGAATTCATTGAAGGTTTCTCTTCTTTCTAATGACTTTTCCTTGATATTCGGAGGGCTTGGATGATTATGTATTTCTTGTTTCTCAGAGGAGGGCTCTGCTTTGTTTGCCAATTTTCTTTTTTTATTCTTGTTGGAAGAGCTACTACTGTCATTATCGTAAAACTTACAGTAGTTTTGAACTCTAGCTGCGTTTCTCTTCATTGCTTTCGTGCGATCGTACATGTTATACTGCATGAGTTGGGAGGTATCGTCTACAGGAGATTTATCTGGTGTTTTATCAACTTGCGGCACTTCTATTTTACTCGTCTTAGGCTCACTTTTATGACTAGTGGGTGCAGACTTCCGCTTTGATGAAATGTTTTCAGTTGGGCTTAGAAGTTGAGGCATATCTAAAAAGTTACTAGGTTCAATGTTCAGAGATAAGTTTTCGCTCTTTTCCTCGTCGATAAGCTTTTTAGATTGTTTTTCTTCAGCTTTGTCTTGTGATTTTTTAACTCTGCTGGTGTCGTTATTTCTTAGTTTTTTTGGTGGAGCATATTTACTTGCAGGTATTTTCTGAACCTTAACCGGGTGTTTCGTTGTTGTTTTATTCGAGGATTTATTAGATTCCATAGAACTGTTTGGAGACAAAGTTTTGGAACTGTTGTATTTTTTACTACATTCTTGATTATAGGTAGTCTCCACGTCAGTCTTTGATGATGAATTATCGGTTTCGATTACGTTCACTTCACTTTTCGTTTCAGGAATAATTTCTGGGGTATTCTCAGATATCTGTGGTGTTGTCAGAACTGGGGTGTTTTCTGTTTCCAGTGGTGGTACATTATCGAAATTTTTTATGTTTTGTTGACTCAACGGAGAAATATCAGGGTTATGTGGTTTTTCTGATTCATCAAGAACAAATTGTTTCTCAGAAATTTGTATACTGTTCAGTGCGTTGGTGGTGCATGATTGTTCTGATGAGTTGACGTCACAATGCATGAATGAAGCGTAACAATGCATCATGTCTTCATCAAATGACAACGCGCTCACTGGAAAGGGGGTTTCGTCTAGATTTGAATCCTGCTTCGGGTCAGGGATAAGTTCTTTCTGACCTCCAACCATAGGATCAGCTGCAATAATTATTGATTAACATCAATGAAACTTTGAAATGACTTGAGAAAATAGAATAATTATTAAAGCAATGACTAATCAGGTGCTTCATTCTTTACAACAAAAGTAGTTTTGCACTAGTCAAATTCAATTTTATAAAGTCAATCCGTAAGCCGAGGAATTGTTTTATGCAGTGACTCTTGAAATGTCATCAATTCCTACATACATTCATCAAGGATTCTATGGTTTGGTTCAGCAACATACGTAATTCTATACTATACTAATTGAATAAGGTGACGCTGGGTCGAAAAGGTCGTCCCACATATCAGCGATCTCCTTCGTAACCGTTAGAGTTAGGAGAAAGCGGTAAATTCACATAGATAGATGAAATATTACCCTACTAATATTTTAAAAAAAATCCAAAATATGGTGAAATTTCAACACCAATTCAGGTATATTTGACCAATCGGATAACTGCATTGTATGGGCGGGGCCTGAGACACGACCGAACGTCACGGTTGTTAGTGCTAGTATAACCTTGCTAAAAGAAAAATTGGTAACTTCCTGCCGAAATATTTTGACCTTGACGATATTTCAGTAGTGCCAACCTGGCGCCGTTCTAAAAAAAAATTTTCAAGGCCTACTGACTAACTATAAACGTTAATGCAGTTTATGTAGGCATTCACTGTCAGTCAACAGGCAATGGAAGTTTTGAACATTCCACTGCGTATAATCTCGCAGAAATCCGAGCTTTGGCATCGATGCTGCATTACACGAATACTGCCGGTCAATCTGTCATCAGTTGTTTTGATTTTAGCGAGCCTTAAGATATTTCTAGCTGTTTAGCTTTATACTTTTTGAATTATTACAATACTTTAATTCACTATGGGACGTAACGATTGTTGTTATTTGCGGAGAATCCCGTGCATTGAGTGAAATATCGTATCACAGGTTGGTAACTGTTTTGTTAACAAGTTTGTTTTGATTGCGGTCAAAGTGTCAAATTTTGTAACACATGTTGCAGACAGCAATCGCCTTCTAAATATGACGTATGCTACCTCTATGTTGTTTGTTACTCTGAGGGTATAATTGAAGATTTTAATGTAAGGGTCTTTGTTCTTTCAGAAAACTACGCGGCATTGTCCGTTCCACATATATAGATGGTAGTAATGAATTATGTGACTAAACCAAACCATAGAGCCATTGGTACAAATATGTAGGAATTTACAATATCTTGATCAATTATTTCAACATTTCACGAGTGCCAACCTGCCACCTTCTAGTTACAAAATTTGATGAAAATATTCAAAGGCCGGCTGAGTTTATGAAAGTTAATGGAGTTTATAGCAAAAATATGAGCAGTGAAATTACAGGGTGCTTCAACAAGAACTTTGTTTTTCAATGTGGTAACACCGGCACCACATGACAGTTTTGACATTTAGTTTTTTGAGGTATTCGCAGTATATGCTTTGGCAATTGTTACAATGAATTCAATTTCGCTCGAAAATCGCATTAAAATAATTCAAATCTACTATGAAAATGGTCGTTCTGTTACATTTCGTAAAATTCGTGATATTTTCGGACAACATAAACGTCCTTCTGAGACCGCAACAAGCAAAATTGCCGCACTTGGGCTTCTGAAAATCCTAAAGCAATTATTGAGAAGCCTTTGCATGCTCAACGTGTCACTGTGTGATGTGCTATGTGGTCTGGAGGTGTGATTGGGCCGTTTTTTTTCGAAGATGAGGCTGGAAATGCGGTAACAGTCAATGGATCACGCTATCGCGAGATGTCAACAACTGAATTTTGGCCTATTATTGATGACATGGATGTCACTGAAATGTGGTTTCAACAAGACGGTGCCACATGTCACACAGCCAATGAAACGATCAATTTATTGCAAACCAAATTCCCCGATCGCATAATTTCGCGAAATTCAGCTGTTAAGTGGCCGGCCAGATCGTGTGATTTAATACCACTGGATTATTTTTTATGGGGCTATGTTAAAGACAGAGTTTATACGGAGCCAATCGAATCGATTGCAGCCTTAAAACTCAAAATCCGTGATGTCATTAACGAAATAGACCCTCCATCTTGCCAGAAAGTGATTAAAAATTTTGATGAAAGAATCAACGTCTGTCAGCGTGGTCGTGGTGGACATTTGTCAGATATCATTTTTCATTCATAATTGCCGAACTTTTCTCTTTGTAATACAATAAAAATTTTATTCATTTTCCACTAAATTCTTTGTTTTATTTTGTTTTAAAAAACAACGTTCTTGTTGAAAACCCTTTACTATAAAGTTTGATACTTACTGGGAGCATTCGAATCGAATTCTTCTTCAGCAATATAAGGTGGGATCGAATCTATTAGCTGTTCTTGGATGAGTTCCGGGGAAATAAAGTCATTGGGCTTCGAGCCAATATCCTCCACGTGAGAGTCGTCAACTGTAACTTCACAACCTACATCATTTAAATTATATAAAAGACGTAGAAACTCTGTCATGCTGGTATACTGATTCGAATAGCCACCGTCTGCGTGGCCCTGATTGACTGGGTTAAAGTCAAAATCGAAATAATCATAGGACATGTTCAATATTGTATCATCGGCTTGTGCATTTTCTGGTAGTCTTAAAGGTGTACTTTCGGGTAGACTCAATCTATTTATGTAGCCTTCAGGCTGGTTAACTATAATGTTTTCATTCTGAGCTTGATTGTCCTGGGAGATTTCCAAATTGCTATCGGAGCTAGAGAACAACGAGAAACTGCCTTGTAGCGATGAAATATTCTGAGCTATACTCTCAGATAAAGCCGATTGAAAACTAGTCAATAAACTTTCCATTCCTTCTGAACCGCTAGACATATTTTTATTCACAAAACTGTCTGTAATATCGGCTTGCCCCATGGTAGAATCGAACAAAGAAGAAACATCAGTCGGGGAGAAACTTCCCTTTGTTGACTCTAATCCATTTGATTGTGGCATTGGCTCAATAGGACATTTGTTAAGTTCATTGTCCGAGACTTTGAATTTATCTTCTTGATCGATATTTAATCCCTTCATGCCATAAGCAGATAAAGTGGCTGATGCTATGTCAGTTAATTTCATCGGCATATTTTCTATATGGTTTACATTTTGAGTAAATTGTTGCCTAGAATTTTCAATATTCAATTCCATTTTATCCAGTGTTCTTTTTTCGTTAAAATCTTCCAGTGGTTTCGAGCCGCTGGATTCACAGAGATCTTCTTTACCTAAAATGTTCGAACCTGTTGAAGATTCCGTGATTCGACCGTTAAGTTCACTGTTTAGTGAAATGATCACATTAGGTTGAGGTTCCTGTTCTTTAGGTCTTGAATCTATGATGCTTTTTGTTATTCCCTCAGTTTTTTTGTCAGATTCACCAGTGATCATGTGAATAGCAGTAGAACAATCATCATTAGAAGTGAAATCAGGTTTATCGACATTTCTAGATGATTGCGGAATTTGTTTGTCGGAGTTAGTTTTACCCAAAATACTGTCGAAGAGTTCTACATCGTCGCGCATAATTTCGGAAGATGTGGAAGAATCTGATCGGTTCTGTATCTGTTGGACCTCCTTCATGATAGATTCATCGATGTCGTTCTCGTCTTGATCGTACATTTCATCATCACATTTCATATTCTTCGTTCCATACTTTTCATCATTTTTCAATTCAGCTGTAGAAATTATGACATTTTCGGAATCTCTGTTCTTTGGAATTTGCGATTCGCACCCAAAATCATTATGACTTTCCACCTGAACTATCTCAATTTCGTTTTCAGACATTCTAGGAATCTGAGTATCATTGAGGATTTCACAAGTTGGGTTCGAAATTGTGGATTCTGAAATTTGTTTCTTCTCAGATTCCATAATTTTTCCTGGAGTGGATGTATGTTTATTTTTTTCATGTATATTTTCTGTTGTTGCCTGCGATATACCTGTATTCCTTGGAGGAACCTCAAGAGTAGCATTAGAATTATCAACATTCCCGACAACTTCTGAATTGAAATGGGTATTATTCATAATAATTCTTTCAGCAGTTGGTATCACCGTACCATAAACACCAAATCTGTACGGAATTAATTCTGTACTGATCGGCATAATTGGAGCACTGCAGTAGTTTATACATGGACTTATAGGGGCCCCTCCAGCTAACTCGTCGTAGGAATAGACCCTTTCAACTATAACTTTGCTATGGTCGTCAACTTTTAATTTTGTATTAGGTTTGGTCTTCTTGTTACCTTTTTTCTTTTCTTCCTTTCCACAAACTGTATTGCTTTTTTTCTTGCTCGCATATAATTTGTCTTTATGTAGCTTTCCTGGATGTTTGAAAGTGTTTGTTTTTTCATCCGTGCTTGTTGTAACTATCTTTGCATTCTCGTTTCTTCTATTTTTAGTATCAGATTGTTCCAAAGTATCTTTTTTGGAAGTTTCCTCTAAAGGCTCGTTTTGTATGAAATCATATTTTTCTTTGGTTTCAGATTTGGAAGAGGACTCCAACATTCTTTCTATAGAAAAACTCAGTTCATTTTTAGGCTTCTGTATAATTTCAGTTTTATCGGAACAACCTTGAACGGTTGACGATGGGAGATCACTGGATTGATCTTCACTGGAAATATTTTTTTCAATGCTGCTCTTTTCATGTTGATGAACTGAAAGGTTTAGAGGGTGTTCAGGTTCTAAACTCTTTTCTTCTGAATATTGCACACATACAGGATTTTCGTCAGAAGTGTAACAAGATTCTTCGTAAGCATTTGACTGAATTTTGTTTTCTTCCGATGCACTGCAGATATTCTTATTATTAAAGCATTGGGACTCATCCATAGTTTCCACATTTTCAATTGCTGTACTCTCGTTTTCGTCTAGGTTAGTAGGTATATCAATAGCAACTCCTTCAAGTTGTGTATCATCAGTTGAATTTTCACTATAAATCACTATTTCTTCACTTATTCCTACTTCATATTCAGTAGAGTGAATAATATTTTCAACACAAGATATTGAATGTTCATCGTTGATTACTTCATCATATTCCACAACTTCATCGAAAGCGTTTCGTTCAGAAATTTCCGGAACTTGCAGCTTGTCTAATGGTACGCCTTGGATTCCTTCTGTTGAATTTGAAGGTTCCAATTCCACTTTCATGGACTTTTCTTCATTTGTTGAAACTTCCAAACAGGCAGGTTGTATTATTTCATTCTGAATTATGTGTATTTTACATTTCTTGGGTGTAATGAGTTCTTCAATTGCCTCTTGTTCTTCAGAATATTTTCTCTTATTCTTGGGAGAATTTATATCTACTGTTATTTCGACGCCTAACTGAGTTTCTTCTAATAATTCCTTTTGGTGTACTTCATCCATTATTTCTTGATCTGATGACATAGCTACGTTTTCAAAATTTATCTCATTTTGTAGTAGTTTTTTATTGACTGATTCATCAACTTGCAAGATATCACCAGTTTCAAGAATCTCAGGAAATACAAGATCTTTTTTTTCATCTCTCATCACAGATTCCTCACTTCCTTGACTTTCAACAAGCTCTTTGTTTACCTCTACGGATTTCTGATCTACAGATTTTAATTCAATTTCTGTCAAACTGTTTGATTCTTCATCTATGTTTGCCATATTTTTCGAATCATTCAAAGATTTGTCTTCACTATCAGGAGGAGCTTGTTCAGATACTTCAATCGTTTCAATTATAGCAAAATCATCTTCAATGGTGTCTTCATATTCTATTATGTGTGTATCTGCTGTTGACACCGTAAGTAGTTCACTTGCATTTTTTCTGAATTTTTCTTCAGATTCAATGTTTGTATTTTGATTACTGCTCATGCAGGAATCTGAAAGTATTTCGATGTATCTTGTTTCAACCTCCGACTCATTATTGTGTTCAGTTTTGATGGAGTCAGATTCTTTATATTTCTCTTCAATTCCACCAATCAGATTTTTTTCAATTTCTCCCTCAACTTCTTCAGATTTCAATACAACATCCTTAAGTGATAGAGATGAATTTTGGTCAGTATCAAAAGGAAATGGTTCAGCAAGTATTTTAATTTCTTCATCAGTAATAACCTTATCTTCAATTTCGACATGAGTATAGTCTTCTGGGGTAGATTGCACCAAACCTGATACTTCTTCCTCATTAGAAATGCCCATATTGGAGCATAATTCTTTTTGCGTATCCAATACATTACCTTTTGATACAATTTCAATTGAATTTTCAATATTCTTTTCTTCTATTGCAGCAACAGCGCTTGTATCATCAGATGTTGCCTTCAAATCATCTATAGATTCACAGTCTTCAGATGTTGCCTTCAGAACAGCGATTTCAATTCCTGGTGATACAATTTCAATCATTGATTCTTCTATCATGGCTTTAGAGCATGTGTCATCTATAGATTCACAGTCTTCAATTGTCGCCTCCAAAATGTCCATTTCATTTTCTGTTGAAGCAATTTCAATTGTCCTTTCTTCTATCATGGCTTTACAGCTTGCGTCAGCTATTGATTCAGAGTCTTCAATAGTTGCCTTCAAAATATTCATTTCACTGTCTGTTGACGCAATTTCAATCTTCGTTTCTTCTATCATGACTTTATAGCTTGTGTCATTTATACATTCAGGGTCTTCAATTGTTGCCTTCAAAACATCTATTTCATTTCCTGTTGACACAGTTTCAATATTTGTTTCTTCTATCATGGCTTTAGAGCTTTTGTCGTCTATAGCTTCACAGATTTCAATTGTTGACTTTAAAACATCGATTTCATTTTCTGTTGATTCAAATTCAATATTTGTTTCTTCTATCCTGGCTTTAGAGCTTGTGTCATCTATAGATTCAAAGTCTTCAATTGTTGCCTTCAAAACATTTATTTCAATCTTTGTTTCTTCTATTATGACCTTAGAGCTTGTGTCATCTATAGAGTCACAGTCATCAATTGTTGCCTTCGAAACATCCATTTCATTTCCTGTTGATACGATTTCAATCTTTAATTCTTCCATCTTGACTCCAGAGCTTGTGTCCTCTATAGATTCACAATCATCAATAGTTGCCTTTAAAACATTTATTTCATTTCCTGCTGATACAACTCCAATCTTTGTTTCTTCTATCATGGCTTTAGAGCTTGTGTCATCTATGGATTCACATTCTGCAGATAATGATTGATAAGCATCCACTTCATATCCTTCCGTTACAATTTCAATACTATTTTCTTCTATTATTGCTGTAGAACTCGTTACATCAATGGATTCAGAGCCTTCATTTATTTTCTTCGAAGTTTCGATTTCATTTCCTAGTGATACAATTTCAATTGAATGTTCAATATTCTTTTCTTCTATTATTGTTTCAGAATTGGTGTCATTTACGGATTCTAAGTCGTCATTTATTTCCTTTGAAGCTTGAATATAATTTCCTTCTGATACAATATCAATTATATGTTCAATATTCTTTGTTTCTTTCATAGCTGAAGCGCTTGCATTATCAATTAATTCAATTTCTTCAGCTTTTTCCTTTTCATCATAATTTTTTTCCTCTGATTCAAGAGCTCTATTATCCGATGGTTCTATCTCATTCTCTTTCAAACTTTGTTTCTTATCTTCTTCGAAACAACTTGAATTACAATCATTCAAAATCATATGAGAGGAATTTCTCAAACCTGACTCTTCCTTCTGTTCATTATTACTTACACGTGTGGTGGAATTTTTAATTGTCTGATTATCTTCAATCAATTCAATTCGTTTCATTTCATTTTGAGTTATTTTATCTTGTTTTTCGCGTGGTCTGTTAGTTGATAGATTTGAATTCTCATTCGATAGTTCTGCCGAAACTACTGAATTGATATTATTCATCACTTCCTTCTCTAGAACTGTGGCAATTGTTTTTTCTCCACTGGCTCCTTTATTTCTTCTGGAACGGGTTTTTCTTTGGTTGATTTTAGCATCAGTATATTCATTTTTCAAAGCATTTTTCGATTCTCTAGAATTCTTTTCTTTGCTTTCATTCCTTTCACCCTGTTCTATTACCCCTTGATGTACAGTTTCAATGTCTCTTTTAATTTGACTTGGGTTCTCTGGTTTTTCACTTCCCGATCTCTTTCTTTTTGATCTTCTTGGCTTCTCTTCAATTTTTTTTCTGTCTGTATCGAGAGTGGATAATCGTTCCAATAGAATATAGGGATTTGGGGTATTTTTTCCAGGTGTTTTCCTTTGAATTTGATTACACTTTATTTCTTCCATTATTCGTTTAGATTTCGGAACTTCAATAGTTTCTTCCTTAGAAACAATGATAATGTTTTCTCTATTTTTAGTAGCTGAATGACTAATTTTTGGTTGATACTCTACTACGGAGGAATCTTGTTTTGTATCATAAAGAATCTTAGTTTTCCTGTTCCGACTCCTAATGCTTTCTTTTTCTGCAATCTTACATGGGTGACGAATATTGTTATCTGTTTCTCGGACATGTTTTTGTTCATTTTCTTTTACTTCAAAACTGTTGGAAGGAGGCTCGCCTAAAGTATTCCCTTCGATATTTTCAAGAGAAGAAATTGATATTTCAGTTGAGGAAGCAGCAGAAATTTCTTCTTCTTTACCTACTTCAATAGCATGTTCAACGATATTTTGGATGTTTTCATTTAAAATCAAATCGTCATTTTTTACTTTGCATGAGGATTTCGACTTCCCTGTAGTTTTAGATAACGGAGATTCACTAACAGTACTTGAATTTGATCTCAGAGATCTTCGCGAACTGTTATCAACTCTATTCAACTTGAATTTATCTTTTAAGACCGAGTCAATATCAGGTATTTCAAGTGATACTTTAAATTCACTTGATTTATGTAGCTCTTGTCTTTTCCTTTTCTCCTGAATCTTTTCCGTTTCCTCAGCTTTCTGCGCTTTATTATTTTGAATGTCAGATAGTTCAGAAAGCTTTATGGCTTCTTTGCTGCTCTGTGGAGTTTCCTTTAGCTTTGGATCATCTTGAAGATTTAAAGATAAACATTTACTTTCACATTGATTTTGCTGGTTGGATTCTGATATCTGAGGTTTATTGTGAATTGGAGTTGCCAAATCTTGCAATTCTACTGTTACTTTTGCATTTTCATCTGGTTTATTGTTTTCCAATTTTTGGGATTCCAGCAATTCTTTTTTACGATGCTTGCGAACTACAGGCTCAATATCTTTTTTAGTTACTTCTTTTATCATCGGTAATTGCTCATCACTTTTTGGTGCATCATTTGTGGAATTATCAATAGTGGTTGACCCAGAGTGTTTATGTTCCGCGTTTGAAGATGATCTATTTTCAGAGACCATTTCAATATCTGTTCCTAACTCCTTTATTGATGTTTCAATTATTTCGTCGTTATTCCTTTCTACTTCACTTTCACTGTTACTTAATGGTGAAATGTAGATATTCAGGTGATTTCTGCCAACACGATCCAAGTTTCCCTCTGATCTTGGACGTGTTTCGCCAATTTGTGAAAAACCTGCAGGCTTCAAAATATTCAGTTTGGAAAAATCTTCATTCAGTTCTTCAACAACGATTTCAGATATAGAATTCTGTAATTTTTGCCTGTTTTCATTAATGATTAATTCGGATTCAACGATTTGCGAATTTTCTGGAAGACATTCTTGATTAAGTTGATTGTCATTTGTTCCACTTGAAATATCACTTGACTCAAGTTTTTTGGAAACTATTGGTTTTGAAGTTTGATCCAATTCATTCATAATCGAATTTCTGGCATTGTTTTCATCAAGGTCTTGTGAAATCAACTCCAACATTGCTTTTTTGAAATGAACTATCCTTCTTGTTTGATCAGGTGAAGTTACAACTTTTTGTTCATTTTTCTCAGGTTTCTCAGATGTAATTTTTATTTTTGTGTCCAATTCTTTCTGTTTTGAATCATGAGCAACAAGCTTTACCTCTTCATCAGTATTCACTTTAACTTTAGATTTTGTGTTATTTTTTTGTTCTTTCGTTCTTCCTCTTCCTTTAGGGCTTTTACTTTTTGGACTGTTTTTCTGGATATAATCCTTTTTACTGCTTCTAGTTCTATCGGAGGATTCCACAGGTGAAACTTCGCACTTTTTTATCCTCACATTCAAAGGCATACTATCATCAGAATCCGAACGATCGATTATCAATTCCTTTTCTGAACTCACTTCGCGAACAACCTTGGAGCTTTTTTTAGTTTTCTCAACTTCTAAAGCTTTCTTATCTTTACTAGCAGGTCTAGATTTTCTCTTGTCAGTTTTTTCGCTGATTTTTAACTCCTTAGTTATCTTTAGATCTTCATGTTTATCTTTGGCAACCTTTCGTTTCTCTTCCCTTGACTTTCTACCGGAAGTAGTTTTAGGAGAATTAGGATCCTTCCTTTTCTCAGACTTTGGAGATTTGGAGTTAGACTTTGAACGTTTCGATTTGGTCTTAGAAGGTGTGGGTGTGATTGATGGAAACAAACCTGACTGCAAATTGGTCTCTAATGTGCTTTCTGCCAGAGGAGACTCATTTTTCATTAAAGGTGGTGTTTGATTATTTTCTGTAATATTTATTTTCAGAGATTTCCTACATTTAGGACTTTTTGCTGCGTTAACTATCGAAGATTTTTTTGGTCGGTTATCAACTTTTAGAGGTTTCTGGTTAGAAGCCACACTTGCCAATATATCTATGTTGAGTTGCTGTTTTTGAGACTCACATTCTTTGATATTAAAGAACACTTCATTATCCCTGAGGTCTGTCGGTGTATAAGAAGAATAGAAGGTAGTGGGGGAATATAAAGTACTTGTTTCACACTGTGGAAATGCACTATTGAACGCAGATGGTTTAGGAGTTATATTCAAACTGGGATTATTTTCAATTTCTGTGCAATATGAGCTATATGTGCTATCTCTGGCTACCATATCTAGTACAGCCGTATTTGGAGTGGTCGGGCTTGTATCAAATTTGGTACATGCATCACTCATTTTTATCGGAGATGTGAATGGTATACTTCTTTTTGGTCGCCTTGGTTCCGTGTTTGACATCAACAACATCATTTTTCCAAGGTTACCGACTACGTTGTGTGAATCGGAACACCTACTTTTTGGCTTTTTAGGGGTAACATCCAAACTCCCTAATTTATTTAAAGCAGTGGAAGAGGTTTCATCAATCACATTGATTTGTTGGGATAAATCATCAGATTGTGAATTCGTAGATGCACAATCAGTTGTTGAAAGATGGGGGATTTTAATAGTGTCTCTATCCTCTTCATTCCCAGAAGAAGTTTGATTTGTAACTATTGGTGCTTCTTGATCTGAATCCACATTTTTCAAGTCTCCTTCTGTTTCGGAATGATCAATACCTAATGTGATTGTTTCACAATCCGCAATATTATTCGGGACACAGATTTCAACAACAGAAACTGACTCGTCTATCATTTTGTTTGTTGAATAATTTTCAGGATTATGGGTTGGATCTTCAGCCAGAAGTTCGACCTCTAAATTTTCAACATGCTCCACATTTCCATCAGCTTCTCCTTCGTCAATTACATAAGATGTACTGCATTCATCGTCATACAATATTTTTTCGGGAGATGCAATATGTTCCATACAATTTTCAATCAAAGGGGCAACACCGCAAATGAAGTTTTCTGAATCTCCTTTCTCCGCATCTCCAACCGACGGTTTGTTGATGTTTTCGAATTCACTTTGCTCTTTACTTTCTTCTTCTTTGTCGGTGACGAAAATTGATTTTTCTGATAGTTTATCTTTGCCCATGTCTTCAAGTGATGGCGAAATTCTTAACCTTCTTTCTGATTGATCCACAAGTGAACAACTACTGTGTGGTACTCTGATTTCATTTCGTGAACCTTCATTTGGGCTGTTAGAATATTCTTCTTTAGATTCCGATTCATTTGGGGGGATTTTCACTGTTGTAATTTCAACAGACTGAGTTTTTAATTTATTCTCTACATCAAAAGAAGTTTTGATGCTTTTTTCCATGCTACACTCATGGTTTTCGGAGTCTTCACTAACCTAAAAAAAATAGAAATTGTTCTGATCAAGTTGTTAGTCTCACTACTTTCATTGAATCAGGATTCAATAAAAAGTTGAAAACGGGGGCTGTATTTGTGGATCTTTCAGCAGCTTACGATACGGTGTGGAAAGATTGTTTAATATTCAAACTTCATAAATTTCTGAAATGTGGAAAAGTAATTCAATTGATCGAAAATATGTTATCTGACAGAAGACTCCGTGTTTTTGTTGATGATGTTAGTAGTAGGTTCAAAACTTTGAATAATGGACTCCCACAAGGATCAGTTTTAGCTCCCCTTCTATTTAATTTATATTTATGTGATATTCCAGCAACTTCTTCAGAGAAATTCATCTATGCAGATGATATTGCTCTGGCTTTTCCTCACTCTGATTTCAAAGTCATTGAAAACACTCTAAATACTGATTTAGAAATTTTGAAGAATTATTTTGTTGAGTGGCGTTTATGTCCAAATTCTAATAAAACAGAAGTTTCTTGTTTTCATTTGAATAATCAACAGAAGTTTAAAACTTTGAATGTTACTTTCAATAATGCCGTTGTGAAACATAATTTCACTCCTAAATATCTTGGGAGTGAAATTAGATACCTCTTTAAATTTCAAGGACCATTTGGAAAACTTACGCATGAAGTTGAAATCTAGGAATAATATTCTTCAAAAACTAGCTGGTTCTTCATGGGGGGCTGACCCTACAACTCTTCGTACCGCAACTTTGGCTTTGGTTTTTTCTGCTGCTGAATATTGTTGTTCGGTTTGGTTTAATAGCGCTCATGTTAGTAAAATAGATGTATAGCTTAATGTTGCTATGAGAATCATTAGTGGGACCATAAGATCTACACCTTTACAGTGGTTACCAGTTCTCTCAAATATTGTACCGCCCCATTCGTAGACAGGTTGCAGTGATAAAGTCTTGGGATAAATATCGTTCCTTTCCGAATTTATTCCCAATCATGTCTTATATTCCGGATTCTAAAATTACTAGATTGAAATCTCGTAAACCTTTATGGATCAACGATTTTCTTTACACCAATAAAAGTGACAAAGAAGTTTGGCGTTCGGAATGGAATTCGTGTAATGTTTTCAACAAAGGTTTGATCAGCAATCCTTCAGAAAAAGTTCATGGTTTCAATCTTCCTAGGAAAATTTGGTGCATTTTGAATCGACTTAGAACCGGTCATGGTCGCTGTAATAGTTTCCTCTTCAAATGGAATTCGGTCGAAAGTCCAAGGTGCGAGTGCGGAGAAGAAGAGGAAACAATAGAACATTTAGTAAATACTTGTCCAATATATAAATTTGACGATGGTTTCGAGGCAATTCATTCGGTGTCTGATTCTTTTTTGAGATGGATTGCGAACTTCAAATTAATTTAATGGGTACTAAATCATTTACTAGTTCATATTAGTTTTTTCGTCTCTTTTTTGTTTTCAGGTATGTTTCCAAGATTTCAACCTGCATCGCATAGGAAGGAGGAAATTTTGTCGATAAAAAAGAAGCCCTTCAATAAAAAACAACAATTTCATTACACTTATACGGGGAGACAGAGTTTTTCCTGAGGTTTTTATCTGTGCTCTTTTATCATACGTAAAAATGTATGGTACCCCGTTGACATTTCCTCTGCTAATACTGTTATGACACAAATTGTTTGATATAAAAAAAAATGTAATGCTCATCTCAAAAGAATATATATATATATATATACTAACCTCTAACATTTCATTTCGGCGATTCACATCTTCCACTGTAGAGATATCAGAACATTTAACTGTTGAAGAATTATTTTCATCATTCTCTGGACTATTTGTACTAGAATAGACTACCGTTTCCTCTATACTTGTTGACTCAAAATTCAGTTCTGGTATTTCTACATTATAATCGTACTCCACTCCTTGCGTTTCTATTTCTTGCTCTGAACATATAAATAATGAGTTTGAATCTAGAAATTGGTTCTCCTGGTAAACATTTTCACTCGCTGATGGTGCACTGTATTGGTTACATTCAAGTTCTTCAATGTTTTCAACATTTTTCAATGTTTTAGAATGTTCAAATTCCACTAGTTTTTCCTGGTCAGTAGTATCTTCAATCAGGTCAATTCTATCAGGATCCCCTTTGGGAAGTTCCACTTCTTCAAAACTGTGGTTTTCTTCTGTTTTTTCGATTGAATCTGCGACAAACTCATTTTTTTCATTGGGAATTTCAAATACTTTTTCATGAGTGAAGATTGAAAAATTTTCACTATGATTTAATTCCAAGATTTCTTCTTTTGAAGTGGTCATTGTAGCAGTACAAAGTTCTGTTGGTGTAACCTCAAGGTCTTCAACATTTTCATTATCAAATGTTGCCTCAAAAGTGGAAACTGTATGTTCGTTTTCACAAAGAAGTACTTTGTCGTCTTCGGTGTTTTGATTGTCCTTGCATTCTATAATTTCTGTATATTCTGTACCATCAAATGACGGTACAGCAGAGTCTTCTTCGAGCGAAACTTCAACAGAACAGCTATTTGGACCATCGTTTTCCATAGGCAAGGAATTTGCAGGTTTATCGCAATTCCTATCTTTGCAATATTCTTCTATCAAAATATCATTGTTTGCAGGAATAACTGTTTCTTCAAAAGAAATTACATGTTCTTTTTCATGAATATTCACTGGGCTATTTTGATTTTCAGCAATAGACAAAGAATCTGTAGTAACCTCAGTTCCTAATGGAATTTCATCTGAATTGTCACTTTCTGCGATATTTTTTTCTTCATTCTCGAAAGTTTTTTTTCCTGTGCAGGAAGACATTGAATGCATCTGTTGGGAACCTTTTGTTAGTTGTTCTTTATACTCGGTCGATATCTTTGTATCACCAGGAAGTATTGCAACATTAGGTTCAGTAGTTGTTTCATCATCTAGTCCTGCAGGCGAAGATACTGAAACTGAACAAATTTCTTCAAAACAGCTGTGTTGATCATCGTTTTCCGTAGGCAACGAATTTGGAGAAGCTTGTGGATCAGGTTCATCTATGCAATCTCTTAGCAATATCTTTGTATCACTAGAAAGTATTGCAACATTAGGTTCAGTAGTTGTTTCATCATCTAGTCCTGCAGATGAAGATACTGAAACTGAACAAATTTTTTCAGAACAGCTGTGTTGATCATCGTTTTCCGTAGGGAACGAATTTGGAGAATTGCAATCTCTTAGCAATATTTCTTCATTTGAAGAAATGACTGTTTTCGTATAAGTTGTATTTTCATCCTCAAGTATATTCATCGTGTTATTTTGATCCTCTGCAATGGACGAAGAATCTAAAATATCCTCACTTCCTAATGAAATTTCATCTAAATCGTCAATTCCTGTGATAATTTTGTCATCATTTTCGTCAAAGGTTTTTGGTTCTACCTCTGCCTTAGAAACAATGATAATGTTTTCTCTATTTTTAGAAGCTGAATGACTAATTTTTGGTTGATACTCTACTACGGAGGATTCTTGTTTTGTATCATAAAGAATCTTAGTTTTCCTGTTCCGACTCCTAATGCTTTCTTTTTCTGCAATCTTACATGGGTGACGAATATTGTTATCTGTTTCTCGGACATGTTTTTGTTCATTTTCTTTTACTTCAAAACTGTTGGAAGGAGGCTCGCCTAAAGTATTCCCTTCGATATTTTCAAGAGAAGAAATTGATATTTCAGTTGAGGAAGCAGCAGAAATTTCTTCTTCTTTACCTACATCAATAGCATGTTCAACGATATTTTGGATGTTTTCATTTAAAATCAAATCATCATTTTTTACTTTGCATGAGGATTTCGACTTCCTTGTAGTTTTAGATAACGGAGATTCACTAACAGTACTTGAATTTGATCTCAGAGATCTTCGCGAACTGTTATCAACTCTATTCAACTTTGATTTATCTTTTAAGACCGAGTCAATATCCGGTATTTCAAGTGATACTTTATATTCACTTGATTTATATAGCTCTTGTCTTTTCCTTTTTTCCTGAATCTTTTTCGTTTCTTCAGCTTTCTGCGCTTTATTATTTTGAGTGTCAGATAGTTCAGAAAGCTTTATGGCTTCTTTGCTGCTCTTCGGAGTTTTCTCTAGGTTTCGATCCTCTTGAAGATTTAAAGATAAACATTTACTTTCACATTGATTTTGCTGGTTGGAATCTGATATCTGAGGTTTATTGTGAATTGGAAGTGCCAAATCTTGCAATTCTACTGTTACTATTGCGTTTCCATCTGGTTTATTGTTTTCCAATTTTTGGGATTCCAGCAATTCTTTTTTACGATGCTTACGAACTACAGGCTCAATATCTTTTTTAGTTACTTCTTTTATCATCGGTAATTGCTCATCATCTGAATTGTCATTTTCTGCGATATTTTTTTCTTCATTCTCGAAAGTTTTTGTTCCTGTGGAGGAAGACATTGAATGCATCTCTTGGGAACCTTTTGTTAGTTGTTCTTTATACTCGGTCGATATCTTTGTATCACCAGGAAGTATTGCAACATTAGGTTCAGTAGTTGTTTCATCATCTAGTCCTGCAGGCGAAGATACTGAAACTGAACAAATTTCTTCAAAACAGCTGTGTTGATCATCGTTTTCCGTAGGCAACGAATTTGAAGAAGCTTGAAGATAAGGTTCATCTTGGCAATCTTTTAACAATATTTCTTCATTTGAAGAAATGACTGTTTTCGTAGAAGTTGTATTTTCATTCTCAAGAATATTCATCGTGATATTTTGATCCTCTGCAATGGACGAAGAATCTAAAATATCCTCACTTCCTAATGAAATTTCATCTAAATCGTCAATTTCTGTGATAATTTTGTCATCATGTTCGTCAAATGTTTTTGTTTCAACCTCTTGGTAACCTTTTGGTACTTGCTCTTCATTCTCAGTTGGTAGAGTAGATGCACCAGGATTTCTAACACTTTCATCTACATCTTGAACTTCCCGATTTGTTAACATCTCTGTTACTTGTTCATCGTTTTCTCTAGTTGCCCCGGTTGGACAGGAAGCTGGAGTATTGTGTTTCTCCAGTACTAGTTCTGTACTATTGGTACTTTTAACTTCATTTTCAGCCGAAGAGGATCTTGAAAATGGGATGATTCCAGGTTGAATTTTTTTCTCTTCAATATCTTGTTTGGCCAACGAAATTTCATTATTTCTGTTTGAAGATACTGGATCATCCCCTAACAGATCACTTTCGTCAACACATACCTCAGTTTTAACTGGAATAGATGGCAAACTAGAACATGTATCATCAATATTGGACTCTTCATATTCATCACAGTCTATAATCTCTATTACACCATTTTTGTCTATATAAGGAGGTTGAGTTGATGATGCAATTGGTGGTTCAGTAGAATTATTTGCATGCAATGTTTCAGTTCCACTGATTTTATTCGAAAATTTCTCCACCATTCTTGTCTGATGTTTACCTCTGTTGGAAACACCAAAGTTCAAACTAGAAGTTGTTGATTTTGAATCAGAAATTGTAGCATCTGAAGAACTTTGAATCCTTCTATCTTGTTTATTTATATCATCTGATAATTTTTCTGAATCCAGTGAAAAACCATCAAGATCCAAATCATCACTTTTTGATGTTGATTTTGAAACTGTAGCATCAGAGATAATTCGTGTTTTTGTATCTTTTTCATTTACATTTTTATCCAAGGTTTTTTGGGGTGATATCGTTTGAAACAATGTATCAATTGTCTTCGAGTTAGGAACGTCAAGATTCAAATTATCTGTTGACAATGCAGAATTTGAAGAACTAGGTTCCTCTGCACTCTTATCAATGGTTTTACTTCCTTTTTCTGGGAATTCTGATAGTTCCTTCGCAGATTCAGTGGTCTTTGAAGCTTCCATAAAGCAACCTGAAGTCTTCTTCTCATTCTTGCTGTAAGATTTCAATTCGGTATTTTCACCTTCTTCGGAAATGATCTCGATATCAGAATCTATAAATGAAACATTTGTTTCATTGTTCAATGAATTAGGTTCTTTTGCTTTCTCGGGTGAAGTATTTCGAATAATTTTCTCTTCTAGAGTTTCCTCGCTCGAAGATTCCTTTTCTCCTAGTTCAAGAACACTTTCGACAGATTCCTCAGAGTTTTTTAACAGTTGTTTCCCTTTCCTATGTTCTGAAACTAGATTTCTATTATTTGTGAGTTGATCGATTGACCTGCAGAAAATTCTTCCCATCATAGATGATGGCTCAATCTTCGCCTCTTCATTCTCACCACCGATGATGGTTTTTGGTTGAATAGAAACGGTGGATTCCACATGTCGTGATGTATTGACAATATCCATATCTGCTCCTGGTGGTGTTAGAGAAATCTGGTTGCCAGAGAAAGAAGACTTTACGAGAGTGTCCTTGAGATTTTTATCAACAGGTTCTTCTTCATCAGATGAACTTATGTCTATAATATTTTCGGGATTCCATAACTTTTCGGTTTTTCTTTCATTTCTTTTTGAACACAAGGATTGACATTTTTTGATTGACTTAGCAGAATTAAAACTTCTAGAAGTGTCCAAGTCGGAACTTTTATTGGAAATTTCTTGTTCACGGGGAAGTTCTGAACGAATCGAAGATACTTCACCACCATAAGAATGATGACTTTTACTTGGAACAGTCGTATTGGCATTCTTCCTTTTGTCCATCCCTTTCTGATGAGGTGTATTGTCCAAGTTGCTCAATAATTCGTGTTTTCTTCTCTGTTCTCTCAGTTTCTTTTCTAAACCATCGAAATTGGTACTACTACAATCAAAATCTTCTTCCTCATCCTCGCTACTGAGAATAGAAATCGTATCGTATATTCTATATTCGATATCCCTTTTATCTCCTACAATTTTCTCTCCCACCTTAGAAGGTATTTGACTATTTGAACTACTAGGAAAATTGTGCCTTTGCAACTGGGGCTGTGGAAAGGTCGATTTCCTTTGCGACCATCTGATAACTTCTATATCGTCATCTACGTTCAAATCAACAAAGCTCAATATATCGTCCTTCGAAACTGAAGAGAACACTTCATTGGAAGATGGAAAATTTGGAACAGATTGACTATTCGAAGAATTGCACAACGATTTAAGGCCACTACTTTGCTTCTCAGCACATCTGCTATCCAGTAAGGAACTCTGAGCTGATTCTACGATCAAGTTTTCCGAAGTTCTTGGCTCTGCTGCAGGAACGTCACTTGTACTTTGAAGTGTTAACGGGGATTCTGAAGAATCAGTAGCTGGAGCAGTATCAAAGGTATTAACGGCATAATTAGAAGTCTCCTTCTTAACTTCATTGTTTCTCCTAGTGAGTATGGTCCTGAATGAGGATTCCTGTAAAGGTGTTTTTCGATAAAATCAAGAATTTAAGTTGTTCTAATGGGGGTGTTTCCTTTAAACGAAAATGCGGTAATTTTCATGAAAAACCTTCAGAACATCACATTTTAAACGTATAATTTCAATATTATATTTTCAAAAAAATGTTTGATCACCTAAAACTGAAAAATAAAAATGGGGATTTGCATTCAAAGGGATTTGTCCTGAGTGCACGATATGGCAACGTCGAATTCAGCTTTCTCGGAAAGAAAAGGACGTCAAATGTGTTACTTTGCTTAGGAAAACAGAGATAGCTATACTTCGATCTGGTTAGAGTAACAGACAACGACCAAGGAATAGAAAAAGAAGAGCACAGACTGTGATACTGTCATATTAATGACAAATCGCAAACGAAAATTGTTTGGTTATATTGACAAAGAACACGTGTGTACCACAGAATAGTAATAAATATTTCATTATTCTATAGCAGAAAAAGCTATTCTACTAAACACCGTTGTCACTTCGTGCATGCCTGGCAAATCCCATACCCCAATTTTGAAACCTGATTTTGAATACTTTCTGAAGGTAATTTGGGAAAATGATGAATCAAACCCATGATAATTATGTTCCAATTTGCATTTGCAGTAATAACCCAAATTCAGGAAAAACCCCCATTGGATATATCTCAGGGAGTCCAACCTACAGTGAGATCGCTTTCAAACTGAGTTAATAACATGTTATTTCTTCTCCTAATGAATAATTGTTTGTAATGGAAGTATGATATATTACCTAGGATAACTCCTAGGTAAAGGTTTGGAGTTGCAATTAAAAAATCCGTCACTGCCTTATTTTGATTTGAAATTACGCAACCGGTCTGCATTCCATGATTTTATGGTAACATGATTCTATAGTTACATGAAATAATGGACAACAAATATATTGTTTGCATTGGCGCCCAACGATGGGCGATATTCAAACGAGTTATAACTGAGCGTCCTTCAACATCAAACTGTAGCGAGCGCCCTCTCTCAGCTCTTTCTTAAGTCGCGCGCGCCGTACCATCTCTTGCGTCTTAAGTACCCTACGTTACCTGCTTGTAACACTTGGCCACATCATCGGTCAACGTACAGGGGGCGCTAGCGCGCACGCTGTCCCGGTTGGATCCTCTCAAGATCTCGGATATACGCTCATCCCCAACGGTCTGGTACACTCCCTTGTGGTCCTCACAAGGGGTGTCCACTCACGTAGGCATGTAAACGGCTTAGTTTGGTGCATGCCCTGACGAGTTCCCCCAAACTAAGCCGGGACGAAACGTGACACTTCCCCAAAGAGGTTGAAGCTACCTCGCAAACCTTCAAAAACTTTAGTGGTGACCCCGACGTGATTCATTTCAACGACGGTGTCACAGTTTCTGTCCCTTCGCGATCATCTTCGCTTCCAGTGAGAACCTCGCTTGTAACTGTGTGATCCTATCCGTTCCTCTCTCGGCGATGGTTCGGCAACCATCCCGAGGAGGTTCCACATCGCCACTTCGCTCTCGTGCTGCAACACGCTGCTCAGAGATGCACTCACTAATGCACCCAGCTCACTGCACGATATCGAGTGGTATAGGAACTCACAAGTGGCGCAGCGTTTCTCAATCCGGGTTTCTCACATTTCAAGGGCACACAACTGCTCCGCATCACGGTCGCACTTGTGGGAAATCTTCTGGTCAATACGGTCATGACTACATTCCGTCAAAAGCTGACCACCTCTAAATCGGTCACACTCCTCGAACGACGAGGCAGAACGCTCTAGCACACAGTCAACACGGCTCAACACACAACGGTCTGGTCAACCGTGCATCAAATGCCGTACACTCGTGCTCAACAGCGCAGCAATGACACAACGGCTCGCTCACAGCCGCGTTTTAGAGAACACCTTTTCGGTCTCGGTCACATTCCTCCAGATGCACCTTTTTGGTATCGCTTTCACTGGAAGGGGAGTCTTGTAGCGAGCGCCCTCTCTCAGCTCTTTCTTAAGTCGCGCGCGCCGTACCATCTCTTGCGTCTTAAGTACCCTACGTTACCTGCTTGTAACACTTGGCCACATCATCGGTCAACGTACAGGGGGCGCTAGCGCGCACGCTGTCCCGGTTGGATCCTCTCAAGATCTCGGATATACGCTCATCCCCAACGGTCTGGTACACTCCCTTGTGGTCCTCACAAGGGGTGTCCACTCACGTAGGCATGTAAACGGCTTAGTTTGGTGCATGCCCTGACGAGTTCCCCCAAACTAAGCCGGGACGAAACGTGACACTTCCCCAAAGAGGTTGAAGCTACCTCGCAAATCTTCAAAACAATAAAATGAACGTATATGTACACATTAGGATACAAAAATATTCGTCGCACTGCGAATAACTTCCTTCTAAAATGGATATAAATTTATGATCGACTAAGTGGAGTTAATGTAATAAAAAACGTATCCCATGAAAGCATTGAGATTAAAATATTTAATTTCTTTAAAACTGTTTATCATGGTGATACTCACAGATGACACAGAGGCTGTTTCTTGACCATCATCATCAGATCCATAATCACTATCTTTCAATGATTCTTTCAACCTTATCAACGAAGGATTATTTAGATCCAAATGTCCACCGGAACTAGATGGTGATTTCTTTATTAATCCTAAGGCATCTAATACATTTCTAAAAGTTAAAAATCTTTATTGATTATCCATTCAAAATCCTCTCTACACGCAATGCTTACTTTACTATTCTGGCAGGAAATTTTTCTTCATCGCTTGTGTACTTGAAATCAACATTGGAAATAAAAATTTTAAGTGCTTCATTATATACATGATTTCTTTCTTCACTCAAACAGTTGTCTTCAGTAGAAGAGGAGTTCTTCAGAAAAGTAACTATAGTACGGAACACTCTTTCTTCTACCTGCCTCTCGTACTTGAAGTCGTATTTGTTTTTATAGAGTACATCACTTTCCAAGGCAACATATCTACCAAGTAGTTCATATATTTCTTTTGATGTGGGGTAAGTGTAAGCGATCTGAAACATTGTTGTTTAGTGTGAACTTTAAGACAAATAATTTGAGAAATTTCGAGAGGTGTATGGTGTATTATTCAAGTGACACTAAAATATTAGTTTTACCTTAGCCACATGAGTATTGTACTCGTGGAGAAGAAACAGTTTTTCTCTAATTTCATTGACAAATTCTGCAGTTTGTTCGTTATAACTTGCAACTTCATTGATTTCCCTAAAAGGTAAAAACTGAATCAGCCAATGAGATATCTAGACATTCTCTTGTTAAAAAAGAAAAAATATTTAAATCTTGCTGTTTCCAGGGGGCAGGTATTATGAGGTCTTCTTTCTGCAACTAATTATCTTCTTTCTTCTTGTACTTTCATGTTCTTTCTTCTGTTTATCTTCTGTCTTGATTTTCTTCATTATTCTTTACAACTAACCTTTCTTGTAATTTAATCTACTAATTTATTTATGTAAAATTCAAATGTTAAGAGAAATTGAATAAAATTTGAAATGAATATGAACGAATGAGCTCACAAATAGAAATTGGAGAGAAAAACCTATTTATTGACTACTGATCTTCCATTTCTTCTTTTCGATCAAATTCTGATCTCAGATAAAACATCAATTAGTAGGTGTATACATGTGTTTCTATTACAAATATTCAAAAATCATCTGACAATTTACCTTGTGAGTTTTTCAGCAATTGAAACAGAGATGTAAGAGTTGTATTCTTGATTGTTGACAAACCGAAGAAGTTCTTTCCTCCTAGCACTATGCTTTTTCGATATCCTACCTGCGAACAATGATTTTTCTTTATATTTTCAAATATCCAATCTGCTTGCTCACTTGTTCCAATGAAACCAAAATGGTTTCTAAGATATCAAAAGACACACTGATGAAAATTGGTTGGTATGTGAGCACAATGACTTCCAAGAGATTTTACGGTAAACCCGCAAGATTTCCCGTCGCGAAGCTATAACTAAGATATTCACATCATTGTAAGGAGTGTGAGTTCCTGAACAAAAACTATGAAGGCCAACATGGGCGGTCTCTCTTTGTTTGGAAGATATGGGCCCCCAAAGTTCCAAATTGTTGCATTTTCAGATCCTTTTTTCTGCCATAAAAATGATCTCTCACTTCTCAAATCTAGTTCATAAATCATCTTTGAACCTTCAACCAACGAATGAAGACACTTTCTTTCAAGAATATTCATTATATAAAGGAAGAAAAGTGAAAATAATAGACAACCACTTAACTTATATTTGTACGAAATACTTGTCAATGTTAAAGCGGAGCTTGGCAACAGCGCCTTTTCATCGCTGGCCAACGTATTATGACCGAAGAGTAGTTGCTGGCGGGAAATATGAAATGATGGACAGTTAATGTATATGATTGTAAGGAAAATGCTTCTGTCACTGAAGAAGAGGTGGGTATTCTAATATCAAAACAAAATCATTGAGAATATTTGTTCAAGGTTTCACTCTCAATATTTTCGTTTGAACGTTCATTCTATCCCTTTCAAAATAGGGAGGTTGTTTTTGTGTCTTCGGGATAGTCCCAGTTTATAATGAGATATATAATGAATGAAAATGATATATATGAAAAAAATGTACGTTGAAATATATATCAGGGTGTATTCTATACCATTACTATGTGTTTCAACCTTGTAGATTTTTTCATTAGAAACGAATTCTCCTATTGGAAGATTTAGAGTATCGCAGTAAACAGTGAGAACTAAGAACATATTTCATTTTTCTCGCCAGCAATAATCTGTCATTCACGAATACGCACGATGGCACGATTCCGACCGATGAAATTCGCGCCATTGCCAAACTTCACTTTTAGACTGAGTCGAAATCAGAAGGAATAGAGGTTAAGTGGTTGTCCAGTAATTTCATTGTTTTTTCATTAAATATTGATTATTCTTGGAAAAAAGTGTTGCTTATTGCTGGTTGAAGGTTCAAAGGTGGTTTGTGAACTATACAGATGAAGTGAGAGATCGTTTTTATGGTGGAAAAAGGGACCTGAAAACGACGCATTTTGGAACTTTGGAGGCCCATATCTTCCAAATTAAGGGAGACCGCCTATGTTCGATTTCACATTTTTTATTCAGAAAAACACACTGCCTACAATGATCTGAATATCTTTTTAATATCTCGGCGACGGGAAATCTTGCGGATTTACCGAATTTACTTTGTTGTGTAATACATAAATATATATATACATACAATGTTTCAGGTTGAAAAGAGAAATAAGTCCCTTGCAAATATTTATTTCATAGAATTTATCCAAAATGGTACAATCCCAATAACAATTAATTAAAAATAAATCAATATCTCACACTTCATATTAATAACAATATACTTATGTATGTAATAAGACACGGTGTCAGTTGAGAGGAACTTCAGATTCAATGGCATAACTCTTAACTCTTGAAAACCACAGTGGGGGAAATTTAGTGTTGACTAAATCGAAAACGCACACATTTTCATCTCCCCTATTCTTTGTCTTGATGGAGTAATGAGTCCATTGCAGCTGAATATGTTTCTTATTCTTATGATTCATTATCCTCAGTTCCATTTCGAAAGTCTGCTCTGAGGGTGGATGCAATTCTCTTCTCGAGTTCCTTTTGAAATTTTGATTAATCTTGTTATCTTGTCGATGTACAGTTATTCTCACTATATCATCTTTCAATCTATAATAGCCAGCCAAAACTGGAGATTTCGATGCACGATTTTTCAATTGGGACACACACATATGTGGCTCATCCGGCGTAGTTAACACAAGAACTGTACCTTCAGGGAAGAACCTGAAGTATCTATAATAAGTGATCAAATGCCAGGGTCTGTAGAACTGATCTTGAAAACTGTTCTCTCCGTGTCGGATATAAGTAGTTTTACTGATATAACAGCCGTTGAATTGTAGCCTTGGTCTTTCGAGAAACATTTGTCTCCAGCTAACATAATTGTCGAGTTTACAGCTGGGCCCCCAAACTTTTATACAAGCCAATTTCCATATTTCAGAGTCCCTAGCGCAAACATAAAAACCTCGACACACTTGACCAAACATTTCCAAGGACCTAAAGTCTAATTCTTGAGACACAACCCACCTCAAAATGTACAATATCAATTCTATCGGCAGAACTGATATGTGGGTAGCATTTTGCTCGTGCTTGGGAAAGCAAGTCACTGCTGACATTTTATTCTTGATTTTTTGGAGTAAATCGCCTTTATATATTTTCTTATTGGTCTTTTTATTAACTGGATTTTCCTCAAAATTATTGTTTGATGCTTTCGATAATCTGAATAATCGATGGTCGATATCAGGAACTATATCAAACGCTTTTTTATAAAATTTGACAGCCTCAAACATTTTACCAGTTTTCTCCATCTCTACCGCTCTCAAGTAGAACATTTTTGCCCTTTCCTCCTCAGATTCTGTTGCGTTAGCTCGC
The DNA here is from genome assembly GCA_958510865.1 of Myrrha octodecimguttata. Taxonomy (NCBI): domain Eukaryota; kingdom Metazoa; phylum Arthropoda; class Insecta; order Coleoptera; family Coccinellidae; genus Myrrha; species Myrrha octodecimguttata. The sequence continues at coordinate 83,336,879 of OY294056.1, forward strand.
CCTGTTAGATCACAGACAGATTCCTTGGAATTTTGACCAGGGTTCGGAGTGATTTGCAATTCCCTCTGCCATTTGTCTCGAAAATCCTGTAATTCATCCTCCATTGTTTCCCTTGGATTCAAGATTGGAGAAGAATCTTCAAGGCTTCTTATGTTCAATGTATCTGAAGTCTGGATTGTTTTTTTGTTGCCATTAGCTTCCTCCATGTCCATTCTCTCCTGTAGGTAAGATCCAGAATTTATATCAAGTTTCAGAGCTGGGTCTTCATAATTCTTAATTGCTTATTCACATATTGTTGCTATTTAATGAAGTCAATTCTTCAACTTCAATTATGCAGAGTTTACTTCATGGAACTTTGTTCATAAATGAGATAAAACTTCATTTTGGCTGAAATTATACAGTGTGTTTGTCCATTGCGTAACAACTTTACCATGGTGCTTGTATTTCTGAATGGACAATCTAGTTTAGACTTCCATACTAAGCGAATTTCAAACAATTTTTGGGGTTTTCTGGACTTGTTTTATATCCGGCTGAAAAATCCTCAACATTGTCAAGACACCCTGTGGATTTCAGAGAGCCTGCATATCTTTAAATGACAATTCATAATCTACTTCTACTTCAATCAATTTCATTTTTATTTTGATCAGTTTCACATCTAGCTGAAAAATCTTTACATTTGAAAACATCGTATATAATTTAGTGGACCCAAATATTACACAGGTTGGTTACAGTGGACTATTTTTTTTATTTAACATACTCAAAACTCTACGTCTTTGCTTAGCTGAATTGCTTGTTTATTGAAGATGGAACAAATACAGAATATCAAAAATTTGGATAAAACATTGAATTATGTTTTGTCATACTTGAAGTAGTTTCTGAGACAAACAGCAAATTTCTGGTGTTTTCAGAACAATGACAGAGAAAAAGCTAGAATAACAGAAGAACCTGCGAGATAGAAGATATTTACAGCTGGGTGCAAGAAAGAAAGGTAGAATGGAATGAGCATTTTAACCGAATGGACAACACAAGCATTATCAAAATTGCTCATGATAAATCACTATGAGGTTGCAAAAGTGTGAGAAAACCAAGGAAAACAGAGTGACAACTTGAGACCCGACTAAACATGGTGACGAAAAAAAAACAGGCAACTATGCATACCTTGAAGAAAGAAGAAGAAAAAGAACAATGATTTAAAAATCATTTCAATGAAGATTTGAACAGACCTACAAGTCAATTTTTACAACAGTGTTCCTAATTTCAGTTTGATACGATCTTGATTTTCGGAGATAGTGGAAAAAAATCGAGTCAAATTTGATGGTCCTTTTCTCCGCAATCTTATTTCTGGAATAACTCGAAACTATTAATCCGATCGTAATGAAACTTGGTAACTAGATGCTAAATGCTGATGCACAAACGAAAAACACAAAAGCAAAAGCTGTTTACTAAAAGTCGGTGTTTCTTCTCTTTTTCATTTAATCCTATTTAGCATGCATAAGTAGTACACATGATTACTTTAGAATGGAATAAGATAATTCCAAGTATGGTAATAGGATAAATCCTACCAATTCAAATGGAAATGTAGTATGTTTTTGTAATATACAATTCATGCAATATTTCATGAAAAAAGATGTTTTAATAATCCACGTTCTTGTCACAGTTGAATTTTGTTTTCGCATATAAGAAATACATATACTCCCTATACTTTGGATTTGTTAAATTTGTTGCGACCAATATCTTCGAATTACAGTATAGAACATTATATATAAATATATATAAACACAATAAAAATAATTAAAATACTAGCAGGTAAACACTCTTTATTCCACATCAGTTGTTTTCGTTGATTTTTATTCCTGCTACTACCTCACCCAACACTTCCACCAAATAACCATATGCGCACTTTGGTCTTGTTCTCCTATCTTTTATTGTTCTGGTGAAAAACGGATTTTCACCGCTTAACATATGACAACCAACAAAGTTTAACATTGAAGAATCTTAAAATATTCTCATAAAGACTTTACACATCAGTAACGGAAAAAATTGAAACTGCGTAATATTTTCATATTTACTCAATATTGTAGTAACAATAGCTAATTAGAGATATTAAAAGAGAACATTTCCAGAATGATATGTCTTTTCAGACAACACTGTTTTCCGAACTCTTTGAAATATGTATATATTACCTTCTTTTCAACTATCAAGCGTAAAATGTTTGGACTAATTAATAAATGTTATACCTACTCATTTCTGATGCGCAATAATACTTTAGTGGGATTGGATAGAACAAATAATGAAATTGCCTTATTCTCACCTAAAGAGCACCCTTTTCTCAATCTGGAAAACGATGGATTTGTCAATTCATTCTTAGATCGTTGCATTGTCCACTGGAACAAAGAGATTAAAATTTGTGTATGCCTTACAAATTTGTTTGTATGGATATCCTCAAAATCAGCCTTTATGAAAGTAAAACGAGCTGGAAATACATAACCACAAAACTTGTAAAGTTAAGGTCAACGAATGTTAATAACATGCAAAGACACATCAACGAAAAATACTTTTCATTATAAATTATTCATAATATGTTTTCGTAAAACTTTCAATTCATACAAGTGTATGTTAAATACAAACAATGTGAGATACTTACTCAGGATACAAAAAAAACCATCTAAAATAGTGCATATACGATGTGAATAAAGTAGTACACAGCTGAGTAAAAATAAAATCGTTTGAACTGTAAATTTCGAGAACAAGAAGGGATCATATGGAACTGAAGTGAACACTTTTTACGGACGAAAATGGTTATTTCATATATAAACAAATCCAATCTTTCTCAGGAATTTAATGGTTCATGCTTCATGTTATGATTAATGGAGCTGAATATGTTTCAGGAACTTTTGAGTATGTTTGTTGGTAGTACTGAAACAACATTCCCCCAAATATGCAATGTTGCCGGTCCTCTCAAAAGTAGGTGGATGTTAATATTTTCAAGCATTCCCATTGAAACCAGAAATATTTAAAAAAATTTCAATATCGCAGTTTTGAATACTTCAATTCCATTCTTTTTTGAGGCATGTTCATATTTTTCCAAGTTTTAAGTGAAGAAACAACTTTCTATACGGAACTTGAATTTCAAAAAGCTATGAAATCATTGAATTTTGTTTCGAATTTTAATTGTCATTGGTTTCGCTGGAACAAACTTCAGAAATAATTGCATTAATAATAGGCATTGATCGAGTTATTCTGAATATATACTCCATTCACTTCTATGAACTAAGTAGGCGGTAGGCCTTGACATTGTTTAACGCATTAAACAATGGCCTTGGATTAGGTCATGATGTAAGCAAAACATGGTGTGCTCATCTGTGATCGTTTTACCAATGATGATGTCACATTTTCCATTCAAATTCAAAGCACAGAATAAATATTTCCTTGTATTTTAATCTTGCTGACGTCATTTTTTTTTCAGATGAGCATACCGTGTTTTGCTTACTTAGATTAGCCGTGGGTTTCACAAAACTTTTGACTTCTGATCAACTCGTTGATTAACGTTTGCATTCGATGGTTGGGTTGAAAATGAACTGAAATCAAGCACAGAATTTACTGTACACTGACAATCAAGCCCTTGATCTGGCAATCAAAGTTTTGTGAAACTGACCGTCGGTCTAACAAGTTTTTTAAGTAGAACTGAGTCAGGTTGGCACTACTGAAATGTCGTCAGGGTTAAAATAATTCGGCAGGATGTTGTCAATACTTACATGTTTTTATCAAGGACTCATGGTTTTGTTAACGTGGACAATTTCGCGTAGGTACCTGGCAAGAAAATTAATTAATTATACAGAGTGAAATGTTTCAAACTTTCATGGCCTACCGACTGACTTCATGAAAGTGAATGGACTATAAGTATTTCTTCAGTCTTATAATATTGAAAAGGCTGGAGTTCCTAATCTAAGTATATTTCTTTCTGTTCATGATGAAAGCACAAACTTTCTCAGATGTTTATTATAACCAGAATTAAAGCTGCGTCTGGACTTTCGAGGTTGCTTTGACGTCAATAATTCTTAAAAGGAGGATAAATAAAATTGAAAGAATGAAAACAATATTTGATTGGCAGTTGAAAAATTATATAAAAAGTTATCAGCGACAATATTAATTCTGACTATGGAACTAAGCGGAACAGTTAAAAATTGTATGTGAAGGAATAATAATAATCGAAGCATTGTAAGAGAATTTCAGAATATATTTGAATGTTTATTTAGAAATCCGTATATTGGGAAGTCTGACAACATGGCAAAATTAAAGTTGCATAAAATTCCCTGTTTCATTGGAAACGTCAAAAGTTTTCAGTAAAAGTAAATTTAATTTAGCATAGATTCGTCATCGCGGTATTCTACTACCTTTATATATTTTACGTTCCTTCCGATAATCCTTCACCTAATTACAATATGAAACAAAGAGATCAGTTGGTGAACTTCAACCAGAAATTTCTCACCAAATAAAAGTCACTCTTTTGGTTATTTGTCATTCTAACGGTCGGTCTAATGGTTGGCATTATTGAGTGAACTTGACGTCAGCCAATGGAACACTTCATCTGGACGATCTGAATCATTTTCATTTACCTTTTACCTTCTGCACTTCAGCTGCGTTGCGAATTGTTGCCTATATAAAATGGCGTCCAGTCAAAAAGTTTGTTCTTAGGTCGGATGAAGTGGCTTTTGATAGATTTTATGATATTTCTTGAAGCGGCTTGTTGTAGAAGCCAAAGACACATTTCAGGCACTTGCATTGATGGTAATGCATGCAAGGAAAACTCAGCGGATGAACGATGGGTAGGCATTGGTGTGTTATTGACACAACTTGGCAGTATTGTGTAAAATATGTCAATTTACTCAATTTTCTAATCTCTGTCCATAAGAAATCTTTAATTTTTCCTTTTTTATGTTCAGGTACTTCGAGAAGCATCAAGCCCATCCTTATCAGGTAAACAATTTGGTTCAATTATTTATTTCAATGGAGGGAAATTTCTCTAATCTAATTATTCCGTACAAACTATTCGACTTCGACGTTAGTGTCGAAATAGGTCATTATTCCGGGCGTTAATAAAAATTCCGGAGATATTAGAAACCATATTCAGATGTATTAAAATTTTGTCTTTGAAATATTTTGGAATCGAATTTCATTCTCTCATAATTCAATTCCACCGAAAATTCCTTGAATTATCTACCATAAACATAAATAGAGCAATCTGCCTTTGTTTTTGTATTCAAATATGTTTGGCAGTCTTCTTAACCTAATTGACAGTTACAATGTAGATAAAAAGTAAGAAAATAAATTCAATGGAGTCAACCAGCAATCAGGAACTCTACTAAATTCACATTGAAAATCATTGAGAGGATTATTTGAAGTTCTTTTCAAAATTCTGTATATTTCTACAGTGGTTGACTTCCAAGTGACAACATAATACCATACAACTCATTTTTTAACATGCAGAGCTCGAAGTACAGTTCATCGAAGAGTTATGGATCAAGCAGTGATAGATATGAAAGACTTAGGGATTCGCCAAATGGGAATTATCGGTCAGACAGTCCGGATACCAAATCACCACGGGACAGGGATAGGTCTTATCAGTCAAAAAGCGCCTATCTACAGAAAATACGTGAAAAGGAGAGAGAAAACAGAGACTACAAGTCATCAAGGGATAAATATTCAGGTAGAGTATGATGCAACATAACCCTCCAAAACAATTTTTGTGTTTTACCTTGTACTGTTTTATTGGAACTTTGAACTATTCTATTTAATGTTGTACATCTTCATCAAGTATTTGACTGCATTAAACCCAGAAATACTTTTCTTTAAACCATCTTTGGCAACTATTCTACATCCTGACAGTGAAAGAAAAAAAAACAAGTTTGCAGGACATGCTTGGAGCATTAACACATGCTTTGGAGAGTGACCATCACAAGCCAAACTTAGAAGAGCGTCATATGATGTGGTTAAGGAGAATTTGTGGGTTCCAACGCATGCAGATATCGAGAGTATCTAATTCAACCTAGGATACTGTCAAACTCAACTATCAACCTCCATATTACTATGAGGGCTGTATCAATTGACAGAATCATAACATAAAGGTTACTTGAATAGATCATTTTTGCTCTCTTTGAAATTAAAGAGCGAGATATGGTCTTATTGATTATAAATAAAGATGTAGTTATGCATAAATAGTTTATCCTCTAATGATGAATTTTTACAGCTGGAATGTTGTAAAACATTCCTCACAAATAATTCTATCTTTTACAGATTGCACAAGGTCTCCTAAAGAGAAGAGAAGTCGAGATTCTGAACATAGAAGTACCAATGACAGAAACGATGATAAAAATATCCTGCATCCACTAAAAGTATCACAAAATTCATCAAGAGATAGGAAACCAATGCATAATAATTGTAATGATAAGGTAGGCTAAAGTTTCGTGAACTCTTATTCTCAATTCAGTGATTGAATTCTACAATGTTCGAAAATGGGGGAGCTACTATTTCTTGGATTTAATTTTCACATATGAAGTCCATTTCATTGTTTTTCTCCAAATAGAGTTAAGTTAAGTTATAAGCCATTTGAATAGATTAAATTATTCTTATTTATCCGCTTTTGTATCTTTGTAGAATTCAAATGAAAACGTCTTGTTTGCAGTGTTTCTCCCAGATTCATCACAATTAAATTCAGGAATCCATTGAATTCTATAATTCGTATTGCAAGTCATGATTCTGATTGGAATCAATTAAAACGTATTGATGCTTTTTGTTGTGTAGATTGAAAACTTTTCTGAAGATTTCCTTCCAATGATATTGCCACTGAAATTTCGATGAAACTGTTCTATACAGTATGCTTTTCTTTTACTTGATTTTATCCTTGTTCTATTGAGTATCCTGCTTCTTTCTGAACTCTAAAGCTAGTGTTGTTTGTCTTATATTTTCAATCCTTCCTTTTGTTTTCTTTGATTTGATTTCTTCTAGAGATTAGATTTTAGTGCTTTTGAGCAATCAATGTTCTATTCAATGCCACCATTTTCATAATCCTCCTATTAAGGAAACTTTCTCACAGTATTTTTCTCAATTTTTTTAGTCAGGGGTACACTTATTTAGATTCTTGAATTACTCACATTTTTGCCTTGTTAATTTCATCAATAAAAATTTCGGGTAAACCCAGAGGATTTCCTGTCGCCGAGATATTAAGAAGATATTTACATCATTGTACGCAGTGTGGTTTTCTGAATAAAAAATGTGAAATCGAACATAGGCGGTCTCCCTTAATTTCGAAGATATGGGCCCCCAAAGTTCCAAAATTAGTATTTTCAGGTCCCCTTTTCCACTATAAAAACGATCTCTCACTTCATCTGTATAGTTCACAAACCACCTTTGAACCTTCAACCAACAATAAGGAACACTTTTTTTCAAGAATAATCAATATTAAATGAAAGAACAATGAAATTACTGGACAACCACTTAACCTCTATTCCTTCTGATTTCGACTCAGTCTAAAAGTGAAGTTTGGCAATGGCGCGAATTTCATCGGTCGGAATTGTGACATCTTGCGTATTCGTGAATGACAGATTATTGCTGACGAGAAAAATGAAATATGTTCTTAGTTCTTACTGTTTACTGCGAAACTCTAAATCTTCCAATAGGAGAATTCGTTTCTAATGAAATCTACAAGGTTGAAACACTTACCATATGTACCGTAAATCACCATGGTTAACCCGGTTACTGAAATCCTGTCCCGTAAATGTCAGAATTACATGTTTACGGGACAGCGATCCTGAAAGCTGGTTAACTGAAATCTGTCACCAGAACAACCGACGATTTGTATCGGTTATAGCGGTAATCTTAAGATCATAGACAAGATTCTAATAGTTATGTTATGGTTGAAGTTTGTATTCTGTGGGTTGAAGTAAATATTAACGTTTGCTGTTTGAAACTTTGAAAAAAATTGTGAAGCATGTTGTTCTTTATTCAAAGCTCACAACACAAGTCATAACCTTACAAACAAAACTGACGAAGTGGACGAATGACAAGTGACTGTGAATGAATGGTAGAAAACGTGTCCCGAAAATAAGCTGGTAACCTATAACCAGACCTGAAAATCTAGCCAACCCGAGCGGTTACTATCGGGCATATACGGTACATATCAATAGTAATGGAATGAGAATACACCCTGATATATATTTCAACGTACATTTTTTTCATATGTGATAGGTCCCGCCCTTCCCAGATTTTCAATGAAATCGAGGTTATAATATAATCCATTTTATTGGAATACCATGAATCTCATTCTAAACTGGGACTATCTCGAAGACACAAAAAAAACGAAGTAGATAACAACCTCCCTATTTTGAAGGGGATAGAAAGAAAGTTCAAACGAAAATATTGACAGTGAAATATTGAACAAATATTCTCAATGATTTTGTTTTGATGTTAGAATAATCACCTCTTCTTCATTGACAGAAGCATTTTCCTTACAATCATATCCTTCAACTGTCCATCATTTCATATTTCCCGCCAGCAACTACTCTTCGGTCATAAGACGTTCGCCAGCGATGAAACGACGCTGTTGCCAAGCTCCGCTTCAACATTGAGAAGTATTTCATAGAAATATAGGTTAAGTGGTTGTCTAATATTTTCAATTTTCTTCCTTTAAATAATGAATATTCTTGAAAGAAAGTGTCGCTATTCGTTGGTTGAAGGTTCAAAGATGATTTATGAACTAGATTTGAGAAGTGAGAGATCATTTTTATGGCGGAAAAAAGGATCTGAAAATGCAACAATTTGGAACTTTGGGAGCCCATATCTTCTGAACAGGGAGAGACCGCCTATGTTGGCCTACATATTTTTTGTTCAGGAACTCACACTGCTTACAATGGTGTGAATATCTTACTTATAACTTCGCGATGGGAAATCTTGCGGGTTTACCAAATTTCGCAAAACTTGTTGGAAGGATCTGGGTTAAACGTTTTTCAGAATTAATACACTAAAATCCTAAAAAAAAAGTTTAAAAACTAAGATCCTTAATTCTTATAAACCCATGCTGGTATGATATTTTAATACTGGGTTATACAAAATTCTTATTGTGGTAATCATCATACAGGTTGTTTTACTCCTAGTTATTCTTTCTAACTTCATATGTATACTCTATTCACTTTTATAGTAAGTCGGTAGGCTACGGAAGTTTAACACATTCCACTTTTTTCATCTAAAAAAATGTTAGGTTAGAGTTTATCTCAATGGTATTAGTAATTGATTCTCTAACTATAGCAGACCATAGAGTTGTAAGAATTGACAATGGTCTACCAAATTATTTTTACCTTGACAACATTCCGCGATTACACACCTACTTCTAGTTACAAAAACCTAATGAAACTATTCCAGGACTACCAATTTTCTTGATAAAAGTAAATTTCCATAATTATTGTGGATTTAAAATATTTTTGGCATTAATCAACAAATCGTGAAAACTTTTTTGCTGTGGAATCTTATGTGTTTTCAGTGTCTGTTCCATACTTTACATCCTGTTGATGATCTAGGTTTTTAAATATTATGGAATTATGCCTGATAGTTTTTTTGTTGTAATTTCAATATAAACATTGATTTTTTTTCACAGAATTATTGAATTTAATCATTTTATTTTGCTTTATCAAATATAGCAGTGAAAATGTCTGTTATCATTGGTTTTTGTTTCAATAATGATTTTTTTTAAGTAGATTGAGTAATTTTGCTTTAACTATCACAGCGAATTTTATATTTCAGAGAGATGACCGTGACAGGGTTGCTAGAGTTGGGGACTGGACAGAACATGTTAGTTCATCTGGAAAAAAGTATTATTACAATTGTAAAACTGAAGTTTCACAATGGGAAAAACCAAGAGAATGGATTGAGAAAGAAAGAGATCGTTTTAGGTCTAGGGAAAGGGACCGAGATAGGGATTCTGACAGGTGTTGCTCCAGTTCCAGTCGTTCAAGTACAAGTAAGTTATTTTTATGACTTTTTATGATGCATCTGTCTTCTTAATCCAAAAAATTAAACAGGAACTGCAGGCGGATTTTTTGTATCGTATTCTTCGAATAAAGTCTTCACAATGTAAACAGAAAATTTCCTGAAAGTTGAAAGTTTTTTTTCACAGTGGTAAAGTAAAAATAAAAAACTTATTTCTGTAGTTCAGCTTACAATTTTGACATATTGTAATTATTTTACAAAGACTTAGATATTTATGCCGTCATAGGGAGTGATTGTTCAACCCACCACGATGTTACCTGTTATCTTGAAAATATGGGGGAAATTAAGGGTTTTTCAACAAGAACTTTGTTTTTTAAAACAAAATAAAACAAAGAATTTAGTGGAAAATGAATAAAATTTTTATTGTATTACAAAGAGAAAAGTTCGGCAATTATGAATGAAAAATGATATCTGACAAATGTCCACCACGACCACGCTGACAGACGTTGATTCTTTCATCAAAATTTTTAATCACTTTTTGGCAAGATGGAGGGTCTATTTCGTTAATGACATCACGGATTTTGAGTTTTAAGGCTGCAATCGATTCGATTGGCTCCGTATAAACTCTGTCTTTAACATAGCCCCACAAAAAATAATCCAGTGGTGTTAAATCACACGATCTGGCCGGCCACTTAACAGCTGAATTTCGCGAAATTATGCGATCGGGAAATTTGGTTTGCAATAAATTGATCGTTTCATTGGCTGTGTGACATGTGGCACTGTCTTGTTGAAACCACATTTCAGTGACATCTATGTCATCAATAATAGGCCAAAATTCAGTTGTTAACATCTCGCGTTTATGTTGTCCGAAAATATCACGAATTTTACGTAATATAACTTTAACAGAACGACCATTTTCATAGTGGATTTGAATTATTTTAATGCGATTTTCGACCAAAATTGAATTAATTGTAACAATTGCCAAAGCATATACTGCGAATACGTCAAAAAACAAAATGTCAAAACTGTCATGTGGTGCCGGTGTTACCACATTGAAAAACAAAGTTCTTGTTGAAAAACCCTGTATAATTTTGAACGAGTATTGCTATAGAATCATTGGATATATTTAAAATTCACTAAGCTCAAAAACTGCTCTACAAATATGTAGTTTCTAAAGTGTATCTTTCAGAAGATAGTTTGTTTACAATCAGCTGTTCGCTTTTTGAACTCAACTAGCCCGTTTGCGTTCCAGAAGTACCTTACTCTCTGGTGTTTTTTTTTTTTTTTGAAAAGTGTTCCTGGACATATATAGATCATTTTCAATTGCAAGATCACTCAAGCAAGCTGATATAAATAAAATCGCATCCATGCAATTCCATGAAAATTAAGAGGAACACCGCTATTTCAAGGATAATAGCGATTCTGTTTCTGATAATCTCTAATTTCATAAGGTGACTTCAGGTTAGTAACTTCGTGCCACGATTTTTTACGTAGTAAAAACTACTTCACTCTCAAAAAATTCAATATTTTTATTGTACTCCTGAGTGAAGTTTTAAAATGTCCTGAAATATCAAGTTGGCTTGAAGTAGTTTCCTTAATTTTTTCCAGCTGCGTTAGATATGACATGTCATATGGATCTCTTGCATTTAACACGAAATATCATATCTTTATGTTTTTGCGCGCATGTTTGGTCCAAATGTCTGTAATTCTCGATTTTTTTCCCGAAATTGGTCTCAAACGACTAGATGACGAATCCAGTGTCATAATCGATTCTATTTGGCCGGCCGACACAATAATTGTCCAACTTGTTCAAATGGTTTCGGAGTTATAGTCATCTGAAATTTTGAGATCAATTCCCTGATATTTCAGGAACTACTCATGTTAATGAATTGAAACTTGAAAGTTAGTTGAAGCATAACATCGCACAACTTTTCACAAAATTTTGTGAGATCACACTGTCAGTAAATATTGAGATTTTTTTTTTCTTTCGGCAACTGTTCATTGAATCCGGAAAAAACTTCTGCTCATACCTTGAGCATCATATTTTTCAGCAGTATACCCAATTTCATTTTGATACTACCATAATTTCTGGAGATTTCGTGCATTTTCTTCTCGATATCGTTTTTTCCAGAATAATTTAAAAAATACGAATTCAATCGAAATAAAACTAGGCAGCTAATTTGAAAATGCTGATGGGCAAATTGGTGCAAAATTTCGTGATCGTATCATTAAAACAATTTGAAAAAAAAATTGACAATTTTTTTTCCCAAATATTCAATATTCTGTGATATTCTGATCATATTATCTTCATGATATTCTGTATAAACCATCGGACTGTAATTTTTCGATAAAAAACTGGATTTCAATTCGATCTAATCTGCATTTTTGGAAGTATGGGAAAAATAATATTTTGACTGGGTATATCTGCGGAATCGTTGGGTGGATTTTACCCACCCATTCACGAACTGGACCTCCGTAATTAAGGTCCAAATCTACTCTACGAATATCGAGTTTCTAAATGCCTTCGTTCGGAAGTGTTTACGGTCGGCCGTTTAAATGAACACAAACTAGGCCAAGTAGCTGCCAGTGGAAGATTCCAAAGCCTGAGAGCTCTCTGGTCTTAAACTCTAGAAGGCCATCATTTACGCATAGTTTATAGAAACTCCAAATCGCTTTCAGTGGACACCGGGCTTGATTCCAGTGTTTGAACGAGATGAATGTTGGGACAATCTGTAAAGAACACAAAAAGAATTTGTATTACAATACGTTCGCCATTAAAAATGTTTACATTGTCAGATTTGACATATTCACATCAGTGTTGCCGTATCCCAAAACTTCAGTGGCATTCCTCTTCTTGTTTGTTGAGTTCCGATATTCCTGGCCAGTACTTGTCAGTAAATTTTGACAGTCGATTTTACTGATACTTTGATAATTCAACGTATCAGTAAGAAGCGTTTCGAAATTACTGATACTGGCCCGTATTATTTGGGAACATCAGAACGCAACAATTATTGCTATAGAGTATTTGGTAAACCCGCAAGATTTCCCGTCGCGAAGCTATAAGTAAGATATTCACATCATTCTAAGCAGTGTGAGTTCCTGAACAAAAAATATAAAGGCTAACATAGGCGGTTTCTCTTTGTTTGGAAGATATGGGCCCCCAAAGTTCCAAATTGTTGCATTTTCAGATCCTTTTTTCCGCCATAAAAATGATCTCTCACTTCTCAAATCTAGTTCAGAAATCATCTTTGAACCTTCAACCAACGAATAGAGACACTTTCTTTCAAGAATATTCATTATTTAAAGGAAGAAAAGTGAAAATATTAGACAACAACTTAACCTATATTTCTACGAAATACTTCTCAATGTTAAAGTGGAGCGTGGCAACAGCGTCTTTTCATCGCTGGCCAACGTAATATGACCGAAGAGTAGTTGCTGGCGGGAAATATGAAATGATGGACAGTTGAAGGATATGATTGTAAGGAAAATGCTTCTGTCACTGAAGAAGAGGTGGTTATTCTAACATCAAAACAAAATCATTGAGAATATTTGTTTAAGGTTTCACTCAATATTTTCGTTTGAACTTTCTATCCCCTTCAAAATAGGGAGGTTGTTATCTACTTCGTTTTTTGTTGTGTCTTCGAGATGGTCCCAGTTTAGAATGAGATTCAGAATATTCCAATTAAATGGGTTATATAATAACCTCGATTTAATTGGAAATCTGGGAAGGGCGCGACCTATCACATATGAAAAAAATGTACGTTGAAATATATGTCAGGGTGTATTCTCATTCCATTACTATGTGTTTCAACCTTGTAGATTTCATTAGAAACGAATTCTCCTATTGGAAGATTTAGAGTATCGCAGTAAACAGTAAGAACTAAGAACATATTTCATTTTTCCCGCCAGCAATAATCTGTCATTCACGAATACACACGATGGCACGATTCCGACCGATGAAATTCGCGCCATTGCCAAACTTCACTTTTAGTCTGAGTCGAAATCAGAAGGAATAGAGGTTGTCCATTGTTTTTTCATTAAATATTGATTATTCTTGAAAAAAGTGTTGTTTATTGTTGGTTTAAGGTTCAAAGGTGGTTTGTGAACTATACAGATGAAGTGAGAGATCGTTTTTATGGTGGAAAAAGGGACCTGAAAACGACTCATTTTGGAACTTTGGGGGCCCATATCTTCCAAATTAAGGGAGACCGCCTATGTTCGAATTTATATTTTTTATTCAGAAAAACACACTGCGTACAATGATGTAAATATCTTTCTAATATCTCGGCGACGGGAAATCTTGCGTGTTTACCGAGTATTTTTATAACTTCTCGAAATTCCAAGTGAATAAGTAGATAGATAATTGTTTGTGTCTCGTTTTCTCAATCTTTCGATCCCAATTGGTTCAAATTCATACTGATATTTATCAAATGTCCAATAACTTCTAGGGCACGAAAAACATTCCAATTCAAGACCGACGAACAGCAGCAGTAGCGGCAACAAGGAAAGTTCAAGAGAAAGTGCAACGAGCAGCCGTCACTGGAGCAGCAGCAGTAGTAGAGACGACAATGAATCATCTGCCAAAGAATCATTACGAACAACAGCGAGGAAACATTCGGAGGAGAACGCCCATTCTACCCAAGACATGGACATCTCTCCGGGAGACAGCACGCCCACCTCCGAGGTATCTTACAGTAACAATTCGCAGGGCGTCCAAGAGCAGCCCGCGCCCGTGGGGCCCGTACTCCTGGCCACCGCCTTGCCGAGGCTGATTTCGCACCCGATCTACATGCCCCCGACGCCCGGTAGGGGAGAGACCTCCCCCCAGAGCACCACCCCGTCTATGGCACCCGTTCCGGCCACGGTTACGGTTTCGAACACGCCGGGGCCTCCGGTGGTCGGGGGCCTGCCCAGGATCCCCTCTCAGACCCCTTGTTTAGACAATCAGAATGCGGAGAAGAATGTTGTTCATAGTTCCGTTTCGAATTTGCAAAGACCGACCGTTTCGACCGTAGACAACAGTGCAGTGCTGACTTCTTTAAGTGTGGACACTAGTAATCATTCAGGAACGGTGGTCGAAGGGCCTCCCACACCGACGCATTCGGAGAATGCGGATTGTATAAAGGGTGAGTGTTGATGGATAATTTTTATTCGCCGTTTACTTGCGTTTATATCTTCATCGAAATGATCATTATACCACAGATCAACCAGATAAACCACTCGCGTCATTTACTTAGGAAATCTATATCAACGCAGATATGACCCTGAATCGAGCCAATCAGAATTTTAGCAGGCGTTTGGGAGGCCAATCAGATTGCAGGAATAGGATTACGTCACTCTCGCCGTTTTCGGACTCGCTTGAAGAGGTTATAAACATGTAAACAAACTGAAATGAATTTTTCATCCTATATTAATTGATGAATAATTTCGTATCTCTTCCATTTAAGAATATAATCCAAACAGTTTTTTTCAACCAAATCAATTGTTTAGTCATCTTTGAGGTTCTATTTTATGATGACAGTCCTCATTATATGTTTTAATTATACAACAAGAATTGAAATCGAACTTAGGTGGACTCATTCATAATGTTCATTTTATATAATATAAAGGAATCGCAACTGAAGTAAAAGCATAACAACCTCCATTATTCAATTAAAACGATGGGATGTCTAATAAAATTGTATATGATTGCACAAACACTAGGATTGGAATCGAACAAAGTTGGTCTATTCATAATTTGATTTTATATTGAAATGAATCTCATTTGATGTGAAACTACAAAGATTCTCTGATTAAGGTAAACGGGTTTTCCATAACATTTTTCCAAAATTTTCATTTACTCCAACCGAGTTCTTCTACAGGAGTTTAAGATGTGACAAAACACTCGCTTTGGTGTTGGAAATTTGCTTTTCAAATGGTTTCATCGAAAAATCTTAGTCTGATTTTGATTTTGTGATTCCTGAATCCCGACAAATCCGTTTTTACATTTTGATTTTAGATATTCCAAAATCAAGTATTCAATTTGACAGCTGTTTCGAGGTAGAAGAAAGTGTGGTTATGTCTGTTATATTTCTCAAGGTCGGAGAGACGCGATTCCCGCAAACGATGAAGTGATTTGTCTTGTTGGTCTGTGATTATACAGTGCGCGTCAAAATTATGGAACAAATTCATTTTCTCAGAAGAAAAATATTTGGCAACAAAATCCTGAAACAGGTCAATTTTTGTTTCACTTTTACCAGATTTTTATGCATTTTTGAAGGATTTTTGTTGCATCCTGTGCCATCCCCATCGACCCTCTAAATTTTTTGAATAGGGAAAGTAGGTCATGTGGTACTTTTTTGGCAAGGTCTTTGTATCTTCTATACAGGCGAGCAGTAATTTTCAAAAAAAAAATTTTTTTTTTGAAAAATTAGTTAGTTCAAAGAGGTTTTCAGTTTGTGCACTTTGTCATGGCTCATTTACTTTCCTAGCTTTCTATTTGACTGATTAATTTCCGAATTTCTTCACTTCGAACTGAAGTGAATTTAACAAATAGAACACGACTTATAACAGCTGACGTGCTGTTTTGACAGTTGAGAGGACCAACAAAAAACTTGAAACGCATTGTTTACTATGGGAAAATGCAATTTGGCTTGTGATCTTATATTAATTTAGATATTTTGAACTGAAATATTTACTACTACACTATCTAGAAACTATATCCGTATCTAATATCTTTTTTCTTTACCAGCTTTACTGAATATATCGAATTTTTCGAATAAACAAAATTCTTGCCATTCGATTCCGTCTTTGCATGTTGCTGGGTTTAGTAAGACAGGAAATACAATTTAAAATCCAAGCTTTTTTGAGACAAATTTAGATAGTCAAGCTCGAATAATCAACATCCAATCGAGGAAAACTAGCAATGAGTTGTTGAAGTATTTTAATTTGAAACTATGTGGAGAGCAACTCAATTTTTCTGTTTCTCAAATCAATGACTATTTTCATATTAAATACACCAAATCAACAAAACATAACATCGAAACAATCTTTTGGTGACAAATTTCATCAGGTACCATCGTCTAAAAGTAATGAGCCATGACAAAGTGCACATACTGAAAACCTCTTTGAACTAACTAATTTTTCAAAAAAAAAATTTTTTCTTGAAAATTTCTGCACGCCTGTAAAGAAGATACAAAGACTTTGCCAAAAAAGTTGACCCAGTTTCCCTATTCAAAAAATTTAGAGGGTTCATGGGGATGGCACAGGGTGCAACAAAAATCCTTCAAAAATGCATACAAATTTGGAAAAACTGAAACAAAAATTGACCTGTTTCAGGATTTTGTTACCAAATATTTTTCTTCTGAGAAAATGAATTTGTTCCATAATTTTGACGCGCACTGTATTATATTATATTCTTGTGTTTTCCACTGAAGAGGTGAGTGACAGGTTAATCGATGAATTATTTCGATAAAAGTGGAAACGCACACTGGTTTTTTTTGGGGGGGGAGATGAGGTATGAATCCGGAGATGTAACCCCCTGTAAAATATTTATTTTTTGGATTCTTCAGAAAATTCTGGACATAATTCATGTACAATGTCCTATACCTATATTCAACTTTTTCGGAAATATTAAGTGTTTTCAGAAATGTTGAGTAACTTTAGAAGACAATTCTACACCAAATTAGCATGTTGCCAAGACGTTCGCGGCGAGCATTTTGAACATTTCCTACATTGACATTAATGTTTTTTTTGTTTTTTTTTTTAATTATTAAGAAATAATCAGTATTAATTATTAGGTTTTAAGTGTAATGTACCGAATTTGTGAAATAAAATAATTTTTATTTAAAACGTTGATTTTTTGCAATAAATCTGAAAGCACTTAATATTTCCGAAATGGTTAAAGATAGGTATAGGACATTATGCATGAATTTTGTCTAGAAATCTCTGAAGAATCCAAAAACTAAATAATATACAGGGGGTTGCATTTGAAATAAGAAAGTTGGTATTGGCCACGGTCACATGGAACACCCCATATAATATTATTTTCTTGAAATATATGCGCATTTAAAATTACTAATCGACATGTCCGAGCGTTTTTCCCAACACGCCCTCTTTTATTCGTTATCGAATTTATTCCATTTGGCTGTTACACTCTGTATATAAGCATTAAAAATATTTATATCTGTACAATTTTTAAGAATCCAATGTGAAACATCTGTACACAATAGTGTTGCCTCAACCTCTTGTCATTTTGTAGATTTTTTTTAGTGGCTGATCCTTGATTTTCATGATCAATATTTTCTTTGCAAAATTTACAAATTCACCTCGAATTCGATTCTCAGATCACGCAGTCATTCTCTTCTGTACATTATATTATGCAGATTTATCATGGAAAATGGCTGATACTAGAATTGTGACTAAATACTTTCAGTTTGTAGTTATATTGATATCAATAGTTTGAATCGATGAAAAAAGTGTCTTGTCCCTCAACGAAAACTAACTATGTTGAATGGAATTTCAGCTGTCTCAGCACCTGTAAGTAGTCCACCTGGTACAAATGTTTCAACTCTAACTGGAGTTCATTCAAGTTCATTACAAGCTTTAAGACCACAGGGACCTAGCATAACTCCTTCATTAGTAAATTATTATAGAGATGATCTGGTTAATCATGTTCGAGGATGGCCAGCAGATATTTTAGAGAAGCAGGTAAGGAAAGGAATACGAATGAAATGAATTACAGTTTGTTGGTTATACTTTTATTCTTGCATTCACACTTGTTCAAAATTTGTTAAAAAAATCTTGTTCAAATAACACAAATTATAAGGTATAGTCCATGCACTTTCATAAAGTCAGTTGGTGGGTTGGCTTTGGAAGTTTGACATATTCCACTCTGTATAGTTAAATTATGTTAGGTTATAGTAATTTTCCTCAGATAACGGAGGGATATTGCAACTTTGAAATACCTCGTGCGGTGTGTTATTTACGTGCACTAAATTTAACGTTGAGGCCTTGACGTTTGTTCCAACAGTACACCTAAACGGACTCGGCATCTGTGGTTTTTTTGGTTAGATATCAGAAAAGTGATATTAGATAGCTAAAAGATAAAAAAACTCAGGATAAACCTTTAACAAGGAAAATATTGAGTAAATCAATTAGTTTCTGCATTGATTCCCTAACGAATTTTCTGAAAATCTTAATTTGTTCAAAATAGAAGATGATGGAGATTAAATCACAACCCCAATTCGTGGCTTATGAATATAAAACTTCAATAAACAAGTAACAATTGAAAAAAAAATATCTTATCATGATGATTTAGCCTCACAAATATTAAATAACAACAACGTGCCATGAAGTTCATGTGATCGTCATTGGCCAATAGGGTGAATCTCCGACTCTTCCTCGAACAGAAAGCACCGTTAGATGTCAAAAATATCGTTTGCTGTAATAACGTCCACGCCAATTTGGCACTGCAATATCTCTCTAATTTCTCGACATTGTCCATTCTAAACAATGATCGTGGTAATTACGTCGGTAACTAAACCAAACTATAGAGTAATGGATCAAACATGTAATAATTGACAACGTCCGTTGACCTTGACAAAATTTCACTATTGCGTTAACCTGGCTCAGTTGTAATTACAAATACTTGATAGACCTATTTCAAGGCCTACCTATTGATTTTATAAAGGTGAATAGAATATATTCCAAGGCCTATGTATTGACTTTATAAAAGTGAATAAAGCATATATACTCCATCCACTTTCATAAGGTCGGTCAGTAAGCCTTGGCATATGTCTATCAAGATTTTGTAAATAAACTGAGTTAGGTTGGCAATTGTGGAATGTTGTCAAGGTTAAAATAATTCGGCGAGACCTCAATGGGGGTTTTTCCTTTAAACGAAAATGCAGTAATTTTCATGAAAAACCTTCTGAACATCACATTTCAAACATATAATTTCAATATTATATTTTTAAAAAAATGTTTGATCGCCTAAAACTGAAAAATAAAAATGGGGATTTGCATTTAAAGGGATTTGTCATGAGTGCACGATATGGCAACGTCGAATTCAGTTTTCTCGGAAAGAAAAGGATGCAAATGTGTTCCTTTGCTTAGAAAAACAGAGATAGCTATCTGGTTAGAGTAGAAGACAACGACCAAGGAATAGAAAAGAAAGAGCACAGACTGTCATATTACTGACAAATCGCAAACGAAAATTGTTTGGTTATATTGACAAAGAACACGTGTGTACCACAGAATAGGAATAAATATTTCATTATTCTATAGCAGAAAAAGCTATTCTACTAAACACCGTTGTCACTTCGTGCATGCCTGACAAATCCCAAACCCCAATTTTGAAACCTGATTTTGAATACTATCTGAAGGTAATTTGGGAATATGATGAATCAAATCCATGATAATTATGTTCAAATTTGCATTTCCAGTAATAACCCAAATTCAGGAAAAACCCCCATTCCTACATATATTTATCAAGGACTTTATAGTTGGGATAAGTTACATATATCTAATAACACTAATCTGTATGTAGAAAGGAAAACGTCGGGTAGTTATCTGACAGGAAAATGGACCTAACCTTACTTTTTTGATAATACAGAGAGGAATTTGTCAAACTTTCACACCTACCAACTGACTTCACAAAAGTTAATAAAGTGTTCTCACCATTTTTTAGGTTTTTTCTGTTTTTTTTTTACTCCTAATATCTGTAACAGGACTATTAAAAATTAAAATAAAAATTGTTTTTATATTTGCTTGTCCTTCAATTAAAGTCAGGCGCTAGGCTTTGGACTAGATTCATTAAGTTTTTGTAACTAGAACTGCGTCAGGTTGGAACTCGTGAAATGTCCTATAGGATAAAATATTTCTGTGAGAAGTTGTGAATAAGTCAGACGGTACTTTGAATAGTTTTATTAAGTTTTTGTAACCGAAACTGGGTGGGGTTCCAATGGTGGAAGTCAGTCATAAAGGTTATGGAAATTCAGCGAGACGTAAATTCCTACATATTTTCATCATGTTTAGTGGATAATGTGACGTATTTATCTAACAGGAAAATGAACCTAACCTCACATTTTCAGTAGTAAAAAACGGAAAGAATCCAATTTCCATAGCCTACCGACTGACTTTGGAATGGACAACAGAATTGCAAATTACGATTCACAGGTACATATTATTTATTTTTCCATTATTTTAGGCACAAAAACTAGCGGAGGAAGCACATATAATGGGGAGCATTCAGTGCTGTAAAGTTTCGGCAGAACTTAAATCTGCTAGATCGTTGGTACGCCTAACTGAAATACAAGCAACATTACAAGAGCAGAGGTAAGTTTGGAAATATGAAATTTGTATTTACAGTGTTGGAAAATAATCGCATTTTACGATAAATTGAAAAACGCATCGAAATGAAGTAAGGCTCATGAAGGATTTTGGATAAAGGAACAAAAATTGAAGACAACTTTTCACATGCAAAGTTTCGACAACTTTTGTTGTCTTTTTCAGGCTGGAATCGAAAAATTTTTTATTATCCAAAAGAGGTCCTTAAAACAAAAAACAAAAGTTTGTTTTGAGGACCTCTTTTGTAGGTTTCATTATGTATTGTCTTCTATTCGAGTTTATTTTTTCGAAGAGAAGAATTTGGTAGTGTTTGTTATTTACAACAGTTTATGCATAACCAGATAGTGACTTAATAAAAAAAAATCGATTCCTGCCTGAAGAAGACGACAAAAGTTGTCGAAACGTTGCATGTGAAAAGTTGTCTTCAATTTTTGTTCCTTTATCCGAAATCCTGTAAAGTTTACTATTTTTGGAACGATATCGAAGTATTACAAAGAAGTTAGGCTTGTTCAAATCCTTAGTTTGATTGGTATCCAATCCAGGTGTTTACCCCTTTCAACACATCTTCTAATCATACAATTCTCGGGAAATTTGGTATGGAATTTTAAACCAACTGCCAAATGAGCAGCAGTATTATTTTCAAGCGGTTGTTCTAGGAACATAAAGCTTTGTGAGGTTATCTCCTCAATTTCTGAGAGACTACTTATGCGATGATATTGAAACTTGGTAATTGGTTGTAGAAAGCAGACGCTCAACACTTCTGGAATTTGGAAATTTGGCACAGATCTTTGGGTCTTATTTCAGGAAATATTGGGAAAAAATTTCTCATATTTCTTGTTATTTTCATTGGTGACATTGTTATCTGGGATAATTCTAAAAAATACTAATCCAATTATGATGAAAGTTGGTATCTAGTTGGCAATTGGTGATGCACAATCTTGAGCAATTTTTACGCGCTTTTTCTGAGGTTTCATTTCGTCACGATGTCTGTAATTTTCGAATTTTGAGCCGAAATTGGTCTCAAACGACTAGGTTGGACTGACTGATGAAGAATCCGTGGTCAAAATTGATTCTGTCCCGTCCGGCCGTGTGCGCTGTAACTTTCGAACGGAAGGACCTAGAGTGTTGAAATTTTGAGGTTAGGTTAATATCCTGAATATCTCGGTTAGGTTCGTTAATGGGCCAAATCTGTCGAATGATTTTTGTGCTACAGCCATTTGAAATTTTCAATAACTCGAAAAATATTTATCTGGTCGAAATTTAACTTGGTTGGAATATGGACAGTGTCAATAAGAAGAATATCCATGGAAAAATTTAAAAAAATGATTTTTTTTTTGAAAATTTTTATTTTTCATTGAAATTTTACTGAAATTTCCAAGTCATCATTTCGCAATGTGAACAAGCGCGTAAAAGCTGCTGACTTCACGTCAGTGCTTTTCTAGATTTTTGGTTATAATCTTGTCATCAGACCAATTTAAGAAGCAAAGAAAATTTGCCCTGGTAACTTCAAGTGCTTTTCTAGTTTTTATTGTTTTTGTATATTTTTCAACTCCTGGATTTTGATGAAAACTCCCAGAGATTGAACGAATTAGGAAATCAGGTGTATTCTGTAAAAACTTTGTAACTGTTGCCTAACATCCTTTCACCACTTTTATTGGATTGAATGGGATTCCTTGGGTGAAAAACGGCTTATTTTAAACAATTTTTTATTTATAAAAATGGAATATTTCATTCAAACTTTTTATGCCTTCAACATACACATTTGTTCGCGAATTTCTAGAGTGCTTTTACAAATATATTGGAAACTCTGCAATGGGGGTTTTTCCTGAATTTGGGTTATTACTGGAAATGCAAATTTGAACATAATTATTATGGTTTGATTCATCATTTTCCCAAATTAGCTTCAGAAAATATTCAAAATTGGGGTTTGGGATTTGCCAGGCATGCACGAAGTGACAACAGTGTTTAGTAAAAAAGCTTTTTCTGCTATAGAATAATGAAATATTTATTCCTATTCTGTGGTACACACGTGTTCTTCGTCAATATAACCAAAGAATTTCCGTTTGCGAGTTGTCAGTAATATGACAGTCTGTGCTCTTCTTTTTCTATTCCTTGGTCATTGTCTTCTACTCTAACCAGATCGAAGTATAGCTATCTCTGTTTTCCTAAGCGAAGTTACACGTTTGACGTCCTTTTCTTTCCGAGAAAGCTGAATTCGACGTTGCCATATCGTGCACTCATGACAAATCCCTTTAAATGCAAATCCCCATTTTTATTTTTCACTTTTAGGTGATCAAACATTTTTTTAAAAATATAATCTTGAAATTATATGTTTGAAATGTGATGTTCTGAAGGTTTTTCATGAAAATTACTGCATTTTCGTTTGAAGGAAAAACCTCCATTGCAAAGTCGTTTTTGGTGACTGGTCTGAAAAAGGGTCCTGGCTCATTGACATCAGATCTCATGACGGGATCAACTGAAATAATGAAAAATATACGTGTTTAAGTTGATATTTCGAACTTGAATTTAAACAAACGAGAGAAAAAAAAATTTGCTTCTTAGTAGCCTTTTTTACAAAAAATTGTGAATTTCGGCAAAATTTTATGGATTTTTTTTAATATGTTGTTGCAAATAAAAAAATCCTCCAAATCATTGCCAATTGAATCTGGAAGAAGTCTGCAAAATGTCATCAAGATGGGTTCAGTAGTTTTTGAGGTCTTGACTTTTAAACTACAGTGTAAAGAAAAAAGCGTTTTAACCTGCAGCACCCTGAGTTTCTGCTTTGAGTTTCCAACTTTTCAAGGCTTTATATACAAACCTATTAAACAAAGACGAAGAAAAATCGATTTTTGAAGTCATGAAGGAAACCGTGTAACAAATTCGTCAGGGCGTTTTATTCTTGTATACCTAGCTTATTTACACATTTTGCTTTGTGATCGTTTTGCTGTTGTTAAACTTTGATTAATTGTTTTTCAGAATTTTGTTTCTTCGTCAACAAATCAAAGAACTGGAAGAGCTGAAATCACAAAATTCTTTCATGTCGGAGGACCCCTAGTGGTAGGATATCACAAGATTCATAGTAATGGTTAATCATATTTATATACAATGGAATTTGATTCATTCGATGAAATTCAAGCAATTTGATCTGTAATTTATCATTTTTTGAAAAATCCATCATATTTCAGCTTGTTTGAAAGGCAAGGATTTAGCATTTTGTTGTTTTGTTATATACTTAAAGACTTATAGGTAAAGTTTATGTGTATTATACAAAAAATGGTTTTATGTTTTAGGTTAGACAGATTTGATGTAATATAAATATAGTAAATTCTGTGTATATTTTCATTTGGTCACCTATCTTGGCGAAATTCCAGATTAATTTTTTGTACAAAGATATATAAATGTAATGTTTTCAGTTCGATTTTCATGACAATGTGAAATGTTTCAGTGTTTACATTTTTGGAATTTCATGATTTAATAATTTATTCTACATTAGAGATATAAGTTTACATTAACGATTTGATTATTTTCACCAAATGGAAGCATACACTAAAGCGAAAAAGCATTGCATTGGCCTTTGAAAATATATTTTATTTTTTCAAAGTGTTGAAAATCTACATCTTGTGATATAACACCGTTAGTTTTTCTGTTCAATGTACGGTACAGTAGGTTGCCATTCACAAATTTTTTCCCTTTCCTAAGAGAATAAGAAGAACCCAAAATGAAACATTGTTTTAATGGCATTATCTATATATAATGATTTATTTATAGTTTTGTAAATTATTTTCAAAGTCGATTAAAGGAAAATAGATTTAACAGTCCTATTTGCGAGTAATTGGTGATTTTTTCATAGAAGCTGCCTCTTTCTCAACATCAGCACCGTTTTTGGCTGAGAAATACTTGTATAGTGTATCCATGTATTTGAGTGTATGTATGTTGAATATAATCTTATGAATTCAAATGTTCCATAACAGTGACATTAAACTTTTTAATCTATACGAGCATGGTGTTCATTTCCAACAAACGCATGAAAATAATTTTTCATTGTGATGAAGGTGAAAAAACATCTCTGAAAAGAATTTGAGAAAAAAATCTGCTAGAAAAAAAAAATTGGGAAAGAATACAAATTAATAACGTTCATGATTGTAATTATCAGTAGGAAAAAGAAGCGAAATTACTTGGGATTCCTCCTCAAAGGGCAGTTAGATCCAGAATACATAGCTCGTAACAAGAGTCTTGTATCGAAGTGATATAAGTTAATCTGATGAAAAATTCTATATCTATAATCTTTATGCTGTCTTATATAGAGACAATTTCTTTTCCGAAAGTCCCAAGGCTAGAAGGTGTAAAAAATTAATGCGGTTCTGGCGCCATCTGTGCAAAGCAGACCTTAATACGTTTGATATAACTAAAAAAAATTGAAGAAATCTACACTAAATCTATTAGATTTGAATTAATGCGTATAGATGCCGCATGCACTCGTGATCAATTACAGAACTCTACAGTTGAGGCTGATGCTTGAAACTACTTAGAATAGATGCCGCTTCACAATGTTGTTAAATTATAGAATTCTATTCACAAAAAAGAAACCTGCACAGAAAGTTTAATCTCACTGCGTACAGATGTCTCGTCAAACATTCTGGGAGGTTGTAGAGAATTCTATAAACAGTGGATTTCTTTATTGACACTCTTTGGAGAAATATTGGATCTCGATCAGAGATGCCGCTTCTGGTCCGAAAACTTTGAATTCGAAAATCGAATTATTATAAATCTGATTTCAAACAATTTCAATGATGCTTTTCCATAGTTCATAAACAGCAAAATCAACTTGGAAATTGAAAATTTCCGTGTAATGTTATTGCGCGCATGTTCTAGGGGAACAGCGTGCTATCGTTTTGTCCAAATGTCTGTAATTTTGGATGATTGAGCCGAAAATGGTCTAAATCGACTAGGTTGGACTCACTGATGACGAATCCGGTGTCAAAATTGATTCTGTTCGGCCGGCCGGCCGGCCGGTTGGCCGGCCGTAGACACGATAAGTGTCGACAGAAGCAAGCTAGCTACTTGAAACTTTCAGGATAGGTTGCGCATCCGAATGCCGCGGTTAAGTTCGTTAATGGGCCAAATCGGTCGAATAGTTTCAGAGTTATAGGCACTTGAAGTTTTGAAGTTATTTATTTTTTATTTCAGAAACAAATCAAGCGATTGGATTCAAACTTGGCAGTTTGGTGGAGTATAACGACGCGCAACTTTGAGCCAAATTTCGATAAGATCATATTGTCAGTAAATCTAAAAAAAAAATTTTTCGAAATTTTTTTACAAAAAATTTTTTTTTTCGGAAACCATTCATCATATCCAAAAAAAATTCTACTCACACTTTGACCTTCTAATTTCACAGCAGTGTACTAAATTTCAGTTCGATACGATCATAAGTTTTGGAGATATCGGGAAAAAATATGTCAAATTTCGAGGTTTTCTTCTCGATATCGTTGATTTTTTCGGTATTACTCGAGAAATACTGATTCAGTCCTGATTAAACTTCACAGCTAGTTTTAAGATGCTGAAAGACAACTTTATGCAAAATTTCGTGATAATCGTGTTATTAGAACAATTTGAAAAAAAAAATTTCTATGATTTTCTCATCATATCATCCTCATTAAATTCTGTATGAAACTTCGAACTGTTATTTTCGATGAAGTACTGGATTTCAATTCGATCTGATCTGTATTTTTGGAAATATTGGAAAAATAAAATTTTGATTGGGTATATCTACGGAATCATTGGGTGGATTTTACCCATTCACGAATTCGGCCTTCGTAATTAAGGTCCAAACCTTCTCTACAAATATCGAGTTTCTAAGTTGTTTCTTCCGGAAGTTATTGTGTTTACGCAGTCGGCCGTTAGGCTGACCGTGACATTGAACATGCGCGCAAAAGTTGCTGCCTTCACGGCAGTGCTTTTTGAAATTTTTTTTATTGTGGGAAAAGAGACAGTGAGTACAAAATATGATGATGGTTCGAAAGATTATATTTCCTCGATATTTCGAAAAATAACTATGTATATATTATGCAGATGTCAAGTCGGTAGGCTCTTGAAAATTGGGGGCGGCCGGATAGAATCTATCTGAACAACCGCCAGGAGTTCAATATTCAAATATTAATGCAAAATTCCGTGAGAATCATTTGGTTATCCTGAGGAAAATGGTTCACAGGTTTTTTTCATAAATCGAGGTAACCAATAACTTATGTTTTATCGGCACAATTTTTTGGTACTATTTTGAAACATTGTCTTCGTCCCACTAAGATACCAAAAACACAGTTAATTCAAATTTTCATTACACTATCATGTTACATGAATGAATATTGCAATCAAAATGGTGCATTAAGCAATATGTCAGCCAAAAAGAGTCATGTAACGTTACAAATCCGACCAAATGCGACATATTACATTCAAATGGCACATTTGGGATCATTAACCACCAGCCCCTTGCTATTTGGCATGTCGTATTTCAAGTCTAGAGACAGATCATCGCTTCGCAATCTAATTAACAAGGAAACGCCGTTTCATTATTCCCTTTTATTAAGAGGGGTGTTCAATTCGACTCTTCTGCTCCGTGATGGATCGTCGCGACGCTATACGTCCTGTCCTATCAAGTAACTCAGCAATCACCATAATTACGCAGGTCCGTATCTCCGGTTCCAACGATGGATCTTTGATATGAGACAGTAGAAAACTAAAGTCTACAATTTCTTGTATGAAAACTCCACAATTTCTTGTATGAGTTCATAGATGGTTCTGAGATAGGCGATGTTTTCAAGCCAGGGGTACTCGTGGTAAGGGGGCCGTTGGTAGGTGAAATAGGTTGGCAAACCTGTTTAGTAATTTTGGATATTTTATTGTTTTCTGTGATATAACCGCAAAATAGTACAAAGAAGAAGGGTCTTATAGGAAATGTATGGAAAATATTATTTTATTGACTCAAACTATTGGTCATTAATCTTCTCCATATAGTAATCAAAAGGAATTAATATTCATTTTATTGATGATATCCTCTGACTTGAATGATCTTTTTCTATAATAACTGAAGCAATTATAGGGGTTTCATGACATATAAGTTGTGGAATTCGCGGAAAGGTGCCAAACATTTACAATCAGAACCCTTTTTTTATGAAATTTACTGGTAAGCTTTTATCATTTGATGAAAATGTCAACAAATCATATCCGACAAATATTTCTCATCAACTGGTCGATTGCATTTCACGCAAATCAAGTAGATATACCTACATTTCAACATGAAATATACATCATACCAGACTGTGGAGATGTGTAATAGATTGTTCCGAAGAATATTCAGGTGTTATAAGCGACATGAATGTTAACATGATTCATTCTCTGTATATCTGCAGTAGACATTGGTTCTCACAATTCAATTGAACGAAATATCTTAGAGCACATCAACAAGAACTTATTTTTGACCGATTCTTGATTGAATTCAGCCACAAGGAAATGGTTCAAGAACTTTTAATCAACTAGCGTTGTTCACATCATTCAAACATAGCGCGCCCACCAATGACGTCATAACAAAGAGGACAAGTGTTTGATGACATTTCGCAACCCCGGTATGTAGTATTATTTCACTGAAAAAAAGTTTTTGGCACTAGTTCTCAACCATTCGAAACATTTCGGATTTGTTGTATCAAATATCACTATTTAAGATTGATTCTATCTGCGATTATTTATCACAGATCGAATAGGGCAATTAATAGGATTCAAAAAATGATTTTGGATGTACTTAGTTCGATTTCTTATTTTCCGTATCTGTATTCATAGAAGTTTTGGAAAAATTCGTTATAATTGTCTCCAGGACCGTTGGACGGATTCTTCTGTTCGCGAACTTGGTTTTCTACAAAATTGAAATTCTTAGATTTTCAGATATTTCTTTCTTGTTGACAAACATCTTGCAGCTCGATCGAATACATTGAACAAGAATGGATTTTCTAGTATATGTTAATTCATAATACCAATTTCAGCATCAAATTTAAAAAACACTGACACATAAACTAAACTATAGATTCACACTTTAACTCAATGTTACCAACAACGGTATACCATCTGTGTTATCTGAACATTCTAATAAATATTTTTTTATTTATTCATCGTAATATAACCGTAGACAAGTACTAGACATTTCTCATCGCTATTTATCTCATCTTAATTGAACATCTAGAATTCTTTAAATAACTTAGTGTCCAACCCCTCGCAGAGACCCCCCCTTAGTCATAGTAGCTGGACCAAATGAAATTCCAAACGTTACAAATCTAATAAAACGCATACAGGAAGAGCTACTGGCTAATCTTGCATTATTCATTTTAATTGAATATTCTACCAACCCCTAAATTCGTGCTCTAAAAGAATGCCGTCTGCGAGGACTTTGTTATGTTGACAATTTCAATAAAAATATCAATTTATCTTTCGAATGTTAGTTCTGTGTCTCATAGAAAAGGAAGCGATAGCTCACCACTATCGAACTTATCGTCTACTTTCTTCTAGTTGAATACAGTACGCGTCAAAATTATGGAACAAATTCATTTTCTCAGAAGAAAAATATTTGGCAACAAAATCCTGAAACAGATCAATTTTTGTTTCACTTTTACCAAATTTATATGCATTTTTGAATGATTTTTGTTGCATTTGTGCCATTCCCATCAACCCTCTAAATTTTTTGAATAGGGAAAGTGGGTCATGTGGTACCTTTTTGTCAAGGTCTTTGTATCTTCTTTACAGGCGACAGGCGTGCAGGAATTTACAAGAAAAAAATTTTTGAAAAATTACTTAGTTCAAAAAGGTTTTCAGTATTTCATGGCTCATTTACTTTGAGGCGATGGTACCTGATGAAATTTGTCACCGAATGAAAGTCGACCATTACAGTTTTGTTCATGCACAACTTTCAACCCCTCACGTAAAAAAAAATTTTTTCTCCATTAAAGGGTTCGTAGGGGTTGAAAGTTGTGCATGAACAAAACTGTAATGGTCGACAAGAAGATACAAAGACCTTGCCAAAAAAAGGACCACATGATCCACTTTACCTATTTAGAGGGTTGATGGGGATGGCACAGGGTGCAACAAAAATCCATCCAATTTGGTAAAAGTGAAACAAAAATTGATCTGTTTCTGGATTTTGTTGCCAAATATTCTTCTTCTGAGAAAATGAATTTGTTCCATAATTTTGACGCGCACTGTATAGGTATTGTTAATTCGTTTGTTTTTCAGCCGATAGTTACCATAATAACTTCCGAAAGAAACAAATAAGCAGTTCGATATTTGTAGAGTAGACTAAATTACGATGGCTGAATTACTGGATGGATAAAATCCACCTAATGATTCCCCAGACCCATTCGAAATTCTAATTTCCCAATATTTCCAAAAATACAGATAATATCGAATTGAAATCCAGTACTTGTTTATCGAAAAACAGCTTGAATGTTCATACAAAATTTCGCGAGGATAATATCATTAGAAAAATGCACAATATAGAATATTGGAAAAAAAAATTGAGATTTTTTTTGTTCAAACTGCTCTTATGACACGATTTTCTGAAATTCGGCACAAAGTTTTTCATCGTCATTCCCGAACTAGTAACCAAGTTTCATCATGATTGAATTAGTATTTTTCGAGTTATTCCGGAAAAAAGACGATACCGATGAAAAATTCTGGAAATGCGAATTATTTTTCTCCAATATATCCTGAATTTATAATCATATCGAACTGAAATTGGGTACACTGATTTAGAAAATGCAGTTCAAAATCCGAGCAAAGTTTTTTCTCGAATCCGATGAATATTTTCCGGAAAAAAATTTTTCTTGGCAAACATTACGAAGAAATTGTATTTTGAATTCACTCACAGTAAGATCTGAACAAAATTCCGCTAAAAGTTGCGGGTCATTATGGTCCAACTAACCCTCAAGTTTCATTGTAAACTCTCAAGTAGTTCCTGCAATATCAGGGAAATATCCTCGAAATTTCACATTACCATTACTCTGAAACTTTTCGGCTGCTTTTGCCCATTAACGAACTCAACCGCCACCTTTTGAAATGAAGCCTCTACCATTAAAGTTTCAAGTCGATAGAACTGTCCATTCTCTAGTAATCGTGCCTATGATCGGCCGGTCGGACAGAATCTATTTTAACACCGGATCATCAGTGAGTCAAACCTTGTCGTTCGAGACCAATATTAGCTCAAAATTCGAAAATTACAGGTATTGGATCAAACGATATGGCGCTGTTTTCCAGAACAAGTGCGTGAAATGTTCCTTGTAAGAACAAAATTTATAAGTACAAGCGATTCTCCAGATCTTGAGTTTTCTACAAGAAGTTATAAATGACCTTCGCATCCTTTCAATGCGACACCCTGTATAAACGTGGACCGGGTCATCGTAAAAATGTTCTGAATAACCTCGAGATCTCGCTTATAAGAAACCGATCTTAGAGCAAGCGAGCAGCGACGGGCAAGTAGTTTTATACAGAGATGTGGGACGTGGGTGAGATGTAGCCCCAGGCCAGCGGTTCACACGGTGGCCAGCGTGCAGGTGTGCGCCAGACTCTATGGCGCCGGCGACGGTGCGACTCTCTGGTGGAGCTATACCGCATTCCAACCAGCGAGAGTATCGGGTACCTGCCCTTGCCGCCGTGTGTGACTTGCTCTCGGATACGTCCTTTCTAGCGACCATGGACCGATGGTCAAATGATTTACGTAGGCTTATACCTAAATAAATTTTAACAAATCCTTCTTTTTTTGAGATGCAGTACGTGATCTAGCGACATTAAGTCCGGCTTTGTAAGTTTGAAATGGAGACCTGGAGAGATTGGAATAATACTAACTTTTATTCGGAATTCCATGGGATACGATTATGAAATTCTAGAAAAGCACTGACGTGAAGTCAGCAGCTTTCGAGAGCATGTTCAAAGACGTTGACAAAGCGGTCATCCTTCACGTATTGACCCCATCAAACGCAGCTTTACTCCCTGATGGAAAGATTTAGTGATCTTTTCACTATATTACCTCACGAAATTCTGTATGAACCTTTAAGGTGTCATTTTTCAATCAAGTTATGTATTTCAATCTAATCTATGTTTTTGGAAATATTGGGAAAATAAAATTTTGATTAGGTGTATCTATGGAATCATTAGGCAAATTTCACCAAGTTTCTAATTAGTTTTTTCGGAAGTACCTTATTGTCTTCATAATGGGGGTTTTTCCTTTAAACGAAAATGCAGTTTTTTCATGAAAAACCTTCAGAACATCACATTTCAAACATATAATTTCGATATTATATTTTTAAAAAAATGTTTGATCACCTAAAACTGAAAAATAAAAATGGGAATTTGCATTTAAAGGGATTTGTCATGAGTGCACGATATGGCAACGTCGAATTCAGCTTTCTCGGAAAGAAAAGGACGTCAAATGTGTTACTTTGCTTAGGAAAACAGAGATAGATACTTCGATCTGGTTAGAGTAGAAGACAACGACCAAGGAATAGAAAAAGAAGAGCACAGACTGTCACACTGTCATATTACTGACAAATCGCAATTTTGCAATCGAAAATTGTTTGGTTATATTGGCAAAGAACACGTGTGTACCACAGAATAGGAATAAATATTTCATTATTCTATTGCAGAAAAAGCTATTCTACTAAACACCGTTGTCACTGCGTGCATGCCTGGCAAATCCCAAACCCCGATTTTGAAACCTGATTTTGAATACTTTCTGAAAGTTATTTGGGAAAATGATGAATCAAACCCAGAATGATTATGTTCAAATTTGCATTTGCAGTATTAACCCAAATTCAGAAAAAAACCCCATTGTCTCAATTACGAAGGCCGGATTCGTGAATGGTTGAAATCCACCTAATGAATCCGCAGAAATACCCATTCAAAATTTTATTTTCCCAAAACTCTAAAAAATACAGATAAGATCGACAGTACTCAAGAGCAAGCAAAACCTCGAATATACGAATAAACGGGGTGACTTCTGGAGGCCAGAGTTCGATTTTTTCAAAAAATTTTGTTGGTGCAAATGGTTGAAAAAAATCTCAGGAATGCGCAATGTTGTAATTTTTTTATATTCAAGAATTTTCGGGAAAATAAAATCTGAAATGGAGTGAAAATGGAAAAATAACTAACATTGCGCAGTCTCGCTAAAGAATTAAATTCATCCCAAAAAAAAATGTTTGAAAAATACTTTCTGAAGCCTGCAGGACGACATCCTGTTTTATCCTATAAACATCGAAATTTCTCCGAATTCTAATATTTCACGCGACTGACTATGTGCAACGTTTAAGTATGTAGACCGGGTCCAGCGGCATAACCTTGAAATATAATCGATGATGACATTTAAATGCGTCTGTGTTGCCTAGCTGTAATTTACTACCACGTGGTATTGTTTCCTGTTAATTGAATAACGCGTTGTTCCCCTGAACAAGCTTGTAAAAATGGCAGATTGATGGTTCATACAAAATTTCTCGAGGAAAATATGCTGAGAAAATCGCAGATTATTGAATTTTTGAAAAAAAAATTTTTTAAAATTGTTCTGATGTTGAGCATCACGCAACATTGTACGAAGTTGTTCATCAGCATTTTCAAACGAGTTGCTAAGTTTCATCATGAGGAAAATCCACGAAATTGTTTCCCAACATCTCTGAAAATCATGATCCCATCAAACTGAAATTTGGCACACTGGTGTGAAATATGAAGTTCGAGGTTCCAGGAAATTTTTATTCAACTATGATGAATAGTTTCCAAAAAAAAAATATTTCCTCGAAAAAAAATTTCAAGAATTTTTCTTGGTTTTCTGACAGTACGATCTTAACAAAAAAGTTGCGTGTCGGTATGCTTCAAATAACTACCAAGAATCAATCCAATCGCTCGGGTATTTCCTGAGTTATCAGTGATCAATGATTTAAAGTCGAAAGGATTCTCCCTATGTTTGAGACCATTTTCTTCTCAAAATTCGATAATTACAGACATTTGGACAAAACCATAGCACGCTGATCCCCAGGACATATGCGCAAAAACACTGTGCCAGGTTTCGCTGAAATTTTCCATAGACTTCATGCATGCCATCATTTTTTCAAGAAAGTTATAGATTTCAATTCCATCTCTATTTACGGAAATTTCGGGATTTTTCCCATTCACGAATTCGGCTTTTGTTATATTGACGTCCAAACCAGCTCTAGATATCACTTGAGTTTTTAAGTTGTTACTTTCGGTAGCTTTTGTGTTAGGCTCACCGTGAACATAATAACTGGATAACTCCAAAAAAGAACCGATCTCATTATACAGTGCTTATACAGTTTTTCCTTGAAAATTTCTGCACTCCTGTAAAGAAGATACAAAGACCTTGCCAAAAAGTACCACATGACACACTTTCCCTATTCAAAAAATTTAGAGGGTTGATGGGGATGACACAGGGTGCAACAAAAATCCCTCAAAAATGCATATAAATTTGGTAAAAATGAAACAAAAATTGACCTGTTTCAGGATTTTGTTGCCAAATATTTTTCTTCCAGGAAAATGAATTTGTTCCATAATTTTGACGCGCAATGTATTTAATATAATAGTTTATGATAGCAATACTTCAGTAACAATATGATTATAAACATAAAATTGTTGTTGAAATCTTTCAAGGTTGAACTTACTTTTATACTGAACACTGTTGTGGAAACAGAATGAAAAAATATTCATTGGTTTTCATTTTATAGCCTTCCAAAGATTCCGCTCGGATTCCTCAAATAATTTTATTCAAGAAACTGGTGGCCCTACGGAGGCCAAAATTGTGCTAATAGGCCCCTAGAATGACCTGGATAGAAATATGAATTTGTCAGAAAAAAAATTTTTTTCGCAAAAACTTTTATGGGATTCGAACTCGCTCCACTTACGGAGAATAGGGGCGCTTATAAATTGAATTTATTCTGATTATTATGACGTCCGCAACCAGGCAACGGTAGTTCATCGAATTTGACTCTATTTGCCGAATCCAGAGAGAGTTCGATTCCTTCCAAAGATTTTTAAAAATTACTTTTTTTCTTGATAAATTCATATTTCTATCCAGGTCACTCTGGAGGCCTATAAGCATAATTTTGGCATCATTCAACAATTTTAAACATTGATAATAAACAACGACTTATTATTCTTTTGTTCTGACCTGTAAACTTCCAGAAAAGAATTTCGACTAAGAATGATATAATGACGAAACAACTCCTGAATTCAACAAGCAACTCATGTAATTGATTGCGTAGTTAGATAAGTCAGGTTATCTATCGGTTCTGACAAAAGATCAACTAGAAGAATAGTGGACATTCATTCCAGCGCCTTCGCTCCATTCTCTTTTATCAACACTTCGTGTACTGGTAACACTTGTGTAACCAAGGAAGTAGTGGTACCGGTCATCTCTGTCAAATAAAACGTAACAGACAGTAAAAAAAATTGGCACAAGAGAGCTGAGGACAGTTACGCGGTTGCCAATGGATAAATTATTGCAAGAGAATGTCAGAATCGTAGCTTCTAAAGCTAGAAGTTAGGGGAGTTTTTGCGCGCAAGTTCTAGGAGGACAGTATGCTATTGTTTCGTCCAAATATCTGTAAGTTTCGAATTTTGAGCCGAAAATGGTCGACTAGGTTGGACTCACTGATGGCGAATTTAGTGTCAAAATCTATTCTGTCCGGACGGCCGCCCGTATGCACTATTACGGGCGTACGGAAAATCCTACCGACCTGAAACTTTTAGGGTAGGTTGCATTTTGAAATGCGAAGGTTAAGTTCGTTAATAGGCAAAATCGGCCAAATGGTTTCGGAGTTAGAGCCTTTAGAAGTTTTGAGGCTATTTCCGTGATCATTTGGGAATAAGAAAGATTGGATTGAAACTTAGCAGTATAACTTGCTGAGATAATAATTTTGAAGAACATTTTTTTTTTCGGAAACTGTTTATCATATTTAAGAAAAAGTTTAACTTATACATTAGGCATTTGGAAAAAATATGTCGAATTTCTTGACCTAACGGCCGACCGTTAACACAATAACTTCAAAAAGAAACAACCTGGAAACTGGATATTTGTAGGGAAGGTTTGGACCTTAATTACGAAGGTCGAATTCGTGAATGGGTAAAATCCACCGAATGATTCCGCAGATATACCCATTCAAAATTTTATTTGCCCAGTATTTCCAAAAATAAAGATTCATTCGAATTAAAATCCCGTAATTCATCGAGAAATGACAGTTCGAAGGTTCACACAGAATTGAATGAGGATAATATGTCCAGAATATCACAGATTATCAAATACATATTCGAAAAAAAAAATGAATTTTCCTCATGATTGAATTAGTATGTTTTGAGTTATTCCGAAAAAACAACGATATCGACAAAAAAATTCAGAAAAGCACTGCCGTGAAGGCAGCAGCTTTTGCGCGCATGTTCAATGTAGATGACCGCTTCAGCAACGAATTTGAACATGCACGCAAAAGCTGCTGCCTTCGTGGAAGTGCTTTTCTAGATTTTTTTTCGATAAATGACGATTTCAATTCGATCTAATCTTTATTTTTGGAAATATTGGAAAAATAAAATTTTGAATGGATATATCTACGGAATCATTAGGCGAATTTTACCAATTCACGAATTCGGCCTTCGTTATTAAGGTTCAAACTTTCTCTACAAATTTCGAGTTTCTAAGTTGTTTCTTTCGGAAGTTATTGTGTTTATGCAGTGGGCCCAATGATTTTACTATAATGTTCTGCTCTCAATCCTAGAAAACGTTTAAGAATGCAACTCATCATTGAAAATCTAGAAAAGCACTGCCGTGAAGGCAGCAGCTTTTCCGCGCATGTTCAATGTAGATGACCGCTTCGGCAACGAATTTGAACATGCACGCAAAAGCTGCTGCCTTCGTGGCAGTGCTTTTCTAGATTTTTTTCGATAAATGACGATTTCAATTGGATCTAATCTTTATTTTTGGATATATTGGAAAAATAAAATTTTGAATGGATATATCTACGGAATCATTGGGCAGATTTTACCCATTCACGAATTCGACCTTCGTCATTAAGCCCCAAACCTACTCAACAAATATGGTGTTTCTAAGTCGTTTGTGTTTAGTTTGGTCTGGAATTTCAACATGAATAGACTAACGCCTGAACAACGCTTCCAAATTGTGCAAATTTATTTTGAAAATAATGCCCGTTGATGCCGATTTTCGTGAGAGAATTTTGTTTAGCGATGAAACTTACTTTTGGTTGAATGGCTACGTCAATAAACAAAACTGCCGTATTTGGAGTGAAGATAATCCTCAAGTGTATGTTGAGACACCGTTACATCCAGAAGAACTTACTGTCTGGTGTGCTTTATAGGCTGGTGGAATAGTTGGTCCTTACTTTTTCAAAGACGATGCTGACCAGAACTTTACAGTCAATAGTGACCGCTATAGAGCCAGGATTTCTGACTTTTTCGTTCCTCAATTGAACAACCATGATTTGCAGCAGCTTTGGTTTCAACTGGACGGCGCAGCATGTCACACAGCTCGTGCCACAATTAATTTACTGAAGGAAACGTTGGATAACCGCATAAGTCCACGTTCCGGGCCGTGAATTGGCCTCCAAGGTCGTGCGATTTAACGCCGCTAGACTATTTTCTTCTCGGATATGTGGAGTCGCTTCGCTAGTCTACGCCGATAAGCCCGAAACGATCGACCACTTGGAGGACAACATTCGCCGCGTTTTTGCCGATATACGGCCACAAATGTTGGAAAAAGTTATTGAAAATTGGTCCTCCAGATAAGGTTACGTCCGAGCCAGCCGTGGCGATAATTTGCCAGAAATTATATTTAAATTATAATGCCAAAATATTATCTTTTGAATAAAGTCAATTTCATGTCAATTTTAAAAATTCATCCTTGTTCT
This sequence comes from Myrrha octodecimguttata, assembly GCA_958510865.1. NCBI lineage: Eukaryota > Metazoa > Arthropoda > Insecta > Coleoptera > Coccinellidae > Myrrha > Myrrha octodecimguttata. The sequence goes on from OY294056.1 coordinate 83,375,125, forward strand.
ATTCATTTTCAAAGTTCTACACTTTTAAAACCCCTTTATAAAATGAATGGAACTGTTCACATTTTATTTCCAACAAAATGAGACCTGCATGAGAACCTCGAGTCAGCACCGAAGATATCTTCTGAGCAGCAAATATTCTATTTACATCAATGGAATTACCTCCCAGAAAAATATTTTAAGAGATATTAGAACTATTACAATTGGAATTAGAATAAACCAAACAATAATTAAGCAGACATTCAGTAGAAAAACAATTTTTAAAACCACAATTATTCTATTCGTATTAGTTATGTTCGAGGTGATGAAAGTTTGGGAGATTTCGGAAGAAGCAATTCTTTGAAAATTCGTTCGAAAATCAGCAGGAAGCAGTAAATATATTACCTACATTTGCTCTCTGTCTAGTCCTCTAGGCGGTGATATTTCGGTTCTCATGTGAACAAAGAATGGTATATATTGAGGTATCATCTTCCATAGATTTATTTTATTATTGGTTATATTTAACTATGAAACTTACAACATAAAATATAGATTATACTTGCATCTGAAAAAATATCACTTTTACCCCTTTATGAAAACATATATTTCCATGTTACAAGATTTTGACATGTACACATTAGATAAAAGGCGAAAGTACAATGCAATAGACGACTTCGGCCCAAGTTGCCAACCCACAATTTCCTTCACAAATTTACTATCACTGGGGAACGGGAATTTCAGGACAAACTCGACATGATAAGGTTCGCGTCATTTATAAATATCCGTAAAAGATGCCTCGGCTCCTCAAACAAGATTATTCCTTCCAAATATAGGGTTTTGTTAAGATCATCTCTGATTGGCTGAATTTTAAGTTGGGATTCCTGATTTCATGTTAATAGTGTCCAATTTATATAGGATATGTTCCGCAAATCAACTTGGTTATATCGGTTGCCAGTTTTTCATTCTGTAAATATGAAATATTCGGTTGGTTCCTGAAAAAAAGGTTAATTACGGAATTTGATCGATGAAAAAACATTATTTCTGTCACCAGAAGGGCAATCAATGTTCTATGGTAACATATCCATAGCATAGAACCATCTCTATTTGCTTTATGATCCATAGAACATAGAAGAGACAACAATCAACAATGGAAAAATTACTAAGTATGGTCTATATGCATCATAAATAAATAAAGATTATTCTATGCTATAGATATGTTACAATAATATATAGATTGTCGTTCTGGTGCATAGACTTAATATGTCTATGTTCTGGTGACTGAAAGATTGCTTTTTCATCAATCAAATTCCGTAATTAACCTTTTTTCAGGAACCAACCGAATATTTCATATTTACAGAACGGAAAACCGGCAACCGAAACAACCGAGTTGATTTACGGAACTTATCCATTATAAACTTGACACTATCAACATGAAATCAGGATTCCCAACTCATATTTCATACTAACAAAAACCTATATTTGTAAGGAATTATCTTGTTTGAGGAGCCGAGGCATCTTTTACGGATATTTATAAATAACGCAAACCTTACCATGTCGAATTTGTCCTGAAATTCCCGTTCCCCAGTGATAGTAAATTTGTGAAGAAAATTGTGGGTTGGCAACTTGGGCCGAAATCGTCTATTGTGTTCATATTCAAAGTTTTGAATAATATTCGAAATCAAAATTGTAATTTTACTGATTAACTCATTTCAAATTTTCAAACTCAAATTTGAGAATCAACAATGAAGAATTATTCTATTCTAAACCAGGTGGCTCTTCTCCTGTTAATAAAATGATGGCTGTTTGTAATGAATTTCTCATTGAGAGTGATGTGGATACATTTTGTGATACTTTGAAAATCCTGCGGGATCAATCTTTTGTAGGTTAAGACTGAATTTGTTTTTGTAGTTTGTAGTTGTAGCATTTATAAATACCATTATAATGGGGGTTTTTCCTTTAAACGAAAATGAGGTAATTTTCATGAAAAACCTTCAGAACAACACATTTCAAACATATAATTTCAATATTGTATTTAAAAAAAAATTTTTGATCACCTAAAACTGAAAAATAAAAATGGGGATTTGCATTAAAAGGGATTTGTCTTGAGTGCACGATATGGCAACGTCAAATTCAGCTTTCTCGGAAAGAAAAGGACGTCAAATGTGCTACTTTGCTTAGGAAAACAGAGATAGCTATACTTCGATCTGGTTAGAGTAGAAGACAATGACCAAAGAATAGAAAAAGAAGAGCGCAGACTGTCATACTGTCATATTACTGACAAATCGCAAACGGAAATTGTTTGGTTATATTGACAAAGAACACGTGTGTACCACAGAATAGGAATAAATATTTCATTATTCTATAGCAGAAAAAGTTATTCTACTGAACACCGTTGTCACTTCGTGCATGCCTGGCAAATCCCAAACCCCAAATTAGAAATCTGATTTTGAATACTTTCTGAAGGTTATTTGGGAAAATGATGAATCAAACCCATAACAATTATGTTCAAATTTGCATTTGCAGTAATACCCCAAATTCAGGAAAATCCCCATTGGTGTCATTGTAGAAGTAAATAAATAAATGAAATAAATAAAATGAAAACCTGAGGCATATTATTCCTGGACCGTTAAACAGCATCCGTACAATTTTAGGTAGGTGCAAAAAATAGCGGCAACGTCGACCTCGAAGCGAGATCGATGTGACGGAGACTTTTGAACACCTGCATCCGAGCGGTGAGAGGCTGTATATTTCCTAGTTAATTAGGAATTTCGGAGTGATCCAATCTAGTTACGGGTACATGCGAGAGGCCCCTTAACGCCGATTCAGCATCCGATATTTCACGTGACGATCCACAAGAAACCGTTTTTCCTACCAATTATAAAACGCCAAAAGTTGTAGAAACAAACTGCATCATTATGTGGGAATTTTGCGGAATTTTAATTTAGATAATGGTTCTTTGCAGATGGACGAGATGTTTTCGCGCTTATGTTTTATGGAACTGTGCTATCGATCCGTTCAAATATCTGTAATTTCGTGTAATTAGGTACTAGAAAAATAAGAAATCATTATTCTTATATTTTATAATTTTGTTGAAAACTTTTTTTTTCGGAGATTACTAATCAGATTCCAAGGAAAATCGGGCCAGGCCTTGAAGTCAATTTTTAACAACAATGTTCCAAATTTCAAATTTCTAATTGATCCAATATTTACTGGGATGAAGGGAAACTAATAATAGTATGTTTTACTTCGTTGTTATTTGAAATTTTGAGGTTATTTCCTCAATCTCAAAAAGTTCTCACTTGATCAGACTGAAACTTCGTCACTGGTTGTAGAATACCGCTGCACAATATTATGCGAAATGTCTTGAGGATTATTAGGGTCAAAAAGATTCACAAACTTTTTTCGAAATATTTATTTTTTCGGAGAGGCTTCATCAGATTTCGATGAAACATGCCATAAACTTCAGAATCAATACTTATTCAGGAATCCTACATTCGTTTGTAAGCTCCGCACTTACAAAAACACTGATACCTGCTTTCTCATGGTGGAATCCCAAAAGCTCTTTCACGGATAAATTCTAGACATCCTTTCGGTTTACAGTGCGATAAAATAACCGACCACCAAGGTCCAAAGTTGAAGCCAAATCTCTGATTCCCATAAACACACCTGCATTTCTGAATCAGTCGAACATTGGCACCTGAGAGCTAAGGTCTTTATGGATCCAGACTGTTAATGGTATTTCGTCTGGGCACCCAGACGGTACCTTTATGGTACTCATAGGGGGGTGGCGCCGAAAACTCAGATACAGGTGTCAGGGTTGGTCATTAGAAGATAGTTTACAAGTGTTTTCGGATTGGGCGGTTACTTTCAATCTTCGATAAAGAGCTGTTAGATAAGTTTAATTACCTGACTACTAATTTTATTAACTCCGGCGTGAAGAGATTGCCGAAAATTTCGGATCTTTTATTAATGGGTTTTTCTAAATGTCGTATTATTATGGAAATTTCGTTGGATGTTTTACTAGAAAGGAAAGGTATTTTGAGACAAACCAATAATGGGTATTATATCTCGATTGTCGTTATTTTCATTATCGGGTAGGTATTAGTTGCCATTGTTTGCCTGTTGGTTTGGGGATGTATATTTATAAATAAATGATTATCTTAGGAGGCGGACTAGCTTTAAAACTGTATTTATGTTTTTGATGAGTCTCATTTTAGATTAATCGTGAAACATTTATTGGTTTTGGATGTCGGAGATTCTAGAGAAGTTCTGAGGTCTTTTTTTCAAATTCGTTGCCAAAGTGGTCGACTATCCACGTATTGACCCCGCTAAACGCAGCGTTTCTTCAATATGGAATAATTTGGCTTCCTTTTTTTTATATGGTCCTCACCAAATTCTGCACAAACCTCAAACTATCATTTTTCGATCAAGCACTGGATTTCAATTTGATCCCATCAGTATTTTTGAGAGTATTGGAAAAAAGTAAATTTTGAGTCGGTGCCATTTTTACGCGCTTGTTCTGGGGAACAGCGCGTTATCCTCTCGTCACGATGTCTGTAACTTTCCAATTTTGAGCCGAAATTGGTCTCAAACGACTAGGTTGGACTCACTGATGTAGAATCCGTGGTCAAAATTGATGCTGTCCATCTGGCCGTGTGCGCTGTAACTTTCGAAAGGAAGGATCTAGAGAAATTTTCAGGTTAGGTTAAGATCCTAAATACCTCTGTTAAGTTCGTTAATGGGCCAAATCTGCCGAATGGTTTTTGTGCTACAGCCATTTGAAATTTTGATTTTTCAATAACTCGAAAAATATTTATCTGATCGAAATTAAACTTGGTTGGAAGATGAACAGTGCCAATAAGAAGAATTATCCATGGAAAAATTCGAAAAAAAAAATTTTTCTTTTCGAAAATTTTTATATTTCATTGAAACTTCACTGAAATTTCCAAGTCACCATTTCGCAATGTAAAAAAGCGCATAAAAGCTGCTGACTTCACGTCAGTGCTTCTCGAGATCTTTTAATGAATCATTGGGCGAATTTTAATCATTCACAAATTTGATCTAAGTAGTTAAATCAAAAACCTCTAGAAATGTCGAGTCTCGAGGTATTTTCTTTCGGGGAAGCTATTGTGTTCAAAATCGGCCGTTAGGTCGACGGTATAAATATAATACCTTGTAACGACACATGTTTACTTTGGGTGATATCCTTTGAACAAAAGCTGCTTACTTCACGTCAGTGCTTTTCTAGGTTTTTTTCGATAAAGTACTGGATTTCAATTCGATCAAATGTGCATTTTTGGAAATATTGAGAAAATAAAATTTTGAATGGGTATATTTACGGAATCATTGGGCGTATTTTACCCATTCATGAATTCGACCTTCGTAACTAAGGTTCAAACCTACTCTACAAATATCGAGTTTCTAAGTCATTTCTGTCAGAAGATTATTTGTTTGTGGCCGGTCTAACCACGAAAAGAATATGCCGATAGAGTAGATAATTTTTGAGCACGAAATTCGAAAATTACAGAAATTTGGATATAACGATAGCACGCTGTTTCCCGGTACATTCGCGCAAAAATCAGCGGATGTTTTCAGAACAAGATCGCACCAGACTGGCTATAAACTGGAAGTAATATCAAACAGAATCAATAAGACGTATAACTAATGAAATGAAATACTAGACCGGGAGACATTATTGAGTTAGTTATTTGAATAAGAACATTAGTCGGTGCACGTGCAGAATCTATGCTCAAACACGTGTCTTCGTTAGTTTAATGAGACGGCCTCTATGGACACGTGCATTTCCCTCTGAAGTATGCTTGGTCCTTTGTGGGATTTCCTAGGCTTACTGCGATCACCCTCCGTATTTCGATATTTAGGGAATGGGAAACATGAGAGGAAAATCTTGTTAGGAAAGTCCCCATAATGGACAGAAATTGTGATAATTTTAGATTTAGACTCATAAATCCATAATCATGACGAATCTATTGTTATTTTATGATTTGGTACATTTGGTATAACGAACTTTTTCCATATTGACATGAGGCCCAATTTGAGAATCATATTCATGAGGTTTGTTCGTTGTACCTGATTGAACTACAATAACTATACACTTACTCCACAGTCCACTGATACCTTTCGGTGTGTTTTGTTGTAAAGTTGCACTTCGTTCGTTGCGGAAATGTTGGGAGTTAGTGTAGTCACAGATTACGTGTACAATGCATATAGTGACATTATCTTCTGTGATTGTTATGCCTAAACATGATGTAAAAAACATGGCGTGCTCATCTGAAAAAATAGTGACGGCAGCTAGCAGAAAATACATTGTTGTATATTCTGTGCTTTGAATTTGCATGTTAATTCAAAGCACATAATATACAACTCTTTGTATTTTCTGCCAGCTGGCGTCACTCATTTTTCAGATGAGCACACCATATTATTCACATCATGTTCCTAAATATAATTTGAAATCATAGACATCTGTTGTTGTCTCTGGTTCCCGGTTGAACGTGTTTTTTTCTGTATGTGTGGTTATTTTTGGAAGGGATTATTTCTCATTATATTGTTATTCAAAATGTAATTTTTTCCGTGAAGACTTCAGAACAACTTTACCACAAATCGATATCACCTCCAAAATGGTAGCGAAAACGATAGAAGCATAGAATTCTATCATCTTGTATTAAATAAGTTCAGGAAGAAACAACTAAGAAACTCAATATTTGTAGGAAAGGTTTGGACCTTAACAACGAAGGCCGAATTCATGAATGGGTGAAGTCCACTGAATGATTCCCCAGATAAACCCATTCAAAATTTTATTTTCCTAATATTTCGAAAAATACAGATCAGATCGAATTTAAATCCAGTACTACAGTTCATACAGAATTTAATGAAGATAATATGATAAGAAGATTACAGAAAAGAAATATTTGGAATTTTTTAAGATTGTTCTTATGATACGATCCTCACGAAATTTTGCACAAGGTTGTCTTTCAGCATCTTCAAACTAGCTATCATGATTGAATCAGTATTTCTTGAATTATACCAAAAAAAAACAACGAAATCGAGAAGGAAACCACGAAATTTGACATATTTTTTCCTTTACGTGTAATTTTTTTCAATATGATTAACGGTTTCCGAAAAAAAAATTCTGTTCGAAAAAAATTTTGAAAAAAATATTTTTTTTAATTTACTGATAGTATGATTTCGACAAAATTCCGCTAAAAGTTGCGGGTCGTTGTTCTTCACCTAAATGCCAAGTTTCAATCCAATCGCTCAAGTAGTTTTTGAAATGAAAAATAAATAACTTGGAAATTCCAAATGGCTTTAACTCCAAAACCGTTCGATCGATCGCAGCATTCCAATGCGCGACCTCCCCTAAAAGTTTGAAGTCACTAGCTCACTCCGTTCGACAGTTTTCGTGTCCACGACCGGCCGGACGGACATAATGGATTTTGACATTGGATTCGTCATCAGGAAGTCCAGTCTAGTCGTTTGAGACTAATTTCGGGAAAAAATTCGAAAATTACAGACATTTGGACAAAACGATAGCACGCTGTTCCCCTATATGGAACATGCGCGTAAAAACTATAGGTTTGTTGTGGTTGCGAAATTCAGAACTGTCCTAGGACGGAAGATTGTCTTCCTCTACAATCCGGATAAGAAACCCGAACTTAATTCGTGTTTTGGTTTCATCGCTTTCAGAACTGTTCTAGGACAGTTCTAGAACTGCGTAGAATCGATGCGCTGTTGAAGCCCGATTCTGAACTTCCTGGAACAGTTCTGAAAGCGATGAAACCAAAGCACGAATTAAGTTCGGGTTCTCATCCAGATTGTAGAGGAAGAAAAACTTCTTTTTGAGTTGGCAGAGAAGATGTTAATCATGTCTTATATATTGCCTGTGGTTCAATTGAAATTATGCAAAAGTTCTTGTCGCAATATTTTTGAGGATACTTCCGATCACTTAATTTTTTTTGTAAAAATTGTTTTTTTAAACTTTCTTCATTACTTAAATTATATTTCAAAATGAAAAAGATGCCATCCATCTTCTATAAACAAATTACTACACATATACGGGGAGACAGAATTTTTCCTGAGGTTTTTATCTGTGCTCTTGTATCATACGCAAATAAGTATGGTACCCCGTTTACATTTCCTCTGCTAACACTGTGATATATCTTAGAATGTAATGCTCGTTCTCAAAAGAATATATATATATATATATATATATATATTTCAAAATGAACCAACAAATTATTGATTGATATAATAATGAATTTAATGATGAAAGTAATTCAGATATGTGCTTTTCAGAAAAAAATTCATTCGAAACGTTATTATTATTCAATAGAGGAAGATGACTCTTGCATTCATAGATTTATTTAAGAAATAGACTTCACAAGTGGAAACAATGGAAATAAATCTATTAGATTATCCTGGGAGGTCGTAGCGAAGGAGTTATCCTCAATAACAAAAAATTAATGTTTAACAGTTAATCGTTTCCTCAACAAATACAACAATCAAATCAAAAACCAAATCAACACGACGTCGAAAAAGTCAGGTTAACCATTTAAATCGTTCACAGCCACTCAACACTTGTGCGAACTACCAAATTCTGAAGCAGTTTGGACTCTCATGTCCGAACTCCTCTCACAGTTCTAGAACAGTTCGGAATCAATTCTGAAAATAACCAAAACAGGCTTACTCAAATCCTGAACCGGTTCTGAAATGAATCAAAACACAAAATCGCAATCGCGCATGCGGAACCGTTCCAGAATAGTTCTGAACTCGGAACCAAAACAAACCTATCGATTCCGAACTGTTCTAAAACTATGAATGGAGTTCGGAGGTGAGAGTCCGAACTGTTTCAGAATTGGGTAGTTCGCACAAGCGTAGAATTACTGTCAACGATTCAAATGGTTAACCTGACTTTTTCGACGTCGTGTTGATTTGGTTTTTGATTGTTTTATTTGTTGAGGAAACGGTTAACTGTTAAATTTAAACTTTTGTTATTGAGGATAATTCCTTCGCTACGACCTTACAGGATAATCAAATGGATTTTATTTCTATTGTTCACACGTGGGATGTATAGTTTTAAATAAATCTATGAATACAAGAGTCCTCTTCCTCTATTGAATAATAATGTTTCGAATTAATTTTTCTCTAAAAAGCACATATCTGAAATACGTTCGTCATTAAATTCATTATTATATAAACCAATAATTTGTTGGTTCATTTCAGAATATAATTGAAGTAATGAAGAAAATTCAGAAAAAAAAATTAAGTGGAAACAAGTATTCCCAAAAATATTTTTATATTACATGGTGCGACAAGGACTTTCGCATATTTTCAATTGAACCACACACAATATATAAGACATGATTAACATTCCTCCTTTCTGCCAACTCAAACGGAAGTTTTTTTCTTCTACGATCCCGATGAGAACCCGAACTTAATTCTTGTTTTGGTTTCATCGCTTTTAGAACTGTTCTAGGATAGTTCGGAATCGGGTTTCCACAGCGCATCGATTCTGCGCAGTTCTAGAACTGTACTAGGACAGTTCTGAATTTCGGAACCAAAACAAACCTTTTATATGTGGCCTCTTAATGTTTCCCCGTTATATTTGAGGTACTGTATGCTTTTAACACTTCATTACCCCAATTGGAACTTCTGCGAAGATGCCAGCGCCCTAACGGATAAATTTGGAACCTGTCCAAGCTAGTAGTTTTATGTAAACAAACCGTAGAAACGTGGTGGAGACCGAATATTTATTAAGCAAAGCTGGAATATTTAAAGAAAATATTATAAATTTGTGTAAGATTTTTTGAGAAGGGACTTTTCTTTTGGATGAAGTTATAAAATCGTGCTTCAAATCGTTCCTGGAGGATAATTTCCATGTTATTTCAGTGTCTGTTGCTTGGTGGATCAAAATGAACCAATATCTAAGTTTACTTGAATTTCTGGAAAAATAGGCACCTCAATAAGTAATTCAAGAACTCTTATCAATGTGAAGAAGTGCTGAATGCAAGCCATATATTATGATATGACTCGTTCTGTTTGTTTACAAACGAGTTAGTCAATAAAATGAGAAGACAGCTTTTCTACTTCAGTTCTTTCGCATCGTATTTCGAAAGAAAAAGGAAACATACAGACATATAATTGATTTTATTTTCATATTACAGCAGCTCAAGATACACATACAAAATGAAATATGTCACAGCTGGTTCAACCTACCTATATAGAAATGAAAAATATCAAGGTATTTATATGAATAACTTCAGCTATTATCAACTATAACAGTATATTAATTTTTGTCAGGTTTTCAACTAGATCACTCTCTTTGAATATGATTTTGTGCAGCGTGTGACGTAGGTAGCTGCAGAAGTGCTTGGTAGTTTCTCTGCAGGATCAGCATTTTTCATCAAAATTCCTTTATTTTCATTTACACCTAAAATATCTAGGCATGAAGTTGTTTCGAAATGAATGCATTGTAATTTACGTTTATGAAAATAAATATTTTCAGAGAAATGCAGTGAATATACTTTCATTTCTTCTATCATTGAGTTCGCTGCCAAATCCTGTCTTTATTTTATTTGGCTTCGAAAAAAATAAAAACTTGAGGCAGTAGATGATCCTTTCTTCTTTGACCATGATTAACATTGAGTTGAGGCACAAAACAATAGTTATTTCGGGAGGATGCCATTTCGACTTAAAACAATCGAAAATTTTAATCGGAAAGGAAGGAACCGATTGATGAATATTACAAACACCTTCGGTATACCAAAATTTCAACTCGGAGAACAACACAAAAGCTCGAAAATGAACCATGAAACCAAGCAAAATACGTTAGAATAAAGGGCACGTCGAAAAACTACTAGCTTGGAAGTTTTAGAATTTCTATCGCCAGAGGGCGTATCGCTTAGCAGTAGTTGCGAATATCATATCTTCTATTCCTGACTTGACTTTACTCTGAGTTGTCCTATGGGATTAAATGAATCATTAGTATTATTATGTAATGCAACCAATTCAACTTCTCCGAAGATACTTCTTGATTAATTGGAAAACGTGAGACAACAAGCTCATCGAAGACCTTTCTATTCACCAGGATGATATTGTTTCACACACCTACATGTCGAACGCGATAGATCAACTCTTATTGTCGTGTCGTGTGGAGTGAAAGGGCAGAAATAACGAGTGAAACTGTTATATGCTGGCGCGATAGGTTATCTTGATGGATTCAACGATGGAATTGCGACCTACTTTCGGAAATTTACTGTCGTTGGTGAAATGCAAGGATGCAATCTTTCCCTTCGTGCATGTTGATTAGTATCGAATTTATGGTTGGTCCACATCAAGCATTCCCTTGTTCCTTAAGATTGGATTGTTCGGGTTAATCTTGGAATAACGGGTTTTCAGTTGATTTCCATTTTTTGCGCGAATGTTCTAGGGGAACAGCGTGCTATCGTTTTGTCCAAATGTCTGTAATTTTGGATGATTGAGCCGAAAATGGTCTCAAACGACTAGGTTGGGCTCCCTGATGACGAATCCAGTGTCAAAATCGATTCTGTTCGTAAAGCTGTGGACACGATAACTGTTGAACGGATTGAGCTAGCGACTTGAAACTTTCAGGGTAGGTCGCGCATTGGAATGCTACGGTTGAGTTCGTTAATGGGCCAAATCGGTGGAACAGATTCGGAGTTATAGCCATTTGAAATTTTGAATTTATTTATTTTTTATTTCAGAAACTACTGCAGTGATTGGATTGAAACTTGGCATTTAGGTGGAGTATAACGACGCGCAACTTTAAGCGAAATTTCGTCGACATCATACTGTCAGTGAATTGAGAAAAAAATTTTTTCAAAATTTTTTTCAAAATTTTTTTCGAAAAATTTTTTTTTTCGGAAATCATCAATCATATTGACAAAAAAGTTCAACTTAGTCTCTGAGCTTCATATTTCACAGCAGTGTACCAAATTTCATTTCGATACGATCATAATTTTTGGAGATACTGGGAAAAAATATGTCCAATTTCGTGGTTTTTTTTTCGATATCGTTGTTTTTCCGGTGTAACTCAAGGAATACTGATTCAATCATGATAAAACTTCGCAGCTAGTTTGAAGATGCTGAAAGACAACCTTGTGCGATATTTCGTGATGATTGTATCAATACAACAATCTGAAAAAGAATACTTTTTTTCTTTCAAATACATACTCAATTTTCTGTGATCTTCTTATCACATTATCCTCATTTAATTCTGTATGAACACCTTTGAACTGTCATTTTTCGATGAAGTACTGGATTTCAATTCCATCTGATCTGTATTTTTGGAAATATTGCGAAAATAATATTTTGACTGGATATATCTGCGGAATCATTGGGTGGATTTTACCCATTCACGAATTCGGTCTTCGTAATTAGGGTCCAAACCTCTTCTACAAATATCGAGTTTCTAAGTGGTTTCTTCCGGAAGTTATTGTGTTTACGGTTGGCCGTTTGGCCGACCGTAAACTCAATAAAAACCGTCATAAGGGTAAATTCTTCGTCAAAATTTCGTGAAAATTACTGAACTACTGGAGAATAATGACACGCAACTTTTCGTGTAATTTCAAATTGATCATACTGTCAGTAAATTTTGAAAAACAGTATTTTCAAATTTTTTTCGAAAAAATTTTTCTTTTCGAAAACTGTTCATCATATTTGGAAAAAAATTATCCGCAGGCCTTGAGCTTCATACTTCACATCCTTGTACAGAATTTCACTTCGATAGGATTATAATTTCCGGAGATACTGGGACAAAATATGTCACATTTCGTAGATTCTCCCTCGATATCGTTTTTTTTCCTAGAAAAGAACTGACTTGAAGTCAGCAGCTCTTGCGCGCATGTTCAAACTCGTTGCCAAAAAATTCATATCCTTGGAAACTTGTGCGAAAAAGCTGCTGACTTCACGTCAGATCTTTTCTAGGTTTCTTTTCTCTATATCTCCGAAAATAAATATCAGATCGGATTGAAATTTCGAACACTGTTGTTCAATGCCAACGTGCAAAAAATTCATTTAAACCTGATCAATAGCTCTTCAGAAAAAATTCAACAAAATTCGTTAATTTTAAGGATAATTTTTCATTTTAATTCTCTCAAATCTATACTAGATTCTGCATTCAGTTGCGCCTTCAACTAACTACCATGTTCTTATCTGATCGCATTACTACGAGATATAGGAGAACAAACCCCAAATTAAATTGGTATAACTCTGCAACCGTCTGACCGATTTTTGACCACTAACAGACTTAACTGAGATATTTGGGTTCCAAACCAAACCTGAAGATTTCCAGACTCTATAAAGCTCTTTTCTTGTGAAAGTTAGAGCACACACGGACAGCTTGACAGAGATTAATTTGACCACGGATTCTTCATCAGTGAATCTGAAACCTAGTCGTTTAAGACCATTTATGGCTCGAAATTCGAATTGTTGTCTAATTTCTTTAGTAAATTTCTAAACTCATGTTGTAACCCTCGCATATTTATAGGATTCATAAGTAGATATTTCAAAGTATGATAAAACGATGTCACATTTCTGCGTGACTATTCCTTCCCTAAAATTTCCTCCGACAATTTAATGCATATATGTATTCCGTAAGAGCAGCGTTCCCCATTGCCTTTTGTTCATAAATGGACCTTAGCGATCATGCCAACAACCCCAAAAAGAACGGCAACTCCGAGAATTATTGGCTGATTGCGGAAATCAGGGTTGGGCTCCAATAATTGCTGTGGAAACAGTTGGGGTTATACCCTGGAAAACATTTGATGTCCCACGATTCTCCAAATATCTGTCATCAGAAGAAAATCATTAAAAAATAAAGATTTTTCTATGATACTTTCACATAATATCTTTTGATATTGATATCTTACGATATAATAGTTGAGTTCCGATATTTCTGGCCAGTACTTGTCAGTAAATTTTGACAGTCGATTTTACTGGCACTGTTCGTATCAGTACGAAGCGGTTCGAAATTACTGATACTGGCCAGTACTGATTGGAAATATCGGAACTCAACTATTATATTGTCCTCAATGACAAAATTGAAATATTATATCAATTGTTAGAAATAATGATTGAATTCCAAAGTTTGAGAAATAGCAACACAAAAAAATATGACACGAAAATAATACTAGTGTTTCATCATGAACGATCGAAATGTAACTACCAATAAGCTGGTCAAATGCTTGTGCATTGACTAATATTGCCACCATTGGGGGTTTTTCCTTTGGAAGAAAATGCAGTAATTTTCATGAAAAACCTTTAGAACATCACATTTCAAACATATAATTTCAATATTATATTTTCAAAAAATGTTTGATCACCTGAACTGAAAAATAAAAATGGGGATTTGCATTAAAAGGGATTTGTCTTGAGTGCACGATATGGCAACGTCGAATTCAGTTTTCTCGGAAAGAAAAGGACGACAAATGTGTTACTTTGTTTAGGAAAACAGAGATAGCTATACTTCGATCTGGTTAGAGTAGAAGACAACGACCGAGGAATAGAAAAAGAAGGGCACAGACTGTCATATTATTGACAAATCGCAAACATAAATTGTTTGGTTATATTGACAAAGAACACGTGTGTACCACAGAATAGGAATGAATATTTCATTATTCTATAGCAGAAAAAGCTATTCTACTAAACACCGTTGTCACTTCGTGCATGCCTGGCAAATCCCAAACCCCAATTCAGAAATCTGATTTTGAAAATGACGAATCAAACCTATAATAATTATGTTCGAATTTGCATTTGTAGTAATAACCCAAATTCAGGAGTAACCCTCATTCAAAATCATCTTCTTTCTTTGATAAATGAAATTATGTAAAAAACATTTTCAATCAACAAAACTAGACATATTGTATCGAAAAAAAAGACTGAAGATGATAGATGCACCTATCATTTCTCTGCGAAAGCCCTTATTTTTAATTTTCACCGGGAATCAATGAATCAATCAGTCAATCAACCAATCTTTATTCATTCCTGCACTTAAGAGCAAACTCTGGGTGATAAATTACGGCTAGGCAACTCAGCCACATTCAAGTTTCGTTAATCCTTTTTAATACCTCAAGGTGAAGCACCTGTACGCGTTCTACATTTCAGTTTTATTTTCCCGATTTTTTTTCAACCATTTGCACCAAAAAAATTTTGAAAAAAACGAACTCTAGCCACCCCGATATATTCGAGGTATTGTTTGCTCTCAGACGTGAAGTTCACAATCTGAGCAAGCTTTATACAGGGTGTCACATAGAAAACGAAACAGGGGGAAATAACCCTTTCAGTTTTGTACTCGAGAGGTACATTTTCTCACATAAAATCAATCATTAAATCATTCATATTAAATCATAAATTCATTCCTCTGTGCCATCGGAAGATGGCACAGAGGAATGGAACGAAAGAATAAATTTTCTCCACCAAACGTTCTGTAAAGAATTTCGAGTTGACTAGGATTCAATTTGATATAATCTACATTTTGGGAATACCGAGAAAAGCAAATATCGAGTCTCTAAGTAGCGCTCAAAATCGGCCGTTGGGATTACTTGAAACAAAAAACTTCTGAAACAAGACTCAGATATATGATATTTGTAGAGGTAGTTCTGGGCTGAATAGGTTCATGCCATTACATAGAGGCGGTAGCTCAGAGGTTAGAGCGCAAGCCCCATGATCGTAAGGTCTGGGGTTCAAGCCCTTGGCCGGCAAATAACTTTTCCGGTTTTTAGGGGACCGTCCAACCATTCACTGTTGGGTAAACAATTAACAGTGCTGTTCCTAACGTGGCGCAAGGAATTAGTAACAAAGCCTACACAGAACAAACCCGGTATCCTAACTCACACAAGCTTTAAGCTTCTGAGGGGTTTCGTTGAAGCCTAGGATATTCGGAAAAAATACAAAAAAAAATATAACTATTCATAATTCTATTTTCCTAATATTTCCAAAACTACAGATCCGAATTCAAACAAGAGTGAAAAAGCACCTTTTTTCACGAAAGTACTGTCCTAAAACGTTTTGCTTTGTTTAGGAACTCATGCAGTATACTCCATTCCCTTTTATAATCTTTTCTGGTTGTCCATGACATTCTGACAAATTTCACTGTGTATATTTTGAAAATGTTTGGTAATAGTCATTTGTCTGTCAGATAACTATACAACGTTGTCCTCTCTACATAGAGTACGTATTAATTAAGTATTTTTCAAAATGTGAATTTACTTTGGGAAAATAATGAAATTGAGAAAATATTATGTGAATTCTATAATTCCAAAGACTTGGCCAATGTTGACGAAACTTTTCAATGTTAATACTGAAAATATTTCACGAATATAAACATGGTTGGAAGATTTAGTTATGCTATTTTCTTATATGGAAATCAAGAATCGAGTTTTGAAATTGTACTGAAAAATAATGGATGGAGTAGTCCGCTTCTTTCTGATAGTTCATTATAGAAAAAAATGAAAGTACTCGAATAACCCCCCAGTAAAACTCGAAATTCTCAAGAAATAGTCTACAGAAGACATTTAAATACCTTGTTGCACAACTTGAAATACTCCAGTATGAAAATGTAGTAGTACTACGAAACCTGTGTCACGTTGAAAGACCTAACTCAATTTACAAAGTTCTTGGGAATCTATGTGAACGATACACTGGGTTTTCACTCAAATACGTCGAAAATGTTGAATAACTTGTGATAAATAATTGATTCCAAATCATCAGGATTACTATCAGAAGAAGCAGATTTCAATTCTACATAGCACTTCCTGATACTTTGTCTCTGCTTCTTCAAAACTACCTTCGACATTTTTAGGTTCCAAGCTTGATGATTATGTTGAGATTGAGAGTATAAATTGGCATTGGCATTTGGCAACGTTGCTGAGAGTTATTTTGACATTGTCGATATTTCACGAGTGCCAACCTGCTTCAGGTCTACGTGAAAAAACTTGATAGACCTGAATCATGGCTAACCGGGATAGTTTATAAAAGCGAATGGAGTATAGGTATAATATTCTACCTATATAAAATCCATTTCCGTGAAAGCCGCTCCTGATATCATAAACTCGCGAGGGTTTCCACGTGCACAATCATCCCTAACCTCCACAGATCCGGCCACGTGACCGGAACATCTCAAGGCGCGTGGCTGAACCGGAACTAAGTCATATCTCTCCGCCATAGACGTCGCCTTCTTGATATACGCACTGACTAATGTTGAATTCGACATGCTATTTGTTTTGTGTGAGTCATACGGAATGGAAAATCCATAATCTTTTGAGCTCCTTGATAAGGACTAAGTTACAACATAGCTTCACTTTATGGCAGATGTTCAAATGACAATCTATTTTGCTGGTAGGGAACTAGGGTTTGACTTAATAGAGTGTGAAAAATTTTGTACAAGTAAAGAGGGTGGGTGGACATTGAGATTGAAGTCAGATGTCACGAGGGATGTTCGAATTAAATTCTAGAGATCTGCATTGATTTGAAACTGATGTAATTTTGAAGAGGAACATCTTGGATTGACTATCTCATCATTGATAACTTTTCTTGATAAACCATTGCAGAATGGTATTTCATAAAGTATCTCATTGATCATTGTTCGAAGAGGATATCTTACAGCTAAACAACCTCAACTAGCAACGAATGAAGATAAGCGCAGTAGCAGAGGGAGTACCTCTGGTGGCAATCTGAGTAACACGAGGTACAGGGATTTTTATTGACAAGTTAAAAGAAATGTCAAGAAAATGAGAAAGTTTATGCATTTTGGGGTTTGTGTGATTTTACTGAGAAACAGCAGACTGAAATGTCCCTTGCCATAGATTCCCACAGCCCGGTGAAAAATTTCTAGTTTGGGCGAAAGAAACTTCCCTTGACAAGTCGGGCTTGAAAGTGTTGAAGATACGATGAAAACCTTGGCAACTTGTAACTCAAAATCGGTAAACCAACAAACAAGATTTATGAGAGTCTGTTACCTGCATTTTACCGATGATGATCATTTTTACAGAGGTAAGCACGAATTGCTTATGAAATATTAGATCACATTCATGAAGATAATTGTTTTCCAGTCCCTAATCCAAGCAGAGAAATTTACAGAGGAATACTTTGCCTTCCAGAAATCTGCCTGTTGAACTGATAATTAAGGAACAACGTAAATGTTATAGTGATAGAACTGACTATTGAAAAAAAAGAGAAAAAAACAACGAAATATCTGGTGATGAAAACTCTTCGCTCTAAAAGCTTCTGCCAATGAAAGCAAAGTTGTACAAGGCTTATTTATCACAGCTTTTTCAAGACCAATCATTTAAGTGGAAAAATTTATTTGTCAATCCATAATGAATAAGGCTCACGATACAAGTAACATTAGTTTTATGTGAATGTATTCATTTAATTCACAAAATATCGTGTAAATTCTGTCCTTCCCTTTATAAATAGTAAAGTTATGCGCATTTGTCTGTTATTCCAAAAAGTATGTTTTACTATCTGTTTTTCAACATTTTGAGCAGAAGATCTGAGGTTGGGTATTCATTTTGAAGCAAACACCAAATTAACAGTGAGAATTTCAACTACATACAAATTAAGTATAAATGAGGCTCACTTTCTGAAAAAATTCTTCTTCTGTTTTCTCCTATCTTTCATCAACTTGTAAGTTGTTAGCCAGTTACACTTTTTCAGAGTCAGATAATTCACATTTGACTCTGATTCTTGTATTCGATGGTATGCAATCAGAAAAATTGTTTTCGTTACAAGTATCATAGATGTGGTTGAAGTTATTTTTTTAGTAGAACTTCCTTATTGTTATATTTGCTCCACAGACAGCCAAGTATAAGAGTCATTCTTCACCACGACAACGTAAGCTCTTACACATAGGCTCAAACAAAAACTTGAGCAGTTGAAACAGCTAAAATGACAATCTTCGATAATTGGCCCCTACAGATGATTCAAAGGTATAATAGCTATACTCTGGCTCCAGAATTTGTAACGCTTTATCCTTGTCATTCAAAAATAAGCAATAAAGTAAAAAGTAAAGAAAGCTAAGAGCTCGGTGTGGTATAGTTAGATAATATTGAATTATGTTGAGTTCGTTTTGTTATCATAATACTATACTATATACTTATTGAGTAAGGCGTGAATCGTGGTTAACTTAAACTTGAAATGGAAAGATTCTAAAGACGGCTCGACTTCTTCGGAAGAAAGTTTCAAGATAGAGCTAACAAGTAACCTAGAGATCGTGATATTCAGAAGTTAACGAATATTTTTAAAAATTCTCAAAATCGACACAGTGAGGTATCTATCCAAGTTCATTCGCCATTTTGTAACTTTAGAAACTGCCTCTGTTGTCAATGTCGTCTACTAAGATTTTCGCAACAACATCTTACTGATTGGTTCAAACAGAGTTATCTTTCACCCAGATCAATTGATGTTATTTACCAGTTGTCTTTGAATAAGGAAATAAATTTTGATTTTCTGTGTGAGGTGTGTCTGAACGAAACTGATTTGAAACTTTCATAGATATTGTGGCAGAAAGTTGTACTTCAGATGTAACAATGTAAGAACATCTTCTTGTACAAACAATTTCGATTCTTTTTTGAAAGTCCAATTAAAACACTAGAAACTTTTACATCCTGCTCATTTCCGTCATAGTTACTTTCCTTCATTAATCATCCCATGAAGTTTGAACAATGCGTTCAAAATTCTCAAAAAATCTGTAAGTTGATACCTATTTTCAACCTGGTCACGAAAAATCAAGGTGGCAACCTCTACCGAGGTCCCTAAGGACTTGACTTATTGATCCTGGAGGCGGCCATGTTAGGAAGGACTTCCTATATCCTGCGCCAGGGGTTGCTAGGCAACCCGCCGCCCCAGGACATTTCATTATGCATTACCACCGTCACCGCTCCTCCTCCTGCCTCCAAATATCCTGCCGTGCACTCTGTTTTCGAGCAATGTTACCCAATTAAGGGCAGCTTTTGGAATGTGGCAATATAACTGGAACGAAGAAGAGGAATTTCTATATCTTGCGTGGTATTTTCATTATGCATAGATTGAATTTTTAGGTGCGCTGAAGTTTCATATACCCTCTCCTAATACTTCACGTGAATTCCCTTATTCTTCAACTTTTTTCACTATTTTTCCATTACATTTCTATATTATATATGGTGTGCCTCAAGATTCTGTTTTCGGACCAATCATATTCTCGATTCATATTGATTACATCACATCTTATCGCGACACAGACTTTCTGCAGAAACTGCGAACATGCTGATGATAACAAGGATAATAGTTGAGTTCCGATATTCCTGGCTAGTACTGGCCAGTATCAGTAATTTCGGAACGCTTCGTACTGATACGAACAGTTACCAAAGCAGTGCCAGTAAAATCAACTGTCAAAATTTACTGGCCAGTACTGGCCAGGAATATCGGAACTCAACTATTGTATATCATTATTGAGTACTGTCAAATCTGTATTACCGGCTTTCTAGCAATCGTTTCCATTTCAATGAGGAGAGAACTAATTGGTATACTGAATTTCTTCCTCCATGATGTCCTTGGGAGCGCCCTTCATTGATAAAATGATAAATAATAATGTTTAAACATGCATGCTTGGGTACTACAAATTGTTTTTCGTCAGCGATTCATTCGATACACCTTTCTTGGAATGTGACTCAATATTTCATTTATCTATGACCTCTTCAAATATGTTATGTAAGACAAGATTTGACAAAATTTATGAAAAAAATTATTGCATATATTTCGAAAACTGCGAACAATCCCAATTACCATATGGGGGGCGCTTTATCATGTTTCAGCTAAACAATATTTTTTTGGATCCCTGTGATGTATGCTCCAGGAAAGATATACCGTATCGACTTGCTAGAAGCAAGTGTTAAGTGTACCCAGAAGAAAGAATCGGAAACTGATGAAGACTGCATACTCCAAAGAATGAATTAACATACAATATAAAGGATGTACACTTTCAAACGTACGAAAATACAAGATGTGATTTGCAATGAAAATGACCAAGATCGTGCGGTTGAAATGTAGACAGATATTTCTCAATTTAACATTTGATTTCACGAAAATTCTCACTTCTTCCTCAAAACCAAAAATTTCTTGTCTTCGAAGTACCATAAAATTTGCCTCTATGTATATTTCGAAAGGCCATTAAATTTGTTGAAAAACAGAGAGCTCAGGAGTGCAGAAAAAGATTCAGGGACGGGTGTGATCCGAAGGTGATTATAAATTTTTTGAAGTAAGCAGAATTAGTCATGTCCTTCCAATGGGAATTATCCATGGAAAATTCTAAAAAAAAATTCTATTTTCTTTTGAAAATTTTTATATTTCATTGAAATTTCACTGAAATTTCCAAGTCACCAATTCGCAATGTGATCAAGCGCGTAAAAGCTGCTGACTTCACGTCAGTGCTTTTCCAAATTTTTTTTAAAGACTGACTTCAAGTTTTGAGCAGAATTTCTCCGAAATCTTATCAATATTTTCGAAAAAAAAAATTTTTTCATCGAAAAATCGAAAAATTTTCGACAAAACATTTTTTTCGAATTTTCTTTCGACTGAATCCACACGAAATTTTGCAATGAGTTGCGCTTGGTATTTCAAAACTATCTACAAAATTTTAATTCGATCGTGTCAAAACTTCATGAGATATCGAGGAATTAACCTCAAAATTTCAAATGGGTCTAACTCCAAAACTATCCAACCGATCCCGCCCTTTAACGAACTTAACCGAGATATTTGGACTCCAAACCTAGTCTAACAATTTCAAGTCTCTAAGTCTTTTCCTTCGAAAGTATGAGCACATACGGACGGACGGAAGGACAGAATTGAATTTGACCACGGATTCTTCTTCAGGGTATTCAACACAATCTTTCAAGACTATTTTCATCTCAAAATTCGAAAATTACAGACATTGTGACGAAACGATAACGCGTTGTTATCATTGAGTATGTATTATATTACCAGCAAAAACTACTCTACTTGGTGGACTTTCCAACAAAATATTAAATTTTGTGATAGCTACTTCTCAGCTGCAATAGCTGAGTATCATTATGACAACGAAAAAGACGAAAATGTTCAAACTTTTTTTTGACCTATTTCAAAGCTTATGAATTTAATTCGAATTATGATAGTTGCTTGTATGATCTTTCCAGAAGTTTGGCACCTTTAAAACTATACACTCGATACAGTGACTCACAAAAAATAGAATATTTTGGCCAATCCACAAAGTTTTATATAAGAAATGACACTTTTAACTGCAGTTCTAATTGAATTAGCGATTCAGAAGGGGTCTTTCCAATGGACAATGAATATAAAATATAAGACTCCCCTTCGACCAAATGTCTAATAGGTTTTACCAATCACTGTATAAAAAATGCATAGTGCATCCCCACGGAATATTAATGCAATTGGTCGGGACGTTTTGGGTGGAAACATGTTGAATTTTGAGAGGTCTCATGTAAAGGGTGAATATTTAAGGAGTATAGGATGAGTGTAACTGTATTCTGTTGGAATATCATCAAAAATCATGGTAAGGAAGCAACTTTATGGTGGTGAGATTGATTCTTTAGAAGAACCCACCGTATCTCCTTATAACACTTTTATTAGTGCTTTCGTCACGATGTCTGTAATTTTCGAATTTGAGCTGAAATTGGTTTTGAACGAAGAATCCGCGGTCAAATTCAATTCTGTCCGTCCGGCCGCCGAATGTGCTCCAACTTTCTGAGGAAAAGACTAAGCGACTTGAAATTGTCAGATTAGGTTTGGAGTACAAATATCTCGGTTGAGTTCGTTAATGGGTGTAATCGGTTTGACAGTTTCGGAGTGAGGCCCATTTGAAATTTCGAGGTTAATTCCTCGATATCTCATGAAGTCTTGACTCGACCAAATTGAAAGTTCGTAGACAGTTTTGGAATACCAGCACGCAACTTAGAGTGAAATTTCGCGTGGACCCAGTTGTTAGAAAATAAAAATAAACTTATTCGAAAATTTTTCAAATTTTTTATCTGGAAATACTGATTAGATTTGAATGGAATTTGGAGAATTTGTTTCGGAGATATATGGACAAAAATAAGCCAAATTTCGCTGTTATTTGGAATTTTAACATTATTTTCACAATTTCTCAAGAAGTACAAATGCAATCAGATTGAAACTTCGTAATCAGGTGGAGATTACAAACACGCAACTAGGTGCAAAATTTCGTGTTAATCTAATTGTTAGAATCTGAACAAGCGCTTAAAAGCTCCTGACGATACGTTAGTGCTTTTCTAGGATTTTTTTACTTTAATGTTAACGACAATCTTCAAGCGCGCATGTTTTAGGGAACGGCCTGCTGTCATTTTGCCCAAATATCTGTAATTTCCGATTTTTATCCCGGAAATGATCTCAAACGACTCGGCTGGACCCACTGATGAAGACTCCGATGTTAAAATCGAATTGCCATACATAACTTGAGAAGGGAATGAGCTAGGGTAGATTGCATACCCAGGGCTGGGCAAAATACATGCTTGGCTTAATTGAAATACAAATTACAAAATACTTTCTCGCAGATATTTGAAATACAAAATACAAAATACTTACAAGTCGGGTATTTGAAATATAAAATACAAAATACAGTATTTTGACTATTTGTATTTGAAATACAAATTACAAAATACATTAAGGTGTTACGTAAAATGTGAAAAAGTACAACTAATTCAGCTCAGCTATTTTTTCGCTAAATAAAGAATTTCCTTTCAGAAACACAAGATTTTTAAATGTAGTATCAGACAAACAGCCTCTTGTTGGAGAATTAATAAAAACCTGCTAAAGAAAACAATCTTTCTACAGGTCCTGATGGGCAGAAACTTGTGTTATATTGTATGAAAACATTATTTATGTTAGGATAGTGTTCAAGGGTGGTAAGCTCTTTGCTCTTATCGTTTTTAGAAGTTGACTAACTCTAACTCCATGATGAAATGACCATCGCGCAGGACCTTTTCTTCCTTTCCATTTGCCGAAATCATAATTGCTAGCAAAAAAACTAGATGAAGCAGATGAACGTCGCCATCTGAAGGAAGAGTCAGGGACTGCTATCTGTAAAGCGCTCAGCGCTGAATGTATTTGTTCGAAAGTATTTCGAAGACAAAAGTATCGAAATACAAAATACAAAATACTTCAGCGTCAGGTATTTGAAATACCAATTACGATATACATTTTCAAGAAGTAATTGAAATACAAATACAAAATACGTATTTGTATTTCAAATACGTATTTCAATTACAATTAATTGAAATACTGCCCAACCCTGTGCATACCAAAATACAATGTGTCACAACAGTCAAATGGTTTTGGAGTTCTACGTAATGTATTTGAATATTTGAAAGTATTTCCTCGATATCACAGGAACTACTCATGAGATCCAACTGGATCTTGGTAATTAATTATATAATACCGACACGATTGCAAAATTCTGTTGGGTTAGTATCGTTAAGTAATTAAAAAAAATATCATCGAAAATTTTCCAAATTTCTTTTTTTATTGAAAAGTATTCATCAGATTCAAATCAAATTTTGCACAATCCTTGAAGTCAATATTTTACAACAGCCTATCAGATTTCAGTTCGATCTCATTTTAGTTTTCGGAAATATAAGGAAAAGGAAACAAATATGTCCAAATTTGTGGTTTTATCCTCGGTATCTTGGTTACTTCCTTTTTATTTAACTCGAAAAATACTGACCAGACCATGATGAAACTTGGTAACTAGTTGGCAAATGCTGATGCGCAATGCGGAATCTCATGATGATAGTGTCATCAGAA